>CM044323.1:40146139-41396139 GCA_024291935.2 Okapia johnstoni
AACAGGCTTGAAGTATTCTGGATAAATCAAACAAATTTAGAAACAAACTTTTAAGCACTAGCTCCATATATATAGATCCAGTAGTAATTTCGATGGTGACAATTTCTGTATTCAATCATCATGGAGACAAATCACTCTGCGGATGTGAAACGGCCCCATCACTGGACCAAGAGAAGAGACACCCCAAGGGGATATCTCAAGGTCAAGAGGGCAGACACAAGAATGTGATGGATGATTTCCACAAGACCAAGTTTAGCACTATAGAGCCCTTCCCCATAGTTATTCAGAACTCCTCAAGCAACTGAGCTGGGACTTTCCCTGGTGGTCCAGTGATTAAGAATCCACCTTGCAATGCAGGGGACCTGGGTTCAATTCCTGGTCAGGGAACTAAGATCCCACATGCCGTGGAGCTACTAAGCCCAAGCACCACAGCTACTGAACTGGCACACCACAACTAGAGTTCATGAGCCTCAACGAAAGATCCCGCCTGCCGCAACTAAGACTGAATGCAAATACATAAAAAAGTAAAAGTAATGGAGCCTTCTTTCCTTTTACTTAATTACACTGTATTCCTACAGACTCCTATTGTTCTTAAATGCATCCCATCGACCTCCCCAAAAGAAATTATCAAGTGGAGGACAAGGCTGTAATTTAATTTGATTTCATAGTATGCAAACACCTAACATAGGTAGTTTTAAACTATGAAGATACCAAATTTCCTAATGGATCAAAGACATTTATTAAATCCAGGATGTAGCCAAGAAAATGTCAAGAACTTTTCTTTTAAAATAAAAATTAAAAACAGCCTGCACATAGTCCCTAAATAGGAAACTTTCTGGCTATTTTAACTGCCGGGTAGCTTTCTGTTATTTTCACTTATGGGATTAGGTATTGTCTTCATTCATTCACTCACAAATTCATCACAGATTTACTGCAAGCCTACTGTAATTCAGGCACGGTTTCATGTGCTAGGGATATAATAGAGAATATAACAGACAAAAACCTGCCTTCATGCAGTTTTTATTTCAGTGAGAAAATATGGACAGTTAACAAGAAAAGTAAATCACATAGTATGTTAGAGGGGTAAGTGTCAGGAAGAGGATAAGAAAAGTTAAGGAGGTGGTAGTGAAAGAGTCATGTGTAAGTTGAGAAGACAGCAAGTGCAAAGGTCCTGAGGCAGAGTGCACCTTGCACTGGAGGAACATCAGTATAACTGAGCAACAAGCAAGACAGAGAAGCAAGAGAGGAATTCAGAAGAGTAACCAGGGGCCAGAACACACAGTCTCACTGGCCTCTGAGTGGAGTTAATAAATCACTTAACACTTCAGAAAAAACATGATATCTTAGTACATTCTAATAGGATCACAAATCAACAATATAACTACATAGCTGCTGTATGGAGAAGAGACCAATAGGCACAGAGGAAGATGCAGGGAGCTGAGCTGGGAAGCACAGGGGACAATGCCCCTCTATGTTGACAGAATGGCAGCAGCAAAGCAGCTCTATTCTGAGGGTACAGGCAACAGGCTTTGCACCAAATTGGAAGGAGGTTATGGGAGAAAGAGAAGTGTGAGGAATGGCTCCAAGGGTTTTGATCTTCAAGACTGGAAAATGGAGTAATTATTTGCTGAGGAAAAGAAGAGATTGTGAGAGAAGCTGATTTGGGTGGGAGAGAAGGGAGTGATCAGAAGTCAACTTTTGCACAGGTTAACTTTGAGATGCTGGCTAGATACCAGAAATGAAGTTAGAGATCCTTGTCTGATGCTCAAGGAAAGGTCCAGTCTAGAGATAGAAACCTGGAGATCATCAGAGGCAGATGATGTATTTAAAGCCACAAGACTAGAAGCAATCAACCTGGAGTGCAGATCAGGGAGGAGCCCCAAAGATGCAGCCTTGGGATTCCCAACAGTTAGTGACTGGGAGAATGAGGAGGACTCACAAGGAGATCAAGAAGCTCCAGGTACACTGACTTGATCTCAAATCCCCTGACCCTCTATCACCTCAAAGGGTCTGTGTACGTGATGTTTCCTTGCCTGGGACTCCTCCACCCTGCATCCACCCCCTCCAACAACAACTCTGACCCGACATTTATCTGGTAGCTGATCAGATGGCAGCTCTTGTCACCTTCTTTGCCACCTTCCCTTGACGGACAGCAATGTGTCCAAAGAGATGCCCTTCCCCACAGGATCTTAGAGTAGCACAAGCACATCCTTCATGGCAGTCACACAGCAATTCTGCATGTATTTATGGGATTATTTGGTGTCTGTCTTACCAGTTAGGGTGTCTGCAAGGACATGAAAGCGGGGTGGGGTCTGTACTCTACCACCAGTGTCTAGAACAGGGCCCTTCATAAAGAATAGGGGAATGAAGGAATCCTTGATCAACCTCTCTCTTGTCAATTTTGTTAAATGAAATAAGACCCTCTTTGTGTAGGTCCCAGGTCAAGGTTTCCAGTTGAAACATCTCCTTTTGTACGTATGCCAACCAAAACAAAATACCCTTGTGCTCATGTCCTCCCACTTTCTTGGAGCACCCTGTCTCTTCTGCCCCCTACCTCCCCTTGGGGCCTCAGGCATACACACCCATTTTCACAACCCATTGTTCTCCCCAGAGACTAAATAACATACATATTGTCACATAAATTAGTGCACTCATTTGCCCTTACTTACTAAGCTCCAACCAGAATTTTTTTTTTCTCAATCTCTATATATTTTCCAGAAAGGGTTATATAGTTCAAGTTCTACCATCACTATAATTCAGAAAAAAAGCCATTTCTAATAGTGATATGAACAACATGAAATGCATTGAGCTATACTGATGTGTCCTCAGTATTTGGAGATAAAAGAAAAAACACTCCCAAACTGGAACTGAAAAAAACAAAAACAAAAATTATAAACACACACTTCAAACATGTACATGTGTGTACATTTTTCTAAAGAGAAGGTCTGTGGCTCATAGCTTTTATCAGATTCTCAAAGCAGATGACAGCCCCCTTGAAAAGAAAGATGACAAAATCCTACAGACTAACACAGAGACGAGAAAGAACACTGAAAATCATCATGTATAGACATGAAATAATTTTTAAGACACATTGTTCAGGAAAAAAGCAAGCTTTAATATCCGCACGGGCTTCCTTTGTGACTCAGTGGCAAAGAACCCACCTGCCAATGCAGGACACTTGAGAGACATGGGTTTGATCCCTGGGTTGGGAAGATCCCCTGGAGTAGTAAATGGCAACCCACTCCAGTACTCTTGCCAGTAAAATCCCATGGCCAGAGGAGCCTGGTGGGCCACAGTCCATGGGGTCGCAAAGAGTTGGAAACAACTTAGTGACTAAACAATAGCAACAGTGTCTGCACAGTATATGATTTACGTAAACGCAAACAATCTTTATTTCTTCTCCTTACGTGTATAGACATGGATTTTGAGAGCAGTGTTACCAAATTGAGAAGAGGACTGCCTAGAGAGAAAGGGAAAGAGACTGGGATTGCAGATAAGATCAAGAGACTTTGGTCTTATCTGAAATGGTTTAATTTTTTTTTTTCATGGATAATGTGTTATGTATTGCTTATATAGTCAAAATCAGCTTTCAAAAATGTTAAGGCAATGCCTTAATTTACTTGTACTCAAATGGCAAGAGTGTAACAGAGCTCTGTCCTTGCCTCAGGCTACACAGACCCCAGCTCCAGCCCTCTTGGCTGGACCAGGATCTCTGCAGGGGGTCTCAGGTCACAAGCACACAGACCTCCAGGTCTGTTTATACAGATACAAACACTCCAGGAGACCTACTGTCCAATTTAAAAGCTTGCACCAGTACACGCCTAAAGCCCTGACTGTTTACATGGTGAGTACCGAAAGTAATCCAGACATGAAAAATGAGAATTTTTTTTCTATTTTTTAAACATAAAAGATAGATATGATAAAAGGCATTAATCACCATTTAAGGTAAAAAAAATAATTTTATGAGGCTGCTGTGTTGCAAAAATGTAAATGGAAAATTCTATGACTAAAGAGATTATTTTAAGCAGCAAGTCACTGAACAACTGAAAATTAATTCAGACAAGTGTGAAAATGTAAGGGGAAACGATGAAATTTTCAATAACCTCTAAATACTTTAAGCATTTCTGCAAACAGAAGGATACTCAGGTTTATTACATCTGCTGAGCTCTGATTTTCAGTAGAAAACAGTCTGTCTTTTACAATAAACATGGTATAAATTCTAAAAGAATAAGTCCCACCAGATGGAACTGCTAACACTCCAAAATGTGTTATAAGTATAATGAAATTAGACTTCTAATCAAATAGCCAGTTTCCAAACTGTCCTTTCTCGTTCAGCAGTTCCAGAAAGTCATCCAGAGCTAACTATGTGTGTCTTAGGAGCTAAGTCCACTACTCAAGAGATCAAAGTCCTAATTCTAGTTATGAACCTAGTTAGCCACACTAGGGACAGCTGAAGACATACTTCACAGAAAACATAGAGAACCAGTTCCAGAATAAAGTGTTTAAAATTTTTGAGCACACTGAAAAAATATGCAAAGCGAGTAGGATTACTGATAAGTCACCTGTCAGCAAGTCCAAAGGAAGAGTCCAGTAAGGGTGACTATATGAGGCATGTATCTGGTGACTGCTTTCAGTACTGAACCCAAGTAGTGTTTGCCTGTGTGCTTGTTCTTACCTCTGGAGCCTGAACACCCTTGTCAAAGGTACCTGGCATGTCAAGGCTATGGGAATTACACAAACACCCCATGGCAAACAAATGGGGTCAGGGCACGGCTGGCAAGTGTGGCTTTGGGACTGTCACCAAACTTAACAAATACTAGTTTCGCAACTGTCATTTTTTCAATCTAACGCATAGCACCTGATAGGGAGAAGGGTCGAGTTATGACAAAAGGCAACAAGACTCCAGGCAAGGTTTATTTTTTATAATACTGTAAAGCCTTCCGGGATCCTATGAAAGGTTAAAACTTATTAAAAACCTGAAGCTCTCTTTGCAGGGGGTACTCAGCTGCTACTCACCTGGCACTAACTGCTCAAGGTACGCAGTGTTCTATCCCACACCAGTAACACAATCAATATTTTTCTTCAAACCCACAAGCCCAGAAATCCAAGCACTGTGGTCTTAGTCCCCACAATGCCAGTTTAGGTGAGTTGCTGGGTGAATCACCTGTGGATGGCAGGTTCCTTTGTCTCTGGGCACAGATTTCCAGAGGACAGAAAGTTAGTTTTTCAAATTGAAACCTCAAATTTCATTTCTAAACCAAGCAAAACCTGAAAACCACAATCATTTAAGTTATTTTGCATACATTAGTGTTCCCCAAGACCTGAAGTGAAAGTGAAGTTGCTCAGTCGTGTCTGACTCTTTGTGACCCCATGGACAGTAGCCTACCAGGTTCCTCCGTCCATGGGATTTTCCAGGCAAGAATACTGGAGTGCATTGCCATTTCCTTCTCCAGGAGATCTTCCCGACCAAGGGATTGAACCCTGGTCTCCTGCATTGTAGGCAGACGCTTTACCATCTGAGCCACCAGGGATGCTCAAAAAGCAAAAAGTTATATTCCCCAGAATAAAGAAATCCTGTATTTCCAGTGAAGAAAAGATCGATGCACTCTGACAATCAAGTAAAGGAAAAGTAAGTCTGGCACCATCTAATGACCTTAAGGAGCCCAGGTTTTGTTCCTGACATCAGTGAACACCCCACTTCTACTTGGGGGGGGGGGGGACCTGTCAACAAAGCCACATTGCTACACATATTCACCGAGTCACTGTAATCCAATTAGGGAAGCCTGTGGCAGCCTAAACTTTCTCTACTATGTTGAGGCCCAATTAAATGCCTCTCTTACTCATTCCTAGGTGACTACAACACACCAGTTAAACCTGTCGCAACACCTTACACGGAGAACCACCTCTTGCCTGTGTGGTTGTCCAGTGAAACCAAAGGGGACGCATCATAAACAAATGCACTAAGACAAATTACATACAGACTGAAGGTTTCAACACCTTACAAAACAAGCAGAAGTGACTGCAAATTGCTGCTCTTTTAAAGTCTCCCACACACTGGATGCTTCTTACAGTTAACTGATAAGAAAAGTTTCATCATCTCAGGAGGCAGTCAGAAGTTGGCAACAGAGATAAGAGGTTTTCACAGCATAGGACAATCAACAGCAGCTAATACACAGGTGTGCTCATAAACACCCCTTCCCAAGTAGAAAGTCAAGGGATTTCCAAATAGAGATCTAACCCCTTTGCCAGAAAGCCCTTTGTTCTACTCCCTTTCTGGAATCAAGGCCTCACTCAGAGAAAGAGTTTTGTGTTAAAGTCTGGATGGGGATGACCTTACTTATTTGGTATTATTAAAAATTAAGCATGGAAAGATGATGCAAAAAAATACAAAAAGTCGAAGTGCTCCAAAACCTGCCTTAAACATTGCAGCCCCTTTACAAGAAGAAATTAGGGCACAACATCAGACAGAGATAATGGAGGTGCTGACTGCTTATGGAAAATATCCTGACATTTTTCATAATTCACGAAGCCTCTTTTCTTTAGGGTCCTAACTACAACCTGGATATTTACTAACTACTAGAATTTTTAAAAAGTAATGGCTGATGTTTGTTGTTAAATGTACCCAGTTTTAAAAAAGCCAAAGTGGACTGCCACTTTTTAGTGGACAGGAAACCCATGTGGGAAGGACAGAAGAGAACTTCAGGACAGTAATGACCCCTGGGGAGGTAGGAAGGAGAAAAGGACTGGAGAGGAGGATGGGTAACAGGATCTGTCTTAAAAACTCGAGGCCTGCATATTAAAATGTTAACATCCGTTCAAGCTGGTACCTGTGTGGCAGGTACCTGGAGATTTATTACACAAACTTACATGTTAGTTTATCTGCACGCTTGGCCTCTTGCCTTTCGAGATGGCCCATACTCTGTCTGTGGAGTGCGTCTCTCTAAATAAATTCACGTCTTACCTATCACTCCGTCTCTTACTGAATTCTTTCTGCCACAAGCCATTGAGAACTTCAGTCACGGCGTGATCTCAGTTAAAAGACCGTGAGTTCAAGTTCCAGATCTGGGATTTGGCTAGGTTCAAGTCCTGGACTGTAGGTTCAAGGCCCAATCTGAATTACATGGTTTCAGAGGGTACACTACAGAGGAAACGACTTAAGAAATATGATTAAGTAATCACAATGTATGACCTTATGCAGATTCCCATTTAAATAAATCTTAAAAAATATATGAAAATTGTGGAAATGTGAATACTGACTGGGCATTGGATGGTATTAAGAATTTTTTTCTGAATTTTTAGTTGTAGCAATTTTGATTATTTTTTATTTTAAAAATCTGTATTTCTCTGAGATATATAATGAAATATTATTTACAGATAATTTTTCTGCATGCTTGAAGTTGTTGTTCAGTCGCTAAGTTGTGTCTGACTCTTTGCAACCCCAGGGACGATAGCTTGCCAGGCTCCTCTGTCCATGGGATTTCCCAGGCAAGAATACTAGAGGGGTTGCCATTTCCTTCTCCAGGGGATCTTCCTGGACCAGGAATCAAACCCCCATTTTCTGCATTGGCAGGTGGATTTTTTATATACTGATCCACCAGGGAAGCCCCGAGCTTGAAATACTTTATAATTAAAAAAATTAAAAAAACTTAAAAGTGTTTAAAAGTGAAACAGAGGCACAGAAGGGCCAAAGAAAACAGGCTGGTGCCCAAGTGATGCAAAGGGCAAAGTCCAATCATGATGCTTTGGTTAAATGTAATTGCCAAGCAACACAATAAATACACACAAGCCCTGGGAACATTGAAATCCAAGATAACACAGTTCTGCAGTCAGAATCTACTTTATAACATTTTATCACCAGATAGTCTTCTAATATCAATCTTGTTAACAAAAGGCACAACAGTACATTGATCCTTTGCCAAACAAAATGCATGCCTGTATTTGAAGTACTGAAAGTTTGAAAGATACAAAGTGTTATTTAAATTTGCATTTGTTAATCTAAATGAAAGCCAAACTCCAGGAGGCATAAACATAGCAGCCTGGCTTTCAGTACTAAGGCTAAGTTGGAGAAGTGTGTAAGTGACAGAGAAGTACATGTTTTTGTTTAGCATTCAGAGATCAACAGCAAGATTTAGGCCTGGGCTAACAAACACAGCTGCTGCCATAGAGAGAAAACTCAAAAAATCCAGTTTTATTCTCGAGTATCCTCTACCAAATGGTCTATACCAACAACAGAATGACAGTCATTTAGGGTCAACTTGGCCTGTTACATTGTCAACAAAGGTCCATGTAGTCAAAGCTTTGGTTTTTCCAGTAGTCATGTATGGATGTGAGAGTTGGACTATAAAGAAAGCTGAGCAACAAAGAATTGATGCTTTTGAACTGTGGTGTTGGAGAAGTCTCTTTTGTGAGTCCCTTGGACTGCAAGGAGATCCAAGCAGTCCATCCTAAAGGAAATCAGTCCTGAATATTCATTGGAAGGACTGATGCCGAAGCTGAAGCTCCAACACTTTGGCCACCTGATGCGAAGAACTGACTCACTGGAAAAGACCCTGATGTTGGGACAGATTGAAGGCAGGAGGAGAAGGGGATGACAGAGGATAAGATGGTTGGATGGCCTCACCAACTTGATGGACATGAGTTTGAGTAAGTTCCAGGAGTTGGTGATAGATGGGGAAGCCTGGCATGCTGCAGTCCATGGGGTCGCAAAGAGTCGGACACTACTGAGCGACTGAACTGAACTGGCCTGTGTGAGGTCCTCCCACATGGCACTAGTGGTAAAGAATCTGCCTGCCGATGCAGGAGACATAAGAGACACAGGTCTGATCCCTGGGTCAGGAAGATCCCCTGAAAGAGGGCAGGGCAACTCACTCCAGTATTCTTGCCTGGAGAATCCCATGGATAGAGAAGCCTGGTGGGCTACATACAGTCCATGGGGTCACAAAGAGTTGGACACGATTGAGCAACTACTGGCCCAGAGATAGTGTTGGGTTCATGAAACATTTTTTAAAACTTAAATTAAGATGATACTTGAAGGGACTTCCCTGGTGGTCCAATGGCTAAGATTCTACGCTCCACATGCAGGAGCCGGAGTTTAATCCCTGGTCAGAGAACTAGATCCCACATGCCGCAACTAAACATCCTGCATGCTGCAAAAAAGATTGAAGATCGTGTGCCGCAACTAAGACCTGGCACAGCCAAATAAACAAACATTAAAAAAAACAAACAAACGGGATTTTGCTGTCGTTGTTCACTCACTCAGTAGTGTCCGACTCTTTGGGACCCCATGAACTGCAGTACACCAGACTTCCCTGTCCTTCAATATCTCCCACAGTTTGCTCAAACTCAAAAGTCTGACTTTCTGTATTCTCTTTCCTAAATATCAAAAGATATTGCAACACTGAACTGGCTTGAACTAAGTGGCAGCTGTTCAACTTATACAAGGCCTGTGGATCACAGTTCCCATCACTCCCCTTCACCCACACTCAGCAGCATCACTTATAATACTACTAGGCCTGCCCCCCATAGGTATTTTAATCTGTGGTGTAACACTAAGGATGTCACACCGTGGTGTGACGCTGGAAATACATCACTTTCCCTTAGCACAAAATTAGGGGGTAGGAGGGAGACAGAAGAAAAGGTTTGGTTTCTTGAATTCTGAATTCCAGTACAGTGCAGAGAGGGGAGGAAAAGCCTGAGCCAGATGTCACCTCCATAATCAACATAGGGGCATTTCCACGGTCAAGTTTACAAGTGCTAACATAAACAACTTCTTCACTTACGCTGACGGGTTCCCTAAGTACATGAGATTCCTGATTCTGAAGTATGTTCATTTCGGCTTAAGAGAGAATCACTTCTGCTTCCATATTGATAAAGGACTCACAGAGGTGCACTGGCTTGTAATTTTCATGCAACATTCCCACCACCCAAGCCAGTTATGGGAACTCTTTCCTACCTACAAATGCTGTACCCAAACTCACATCACGTAAACTAAGCATCACACTGTGACATTGTTAAGCCAGGAGGAAAAGAAATTATGGCTAAAAACTAAAGAGGTTTGATGCAGAGAGGAGAATTTACTCATCAATACAAAAATAAGTATCAGACACTGGCCGACAAAAGATGCACACATGGAGACAGGACAGAATGCCATTCATTAACCAATTTCAGGAAATATAAATGTGTCTCTATCAAATGAAATTTCCAAGGAAGAAGTGTAATACACTCCCTGTTTTACATAGGTACTATACATACATACAAATAGTGTACATATATATATATTATTGTCATTCAGTCGCTAAGTCGTGTCCAGCTCTTTATGACCCCGATGGACTGTAACCTGCCAGGCTCCCCTGTCCATGGGGATCTTTCAGGCAAGAATACTGGAATGGATTGCAATTTCCTTCTCCAAGGGATCTTCCTGGATCAGGGATGGAACCTGAGTCTCCTGCATTGGCAGGTGCATTTTTTACCACTGAGCCACCAAGGAAGCCCTCAAACATATGCATACACAGCCATAATTACAATACAGTTCAGATATATTAAGAGATATTAAGCTATCACTTAATATATTAAGCTACCACTACATACACACTATATAAAAAAACAAGAAAATATACTGAGTAGGAAGAGTTTCCAGAGTCCATAGGACATCAGTCTGAAAGCACTTTATTTTATAAAAACATGATAAATTTTCCTGATCAGTTCACTTCAGAGTTTCAAGAAATATTTCACAATCTAGAAGAATCTTTCTCCTTAGGGTTACAGGATCACTGGTAGAAAAAATTAAAACCACAACCAGGTATAATTTCCACAACTTGGTCTCTTCACTCCCACAGATAGAAAAACAGAAGGTACACACTCACCGCAGAGAGCTGGCTCCACGTGGACCTCAGAGGCTTGTGGTGAATCACGATTTTTTCATCGGATTTCTGTTCTTTCGGCTCTGACTCCTCATCGGAGTCGATGTCAAGGGCCTTTTCTTTGTAGTTCTGATACAGGACAGCATTTTCTGCAAAAAAAGAACGCTTACACATCACTAATTGCCACCCCCCCCCCCATCATGACGCTACTTGTTCTAAAGAAACATCCAATATTTATATGATGTTTGGTCTCCAGTTTAATAAACAAGAGATAAATGGATTTCCTCAAGAGTCATGATCAAAAATTTATTTTCTCACTCATACAGCTCTATCCCCCATTCATCTGCAGGGGACAGGGAAGTGCCTGTACATCAAATGCCAATTGAAGCAAAGTTTCCATGACTCTGTCCACCACTCATGAAGGTCATGTCTATTACATCATTGTTTTTTAGGTTAAATTGCATTTACACCCTTTTAAATTTTTCGATTTAACAAACATTTATAGTACATCTACAATGTGCCAAGGGCTGGGAGTAAATAGAAAATAAAAGACACTTTCGGTGCCCTCATGAGCTAAAAATTTAATGAGAAATATAGTAAAAGTCAGTCATTCATGAATTCATTCAACTGATACTCAGAAAATGTCTACTAGACGCCAGTAAATGCTAGGTGCTGGGGATACAACAAAAAAGAGAAAAATCTCATTCTTCAAGGAGCTAACATCAGTGATGAAAGAATGACAATAAATAAACAAGCAACTTTTATAATATGGCAGATGCTGAAAAGTTATCATGGAAAAAAATCAAACAGAGAAAGGGTGTTATGAAGGGTGATACGTAGATTTTAAACAGGGTGGTTTAGGAAGGCCTCATAGAGGTGACATTGAAGCAAAGATCTAAAAGAGGTTAAGAAAGGAAACCATCTGTACAGCTGGCAACAACAGAGACATCAGCAAACAGAGACAACAGCAAGTACAAAGGCCCTGGGGCAGGAGTCTGCTTGGTGTGTCTTACGGCAAGGAGGCCTGTGTGGCTGGAATGAGTTAAGGGAGGGGAGGAAGTATAGGAGATGGGGGTTGGGATGAATAGAGGGCTGACCATGTAGGGTCTTGCCTCAATGCCATTGAAAGGACTTTTGTTTCTTACTCCAAGTAAGACAGCAAGTCATTTTAAGGTTGAGGACACAATGGTCTGGCACAAATACATATCTACAAACCAAAAAATTTATATACAAGTGCTCTGAGAACAGACTGTTAGCAGGACATGATTTAGTCTGGGGGTCAGAGGTGTTAATGAGGAAAATCTTAAGATCTGAAAGCTGAGAAACCACAGAGCTACAGAAAAAAACCACCTGCAAAAGCAAGAGGAAATAAATTACCTTAGAAGAACAAAAGAGGTCAAGAACTGGAGTGTAGGCGTCTAACAGACAAAGGGTGTAAGGTGAGTTTAGGGAGAAGAGCCAGACAGTTCAAACCAGGCAGAGTTTTGCAGGCAATGTTAAAGAACTGGGTTTTATCCTGAGCCCCAAAGCCAGAGTTTCTTTCATACTGTAAAGGTTTTATTTTATCCCGACTGCAATGAAAATCCACTGAAAGACATTTTTAGATTGGAAGAGCAAAACATTGACTAGTTAAGGGACTAATTAGGATGCTCTCAAAGTGGTCAGTGAAAAGCAATGGAGACTTAAGGGGGTTGGACTGGATACAGGGGTCAGACTGGCTGTGGTGGTCAGGATGTTTTCTAGCTCTGTCAAGTCCCACAACTGAAAAGTGGAAGAAGGGAACTCCAGAAGAGATTCAGCTTTAATGGAAAGATTCTGAGTTTGGTTTTGGAACATACTGAGTTTGAAACGCTTTCCCTATCTACTGAAGCCGCCTCATTTCTCATCAACTATGGCATGTTCTATATGCATCATCACTAAATACTGAGTGTTCATGCACGATTTTACTGTTCTCTGATTGGTCTGCATATGAAAGCAGATTATGAGGGTATAGATCTCTGTAGCACCCTTTAAAGTACTTAATTATATGACATAAAATACATTCGGACATTGTTGATATGATGTCTCATTCATCTCACAACAATGTAGGCAATTATTACCTTCATTTTACACAGGATAAAACGGGCTCGGTGAAGTTGAGAGGTTTGTTTAATGTCACTCAACTGATGAGTAGAAGCAGCAGGACAGGAACTCAGGTCTCTGGTTCCAATATCACAGGATCTTACCACTCAACCACACAGCTTCCTGACTTACATTCTTGTTAGTCATCAGCTGTAAGACTCCTGCATTCCTCATGTACACATATGTGAGAAAGAATGTCTAGGTCATCATACTTGAGAAGAGAGGATAGGGTGCACAGAAACAGCTCCTCGTAAAAGGAAACAGCATAAAACTAGTTATAATGAAGGTCTGTCTTCAGATTCCAAAAAAGCTCAAAACTTTTAACTATTTGAAGCAAGAGTCCCAAAACTAATGCCAAATTTCAGAAGATGCAAAACATCTCTCATGATTTATATTAGATAAATGCTCTGTTCACTTCACGGTCATAACAGGGTACAAGAGAAAGCAAAGTGCGTGAGAACCAGTTGTAAGTCCTGGTCCTGGCTGTGTAACAGTGTATAAGGTACTAAGCCTCTTTGAGATTCCAGATTCCTCAGTTATAAAATCTGGAAGATGATTTTATCCACACCAGCAAAAATACTATATCTGGGTTTCTTCCCCATAGAAAACATTTTCTAAGATGGATACAATCAATACATTTTTATAAACTGGTCATATTTAAATGATAAAATGGGAATTGATTTTTATAAGAATTATACGGGGAAATGTTTTGTAATCAGCCAAGTTGATACAACTCTGGGTGGTTTTACCTTTGATTTACTTACAGAGGGGCATACCCTTCTTCACTGTTCTTTTAAAGGTTGGAAAATCTTAGCATTTCAAAGAATGACAGGAAGTAACTACCCTCACCTCCACCACACTCCCCCAGCTCTACAAGCTCTTCTGGTCCATTGACACCGGATCCATTTACACAAAGTCCACTAATCTGCTTAGGGTCTGAACACCTGGTGAAAGCTGCTTTTGTTTCTGAGATCCTTCACAAAAACACTATATGGAGTCGAAATTCTTAGCCGTAAGGTTCCGTTAGTGAAGACAGATTTCCTCCAAATTGAAACTTGATTAGGAAACCATATTAATGATATTAAAATGTAGAAATATAGGGATAAGAACATTAAGTCAAAGGAAATATGACCTAAGGAAATACGGACGTAAGAGCTACATGCCAAACCTTCAGAATTTTAAATTGAAGAGCTAGAGCTTATCCTTATTCTTCATTTTTTGAGGGAGGTGGGGATGGAGCCAGAGTAGAGGAGAATTAAAAATCCTAGAACACTGGTCTGACAAAGTCATTGGCTTTACAAAGCATGCCATTAATTTTATTCACTGCTGGTAGTACTGGATGAAAATTGAGCTTAGTGCAGAGCTCTGTGCTGTATAATTTGAGAAGAAGTTGCACATTTTTCTCATCTTGTGTTTTTGTTACTTCAGTTGGATTTCAACTTATAATTGATATTCCACATTGAAACAGCAATAAAAGTCTGGAAAATCAAATGCTTACCTTCCCCATCAAATGTTCCTTGTCCTTTCAGCATTTTTTTCTAAGAAACAAGAAAAGCAAAAAGAGGAAAAGCAAAGCAAACTATGTATGAATGAGCCAAACAGAAAATACAGCTATTTCAAGAAAAAGTACTTTTTTTGTGGTCACATTCATTAGATTTCCAACAGCATGCACACATGATCCCTGCAGCAGTCATATGACTACTACTAAAAAGATGAAATAAAATGTACAATATCCCCCAAGCTCTGCCAATACAGCTTGAGAATCCTCAAATGACCAATAGTTTTTAGCTTATTACTGATGATTCACCACCACTGTTAAATTGAACTGTGCCATACTTGCAGAGTTGGGGGGGGGGGGGAGCACATAAAATGTTATGTAATTTCTTTACTTAGAAATTAGTTTGCTTAGTCGCTCAGTCATGTCCTATTCTTTGTGACCCCATGAGCTGTAGCCCTCCAGGCTCCCCTGTCCATGGGACTTTCCAGGCAAGAATACTGGAGTTGAGAAGACATTCCCTTCTCCAGGGGATCTTCCCAACCCAGAGACTGAACCCAGGTCTCCTGCATTGCAGGTGGATTCTTTACCATCTGAGCCACCAGGGAAGCCCACTCATGATTCACCACCACTGTTAAACTGAACTTTGTTAAACTTGCAAAGTTGGATGGGGGGAAAATACACATAAAATGTTATGTAATTTAAGGCCATAGGATCTAAAATAAAACAGACTCGCTTGTGTATTACATATGTGACATTTACATAGACTGGTTCCAGTTTTTTGATTAATCAGGAAAAGATGTGGCTGCCAAAATGAATTTCTGCCCTATTGCTGAGATCTGTCTTGTGTCTGGAGAAGGCAGCACATGCACACTCCAAAATCTCCTTCCCTAGTCTTCCCTATTTCTTTATGTCATATTTGGTAATATTTTAAGGAGTGCAACTCCTAGGTCTTTATCTGGGAGCAACGCCACACCATTCACTCCAACCTGAAGTTTCAAGCTACCAATTTGTTAAATGCACTCAGGGGTTAAGTGGGCACAAAATGGGAATGAGATGCAACCAAAGCCACTGGTGACAGACTATGTCTTTTGTGATTCTGGCAATTGACTTTTAAGATTCACATTTTACCTGGATGGTATTTAGTATGTGATCATCATGGAAAGGAAAAATATTTCAGCAATTAAATCACTAATGTAAGTACTTAAAATAATCAACAGGCTGAAAGGAAATCAGTGTTTTCCTGTATCAGCTGTGGTGAATCAGCAACCAGCAACTGACACTTCTAAACAAGCACCACGCTGGGGTGACCCCATAATCAAGAGTGCAGATCCACGCCTGCCTGCCACCCCCTTTGCAGCTACCTGTATTAAAAGTGTTCAAGACTCACTTCACCATTAGGTAATTTGCTGTTTTTTTTTTTCTCCTACTTGTCCCCTACATTTTGCCGAACTTAGAAAATTAATAGTGATACGAGTTTCAGTTCCTCCCATAAAACTGCATTAACCTGGGCTGTGCCTACCAGCAATAAAATGGCCAAGAGATAGATGTGCAGAGGTCTGATCAACAAACAATAAAATTAAAAAAGAACAATAACCTCTGGATCCCTCTGCGCCCCTCCTCCCCACCTCAACATCTTCACTGGCGGCTTAGTGACTGCCTCACGTGTGACGCTCTTGCCCACTTTTTACCTTTATCCTTCCCAGGCTGGAAAACTTCTCCTTGTCTTCCATCACTGCTTTCAGAACCGGCTGGGACATCCTGTTCTTCTTCTTCGAGGTGCCAGGACTGTCAAAATCAACGCCACTGACCACCGCCCTGCGATAGGAGGTGGACCGCAAGCCTCTCCGCAGAGACCCCGGGCTGTCCAAGTCGTGCTCCGCCTCGCCCTCGTCCTCTGCTGGGCCCAGAGGGGCCCCAAGGCCCTCCACCAGGCTGCGCACCTTGAGCAGTCTCTTGTGAGGTTCCACGTTCAGACTGTTGGATTTACTTATTTTAATTTCCGAGGCCAAGCTCTTCGGAATAATCTGCTGTTTTCCCACTTTGAGGGCGGCGGGGCTGTTTGTGCTCAAAACCACCGAAGGATTCTCCAGGAGTTCGTTCTCCGGTGAGGGCAGCCTTTCGAGGGGCAGTTTTTGTTCCAAAGACCTTTTGGGGGGCGAAGGAGAGAGTCTCGAGGGTCCTCGCTCAGGGTCCTTAGCCATGTTGCCGGACAGCGAACCGGCGCCTTGGGAGGAGATATTAGGGGAAAGCCCATTTGCAGCCGGCGAATGCAGGGGGCTGGTGGGGAATCCGGTCTTGTCCCCCTCGGGGCTGCAGGGGGAGGGCGCTCGAGGAGTCCGCGGGGAGTGCAGAGGCTGAGGCACGGGCTTGGTCACTGTGCCATTCGCTGGGGACTTGGGGGAGCCGCCCGACGCCACTCTGGGGACTTGGGGTGACTTCGGCCGTCGGAGCCGAGGAGAGACAGCCCTGTACTCCGGGGAGACGGTCCTCCCATTGGTCACCGCCCTCCGATGGGCGCATAGAAGCAGGGGGCTCCTCTGGACCGTCCTGCCGTCGGAGGCGCCGGGCACTTCGGCCAGAGTCTGCGCCGCAGGGAGCGTCTCTCGGTCCTCCACCGGGAAATCCGTGATCAGCAACCCGCTGGGGCTCTGGTAGGACTGGGGCCTCGGCTTGCTCCGGCCCAGGAGCTGGGGCTGAGGGGTTGAACGCCTCCGCCACAAAGGGGTTAAGCTGTTGCTGGAAAAATCCACTTCGCTCTCGGTGTCCATAGCGGAGCCTTGGGGGTCAGCCCTCGGGGGGGGGGGGGGGGAGAACAGCACCTAGTTAGTCTTGCCTAAAGAGGAAAAAAGTCATGGAGCTTGGCCTCCGGACTACCAGGCACGCCTTGCAGACGCGCGTGCTGTGAGCCCGGGGATCACCCGGCTGCCGCGGGACACAACTGCGTTCAATTACCCACCCTTTCTGGGGCAAAAACTGCGCCCACAGCAGCGAGGGGTCCAGTACAGAAACCTGGGTCGTGCCCAGACGAATTAATCCAATCACCACCGCGCCTCTCTCGCGGCCCAAGACCACCCGCACAGAAACAGACCGCCACCAAATCGCCGGTGCAAACTGATGCACAGGAAACTTGGGACGAGCTCAGCTTTCTTGGGAAACTCGTCGCGGGACGCTCCCCTCCGCTGCCATCCAGCGGCCCGCCCCCGTCGTAGGTCCTCTAGAGCTCCAGCAGCCCGTCTCCCAGGCCGATTTACCTTCAGGGCTTTGTAGAGCCCAGGGCCGACGAGCACCGCCGCCCAGTGGGTGGCCCGGGTCCCGGACCGAATCTTCGCAGCAGGAGCTCTGGAGAGCTCCGCAGCCGACCCAGCGTCGGCTCCGCCCCCAAGCTTGATCCTGCCTACGGCATTGGCCACGCCCCGGCCCGCCTCAGTCGCTGCCTTCTGTGAGCCGCTGCCTTCCCGCCCTGGTCTCTGGTTAAAACACTCGAGCGCACGTGGGCTGTGTGCCGAGTTCCGGGTTCCGGGCCACGAGATGCGGGGAGGGGGCGGACTGGGAGCTGCGGGCGCGCAAGGCTGTTGCTCGGAGCACAGCGTGGGAACAAACGTAGGAGCCCTGCCAGAATGTAATTTGCGAAGTCCTGGGCCCCCGGGGGATCTCCCTGGTAGAAGCTCTGAATGCCGAGCACAGTAGGGTGGGTGAAGGGCGTGAGCTGGAACGCGTAGCTCTGAACGCAGAAAACCAGGCGCCTCTCAGTATTCGGGTGGTCTTAAATCCTATGCCCTACTCCCCCGCTTAAAATATCTTACGGACTGATAGGCTTGCTTGTGCCTGGAGTATTTCTGGAGAGATACTTTTAGCCAGTTCGGAGGAGGACAACTGGGTGGCTAGGAAACCGGAGGGACGGAGTGTTTTCATTCAATCATCTTTGGATCTTGTGTGCTTTGAATTGCGAATGTTACCTATTAAAAGTAACCATAATTTAAATTGCCAAAAAAAACCCAGCTTATTGGTTTCTAAGCATACACAGGATAAAATTCAAAATCCTCTCCAAGGCCCTATAGTGTTAGTCGCTCAGTCGTGTCCGACTCTGCGAGTCCACAGACTGTAGCCTGCCAGGCTCCTCTGTCCATGGGATTCTCCAGGCAAGAATACTGGAGTAGATTGCCATCCCCTTTCTCCAGGGGTCTTCCCAACCCAGGGATCAAACCCAGGTGTCCTGCATTACAAGCAGATTATTTACCGTCTGAGCTACAGGGAAGATCAAGGCCTTAGAGGACTGGGCAACTGAGCAGGAGCACACGAACAAGAAGTGCTTACCTCTGTAGCCTCCCCCACCCCCCACACTTGTTCCTTCACTAATTTTAGGCCACACCCACCAAGTTTGACAGCCTCAAAGCTTCCCTTTTGTTTCTCCTTGACCTTCTGACCTGTCCGGCAGAGAGGACTTCCCTCCTGAATCTGATTATGGCTACCCTTATTTACTTTCCCAGCCACCTGTTCTCATCTATTGACACTCATCACAAGTGTATTTAATCATATATTTGCTGCTGCTGCGTCGCTTCAGTCGTGGCCGACTCTTCGCGACCCCATGGACTGCAGCCTACCAGGCTCCTCCGTCCATGGGATTTTCCAGGCAAGAGTACTGGAGTGGGTCGCCATTGCCTTCTCCAAATCATATATTTAGTTTTATGTTTATTATTCTGCTTTGTCTTCTTTTGACTGAAAGCTGCAAGAGGGCAGGGCCCGTGTTTCTTTATTGCCCCCTCTATATTCCAGGCACATAGAGTGGCACTTAATGAATATTTGTCGAATGAATGAATGTATGAATGAATGAGAGAGGGACCTGAATGAAGACAGTGACCAACCACCCCAGAGTGCTCTGTTGCCAAGTAGTAGAAAGTTGGCTGTGTCCTGGACAAGCTCCAGCAATGTGAGAAGAATAAGGCAAACTTGAGAAGACAGATGATTTTTAGACCATAAGATCTAATTAATTCTATTACCAAGACATATGGGCTGTTCTCCAAGCTCTCTTTTTTTGGCATTCACAGATTCAACAAGAGTGTACTGCACAGCCACAAAATGCTCCTGCTTGCCCTGGACGGGTTGAATTTGATGACCAAAAGTAGTGAGAGGCAGTTTCTGGGTGGTGATGAGATGAGTGTTTTTCACGCTTATTTATACTTTTCTATACTTTCCAAATACTGTACATTAAATATATGTTACTTTGATTTGAAATTCATAAGTAGAATAATGGCATCAAAATATTTCTACGAAATTTTTCTAAAAAAAGAAATTTACCAAATATTTTGGTTAGAAGATATGGCTGATTATATGCTCATATTTACCCATTTTTTAATATAGGGTATTTTTCATACTAACAAGTATTACTTGTATATTGGGAAAATATAACAAATTAGTTTTTAAAGTGCTTCAGTACAGTTCAGTTCAGTTGCTCAGTCATGTCCGACTCTTTGTGACCCCATGAATCACAACACTCCAGGCCTCCCTGTCCATCACCAACTCCCGGAGTTTACCCAAACTCATGTCCATCAAGTCGGTGATGCCATCCAGCCATCTCAGCCTCTGTCATCCCCTTCTCCTCCTGCCCCCAATCCTTCCCAGCATCAGGGTCTTTTCCAATGAGTCAACTCTTTGCATGAGGTGGCCAAAGTATTGGAGTTTCAACTTCAACATCAGTCCTTCCAATGAACACCCAGGACTGATCTCCTTTAGGATGGACTGGCTGGATCTTCTTGCAGTCCAAGGGACTCTCAAGAGTCTTCTCCAACACCACAGTTCAAAAGCATCAATTCTGTCGCACTCAGCTTTCTTCACCGTCCAACTCTCATATCCATACATGACTACTGGAAAAACCATAGCCTTGACTAGATGGACCTTTGTTGGCAGAGTAATGTCTCTGCTTTTCAATATGCTATCTAGGTTGGTCATAACCTTCCTTCCAAGGAGTAAGCGTCTTTAAATTTCATGGCTGCAGTCACCATCAGCAGTGATTTTGGAGCCCAAAAAAATAAAGTCTGACACTGTTTGCACTGTTTACCCATCTATTTCCCATGAAGTGATGGGACCAGATGCCATGATCTTAGTTTTCTGAATGTTGAGCTTTAAGCCAACTTTATCACTCTCATCTTTCACTTTCATCAAGAGGCTCTTTAGTTCTTCTTCACTTTCTGCCATAAGGGTGGTGTCATCTGCATATCTGAAGTTATTGATATTTCTCCTGGCAATCTTGATTCCAGCTTGTGTTTCTTCCAGCCCAGTGTTGCTCATGATGTAATATGCATATAAGTTAAATGAGCAAGGTGACAATATACAGCCTTGACGTACTCCTTTTCTTATTTGGAACCAGTCTGTTGTTCCATGTCCAGTTCTAACTGTTGCTTCCTGACCTGCATACAGGTTTCTCAAGAGACAGATCAGATGGGCTGGTATTCCCATCTCTTTCAGAATTTTCCACAGTTTATTGTGATCCCACAGTCAAAGGCATAGTCAATAAAGCAGAAATAGATGTTTTTCTGGAACTCTCTTGCTTTTTCGATGATCCAGCGGATGTTGGCATTTTGATCTCTGGTTCCTCTGCCTTTTCTAAAACCAGCTTGAACATCTGGAAGTTCTCGGTTCACGTATTGCTGAAGCCTGGCTTGGAGAATTTTGAGCATTACTTTACTAGCGTGTGAGATGAGTGCAATTGTGCAGTAGTTTGAGCATTCTTTGGCATTGCCTTTCTCTGGGATTGGAATGAAAACTGACCTTTTCCAGTCCTGTGGTCACTGCTGAGTTTTCCAGATTTGCTGGCATATTGACTGCAGCACTTTCATAGCATCATCTTTCATGATTTGAAATAGTTCAACTGGAATTCCATCACCTCCACTAGCTTTGTTCGTGGTGATGCTTTCTAAGGCCCACTTGATTTCACACTCCAGGATGTCTGGCTCTAGGTGAGTGATCACACCATCGTGATTATCTGGGTCGTGAAGATCTTTTTTGTACAGTTCTTCTGTGTATTCTTGCCACCTCTTCTTAATATATGCTGCTTCTGTTAGGTCCATACCATTTCTGTCCTTTATCGAGCCCATCTTGGCATGAAATATTCCCTTGGTATCTCTAATTTTCTTGAAGAGATCTCTAGTCTTTCCCATTCTTTTGTTTTCCTCTATTTCTTTGCATTGATCGCTGAGGAAGGCTTTCTTATCTCTCCTTGCTATTCTTTGGAACTCTGCATTCAGATGGGAATATCTTTCCTTTTCTCCTTTGCTTTTTGCTTCTCTTCTTTTCACAGCTATTTGTAAGTCCTCCTCAGGCAGCCATTTTGGTTTTTTGCATTTCTTTTCCATGGGGATGGTCTTGATCCCTGTCTCCTGTGCAATGTCACGAACCTTTGTCCATAGTTCATCAGGCAGTCTGTCTATCAGATCTAGTCCCTTAAATCTATTTGTTTAAAGTGCTTTGTTAATGATAAATGAAATGTTACCTAATTCAGGATGCAATCTGAC
Source organism: Okapia johnstoni (assembly GCA_024291935.2). Classification (NCBI taxonomy): domain Eukaryota; kingdom Metazoa; phylum Chordata; class Mammalia; order Artiodactyla; family Giraffidae; genus Okapia; species Okapia johnstoni. Next base: position 40,168,126 of record CM044323.1, read on the forward strand.
TTACATTAAGAAGTTTTAAATGGTGATGTGAGAAACTAGCTTCTCTTCAAATTATGCTGGTTCTGCAAACAAACATAACTGATGATTATGAAGAAATTGCAGGATATTCCTACCTCATTCCTAAGCAACAATATAATACCCACCAAAACAACAACAAGGACAAAACATGAAGCTCTGTTCCTTCACTAAGCTTTGAAATCCACAGATCTACTGCCCATTTTACAGTCCATTCAATGTACCATAATTATTCACATCTATGACATTTTTGATAGCATGTTCTATCAAGGAAATAAAAGCTGTGAATTAAATTATGACACAGTGTGTTGTTACATAGTATCTTTTTAATACATATGGTTTTAAATTTGATATAATTTTTTCAGTAATGTACATATTTAGAAAAGGAAAATATAAGCAAAATAGATTAAATATTTCTACAAATTCTGTACATGAGTCTAATTTTCCTAAATCCCTCTTCACACAGAGCATCAACATGTGCTTATCCACAGAGTATCATTGATATACATGTAGTATTTCCTAAAAGGATGGCCTAGCAGTGTCTCTGGGATTTGCTTCCTAGCCAGACATTCATTCTTCAAGTTTGATGCTGGCACATTCCTATTAGATTAAAAGCACAGTTTTCTTGTTCAACTGAATTATATGTCACTACAACCTATATAGGGCTTCCTTGGTAGCTTAGCTGGTACAGAATCCACCTGCAATGCAGGAGACCCTGGTTCAATTCCTGGGTTGGGAAGATCCCACTCCAGTATTCATGGGCTTCTCTGGTGGCTCAGATGGTAAAGAATCTGCCTGCAATGCGGGAGACCTGGGTTCAATCCCTGAGTTGGAAAGATCCCCTGGAGGAGGGCAAGGCAACCCATTCCAATATTCTCACCTGGAGAATCACCATGGACAGAGGAGCCTGGCGGGCTACAGTCCATGGGGTTGCAGAGCGTCAGACACGACTGAGCAATTAAGCACAGCACAACACAGTACAACCTACATATCCTCTCTATTAATGGCCAGAAAGAAGTTTCTGACAAATTGAAGTTCCAGGCCCTCGCTGTAATCCTGTGTGATCCATGAGTTGGTTATATTACCCTCTTGTTGCTTTGAAATTTCTTTCATCTAATCTGACACATCTGGCAATTTCTCTTGCCTTCAACTGCAGTTCTTAGAATATGGTTTTGACACATGTAGTATTAAATTGCATAGAACTCAGTGAAATGATGACAATTCAAATAGTTATAACTATGTTCACGAATGCAAAGGCAATGCCAACTATATCAGGACTGCCCCCTGGCCAATGGCTATTTCTTAACCTTATATTAAGATGAGGTCGCTGGTGATGCAGTTGGTAAAAAAAAAAATCCACCTGCGATGCAAGAGGCCTGGGTTCAACACCTGAGTTGGAAGATCCCCTGGAGAAGGAAATGGCAACCTACTCCAGTATTCTTGCCTGGGAAATCCCATGGACAGAGGAGCCTGGCAGGCTACAGTTCATAGGATCACAAGAGTCAGACATGACCTAGCAACTAAACCACCACCACCACCACCATCACCACACATCCCAGTTTCAGAGATCTTAAAATGTGAGACCAAAGTGCTTCTTAGAATTGGAGCAATACAGTTTGTTAAACTATTAGGATGGATATATACACTGGTATTTTCTGATGGTATTTTCTTTTTAAAATTTAAAAAGTCTAATTTCTTCCAAGTTTTACTGAGATATCACTGACATATAACATTGCAGGAGATTAAGGTATACAACATAAATATTTGATATATGCATTATATTGTGAAGGGCTTCCCTGGTGGCTCAGATGGTAAAGAATCTGCCTGCAATGCAGAAGACCCAGGTTCGATATATTGTGAAATAATTACCACAATGAATTTAGTTAATATCCCTCACCTTGCATACCTATAAAGATTTTTTCTTGTGATGGGAACTTTTAGTTGCTCTCTTAGCAACTTTCAAATATATAACACAGTATTGTCAAGTGTAATCACCATGCTATACGTTATATCCCAGAACTTATTTTTTTTATAACTAGAGGTTTGCACATTTTGACCACCTTCACTCCTTTCCCCCAATGACATTGAACTACTGAAATATTCAGTGGTATAATACAGGGTCCCAGAGGCAGAGATACCAATCATTGCTACATTTCCTAAACAAATTTGCCTTTATCACTAGTTATGTGTCTGGAATAATAATTAGGCTAACTTAAAACTGCAGTTTGTTAACTAGTGGTATTACTTTGCAGTTAAATCTCATGCACTCTTTTTTTGGGGGGCGGGGGGGCTGAAACACAGCTTGGGGATCTTAGTTCCCTGACCCAGTTAGGGATGGAAACTGGGCCCACAGCAGTGAGAGCACCAAGTCCTAACCAATAATACTTATTGGGTGCATTTAAGTGTCAAGCACTGGGCCAGCCCTTCCTGAAGCTTGTAACTTGACTGTAACTTGTAACTACATTTGAAACATTAAAATAAAAATTGAAGGCACCTAAGCTGAGTAAGGTGTATGATGAAGCTCCAGGTTCCCTGAAAGCCTCTTTGAAGGAGTCTGGGTGGGACTGGACCTGAAGAATAAGTAAAATGTCGTGAGACAGGGGAGGAAAAGGATATCCTAGAGCCATGTCCCAGAATGAATAGAACACAAGGGCATGGCTTGAGAACTAATATTTACTAAGTGCCAACCATATTTCAGGATCTAATCTCAAATTCATCCTCTCTCCACTTAAATAGGAAGAAGCCGGGGGTCTAAAAGCTCTTCTTGTACTGTTGGTAAGCGGTTGAGTCAGAATCCTATTAATAACTGGGATCTCTCAAACTCCAGAGCTCTGGAGCTCCACATACCAGAAACTAAAGTTACAAGAATAGGGAATTTGCATTAAGAAGTTGTGGGAGATTGATTAATTAGCTAAAATAGAGAAAAAATAAAAAATAAAAAAAAAAAGAAGTTGTGGGAGATTGATTTGGCTAAATAGAGAATAGAATGTGGTGTGTGACATAAACTGAGGGGTCTGGATTTTACTTGGATAACATCTGACACTCTGAAAGTATTTAAACTTTGCTATCTTTTAAAACAATATAACTGATAACACCAATCTCAGAGATAAAATAAATAAATAAAAATAAACAGATTTGTTTGTGCATTTAAAAAAAAAAAACCACCTAAAGCCATAAAATCTGAGGGAAATCTTCTCTTGGATAGAAACTATAGAAAAATATTTAAATATATGCATAACAGACAAATGTTAGTATCTAATCACTCACAAATCTTTAAGGAAAAGATTAACAATGGAAAAATAAGGAGAGTGAGAATAATTTTAGAGTAGACACGAGTGCTTTCTATACATAAAAATACACTCAGCCCCAACTGGTAACAACAAAATTAAAACAGTAATGAGATCATAGTTTTTCATTCATTAGATCAACAAAGATTAAAAAAAAACACGGCGAAAGTGCAGGGAAAAGAGGGTTCTGACTCATTCAGGGTAAGAATGTAAACAACTTTTCTGAAAAGCAATTAGATGATACTTAATCAAAACCTTAAAAACAGGCAGATCTTCAACCAAGTAATTCCATGCCCAGAAAATAATCCTGAGGAAATCATCTTTGATGTGTAAAAATATATATGTTCAAAGATGTCCATTAAAGCATTTCTTACAGTAGCAAAAGATCAGAATCTGACTCTTTACCAAGAGATTTGTTAATAAATCATGATGTAAGATACAACAACAACAAAAATAGGGTAGACATAAATTACTCATACAAAAATTCAAAATACTGTATGGTAAGTAGGAGAGAAAAGTTATTTTTGAACGCATTATGCGGAATATCCTACACTGAGTTGTTGTTGCTGTTTTTTAATGCCAACAGCTGTGTATGACTACTTAATGATAGAGAATCTGCCTGCAATATGGGAGACCCAGGTTCGATCCCCAAGTTGGGAAGATTGCCTGGCGAAGGGAGTGGCAACCCACTTCAGTACTCTTGCCTGGAAAATCCCACAGAGAAGCCTGCTGAATTATAGTCCTTGGGTTGCAAACAGTCAGACATGAATGAGTGAATTACCACAACTACTTAATATCTGCTACTGCTGCTGCTGCATCGCTTCAGTCATGTCCGACTCTGTGCGACCCCATAGACGGCAGCCCACCAGGCTCCCCCGTCCCTGGGATTCTCTAGGCAAGAACACTGGCTGCTACTGCTAAGTCGCTTCAGTCATGTCCGACTCTGTGCGACCCCATAGATGGAAGCCCACCAGGCTCCCCCGTCCCTGGGATTCTCCAGGCAAGAACACTGGAGTGGGTTGCCATTTCCCTCTCCAGTGCATGAAAGGGAAAAGTGAAAGTGAAGTCGCTCAGTCGTGTCCGACTCTCAGCGACCCCATGGACTGTAGCCTACCAGGCTCCTCCGTCCATGGGATTTTCAAGGCAAGAGTACTGGAGTGGGGTGCCATTGCCTTCTCCAAGGCATGAAAGTGAAAAGTGAAAGTGAAGTTGCTCAGTTGTGTCTGACTCTTAGCAACTCCATGGACTGCAGCCTACCAGGCTCCTGCGTCCATGGGATTTTCCAGGTAAGAGTACCGGAGTGGGTTGCCATTGCCTTCTCCGACTTAATATCTAGATTTGTAATATTCAAAATGTTAGCATGTCCACCTCTGGGACAAAATTAAAGGTGGTATTTCAATTGTGCTTTGCTGTAAAACAAACCACTTTACCATTTAGTGGCTTAAAATAGCAAATTGTGTTATTTATTGCTCCTCACCATTCTGTGGACTGGTATGGTGGGTTCTTCTGAGGGTCTCCCCAGGCTCTCTGGCATGGCCACAGCCAGCTGTGGGGTAGGCTGGATCAGATGGACAGATGGACAAGGAGAGCGTCACTCGGTTGGCTAAGGGTTGGTTGGTGCTGGCTGTTAACTGAGGCTCCTCAGTTCTCCCTTTCTCAGACCTTAAACATCCTGGATAAGCTTAGTAACCCTGGTACAATGAAGTGATGAATCAAAATGACAAAGAAAAACTTGGAAAGTATATTTGAAAAAGAGAATTTGAGAACTGATTAATTCTCACTGGGAAGAAATTTCTTAAAAAAGATACTTTCTTACAGCACTTATAATAATGATTAATATATTACCTTCTGCTTTTTAAAACATTTTTCGAGCACTTGCAATATACTAGACCCTCTTTGAAGGGCTGTATCATTAATACATGACTTAACCTTCACAATGACCTTATGAGGTAGAAACTACCACTGTCTCCAGTTTATAGAGGAGGAAACTAAAATGCAGAGAATAAGTACCCATGCAGTCTGGCTCCAATCTGCCTCATAACTATCACATCATTATATTATTTGTGATTCCATTATTCACTTACATTCTTTTCCCACAAAGAAAACATAAGCACCCCACTGTCAGTTCTTCCTCTATCTCCTATGGTGCTTCAGTAAAATGAACAGATTGATCATTCAGTGATAATGTTAGTCCAGAGGAAGAGGAGGCACACCAAGCAGGGTCATCCAATCAGGGAATAAATGCAAAAGCCTTGGAAAGGAAGACTTTCTGAAGGGAAAGTCAGTCCCATTCATCAGCTAGTATTTTTTTTGGCTCCTGATGGGTATCAGGCTCTGGACTTGTAGATACAGTGGTAAAGAAAGTAGGCATGATTCTGCTAACTGTCCCTGCCATAGTCTTACTAACAACCTGTCGGGAAAGACCAACCCCAGATGGCATCTAACCCATGTTGCTCACTTAGTGCTCTTTCAACCAGCTCCTCTCATCTTGGTGGGCATGGAACCCAACATACAGGGCTTCTGGAGAAAGCTGCTGCTGCTGCTAAGTCACTTCAGTCGTGTCCGACTCTGTGCGACCCCATAGACGGCAGCCCACCAGGCTCCACTGTCTCTGGGATTCTCCAGGCAAGAACACTGGAGTGGGTTGCCATTTCCTTCTCCAATGCATGAAAGTAAAAAGTGAAAGTGAAGTCACTCAGTCATGTCCGACTCTTAGTGACCCCATGGACTGCAGCCTACCAGGCTCCTCCATCCATGGGATTTTCCAGGCAAGAGTACTGGAGTGGGGTGCATTGCCTTCTCCGTCTGGAGAAAGCAGGCAGCCTGAAAACAGTGCAGGCACTTAACTGCAGTGTGGGAATTCTGACAGTAGAAGGAAAGGAGAAAACAGAGAAGTTGCTGGAGGGAAAGGGAGAAATAAGCAGTTTTATTTCAAGACTGGGGACACTTTGGCTGGAGCTCAGGCAGCTGTCTTTTAGTTTGTGTCTGCTGCTTTCTAACTGTGGGAATGAGGACAAGTCACTGAACCTCTAAGACTGCAGTTTCTTCAACTGCAAATATGAAATTGTTCCTCTTCTCAGCACAGTTTGAGAAACGCCGGTTGGTTAGAATAATTTGGATGTGGCCAGTCCAATGGCTGGGGAAAATGGGATGCAGGAATTAGGGGGAGGGGAAGGGAGGCCATCTGAACTGTACAAAACAAATTCCTAATCACCTTTCCTCTATCTTGAACACAGGGGCTTCCCTGATGGCTCAGAAGGTAAAGAATCAGCCTGCCAAAGCAGGAGACTTGGATTCGATCCCTGGGTCAGGAAGCCCCCCTGGAGAAGGAAATGGCAACCCACTCCAGTATTTTTGCCTGGGAAATCCCATGGACAGAGGAGCCTGGTGGGCTATAGTCCGTGGGGTCACAAGAGTTGGACATGACTTAGCGCCTAAACAACAATAATCTTCAACAGAACATAATCAGAATAAAATTCTGTTGTTTCCAACTCTAGCATAAAGGAAAAGGATCATAGTCAGAAGAGGATGCTGAAAATGGCTCAGAGGACTCTTGTTGATAGGACCCAAGGAAATTATTAGAAGAGAGAAAGGGCTTCTTTCTGCCAGTCTTAGCCAGCAGCATCTAATCTATTAATTCACAACTGTGATTCTGAGAATGAGTCACATCTGATTGACCCCCCAGTGCCACTGGGTTTTTGAGGGGAAGCTCTCCATTTAACTAGAGTGATTAAGATCCTAGGTACACCACAAAGTCAAGGTAGACGGTGACTCTCTGAACTTCTTAGGCCCCAAAGAACAACTGTTCACTGTTGTTCTTTGAATTATAGGGATAAGATAAACAACTGAGCAGCCACTTTCTTCAATAGGTTCTAGTCTGAGGTCACTGATTGGCTTGAACAGACCTTTCACCTCTTTAAGCAATAGTTTGCTTGCAGGTTTGGTCTTTTTTTGTTTTTCCTTTTAAAATTTTAATATATTAATTTGGTAAAAGTTGGGATTGTACAAAAGTAAAATATATCTCCTGCTCTTGTCTCTAGTTTCCTACCCCGCCCTCTAGAGGCATTCACTGTTAACTGTTTGTATATTTTATAATTTTCAGATTTATGGTGGGACATAAACAAGCATATATATTCCCACATACCCTGGACACCCCCACACGCACTAGTATCCTATAACAATGTTCTGTAATTTATCATTTACCTGGGATATTATTTTCCACCAATAATTGCAGAGCCACTATCTATTTCTAACATCTGCACAGCATTAGGAAGAATCAGATGCACTATCAATTTCATATGGTTCCACCTAATCTTACATCACTTATTGGCAAATTTCCTGTTGATAAACATTTAACTTATTTCTTCACAAAATCTGAGCACCAAGAAGGAAAAAAAAGTTGCCTTTAGTTCTAAATTTCCATAATTCTTTTTTGTTCCCATTCTTCAATGCCTGGGTCACATAAGGAAGTAAAAGAGAACAATTTATTGAACAAAGATACAAGGATGATTTAATTCTGTGACAAGAAATTAGGAGTCTGCTCTTAATACAATCTTAATGGTGATATATGGCAAACATCCTCTAAGTGTGTTTCTTTTGGGGGAAACTAGATTAGGGGTGCCATCATCACTATTATTGATGTCCCTTCCTGATAATTTCCCAGTCTCTCTCTCTTTAGTCTTCCAGTTTACCCAACTCTTTGTGGTTCCTCTGTCCATGGAATTCTCCAGGCAAGAATACTGGAGTGGGTAGCCATTCTCTTCTCCAGGGGATCTTCCCGACCCAGGGATCAAACCAGAGTCTCCTGCATTGGCAGGCAGATTCTTTACCGTCTGATCCACCAGGGAAGCCCTATGCCCCTTCTATACAGTCCTTTTCTGGATCCTGCTCTTTCTTTGAATTATCAAAGTGGTATGAAGAATCACAAATCTTGTTTCATGAAGTTTGCTAAGTAATTTGAACAAAGAGTTATCTGAATAGGCCATAATGTTCCTTTTGTATGAAGTATTTGATGTTTGCAAAAAGAACTCGAGATAAAAAATTCTTCTTTGTGCCCTCATTTTCCAGGTAAAACTGTATCAGGAATCATGTGGAGATACTTAAATCTAGCCAATACATTTCAAGTTTTCTTCTGCCCAGGTTTGTTTGGAAGAAATCCAGTCTTACCTATCTCAAAAATTCAGCAGGGAAAAATAACTGAAATAAATTAAAACCGTGATTACTAAATTCTGTGTTTACCTAGACAGTCTGGCATTTGGCCTAAAAGACAACGCGTTTTAGAAAGTGTTATTTAAACTTGGTTTTGCTACAGATTTTAAATTGGAAGAAAAATGGTAAGAGGGGAAAGCTCTATAAACCATACACGTTTGGGCTCATTACCAAGTACTCCCACCAAGCAGTACTAATAGAATTTGAAAAATGCTTTCCTGAGTTGAGATCTGCCACCTAGCAACCACTGTGAAATGCTTCCTGTGCTGGCCCAAGACAACTCAAAGTGCCCAGCTTTAAAATTGGTGAGGTGTTTCTTTAAAATTGATGGGGTGTTTTGCTGTACGTGGGCCACAGTCATTGAAGGGAGGATTAAAACTTTGTTTTTAGGGCAAAGATATGCAGATTAAAAGGACTGTTTAACTTAACTGCTCAGCTGAGTTTTGGAACAGAGTTGGCAGATTAAATGCAGATTAAAGATGGCAGTAGACCAATTATAGTAAAGATTATTTGTAGTTTATCTGAAATTCAAATTTGACTGTGCATTCTGTATTTTTATTTGTTAAATCTGGCCACTCAGTTCTGAAGAAACTTTTGTAGTACAGAGTGGGGGAATATTTATAGAATATACATCACTTATGGGCTCCCTCTGTGGCTCGGCAGTAAAGAATCCGCCTGCAATGCAGGAGCTGCAGGAGACACAGGTTCGATCCCTGGATCGGAAGATCCCCTAGAGGAGGGCATGGCAACCCTCTCCAGTATTCTTGCCCGGAGAATTCCATGGACAGAGGAGCCTGGTGGGCTACAGTCCATGGGGTTGCAGAATGGGACACGACTGAAGTGACTTGGCACGCATGCACGCAGATACGCATACATCGAATATATTAACTTGATCCCGCAAGGCTACTGATGTTATGGATCTAAAATGCCTTTCCAAGAGCACTGGCTATTGGATAGGAGGGAGTATGAAGCATAGGAGGCCACAAGTAGGGTGGGAGCTAACAGAAGGGGACGAGAAATCAACCCAGTGTTGCACCTGAGAAAGTTAAACTGAGAGGAGGACAGGCGAAGGAAGGGGCTAACTGTGTGGGAGCAGGGATGCCCTAAAGTGTAATGGTGCCAGGTGAGGAGAAGGGGCTGCCTAGACTTCTTGGAGGAAGAGGAAGTGGGGTGATGTCAGCATTCATTTCATTTTTAAGGGGTAGAAGGAGGAGAAAGCCTGCCATGTAAATGTGCCTTCTGAAGCTTGGACTAAGATGGAAGAGGTGCAACCTGGGATCCCAAGAGGTCACTGCCACCTCCAGGCAGCACCCAAACAATCCTCAGGCCGCTTGCACCAGGATGCAGAGCCAGCCTGGGGCTGAGAGGCTTTGTCAAGGCCCTACACTTCCCCCTTCACCTGGCCCAACTCTGAGCCTGGGAGAGGCTGTCACTTTGTCTTCAATCCAGATCACAGCCCCTCATCCCCACCTGAGAAATCTGCAGCTCATTAACTCAGCAGCACAAAATACTTTAGACAGGATGCATATATAATTCCTATGTGTTTGCACATGATTGAACATCTCCTAAAGGACACATAAGAAACTGCTAAATGGGGTGTGGAGAAAAGGATTTCCTTCTACACTGTTGGTGGGAATGTAATTGGTGCAGCCACTATGGAGAACAGGATGGAGGTTTCTTAAAAAAAAAAATAAAACAGTCGCCATATGATCCAGCAATCCCACTTCTGGGCATATATCTGGAGAAAACTGTAATTTGAAAAGATTCCTGCACCCCAATGTTCATTGCAGCACTAATTACAATATAATTACAATAGATAACACATGGAAGCAATCTAAATATTCATCAATGGAGGAATGGATAAAGAAGATATTGTATATATACAGTACAATAGAATACTGTTGTTTCATTGCTAAGTCGTGTTCGACCCTTTTCTGACCCCATAGACTGTAGCGTGCCAGGCTCTTCTGTCCATGGAATTTCCCAGGGAAGAATATTGGAACGGGTTGCCATTTCCTTCTCCAGGAGATCTTCCTGACCCAGGGATTGAATCCACGTCTCCTTGCAGGCGGATTCTTTACTGCTGAGCCACCAGGGAAGCCCCACTGGAATATTACTCAGCCATAAAAGAATGAAATAATGCCATTTGCAGCAACGTGGATGAACCTAGAGATGATCATACAAAGAGAAGTCCAACAGACAAATATATGATATCATTTATATGTGGAGTCTGAAAAAGTGATATAAATGAACTTATTAATAAAACAGAAACAGACTCACAGACATAGAAAACAAACTTCTTGCTACCAAAGGGAAAAGGGGGTAGGGAGAAGTCAGAAGTTTGGGATTAACACTTTTACACTACTATATATAAAAAAGATAAATGACAAGATCCTACTGTATGGTACAGGGGAAAATATTCAATATCTTCTAATAAACTATAATGGAAAAAATCTGACAAAGAATATATGTGTATACATGTATGTGCTTGTGTGGTAAGTCGCTTCAATCATGTAGGACTCTGTGCAACCCTAAGGACTGCAGCACACCAAGATCCTCTGTCCAAGGGATTCTCCAGGCGAGAATATTGGAGTGGGTTGCCATGCCCTCCTCCAGGGGATCCTCCTGATACATGTGTATATATTTATATACATATGTGTGTGTGTATAAACTTAATCATTTCTCTGTACATCAGGAACTAACACAACATTGTAAATCAACTATACTTCAGTTTAAGAATTATTTTTTTAAAAAAGAAACTGCTAACTGTGGCTACCGGGGTGGAGAGGACTGGAGTAAGGCAGTGGTGGAGGGGTGTGTGGTTCTGAAATGGAGGTATGTTTGCTCACATACCTTACAAACCCACTGATTTATTTTCCTACGTGTGTTTATTACTGACTCATAATAAAAATTCAAATTTAATGACTATAATAAATTCAGTCCAGAATCTGATTCATGTTTCAACTTGCATCTTTAAGATGACTCATGGCAATAAGGTGTTTTAAAATAAACGTCTTTATACACAGTGTCTGTTAAAGAGGACTGGGAGCTGACATTTCAGCACACTTTCTGGAAAACTTGCTCTTGAAATGAATGACAAAAATCAACCCTTGGCAGAAAGTTTTGCTTATCGTTTTTACATGTTCACTCTGAATTGTGTGCCATGTTGTTTTATATATAGGTACGTAAAAGCTCAAAATGAAAATTTGATGGAAATTAAATCTGAGGCTTTTTTTTTTTAAGTAAAAGCAATATTGAATGCCACCTTGTAAGTTCTGCTAGGACAGGTGTCAGCCTCCTTTGTTCAGTAATGGAGCCCTAGGACCTAGAGCAGCTTATTGACACATATTAGGTGCTCAATAAAGAACTGTTGAATGAGGCAATACATGATTAATATAAAAATTCAAATATTACATAAAAAGATTGTATAGAATGTGAAATACCTCTAATCTCTTTCATATTTACAATCTGCTATTCTAGTCTTGTAAAATAAAAGAACAAATCATTTACTTCTTAAAGAGTGAAAGTTTCATCCTAAGTATGTTTTTAAACAATAGCTAATTGAATGATACCATAAAGAATGAAAAGACAAGCAACAGAATGCAAGAAAATGTAACAGATACAACTGGCAAAGGACCAGCACTGAAAATATGTAAGAACTCCAATCAATTAGAGAAACTGGCAAAATACTTAAATACACATTTCATGTTAAGAGTAGCCCCTAACTGCCAAAACCAAATGAAAAGCACTCTTTCATTTAGTCAGGAGAGAAATGAAAATTAAAACTACATAGTCAGATTTCCCTGGTGGTCCAGTGGTAAAGAATTTGCCTGCCAATGCAGGGGACACAGGTTCAATCTCTGGCCTGGGAAGATCCCACATGCCAAGGAGAAACTAAGCCTGTGTGCCACAACTACTGAGCTGGTGCTCTAGAGCCCATGCTCTGCAACAAGAGAAAGCCACTGAAAAAAGAAGCCCTCCCATCGCAATGAAGAGTAGCCCCTGATCACCACAACTAGAGAAAGCCCCCAAGCAACCAATAATAAATAAACAAAAAGCAAATAAATCTAAATTTTAAAAAACCTACACAGTCAATAGATGGACAAAAATGCTGAAGTCTCACAATAGTAAATGTTGGTGAGGATCCTGAGCAACAGGAATGCTTATATATAGTCTTGAGTGAGGAAACTGGTTAATCCAGTGTAGAAAACTACATGATATTATCTTCCAAAGCTGAATATGCAGCAATTCCATCCCTAGTGTGCAAGAGAAATTCATTAACATAGCGAAGTTGAAATAGGCCAAAATTGAAAAACACCAAATTACCTAGCAACAGAAGAATGGATCTAAAAATGTGGGTTCATCTCACCATGAAATTCTATATGGCAATGACAAGGAACAAAAGGCCTGAAGATTCAGGCAACAATATGGATGAATCTCACCAGCTTACAGTCATCATAGAGTTCTGCTATGATTTCCCTAGGGGATCAGCAGCTCATTTCAGAGGGCAGACTCTTCTAGCAATTCAGAAATGCCCCAGTGCTGGAATAGTTCCATGTAGACAGCAAGCTCTACCTGAGGGCTGAGGGGTTATGGAGGCTCTCTGCTGGGCGGAGAGGTGCACACAATTTCCCTAAAGGGATATGTGGGTGGAGGGTAGACTGTGAAGCCAGGGACACATTCTGACAGTGGCATAAAGGCCCTGACACAGAGATAAGTCTGGGCTAAGGTTGTCAGAACCTCTACTGGGGTCTCTGCCTTGGGGATCCCAGGCCTGCTGTGGGTCAAGAGAGTGAGGTTTGCTGAGATGGGGATTCTCAAGCACCTCCATAAACATGGGCTGCAGAAACCCTCAGACTCAGGAATCCACAGAGGCAAAGGCTTCAGTGCGTGATCCTTCTCTATAGCCTGGAGTCATTACTTCTGTTCTGACTGCTGCTGCCTCTACAGCTGAGGGGTTTTGGTCCAGTTGTTCTTGAAGGGCATGTGAACTTGTGCTCAACTCAGGTTTTGTTTCAGACATGCCTCCCTTTCTTTGCAAAATGACCACCTTGTCTTCCCCAAGTGTTTCTCTTAACTCCTGTTGCTGTCTCCTGCTGCTGTGGTGTGTTCCTGGCCCTGCTTTCTTTTGGGAACAACTGTGTGGTCATGTACCTCTCTCTCATCTGTGACATCGGCTCTTTCCTTCTAGACCACAGGTGCCTGAGGTGCTCTCCTCCTTCACTACTGCCATTTCTGTCTGTTGTCGTCAGTCTGTTCTCAACAAGTGCCATGAGTTCTACAAAGAGGAAGAACTGTGAATTTTAGGGGGTTTCCATGAGAGATGGAGATGGAGTTTGTTCTTGTGAAAAGAGGAGTAAAATCTGAGCTCCACTATTCTCTAGGTTAGTCTCTGAGCTAGTCTAAATCTCTCAACTTTATTTCCTTATCTTTCAGTTCAGTTCAGTTGCTCAATCTTGTTTGACTCTTTGCGACCCCATGGACTGCAGCACTCCAGGCTTTCCTGTACATCACCAACTCCCAGAGTGTGCTCAAACTCATGTCCATTGAGTCAGTGATGCCATCCAACCATCTCATCCTCTGTCATCCCCTTCTCCTCCTGCCTTCAATCTCTCCCAGCAGCAGGGTCTTTTCCAGTGAGTCAGTTCTTCACATCAGGTGGCCAAAGTATTGGATTTTCAGCTTCAGCATCAGTCCTTCCAATGAATATTCAGGACTGATTTCCTTCCTTATCTTTAAGTGGGGCTAATAATACCCACCATGACAATCATCCTGATGTAATGTGAGTTTGTAATTAGAAAACTACTTGTGTAAGAGGGTCCCTTACACTGTTGGTGGGGATGCAGACTAGTACAGCCACTATGGAGAACAGTGTGGAGATTCCTTAAAAAACTGGAAATAGAACTGCCATACAACCCAGCAATCCCACTGCTGGGAAGGCATACCGAGGAAACCAGAATTGAAAGAGACACATGTACTCCAATGTTCATTGCATCACTGTTTACAATAAGCTAGGACATGGAAGCAACCTAGATGTCCACTGGCAGGTGAATGAATAAGAAAGTTGTGGAACATATACACAATGGAATATTTCTCAGCTATTAAAAAGAATGCATTTGAGTCAGTTCTAATGAGGTGGATGAAACTGGAGCCTATTATACAGAGTGAAGTAAGTCAGAAAGAAAAGTAACAATACAATATATTAACATATATATATGGAATTTAGAAAGTTGGTCATGACAACCCTATATGCAAGACAGCAAAAGAGACACAGATATAAAGAACAGACTTTAGACTCTGTGGGAGAAGGCGAGGGTGGGATGATTTGAGAGAATAGCATTGAAACATGTATGTTACCATATGTGAAATAGATTACCAGTCCAAGTTCAATGCATGAAACAGGGCACTCAAAGCTGGTGCACTGGGACAACCCAGAGGGATGGGATGGGGAGGTGGGTCGGAGGGGGTTTCGGGACGGGGGACACATGTACACCTGTGGCTGACTCATGTTGATGTGTGGCAAAAACCACCACAATATTGTAAAGTAATTAGCCTCCAATTAAAATAAATTAATTAATGTTAAAAAAAGAAAAATACTTGTAGAAAACACTCTGTAAACTCTATTCAGAACAAAGGTGGACATTTTATTACTGACTCACTGCAATGCGGGAGACTTGGGTTAGATCTCTGGGTTGGGAAGGTCCCCTGGAGAAGGGAAAGGCTATCCACTCCAGTATTCTGACCTGGAGAATTTCATGAACTATATAGTCCATGGGGTCACAAAGATTCAGACACAACTGAGAGACTTTCACTTCACAGGGGTGGAATTCTCAAAGGCAAGTCCCATAGGAATCACCTCGAGAAATATTTTCAAAGGACTCAAGGTCAGCTTGCCTAGACAACCATGGTCTTCTGGTCTCCAGGAGATTTTCACTTTGTGGTCTGAGTCAGTGCCCGTGAATCTGTATTTTATAAAGCATTCAGATGAGCTTAATGAAGGCAATCCTTTGACCTCACTTTGAGAAAACATTGGTTCCACTTTAGGTAATATTACCTTTGCCTTTAGCTTTTAGCTTCTAAAACATCCTTAAATGCGACGTCCAAGCATCCTGAAATGCAAAGTTAAGTGGGCCTTAGGAAGCATCACTAGGAACAAAGCTACTGGAGATGATGGAGTTCCAGTTAAGCTATTTCAAATCCTAGAAGATGATACTATGAAAGTGCTGCTAGCATTTTGCTATGCTAGCAAATTTGAAAAACTCAGCAGTGGCCGCAGGACTGGAAAAGGTCAGTTTTCATTCCAGTCCCAAAGAAAGGCAATGCCAAAAAATGTTCAAACACAAGTGCACAATTGCACTCATCTCATACGCTAGCAAAGTAATGCTCAAAATTCTCCAAGCCAGGCTTCAACAGTACATGAACCATGAACTTCCAGATGTTCAAGCTGGTTTTAGAAAAGGCAGAGGAACCAGAGATCAAATATCCAACATCCATTGGATCATCAAAAAAGCAAGAGAGTTCCAGAAAAACATATATTTCTGCTTTATTGACTATTCCAAAGCTTTTGACTGTGTGGATCACAACAAACTGTGGAAAATTCTTAAAGAGATGGGAATACCAGACTACCTTACCTGCCTCCTGAGAAATGTGTATGCAGGTCAAGAAGCAACAGTTAGAACCAGACATGGAACAACAGACCTTGTTCCAAATAGGGAAAGGAGTACGTCAAGGCTATATATTGTCACCCTGCTTATTTAACTTCTATCAGAATACATCATGAGAAATGCCAGGCTGGATGAAGCACAAGCTGGAATCAAGATTGTCGGGAGAAATATCAATAACCTCAGATATGCAGATGCTGCTGCTGCTGCTGCTGCTGCTAAGTCACATCAGTCGCGTCCAACTCTGTGCGACCCCATAGACAGCAGCCCACCAGGCTCCCCCATCCCTGGGATTCTCCAGGCAAGAACACTGGAGTGGGTTGCCATTTCCTCCTCCAGTGCATGAAAGTGAAAAGTGAAAGTGAAGTCGCTCAGTCGTGTCCAACTCTTCACGACGCCATGGGCTGCAGCCTACCAGGCTCCTCCGTCCATGGGATTTCCCAGGCAAGAGTACTGGAGTGGGATGCCATTGCCTTCTCCGGATATGCAGATGACACCACCCTTATGGCAGAAAGCAAAGAAGAACTGAAGAGCCTCTTGATGAAAGTGAAAGAGGAGAGTGAAAAAGTTGGCTTAAAACTCAACATTCAGAAAACCAAGATCATGGCATGTGGTCCCATCTCTTCATGGCCAATAGATGGGGAAACAGTGGAAACAGTGAGAGACTTTATATTTTGGGGCTCCAAAATCACTGCAGATGGTGATTGAAGCCATGAAATAAAAAGACGCTTGCTCCTTGGAAGAAAAGCTATGACCAACCTAGACAGGATATTAAAAAGCAGAGACATTACTTTGCCAACAAAGGTCCATTTAGTCAAAGCTATGGTTTTTCCAGTAGTCATATATGGATGTGAGAGTCAGACCATAGAGACAGCTGAGTGCTGAAGAAATGATGCTTTTGAACTGTGGTGTTGGAGAAGACTCTTGAGAGTCACTTGGACACTGAAAGGAGATCCAACCAGTCAATCCTAAAGTAAATCAGTCCTGGTAATTCATTGGAAGGACTGATGCTGAAGCTGAAACTCCAATACTTTGGCCACCTGATGCTAAGAACTGACTCATTGGAAAAGACTCTGATGCTGGGAAAGATTGAAGGCAGGAGGAGAAGGGGATGACAGAGGATGAGATGGTTGGATGGCATCACCGACTCAATGGACATGAGTTTGAGCACACTCCGGAAGTTGGTGATGTACAGGGAAGCCTGGAGTGCTGCATAAAGAGTCGGCCATGACTGAGTGACTGAACTGAACTGAATATTACCTATTTCATATACAGACATTATTTGTTCAAAGAAATGTGCTCATTGCTTTACTCATCCAAATAAAATATTTCAGTATTTTCTTTTATGTCATAATTAAAAAGGTCTATCCCATTCTATGATTGTTTTAAAAATTACCCATGGTTTCTTCTGGGCAGTTATGGCCAGAGGGTATTTTGGCACTAGCCATAGGGACTTCAACAAATACAGTCTTCCCTTCTTTCCACTTAAGGTCTATAAATCATTGAATCAGTTGCTTTATTTATAATAACTCTTAATTTTACTATCTCATCAGATGTTACTGTCTGCACTTTACTATGAAACCTAGAGAAGTCTTCACATGAGTAGAATTCTCCTTCTTCCCCTATCCTCTGAGACAGTTTAAATAGCACAAGTCCTGTCTGTGTTTTAGAAGCTGGAAAAGTTAATAATGAAACAGCTTGAACCAGACTTTTGGGCAGGCAGTTTTTTATATTCCTTGCAGAATTACTCAGCTACTTAGATTTTACAGCTTTTCTTGAGTCAGTCTTTGTTTCTCTATTTTCCTAGATTCATTTTTTTCCTTAACTGTCTTAAGTGCCTCTAAGATCAGTTTTATTTTATGTACCATTATTAATATTCTGCATTTTTTGCATTATTATTTAACACTGCCATACAAGTTTGTCTGTTTATATACGGCATTGTTTTCCAAAGGCTTCTCAAGTTTATTTAATCAATCCTACTGACCTAATCTTTTCTAATTTGTTAATTTCTGTTTTTATCTTTGATCATGTCTTTATTTTTCTTTTTTCCTTGTTTTGTTCTTTTTCTAATTTCTTGAACAGTTTATTTACACACTGCATCAGTCTGTATCCAATTAGGAGAGGAAAACCATATAATAATTTACACAGGAAAGGTTTAGTATGAAGAATTATTAACCACAACAAACAATTAAAGTAATTACAGATTGTCTAGTAAGAAGTAAAGTGGTGGTTTAGTCACTAAGTTGTATCTGACTCTTGCGACCCCATGGACTGTAGGCTGCCAGACTCCTCTGTCCATGGAATTTTCCAGGCAAGAATACTGGAGTGGGTTGCTGTTTCCTTCTCCAGGGGATCTTCCCAACCCAGGGATGGAACCAGCATCTCCTGCATTGCAGGCAGATTCTTTACCACTGAGCCACCAGGGAAGCCCAGTAAGTAAAGAGAACTCTAAAGATTATAAGAATTGCCAAACATAAGGAGTAGCCACTATCCATGGAGTTGAGATGGAGCGCTCAAGCAAGAACCCATCCCCATGGTGGGGTGGGAATGTGGGGGTGGGGGTACTGAGATCCAGACCTTATTGAAGGGGATGCTATCCTGGCTTACTGGGGAGAAGAAATGTCACTGTATCTCAGTGCTGATGAAACTTGCTAGAAATCTGTCCTTTGGAGTTGCCAAAAATCTGCCCTCTAGGGTACCATGGAAAACTATTCATAGGAAGGTGTCTTATTGGAGGCACTTGTTGCAGAACTGCCCAAGTGGGTGCTAGGGCAAACTTCAGACCATGAGGTGCTGCTGTCAGCTACACACCCCAGGATTGGAGCACTGGGTGGAGAAGCTGAGAGTACTACTTGAAGAGTCTGCCCTGGAGAAGCTGTCAGCCGTACAGGAGGCAGAAAAGCTCATCTGCAAAACCTATCAGGGAAAGTGCATGGGGGTGGGGAGCTGCTGACCTTTGGGTGCTGCTGGCTGCCATTCACTGCAGAAGTTCAGGCTTCCAGATAATGAAGTGCTGCAGGAGCCTGGTGGTGAAGAAAGCCACCGCCCTGCACTGCAGGAGCCTGCCTAACAAGTACAACAGAACCAAGAAGCAAGCCCTATTTCTTCTACTATGTTTCTACAGCATTCTAAAGCGATACAACTTCAATGCCAGCAAGCAATGAAAAAATATTTAAAGGGCTCAGGTCCATTTTCACAGAGCTGTCTCAAAGGGTGACTTTGCAAATAAGAGGCAATCAACAGGTAACCAGCACACACGTTTTCATCAATTCTTCTTGAATTGTGTGTGTGTGTGTGTGTGTGTGTGTGTGTGTGTGTGTGTGATAGTAACAGCCTTGAAAGAGGTACATTTTGTTCCAAGTACACTTTTGATAAATTTTGTGTTATCATGTTTATATGTTACTACTGTTTTCTAATTAGTCTGTTATTAAAATCATATACAAGCCCCTGTGACCCTGTCCTTCGAAGTAAAAGGTGTTTGCTTTGGTTTTCCAGGTCTCCCTCGAGTCACAAAGGACTGGCTCAAGAGTTAATGATTAGGAAATGTGAAGATGTAGGAACAAATAATAACTGTTGGGTGGAGAAAATGGTAACAACTTAGATTATAAATCAACTCCATAGCAGAGTGTCCCAGGTCCCTGAAAGATATAAAGGTCTGACACACATTCCTAAGCTGTTTTTATAGGAAGCTCATGAAAACTGCTAACTGCAAGTAGACCCTAGGTCAACTGAAACCAGAAGACTGATGATGCCCTAAACTTCACCTTGATGTCAACTAGGTTGAGAATTGAGCACAAGTTGATCCCATGCCCCATGGCTCCCTTCCTCACTACCTTTAAGAAACCCTTCCCTGAAAGCCATCAGGGAGTTCAGGTCTTGTACCCACTCACCATTCTTCTCGCTTGGGCACCTGCAATAAACACTGGACTTTTCTATAATGTGACCAAGAGTCAGGAGATTAGCTTTGCTGGGCATCAGGCAAGGTGATCCATATCCAGGCTCATCACATGATTGATGCTTTCATTTCCCGTGACTCAAAAATTATAGATATACACTCTATTTTTAGTTTATAGGTGTACTTTCTTCTTTATGTATTATTTTGCTTTATAAGTATTTACTTTTATTACACTGCAGTCAAAGAATGTGCCTTTGCTAGTTATACTACTTGAGATATCTATTAAGGTTTTTTTTACAACATTTTGTAAATGCTCCATGGATTTTTGAAAAGAATATAGACTATCTATGGGGCAAAAAGCTCAATACATATACTAATTAAACTTTTAATTATATAATGTTTATTATATTAGTTAACTTGGTCTGCAGAAACTGACACAGAGAGCAGTATCTTTGTTATTGTTTTCAATTTGTTACCATAATTTCTCACAAATTTTATCTTGTTTATTTTCATGCTAAATTTTTTGACAAATGAACACTCATAAGTGGAGTTTGGAAGAACATATCCAGATTTTATAATGGTATATTTGCATAGATGCCTGACACATAGTAAATGTTTAATAAATTCATATTTAATAGTGGCCTTAAATTTTGAAAAATCATTTTTGGATATTTATTTATTAGCATTAATATCATAACACCTCTATTGTTTGGAACATTCTTTTAAATATGTTAGTCAGAAAACAGTGTACGGAAGAGATGAAACAAGATTAGCAAAAAATGTTGATATTTACTGAAGTTGGATGAGAGTTAATAATATTATTCTCTTTTTGTTGTTCATGCTTGAAATTTTCCATAGTAAAAAATTTTAAACTATGTTTGCATAATTACCTATTAATTCTCCCCCCTTTATGATAAAAAAATTCTTTCTTCTAATAGTTTCAGTTTTATTTTCTTCTTTCAGGGTCAGAGGATCCTTAGTAGAAATGCAAGTCTTGGACTACATTTGTTATGTAAACTGATTTCCAATATTTTCCAATAGTTAGTCAGTGGTCTCCACTGTATTTCACCTTAAAATATTTATTTAAAGAGTTTTTTAAAATTCATTACAAATCTTTCAACATTTGAATACCTACTTTTTAAAGAGCACTTACAATGTATGAATCAGTGTTATGAAGGCAATACATGTGTTAGCTTCTTTATTCTTCACAAATTCACAATAGAACCCAAACACTGATATTTATTGTCATTGTAAAGGTGAAGGGAATCTAGGCAGAGAAAACTGAGTTGTCTAAATCACACTTTTGTTAGGACCTGAATGGGGTTTTGAACCTGGCTGGGCTAGTAATAAAGGCAATGCATTTAACTGCTACACTATAGTAATACAACTAGTGAGCTGCGTGCTTTAAATAATCTACAATTAATTTTCATACTCTGTCATTGTACTTTAGATAGGGTTATTATTATTTGTGATTATGCATTTTTAAAAAATTTTTTTTTTATTTATTTTAGTTGGGGGCTAATTACTTTACAATATTGTAGTAGTTTTTGCCATACATTGACATGAATCAGCCATGGGTTCACATGTGCTCCCCCTCCCGAACCCTCCTCCCACCTCCCTCCCCTTCCCATCCCTCTGTGTCATCCCAACGCTCCATCCCTGAGCATCCGTCCCATGCATAAAACATGGAATGGTGTTCTGCTTCACATATGACAATATACATGTTTCAATGTTATTGTCCCAGAACGTCCCACCCTCACCTTCTCCCTCAGAGTCCACAGGACTGTTCTATGCATCTGTGTCTCTTATTCTGTCTCACATATAGGGTTACCATTACCATCTTTCAAATTCCATATACATGCATTAGTATACTGTATTGGTGCTTTTCTTTCTGGCTCACTTCACTCTGTATAATGGGCTCCAGTTTCATCCATCTCAATAGAACCGATTCAAATGTATTTTTTTTTAATGGCTGAGTAATATTCCATTGTGTATATGTACCACAGCTTCCTTATCCTTTCGTCTGCCGATGGACATCTAGGTTGCTTCCATATCCTGGCTATTGTAAACAGTGCTGCGATGAACATTGGGGTACATGCGTCTCTTTCAATTCTGGTTTCCTCGGTGTGTATGCCCAGCCAGCAGGTACAATCTTTAGTACCCATTTTTACTCAGGAGTGTGATTACTGGCTTGATTACTCTCTCCCTCTATTGACGCTCTCCCCTAGATTCTTTTATATTACTATTCTTTCTAATCTGTTTGACTTAAAAGTAAATGCTGGTTACAACCTATTAAACTGATTTCATGACTATGCATGTTTGAAAAACATGACTGTAAACTTTCTCTTTTTTTCCTTTGTTTCAGATACTTCTGAGTTCAATCTGTTTTATTTTTTCTTTTTCCTTAGAGAAATAACTTGGTTTTTTTTTTCCACTTGGGTGTTTTTAGAAATGGTTTTCCTTTATCTTTGAAAGTAATTTGAGTTTACAGATATTTTATATGTCCTTTAAGTTTGAAGAATGACATGTTTTCTGGGTACAGGGATATTTTCTCCTATTTATTTTATTAAATCAAAGTTTATTATCTTTTTTTCATAGCTTCATGTCTTTATCTTTTGCTCCAAAATCTGGGAGAATTTCTTGAATAACCTTCTAAATAACTGATTATGTTTTCTGTAATTTTTAATAGGTTTTTCATTATTGAAACAGAATTTTAAAATTGAATTTGCTTTCAAATATATACAAGCTTTTTATGCCATTTGATTATCCCCTTACATACTTGCAGAACATGTATTTCATAAAGGACTTTTATCTAGAATATATAAATTACTCATATATAAAGATACTCAGCAAAAAACATGAGCAAATAATGTGAACATACACTTAACTAGGAAAGATGTACAAATGGCAAATATGCACATAAAATGATGTTCTACACCATTAGTCATTAGGAAAATGTAAATTAAAACCATAATGAGATACTACTACACACGTCTAGAATTGCTGAAATTTAAAAGACCGATAATATCAAGGGCAGACAAGTTGCAAGTAACTCAAAACCACATAACTTGCTGATGGAAATCAGTTTGGCAGTTTCTTATAAAGTTAAATACACAATTTACCATGTGACCTAGCAATATTATTCCTAAGAATATAACCAAGAGGAACAAAAATATGTTTCTTCAAAGATTTGTATGTTTATAACACCTTTATTCATAGTAGCTCCAAACTGGAAACAACCCAAATTTCCATCAACCAGTGAATAAATAAACAAATTATAGTGCATATATTTCATACAATGAAATAGAACAAACTACTTATACATGCAACATGAATTAATCTCAAAATCATTATATTAAATGAAAAAAGCCAAATACAAAAGGCTATATGCTGTGGAAAAGGCAAATCTATAGTGACAGAAAAAAGATCAGTGTTTGTTAGGGGTCTCAGTGTGAGGGCAGGGGTTTGACCACAAAGGAGCTGGAAGAAATTCTGTGGGGTGGTAGAAATGTTTAATACATTGATTGTGCTACTGTATATGTTTGTCAAAACCCAAACTTTAACAAATTTTACATTTGTTAAAATTCATGGAGACTTTTCACTTTAAAAAGGTGAATTGTACTCTGTGTAAATTATATCTCAATAAATTTGACTTTAAAACCAGATGAAGGGGAGAGCAGCCAAGATGGTGAAGTAAGTAGAAAGATGCTGAACTCACTGCCTTTCATGAGCACACCAAAGTCACAACTATCTGCAGAACAACCATTGATGAAAAAATAGTGGAACCTACTAGAAAAGATCTTTAACAACTACAGACATAAAGAAGGAACCACAGCGAGATGGGTAGGAGGAGCAGACTCATGGTATAATCAAATCCCATACCCCCAGGTAGGTGACTCACAAACTAGAAAATAATTATATTTCAGAGGTTACCCCACAGGAGTGAGGATTCTGAGCCCCATGTCAGGCTCTGCAGCCCAGGAGTCCAGCACCTAGAAGATGAGCCCCCAGAGCATTTGTCTTTGAAGGCCAGTGGGGCTTAATTACAGGAGCCTCCTCTCTCCTCCTCAAGGGTTTAACTCTTAAATGGTACATACAAAATCTCACATGCACCAGGACCTAGGGCAAAAGCAGTAATTTGATTGGAGCTGGGACCAGACCTACCTGCTGGTCTTGGATAGTCTCTTGAAGAGGCAGAGGGTAGCTGCAGCTCACCCTGGGGACATAGACACTGGCATCATCTGAACTCCTAGGGATATATCTGGAAAAGATGAAAAATCTAATTTGAAAATATGCATGCACCCTAATGTTAGTAGATGTACTGATTATAGTAGCCAAGATATGGAAGCAAACTAAATGCCCATCGACAGATGAATGGATAAAGATGTGTATGTGTGTATAGTATGAACACACACACACACACACACACACACACACAATCAAGGAATATTACACAGTCATAAAAAGAGATAAAGCCATTTTCAGCAACATGGATGGATCCAGAGATCATCATACTAAGTGAAGTAAGTCAGAGAAAAATAAATATCGTATGATAGCATTTATTTATGGAATCTGAAAAAATGATACAAATGAACTTCCTTATAAAGCAGAAATAGACTTACAGACACAGAATTCAAACTTAACAGTCACCAAAGGTGGGGAGGGATAAATTAGGATTTTCAAATTAATAGATACACACTACTATATATAAAATGGATGAAAAAAAAGAAAAATAAAGGACGTATTGTATAGCACAGGGAACAATATCCAATATCTTGTAATACCCTATAATGGAAAGAATCTGAAAAAGAATATCTATATGTCTATATATATAGATATATATATGGCTATGTGAAAGTTGCTCAGTCATGTCCAACTCTTTGTGACCCCATGGACTGTATAGTCCATGGAATTCTCCAGGCCAGAATACTGGAGTGGGTAGCTGCTCCCTTCTCCAGGGGATCTTCCCAGCCCAGGGATCGAACCCAGGTCTTCCACATTGCAGGAAGATTCTTTACCATCTGAACCACCAGGGAAGCCCATATGTATGTGTGTGTGTGTATATATATATATACACCAAGCTATAAAAAAATGAATAAAATAATGCCACTTGCAGCAACATAGATGGACCTAGAGATTATACTAAGCAAAGTAAGTCAGAAAGGAAAGGAAAAATCCATATGATATCACTTATATGTGGAATCTAAAATACGACACAAATGAACATATCAACAAAACAAACAAACTCACTGACATAAGAACACACTTGTTGTTGCAAATAAGGAGGGAAGGATTGGGAGTTCAGGATTAGCAGATGTAAACTATTATATATAGAATGGATAAACAACAAAGTCCTACTGTATAGCACTGGGAATTATATTCAATATCCTGTGATAAACCATAATGGAAAAGCATATATATATAACTGAACCACTTTGCTGTATAGCAAGAATTATAAATCACACTGTAAAGCAACTATACTTCAATAAAAATTTTTAAAAGAATATATATATTCATATATATATGAATCACTTTGCTGTACACCTGAAATGCTATAAATCAACTGTACTTCAATTTAAAAAATTTAAAGAAAACAGATAAAATTTGGTCATTGCTTTTTCTTCTATTAAAACCTCTCTGACCTTAGAATGTCCTCACAATAGAAACAATATCCTTTAGACATTTACAGAGACTATGAATTAGAAATTTCTTAGAGAAAATTTTGGTTTTTTGAAGTAAATTTGCTTCCTAGGGAGTATAATTTCTCAGATTAATCCCTTCCCTTTGTACTTCTGATCCTTTTATTTGACTATTGATTTTTTTCTACTCATACTTAAACAGTTAGGACTTGCCAATTAAAGAAAAACTTTCTCATGTTAAAACTTAGCCTATAATGATAAAGGGGAAAGGAAGAAGTTTCTCTTCTCTGAAGTTTTCCATTCTAGATTGGGTATTCAGTTGACTTTGCACATACAGCCTGTGGAAAGTAGCTCTGGACTAGGCTGTTACTTCCTCAGCCACAATTCACAGCATTTCTGCCATCTGGAGTGCAAGGTCAGTGCTGGGGAAGCTCGATTATTACCATATTGAGGGCATGAGCACTGTGGGTGGGCAAGTTCATATCCAGGCTTTAAGACTGATCACAGACTAATGAGTCTACAGAGGCCTAAAGGTAATTCACCTGTGCAAAATAGCCCAGGGAGATCTGTGGGAGTCTGGAAAATGCACGCCTTGTCTAACAGGAGCGGCTGGTACTCAGATTCAGTGTATTGTTGCCACGTGGGAATGTGGGCTCGGCAACTGTCAGAGGGAGAGCTTCTGATTCAAGAGAAGCCAGAAACCTAGATTTTTCTTTTTTAATGCAAAATCTCCTAATTTTTTAAGCCTTGGCAGCTAGTTTGAAATCTTAAAAATATTCTGTGGACCAACAATGTGTGGTCCTAACAAAACCCATCTGTGGCCTACCAGTTTGTGACCTCTGCACTAAGAATTATTTCAGAGGAGGCTGGGTTTATTTAGAGAAGGTGGCGGTAAATCAAGGTCTAATGACTACGGGCCTGGATTAATTTTTTGAAATGCTAAACAGCTTCATTGTCCCTCATACAGAGATTCCTTTTAAAGGCATTACATGGTCCTTGTGATTGTGTTCTTGGTATCTATTCTGCTCCTTCTCTTACGTGTAATAACCATATGGTTTTGTTACCAAGTCCAAGCTCATACTGCTCACTGAATGACAGGCCAACCAATTGAGAGACGAGTTGTTGGGGCAAAGAACAGAGACTTTATTTGGAAAGCCAGCAGATGGAGAAGATGGTGACCTAGTGTTCCAAAGAACCATTTTCCCCGAGTTAGAATCCAGATTTATTTTTACACTAAGGAGAAGGGGTAAAGTTCTGGTTCCAGCCAGACTATAGAGGGGATGTTTTAATTTCATCTTTCCAGCAGCCATTCACAGGTGGGCCTGGTCAGGATGCTTCCTGTGAGCTAAAAAAAGATACTTAATTTTGTTGTTTTCTGTCAAACCTCAACATGAATCAGCCATTGGTATACATATATCCCCTCCATTTTGAACCTCCTCCACCATCTCCCTCCCCATCTCACCCCTCTAGGTTGATACAGAGACCCTGTTTGAGTTTCCTGAGACATATAGCAAATTCCCGTTGGCTATCTGTTTTACATATGGTAATGTAAGTTTCCATGTTACTCTTGCCATACATCACACCCTCTCCTCTCCTCTCCCATGTCCATAAGTCTTTTCTCTATGTCTGTTTCTCCATTGCTGCCCTGTAAATAAATTCGTCAGTACCATTTTTCTAGTTTCCGTATATATGCATTAGAATATGATATTTATCTTTCTCTTTCTGACTTACTTCACTCTGTATAATAGGTTCTAGGTTCATCCACCTCATTAGAACTGACTCAAATGCATTTCTTTTTATGGCTGAGTAATATTCCATTGTGTATATGTGCCACCAGTTCTTTATCCATTCATCTGTTGATGGACATCTAGGTTGCTTCCATTCTAGCTATTGTAAATAGTGCTGCAATGAACAATAGGATACATGTGTCTTTTTCATTTTTGGTTTCCTCAGGGTATATGCCTAGGAGTAGGATTGCTGGGTCATATGATGGTTTTACTTCTAGTTGTTTAAGGAATCTCCATACCATCTTCCATAGTGGCTGTATCAATTTACATTACTACCAACAGTGAAAGAATGTTCCCTTTTCTCCACACCCTCTCCAGCATTTATTGTTTGTAGACTTTTTGACGATGGCCATTCTGACCAGTGTGAGGTGATATCTCATTGTAGTTTTGATTTGCATTTCTCTAATAATGAGCAATGTTGAGCATCTTTTCATGTGTTTGTTAGCCATCTGTATGACTTCTTTGGAGAAATGTCTGTTTAGGTCTTTTTATCCACTCTCTGATTGGGTTGTTTGTTTTTCTGGCATTGAGTTGTCTGAGCTGCTTGTTTATTTTGGAAATTAATCCTTTGTCAGTTGTTTTATTTGCTATCATTTCTCCCATTCTGAGGGTTGTCTTTTCACCTTGCTTATAGTTTCCTTTGCTGTGCAAAGCTTTGAAGTTTAATCAGGTTCCACTTGTATACTTTTGGTTTTATTTCCATTACTCTAGGAGGTGGGTCATAGAGGATCTTGCTTTGATTTATGTTATCGAGTGTTCTGCCTATGTTTTTCTCTAAGAGTTGTATAATTTCTGGTCTTACATTTAGGTCTTTAATCCATTTTGAGTTTATCTTTGTGTATGGTGTTAGGAAGTGTTCTAATTTCGTTCTTTTACATGTAGCTGTCCAGTTTTCCCAGCACCATTTATTGAAGAGGCTGTCTTTGTCCCATTGTATATTCTTGCCTACTTTATTAATAATAAGGTACCCATAGGTGCATGGGTTTATTTCTGGGCTTTCTATCTTGTTCCGTTGGTCTATATGTCTGTTTTTGTGCCAATACCATACCATCTTCATGACTATAGCTTTGTAGTATAATCTGAAGTCAGGAAGGTTGATTCCTCCAGCTCCATTCTTCTTTCTCAAGACTTCTTTGGCTATTCAGGGTCCTTTGTGTTTCCATATGAATTGTGAAATTTTTTGTTCTAGTTCTGTGAAAAATGCCATTGGTAATTTGATAGGGATCACACTGAATCTGTAGATTGTGTTTGGTAGTATAGTCATTTTCACAATATTGATTCTTCTTACCCAGGAACATGGAATATCCCTCCATCTGTTTATGTCATCTTTGATTTCTTTCATTATTGTCTCATAATTTTCTTCATATAGTTCTTTTGTTTCCTTAGGTAAGTTTATTCCTAGATATCTAATTATTTTTGCTGCAGTGGTGAATGGGATTGATTTCTTAATTTCCCTTTCTGAGTTTTCATTGTTGGTACATAGAAATGCAAGTGATTTCTGTATATTGATTTTGTATCCTGCAACTTTGCTAAATTCACTGATTAGCTCTAGTAATTTTCTGATACTATCTTTAGGGTTTTCTATGTACAATATCATGTTATCTGAAAACAGTGAGAACTTTACTTCTTCTTTTGCAATCTGGATTCCTTTTATTTCTTTCTCTTCTCTGATTGCTGTAGCTAGGACTTCTAGAACTATGTTGAATAATAGTGGTGAAAGTGGACACCCTTGTCTTGTTCCTGATCTTAGGGGAAATGCTTTCAGTTTTTCACCATTGAGAATAATGTTTGGGGTAGGATTATCATATATGGCCTTTACTATGTTGAGGTAGGTTCCTTCTATGCCCATTTTTTGAAGAGTTTTAATCATAAATGGGTGCTGAATTTTGTCAAAGGCTTTTTCTGAATCTATTGAGATTATCATATGGTTTTAATATTTCAATTTGTTAATGTGGTCTATCACATTGATTGATTTGTGTATATTGAAGAATCCTTGCATCCCTGGAATAAACCCAGTTTGATCATGGTGTATGAGCTTTTTGATGTGCTGCTGAATTCTGTTTGTTAAAATGTTCTTGAGGATTTTTGCATCCATGTTCATCAGTGGTATTGGCCTGTAGTTTTCTTTTTTGTGTGTTGTCTTTGTCTGGTTTTGGTATCAGTGTGATGGTGGTCTCATAGAATGAGTTTGGGAGTGTTCCTTCCTCTGAAATTTTTTGAAAGAGTTTTAGAAGGATAGGCATTAGCTCATCTCTAAATGTTTGATAGAATTCTCCTGTGAAGCCATCTGGTCCTGGGCTTTGGTCTTTTGGGAGATTTTTGATCACAGCTTCAATTTCAGTGCTTGTAATTGGGTTGTTCATAATTTATACTTCTTCCTGGTTCAGTCTTGGAGGATGGAACTTTTCTAAGAATCTGTCCATTTCTTCCAGGTTATCCATTTTATTGCCATATTGTTGCCCATAATAGTCTCTAATAATCCTTTGTATTTCTGCATTGTCTGTTGTAACTTCTCCTTTTTCATTTCTAATTTTGTTGATTCGATTCTTCTCTTTTTTTCTTGATGAGTCTGGCTAAAGGTTTGTCATTTTGTTTATCTTCTCAAAGAACCAGCTTTTAGTTTTATTAATCTTTACTATTGTTTCTTTCATTTCTTTTTCATTTATATTTCTGCTCAAATCTTGATGATTTCTTTCCTTCTACTATTTTTGTTTTGTTTTGTTTTGTTTTGCTTTTTCCAGTTGTTTTAGGTGTAAATTTAGGTTATCTAATGTTTTTCTTGTTTCTTGGGCAGGATTGTATTGCTATCAACTTCCCTCTTAGAACTGCTTTTGCTGCCTCCCATAGGTTTTCAGTTGTCATGTTTCTAGAAATTTTTTTTATTTCCCTTTTGATTTCTTCAGTAACCTGTTGGTTATTTAGAAGCATATTGTTTAATCTCCATGTGTTTGTGTTTCTTACTGTTTTTTTCTTGTAATTGGTATCTAGTCTCATAGTGGTCTGGTCAGAGAAGATGCTTGATAACAATTTCAATTTTCTTAAATTTACTGAGGTTTGATTTGTGACTCAAGATGTGGTCATTCCTGGAGAATGTTCCATGTGCACTTGAGAAGAAGGTGTATTCTTTTGCATTTTGATGGAGTGTCCTGAAGATATTAATGAGATCCATCTCATCTAATGTATCATTTAAGACTTGTGTTTCCTTATTAATTTTCATTTTGATGATCTGTCCATTGGTGTGAATGGGGTGTTAAAGTCTCCTACTATTATTGTCTTACTGTCAATTTCTCCTTTTATGTCTGTTAGTGTTTGTCTTATGTATTGAGGTGCTCCTATGTTGAGTGTATCAATATTTACAATTGTTATGTTTTCCTCTTGGATTGATCCCTTGATCATTGTGTAGCATCCTTCCTTATCTCTTGTAATCTTATTTTAAGGTCTATTTTTTCTGCTATGAAGATTGCTACTCCAGCTTTCTTTTGCTTCCCATATTCATGGAATATATTTTTCCATCCTCTCATGTTCAGTCTATATATGTCTTGAGGTCTGAAGTGGGTTATTGTAGTTGGCATATATATGGGTCTTGCTTTTGTATCCATTCAGCCAGTCTGTGTGTTTTGGTTGGAGCATTTAATCCATTTACATTTAAAGTAATTATTGATATATATGTTCCTATTACCATTTTCTTAATTGTTTGGGGTTGATTTTGTAGATCTTTTTTCTTCTCTTGTATTTCTTGACTATATAAATCCCTTTAACATTTGTTGCAAAGCTGGTTTTGTGCTATTGAATTCTCTTAACTTTTGCTTGTTTGAAAAGCTTTTTATTTCTCCATCATTTTTGAATGAGATTATTGCTGGGTACACTAATCTCAGTTGTAGATTTTTCCCTTTCAGTACTCTAAGTATATCCTGCCATTCCCTTCTGGCCTGCAGAGTTTCTGCTGAAAGATCAGCTGTTAAGCGTATGGGGTTTCCCTTGTATGTTATTGTTGCTTTACCCTGGCTGCTTTTAATAATTCTTTCTTTATGTTTAGTCTTTGTTAGTTTGATTAGTATGTGTTTTGGTGTGTTTCTCCTTGGGTTTATCCTGTATGGGACTCTTTGTGCCTCTTGGACTTGATTGACTATTTCCTTTTCCATATTGGGGAAATTTTCAACTATAATCTCTTCAAATATTTTTCATACCTTTTCTTTTTCTCTTCTTCTTCTAGGAACCCTATAATTTGAATGTTGATGTCTTTGATATTGACCCAGAGGTCTCTGAGACTGTCCTCAGCTCTTTCCATTCTCTTTACTTTATTCTGCTCTTTAGAAGTTATTTCCACCATTTTATCTTCCAGCTCACTGATTCATTCTTCTCCTCAGATATTCTGATTCCTTCTAGAGTATTTTTAATTTCAGTAATTGTGTTGTTTGTCTCTGTATGTTTATTTTTTAATTCTTCTAGGTCTTTGTTAAATGACTTTTGTATTTTCTCCATTTTGTTTTCAAGGTTTTTGATCATCTTTACCATCATTATTCTGAATTCTTTTTCAGGTAGTTTGCCTATTTCCTCTTCATTTATTTGGACTTTTGTGTTTCTAGTTTGTCCCTTCATTTGTGTAGCATTTCTCTTCTGTTTCATTATTTTGTTTTAACTTATTGTGTTTGAGGTCTACTTTTTTCAGGCTTCAGGGTTGAATTCTTTCTTCCTTTGGTTTCTGCCCTCCTCAGGCTGGCCCAGTGGTTTGTGTGAGCTTCATATAGGGTGAGAGTTGTGCTGAGTTTTTGTTTGTTTGTTTTTCCTCCAATGGGCAAGGCTGAGTGAGGTGGTCCTCCTGTCTGCTGGTGACTGGGCTTGTATTTTCGTTTTGTTTGTTGTTTGGATGCAGTGTCCCGCACAGGGTGCTACTGGTGATTGGGTGATGCTGGGTCTTGTATTTGAGTGGTTTCCTTTGTGTGAGGTCTCACTATTTGCTACTCCCTAGGGCTAGTTCTCTGGTAGTCTGGGGTCTTGGAGTCAGTGCTCCCACTCCAAAGGCTCAGGGCTTGATCTCTGATCAGGAAAGAAGATTCCACAAGTGGTTTGTTATGGCATTAGTGATATGAAAACAAATACCCAAAAATGAGAAATCAAAGATGAACCCCAGACAAACAGCAGTTACAAAATCAGGCAAATTATAATTAAAATAATGGAATATACACATATACATATACACCCTATAAGCAAAGTCAAAACAGTCCCAACAAAAATAAAGTACAGCAGACTGACCTGGTGGACAAAGGAAATGAAAAGTTATATTTACCAGTTAAGAGCAAAACTAACTAAAGCCCAGACTGGAAAACAAAACTAAAACAAGGGGCCACGTGGGGAATAAAGCAAAGAACACAAAACTAACAAATATGTTGAGAATAAAGGAAAGAAAGAATAGATATGCAAAGTTAAATAGAATTAGATAAAGATTATATACATTAAAGATTAACTGCAAGGGGAAAAGAATAGTAGGAAAGGCAAACAAAGGAATAAATGTAGGAAAACATAATAGATTTAAAAAATTAAAATTATAAAAAAGAAAAAAATAAAGAAAAACTCCACAGAACTGCAGAAGCCCAACATAGAGGCAGAATTTTATAACAACAACAAAAAGTGTGATTGACTATACACATCCACATATACACCCATAAGCAAGATCAAAACAGTCCAACAAAAATTAAGTACAATATATTGACCTGGTGAAGACAGGAAACCAAAAATTACATCTACCAGTTAAGAACAAAACCAACTAAAACACAAACTGGAAAACAAAACTAGAGCAAGATGTCAATCGGGGAATAAAGCAATGTAAGCAAAACTAACAAATACGTTGAGGGGAAAGGAAAGAAAGACAAGAAAGTGAATGCCAAGTTAAATAGAGGTAGATAAAGAAGATTTATATACATTGAAGATTAGCTGCAAGGGGAAAAGAACAGCAGGAAAAACAAGCAAAGGAATAAATGTAGAAAAAGTACTGATAGGTTTAAAAAATTAAACATTAAAATAAAAAAAGAAAAAAAAAAGAAAAAGGAAAGCTCCACAGAACTGCAAAAGCCCAACATAGAGGCAGAGGTTTATAGCAACAATGAAAAATGTGACTGAGAGAAAAAAAAAACACCTCAAGCTTAATTGGATTTCATAGTGCCAATAAAATCGACAGCTACAACAGAAGGGGAAGAAAAAGGAAAAAAACAGAAAAAATCCGAAAGAATCTACAGAACAAATCAAAACATAAGAATAATAAATGTTTTTCTTGAGTCACTGCTGTCAGAGTCCTTCCCTCGCTGGGAGTCACAGTCCACCTCACCTTCCTAGGATGCCCTCTGACATTATGCTGATCTCTGGACCTGCTGTGGGGGCAGCTCAGAGTCTAATCTGGTCCTACTCCTGTGTGTTCTTGCCTCCAATGTCCACAGCTGTCAGAACATGTGCATTTTCTTTTGTGGGAGCTCTCAATGTCCTTTTATATATTCCATAGACACAGAGTCTGGCTAGTTGATTGTGTGGATTTAATCTGCAGCTTGTACAGCTGGTGGGAAGGTTTTGGGTCTTCTTCCTTAGCCATACTGCCCCTGGGTTTCAATTGTGGTTTTATTTCCACCTCTGCATGTGGGTCATCCACTGGGGTTTGCTCCTGAGGCTGCCCTGGAGGACTTGGGTTTGTGCCTGTGAGGGCCAGGTGTGGAGGTGGTGCAGCTGCTTTGGTCTCAGGGATTCTGGCAGCACCAGGCACTCAGGGGAGTTGGCAGCTAGGGCAGCAGGAAATACAGTGTTCTAGAAGGGTATGGCAACCAGTATTGGCCAATATATTCCAGTATTCTTGCCTAGAGAACCTCCCTGATAGAGAAGCCTGGCAGACCACAGTCTACAGGGTTGCAAAGAACTGGACACGACTGAAGCGACCCTGTGCGCATAGACGCAAGACATTTTTTGCCTGTGGCAGCTCTGCCCCAGTGAAAGTTGAGCATGAATGTGGCACAGCTGCTTGGCTTGCAGGGACCCTGGCAGTGCCAAGTGTGCAGGGACACAGACTACCTCCGCTACAGGAGTTATGGCCTTATTAGGGTCTTTTTTTTTGAGCCTCTTGCAGCTGGTGATCAGAAGGCCTCTTTGGCCAGTCTTTCTCTGTAGATCTGCCCATTCAGGCATTTAGAGGACTCCCTTGCCTGGGGTCCTTCTCTGTTATTTGGCGTGTCAGGCACATTAGAGGGGCCTCCCTGGGTGGAGTCCTACTCTGTAGTTCAGTGCATCAGGCATTTGATGGGCCAGCCTCTCTACTGTTCAGCTGCCAATGCTGGCATGCGGGGAGAGAGAGACTATGGTGATGGCTCTACCCCATACACGTGACTCAGCAGTACTGCCTTGCTTCCATGGCTGCCTGGATTTCCTCCACAGGCATTTCCCACCACAGTCTCCTCCCTCACATCCCCTTGATCTATCTCTCCACAGTCCACAGCAGCCCTCACCCTGGGATTGCTCCACAATCCCTAAACTCCATCTCCCAGCTGCTGCATCTTCTAGGGGACCTGCATCCCTGTCCAGAGTATGTACGGCCGCAGCAAGGACTATCTGATTCCTATTTCTCTTAGGCTGTCAAAGATCAGCTGTTTCACTCTCAGCCTTAAAAGTTTCTCCTCTGGCTCAGACAATTGCCCTGATATGGGGATCAGACCCCTGCTTCAGTTCCCCCACCCACTGAGGGCAGGTCCAGTCCTACTAACACTCCTGTTTTCCCCGCTAGTTCCTTCATCCTACCGAGTTTTGTGTGATTCTATAAATTCTTTTCCGCTGGTCAGGTACTCCTGTCTGCTCTCAGCTGGTGTTCTGCATGCACTTCTGAGTCTGAAGGTGTATTCCTGATGTATATGTGGAGAGAAATGTACTCCACGTCCACCTACTCCTCCGCTGTCTTATTCTCTCTCTAAAAAAAAGATATTCTAGCTTTACACTAATTACCTGGGAGCAGGGTTCCCAGAGAAGGGCCATTATGTATAAGCTTATAGGCAACGTCCCTTTAGTGATTAACTTGTAATAGAATACAAAGTTTCTTCCCTATTACATTTTATGGGCAACTGATCCTTTCTCTACTTCTGGTACACTATCCCCCTTGCTCACATCAACAGATAGTAACTGAGGCCTGAGCCAACCAGCAAACAATATTTCAGAGACACAGATCAGACCACGGTGACTTTACTGGATGAGGTTTACAGATTTTAGGGGCTTCCTTGGTGGGTCAGTGGTAGAAAATCCCCTGCCAATACAGGAGACACAGGTTTGATCTCTGGGTTGGGAAGATGCCCTAGAGAAGGAAATGGCTACCCACTCCAGTATTCTTGTCTGAGAAATCCAATGGACAATGGAACCTGGCAAGTACGGTCCATGGGGTTGCAAAAGAGTAAGACATGACTTAGCAACTAAACATCATCACCACCAAGAATAGATTTTAGAACTAGAAGAGGCTCTGGAGTCTAACCAGTTATTTTCAGATGAGGAAATGAAGCTCCAAAGAAGTGATATGATTTGGCCAAGGGTGTGCAGCTGTCTAGAGGTAGAAATGAGACCATAACAAAAATAACAACTTCCTTAGAGGTATTTTGCATTGATGATTCTCTTACAACTATTACTACTTACATACTTTTATAACTTGACCTAATTCTCATCCTATTATCATATTTCATTCATATAAAATACTTCCTTCCTCTGAACTCAAGATAATATGTTGTTAATACCACTCATTTGACAACTGTATCAATCAAGACTCAATTACTAGAGGCAAAAAGCCAAGTACACTTGCCTTAGCCCCAAACTTTTTTTTTTTTCCAACTGAGAAGCCCACTGGTGACACTGCTGGAGGCAGGGGTTCAGTGATGTCACTTAGTTGTCTGTGCTTCTCTTGGTGGGCTGGCTTCTTTTATTCTGAAGCCAAAAGCTTCCTCTATGCAGCTGGGAAGATGGCTGCCAGCAGCTCCAGGCTTACTTAATCATACTTTAGTAACCACGTGGAGAGAAGTCTATTCTCTCAAATTTGTATGTCTCTCAGAGGGAGACTCTGATTCTTGCATCTTGTGTCTGGCCCTTGGACCAATTTCTGTATCCGGAAGAACATGCTACTATTTTATAGGTTCAGATTGGATCTTGTTTCCCTGTCTCCTGCCAGGGAGAAAGAGGAGGTACTGAGATGGAAACCTTCACTAGGAAAATGGGGATGGTCAAGAAGATTGGATATTGATAAGAAACATCTATCAGAGACCAGGCAAGCAATTATACAACCAATACTCTTGCATCCTAATATGGTTATGTTTGGGAAATAAACAGGATCCTGCTCAGTTCCAGTGTATCCAAGAGTTACGCTTGGCTGAAGTCCAAGAGAGTGTATCCAGTGATGCCAGGACTCGTTAGTGATGAGAAAATAGAATATTCTTTTTATTTATTTATTTTTGGCTGCATTGGGTCTTTGTCGCTGTGTAGACTTTTCACTAGTTGTGGTGAGCAGGGGCTACTCTATAGTTGTGGTGTGTTAGCTTCTCATTCTAGTGGCTTCTCTTGTTGTGGAGCAAGGGCTCTAGGGTGTGAGGGCTTCAGTAGTTGCGAGTCCTGGGATCTAGAGCATAGGCTCAATAGTTGCTCTGCAGCATGTGGGATCTTCCTGGACCAGGGATCGAACACATGTCTCCTGCATTGGCAGGCAGATTCTTTACCACTGAGCCACCAAGGAAGCCCTGGAAACAGAATATTCTGAGGGGAGATATAAAGCCATGTCAAGAACAGGAGAGAGAGGTGTGGGTGAGGAGAGGTGGAGATGAGGCAGGAATGCTTTGATGAGATGTGCACAGAGCCGTCTTGGTTGGTCTTAGCATGACAGCAGTAACTTGTCCTACAAATGGGTTTTTAAGTTAATAGAAAACTCCTGACAAATAACACTTTCTAACAGGTGCCAGACTTAGAGCAATTGCTGGGAGAAAGTGTGCTGCTGCTGCTGCTAAGTTGCTTCAGTCCTGTCCGACTCTTCACGACCCCATGGACTGCAGCCTACCAGGCTCCACCATCCATGGGATTTTCCAGGCAAGAGTACTGGAGTGGGGTGCCATCGCCTTTTCCGGGGAGAAAGTGTAAATTGGTTTAAACTTTTTGAAGTTTACAATGAGTATGCCCTTTGACTCATCCATTCTTCTTCTAAGAATTAACCCTAAGGAAATATTTATATATGGAGATTGTGCTGTAAACTGTTAATTGCTGTTATAAGTTGAAAAAAGATGGAGACAACCTAAACTTTTATGAGACTGGGTATAAGTCACAATATAAGACTGGGTAAGCAAAGAAATCATTACAAATACAAACAAAGGAATGTATCGCAGCCATTTAAAATGCTACTATTATAAAAGAGTATTTAAAGAAATGAAAATCTGTTCATAATATGTTACATGAAAAAACAACTTCCAAAATGGCTCAAGATTAATTACTTTTATTATACTCTATTATATACCAGACAGTTGTATGATTTGATTTAATCTTTACAATTCTGGGCAGTGGTTATTATCTTTTCCCCCATATAACTTAACTCCTCCTAACTCCATTTCCTTCTCTATAAATAGGATATAGTTGAGTCAGTCAGCTGGAAGCCATATGCCTGGGTTTAGAGCTGGCTCTGTTACTTACTATCTGTGTGACTTTGGACAAGTTGCTTTTTTCATCACAAGCACTTTTAAAAATATGCTTTGTATTGCAAATCAGTACTCACATGCACACACAGATGCAAAATATAAATGGAAAGAAAAATTTGCAAACCAATACTTATTCTTCCTACCTTGGATGTATTCTGGTATTTTCTTTTCTATACAAATCCATTCCATTCTGATCTACTTTATTCTATTTCATTTTATTTTTTTTAAATGATGGTTACAGTCCACCAAATACAACCCACTACTGGTAGCATGACTGACATTCTTTAGATGCTCAATAAATGGCAGCTACTATTTTTCCTGTTCTACTTCTTTCTTCTTCTTCTCCTCCACCTCCTCCCTCTCCCCTTGCTCATCTTCTTTCTCCTTCTTCTTCCTGTTACTATTATTGGTAGTAGTAATAGTAGTAGCATCAGGGCTGTGACAGAAGGTGGTTAAAGGCAATGCCCTTCAGAAAGAGTAGATTCCCAGCTTCAGAGTGTGGAAGTAGTTTATAAACACAAGTCAAATTGCCACAATCATTATAAATGTAACGTCTAACAGAACAGATGGGTTTATCCTGTACTTAACAAATCCAACTGTCATTGGTGGCGGTAAAGCTGAAAATCTATTGTAGGAAGTCAGCAACACTCCCCGGAGGAGTGAGAAGACTAGACTGACTGTCAAACTTCAGTGGTACTAGGACTCATTCAGTTACAGTAGACAGAAAATCAAAACCAGGGTTTTTGGAAAAAAGAATTTATTGGGTTACATACAGAATGAGGCAGTAGTAAATCTACCGGCTTCGGCATTGTTAATGCTTCCCTGGTGGCCCGGACAGTTAAAAATCTTCTTGCAATGCAGGAGACCAGGGTTAGATCTCTGGGTCAGGCAGATCCCTTGCAGAAGGGAAAAGCAACCCACTTCAGTAATCTTGCTTGGAGAATTTCATGCACAGAGGAGCCTGGTGGGCTACAGTCCATGGGGTAGCAAAGAGTCAGACATGACTGAGAGACTAAGACTGAGAGACTTTCTCAGTACTGTTAGATCCAGATGCTCAACAGAGTCCTCAGAAAATTCTTTTCTAAGTTTTGGTTGTACTTTACTACATTGGCTTCCTTCTCTGCCAGATATTTTTTAATGGTGGCCCCTGGCAACTGAGGCTTTAAGTCTGGAAGAAAGAAACAATTTCTCTTACTGACTTCCAATAAGTCTTGGGCCTGGCTCTCCTTGACGCACATTGTGTTCCATCTTGGACCTAACTGCTGCAAGCAGGGGGTTAAGTTGCTCTGGCTGGCCAGGACCCCCAGAACCATATGGGCTGAATGAAAAAGAGGTGGGTTGCCAAAGGAAACCAGGTTGCTGCCACCAGTAGTAGGGAGTCAAGACGTGGGTGCACAAAAAATGTCTACTGTAGTAGGTGGTGCTAGTGGTAAAGAACCCGCCTGCCAAAGCAGGAGACATAAGAGACACAGGTTTGACCCTTGGGTCGGGGAGATCCCCTGCAAGAGGTCATGGCAACCCACTCCAGTATTCTTGCCTGGAGAATCCCATGGACAGAGAAGCCTGGTGGGCTACAGTCCATAGCGTTGCAAAGAGTTGGACACAATTGAAGCAACTTAGCACACATGCATGAATAGTTAGTCATAGTTCAGAGTAAGACAGAGGATCTTAGAAATCCACCTAAAGTGAGTGGTCAGAAGGAATTAAAATCCAGGCATGAAACACAGACAAATGTTCGAGCATCAATAACAAAAGAATTCAGAACTCCAGAAATCCCTGTGTGCTTTGTCCATCTGCACGTGCAGAGATCTGGTCAGGAGCATCCTTCCGAGATAAGGAGGAAGGAAGGGAACTAGGGCAAGGAAATTGCATTGAACTAGTTGAGTATTATCTCATTTAATTAACCAAAAGTTGGTCCTTAGGCAACCCTGGGGTGGGTAGTGGTATTTCCATATAGGCACAGGAGAAAACTGAGATCATACATCTAGAAAGTGATGGAGTCGCTATTTCAACACAAATTTTGTCTTACCCAAAGCCCACACTCATTGCCCCTGCCTGAAACTCTTTCCATATTTTCCTGACTATGAACTTCCAATTACACTTAAGCTTGTCAAGATTTATCAGGCATCTCAGGGCTCCCTTACACTTAATTCACAGCCCTGCAGAATCTTTTAACATGGTGCTGTAATTAGTTGTTAAATCTGTCAGTGGTCTCCAAACTTCATTAATCATACACTTCTATTGGTCAGAACTTTGGGATAGCCTATTCTATGTTTTTTATTTATTTATACTTACATGTGTTTATAATAGAAATATACTTATTACATGTTTATAATACTAATGCTAGTATTTACATTAGATGGTGAGACCCTTGAGGGCAGTGGCTATTATGTCATCTTCAGCCAATGCCTAGCACAGTATCTGATATATGCTATGATGACAAAATTCTCAAATAAAAATTTTTGAACATCTGCTTTTGCACATGATCATGCTATAATCACTTGGTGTATCTAGTCCTTTGTTCCATGTTTCAGAAAATGTAATCCTCATATTAATTCTGAAAGGTAAGCCCGATGTTTCCCATTTGACAGATGAGGAATCTGCCACCGAGTCGACGGCAAAAATCATATTCTAGTCCAGGTCTTTAGATGCCTCAATGGTGTTACTGCTAAACACTATGTTAAGGTCTATTTTAATACATAAAGTGACAATGAGTCAGAATTTAAATTGATGCTGTTTTGGAGAATTTAGAATATATGGCTAAATAGCCTTGTGTTACTGATATTTCTCCTGGTTTCCTATTTTGCCTTCCTAACTAGATTGTAAGGGCCTATGTATGCATGATGTTTTACTTTTTTCTATCCCTCCTTGCATTGCTCAGATGCTTTGCTGAGCCAATGTTTTTGGCTGGATTATTTCTGAGAATGACCAGGGAAAGATGTGCCCAGGAGTGTGGGGATATAGGATGTGGGGGTGGAGAGGTGTCAGTCAAGTGGAGATAAGGTATGTTGACAACAGGCCTGCCCTTAGATCACTTCCCACATATCACACACCATAGGCTGCAAAGCCTGGTGGCCATGAAGAAAACTCTTGTTCCCAGCTGCTTGACTAACAGGAGTATCTAGTTGAAAAGAGACCTTCTACAGAATATTAGGTACTTAGATTTCAAAACTCTCGAGTAAGAGAGACATAGAAATGATCACTCTGAGTTACTGAGAATGTTTATTTTTAAAAAAATTCTTCAAGATTAACTGTCAGTAAGAAGTTGAAGGGAAAAGAAATGGGAAGATGTCAGCAGGGAAATGGTGTCTGTGGTGCTGACTAGAAGTTGTGAAAAGCAAAGGAACTGGTTAAGAATGAAATAGAAATCAGAGGTGGGTAGACATATTGTCCCATTTTAAATGTTACAACATAACAGAGAAACTTAAAAATGACATTGGAATCCAGAAACTGGAAAGTGCTTGACTTTGCTGACAGCATTTTTTTCCTGCTACTAAATCATCTGCATCAGGCAAAGCAACTACTTGGAAATGAACTCATTTATCTATTATGTTGCAACGGTGAAGTGATGGTATAAACCTTTAGATATAAAATTGGAGAAATTCCCTTATTTTCACATGCCTGCGAACAGCCCAGCTGTGCCCTCTAGTGATCATGCTGTCCTGTTGCTTTATTAGGG
This sequence comes from Okapia johnstoni, assembly GCA_024291935.2. NCBI lineage: Eukaryota > Metazoa > Chordata > Mammalia > Artiodactyla > Giraffidae > Okapia > Okapia johnstoni. Next base: position 40,209,973 of record CM044323.1, read on the forward strand.
GACGAAAAATACTGAAGCAAATGCATTCTGTGTGACTCTTCTACCTTAGAAATTAGCTTTCTGTGTGGGATGATTGCTTTTATGGAAAATAAATGTTTCTAAAGAAATATATATATAGTGAAGGTGAAACACAAATTTCTTTATTTCTGTTCCCTGGAGCACCCTTTTTCTTCACTTATAGATTCCTTTATAAATTTGGGTCATTGGTGAAACTGATGTTTTCAATTCCACCTCGTCAGTTACCAGGGGATTGGATTGAGGCATAAAGAATTTTTCACAGATCCAGTATTGCAAATAAGTTGGATCAGGTTAGGACAATCATTTTTAAAAGGGGGTATTACCTTACTTACACATGTTGGGATATATAGTATGGCAAGAGGCTGCCAGGGTAGAGGAATTTTCAGTCAAATTCAACTCTCCGTTTGATTTAATTTTACCAGGAATATGTGTGTACCTGACTTAATTTCTTTGCTTGGTTGTAATTTCCATGTATATAAGTCTTGTATATTCTAGAACTTGGTATTTTGTACTGTTTTTCAAATTGGGTTTTGCATACAGAAGGTTTAAAAAATTTTTTGAAACAATGACAAACTTTTATAAAAGGTGCAAGTATTTTTTTTTCTAGACCACTTAAGAGAATGTTGCACATACAATGCCACTCCTCAGAGTATTTTAACATGTATTTCCTACAAATAAAGATTTCTCCTACACAACCACAATGCCATCCAAATCAGAAAATTAACATTGATGTGTTACTAAACCTCAGATCTCATTAAAGTTTTGCCTGTTGTCCCATTAATGTCCTTTAGAACACAAAGATCAATTTCAGTATAATGTGTTACATTTAGCTATTTCTCTGTAGTCTCACTCTGGAACAGTTTTTCATGTTTTTCACTTTCATGACCTTGATAACTTTCGACAACTATCTGCTGATTGTTTTCTAGAATGGTCCTTTATTTGGATTTGTCTGTTGTTTCTTTACGATGAGATTTAGGCTGTATATCGTAGGCATCAGTATCACAGAAGTAATGCTGTATTTGTCTATCAGGTGACACATGTTTTCAGTTTATCCCATTATTAATAATTTTCACTTTCATCACTTGATTAAAGTGGTGTCTACCAGGTTTTTCTGCCGTAAAATTACTCTTTTCACTTGGTAATTTATACATGCTTTGTTTGGAGTTCTTTTGCCTATATATTCTGTGTTTCATTAAACTTCCAATTTACTCATTTACTTATATCTCTTTAGATTCATTTCTTAAAATTTTATTCAATTGAATTAATTTTATTCAATGATCCATTAGTAACATTATTTATTCTGCTCTAAATTTCCCAGTTTGCTCCGTGGGAACCCCAACAAGTTGATTTCTGTGTCCTGACATGTTTCCATTGTTTTTTGAGAGTTTTTAAATAGTTTATTTATTTTTTTATTGAAGTATAGTTGGTTTAAAATATTGTATTAATTTCAGGTATACAGCAGTTATATATATATATTTTTTTTCAGATTCTTTTCCCATACTGGTTATTATAAAATATTGAATATAGTTCTCTGTGCTATACAGCAGGCCCTTGTTTATTTTATATATAGTAATGTGTATATTTTACTCCCAAATTCCTAATTTATCCTCCGAATCACCTTTCCCCTTTGATAACCATAAGTTTGTTTTCCATGTCTGTGAGTCTGTTTCTGTTTTGTAAATAAGTTCATTCGTATCATTTTTTAGATTCTACATGTAAGTGATATCATGCGGTATTTGTCTTTGACTTACTTTACTTCCTATGATAATCTGTAGGTCTATCCATGTTGCTGCAAATGGCATTATTTCATTCTATTTTATGGCTGAGTAATATTCCATTGTATGTGTGTATGTATATATATACACACACACCCCACATCCTCTTTAGCCAATCATCTACTGATGGACATTTAGGTTACTTCCATGTCTTGGCTATTGTAAACAGTGCTACAATGAACACTGGGTATATGCTCAGTAGTGGGATTGCCAGATCATATGGTAGTTCTTCTTTTAGATTTTTAAGGAAACTCCATACTGTTCTCCATATTGCCTGTACCAATTTTCATTCCCACCAACTGTAGGAGGGTTTCCTTTTCTCCACACCCTCTCCAGAATTTATTGTTTGTAGAGTTTTGATGATGGCCATTCTGACTGGCATGAGGTGATACCTCACTGTTGTTTTGATTTGCATTTCTAAAATGATTAGCACTGTTGAGTATCTTTTCATATGTCTTTCGGCCATCTGACTCATTTGAAAAGACCCTGATGCTGGGAAAGATTGAAGGTGGGAGGAGAAGGGGACAGCAGAGGGTGAGATGGTTGTATGGCATGATCGACTCAATGGACATGAGTTTGAGTAAACTCTGGGAGTTGGTGATGGACAGGGAGGCCTGGAGTGCTGCAGTCCATGGGGTCGTGAAGAGTCAGACATGACTGAGTGACTGAACTGAACTGATGTCTTCTTTGGAAAAATGTCTATTTATATACGCCCATTTTTTGATTGAGTTTTTTTTTATTTGATATTGAGCTGTATAAACTTTTTGTGTATTTTGAAGATTAATCCCTTGTTGGTCATACCCTTTGCAAATATTTTCTCCCATTGTGTAGGCTGTACTTTCATTTTGTTTATGGTTTCCTTTGCTGTTCACAAGCTTTTAAGTAGGTCTCATTTGTTTAACTTTGTTTTTTTGTTTTTTGTTTGTGGGTATTGATCATCTTATACCCTTTCCCAGTCTCAGTCCTGGAATGAGTTATTTTTCCAAGGAGTTCCTGAATCCTTTTAGCACAGAATGGTATTTAGAAACCAAGATCTGGGCAAGGTGCTCTTTTTGCCCTCTAGTACTGCTACTGCTAAGTCTCTTCAGTCGTGTCCAACTCTGTTTGACCCCATAGACGGCAGCCTACCAGGCTCCCCTGTCCCTGGGATTTTCCAGGCAAGAGTACTGGAGTGGGTTGCCATTTCCTTCTCTCATAAAACTGAGCTAAAGACTAAATGTGGTACCACCACCACCCCGATATTTCTATATCTGTCTATATTTATTCAAGACCATAAGTTCATACTGATTCCAGTTCAACGTGGAGTTAATTCTAGTTGTGTTTTTTCCTTTGGTGTAGTTCCCTTCTATGAGAGTGAGAACTTGGCCTTTGTTTTCCTTGATAGATTTACTTAATCAGCTTACTTTGATGTTGCTCCTACACATGTCTGCTCTCCTCATCCCAGTTCTAACACCCTGAAGGGTTACCATAATATGGGCATCCTCTGTGTCCAGGTGGCTCCCTGACTTCCCATTTTGAGCTGCCCCTGGCATTCCAGCCCTGCTTACCTTCATCAGGCTCTACCACCCCATTCCAAGTTTCCCACATTCAAGGACACACTCCTCACTTGGGCTCCTTTAGACCCTGTGGTTTGTAGGGGGAATAATGATCCCTGGAGCTTTAGGACTAACATTTCAGGAAAGAAAAGGAAAGTAAGGATGAAGGGAGAGAACTTAACTTTTTTCCTTGAAGTGTGTTTGAATGACTAGCTGAATGAGTGAATGGCGTATTAATTTCTTAGGGCGATCATAACAAATTGCCACAAAGTGGCTATATTAAAACAATAGAAATTTGTGTGGTCTTACAGCCATGGAGACCAGAAGTCTGAAATTAAGGTGTAAGCAGGGCCATGCCCTTTCTGAAGGTTCTAGGAGGGGATCCCCCTTGACTCTTCCTAGCTCCTGGTGGTTGCCAGCAGTCCTTGGTGTTCCTTGGCTTTTAGCTGCATAGCTTCAACCTCTGCCTCTGTCACATGGCATTCTTTCTGGATGTCTGCATCTCTCTGTGCTTCTTTTTAAAAAACTACCATGTACAAAATAAACAAACCACAGGGATATACTACACAGCACAGAGAATATAGCCAGCATTCTACAATAACCCTAGATGGAATACAGTCTACAAAAATATGAATCACTATGTTGTACACAAGAAACCAACACAATACTGAAAATCAACTATGCTTCTGCAAAAGTAAAATAGAAGACATAGTTTTTGAATTTAAAAAAAGAACTTCACATATCAGATTTTTCTAGGGCACGAGACAAAAATAAAACTGGATTATTTAAACCATGACTTGTCTTTCCACGCATCTCATCTCTTCTCTTCCTATAAGGACACCAGTTTTATTAGATTAAAGGCCCACTTTACTTGTTAACTAACTGAATCTTATCAACCAACTAACTAAAGAATGATTGAATGAATGGTATTTAGAAATCAAGATCTGGGTGCTAGGGATTCCTGTCTCTTGGCCATTTTTAAGTCACTTCCACCTGACTTGGAGATGCTAATGCTTAGGGCTCCGTGTTGAGTCCCTTTTATCTTTACCATCAGCTCTCTCAACTATTCCTGTGCTTTCCTATATCATCTCTATAGCAACTTCCAATACTATACCACTTCCAACATAGGCCTCATTTCTAAGCTTCAGATTTTATATCACACACTACCTACATACCCCCATTTGACTGTTTCACATATTCAGAACCAAATTTTTATTTCTCCCTACTCATCCGCCTCCACCTAAAACTGCACCTTCTCCCATCTTTTCCATAAATGGTAGATCAAGCCACACCTGCCTGTCATACTTGATACTAACCTTCCCTCTCATATCTTTTCCCAAGTCATTGCCACAAATTCTCATATCTGTTTACTCTTTGTCTTCTTTCCATCTCAGTGGTCACCATTCTAGTCAAAACTTCCAGTATTTCTCATCTCATAGACTGCATTTGCCCCTAACTTATAATCCCAATTCTGATTAGTTCCCCTTTCATCCTATTGTCCACCATAGGGTGATTCTTTAAATAAACAAACAAATTTTTTAAATAAATTTTTTTAGCCATATCCAAAAGTAGAAAAAATAGTGCAAGGACCTCATGTAACCCATCAACAAGAATCAACAATCACCAGCATCTTGCCACACTTGCTTACTTGATCAATCTATGCTTTTTTCCTTCTTTTCATCCTCCTTCTTTTCCTTTCTTTCTTCCTGCCTCCCTCCCCTATTTACTTCTCTCTTTCTGTCTCTTCTTACTTATTTATTTTTGCTGGTATATTCTGCAGGAAATTCTTGACATCATAAAATTTCACCTCTACTTGAGAAACACCTCTAAATAATAAAGAATAAGGATATTTTTCTTATATAGCCAAACACCATTAATGCAATACACCAAATTAAAAATAATTTCTCAACATCATCCACTTCTCAGTCCATATTAAAATTTCCCTAATTGTCTCAAAAATCTTTTGACATTTTGCTTGTTTGTTATAATACTCATTTAAAAACAAGAATCATGTTTAAGATTGGGTAGCCCCATGCTTTCCAAGTCTTCCCCTTACAACTAAAAATACCCCTGAAGATAAAACAACAAACAGCATAGAAAATTCTGAAAAATGGAAAGAAGGCAATGGTCCAAGGACCTTGGGACTTGAGGAAGGACACGGCAATGAGTCCCTGAGTTTCTTTATTGCCTTTCATGTGTTCCAGACAGGCTGTTCCCTTCAAACTGGAACTGCCAACAGGCACAGACAGAAAAGCTCCAAGAAAAATCCTGTTTCCATAGCCAAAGGATCAGGAAAAGGATGGCCCAACAACAGAAAATCTTTTTGGCAATAACTGCCCTACTCCAGCCAAACATCTACAGAAATATTGCCTGGCTTCCTGTGGTTTCAATGGGGTCAAACAGCAAGCTGATTTTTCCATCTCTCCTCTGTCCTCACTCCCGTGGAAGCAGACAGTGATGCTCTGTTTCTCTTGCCTATTGGGGTGAAGTCGGTGAGACTGAATGAGGAGCTGACCTTCTGTCTTCTGCTCAGTGGAAGCAGTTGATGCTCTGACCCCCCTGCCTAGTTAGTGTCAGCTGGGCTGAATGAGGAGCTGATCTTTCCACTGGAAGTCAACTTTGCTCCCATTCTCCTGCCAGGGTAGTATTGCGGAGGTCCACAGTATCAGGGAGGTTCAGTGGCAAGTTGAGCCTCATTCCCATCAGGCAATGAGATTGAATGGATCAGTACTTCATTATCCCCCAGCCAGGCATCAGCAGGGGTCAGTGGGGAGGGGCTTCTGTTCCGACACTGCAGCCACAATGTGTGTGACTTTGCACTCTCATTCCCCCTTCCCTGAGGTCCGTGGAGCCTAACAGAGAGCTGAGCTTACACCCCTACTAGGATACAATGAGACAGAATAGTTAGTTCTCTACTTCCAAGAGGAAGTTGCCAGCAGGGCTGAGGAGGAGCTGAGCTCTCCTGCTCCCACATGGTACAATAAGGCAGTGTAAGTTGGCATTCCACTTTTGGGGGGTGTTGTTGGCAGGGCCAGGAGGCAAGGCAAGCATGTAGGACCACACAGCCCCTGCACTACATCTCAACAGGGAGTTGTGGTTTAGTCGCAAAGTCGTGTCCTACTCTTTGTGATTCCATGGACTGTAACCTACCAGGCTCCTCTGTCCATGGGATTTTCCAGGCAAGAATACTGGAGTGGGCTGCCATTTTCTTTCTCCAGACTGTCTTCCCGACCCAGTGTCTCCTGCATTGAACCTGTTTCTCCTGAATTGGAGGGCAGATGCTTTACCACTGAGCCACCAGGGAAGCCTCTCAACAGGGAGACTGCTTGCTGAAAAAGAAGATTAAGAAGGATCCATAGTTTTATTTATGGCTGCTGTGGATCTTCGTTGCTATGCACAGCCCTTCTCTAGTTGTAGCAAGTGGGGGCTGCTCTCCAGTTGCAGTACACAGGCGTCTCATTGCAGTGGCTTCTTTTACTGTGGAGCACGGACCCTAGGACCATGGACTTCAGTAGTTGAGTGAACAGGCTTAGTTGTTCCATGGCATGTGGGATCTTCCCAGACATGGGATTGAACCCACAACCCCTGAATTGGCGGGTGGATTCTTAACCACTGGACCACCAGGGAAGTCTCTACATAGGTTAACTTTAATCAATACCTGTAACAACACTGAGGTGAGTGTTATTATTATACTCTCCCATTATTTTTATCTTACTTTGAAAAATGCTGTTGTAGAGTGACTAACTCACCCAAGGTGATGCATCTTGCTCATGGAGGAGGAACTAGGATGCAGGCCAGCAAAAGGAAATCACTTTGAGACTGGATGACTGAAAGACAGGCCAGTACACTGGGCTTGGATGCAAAATTTTTGAAGGACTTAAAGAAGGGGTGTGACCAAATATAAAGGTCAGTTAGATTTTAGTAAACAGGTGGGGTGGATCAGACTAAGAGAGCCTCTAATGAGGAGATTATGGAAAAACAGGGGTCCAGGACACTTGGTGGCTATGAGAATGAACCAGAAAGGACTGAATAACAGCATCTAGTAGCAGATTAGAAATAGATGTGAAGAGGATAAAAGCACCTCTCTTATGTCAAAAATCAAGGGATGTCAAAAATCCCTGGACTACGGCATGAGAGATGTGAGCTTGGTCAGGGTTTTGTCACTTACTAGTTGTGTGTGCCTTTTGGCATGACACTTCAACTCTTAATCCTGTCTTCTCAGTTTTCAAATGAAAATCTATTAGGGGCTCTAAAGCAGAAGCTACCAGGACTTCCCTGGTGGTTCAGTTGTTAAGACTCTGTGCTCCCAATGCAGAGGGCCTGGGTTCAATCTCTGTTCAAGGGACTTGATCCCACATGCCGCAACTAAGACCTTGTGCAGCTAAAAAATAAATAAAAAAGGTAATCATAAAGTAGAAGCTACCCTACTTTGGGACTTCCCTGGTGGCTCAGAAGGTAAAGAATCTGACTACAATACAGGAGACCTGGGTTTGATCCCTGGGTCAGGAAGATCCCCTGGAGAAGGGAATGGCTACCCTCTCCAGTATTCTTGCCTGGAGAATTCCATGGACAGAGAAGCCTGATGGGCTACAGTCCACACAGTCAGTCCATGGGGTTGCAAAGATTTGGACATAACTGAGGGACTTTCACTTTTACCCTACTTTATTGTTGTTGTTGTTTTCATTAAAGAAACCAATAAACCATTTTTATAGTAATTTAAATTGTATCTGTCAACATTTGAACGTTGAGATTACACACAAATCTGGATTTCTGTCTTTTCATGAAAAACAAGAAGATCTGGTAACACCAGGATCCTGATTTCACGTGATAGCCATGTGCTTCACCTTGAGAAGCAGCTATCTCTCTAGCCAGGTCACCTGCTTTCTGCCTTTCCATCCCTCGAGTTAGCTTCAGCTGTTTCAATCATACAGCTTTGGGCTCTGTAAGTATTCAAATATGTTTAGCCCTGAACTAGCTGATTTTCCAGTTTCCTTTATTTGTGAAACTTGCAAACCTGTAACTTTCATATGTATCCTAAAAGCAGGGCGGGGAGGAGGTAACAGTAATAGGTTTAAGAGCTTACCTAGTGCACAATATTTTAAGTGCTTTACATATATTATTTCACTTAATCCAAATTTCATTTGGCTTCATCACTATTATTTTTCATAATACCCAAACAACATACAGGGGCTAATTTGCCCAAGGTCATACGACAGAGGTGTTGTTAAGGTAGAATTTGAACCCAACTATCTGACTCCAGATCTAATGCTTCATAATCATTAAGCTCTGAAATTTGAAGGTCAGTGAATTTTGGAGACAGGCTAGTTGGTTCTCAGTGTATGAGAGGCTGATACTCAGTGTACCCTGGCCGTGAAGGTGATGAAGTGATCCAGATACTTGCTACCCTAGGCCTTATAATTCTTCACATCACCTGTTCAAGCACTGGAATAAGAGACTCAGTGTAGCCCTAGTAGTAATGAAGTGTTAAGAGCTGGGGGATGAGAAAGGCTTTGAAGGGATTTAAGAATTAGAGGGGAATGGGAGCCAGAGCGACAGCTTGAGGTGAAGGAAGTTGGCATAGTAAAGCTGGATGCATGCTAGTCCTTTTATTCTGCCAAGAAGCTGTAGGTGCAAACCCGAGATCTGGACGAGGTCAAACAGGTGAGATACTGGCTGTACGCCCATCAAATCAAGTTTGCAAACTATGGTGAGAGAGCTATTTTTTCAAAACTATCCTAAGTACTGCTGGGTAATAGAGTTATAGGGAGGGATAATGGCTGTTTTAATTTGCTGGTTTATCAACTATGATATCTATTAACAAAATATAACACAATTCAGTAACATGTAGAAAAATGTGCATAAGTCTTCAGGAACTTATAAACTATGAGAAAGCTTAAATATGAGACCACAAGTGGCATATTTTCCCTCAATTGTATATGTGAGCATTTTCCTTCTTGGATTATCATAATTTTCCTTTTTCTTTTTCGTTTTTTATTCCTTTTGTGAGATAAAATGGTTATGAGAAATTACTTTAAAATTATATAATTAATGAGAGTCAAATGGAGCATATACATAAATGGAAATAATAGTCTTTTATAATAACTGGGCCCATTGAGATATAAATTAGAGAACCATTTTATCTGCTATTATATGTTTTTCAAAGAGTTACTAATGAACTAAGTTCAGAACTTTTATTTTTCCACTTGGGAAATATTTCTTAAGCACCTGTTCTGTGCTGGGATCTAGGTGGGAGGCAGAGGGAAGAAGATAATAGTGAAGACTCAGTGCAGGCTTCAAAGAATCTATAATATGCTCCAGTTCTCTGAGGTCTGGTGACAGTGACTGATATTTAGTTTGGCTCTTTTGAGGTGAAGGATTATCTGCCCCAAAGTGTGGATTGATCTACTGCCCTAAAATATTTTCCCCTATTTACCTGACACTGTGGGCTGTATGTCAGGATGGAATCAGGCATCATCCCGAGCTAATATCTGATCTCTAGTCTGATACATAAGCAATGCTGCTGCTGCTGCTGCTAAGTCGCTTCAGTCATGTCCGACTCTGTGTGACCCCATAGACGGCAGCCCTCAAGGCTCCCCCGTCCCTGGGATTCTCCAGGCAAGAACACTGGAGTGGGTTGCCATTTCCTTCTCCAATGCATGAAAGTGAAAAGTGAAAGCAAGGACGCTCAGTCGTGTCTGACTCTGACGCTCAGTCATGTCTGACTCTTAGCGACCCCATGGACTGCAGCCTATCAGGCTCCTCCGTCCATGGGATTTTCCAGGCAAGAGTACTGGAGTGGGTTGCCATTGCCTTCTCCACATAAGCAATGACTCACTTCCTTTTTTCCAAATTGTGAAAAATATGTGTAAGTTATAATTTCTGTTTTTCTAATCAATTCATAAAGTGAAAAATGGTTAAGCCAGCTCTGTATAAACTGGCCCTATTCTCTACGTCTGTTAAAACTGCTTTTAAAACTATATAGAGTGTTTTTAGGCCAGTACTCATGGCTTATGCTGTTTTTTAACTTCAGGAAAAGATTAAGACAACCGTGACCAGGATTGGCAAGCCAGGAATTTGTGAAAAAAGTAAAATAAGATTTTGGATCAGCTCCTATGACCAAATACTACCAGTTTTGAAAAGTACTATAATCAGTTGTGGCTTCCCTGGTGACTGCAGTGGTAAAGAATCTGCCTGCCAATGCAGGAGACGCAAGAGACACGAGTTTGATCCCTGGGTCGGGAAGAATCCCTGGAGTAGGAAATGGCAACCCACTCCAGTATTCTTGCCTGGAAAATTCCATGGACAGAGAAGCCTGGAGGGCAACAGTCCATTGCGGCCCAAAGAACTGGACATGACTGAGTGAGCGCACATACAATCAGTTGATGTGTCTAAGGGGTGGCTTGGCCTGATTTTCATCACTGTCCCCAAAGTCATTCCAAGTAAATTTCCTGTACAATCTATGGAAGAACTGGGTTTGCTAAGCAAATGAAGGTTGAAGAAAAGCCCCATAGTACCCCCTTTCCAGAGAATGACTCCTCTGAGTGCCTCTTACATAAAAATTCTGGAGCAGCCACCAGCTAAAATTCATTTTACAGAAGTTGTAAACCAGCTGCTAAGGCCTGACCCTGACCTTGTCCAGTGCTATCAATAGAGTCCTTCATCAGGCCTAACAAAGCTTTTTTTTTTTTTAACAAGTAAACCCTCCTGCAAGGATTAAATCAATGATGTATAGTGAAGGAAGGTTTGGTTTGACCAATTAATTAATTTTTAGGGTTTCATGTATCTGGGAAGACTAGAGAAGGAAAGTGTTCTGATGGTGGAAAAGAATGTGAATCTTTATCACTATCCAGAAAAGCTGGCCTGCTTGGGTGTGGGGCTGCATGAAAACCTGCAGAGTGGAACCAAGACCCTGAGATATTTTCCCTTCATTTCAGAATTCTGTCTTGAATGGTGAATAACAGTGAACCAAAGAGAGCTGGCCCTTAGAGCATAGTAGGTCCTCTTCCTAAAATAGGTCACGTGGTCTTTCATTCAGGCTCCTTTACTGATTTGTATGTACACTTGGGCAGATCACTCAATGCAACTTACCAGAGTGTTGTCCTCATCTGCTAAGTGAAGGTCCTGGACTTTCACTATTCATGGCTTCTTCCAATTCTGGGCACCTGTTTCTAGTTGGGATCCTTTGCAGTTTACAGGTTCAGAGGATGCCAATGATGTCCAGACCAGATGTTTGGAATGGTTCTGTTTATCGTAAATGATGAAGGACTGTCCTGATATAAGAAAGGAGAAACAAAAAAGAGATTGGCTTGGTATTCTTAGCTTCAAGCAGAATCTACATTTTGGTGAGTGAAGTGAGTTTCATTTGGTTTAGGGTATTCAGAGTGGATGGTTTCTTTATCTCATCCAGGGCCTCTAATTATACAGAACTGGCTAATTTGCAGTGTGGTGTTGGTGGTTTAGTCGCTAAGTCTTGTTTGGCTCTTGTGACTCCATGGACTATAGCCTGAGAGGCTCCTCTGTCCATGGGATTCTCCAGGCAAGAATACTGGAGTGGGTTGCCATTTCCTTCTCCAGGGGATCTTCCCAACCCAGGGATCAAACTCAGTTCTCCTGCATTGCAGGCGGATTCTTTACCCACTGAGCCACCAGGGAAGTTGCAGTGAATCCACTACAATTGTCAAAGAAAATGTAACTTAAGCCTTAAAGAGTGAAACAGGCTACAACAAGAATAAGCTGTTTCTTTTTTTAGTTTGACTGAAAGACTTAACTTTGCCATTCTTGAGTTCCTTACACTGTTCATACAAACAAAGCTTCTTAAAACTTCTTTTGAGAAACAAGAAGTTTAATACATAAGCCCTAAAAATTAATGTGCCTAACCTCCCATATTTTTACAGCTCAGATATGTCTATGCTATGTTAAAGCAAGGATGTATAACTAATATTGTGAGACTATGGCAAGCGGGGTGGAGAAGGAAATACATTTTAAAATAAATTTTAGAGTCACTGTAATTAATAGAAGGAAATACATAAGCTATTTTCACGTAATCAAATCCACATGGACAGTTTCCACTTGCATCTTGGGTGTGGATCTGAAGGCAACATGAAATAAGGAAGGAGCCAGCTTTAAACATGTTTATTTTTCCAGCTTATGTGGAACATATGTAGTTAACTATATAGAAATACTCATCTGAAAATTAAATAACGACACCAACAAGACAATATTCAACTCTTTGTGGGCAGAAATGGCCTAATTTAGTTTTTAATTCTTAGTATGTCCAATAGTACTTGCTAACCAAAAGGCATGTGGTACATTCTGAGAGAGGAAGGAAAACTTTCTCCCTGTAAAATGGTTAAGAAAGAGCTCACTTTTGCTTGACTCTGAGGAAGAACTAATCATTTTCAAAAAGTGGATTTTGAAAAATCCACAAATAAAAGCCAGATCATCTTATTGAATACAGTTGAAGTTACCCTTTTGCCAAATGTTTATTCTTTAATTCCAATATGCTGGATAATGTACAAAGGCTGACACAGCTCAGAAGAGGAATAAGACACTCCTTGCCTTCAGGGGATAGTGAATAGTGGATCAAATAGTGGAGAAAAACGTGCACAATCAAACAGTAACAAAGATATAGTGATATAAAGGTGTGCTATGTTGTGTACATGTTCAAGAGAGATACTATTTTTGGCTGATTGAATTGGTTGATTACCTATTATAGGCTGGGCACTTTAAAAATTATTTCTTTTGCAAAGATGGACATTATGATTTCTACCTAACAGGATGAGACTGAGGCTCAGAAATGTATGCATGTGTAGAATTCATAGCTGTCACTTAATGCAGGATGCATGAGGATCTTTTAATTAACATGTGTTACCTTTCAGGAGTAGAGAAGGTACATGCAGGGAGTAACATTGGGGCTGGGCCTCACAGACCTTGTCCTTAGCAGATTCCTGTCCTCTAAGGTTTCCCCTCTGATCAGTGCTCTGTGACCTTCTTTCTGTCCCTTCCTCCACTGTCCCACTTTAAGCCAGGTCAGTTAGAGTCCTCCCTTTAGAATTAGACTGAATTTTAAGGAACAGAAGCAATCACACACTTGTGTTTAGGAGCTGTGGAGAATAGTGTATTCTCACCTTCTGAGATGGTCCACACTCTGTCTGTGGAGTGTGTCTCTCTCTAAACAAATTCACTTCTTACCTATCACTCTGTCTCTCACTGAATTCTCTCAGTGATGAGACATCAAGAACTGAGTTTCATTGTCTTGAGACCAGGCATGTGATCTCAGTTAAAAGACTGCGGGGCCAAGTTCCAACTAGAGTTGCACAGTTTCGTTACTACTACTTTATTGCTTGTACTGCTACTACTGAAGGTCTTAGAAAAGAGTAGTGTTGCCATAAGGGTACATAAGATGGGTTAGAATGGGAGAGAGATTGGAGGAGGAGAGATCAGGGGTGCATATTTGAGTATATTAAATGAATTAATCAGAAGGCTATTGAAATAACTCAGATGAGCAGGTAAATAAAGCTGGTTGGTGCATTTTATAAAATCCTGTGGTTCTCTAGATGTCTTTGGTTTTCTTTTTTTTGATTAAAAAAGCATGGATATAGAAAAACATTTCTATACCAAAAGATCATACGTAAGTGGCAACTGAATCTTGGTCTTGGTATTAGAGAGATAATAGGAAGCAGTAGGGACCAAGGTAAACTGGAGAGTATACACACACTGTAAAGAAACTACTATTGCTCAGGAGCAGTTGATTAATTCCATGTGAGAAATCGGGCCCAGTGCTGGCACACCTTTGGATTTTTGAAGAGTGGCTGAAATCCTGAGAATTGCATGAAATCACTCACATTTTAAATGTTGGCTCAAATTTTTCTATAATATCATGTGAGCCAAAGAATACATTTCTAAAGGCCTCGTGTAGGCCATGGTTGTTAATTTGCAATTTCTGTGAGTAGTGGGGAGGCTCAGAAACCAGAGTATAAGGATGTGACTTCCCAGAGTGCTGCTACCATATATTATTGTTTATTTATTTTTAGAGTTGTATTATTTAGGCCCCACCGCATGACCTGTGGGATCTTAATTCACTGACCAGGGATTGAACCCATACCTGCTGCACTGGAAAATGGAATCTCAACCACTGGACCACCAGGGAAGTCCCTACCATATCTTATTAATATTTGTATATTCAGTATTAGTAGCACTTCTAGGGCAAAAATATCAGTAAAATGATCCTTCTCTTGAAACTTAGATGGAAGATAGACACATAAGCATATATTCATAATACAATGGATAAATGTGATGACAGAGCTGTGTCAAGATATTAGGAGAGCACAGAGGTAAGGCAACAAACAAGGCAGCCTATATCCAGCAAGGCTTCTTGGAGGAGGTGATGGGGCATTGCTAGGCAGTAATGAAAAAACCTAAGAGGTCAGATATACATCTTTTTTCAACATTTATTTTAACTATCATTTAGAGTGGTAAAAGCAAATTTTGAAATCTGAAGAATCATTTAGTAATTACATACCTAGATGACACCACCCTTATGGCAGAAAGTGGAGAAGAACTAAAGAGCCTCTTGATGAAAGTGAAAGAGGAGAATGAAAAAGTTGGCTTAAATTTCAACATTCAGAAAACTAAGATCATGGTATCCGGTCCCATCACTTCATGGCAGATAGATGGGGAAACAGTAGAAACTGTGGCTGACTTTATTTTTCTGGGCTCAAAAATCACTGCAGATGGTGATTGCAGCCATGAAATTAAGAGACGCTTACTCCTTGGAAGGAAGGTTATGACCAACCTAGACAGCATATTAAAAAGCAGAAACATTACTTTGCCAACAAAGCCCCATCTAGTCAAGGCTATGGTTCTTCCAGTGGTCATGTATGAATGTGAGAGTTAGACTATAAAGAAAGCTGAGAGCCGAAGAATTGATGCTTTTGAACTGTGGTGTTGGAGAAGACTCTTGAGAGTCCCTTGGACTGCAAGGAGATCCAACCAGTCCATCCTAAAGGAGATCAGTCCTGGGTGTTCATTGGAAAGACTGATGTTGAAGCTGAAACTCCAATACTTTGGCCACTTGATGTGAAGAGCTGACTCATTGGAAAAGACCCTGATGCTGGAAAGATTGAGGGCAGGAGGAGAAGGGGACGACAGAGGATGAGATGGCTGGATGGCATCACCAACTCGATGGACATGGGTTTGGGTAGACTCCGGGGGTTGATGATGGACAGGGAGGCCTGGCATGCTGTGGTTCATGGGGTCACAAAGTCGGACACGACTGCGTGACTGAACTGAACTGAACTATTCTGCTTCACACAGTGGAAAACAATAAATGCATTAATATTTTAACTTAGGAATGAAAATGTTTGAGGAAGCAAGAAAAAGTTGTTTACAAAATAGTGAAAATTTTATTTCCTTAGAAAATAATCACATCATCTGGCAGGAAAAGTTATTTCAAAATTACAAGAGTACCTCTTCAGCCAACATTAAAGGTGGCCGACATTATAGTTATTCTTTCGTTTACTTCTCAGACTCTGAAAATATATCAGGCCTTTATCTGACTATCAGATAAGACTACTTTTTCCTTAGTAAGAGAAACAGATTTTATTGTCAGGAGATAATACAGAATGTTTAAATGCATATTTCAGTGGTGGATCAATTAAATCTTTTAGAAAAATCAGTCAGATGTATGGTTGCTTTTGAAGATCTTCATGATCTTTTTGAGATCTAAAATTCTGCTTTCTTTTTCTTTTTTTATGAAAAAGGCAACATTTTGTTCTTGATACAGATACATCCCATTAAAAAGAAACCCAAATAAATGTGCAATCACAAACCTGCTGGACTAGTTTAGTTAGCATTTTAACAATCATTAACCTGAGCAACACAAAGGTTTTAAATGGAAGGATCACATTGTTTTGAGTCAACTCCTATAGTGTATTATTTTTAATTCTTTTTCTTTTCTTTTTTTGATGAAGGATGTAAGAGAGACATTTTAGAAGAGAATGGGAGACAGAAATCTTCAGGACTAGAAACTACATAATTTGCCTTACCTACTTAGAATTCTGGCTCCAAGAGCCAGTTCCTGTAAAATGGTTCTGTAAAATGTTAGTAATTCTGGCTTTGGATAATTCATAATTTATAATAAACCAGATGGGTCACGAGGTAAAACTTGTTTTTGAACCATGTAAGGCAGGGTAAAAGAATTTTAAAGCAGCTTAAGGTTATAAATGAGTCTGCAGATGAGATGTTTAAGATGATTTGAAAAAAAGAACAAGCTGTTCTCAAACACTTTGGAAGTATTGACTTAAACAAACAGATGAGCCATGTGCAAATTATTTCAACTTTTACTAAGCTCTGTCGTATTTGGAGGGAACCTTGAAAGGTCATTCTGTGGCATTCTAGTTTCATGATCATAAATATCTTTGAGAATACTTTGCTTAAAATATCACTAGTTAATCATATAATTACTTTTCTTAAAGTACTCTATAATGACCATTGTTGTTTTTAGAAAGGAGTCTAAATCAGTGTTTTTTCAAAATAATATCTGTAAACTATTTTGAATACCATATTTGTATTTTACTTAGATTTTCCCTCTTTCTAAATATATAACTTTAAGGTTTAAAATAATCTGTTTATTTATTTATTTTTTAATAACATATCTTGGGTTTGGTCCAGCAGCACCTTGACAAACTATGACAGGTGGACTGGAATGCAAAGTTAGAGATAGCCCTACACTTGGCCTGTGAATAGACCTGGTGACAGATGCTCAGTGGATCAATCTTATGAGCAGGTTAGGGTAGTTCAAATGGTATAGTATAAGAAAAATGAAGTGTTGAGGTTTCAAGAAGGTATCATCAGAGATTCATGGGGCAGAGTAAAAAGAAATCAAGTGCTGGTCTATCATCCAAAGCCCAGACACTCAACCTCAGTGAAGTTATTTAGTAGATCTCAGTACTCAGATCTATAGCAGAAGTGCTGGAAAGAATAAGGAAAGACCCATCACTAAATA
The DNA here is from genome assembly GCA_024291935.2 of Okapia johnstoni. Classification (NCBI taxonomy): domain Eukaryota; kingdom Metazoa; phylum Chordata; class Mammalia; order Artiodactyla; family Giraffidae; genus Okapia; species Okapia johnstoni. Next base: position 40,227,306 of record CM044323.1, read on the forward strand.
GCAGAGTAAGAAAGCAGGTAACTAAGAAAAAAAAAAAAAAGACCAAGGTCCAGAATCAAGGCAGAAAACACTGACCCACAGAACTGAGGTAGGTGGGGTGGACAACTGTCCACAGTGCCCAGCGTCCATTCCCTTTTTTCCTACCATAGGTCTGCTTTGAGAAGCCAGACAGATAATGAGCATGGAATTGATCACACCTAGTTCCTGGGGTGAGCCCTGGATGACTTAAGCCAAGCAGCATAAAGTCTATGGCTAAATTGGATTAATCATAGTGACTGTTGGGACTTTAAGACTATTAGTGTTGCAGTCTCCTCTCTTTGGAACTACTGAAATCAATTCTAGTTTCATGGCAGGGACCCATATTGAGGAAAAAACTGACAAGGTTTACGGACATGAAAGACTTGAAAATGGGCAAGGAAGTGAAGACAAATCCCTAAGGATACAGCAAACCCATGTATCTTGTGATGACTAAAGATAGCACTATCCCCGTAGACCTTTTAGTTGTCTGAACCAATGAATTCCCTTTTTGTTGCAGCCATTTGGGTTGGGATTTCTGGCACTTGCAACTGAAAGCATCTGGTACACTAGATGCTGGCCAGGAATAAAGAAACCCAGTTGTTAGAAGATGATTCATGGTGGGCACCAAGTCTCAGGGATAAGACCAGTCTTGTTATGATTTAAGTGACTTGAGGTTAGAGATGTCCTGATGTTAAATCCCAATGTACTGAAAAAGGACTATTTAAATTTCTTTTGCTGAAGATTAGGATTGGTTGCGTCTTAACTGGTTGAATTTACAGTGAAAGCTGAGCCTGAAGGTGGCAAAAAATTTGCCAGGAGGAAGATGGGCTAAGAAATAGGCTGGGTGAGTCCAATTACAGCATTCCTCAGTTAGTCAGTTCTGTTGCTCAGTCGTGTCTAACTCTTTGTGACCTCATGGACTGCAGCACACCAGCCTTCCCTGTCCATCATCAACTCCCGGAGCCTACTCAAACTCATGTCCACTGCGTCGGTGATACCATCCAATCATCTCATCCTCTGTCGTCCCCTTTTCCTCCTGCCTTCAGTCTTTCCCAGCATCAGGGTCTTTTCCAATGAGTCAGTTCTCTGCATCAGCTGGCCAAACTTGATTTATTCTTGGAATTGGGGGCAAAGATTTTGAGAGACACTTAGGGTCTAATTTCATAATGTAGGACAAAGGAAGACATAAATGTACAAAAATACATTAATTACTTTATTTTGAAATAAAAATTTTAATATATATATATATAAATATCTATATACCAATTTTTCCAAAAGTCTCATATAGATGTGAGAATTGGACCACAAAGAAGACTGAGCACTGAAAAACTGATGCTTTTGAACTGTGGTGCTGGAGAAGACTCTTGAGAGTCCCTCAGACAGAAAGGAGATCAAATCAGTCAATCCTAAAGGAAATCAACTTTGACTATTCATTGGAAGGCCTGATGCTGAAGCTGAAACTCCAATACTTTGGCTACCTGATGTGACGAGCTGACTCACTGGCAAAGACCCTGATGCTGGGAAAGAATGAAGGCAGGAAAAGAAGACAGGATGGCAAGAGACATCTTCTCTTGGAAGACAAGACAAGAGACAAGAGGGCAGGATGGCTGGATGGCATCACTGACTCAATGGATATGAGTTTGAACAAGCTCCAGGAGGTGGTGAAGGACAGGGAAGCCTGGCGTGCTGCAGTCCATGGGGTCACAAAGAGTTGGACATGACTGAGTGGCTGAACAACAGCAACCAGTTTATCAGAGAGTGAGGCAGACTTATATAATCAATCTTTATTGATTATAATTTGTATGAAGAATGCACATGAGACTAATATGGTAACAATTTTAATTAATTAGAAGTTAAATTTCCTTGCTATTCTCTCTCAGAAAGACCCTTCTAATTATGTTTATAGTATCTAGAAAAATTGTTGTTTGGCCAATTGAACAGATAATTTGGTCATCTTCTTATAGGTCCTCTCCAAAGTTGACTTTGACATAAGGACTTGGGCAGAGGTGGTTTATTTCAGATGTGAATTCAGACGGCCAAGCAAGGAAGTAGAGAACTGAAATAGGTGAAGGAGAGGAATGAATAAAAGGCATGTTAATAAGCCAGCCACCACTGTAGGCAACAAGACTTCAACCACACAGTGGATATTGAAGAAATCATGTGGAACATGCCTCAGAATTGTTCCCTGTGGATACTGGGAAAACTACAACTACTTTGCCTTCCACATCTCATTTCTCACTAGGTGAGGGCTGACTCCATTCTAGACATACTTGTGTTGTGTCTGTCTGTGGTGGCCTAAGCTACTACAGTGTGTAGAAAGCCCTCTGGCAGAGGAATGGGGACAGCCAGGAACTTGAGATGGGGAGCTGACTGTCGGCCAGAAACAATCTATCACAGCAACAGGTGAACTTTGAGGCAGATCAAGAGGACATCTATGGCATCTGCCACACTGGTAACCAGGACATCTGTTTTCATCTGGCCAATATCTCTTCCCCACTACTTTAGGTCATGGCATTTCCCCTTTACCTGGTAGACTGACACTCCTCCACCTCATGAATTTCTGTGTCTGTCAATGAAGCACTTCTGGATTCTCTCTTATTGCCTTAGAATCTTGTATGTGGAACTTGAGAGGATGAGAAGATCTCTCTTTCCTCTGAGTTCACAAACTTAAATGATTTATACTTGGACTCATGAAATTAAAAGACACTTGCTCCTTGGAAGGAAAACTATGACAAATCTAGACAGAGTATTAAAAAGCAAAGACTGTCGCTTTGCTGACAAAAGTCTATTTAGTCAAAGCTATGGCTTTTCCATTAGTCATGTACAGATGTGAGAGTTGGACTATAAAGAAAGCTGAGTGCCAAAGAATTGATGCTTTTGAATTGTGGTGCTGGAGAAGACTCTTGCGAGTCCCTCAGACAGCAAGGAGATTAAACCAGTCAATCCTAAAGGAAACCAACCCTGAAAATTCATTGGAAGGACTGATGCTGAAGCTGAAGCTCAAGCTCCAATACTTTGGCCACCTGAGGCAAAGAGCCGACTCATTGGAAAAGCCCCTGATGCTGGGAAAGACTGAAGGCAAAAGGAGAAGAGGCCAGCAGAGGATGAGATGGTTAGATAGCATCACTGACTCAATGGACATGAATTTGAGCACACTTCAGGAATTAGTGAAGGACAGGGAAGCCTGGTATGCTGCAGTGCATGGGGTTGCAAAGAGGTGGACATGACTTAGTAACTGAACAGCCATGCTGCAAGAGGGAAGCCATATATAGTAGGAGAGATGGAACCAATATTCACAGAGAGAAGCAAAACCAAAGGATGGAGAGAACCATAACCTAGACAAAGTTGAATTGTAAAGTGAAGTTATTTCTTTTTTCAAAATTTAATTTTAATTGAAGGATAATTGTTCTACAATATTGTATTGATTTTTGCCATACATTGACATGAGTCAGCCATAGGTATACATGTGTCCCCTCCCTCTTTGACCTGTCTCCCACCCCATCCCACCTCTCTAGGTTGTCACAGAGTACCAGTTTGAGCTCCCTGAGAATACAGCATATTCCCACTGGCTAGCTACTTTACATATGGTAATATATATGTTTTCATGCTACTTTTGCCATTTGTCTCACTCTCTCCTTCGCTCCTTGTGTCCACAAGTCTGTTTTCTATGTCTGTGTCTCCACTGTTGCCCTGCAAATAGGTTCATCAGTACCATCTTTCTAGATTTCATATAGTGTCATTGCATTAACATGACATTTTTCTCTTTCTGATTTACTTAAAGTGAAGTCATTCCTTAAGGCTGATCTACTCCTGTCAGGAAAGTTCCCCTGACTCACCCAGTCTCATGAGGAAATCAGTTTTCCACTCTACTCCACCCCCAGTTTTTTCTTTTTTTGCATATTCTAGATTGAATTAGCTTTTTCTAACTAACAACCAAGATAGTATTACACAATGTACTTTCTTTCCCTGGTGGCTCAGGCAGTAAAGAAACTGCCTGCAATGAGAGAGACCGGGGTTTGATTCCTGGGTCAGGAAGATCCCCTGGAGAAGGCAATGGCAACCCACTTCAGTATTTCTTGCCTGGGATATCACATGGAGAGAGGGGCCTGGGGAGCTACAGTCATGGGGTCACAGAGTCGGACATGACTGAGAGACCAACACTTTCAACTTTCTTTCAATATACTTGCTTAAAGTAAGAAATCACGTGGTTGAAATAGAGCAACCATTAGTTTCTAGGAGGCCGAGAATCCTAAAATGTACAACACAAACTCATAGATCCTAAATAGAAAAGCAGCTGGGAAGAAAATACTTATCTCTGCTCCAGGAAGAGAGGAAAAATGACACAAATCTCATGTGATCTACAGAAGAACAAATCACTGTAGAAGATCCTGAGTCAAGTACATATAAAGGGGGGTTTTATACACGTTTTGTTGTTGTTCGTTTGTTTGTTTAAGGGCGCTAAAACACTGAGGGATCATGTTAGGAGGAATCCTTCAAGAAAAGCTTCATATCAGCAATAGTCCTTCTCTTTTGTGTGTTATTCTACAGATATTTTTAAAAGTTGTTTTACTATGTATTTATTATCTTAATTATAAATTAGCACTTCACAATGACATCTTAAACACTCCTGCTTTTGCTTCTTCAACTACTATAAACAAGTAGAGAAGTAAATAGCTTAACAACATTGTTACCTACCTTATAAGGCTTTTTAAAAATTATTATTTTTCTTTGGCTAAATAGAAAATTCCTATACTTCTCTCAATCTGTTGCTATAAAACCCTGTTACTTGATTTTCTGACACTTGCATAACATTTATTCAAGTTGAAAAAACAGCTCCAATTATTTGTATTGTATACAACCCAGGAAATTTCACATAAAAGCAGTAAATCAGGTTTTGAGAAAGCGTAAAAAATTGACAAATGCATGATTCTGATGAGAAACCATGGTGCTTAGTATCATTTAAGAAACTTCTGAGTAGCTGATGCTGGTCAGGAACTGTGCTAGAACAGGCTGCATATCCAGGTCTCATATACAGCCTGGCAGATGATTCTTGTTATTGGAGAAGTAACATCAAGAGATTACTGGGAGGTTTGTCTGTCTTCCTTGCAATGGAGTTCTGAGAAAGCAGATCTAGAACCATGGGGTCGATAACCTGATATTTCCATCCCACTGCCAGGGGGACATTGACCCCTGCCCATGCATAGTTATGTTACTCTGAACAACTGAAGCCAGTGAGCTGCAGGGAGAGCACAGGGAACAGTTAAGAAGGAAAGGGAGGGTCATGGTGGGACTGAGTACCAGGTCTGGAGGAGGTTAGGGCAGTAAACAGGAAATGAGTTTTGAGATTACAAGAGGGAGTGCTGAGAAAAAACTGGATCAAGAGAGTGAGTGTTAACTGTGTAAACAGAGGATTGAAGATCTACTTTTCTGGTATGCCAACAGGAAAGAACCTGATAGCTCAAAGGAGCCATTCACAGGCAGACATCATCCACAAATCAAATAACTGAAAGACAACGGAAGCAATCTATCAGTTTACTTACAAAATGCCAAATAACTTGCTAGACTAAATTGCTTCTCTCAAAGTCATTGAAACAACTTACATTCCCACCTGAACTGTATGGAAATTTTAGTTGCTCCACATCCTCACCAACAGTTGGTATTGTCAGTCTTTTTTATTTTAGGATCATCAGTATTAAAAAAAAAGGACCTCACATATCTCATGAGGAGCAAGGTTGAGAACAAGTTTTCTATAATATGAGAGAATCATGGTAGATAGATAAGGATATTTAATAGAAACTGACATTTAGAATAGACAGTGGGAAAATCACTTAATTGCTTCATGTTTAGCAACTATCATTTGTAAAATTAGGATAATACTTCATAATGTTGCTGTGAGCATCTGAGTGTGTAAAGACAAGCAAAGCACATTGTGTCTGTAGTTTTAACTATTGCTATTATATCTGCCATAGAGTCAACCAAACAGTGGACAAACATTCCTGGGTATGTTCTCCCACAGGTTGTGTGAGACCTCCCCAGAGACTCCTGCTTTCTATAGGTTATCCAGTCACTCACTCATTCATCAGGCAGGAAGGTTAGAAAAGGCACGTTTTTCAGTCATTACCTGATAATGCCAGACCAAGGGAAAAAAAAAAAACATGATGATAAAAAATGGTTGAATAGGTGACAAGGGAAAATAAGGATAGATTATGTTCTTTATAATTTCCATTATTATACATAAACTCATGAAAATTATGAACAGCCAAAAACATGCATTTTCTCTCAAATTTGAACCATTGTTTTAAGAAATATGTGTCTTAAATTTTAAAGTCCTCAAAATAAAATGGAGAAAATGACATGAAAATCACTTCTTACATGTACCCTGTCTTCTTTATACATTCACCTGTCAATGGACATTTAGTTTGCTTCCTTGTCTTGACTATTGTAAATAGTGCTGCTATAAATATTGGGGTGCACGTATCTTTTCAAATTAGAGTTTTCTCTGGATATATGCCCAGGAGTGGGATTGTTGGATCATATGGTAACTCTATTTTCAGTTTTTTAAGGAACCGCCATACTGTTTTCGATAGTCACTGCCCCAATTCACATTCCTATCAACAGTGTAGGAGGGTTCCCTTTTTTCCACACCCTCTCCATCACTTATTATTTGTAGGCTTTTTCATGAAGGCCATTCTGACTGGTATGAGGTGATACCTCACTGCAGTTTTGAGTTGCATTTCTTTAAAAAGTAGCGATGCTGAGGATCTTTTCTTGTGCCTGTTGGCCATATATATCCCCTTTTTTGAGAAATGCCTATTGAGACCTTCTGCCTACTTTTTCATTGGGTTGTTTTGATATTGAGCTGTATGAGCTGTTTGTATATTTTGGAAATTAAACCTTTCATTTGCAAATATTTTCTCCCATCTGTAGGTTGTCTTTTCCTGTTTATGGTTCCTTTGCTGTGCAAAAGCTTTTATGTTTAATTTGGTCCCATTTGTTTATCTTTATTTCTATTTCCATTATTCTAGGAGACAGATTCAAAAAGATATTGCTGCAATTTAAATCAAAGAGTGTTCTACCTATGTTTTCCTCTAGGAATTTTATAGTATCCGGCCTTAACTTTAGTCTCTAAATCATTTTGAGTTTATTTTTGAAAAGAGTGTTAGAGAACATTCTAATTTCCTACTTTTATATGTGACTGTCCAGTTTTCACAGCACTACCTATTGAAATTGACCATGGGTCTGTGGATTTGTTTCTGGGCTTCCTATCCTGTTCCATTGATCTTTATTTCTGTTTTTGTGCCAGTACCATACTGTTTTGATTATTTATAGCTTTGTAGTATAGTCTGAGACCATGGCACCTAATTTCTCCAGCTCTGTTTTCCTTCTCAAGATTACTTTGGCTATTTGAAATCTTTCCTGTTTCCATAAAAATTAAAAATTTTTTGCTTCTAGTTTTGTGAAAAATACCACTGGTAATTTGATAGACTTAACAAATTGAATAATCTGATTGAAGCTGTAGATTGCCTTGGGTAGTATAATCATTTTGATAATATTCATCCTTCCAATCCAAGAACATAGTATATCTTACCATCTGTTTGTGCTGTCTTCAAATTTTTACATCAGCATCTTGAAGTTTTTGGAGTACAGGTCTTTTGACCTCTTAGGTAGGCTTATTCCTAAGTATTGTATTTTTTTTTTTTGACATGATGGTAAACGAAATTGTTTCTTTAATTTCTTTTTCTGATCTTTTGTTGTTAGTATATAGAAATGCAACATATTTTTGGGTTATTAATTTTGTATGCTGCAACTTTACCAAATTCATTTATGAGATCTAATGGTTTTCTGATGGCAGCTTTAGAATTTTCTATTTATAGTATCATGTCATCTGCAAACAGTGACAGTTTTACTTCTTCTTTTCCTATTTGGGTTCCCTTTATTTATTTTTTTTCTTTTCAGATTGTTGTGGCTAGGACTTCCAATAGTATGTTGAATAAAAGTGGCTAGAGTGGGCATCCTTGTCTTGTTCCTGATTTTAAAAGAAATGCTTTCAGCTTTTCATTGTTGAGTATGATGTTAGCTGTAGGTTTGTCATATATGGCTTTTACTATATTGAGGTATTTTCCCTCTATGCCTACTTTCTGGAGAGTTTTTAATCAGAAATTGATGTTAAATTTTAACAAAAGCTTTTTTCTGCATCTATTGAGATGATCATATGGTTTTAGCTTTCCAATTTGTTAATGTGGTATATCATATGAACTTATTTACACACACAAACTTACTTACAAAACATAAATAGACCCACAGACACAGAAGACAAACTTATGGTTACCAAAGGCAAAAGGGGTGGGAGAGGAATAAATTAGGAGTTTGGGATTAACGTATACACGATACCATATATAAAATGGGGCTTCCAGATGGCTCAGTGGTATAGAATCTGCCTGCCAAGGCAGGAGATTAGGGTTTGATCCCTGGGTTGGGAAGAGCTCCTGGAGAAGGAAGTGGCAACCTACTCCAGTATTCTTGCCTGGAAAATTCTGTGGACAAAAGAGCCTGGTGGGCTACAATCCATGGGGTTGCAAAGAGTTGGACACAACTTAGCAACTGAGCACAGCACCAGTGTATATAAAATACAGAACCAACAAAGACCTACTGTATACCAGGGAGATATACTCAATATTTTATAATAACCTATAAGGGAAAAGAATCTGAAAAAGTATATAGTATATATATGCATATACATAAAACATATATATATATATATCTCAATCACTGTCATGTACACCTGGAACTAACACATCTTGTAAATAAACTATGCTTCAATTAAAAAAATACCATATTTTGCTTGTAGTTATTCAGTATGCAGGAGTAAACAGATCAAGCTTTACTCTTGAGGCAAGGTTGTGAATAAATCAACAATTTTAACTTGCCACCTACATCATAATCAGAACAAATTACCTGTAGATGTAAGAGTCAAACGTACATTATCACATTTTTTCCTCTGATTATTTATATATTACTTTATAAATAACATATATAACACTTTAACATAGATATCACTTGAAACCCTACCGCCACTAACATTTTGGCGTTCATATTTGAATGTTAACATTAACATCTCTCTTTGTCTTACTGGGTTCCTCAGGTTCAGATACAATACCTTAGAATAGACAGTATAATATGTTCACCTGTTGGATACCTTGCTCTATCCATTCCTTCCTTCCTCTTTTCTAAAAATACTTCAAAATTCCCAACTGTCAGTGGATTGTTGTGGCTCTTGGTCACCGTCAGCCAGTTAGCATATTAGCCCAAGTGGGTACCAATAAGCTAGGCCAATCAGGAAGACCCATGAGACTAAGTTCTGGGATTCCAACTGTGGGAAGTGACTTGCCCTTTTCTGTTGGAAACATGTAGCCTGGAGACCTTCTTGAAATGTCAAGAGGAATGTCTTTTGAGAATGGAGGAACTGCTAAAGAAATACTGCTGAGGAATGAGGGCAGCAACTACATTCCACTCACATTGTTTTAATCATTGGATCAAACTTCTGAAACAAAACCTACTCTGGACTTTTCAGTTATGTGAGACAATAAATTCCCTGTATTGTTTAATCTCGTTTGAGCTGGATTTTAGTTATTTGCAGCAAGGAAGGAAGAAAGGAGGGAATGAAGACAGTCAGTTCTTGTTGGAGAAACTTGATAAACACTCAGAAAATTTAAAACACTGTTTCAGAAAGAGCTGTATGGCTATTTTTCAAAAGGCTGGAATATTTTCTAATCCTGTCAGCACAGAGGAATCAATCAGTTCCAGTCTGCAACCTCTAAAACCAAAGCAGGAAAGGACATTATGTATTGATGTTAGAAATCCACAAATGCTTCAGTTTGAAATACTTTCCACTGTTTTTTTCCCCCTTCCATCAAATGAAATCTTTCCATGTTTTTTTTAACTCTCAGAGAGATTAAGCACATTCAATCTAACTATGCAACTCACTGACAAAAGCAATCTAAATGTGAAACACTCTGCTAGTTGTATTTCACAGTTGCCATTGGAAACAGACAAGTTTGGAAAACTGCAAGTCAAGTCTGAGCCTTGGCATTATAATGCCTCTGAGGGAAGGCATTACCTGGGTGTGTGCTTTCTTTCCTTTGTTTGTGAGCTGTGTGTGTCCAGTTGGCCTCTACAAATAACCAGAAACAACTGCATTGAGATGGGACTACCATATATGTTCAAAAAATGAAGAAGAGCTCTAAAAGTTAAATGAACAAGCAAACAAACAAATATACCTGCCAAGGAGTCTGAGACTGGATATCTTCTGAAACAGGTAGAATACGATTTGTCTGATGCTGGGGAATAAGTCTTCCCGCCGTTAAAAAAAAATTTCCATACTTCATCATCCATGGGAGCGCCTGTTTCCCAATTCAATCTGATGTATTACAGTTGCAGCTGTAGGTTTTGTCTTTACTCTGGCAGTATGTTATATTCAGACACAGAAGAGATGCACTACTTCCCAAACACATTTCTTAATTAATTTTTACTCACTTGAGGTTAGCAAAATCATGAATAGTCTATTTTCTTAGTAAAAATAATTTTGCAGACTATTTTGAATTCTAGGCTGAGTTTACAGGAGAGCTCTAAAATATTTTGGAAGTAGAAAAGTGAATGCTGGCATCCATGTGGGAATCCATTAAGATGCACAAAATGGATTTCTTGAAATGAGAGTGCTCAGCCATGTAAAGACAGTGGGTTTGACCAGTTTCTCTTGACCTCAACTCTCCAGCCTCTCATGTATGTTATCTGACTGGAAAAGTCTTTGGAACTGATTGACAGGTATGACAAACCCCTGCAGGATTGCTCTTTGTAACAGAAACCAAGCTCAGTGTTAATCTCTCTGTAAACTCTGAGCACCCAAGCATTCGTCTCAGCAGCCTGGACTGTTTTCCGAGCTCCTCGCCTCACAGCAGGCCCTACACTCGTGTGTGCTGAAGAGGAGGCGAGATTTTCTCTGGCCTGGCTTCCTCCGCTTTTCTTCTGGCCTGGGATACTGAAGTCCCAGAATGCCTTGGGGTAGGACCCACCCAAGGGATGGATTGAATAGACTTTCTAATTTACACAAATCTTGAAACCATTAAGAATGCTGTTTCTACATTCTATTTCATGTCTCAGTCTTGTACTATTAGCCTCCACCCAAGACCTCCCAGCTGGAATCACAGTGCTTCCCAGCTGTAGGATTAGCACTGACAATTTCCATTCATTCATTTATATATTCACTCATCCAGTTATCTCTCCATGCTGTCATTAAACAAATATGTCTGTGGATCACTGCTATAGACTGAATGTTTATGCCCTCCCAAATCTGTGTATTGAAACCTAAATCCCCAAAGTGATGGTATTTGGAAATGGGACCTTTGGGAGGGCTCTGCCCTCATGAATGGAATTAGTGTCCTCAAAAAAAGAGACCCCAGAGAGCTCCTTAGCTTCTTCACCACATAAGGACACAGCAAGAAGACTGTAGGCTGTAAATCAGGAACAGGGCTCTCACCAGACGCCAAATCAGCCGGCACATTAATCTTGCGCTTTCCATACTCTAGACGGTGAGGAATCAGTGTCTGTGCTTTATAAGCATCCTGGTCTCTAGGGTATTCTGTTAGAGCAGTCTGTACTAAGACAATCTTGTATCATACACAGTATGGTGATACAGTGATAAGCAAAAGCAGACATAGCGATCTTACAGTGCAATAGCATATTTAAAAGCAGAGACATTACTTTGCCAACAACGGTCCATCTAGTCAAGGCTATGGTTTTTCCAGTAGTCATGTATGGATGTGAGAGTTGGATGGTGAAGAAAGCTGAGGGCCGAAGAATTGATGCTTTTGAACTGTGGTGTTGAAGAAGACTCTTGAGAGATCCTTGGACTGCAAGAAGATCCAACCAGTCCATCCTAAAGGAGATCAGTCCTGGGTGTTCATTGGAAGGTCTGATGTTGAAGCTGAAACTCCAATACTTTGGCCACCTCATGCGAAGAGTTGACTCATTGGAAAAGACCCTAATGCTGGGAAGGATTGGGGGCAGGAGGAGAAGGGGACGACAGAGGATGAGATGGCTGGATGGCATCACTGACTCAATGGACATGGGTTTGGGTAAACTCTGGGGGTTGGTGATGGACAGGGAGGCCTGGCGTGCTGCAATTCATGGGGTCGCAAAGAGTCGGACACGACTGAGTGACTGAACTGAACTGAGGGTAGGGGATAACCAGACTCCTGCAAAACATTTAAAGTTAGAGATGAAGTAGGTTCTATGAAGACAAGGTACATGAGGCTATGAAAGAGCTTATCAAGTTGAAGCAGGGAGGGGTGGGGTAAGCAGAAAGGTTTTCCAGTTTGTGCGAGGTGAGTTGGAGTTATGCTTACAAAGGAGTGAGCTGGGGGTGGGGAGAGTGCTTCTTACAGAGGGAGTCATCCACAAAGCTCCTCTGGTAGGAAGAGGCTCGGCGCTTCCCGGGAACTGAAGTAACGGCAGTCTGACAACAGTGCAGAGAGTGAGAAGAGGATAGGAGCATAGGAGAGGATCCAGAGGAGGGCTTGTAGATCAGGACAAAGATGCTGAGGAGTGGGCTAAGAGAAATGACTGGAGGCTTTAAATTCTGACAGTGGAATGGTCAGACTTATGCTTTTTTAAATTTAATGTAATTTTATTTTGGCCACGTAGCATGCAGGATCTTAGTTCCCTAACCAAGGATCATACCCACGTTTCCTGCATTGGAAGCCCAGATCTTACCCCCTGGACCACCAGGGAAGTCCCTGGACTTATGCTTATTTTTAAAGATTATCTCGGCTACTATGTTGAAAACATAAGTTGGAGTAGAGGTAGGAGTGAGAAGGGTGATGATAACCATGGTACAGATGAAGATCCTGGGACCGTGGTGGTGCTGGATATAAACAGTGGTAGAGGGATGTCAGAGATTTTTGAGTTTTCCAAGTCAAATTCACTGGCAAGTTATATACTACATGGGAAGTATAAAGGACAGGATTCTGGGGTTGAACTTTCTGACTAGGTCAATCACTCATGGAAGGGGAACTGGAAGTGGGTCCATCTGGAAGAGAAAAACCATCAAAGCTGTTGGGGACATTTTGAGTTGAGACACTTAACTGGAGATGTCCAGTAGGCATTTGGACATTCAAGTCTCAGGTTCCGAGGAGTGATCTGGGCTGGAATGACACACTTGTAGATTACTGCTGTATATACATAGGTGCTAATCGCACCTGTAAGTATGGATGAGCTCTGCTAAGGAGATGCTGTGAAGTAAGAAGACAAGAGGACCAAGGACTGGAACATTTCAACATTTAATTAACAAAGAGAATGGAGAAATGTTGCCAGACAAATTAGGAGAAAACCAGGAGAGAACAGTGTGCTGGCTATTCTCCACTTCTCTTTCCTCCCTTCTCCATGCTGTTCAGTGCCCTTGGGAACTCATTTCTATGCGCTGTATCACCCAGGCTCCCTTGCCTCAGTTTGATGTTGGGCTCAGCCGAGAGAAGAGAGAGATCAGATATATGTCCCTGGTTCCTTCCTGTTATGTAGTAGCTGCTGTCAATAAAAGAGGAGTCCACTACTACATACAAAGCATCACAGTGGTTTCATTTTTCTGACATCAACAGTTTGTATTTCAGCATGAATTAAAAACAGGCTTTCTGCTAAATGCCTTCCACTAAGTCCAATTATTCCCTGGAAATGGTTTCTTTTTCACTTGCTGGAATGCAACATTTGGCTTTTTCTTTTTTTTTAAATACTCTCTATGTCCTCTGAATTCTACCTGTGTGTTGCAATGTGAGGGGATTTATTTCACTTATTTTGTGATGGGAAAGTAATTTGCAGTTTGAGTTTGCTGCAAAAGACCTCCTGCTGTGCAAGAACAGTAATGCCATGCTCATTTCTGTTTAAGTCTGTTAAGCATCCTTCCTGGAGGCAGAAGCTCAGGAGCTTGTTTTAGAGCCAATATCATATGGGCTATTTAGATACCAAAATTTGGATATAGACAAAGGAGTTTTAACAAGTAAGGGTACAGAAAAGGAGTTTAAAACTAAACTGGATTTCAAATATGAAATATTCCAGTTCCAAATTCTCCAGCTTCCTAGGTATTTTACACTTGGGGGATAAAATAGTCCTCATAAATTTTATGTTGTCAGAGCTTCTTATAACGGGCCCATAACCACCTCTATGGAGGGAGCACAAAATAGTCTGTGGATTTGGATCAAATTTGCCCTTCTGGCTTAGCACTTCTATTCATACTCACCCATAACCTGAACCCTGGACTGTGCCCGGGTTCCTGACTGCTTTGCATTAGCTGAGATTCCCTAGATTGTCTAGCCCAAACTATCATGACCCTTCTGATTTGTCCAAATTCCCGATCTGCCCTTTGTAACCAAGGGACTTCCTGACGCTTGCCACGTTCTGTATGTCACTAGTGAGACCACATGATATCATGGAAAGGCACTGAATTTAGGATGAAATTACAGGGTGCACTGGCACATTAAAACAGATGAACAAATGATTATTATTAATAAAAACTGACATACAGTTCTACTATCCTTACTTATGAACATAGTCTCTATAATCATACAGCATGTAGGCAAATTAACATATGCCATCATATGCAGATGTTCAGCCAAGATTTAATATATCAAGGAGGAGATTCAAGATATCCCTTCTTTCAATTCATGAGGACATCTCACTATAAATATCATGGGCTACAAACATGTTCATTCTTAAAATTAAGAAGAAAGAGAGTATATATGCCTTAAAGAGTGTTGTTATAACTAACTGAATACGATTTCTGCAGTCATTTGGGAATTTTGACAAAGTGTGGATTTTTTTTTTTCTTTCAAGTCACCTGTGTAATGGGAATGTATTGCGGTATAATTACACATTTAATTTGCAAAATCTCAAAGTTTGGCTTTCTTCTTTTTATAATTTAAATGAGATCTTCTCATTTAGTTTATAAATACTAAAGTAATAAACTGTAGAAAGTATGAGTTTTTGACCTCTTTTAATTATACTGAATTTTCTCAAAACTTTTGTTGTTTAATGGTTTTATATATTTTGATGTCTTTTTTAGGTGCATACAAATTAGAATTATTATGTCTTTTTGGTTAATTGGTACTTTAAAAATTATTAGTCTCCTCTAAGGAAAAAGCAGCTTTAAATGCCAGACTCAATTCTCTTCTTATTGTTGTTTAGTCACCAATCCAAAAGAAAGGCAATGCCAAAGAATGTTCAAACTACTGGATAATTGCACTCATATCACATGCTAGCAAAGTAATGCTCAAAATTCTCTAAGACAGGCTTCAACAGTATGTGAACCATGAACTTCCAGATGTTCAAGCTGAATTTAGAAAAGGCAGAGGGACCAGAGATCAAATTGCCAGCATCTGTTGGATTATCGAAAAAGCAAGAGATTTCCAGAAAAACATCTACTTCTGCTTTATTAACTATGCCAAAGCCTTTGACTGTGTGGATCACAACAAACTGTGGAAAATTCTTCAAGAGATGGGAATACCAGGCCACCTGACCTGC
The DNA here is from genome assembly GCA_024291935.2 of Okapia johnstoni. Classification (NCBI taxonomy): domain Eukaryota; kingdom Metazoa; phylum Chordata; class Mammalia; order Artiodactyla; family Giraffidae; genus Okapia; species Okapia johnstoni. The sequence goes on from CM044323.1 coordinate 40,242,888, forward strand.
CTCTTGAGAAATCTGTATGTGGGTCAAGAAGCAATAGTTAGAACTGGACATGGAACAACAGACTGGTTCCAAATCGGGAAAGCAGTAAGTCAAGGCTGTATATTGTCACCCTGCTTATTTAACTTATAGGGAGAGTACATTATGTGAAAAGCCAGACTGGATGAAGCACAAGCTGGAATCAAGATTTCAGGGAGAAATATCAATAACCTCATATATGCAGATGACACCACCCTTATGGCAGAAAGAGAAGAACTAAAGAGCCTCTTCATGAAGATGAAAGAGGAGAGTGAAAAAGTTGGCTTAAAACTCATCATTCAGAAAATTAAGATCATGGCATCTGGTCCCATCACTTCATGGCAAATAGATGGGGAAACAGTGGAAACAGTGGCAGAATTTTTCTTTTGGGCTCCAAAATCACTGCAGATGGTGACTGCAGCCATGAAACTAAAAGACGCTTGCTCCTTGGAAGAGAAGCTATGACCAACCTAGACAGCATATTAGAAAGAAGAGACATTGCTTTGCCAACAAAGGTCCATCTAGTCAAAGATATGGTTTTTCCAGTATCATGTACGGATGTGAGAGTTGATCCATAAAGAAGGCTGAGTGCTGAAGAATTGATGCTTTTGAATTGTGGTGTTGGAGAAGACTCTTAAGAGTCCCTTGGACTGCAAGGAGATCCAACCAGCCAATCCTAAAGGAAATCAATCCTGAATATTCATCGGAAGGACTGATGGCTGAAGCCAAAGCTCCAATACTTTGGCCACCTGATGCGAAGAACTGACTCACTGGAAAAGACCCTGATGCTGGGAAAGATTGAAGGCAGGAGGAGAAGTGGACGACAGAAGATGTGATGGTTGGATGGCATCATCAACTCGATGGACATGTTTGATCAAGCTCCGGGAGTTGGTGATGGACAGGGAAGCCTGGCGTGCTGCAATCCATGGGGTTACAAAGAGTTGGACATGACTCAGCAACTGAACTGAGCTGAGTCACCAAGTCACATCTAACTCTTCGTGACTCCGTGGACTGTAGCTCCTCTGTCCATGGGATTCTTCGGGTGGGAATACTGGAGTGGGTTGCCATTCCCTTCTCCAGGGAATCTTTCTGATCCAGGGAGTTTCTTCCAATCACAGATCTTAGCCACTCAAGTTCTCTCTGTGTCACTAGTTATTTGATGCCTCAAAAGTATACTTCATATTTAATTTATCTTTTGTAACTGTTCCTAATGAGTAGATTTATACAAATCAACTTAGTCATTGCTTTAGAAAGAATTAAATATATATATATATTTTTGTATTGCACAAACATTAAATTTGCAATAAACACACCCATGATTCCAAAGTAAATTCTGTAATTCAAGAGAAATATTTAATATCAATTATGTGGCTACTTCTTTATTGAAATAAATGTGGCGAGTTCAGTGCCAACTGGATTTATTCTTTTCCAAACTTTTTCCAAAGCATACATGCAGATGATGATGAATAGAGTAGTTTAGAGGAAAAGCACTATAAAAATATTTTCATATGTTAATGTATTTTCAGGGAGGGATTATGCAAGATTACTGAAATACTTTATATTTTGTGACTGTCCCGTGGAATTTTAAAGAAAGAAATGTGCATTTAAAAATTTTCATTTCTACTTATTTTTTTCCATTATAAAAGCAAGATAAAATTCTTGTCAAGTATACTATATGCTGCTGCTAAGTCACTTCAGTCATGTCCGACTCTGTATGGCCCCATAGACGGCAGCCCACCAAGCTCCTCTGTCCCTGGGATTCTCCAGGCAAGAATACTGGAGTGGGTTGCTATTTCCTTCTCCATAGGTCATGCTTTATACTTATTTGATATATCTAAAGGTAAAAGTCAAGTGTCCTATTATAGCGAAGCAAGTTTGATAACCTGCTTAAAGTGATGTCAGCCAGATCTCTCTATTGTAAAAAAATATGTTCTTTTGTTATTAAGAAATTTGTGGGAGGATATGAGATTTATGGGTATAGTCTTCTCTAACAGGATTATAAGGGCTTCCCTATTGGCTCAGCAGTAAAGCATCAGCCTGCAATGTAGGAGATGCGAGTTTGATCCCTGGGTTGGGAAGATACCCTGGAGGAGGGCACGGCAACCCACTCCAGTATTCTTGCCTGGAGAATTCCATGGACAGAGAAGCCTGGAAGGCTATGTCCATAGGGTCACAAAGAGTCAGATATGACTAAAGTGACTTAGCATGCATGCACAACAGGATTATAAGCAATGATTTTTGTGACAACTGGTTGTTTTTGCTGAATGAATGTATAAATTGTGGACTATAAAATGATGATTTTCTAATTCTATCATTCTTTCTCTTAGCTGGCATTTGCTAAAGAAGATTCTTTTTTTGCGAATCACAGAAGAGTTCTTTCTTCCTTGACACTGTGAGTAGCACTGGCTCCAGGTGACCCTGGCATACATCCTCAGTCCTGTATTCCACAAAGAATAGTCCTTCAGTAGTTCAGCTACCCTTTTAATAATAATCCTTCCAATCTTTCTTTTTATTTAAGTTGATCAGTCAATTTTTAAAGTTGGTGCCAATTTTCAAAACCACTAGCAGTGTTTGAAAATACAGTTTCTCTGTACAATATTGCATGTTTGTCTGTTAAATATTAAACCCACCATAAAATAATAACATCTATCTATAAAAAGATTTTCACCTACTGGAAATACAAGCTTAAATTGTGAGAAGATTAAAATGTTGCTGTTTCTATTTAAACATTTTATCAATTTTTTAAAGAAGTAAGTTCTTCTTGGACAATTCCACAAATACTCACTGAGCATGTTAGTTAGGGATTGGAGCCTTAGTAATGGCAGAGAAAGACATGGTTTGCATCTTTGTAGCTTTCAATCCAGTGGAAGAGACTAACTAAACAAGAAATTACATTATAAAGAACTTGTGTTTCAAAGAATCTCAGGTACTTTGATGCTTTTTCAATTACTGTACATCAGAAGCTCCCAGCAGAAAGCTTTCATACAACTGTGCCATGACTGCCACCTGGCTGGCAACAACTGCAAGATGTTATCAATTATATGATAACTTCTCATTTCAGAAATGTAAAAATATGAATTCCATCTTGAAATTCATTGGGAAAGACACAGAAATGGTCAGGAAGGTGGACGTCCACAGTGGAAGAAGTCTTTTCTGAAGGAAGTAAGGTCTAGTCTGAGATGTGAAAGATGAGTGGAAAGTTGTGAAGAAAGTGGGAAAGAGGGTTCCAGGCAGAAATCACTTTCCATGACGTTTTCCTCATCTTTGAATTTGGGAGTTTAGGGGGATTAGGATATATGTATTATTTTAGTTCTTTATTTTGTGTTGGCAGCAATTTTTTGAAAGGAAATTCTATCTGGAATCCTGATACATAACACATATAAATGGGCAGTTGCTTTTATCAAGATGGTGGGGGTGGGGTTGAGCTCTATTCATTTCCCTCCACTTCTCCCCTTGAGAGGGCTCCCAGGAATGTAGTTTGAAAGCCACTGAGTCCAGTTATAGAGTTTTACGAGTAGGAGGGATGATACCAAGATCCCTCCTACTCGTAAAACTCTATAATTCAATGTGACAAGCTCATCTGGACACTATCCAAAGCTCAACTCAGCTTCAGAAATTTATATAACTGGTAAGTGACAAAGGCTAGCAGATACCCTGATTCCAACATTTGCACTTTTAACTTCACATTATACTGACTCCAATAGTATTACTGGTATTTCTTTGATATGTAAAATGGGGATAACACTACCTTCTAAGGCCATTGAACACATGAGTTTCATTTGTTTGTGCGTTAGTGGTGTTTGGGTGTGCCCATAAAGACTTTGTGCATCACTGCATAACAAATTGCCCCCGAATTCTGTGGCTTTGGACAATACTAATTTTATTTATTACATGAATGTGGGAATTTAGGCAAGTTTTGACTCCACATGATGCAGACTGCACTTAGGATTGTCCTTGATGGTCTCTCTTCTTTTATCTAATGGCTGAGGGTGCCAAGAGTGAATATTCTGAAAGTGGAAGCTTTCAATGTCTTAAGGCCTGGGCCCAGAGACTAACACAGCATCACTCTCGCCATATGCTACTTGTCTACACATTCACAGAACCAGCTATAGTCAAGGGATGGGAACACAGATATAATCCTTTGATGAACAGAGTACCAGAGGGTTTGAAGCCATCTTTAATCTGCCAGAGATTCAGCTGAGGAAGAAGTCCATCAGCGCCCAGGCAGCAAAGCACAGATGGACTGCAGTCTGGATTTATATTTTCCCCCTTTGCTTTCAGGGGTGTGGAAATTACAGTATGCTAGAGGATTTATGAGGCAATTCACTTAGTCAACCAAGTGTGAAGATAGTTCTTTATCTTGGGGAAGGAAAGGCTCAATATAGGACTGCCACGGCCTGTTTAAGGAAATCACTAGTCTCAGGAAAACTGGGGGACCAATTTGAATAAGGTAACTACGGCAAGGGCAGAAGAAGATATTGTTCAGATGGAAAAGGTTTAAGGTTAAATGTTCTTTTACTGTGGCTCAAGAAATGACTTCATTTTCAAATATGGAGCTCTTGGTATAGAGGAAAGGTATACTATCTTTAAATGTCTTCTTTAAGAGATGGGACTGTGGTAACCTCTGAGAAAAGATGGCTGGTTCTGTAAATACTCATGATTAGCACGGGAAGAAAGGAGAGGGGAGAAAGAATGTAAAGTGGAAGAAGGTCGAATGGAACAAATGCGATGGTAACAGCTATTAAATGAATGGAGAGAAACTACCTGAAGCTTGAAAGGAAGAGGAAAAATAGTGGATTTCATTTCAGGAATTAATACAAACAAGTTGCGGATTTTGGAAAGCATATGGGGGAACGTGAAGGTAGAATTGGGTATAATATAGCAAGAAAATCAGAAGGGAGCTCTTGCAGTCAAAGGCAAACAGTGGAACGTGGCTTTGTGAATAGCAGAGAACAGGAACCGGGGAAAAAAGTATAGAAGAGCTCACAGGTGGAAAGACCAAAACAAATGATGCCAAGAGACCCAAGGCAGACCAAGCAAAGCCCTCGAAGTAGGAACACGAATTAGGAACAGTTGGAGGAAGTGGAAGAATCTGACAGCCGAGGTGAACGAGAGGGTTAAAGAGAAGACTGCAATTATCGTATTACAGCGCCACTCAGTTGTCTATCATTGTGGTTACCGCTGTTGTTGTTATTTCTTGATAATTTCCTAGAGGAGTTAGGAAACCATTGCAAACCTAGAGGAGTTTGAAGCCATTTCAGATGGTTTCCACTCTTTAAACCCTAATCTTTTTTTTTTTAAAACTCTAATCTTATTCTCAGCCAGTAACAGTAATGCCTATTCTATTGAGAAGGGTGAGGCAAGTGATACGAATTCCACCAACTTCCCTCAAGTTTACATCAAATTGTCAATGTATCTAGTAATCATCTTTTCTTTTTTTAATAATTTTAAAATGTCCATTCTTTTTCAAGGTACCCTTGGTGCCACTCCCTCCGATCTGTTGCAGGAGCTCTTTAAATATCCACTTTTTTCCCCCCAACATATGCAACACCTTCCTTCTTTCTGGGGAGAAGCATTTTCCTGTCTCTCCTGGGCTGAAAACGTCTTGTTCCTTTATTTGCTATAACCATGAACTATACATTTTTATTTATTTCATTTCACTAATAGCTTCTTGTAAAAGAAAGCCTATATATTTTCAATCCACAGGTTAAATATTTAGTTTTAAAATGGGAAAGAAAAAGTGTACCATTTCCAAAGAAAAGAAAGTCATGCAGAAAAAGAACTGCAGTCTACTCTTCTACCCCCTACTACATCTCAGCCAAAGATGAAGACAGTGGAGCCAGTTCCCCATGGTTCTTGGTGGATGAAGGAGGTGAGAGGAAGGATTTTGTTAGAGTAGATACACTACATCTGCAGTCTATTCTGAAGAAAGAGAACAATGTAGACAGGAGAGTCATAATCATGAGGATGAAGACCACACTAAACCTAATTCCATGGAAAATAAGAAATATATAGAAAGTAACACACATACTCCTAGGTGGCTCAGTGGTAAAAGATCCGCCTGCCAAGGCAGGAGATGCAGGAGATGTGAATTTGATCCCTGGGTAGGGAAGATCCCCTGGAGAAGAAATAGCAACCCACTACAGGATTTTTGCCTGGAAAATTTCATGGAAAGGAGAAGCCTGGCATGCTACAGTGCATGAGGTTGCAAAGAGTCAGACACGACTGAGCATGCAGGCATGCAACACACACACACACACACACGCATGAAAAAGAAACAGAAGGACATGTGTGCCTGTGTGGATATGCCTTTGAGTGTTTGTGGTGTTTTATAAGTGATAGAGAATATTTTTGAAATTTTGTCAGTTTGAAAGACAAATTATAAATATATACCGTAAGTAAGTATTCATCTTAAGCCATATGGCCAAATCTGCAAGACTAGTGCATTACTTTACTTTCTTTGAATCAACTTAAACCATACCCTGGTTTCTCCATTCTGAGACCTGGCTGAGAAATGAGGTGTCAGTCCTGATCTTGACTCTCTCCTCTCTCTAGGACAAGGTAGAGATTCAGAGTTTTCTGGGGTACTTAGCAAACAAAGGCTGGGTCTCAGATCTCTAGTCTATTGTGGTTGCTACTGATATCCTTATGACCCAAGCACCCATGAACCCTTGAATGCAGCAATTTTATTCTTTCGTGCCATCTGTTGAACAAAACTCCTATCTGGGCTTGCCATGTGCCCTGGACCTTTGCCAGGGAGCAGGATGTAGATTTTCCAGAACTCTCTCTCCTTCCTCAAACTGCTTCCCCCACCAAAATCCATGTCCCACCTCCAATGCAAACACAGATGAACACATACACACACACCCTCAAAGGGACTCCAGGAGAACTAGTGTAGTATATCTGCTGGGTATAGACTTTCACAAAAGATTGCCTCCCAGCCACCCTACAAATATCCCTGTGGAGTCAGGTTTGGGTTTGAGGATAGGTAAGAACTATAATCTGGACCCTGTTTACTTCTGAAGCAGAGTAAAAGCAGAGCATAAACGCATGGGCAATGACACAAATGTGAAGGTGCAGCTCTCCACTGCCCACCTTGTATCTGACAGACACATATCCAATCTCTGGGATCTTAGCCAGTCCTGAAAAGGGAAATATCCACCAGGTTGGAGGGTCACTGCCTTCTATATTTCCAGCCACGTCAGCACCCAGAAACAACAAGTTACCATAAAAGGTAATTCTTCAGCCTCCCTGGCAAACCAGTTCAGAAATGTGGGTTCCAGGCCTTAGAATGGTTGTTCTGCCAACACATAGACTCTCCTTATCTGAGTTTCCCATTTAAGTCTGCTTAGGGATGTCTGTGGGCAGCTCTGGCAGCAGCCACTACGCTGAGGGAAGGATATTAGAGAGAGCCTGTCTACCTTCTTGGAAAGGAAGAAGGGAAAATACAGAAGGAAAAAACACATTAATCCACCAATAACTTCTGCCAGACATACGTAAATATCTTTTATTATGTAGGGGGAGAAAATTAAAGTATGTATGTAAAAATGTTCAGATAAACGGATTGCTGCCCTCGGACACGTTTGATTTCTGTTTTTCAAATTATAGCTTCCAAATATCCTGAGTAAGGTTTATGACAAAGACATAACTTCCATTTAGACAGTTGGATTTGTAGCAGTTTATTTTAATCATCTATTTTAGGAATTCATTTCTTGCATAATGAATAAGATGTGTTATTTTGAGCCTGAGTGTTGCTCATTGAAAGAGAAATATTGTCAAAACCATAATTAACTGGCAAGTAATTAACTAGAATTATATACTGGGATATTGGCTACTATAATTGCTCAATTAATATCATGCTTTCTTTGAAAACATCACTTTGATTGATGAGATTTCTGAAGCACCTTTACTCAGAACATTTAGGAAAATAATCAATAGATATCAGTTGTCAAACTCTAATATTTATACACAGGCTAAGCAATTATTTCTAATTCCTCTTATAAGTAATATAATTCTCTTCATTTATGATACAGCAACACAGTATTTCATAGGAAATTATGGCTTACTGTACCCACAATTCTCAGGAAGGGGTAGATTTTGAGTTTTCCCTTAGTGGCATGGAATGGATTTGTATTGAAGATTTCATGTTTCTCCAGTTTCCCCTGCTACTAATTTCACATATCTGTAGTTGGCTGACTGCCTATCAGAGTACTGTCCCAGAAAGTCCCTCCACTATAAGAGGGACCAGAGCACAGCAATCTGCTGGGCTAACCAGAAGTTAATTCCCACCCACCTCCACTAAGGCCAGAGTAGGAAGAATGAAAACAGGCAATGTGTGAAAAGATTTCTTAAATGTGATGAAATACACAAATTTAGAGATTTCGATAATCACAACAAATTCTAATCATACTTGGATAAACCTTGGTAGAATGACAGAAGTCTAAGAGTAAACAGAAGATTTTAAAAATAAGAGATCAGATGCAATTTAAAAAAAAAAGACAATTAGACTAACAGCAGACTTCTTAGCAACAATAACAGATCCATAATGTGGTGAGGATATTTATTTAAACTGTTGAGGCAAAATAAACATTAATTTAGAACTATAACCTATGCTAAATTTTTAAGAACAAAAATAAAGACATTTTCAGACATAAAGAATAAAAAAAATTGCAACCACTAGGTATTCACTAAAGGAAAACTTGGGCTTCCCTGGTGGCTTAGACGGTAAAGAATCTGCCCGTAATGTGGGAGACCTGGGTTCAATCCCTGGGCTGGGAAGATCCCCTGGAGGAAAGCATGGCAACCCATTCTAGTATTCTTGCCTGGAGAATCCCATGGACAGAGGAGCCTGGTGGGCTACAGTCCAACCCATGGGGGTCACAAAGAGTTGGACACAACTGAGTGACTAAGCATACTACAATAGCAAAGGAAAATTTAGGAAATGTGCTTGAGGATACAGTGTTTCTTTTAAGGAGTGAGAAAAATGTTCTAAAATTGATTGTAGTAATGGCTGCACAACTCTGAATATCAAAAAAATCCCCATTGTATTGTACATTTGTGGGCAAGCTAAGTTGCTTCAGTTGTGTCTTACTCTTTGCGTCCCCATGGACTGTAGCACACCAGGCTCCTCTGTCCAAGGGATTCTACAGGCAAGAATACTGGAGTGGGTTGCTTTGCCCTCCTCCAGGGAATCTTCCCAACCCAGGGATTGAACCTGTGTCTGTTTATGTCTCCTGCATTGGCTGGTGGGTTCTTTACCACTAGTACCACCTGAGAAGCCCAGGTACACTTAATTGTGTACAAATGGTTGAATTGCATGATATGTGTAGAGGTTTGAATGAGGTTCCCCCTATTCCAAATTCATGTCTACCTGGAACCTGATAGTGTGACCTTATTTGGAAACAGAGTATTTGCAGATGTAATTAATTAGATACAGTTCTCAAGATGAATGGAGTCAGAGAATGAATTATGCTTCCACAAGCAAAGGAGTACTGGAAGCTATCAGAAGTTGGAAGAGGAAAAAATTGGTTTTTGCCCTAAAGCCTCTGGAGGAAGCAAGAACATGTCAACACCTTGATTTCAGACTTCTGGCCTCTGTACTGAGAGAATAAATTTATATTGATTTAAGTGGTAATTTGTTATGGCAACCCCAGGAAATTAATACAGTATGTGAACTATATGGCACTAAACACATTATGTTCTTAAAGAAGAAAGTAAAATTTCCAAGATTTATGAGAGGCAAGAAGGACTGATGAGCAAGGAAATTGGGAAATTTAGAGGTAAATCTGGAAAAAATGATTTGATTGTATAAATACTAATATTTGAGTTGGATAATGAAATCAATATAGAACATAAATATGGAGCAAAATTAACATGTAAAAAGAAGGAGAGATAATAGGAATTAAAGGTAACATATTTGTGCTTGGGAGGAGGTTTGAAATAGTGAGCAATTTTAGATGTTAAAATAAGTTTGCATGTTGAAATCTTAAGGCTAACAATTGAGTATAACTAGTATATTCAACTTTCAAAACTATATAAAGAAAAAAATTAAACTTACAAAAGAAGAAAGGGAGAAAAGAGGCTAAACTCACAACTAGAAGACAGATGTTGTCAAGTTGAATTAAAAGAAAACAGGGTTTAAGATATGCTGTCATCAAGAAATATCTAAAAAGAAAAAAAGACATTCACACAAAAGCAACCAGATGTCCATCTTCAGATGAATGGATAAAGAAACTGTGGTACATATATACAATGGAATATTATTCATCCATAAAAAGAAATGCATTTGAGTCAGTTCTAATGAGGTGGATGAACCTAGGGCCTATTATACAGAGTGATGTAAGTCAGAAAGAGATAAGCAAATATTGTATATTAACGCATATATACGAAATCTAGAAAGATGGTACTGATGAAACTATCTGCAGGGCAGCAATGGAGGCACAGACAAAGAGAACAGACTTGTAGACACAGTGGGGGAAGCCGAGGGAGGGACAAATTGAAAGAGTAACACTGACACACATATATTAGCATATGTAAAAGACAACCAGTGAGAATTTGCTACTGTATGATGAAGGGAGCTCAAACCCGGTGCTTTGTGACAGTGTAGAGAGGTGGGATGGGATGAGAGGTGAGAGGGAGGTTCAAGAGGGAGGGGACATATGTATACCTATGGCTGATTCATGTTGATGTATGTCAGAAACTAATGATATTATAAAGCAGTTATTCTCCAATTAAAAAAAATAAACATGAAAATTTTAAGAAAAGTCAAAATGAAAAGGCAGCAACAGTTATATGGTGACCACATTTTGATTTGCCCTAATCTCTATGCTTTCATGTATGTTTGAAAATGTCCATAATAAAAAGGCAAGTCAAAGAAAAAGGGTGTCATTGGAAGCAAAAGAGTCTGACATGACTTAGTGACACAACAACACAATCCTAATTATTTCTACAGTTCTTCCTTGTCATTGCTTTCTGGTATTCAATTGAATGAATATATGACAACTTCTTTATCCATTTACTTTTTATGGACATGAGTTGTTTTCAGTACTTGGCTATTATGACTGTTACTATGAACATTTGGCACATGTCCCCTAAAGCATATGAGGGGACCTACCTAAGAGTGCAATTGCTGAGTAACAGGATATGTGTATGTTCAACCTTGTAGTTAATGCCAAATGATTTTCCAATTGGTCGACCAATTTATATTCTCAGCAGCGGAGTGTAAGAGTCTTCACCGTTTTCATTTTAGTCATTTGGTAAGTACACAGTGAGAACTCACTGTGACTTTCATTTGTAATTCCTTGATTACTAAGGAGGTTGAACCTGTCTTTTCTGTTTGTTAGCCATTTGAGCATCTTTTTTTTTTAATTTCTTGTTCAAGTTTCTTGTCCATTTTTTCTGTGGTCATCTCTCTTTCTTATTGATTTGCAGGAATATTTAGCATATTCTGGATATGAGCCCTTGGTTAGAATTACGCATTTTCTGTCATTCAATGACTTGCATTTACATTCTTCAACGGTGTTTTGGACTAACAGAAGTTCTTCACTTTAACCTAGTCCAATTTATCAGTTTTATCCTTTTTATTTACCCCCTTCTCATTATGTAACTGGCTTGGCCAACCAGCATAATGTTGAATAGAAGCAGGGACAGCAGGGATCTTTGTCTGGTTCTCAACCTCAAAAGGAAAGTACACTTTCAATCCTGTATGTCAGGAGTCCAGAAGTCATCACTCTGTCCTAATAAGTAAAAAGCCAAACAAATTGAAAAATCAGCAAGTCTTCTTAGATATGTAAGAAAGGTGAAGTCACAAGGAAGATGACTGCCTCCTAAGTTGAAAAGACAGACAGGAGGATACAGAGAATCACAGTATATTGGAATAGAAATTTCTGTTGGAAGTAGTGCTGTGGTAGGAAAACCTGAACTACAATTAATGAAATGCTGGAAGCTCAGTGTGGACAAAGTTGAGAATTAAAAACTCCAGGAGGTCCCACTAATAGGGGAGCCCCATTCTTTTTCAGCTTTACCTCCAGGTGCTCAAACAGATTTTCAGAGTAAATATCAGAGAAATTTCCCTTCATGTTTCTAGCAGGAGGAAAGAAAAGAAACTTTCAATTTTGCAGTGAACCTAAAAATACTATAGGAAAAGGAAAACTTACATTTTATCATAGTGTACAAATGTTTTCTGTTTGAGATTAAAGTCATCATCTCCATTCTTACTTAGTATACACTTTAAAAAAAAATAGGATTCCATTTTGAACTTCATTAGAGTTATATATTTATTTTTGTAATGATTGAAATTTTTATATGATTTTTAAACTGTGGTTTTAAAGATAAACTTCACTGAACTTAAAATTGTTGGCTGATAGCATTTCTCTTTTCTGCAGCCCTTTTAATGTTGTTCCAATGACTTCTGGCTTTCACAGTTTCTGAGAAGTCAGCTCTTAATCTTCTTATTATTCTATATAGGTGTAATTTTTCTATGGTTGATTTTGAGGTTTTCCCTTTGTCTTTGACTTTCAGCAATCTGACTACAACATGTCTAGGAGGGGATGTCTTCGTGCTTTTCTTGCTTGAGTTATTGAGTTTCTTAGATGTGTAAAATTTTTCATCAATTTTGTTCAAAGTTTTCAGCCATTGTTTCTTCAAATATTTTTTTCTGCCCTTTTTTCTCTCTTTTCCTGTGATTCCAGCTACTCATGTGTTACACTAATTTGTACTGTCTCATTGGACCCTATGGTTCTATTTACTTTTCTCTAGTCTTATTCTTTTTCTATTTTTCTAACTATAGTTGCAGTCCTTAAGTTCTCCTTGTTTTTCTACCATCTCCAGGCTGCTGTAGTGTTCATCCAGAGGTTTTATAACTTTAATATTTGTACTTTTCAGCTTGATAATTATCATTTAAAATATTATTTAAAAGTTTATTGAGATAGCCTATCTTCTTAATCATTGATACCATATTTTCCTTTAGTTCTTTGAACATATTTATAGACATGATAACTCTCTCTGTGGTGAAGCCTCCATAAATGCCTAAATACTTGGATCACGGCCAATAGGACATAGGAGAAATCCACAGAGGACTAGGTTAAAAAGGAGGGCAAAGGAACAAGAAAAGAGCAAAAAAGCAAGGGAAGATTCTAAGGATACAAGTAATTTGTTTGCTTTGGAATCTGTATTCTGACCTTGAGATTTCTGCTACTTGATCATCCTAAAATTTGGAATGCATCTCTTTAAGAATGGGATTAAATTCACATATCCTGCTCAGCATCACTCCATCTACAAGAATAGATTTCTCTCTGCTTTCTATCTGCTTTTCTGTGGTTTCCCCACAACACATGAATAGTTTAGCTTTGAGTCAGGGATCTGGGAAGTTTAGTTTCTAAATTTGGGTCTGTTGTTTTCATGCTGTGAGTTCAAAACTCTAGGTCCTTCTAGTGCTTGTAGTTTTCTTGAGTTTATTTATGCTTTTAGATATTTCTTAGTGAATTTAAATAATTTTATTTAAATTTTTTTTGCATGTTTTATAATTGTTATCTGTTGCAGGTTCATGAGACCACTCTTTCCTCTCTTTCCTCTACCATTCCTAGAAGTTAATCTTGAATTAACTTTGAATAGTCTCAGTTTTTTATAACCTAAAAATGTACTTTTCCACTCTATATTTGAAGAATAATATTGCTGTGTATAAGATTTTACACTGTCAGTTATTTTTCTCTCAGTATATTAAAGATATTTTACTCTTTAAGCTTCCATTGTTGCTCTTGTGGAGTCAGATGTTAGCTTAAATTTCAAATACTGTTTCCCTCTCACCTGATAAACTGCCTATTGTTGTATTGTTGTATCTCTTTCCTTAGCAAGTATTACTATCTAACCTACTGTATATTTTCATTTTTTTATAAATCTTATTGGATGCCTCTCTTTCACCTAAAATGTGGTCTATGGAAGCAGAATTTTTTCCTATTTTGTTCTTTGCTTTACTCCTAAGAAAGTAGAGGATGCCATATGATAAGTACTTGTTAAACATTTATTGAAGGACTAACAGGAGAAGCTTTGTCTGTCCCTAAGGTGGGCTAGCCATGAGTTGGATTCTATCTAAGGAAAGTTTCTCTAAGTTCCTTAAGAAACTTAATAATGGTCAAGTATTATTTTTATTAAGATTAAAATAAAAAAACTATGATCTATGGGAGCTGGTGACTATTATACTAGTAATTAATAAACAGTAAAGAAATAGTTATTAAAGTTTAGCTTGTTTAAAAAAATAAGTAAGGATTCTTAATAAAATAAAGGTTCCTGGAAAGTTCCTTTAGCAGAGATTCTAAGTAAGCTAGCAGGGAGAAATGCCCAGTAATGTGCATTTTACACTAACATCTCAAACTTAGAAAACTTTGGTATGAAGAATCACAATTTGTTCCTTGAAGCATGGAGATGAGTCATTAGTAGCTGAGTTTGGTAAAACATTTCTTTCTCTGACCATTGTGATTACACGACTAGTGCATATCCTGTTTCAGTGTCCAGTTTCTAATCTCCACAATAATTTGCTGGAATTCCCAGGAAAAGGCCAACTTCTTCACATTCTAGTTTTCTTCTCTGTGAATTAATTATGGACTCACACCTACTATCTGATATTTACAAAGTGGTGAAAGTGCATTCCTGGAGTGGAACTGAATACATTAAAATATCTGATAATAGATAGAGATTACATTGTGGAGAAGTTCATGGGGCAGTACTTCATTCTTTTGGACTAGTAATATTAAAATGCTTACCATCTGTGTTCAGTCAATATTTATTTCTTTCACATTTGAATGTAATTCCCAACTTGGAGACAAAGAGCTAAGAAATATATTCTAAATTTGATCAGAAAGAGAATTAACTACCTAACCTCATACCTCTTCTCCACTGATTTATTTTCTTCAGGCTCCATTTCAGTAATCCACAAATCTGATACCCGAATTCAAAGTATTAAAGTGTTGATTGCAAAGTCTTTGTTTTTAGGGGTCAGGGAAGGGTTACAACATCCTGGGACTGGATTTCATTCTTTTCTAGACTTCCTGTGTAATATTATGCCCTTCCATCTGCACTAAGTGTACTAATAGAATAAAAGAGAGATTTCAGTCACTTTCTTTCATTGGTTTGTAACTGCATTTCTAATAACAACTTTCCAACAGAGGTGCAGGTGGTCATGTAAAGAAAGGTCATTCTTACAATATCTTGAATTTAAAATACACTTAGCAGAAGCTTTCTGCTTTCCACCGTGCCTGCCCTCTTACCTTCAATTTTAAAACAAGTAAGTCTTCCCCTTATCCCAAAACTGCTGTGAGAGTTCCTCTACTAATCTATTGAATTGAAACATCTATTTTTTGAGGGTCTCTGAGGATAGTGGCATAAATATGTGATAGTTATTGTTTTTAGCCATACAGTAAGTTTGTGCTATGTGCTCCTCCCAACTTCATAAAATGGGTCCTTTCTTTATCCACCCCAATAGTCATGAATAGGAATGAGACCCAGTCTTATCCAATAGGTGAACTTACTCCCCTGGCCATATAAATATGCTCAGAGCTGAGTTAAATGACGTCAGCCAACCAAATTCTTTGGGATATTTCTATCGGGACAAAGGTAGAAAATTCTTTCCCATTTTGTGATCCCTTTGCTAGAAGAATATAAATCTAAGATTGCTAGCAACTACCCTCCTCATCATGTGGATGGAATCTGCCATCAACAGAGAAAATGAGGCCCAGCCTCAGATGGAAGAGCTAATACCTAAATGAAAAGATCCTGATGACACGGTCCTGAATATGTTTATGCTTGATGCTGTGGCCAGGCTTTTACTTCCCAGTGACGTGGTCAATAATTTCCTTTTTTTTTTTTTTTAACCTTAAGCTAGTTGAATTGGGTTTTTGTTGCTTATAAATGAAAATGTCCAGACTAAGCAATGACAACAAAAACAGAAATGGACATTTTTTTAAAAAAATGAAAGTACTTAATAATCTCTTGAATTGTATAAATGAATTTTTTGGATACATCACAGACCTTGCCATTTTCACTTTTACCTTGGTTTTGTGTCAGAATTCCTTTACTACTCATGTATCCAACATTAATAATTTTCTAAAACTTTTACAATACTAAGTTTAGGTAGATCTCAGAAAAATAGTCTTCACAAACTCTTTCAAAATCTAGCTACACTGTCACCTTAAGCTTAGGAAGCCAAAAATAATGGAGATAAAAGACTCTCTTTCCTGAGGGGAGAATTCCAGAGTAGCTGAACAGGTTTGTTCTCTTTAGGGATTATGATTCCTGGCTCCACCTTTTTAACACTTTAAGGGGAATTTTACCTTTGCCATTGAAGATGTTATTTCAGTGCCTACAAATTAGATGGATTAAAGACAGGGTGTAGTTTATCATACATGCTGGGACACTTTTAATGAAAGGGGCCTCTGTTAAAAAATTAGACGTGGGACAATAGATTCACACCAAGAACATGCTGGGGAAAGAGGTCATTCTAGCCCAAAATTCTAGCCCCAAATAGTAGTTTTCAAACTGGCTTTGCATCATATTTGCCTGGGGGGAAAAAAAAGAAGCCAGACTCCCTACCCAGAGATTTTTGATTGAACTAAGGTGAACTCCGGGAATTTCACTTTAAAACAGTAATTCCTCTGCTGATTCTATTGTACAGCCAGATTTGAGAAATGTAACATCTCTGGTTGGGTTTAACTATTTTAACTACAGTATATAAGTATGTAAACCTGAGACTCAAAAGATTAGGACTCGGCCCCTCTTCTTCCATTAACTACATAGGTGATCTTGGACAAATAATTTTCTGGGGTTTAGTGGCTTCATCTAGTAAATGAGGTACTTACACTAGGAAAACTAAGACCCGTTGAACTCTACAGTTCTGATCCTGTTAAATAATTCTTTCAAGGGATTAAAAACTCTTGAAATCAGAATCTACTTCCCCCAGTCTTGGATCACGATGGAACATTACTTGGAGGAAGGATAAATCAAGTTCATTTTTTAAAAGCCAAGGACTGGATTTGTGGTATAAATGAAGTGATAGAACATACCCGCACATTTGTTCCAGTGCTGTTTGACAGTGCTTAGCTGTTTTTATGCCAGCTAAGAGGATGAAAGAACTGCAGCCCTCAGAGAGATTAGGTAATTTTTGCAATCTAATCTGACACAACATTCAACAACTAAAATGTCCAAGGATGGGGTTACTTTCCCCAGAAAGAATGTTTATAGTTTTACATAATGGAGGTACTGCGCTGAGTGTTTTGTTAACTGTCTCATTCTGGGTGTTCTTCTGTCTACAAATGGAGACAAACTGAGGGATACACAGCTTGTCTGGAACAGAAGGCATAGTTCAGGGTGTGAAATGTATTTTGTTAAGTCATTTTATGACACAGTTTCTCATTCCCTTTAAGGCCTTAACACTAGTACTGAATTACTTTAAGAACCATAATCCCATAAAACCCCTCTCACCCGTCTGCTCCTTTTGCCCTGTCTGGGTGAATATATCAGGTGTGTGCATGCTCAGTTGCTCAGTTGTATCCGATTCTTGTGACTCCATGGACTGTAGCTTGCTAGGCTCCTCTGTCCCTGGATTTTCCAGGCAACAACACTGGAGTGAGTTGCCATTTCCTTCTTCAGGAGATCTTCCCAACCCAGGGATCCAACCCATGACTCCTGAGTTGCCTGCATTGGCAGGTGGATTCTTTACCATTGCACCACCTGGGAAGCCCAATGTACCAGGTAAGACATGTTAAATCTGCCCTTTTCTGCACCACTCTATGGAACTCTTTTTCAAACTCACTAACTAGCAATTCTCCCTTTCCTTAAATATACTTTTCCATTCTTCTATAGAATAATCCCTAATAAGTAAAAATGACGAGACCGCCTCACTACTTAACATTAAACTCCTGAGTTAACCATATATAGCTTATTCGTCGAAACACATGTTTGAGTTCATACTGGACCTTCAAGTTTAGTATTGCCCCAAGATTTTTTTTAAAAATGTATCTCTGTATCAAGGCCTATAAGACCCCACAAAGTAATCCATGCTGCAAAACACTGTTCTTCTAGGTCTAAAAACTTCAAAGAACCACTCTCTTTCCTGGCAATAGTATCGGCTAAGAATTAAGGGAAAACAATCAGACTTAACTAATGTGCGTTACTCTATAAATAGGATAATCAAATCTATGCACTCTATTTAGCTACTTATAATCCTTTGTTCTTTTTCCCACATGTTCTCTATAAAAATTCTAAGTTTTCCTCTCATATGCATTTCTCAGAACAAGCTGAGTTTGCATTTGGGGGTACTTGGTGCATATTTCCCCACAAAGTGAAGCTGTTAATGATGGTTAGCTGATCATCAGTTCCAAAAATCCACTTAATGCTTCTTGTAAAGTATAAACAGAACTATTAGTAAGTGTTGCATAAGTGAAAAACTGAATAGAAGCTAGGCAAGACTTCTTTCCATTACCATCCTACATTCATCACTACAGCCTTGCTCACAGAAGGCCTCCTTGCTCTAGCATTGCCTATTTCTTCTCGAAGTGTTAGTCATTCAGTCATATCCGACTCTTTGTGATCCCATGGACAGTAGCTCCTATATCTATGGAATTCTCCAGGCAAGAATACTGGAGCAGGTGGCCATTCTCTGCTCTAGGGAATCTTCCTGACCCAGGGATCAAACCCAGGTCTCCCACATTGCAGGCAGATTCTTTACTATCTGAGCCACTAGGGAAGCCCCTAGATTCTTCATACCTCTCAAATAAAATCATCTCTCTTTAAAAAAATTTTTTTAAATAAAAAGTTTCTTGTGGGTGTCACCACTGAATTATCTTTATGTAAATCTATTCATGCCTACATCTGTTGAAATCATCTCTTTTCTGAAGCTCTTTTTTTAAAAAGTAATTTTATTTATTTACTTTTTGACTGCGCTGGGTCTTCGTTGCTGCATGGGGTTTTCTCTAGTTGCAGTGAGTGGGGGTTACTCTCTCACTGAAGTGCACGGGCTTCTCGTTGAGGTCATTTCTCTTGTTGCTGAGCACAGGCTCCAGGGTGCTCAGGCTTCAGTAGTTGCAGTAAGTGGGCTCAGTAATTGTGGTTCTTGGGCTCTAGAGCACAGGCTCAATAGTTGTGGTGCACAAGCCCAGTTGTTCTGTGGCATGTGGGATCCTACTGTACCAGCAGTCGAACCCGTGTCTCCTGCATTGGCAGGTGGATTCTTCACCACTGAGCCACCAGGATAGCCCCTGAAACTCCTTTTAATAATGTTTTAGTATGAAAATAATCTGATTTAGTTATTTATTTTGAATTGAGTTTTTTCCCCTTTTCCATTATGTTTTATCACAGGATACGGAATATAGTTTCCTATGCTACGTGATAGGACTTTGTTGTTTATCTATTATCTACATAAGTTTGCATCTCCTAATCCCAAACCCCTAATCCTTTCCTCCTCTGCCCCCTTGGTAACCACAAGGCTGTTCTCTATGTCTATGAGTCTCTTTCTGTTTACAGATAAGTTCATTTGTGTCATATTTTAGATTCCACATATAAGTGGTATCATATGGTATTTGTCTTTCTCTTTTTGACTTACTTCACTTAGTATGATAATCTCTAGGTACATCCATGTAGTTACAAATGACATTATTTCATCCTTTTTATGACTGAGTAATATTCCATTGTATAAATGTACCACATCTTCTTTATCCCCCTGGAGAAGGAAATGGCAACCCACTCCAGTTTTTTGCCTGGAAAATCCCATGGATGGAGGAGCCTTGGGGTCTACAGTCTATGGGGTCACAAAGAGTTGGACATGACTGAGCGATTTTCACATACATATATTTGTCTGCAAGCCATTTGAGTTCGTCTTGTGGCTCAGCTGGTAAAGAATCTGCCTGCAATGCGGGAGACCTGGGTTCGATCCTTGGGTTGGGAAGATGCCCTGGAGAAGGGAAAGGCTACCCACTCCAGTATTCTGGCCTGGGGAATTCCATGGACTCTATAGTCCATGGGGTCACAAAATGTCGGACACTACTGAGCAACTTTCACTTTCACGTCTTTATCCATTCATCTAAGGACACTTACATTGTTTCCATGTCTTGCCTATTGTGAATAGTGCTGCTACAGACATAGGGGTGCCTATATCCTTTTTGAATCTGAGTATTATCCATATCTATGCCTAGAAGTGGTACTGCTGGATCATATTGAACTACTTTTATTCTTTTTTTGGAAATTCCATACTCTTCTCCATGGTGGCTGCATCAGTTATATTCCAACCAGTAGTGTAAGAGAGCTCTCTTTCCTCCAAACCCTCTCCAGCATTGGTATTTATAGACTTTCTAATGTTAACCCTTATGACTGGTGTGAGCTGGTACTTCATTGTATTTTTGATTTGTATTTTTCTAATAATTAGCAATGTTGAGCTTTTTGATGTACCTGTTGGCCATCTGTATGTTTTTGGACAAATGTCTATTTAGGTCTTCTGCCCATTTTTTGACTGGGTCTCGGTTTTCATTATTGAGCTCTATGAGCTTAATTTTGGATATTAAGCTCTTGTCAGTTGTATCATTTGCAAATATTTTCTCCCAGACTATCGGTTGTCTTTTCATTTTGTTTCTGGTTTCCTTTGCTGTGCAAACCTTGTAGTTCAGTTAGCTCCCATTTGTTTATTTTTGCTTTTGTTTCTACTGCCTTGATAGACTAATCTAAGAAAATGTTGGTACAATTTACATCAGAGAATATTCTGCTTATGTTCTCTTCTAGGAGTTTTATGGTGCCATGTTTTATGTTTAAATCTTCTCAACACCATTTGCTGAAAAGACTGTCTTTTTTCCATTGTATATTCTTGCCTCCTTTATCGAAGCTTGATGGTAGGTGTGTGGGTTTATTTCTGGGCTCTCTATTTTGTTCCATTGATCCCTATGTCTGTTTTGTGCCAATTTCACACTGTTTTGATTACTGTACCTTAATAGTATTTTCTGAAGTCTGGAAGGGTTATGCTTCCTGTGTTATTCTTTTTCCCCAAGATTGCCTTAGCAATTTTTGGTCTTTTTATCGTTCATATAAATTTTAGGATTAGAAAGCAATCTGATTTAAACATAAGACACCAAGATTGTTTGTACTTTAAAGGAACATATATGTTAACCCAAAAATGTTCCTAGCAGTGGCGTTTTACACAGCCTGGCTAATTAAATCACACAGTCCAGGCAGTGTGAGGGGCTATATTTTGGTCAAGGGGCTAACCTACCTAGTGTCCTGTCTATATCTCTCTCTCCAGAGCTACCTCCCCTTTCGTATCTTTTCTTCTTTCCTTTAAAATAGTATATTATAGAATTTGTCTACATAGGTCATTTATCTGAAAGATAAACATCTGGGCAATAGAATGAATTTTTCAAGTATTTTAAAATTTATTCATTATTTTCATTGTTTTAAATCCATGCAAGAATAATTTTCTATTTGCTCTTAAGCATCAGCACATTAGTACCAGGTAACGGTGTGATCCAGGAGGCTGAGAACCTGGGGCAGAAGGCAGTGGGTGCTGAACCACAGCATGAGTGCTATTGTTGCCAGACATGGGTGTGATCAAGTAGATTATCATGGGGAGACCAAAGATACTCTCAGAGTCCATTTTATGAAATAAAAATGATTTATCACTGAGCAGGAGGTATCCAAGTTATAGAAGCCAAAGGAAAAATTTGCTAAGCAAAGATGAGGAAGATCATATGGCTGGGTCTTTCCAAGTACTGCTATGTAATTTTTTCCATAGTCTTGTGTGTGTGCTGCAGCTATATACACGCAGTTAGTGATTCTGACACATTGCATATGCACATCAACACAAATTTCCCCTAAAGTACACATTTTATAGAGCTTCAGTGATTGTGAGATTTTTTTGTTAGTGCCACTTTTTTTAGGAGGTAAATATTCACTCTGAATTCTGATTTTTGTTGCAAAAATAAGTAAAATGCACTTGCTAAGGTTTTGTGAGTAACCACTTAGTTTTGCTTTTTTTCTAGAGGTGAACCTGGGATAATTTCAAGTGAAGCAAAACTATCCAAGAATCAACTCCTAATCCACTAGTGTTCTCCCAATCTACCTATATTCATCAATACAGCTAAAAAGGGCAAGAGGCCGGAGGACCCAAAGAAAGGGTTTGAATTCCTGCATAAAAGAGAAGGGACAAAGAAAGAAACAGTTCTGGACCAGGGCTTAAAGAGAAAATAATTTTTTTTGTTGTTTTGTTTTGTTTTTCCTTTCCCTTTGTTTTGGCAAATGAGAGGCCCTGTGGGTATGGAATTTGAGTGGACTGGAAAGGAGGAAGGAAGTGAGACATGTCAACAGTAAAATTGGCCAAGCCCTCAGAAATGGAGCCCCTTCACTGTCTTTACAGAGATTTAACTAAAGAATGGAATTTGCAAGTCTGGACGTATATCTTTGTTAGATACTACTCTGGGGCTAAAGCTCATGGGTTACAACTAGAAAGGGTTAGACTCCATTTCTTCTTCAATCAAATACATGAAATAATTGTATTACATAAAAAAGTGAAGACAAATGCATTTAATACTCATTTTTATACCTTATATCCCTTAGTACACCTCTAAAGCTCTGAAATTTTTCCTCCCCCCCCACCAATAGTGAGCTTTTGTCTAAAATTAAAAAATGTGAATCCAGAGTAGTGTATATTCTCTGAACATTCCTGAAAACAATCTTTCATTATAAAAGTAATATAATCAATTTATAGAAAACTTGGGGGAAAAAAGAAAAATATGACCTACAATAGTATTATCATGATGCAAACTGCCACAAATGAATATGATACTATTTTGTCTATTTTCTCTCTTATTTTTTGCTTAATAAAATCCTATTAATTATTATATTAAATGCTTTACCTTAGATAAAGCATTCAGGTTCACCTCACAGAGTTATACAATGACTCTCAGGCATTTGGGATATAAGGAGGATGATTGTTAATAGCTATTGTATACATGTGTGCTATGTTATGCTATGTCGCTTCAGTCATGTCCAACTCTGTGGGACCCTATGGACTGCAGCCTGCCAGGCTCCTTTGTCCGTGGGGATTCAGGCAAGAATACTGGAACGGATTGCCATCCCCTCCTCCAGGAGATCTTCTCAAGTCAGGGGTTGAACCCAAGTCCCTTATGTCTCCTGCATTGGCAGGCGGGTTCTTTACCACTAGCGCCACCTGGGAAGCCCACTATTTTATACATGTCAGGAATTTATATGTCAGAATCAGGTTGTTCAATAGGTTCGTGTTAAGGTCTGTTAAATTCTGAAAGTCCTGGGACAAAGTCGACATTTATCCTTAGAAAAAAAAGGTAATCCTGATAATGCCAAGAAAATAAAATTTCTTAATGAGATACCATTATAATGCCCACATTTTTCATATACTTAACATTATGAGACTGTATATTTGCCTCTTACATTCTTGTTTGGATAGCAAGATGATGTGCCAAATTGTCTTGTCAGGATGTTGCTACATCATGATGTAGTCAAAGATACTGGAGTAGGTGCAGAGACACTTGTTTTACCTTTTGGGTCCAATTTCCACATTTTATAATAATGGAATGGAATTAGATGATCTCTAAGGTTCTGTCCTATTTCAGTAATATATGCCGTCGAGTTGAGAACTTGAAGAGTTTCTTTGGTTTAGTACAGGATTATTTTTAGACAGAAATGTCTTTTGTGTTCTCAAGACATATGAGACTAGTCTTCTAACATTTTCCCCTTAAATATCTGCTAAAAGAATTTTGAAAAAATATACATTCTCTTGCCCATCTAAATGTACATTTAAAATTTCTCAACATAATTATAAACAAAGGATACAATTTCCAGTACAATGTAAATATTGCCTTTTTAAAATCAAGCTATTTAAAAAGCACTCAGTATAACTTAAAACCATAGCAGTGTGCTGCTAACCATAATCCATTAAAAAAAAAATCACTGAATAAAACCTTTCAAACTAGAAATTCCACTTTTAGTTTGTTTTATGCTTATGTTTCCATTCCTCTCCTCCTACAGAATTTCATCCAAATGTAATATATTGTATGCTTAAAAATCTTTTATTAATCATCAGATTACTCTGTAATAAAGTTAAGTGTACCAATTTGGAAATACATTTTTAAAGATTTGTGTCCATGAGGGTCTAACTTGATTCTTTGAAGTGAGTTTTTGTTACAGTTGTGCGTGTGTGCTAAGTCGCTTCAGTCATGTCCAACTCTTTGTGTCCCCATGGATTGTAGCCCACAAGGCTCCTCTGTCCATGTGATTCTTCAGGAAAGAATCCTGGGGTGGGTTGCCATGCCCTCCTCCAGGGGATCTTTCTGACCCAGGGATCGAACCCGCATCTCCTTGGCTCCTATATTTCAGGCGGATTCTTTACTGCTGAGCCACCAGGGAAGCCCTTGTTACAGTTATTGGTACACAATCGAACTAAGCAGCAGAAATATATATTATAAAAGTTGATACATAATTATTAAGGAAACGCATTTCTTAGGAAGTACATGCGTGCATGCTCAGTCATTCAGTCGTGTCTGACTCTTTGTGACCCCATGGACTCTAACCTGCCAGGCTCCACTGTCCATAGAATTTTCCAGGCAAGAATACTGGAGCTAGTTGCCATCTCCTCCTTCAGGAGATCTTCCTGACCCAGGGATTAAACCCACGTTTCCTCCATCTCCTGCATTGCCAGGCAGATTCTTTACCACTGAGCCACTGGGGAAGCCCTTTTAGGGAGATAGATGGACATTTTTTACAAATAATCTTATGTAGGTGTTGCTGTGAAGGTACTTGTGAAGATGATTAACATTTATAACCATCTGACTTTAACATAATGGGTCTCATCCAATCAGCTGAAGGCTTTAAGAGCAAAGACTGAAGTTTTCTGAAGAAGCAGTTCTGCTTCAAGATTGCAGCATAGAAATTCTGCCTGAATTTTCAGCATGTTGGTCTGCCCTGCAGATTTTAGGCTCAGTTGCTAAAGTTAGATACCATGCAGCCCAAGAAGAATAAATCTAGTCAAGATACTCGGTAACTCTTTCCTTAAGAAAGAGACATATCCATCTCCATAATTATTTTTGACTTCTTAAGCTTAAGGCGACAGTGTAGCCAGTTTATGAAAATATGTGGAAAGACCATTTTTTTACTGGCATCTGCCTAAATGCCATAATATAAAATATGTATCTCCTACTGATTCTGTTTCTCTGGAGAACCCTGACAATCTTAAAAATATGTTTAATGATCTATCATATGACATCTGATTTAGGTCCTTTTTAAATTTTTTTAAGACAAGGAACTGAATACTCCCTGATTAAAAAAAAAAAATTCTTACCCAGAGGTTAACTTTCTCAACACCTACACCAATATGTCAGATTAGTGTCTTTGGTGCTCCAGAGGCTTTTATATCTCTAAAGCAATGCCCTTTCTCCTGTGAAGCAGGACAATCATGGAAGAGAACAACTTTAAGTAGATTTATTTTTGTAAAACTATCTTTGTCCCAATACTCCATGGAAAATCTATGGTAGCCTCAGGATTACTATATCCTAGTTGGAAAACAGCTGATATCAACCATCTTGCTACCTACCTAAGGATCATTCTTGCTACCTAAGTGTCATTCTTAAATTTCTCTTCTATTATATATTTGTGAACAGCATTTTGGCTGTGGTAGAAATAAAACATACTAAGAATGACTAAACTTAGAAATAAGAAAAAATCTAATGACGATCATTTATTTGGAAGCAATGATATTTTAGTAATATTAATGATGTTATTGATATTCAGTTAAATGTATTTCAACACTAGAGCACTTTGATCAAATTCCTTTTGGTACATTTGTACTTAATAATAAATTTTTATACATTTCTAGTTAAATATATCAAACTCAACTGAGTAATTGATGTTCATCATTTATTTTACTACTAAGAGCACACATTTAAGTTATGCTTTGGAATTATTGTTTACTACAATATACCTAAAACTCTCTTTTAAGTCATTCATCAGGAAAAGGGATATAAACAACTTTTTTTACATCTAACCCAAGAATTTTTGAGGCAATAGCCCATGGTTTCTCCCAGACTTAACATGAAGTAGGGGCTTCATAAACATTTGATGATTAAATGGAAGTACAAAAGTCAGATTCTTCACTATTAAGTGCTCAAAATTATGGCTGTATCTGAAAGTAAGAAATCACTTTCAGGATACTAACTAACTCCTTTTATAGATTGACATGAAAGATGTTAGAACATGATAATAAACTGTCTTTTTAAAAAGGGACAACAGGGGCTTCCCTGGTGGCTCAATGGTAAAGAATCTGCCTGCCAATGTAGGAGACACGGGTTCGATCCCTGATCCAGGAAGATCCCACACGCTGTGGAACAACTAAGCCCTTGCACCACAACTACTGAGTCTGTGCTCTAGGGCCTGGGAACTGCAACTACTGAGTCCATGTGTTGCACCTACTGAAGTTTGCATCCCCTAGAGCCTGTGCTTGGCAACAAGAGAAGCCACCACAATGAGAAGCCAGCACACCACAGCTAGACAGTGGCCCCTACTTGCCACAGCTAGAGAAAAGCCCACGCAACAGCAAAGACCCAACACAGCCAAAAATAAATAAAGTTTTTTAAATTAAAAAAATACAAAGGGCCAACAGATAGCAAGAGATTGACACTTATTACCTGTAAGCTATTTCATTTCCCTTAGATAATTAATATATCAGTACTGTGGAGTAATCTTACTGGTGAAATGTAATCTTAATTAATTTCATAAAATATAATCTAAAAATCCTTAAGTAGGTTAATATGTGTAAGTGTTCAATAAGTGTTAGTTATCGTTACTGTGGGTTATCATCCACTAACTTGGTTTGTTCTTTTCATAGGTGGAATGCCATCCTACTTACCAAATTTCCTGGCTGTGCTAGTTAAACTGGCAGTATTGATTAATGTTTGACATATCATCTAAATTTCTTTCATTTTGAAAATTCTTTAAGAACTGGTATAATTAATAAAAATGAATAGAACAAATTTACCAATGTTTAGAAAATGATGTCTTGTTTCAAAAATTTGAATAGCAATTAGATGGTAGAATAACTTAAGGAAAAACCAGGTTTCATGCCCTCTAGTTTCCCAATTAAAAGGAGCCCTTTTCTAGGCTGGGAGAAGATGCTGGTAAGATCATTCCTCCTATTTGAAAATCATACAAAACTTTTCAGAGTCACACAGACTGGAGTACAGCTGAATGACATCCCCTCACATCTATAAAAGCTGTTGTCTGCTTTAAAAGGAAAAGCTCTCAGCATGACTTAAAAGTTGCATTTCTGAAATACAGCTTGAAGCTCTTCTCAGGGCTGAACAGAGCCATGAAGGTAATGATTATTATCTACTTCACATTTAAAAAAAACCCCACTGACTCAAAGATCTGTTTATTGTCTTTAGGCTCTGCTTTAAGGAGCCCAGGAAAATATTTCTCTAAAATCTGCTTTTATTCTGTAGAGTTACCTATGACTGTAGTGTTGATTTTTCTCTTGTGCTATTATATTCAACCATCTCCAGATGAGGTCTGATGGTATAAAAAGATGATACTGTGCTACAAAATTTTTACCTAGGTAAAAATATAATGAGTAGATTATAAAAGGTTCCATTTACCATAAATCACACCCTGAACTACATATTTAGATTTGCAAGATACAGATAGGACTATCAATTCAATTTTGATGGTACAAGAGTATCCCCCACTATCCCCCCAACACACACACAACTGGTATGCTGGAACTGGTTTGCACTGGCTTCTGAGAGCAGATTGTGACATTTTCAGGACTCATGTAGGCAGCTTGATATCTGTCATGAGGGGAGTGTGAAACCCAGCAAGCATTATAAATCAGCACTTTTCTTTTCCAGAGAAGCCAGTTCTTAAACATTAACCAGCATACCTGTGTACACACACATACACACACAGAGTGAAGTTTGTATGGTTTGGGGTTAAAAAAAAAAATCAATGATTCATATCCAATTGTCTATTTCTCTGTAAAATTGTGAATCAAATATTCTTGGAAGATAAAGGCTGGACAAAAGATGAATGTCTTACAGAAAATTTATAAATTGGTTTTAGAACATACAGTTCTAGATTTTCTCTTCAACTGAAAACATGTTCAGTGAAAATGAATAACTGGTTTATCAGCTTAAGAAACAAGGGCTCTATTTACAACTAAGCCACTGTCTTTTTTAGGGGAAACTTCTTATAAGATTCTTCTGTTCTCGAAAAGGAGCCCAAACTTAGACTCACTTCCCATTTAATCTGAGACAATGTTTCTTGGCAAAGCAAGAGAATTATAAAGCTATTCTGCCAACACGGAATTAGCCTCAAGGCACACTGTCCCCAATACCATTGCTTATATTGTTCCCAGTTACAAGGGCCTTCATTGTAACTAATGGAATACACACACAGGGAAACGAAAGAGTCAATATTGGTGGTGGTCTTATGAATTGCACACATTTGCTTCCTGGGAGGTTATGTGCAGCAAGACTGGGTAATGTGTGAATTAGCTGACATTAGCATCTATTGTGCCTAAATAGCCTTCCAAATGTAATACTGAAATTGCTCTCTCCTGCCCCAGAGTTCACATGTTAAGAGTTATTGACTTTAGAGGCTTGTGAGATTGATACGCAAACCAGTGAAATCCAAGATTCTCTCTAGGCTGCTTTTAAGAAAACTTCTGAGACATTAGTTCACATTTCTTTTCATTCACATTTTTGTTTTCACAATGACAGCTCCTAAGCAGTAATTAGAGCTTTATTACAGTCTTGTATAATTTTATCTTTAATAAACCAGATTGCAGTTATGACAAAAAAAACATGTAATTATTGTGGAAATCAATTGTTCACTCATGATTGATAGGTACCTATAATTATATGATAATTTGGCTTCTTACCTTCAGTAAAGGGTTTTAAAATTTTATTTTTACATAATTTGAAATAAAATTATGTAGCATGTAATTACATTTTGTAAATATCCCATTTGTTTTTGGACAGAATATATATTTTCTGTGTGAGAGAACTCATGAAAGTTTCTTCACATGATAAGGTCTTGCCAATTTCTCAATTGATTTCTATACTTTGAAGACATACTTGGCTGTTTTTCCTTCTTGGTAAAATTATTTCTTTGATAAGTTTGAAGTAACTGTGTCCTTCTTAAGTGTCTTAAAATCTACTTTAAAAATATTAAACACTAATATTAATACATCAGATTTGTCTTTGTTAATATTCACCTGTTATAGATTTTTTTCATCAACTATCTTTAATCTTTTGTATCATTTTGCTTAAATGGGCCTTTTAGAAATCCTACAAACTAGATTTAGAACTGAACTATATCTCAGAATTTCTGTCTTTTAAGAAGTACATTTAAGCCATTCACATTTAAAAAAAATTACTAATAAGTTTGGACTTATTTTTGCCATGTCATACTTTGTACTCCATTTACCACATTTTTTATTTTTTGGTGTTCCCTTTTCTATTTATTTTTGGGTTGGTCACTCATTCTGTTTTTATTTGCATTCATAGTTTTAAAGTTCTAAATTTAAATACATTCTATGTTTAAGGGTTCTATAAACTTTTGAAAATGTACTGATTTAAAGGCAAGAAAATCACAAACATACAACTTGATTTTTTAAAAGAATGTATCTTTAAGAGAAGTTTTGGGTTTAAAAAAAATGAGAGAAAGGTACAGAGTTTTCCCTTATGCTCACTACTCTCACATAGGCACTCATCAGAATGGTACATTTATTGCCAAGGATGAACCTACATTGACACATCATAATTATCTAAAGTCCATACGACTGTAAGGTTCACTGTTGATGTACCTTCTACAATTTTGGACAAAAGTATAATGACATATATCCATCATTATAGCATCATACAAAGTATTTTCACTGCCCTAAACTCTTCTGTGCTTGGCCTGTTCACTCCCCCACCACCCCCTTTTTTCCTAGCAACCCAACCACAGATCTTTTTGTTTCCATAGTTCTGCCTTTTGCAGAATGTCATATAGTTGGAATCATACAGTATGTAGCCTTTTCAGATTGGCTTCTTTCGCTTAGTAATATGCATTTAAGATTCCTCTATTTCTTTTCCTGGCTTGATAGCTCATTTCTTTCTAGCACTGAATATTACATTATCTGGATGTACCACAGTTTATTTATCCATTCACCTACTGAAGTACAGCTTGCCTGCTTCCGAGCTTTGGCAATTACAAATAAAGTTGCTATAAACATGCATGTGCAGGGTTTTGTGTGGACATAAATTTCCAACTCCTTTGGGTAAATAGGAAGAAGTGTAATGGCTGAATCATATGGTAAGAATGTGTTTAGTTTTGTAAGAAACCTCCAAACTGTCTTCCAACATAGTTGTGGTGCCAAGTTCTAGTTTTGGCCACTCTAATAGGTATATAGTGGTATCTCGTTGTTGTTGCTGTTTTTTTTTAATTTGTAATAAATCCTGATGACATATGATGACCACATGCTTATTTGCCATCTGTTTATCTTCTTTGGTAAGGTGTCTATTAAGGTCTTTGGCTCATTTTTTAATTATATTGTTTGTTTTCTTATTGTTGAATTTTTAGAGTTCTTTAACTTCATGATTTTTCACACCCAGATGAAGACCAGAGATCTTTAGTAGCATCCAGCGGTTCCCTGTGTGTGCATGCATGCTAAGTCACTTCAACCATGTCCACCTCTATCCGACCCTATGGACTGTAGCCTGCCAGTCTCCTCTGTCCATAGGACCAACCAGGCAAGAATACTAGAGGGGGTTGCCTTGTCCCAGGTCTCCCACATTGCAGGCAGAGTCTTTACTGTCTGAGCCCACCAGGGAAGTCCTGAGGTTCCCTGTTGTTGTTGTTTAGTTGCTAAGTTGTGTCCGACTCTTTGTGACCCTATGGACTGCAGCACGCCAGGCTTCCCTGTCCTTCACCCTGAGCCCCCTTCAGTTCTAATCCTCTTCCCAAGAATAACCACTATTCTGACTTCTACCATATAGGCTTTTGAACTTTATACAAATGGAGTCATGCAGTATCTTTTTTGTTGTTGTTATTAACTTTATGTTTGTGAGATTCTGTTACATGTAGTTGTAGTTTGCTCATTCTCATTATTCTACAATATCATTATATCACTATGCCAAAATCCATTCTACTGTTAATGGACACTTGGATCATTTCTAGTGTTTGGCAGTTACATATAATGCAGTCATGAATAGTATAGTACAAGTCTTTTGATGTACATTGTACCATTTCTGATATTGTATTTCTATAAACAAAATTACAGAGTCATACAGCTTGTGTAAGTTTAGCTTTTGTAGACAGGACCAGTTTCCTAAAGTGATTGCACCAATATGTGCTTTCACCACAGTGTAGGAAAGTTCTATTTGCCCCATATTCTTGTCAACACTTGATATTGCATGTCTTTTTCATTTTAGCATATAACTTTTACATTTTAAAAATTTACCACATATTTAAATATACTTTTATAAATAATGCTGGGTTAAGACTATCCACCCTCTTCATGGATCAGTGCCTTGTCATGGCGAAGGGGCTAGGGTAACTCAGTGAAGCTATGAGCCATGCCATGCAGGGTCATGCAAGACAGATGGGTCATAGTGGAGAGTGCTGACAAAATGTGATCCACTGGAGGAGTGAATGGCAAACTACTCCAATATACTTGCTGTGAGAACCCCATGAACTGTATAAAAAGGCAAAAAGATGTGACACCAAAAGATGAGGTCTGAGGTCAGAAAGTGTCCGATATATTTTGGGTAAGAGTAGAGGACAACTACTAATAGCTCCAGAAAGAATGAAATGGCTGGGCCCAAGCTGAAATGACACTCAGTTGTGGATCCATCTAGTGATGAAAGTAAAATTCAATCCTGTAAAGAACAGTATTGCATAGGAACTTGGAACGTTAGGTCTATGAATCAAAGTAAATTGGACATGGTCAACCAGGAGACAGCAAGAATAAACACCAACATCTTAGGAATCAGTGAACTAATAGGGATGGGAATGGGAGAATTTAATTCGGATGACCATTATATCTACTACTGTGGAGAGTAGTAGAAGTAGATGTGAACAGCCAACTCATTGGAAAAGACTCTGATGCTGGGAAAGGTTGAAGGCAGAAGGAGAAGAGGGCAACAGAGGATGAGATGGTTGGGTGGCATCATCAGATTAATGGACATGAACTTGGGCAAACTCTAGGATATGGTGAAGGACAGGGAAATCTGGCGTGCTGCAGTCCATGGGATTACAGAGTTGGACACGATTTGGTGACTGAACAACAATCCTATCCAAAAAGCCTGTCTTTTTTTTTTTTTTTACTTCTTCCTTCTGTCTATATTGTGATCATCTGGGATTTTACTTACATATTTTTATTATTATTACTCCTTATAAACAATATTTAACATTTATCATTACTTATTTTTGTTTATATCTTATTTTTTCTTAGGTAAATTTCTTAATCTTTCAGGGAGAATTTATGAATGTTATATTAACTGAGAATGTCTTTGCCTTTTCATGTAAATGATATGAAATTCTGGCTGTAAAATTATTTGTCTATGGAGAGTTTTGTAAAAGGGCACAAACTTTTAGTTATAAGATGAATAAGGCTGAAGATCTAAATGTATGACATGGTGACTACAGTAGATAACACTGTATTATATAATTGAAACTTGATAAAAAAGTAGACTATAAAAGTTCTCACACACAAAAGGAATAAATATGTGAGATGATAGATGTGTTAATTAGATGGAGGGGATACATTCACAATATATAGGATAACAAATCATCATGTTGCTTACTTTAAATAACTTATAATTTTACTTGTCAATTATAACTCAATAAAGCTGAAAAAAACCCTATTTTTCTCTTAAACCACTGGAGATATTTTTTATGCTGCTTTGTATTCATTTTTACCAGAGACGTTATATGTCATTTGAATTCTTTTCTCCTCTCTGAAGGATTTTCAGATTTTTTTTTTTGGTGTCCTGAAATTTCACCATGATGTATCCAGGAAATGGTTCTTTTTCACGTATTCTACTCACTAAGCATTTTAAAATTCCCTGCCTTTTAAAAATTCTGAAATTAAAACAAAAATTGTAACTATTTCCCCTTTCCATTTTCTTTGTTCTCTCCATTTGTATTTTCAGTGAAATTTTCAAAAGCTTTAGATATACTTCACTGGCTCTTTTATGCTGCCCTTTCAGTGAAATATTAAGGCTATGTCTGTGTGTATTTTCTGCCTGTATATAATGAAACCCCATACATCCATCAATCTCAAAACGATCAACATTTTCCACTTTGTTTGAATCTATTTCTACACATGTACCATATACATATATACATATGCACACATATGGTACATGTGTAGAAATAAAATATTATATAATATATATTACAAATTTAATTATTTGCTGAGGTATTTTTAAAGCAAATACAAGACATATCTTGTATTGCAACCCTGTACATGAACTTTATAGTTTTAAATAAGTAACAAAAGAAAGTAATAATCAAGTAATTTAGGTTGAATTTATTTATTTCATAAATAAGTATTCTTTAGGGATTAAACTTGAATTCAGCTAATGTGATTTAGGGTGTTATTAATCACTCTAATATAAAAAATTAAAGTATAACTAAATATATTTGACACAGGCTTCCCAGGTGGTGCAGTGGTAAAAAATCCACCTGCCTTTGCAGGAGACACAGGAGATGTGAGTTCAATCCCTGGGTCAGGAAGATCCCCTGGAGAAGGAAACGGCAACCCGGTCCAGTACTTTTGCCTGGGAAATCCCATGGATGGAAGAGCCTGGTGGGCTACAGTCCATGGGGTCACAGAGTTGGACAAGACTTTGTGAGTAAACAACAGCGACAACAAGATACAGCACTCCATTTATGAGTTCTTAAGTGTTTCTGATAGAGAAAGATGTTTCAATTTAACTACAATACCATTATCATTCTTAATATCATTTAAAACCCATTTAATAAGCAATTTTCTCTGAGTACATATATCAGTTGGATTGTTCAAATAAGAGTAACTTTACATATCACATTGTCTCTTCAGTCCATTTAATCTATAATAGTTCTCACTCATTTAAAAAAATGCTACTTGTTAATTGAATGAATTATTTGTTCTGTAGAACTTCTCATATTTTGGATTTTGTTGATTATATTTTGTGGTATCATTTAACACTGTTTTCTGTCATCGGAATTTTCTGTAAACTAACATTTTGAGTCAATTACTTGATGAGATTCAGTTTCAGTTTTTGACACCTATGCACTCATCTCACACGCTAGTAAAGTAATGCTCAAAATTCTCCAAGCCAGACTTCAGCAATATGTGAACCGTGAACTTCCAGATGTTCAAGCTGGTTTTAGAAAAGGCAGAGGAACCAGAGATCAAATTGCCAACATCTACTGGATCATCGAAAAAGCAAGAGAGTTCCAGAAAAACATCTATTTCTGCCTTATTGACTATGCCAAAGCCTTTGACTGTGTGGATCACAATAAACTGTGGAAAATTCTGAAAGAGATGGGCATACCAGACCATCTGACCTGTCTCTTGAGAAACCTGTATGCAGGTCAGGAAGCAACAGTTAGAACTGGACATGGAACAGACTGGTTCCAAATAGGAAAAGGAGTACGTCAAGGCTGTATATTGTCACCCTGCTTATTTAACATATATGCAGAGTACATCATGAGAAATGCTGGGCTGGAAGAAACACAAGCTGGAATCAAGATTGCTGGGAGAAATATCAATAACCTCAGATATGCGGATGACAGCACCCTTATGGCAGAAAGTGAAGAAGAACTAAAGAGCCTCTTGATGAAGGTGAAAGAAGAGAGTGAAAAAGTTGGCTTAAAGCTCAACATTCAGAAAACTAAGATCATGGCATCTGGTCCCATCACTTCATGGGAAATAGATGGGGAAACAGTGGAAACAGTGTCAGACTTTATTTTTGGGGGCTCCAGAATCACTGCTGATGGTGATTGCAGCCATGAAATTAAAAGACGCTTACTCCTTGGAAGGAAGGTTATGGCCAACCTAGATAGCATATTTAAAAGCAGAGGCATTACTTTGCTAACAAAAGTCCATCTAGTCAAGGCTATGGTTTTTCCAGTGGTCATGTATGGATGTGAGATTTGGACGGTGAAGAAAGCTGAGCGCCAAAGAATTGATGCTTTTGAACTGTGGTGTTGGAGAAGACTCTTGAGAGTCCCTTGGACTGCAAGGAGATCCAATCAATCCATCCTAAAAGAGATCAATCCTGGGTGTTCATTGGAAGGACTGATGTTGAAGCTGAAACTCCAATACTTTGGCCACCTCATGCGAAGGGTTGACTCATTGGAAAAGACCCTAATGCTGGGTAGGATTGGGGGCGGGAGGAGAAGGGGACGACAGAGGATGAGATGGTTGGATGGCATCACTGACTCGATGGACATGGGTTTGGGTGGACTCCAGGAGTTGATGATGGACAGAGAGGCCTGGCGTGCTGCAATTCATGAGGTCGCAAAGAGTCGGAAGTGACTGAGCGACTGAACTGAACTGAACTGAACTGATGTATTAGGTTATATAGGTGATACTAGGTGTGTAATACAAAAATAGCTCTTTCTTAGTGATGCTAACTCATTCACTGGGTTCAGGTATTGTCTACTTGATCCAGCCATTAGAAAGATCCTTATCAACCTTTTATCTAGTATTTTTTGCAGCCATTAATAACCTTGTACTAACCATTATTAGCCCCAGAAAATGTTGATTTTTCTAGTAATAGAAATAATTATTCTATAAGGAGAAGATTCCCTTATCAACTTCTTAGTTTCCCTGAAATAGTTTGTACAGAAAAGATAAGATAAATACTGATAATTTCACTTTATTTTATAGTTTTCAGAATGAGATCTGATGGCTCTAACAACCTCTCAAGATTGTTAGGCATAGTTTTGTTATGAACTCATGGATTTTTATATATATTATGTGTTTCTATCCATTATAGTTATGATTACTTTCTAATGTTCAAATTTCTATTCTTTAGCCAGTGGGAGTCAAAATTGGCTTTGTATCTTTTTTGAAGTGATACTAATAGTCCTTGATAGCTTCCTTGCTTTTTAGCACGGTAAGATGTTTCAGACTTATCCAGTACGTTTTCTGCCAGGCTCCTACTGGGCATTCTTTGAGGAATCTTGGTCTTTTTCAGCGAGAAAAGATATTTATAGATCTTAATCTGGTATTAGGCGTAGCCATTGTTATTGGGTTTTCACTGTCCTATGCCCTTTAAGCAGAGAGAGCTAAGAAATGTGTTATCTATTGATATCTTCAACTCAAAGAGATTTTTACTGGAATTTTAAAAAGAATATTACAGAGTTTTTAATTCTTTGATTTTATTTGCTATTTCAGTAGAATCTTGATTGTTAATGACAGAATAATTTTTATTCATTTTTCCTATTATATATTTAATCATTCTAAAATAGAAATATTACTAAAATACATATGTTTTATTGTTATAATGGAAAAATCAAATTTTAGAGTCAATTCTGTCATTTTTTGATGGATGTGATAATATCTTATATTTATCTCAGAATATTATACTTTATTTATAGTTTTCTTTCTTTTGTTCAATTGACTTTACTGCATCAGACTCTATTTATTCTACCTTTTTTGATGCCTCACTTTAACAGTTTTGTTTTTCTTTGAAAAATTGCTTATCTTTGAATTTGAGATTCCTTTTACCCTGGTGAGTATACATGTAGTACTGCTTCAGTTCAGTTCAGTTGCTCACTTGTGTCCGACTCTTTGCGAACCCATGAACCGCACCACACCAGGCCTCCTCGTCCATCAGCAACTCCTGGAGTTTACCCAAACTCATGTCCATTGAGTCAATGATGCCATTTAACCTTCTCATCCTCTGTTGTCCCCTTCTCCTTCTGTCTTCAATCTTTCCCAGCATCAGGGTCTTTTCAAATGAGTCAGCTCTTCGCATCAGGTGGCCAAAATATTGGAGTTTCAGCTTCAACATCACTCCTTCCAATGAACACCCAGGACTTATCTCCTTTAGGATGGACTGGTTGGATCTCCTTGCAGTCCAAGGGACTCTCAAGAGTCTTCTCCAACACCACAGTTCAAAAGCATCAATTCTTTGGCGCTCAGCTTTCTTTATAGTCCAACTCTCACAACCACACATGACCACTGGAAAAACCATAGCCTTGACTAGACAGACCTTTGTTGACAAAGTAATGTCTCTGCTTTTTAATATGCTGTCTAGGTTGGTCATAGCTTCTCTTCCAAGGAGTAAGCGTCTTTTAATTTTATGGCTGCAATCACCATCTGCAGTGATCTTGGAGCCCCCAAAAATAAAGTCAGCCACTGTTTCCACTCTTTCCCCATCTATTTGCCATAAGGTGATGGGACCAGATTCCACGATCTTAGTTTTTTGAATGTTGAGCTTTAAGCCAACATTTTCACTCTCCTCTTTCACTTTCATCAAGAGGCTCTTTAGTTCTTCTTCACTTTCTGCCATAAGGGTGGTGTCATCTGCATATCTGAGGTTATTGATATTTCTCTCAGCCATCTTGATTCCAGCTTGTGTTTCTTCCAGCCCAATGTTTCTCATGATGTACTCTGCATAGAAGTTAAATAAGCAGAGTGACAATATACAGCCTTGACGTACTCCTTTTCCTATTTGGAACCAGTCTGCTGTTCCATGTCCAGTTCTAACTGTTGCTTCCTGACCTGCATACAGGTTTCTCAAAAGGCAGGTCAGGTGGTCTGGTATGCCCATCTCTTTCAGAATTTTCCACAGTTTATTGTGATCCACACAGTCAAAGGCTTTGGCATAGCCAATAAAGCAAAAATAGATGTTTTTCTGCTTACTTCAGTACTTAAGTAAGTACTGCTTACTTCAGCCTATCTTGAGTAATTATGGGATAGAGGCAGGGTACGATATGCCAGGAGCTAGAAAGATTTCCTTCTTCCTCCTGGGTCTTGGGAGCCACCTTGATTTCTCCCCTTCTGCCATAAGCACCTCCAGGCACTGTTACCACCTGTGTTCTGTAGCCCACTGCCCCTTGATTGGCACATCAAGGATGAGGCATGAGGGTCTGAGTGGTTTAAAGCACACTGGCCGGCTGCCACCTCCTCAATCTCCCAATCAATTGCCCTGATCACCGTCCTAGAGCTAGCTCACAATTGAGAAGTTTGGCCCAGTTCGTAAGCTTTCCTACTTTATTGGCAACAGGGCTCTCTTGTGTTTTAGGTTGTGCTTTTATCTTTCAGTTCAATCATATCTACCTGTTCTGTCTTTCAGAAACTTATTATTTCTGGTGGTCCAGTGTTCTCACTTCTTTTTTTTTTGGCTTTGTTCTGTTTCTTTAGTGTGTGTGTGTGTGTGTGTGTGTGTGTGTGTTTGTGTGTGTGTGTGATGTGTGTGTGTGTGTGTGTATGTGTGTGGCCACATTGTATGGCTTGAGAGATGTTAGTTCCCAGACCAGGGATTCAATCCAGGTCTTCAGCGGTGAAAGAGCATAGTTCTAACCACTGGACGGCCAGGAAATCACCTCACTGTTTTTCCTTTGGAAGTTTTAAAGCATATTATAAGTTTAACAAGGGCTTCCCAGGTGGCACTAGTGGTAAAGAACCCGCCTGCCAATGCAGGAGACATAAGAGACGTGGGTTTGATCCCTGGGTTGGGAAGATCCCCTGGAGGATGGCATGGAAACCCACTCTAGTATTCTTGCCTGGTGAATCCCATGGACAGAGGAGCCTAGTGGGCTACAGTCTCAGGGTTGCAAAGAGTTGAACACATCTGAAGCAATTTAGCACATATGAAAGCTGAACATATAATAAGTATTCAAATATATCTGTTATCTTATGGAAACATATGCTATCATATAGAAATACATGATATGCTCTCATAAGGAAATAAATCATTCGTTGTCATATAGAAAATTTAAACACATGTTCAGCAGTGATCACAACTGTGGTAGCCTTGTTTCAGACCCTACCCCAACTTTTTTTTCTGGATTATTTTATACAAATTGTATGCAATTCATATTTTTGTCTAAATATATCTGTTTAGGCCATGTAATGGGATCCTAAATTATCTTACCCAAAATATTTTCCTCAGGACTCAAAAATGAGTCCAGAGAGAGTTGGGTTATGATCCTCTCTCACAAAAAACAATTTAATCTTGGGTCCACATTTAAATGTCTATGCTGGACAACAAATAATCTCAAATTTAAGTAAATTAAAAACAGCACTCATTTATTATCTCACATTTCTGGAGATCAGAAGTTCAGGCCGTCTTCAGGTCCTCCACCTAAGCCTCACAAGGCTGAAACAAAGTGTCAGCCAGAATGGGTGCTTATCTGGAAGATCTGAGGAAACTCACAGGAGCGTCCCAGAAAGAATTTGTTTCTAAGAAAATTCAGGTTACTGGCAGAATGTAGTTCCTTGGGACTGTAGGACTGAGATCCACATTTCCTCAGTGGCTGTCAGCTAGGAGTCACTCTCACTCCTAGAGGTCTCTCTCTAGACAGTGTACACAGGTCCTCTCCGTCTTCACAGCTATCAGTGGAGCTTCAGGTCCTTGTGCTTTGAGTCCTCTGACTTCTTCTTCCACCAACCAGACAAACTTCTCTGTCTTTGAAGGCTTGCATGATTAGATCAGGTGCATGGGAATAAACTTGGCTTAAGCTGAGCGCCAAAAAATTGATGCTTTTGAACTGTGGTATTGGAGAAGACTCGAGAGTCCCTTTGGCTGCAAGGAGATCCAACCAGTCCATCCTAAAGGAAATCAGTCCTGAACGTTCATTGGAAGGACTGATGCTGAAGCTGAAACTCTAATACTTTGGCCACCTGATGCGAAGAACTGACTCATTTGTAAAGATCCTGATGCTGGGAAAGATTGAAGGTGGGAGGAGAAGGGGATGACAGAGGCTGAGATGGTTGTATGGTATCACCGACTCAATGGACATGAGTTTGGGTGGACTCCGGGAGTTGGTGATGGACAGGGAGGCCTGGCGTGCTGCAGTCCATGGGGTCACAAAGAGTAGGACATGACTGAGCGATTGAACTGAACTGAACTTGGTTATTTCAAAATAAACCGATTAGTAACTTTAAATCCTTCTGGAAATCCCTTTCCCATGTAAGATGGCAAATCACAGATGTGCTAGTTCATTATATTAACAAATCAGAGGATTAGGGCAGAAAGTCTTCAGGAGTGAATTTAGAGTCCTGCTTACTGCAGACCTGCTCATTTTTACTTCCCTCTGCGTCCTTTAAGGATGACTTAGCTTCTGAAAATCTTCTGAAAAATAGGCTTCTGGTGGATCCCCACCCCGGCTTGAAAGTTTGTTTGTATCAGAATTTCAAATTATGCTATAGTTGAAACATGCACACTTCACATATTCAAAGGATAAGTACATATTCAAAATATGAGTCTCTCATTTGGAGGAATGCTTAAATTTTCCTCCATAAAAGTGTTTAGCTCCTTTTATAATGTTACTTTTGAGGAGAAGACTACCATTGAAAAAAACATGCTCAAATATAACTACTGAGAGTCTTGAAGTAAGCACAGAAAACTATTTTCTAAATCCTTTCAAAATGCCAGTAGTTTCTGATAAATGAAAGGTCATGTTAATTCTTTTGGCATTTAAATCAGCACCTTTAACATGATTAATTGATGCGGCATTTAATACATGATTGTATTTGCATTCTACTGTTATTATATGGAAATACTGATTTGAATCCAGAAGAATATTAAACAATCATTAGTTGATTCTGATTGTGCTAATCCCTGCAATTAATTCTCTGCTGTTATTTTAATGAAATGAAAAAATAATTTTGCTTTTATAAAATGAAAGTTCTTTGCATTTTAGTTTATGCTTATGAAAATTGAATGTATAGAAAGTCTCATAATAAAGATATGACCATAATACTGATCATTTCCAATGTGAAAGTTATATGACCACTTGTGTCCAAAGGACAAATGCTTTAAAAAACAGTATTTTATTTTCAAGGGAAAACAATTGCAGAAACAACTTTTAGCTTTTTTGCCATTTAGAGATGATTCATGCTAATTTAGAAAGTGGAAATTCTCTTATTATCTACTTTAGTTCCTATCCTTTACATTAGGAAGAATAATGTAGATGAGTCTATTGAATAGAATGCAAGCTCTGTTTTGACCCGGAATCTCTTTGCAAAACTTAACTCCCAATAAGATTGGTACGTGGTCCTCCCCAGGGAAATTGAGCCTGGGATTTTGTAATTTTATCATTATGGTGAGCATTTCTTGACTTCACTCAACATTCATGGGCTGTTCCTTTCAAAACAGCCACTACATTTCCTTTAGGAAATTCCCTTATACCCTTTGCCTTAGTTTTCCCCTAGCCATCAGATGCTTTCTTCCTGGACTGAAAACAGTTGAGGCTGATACATTCCTGGTACTGATACTCTCAAGAAACAGCCTATTTACTGCTACGAGAAGTAGCCTAATTACTGCTACTAGATCCCTGGAGTTTTTCAGATTTTTGTCCTTCCTAAAAAGCCTTCTACACCTTTTCTTTCAATTCTTTGAACCATGTCTATAGACTTTCAGTGTATTTCCTTCCCTCCTCCCCTCAAGTTAGCAAGAGTTACATTCCTTTGCCTGCAGCCAAGGAAATCTAATTGATATATTCACTAAGCTGTACAGAAATGAAATTCAATTCTATATTCACTAAACTTATCATACATTCATCATGTTACTATCCTCAAAGGCCCCAATATCCCAAGGCAGTAAGAATTCAGCTGAACTTGGCCAAAATTTTTCCCCACTGCTGTTTTAATTCATGAGAGACTCAAATGCTAACACATAGGAACTACTCAAATTTTCTTTTTGTGTTGCTGAAATCCTAAACACTAAGTCTGAATAACAACAAAAGGACATGGAGATCAATTGTACATTTTGGGGGAACATTACCTGTGTTTGGAGGTGTGTGCTCAGTTGCTTCAGTCGTGTCCAACTCTTTGCGA
The DNA here is from genome assembly GCA_024291935.2 of Okapia johnstoni. Taxonomy (NCBI): domain Eukaryota; kingdom Metazoa; phylum Chordata; class Mammalia; order Artiodactyla; family Giraffidae; genus Okapia; species Okapia johnstoni. The sequence goes on from CM044323.1 coordinate 40,284,943, forward strand.
CCCTATGGACTGTAGCCCACCAGGCTCCTCTGTCCATGGGATTTCCCAGACAAGAATACTGGAGTGAGCTGCCACGTCCTTCTCCAGGGGATCTTCCCAACCCAGGGACTGGACTCGCATTTCCTGTGTCTCCTTCGTTGCAGGTGAATTCTTTACCGCTGAGCCACTGGGGAAGCCCATGTTTGGAGGGGATACTAGGAAATCATCTGATAGGCTGAAGAATGAGGATAGTTTCTGGGAGTCAGAGTAACTTGGTCAGTAGCCCATGGCAAGCCAGCTCTAGACAGTAGGAAGGCAAAGGGGGCAGGTACTTGTTGCCTCCTGCCACCCTCTCCTGATGCTATCTCTGGCTCTCTGCTGGGTATTCCCCTGATCATCATTGTACGTGCTAGTGATTTCCAGCATCCTCATTTAATTTTAACCAATATTAAGTAAAAGAGAAACATAATAGTATTTTTGTGGATGTTAAATATAGAGTATCAAGATTACATCTCATCTACTAAATGTAATAATAAGGTTAAAGAGTAAATCATACATAGTGAAGTCAGAAAGGAAAACAAATAATCATATATTAATGTATATATGTGGAACCTAGAAAAAGGGTATCAATGATCTTATTTGCAAAGCAGAAAAAGAGACACAGATGTAGAGAACTAATGTTTGGAAACCAAGGTGGAGGGAGGTGTTAGGAAGAATTGGGAGATTGTAATTTACATATATACACTATTAATACTATCTATAAGATAGGTAGCTATTGAGGACATACTTTACAGCACAGGGAACTCTGCTTAATGCACTGTGGTGACCTGAATAGGAAGGAAGTCCAAAGGGAGGGGATATATGTATCTGTATGGCAGGAAGAGAAGGGAACGACAGAGGACGAGATGGTAGGATGGCATCACCAACTCAATGGACATGAGTTTGAGCAAACTCTGGGAGATGGTAAAGGACAGGGAAGGCTGGCATGCTGCAGGCCACAGGGTCACAGTCGGACACAACTGAGTGACTGATCAACAACATGGCTGATTCACTTTGCTGTACAGTTGAAACTAACACAACATTGTAAAGCAACTAATCTCCAATAAAATTAATTTTTAAAAAGAGTAAATGAATTAAGACTGAAGATGTAAAACTAAACCAGAAACAAGAATCTCAAATTAATAGGCATTATGAGAACCTATTGTGGGCAGGGTCCCTTGAAGCAATAGTTACTGACTGAAGTCAGCAGAGGAATTGCAGTGGAAAGCACATGGGAGAATATGCAGGGGTGATGTGGCCCAAGAAGGATGAGACAGGAAAAACTGATGTGAAGTCCCAGGTGCATATCAAGAATTGGAAAGTTAGGTTTGTTTATGATATTTTATAGAGTATTTTTGAAGCAACTTGGAAATTTTTTTAGTAAACTAGGCTTTGATGTTTTTCTTCTAAAATCCAAGCTGTCCATCAAATCTTAAATAATACGTTTTAGTAATATTGGCTCCATACTGTTTCCATCACTTTGGAGTATTTATAGACCTCAAATATAAATCTGATTATTAAAAACAAGTCAGATTTTTGGCTCTCAAACAGAACATTATGAAAACATGCCTTAAAGGCAGTTCATCAAACTTATAGGTCAAGTCTTTTTTCTACAAACTTTCAAATTTAAGATAAAGTTTCTTGGAATCTAGGCCACATATAAATTGAGTATGTTTGTGTTTACAATACGTATCTCAATCAGAAGGTAGAGCATAAAAGAAAAAAGCATGAATTAGATCATGGAAGACCTAAATTCTACCATTGGCTCTAGTACTAATTTGACTCCTCAATTTGTGTAAGTTAATTAATATCCCTGAGCCTCAGCTTATGTATCTGTAAAGCTGACTGTGGAACAATCATTCTATTACTTTGTTTTTAAGAAAAGATATGCTTATAAACTAATATCAAAGTAACAGAAGCTCACAGTAAAAAGGTCAAATAGTATCAAAATGGCAAAAGTAAAATACTTGATTCCTTTATCAGATCCCCAATTCTTACTTTTTTTTCACCAGTAATTATCTCTCTGGGCTTCCCTGGTAGCTCAGCTGGTAAAGAATCTGCCTGCAATGCAGGTAATCCCAGTTCGATTCCTGGGTCAAGAAGATCCCCTGGAGAAGGAATAGGCTGCCCACTCCAGTATTCTTGGGCTTCCCTGGTGGCTCAGATGGCAAACAATCCGCCTGCAATGCAGGAGGTCTGGGTTCGATCCCTGGGTTTGGTAGACCCCCCCTGGAGGAGGGCATGGAAATCCACTGCAGTATTCTTGCCTGGAGAATCCTCGTGGACAGAGAAGCCTGGAGGGCTACAGTCCCTGGGGTGGCAAAGATTCGGACATGACTGAGCGACTAAACAGCACCATAATCTCTCTTAGTAGAAACTTGTAGACGTTCAGTAATTTTACCTGCATATACAAATAGAGAAATTCTTAGGCCTGGATGGAAAAAGAGATCAAGTCCTAGTTCCCAGCCTGGCCCACGGTTGGGTCAAGGTAAAGGACTCAAGAATGACTGATGGATGCCTGAATGCCTTGATCCTTGTGCCCCAGGTCCTGCCTTAGAAACGGGGTGGCACTCAATTTCTCCTCCTTCCTGTGTCCTGCCTTTTTTTTTTTTTTTTGTATCTCCTTCACTGCTGGGCCTTTGAGCTCTGCCCATGAAGCTCAGTCTATGGCTGGGACTCAGCTAACTCCTGAAAATATTTTTTCTGAGCCAAGAATGGCTTCCCATCTGGTAGCAGCCTGGTACCACTGGGCACACCCAGTACTTGTTTTAATCTAAGCCAACTCCCCTGCAATCTGGTTAACTCTTCCAAGTGTGGTGGCTGTGCCATAAGAAAACATATAACAGTATGGGTATTTTTAGGTCTGCGGTATTTTTTCATGTGTCTGCTGTACAGTTGGACCATAAATGGGCAACTCAGGCCAGCACAATCATCTGGAGGCTATGACATGAGTGCAGTGGGGCTGCAGTTTATTGGCTCTGAGTTTTCCCAGCATGACCTCAAACTATCACTTAGGTCTTTATAAAAGCAAACAGGCGGTTGGCTGCCTACAGGTTCTGGTACAGATGCCTAGAGGAGTGACATAAAATATGCAGCAGATTAACTGTCTAGAAGGACTACATGTGGAATTTGAAACCATCAAAATATCCTTGGGCTTTCTCAAAATAACTGTTCTGGAAGTGATGTTTCTGTGTCAGCTAATCCACGTGTCTGACAGGCCACTGTAATAAATGCACAGGGCCATGAAAATGCTTTTGCCGTATTCGGTTTGAATTTAAAATTTCATTAAATATAAATAGTTAGCTGCTAAACATTATTCTTTTGTAACTTATTTCCCTTCACATTATGTGTTAGACATTTATTTATTCTGATACATTTGGCTTTAGTTAATTTAAACTGATGTATAGTGTGCCATTATATGAATATACTAAAATGTCATCCATTCTCCCATTGAGCTACTAGCATGAAGATAATTATACCACTGGCTGTTGAGTGGTTTGTTATGCAGCTTTACTATAGGAATAGCTAGCTGATACACAAGGTATGTACATCAATTTTAATAAATACTGAAAAATTGCTTTTCCAGCTGTTTGTACCAATTTTGTAGTCCTATGACAGATTCTCAACATATTTGCCAAAACTTGATAGTTTTGTATATTGTTACATTTGTGTTAATTTGATGAGTGGGAAATGGTATCTTATTGCTTTAAATTGCATTCTTCTGATTGTTGGTCAGCGTAATTATCTTTTCACATGTTTTCTTTTTTGGTCATTTAGATTTCCTATTCTGTGACTAGTATCTGTTCTAATTCTCTACCTATTTTAAAACATGATTATGAAAATTATTTTTTATACATTTTCTTTAATACTTTTTTGTTTGACTGTACCTGGTCTTAGTTGCGGCACTTGGGATCTAGGTTCTCTGACCAGGGATCGAACCTAGGTCTCCTGCATTGGGAGCACAGAGTCTCAGCCACTGGACCACCAGGGAAGTCCCATGAATATTATTTTTTATTAATTTTAGGAATTCATGTGCTTATTCTGGGTACCAGTGTTTTTTCAGTTATGTGCTGCAAGTATCTTCTCCTACCCTTAGCTTTTGATATAAAGCTTTTGCTCATGTCAAATTTTTTTTACTTCCTTTATGTGCAGTTTATGTCTTGTTTAGGGAATTTTTTCTTATGCCATGTCATAAAAATTCTATATTCTCTTTCAAAAGTTTTAAAATTTTGTTTTTAACATTTTAGCTTTTAATTCTTTGACATTTATTTGATATATGGTGTAGGGTAGAAATATGAATGACTTTTTCACTTTGAATAACCAATTGTCCTAGCCCTATTTATTGAATTATTTGCAATGCCACCTCTGTTATAGATGAAGTCCATATATTTCTCTGCTTCTGACTTCTATTCTGTTCCTGGCCTGTTAGTGTTTCCCTGTGTCAATGTTCTCCTAGTTTAAATGATAAAACTTTAAAAATTAAATATCTTAATATCTGTTTAGTTTTTGTTCTTTATATTTTTTGGTTATTATTCTTTCCCATTGATTTTTCATATGATTTTAAGATGAAAAACTCTGTTGAGCTCTAGATTGGAATTACATTGTTTATATATTAATTTGGGGACTTGTTACATTTAACTGGTTTTAAGCCTCGTCATTCATAAATACAGTACTGCTATTCTTTTCTTTAGATCTTCAATAATGTCTTCCAAATTTCTCCATGAAGACCTTGCACAGTTTTTGTTAGTTTTTATTTTTGGATTTTAAAAACATTTAAAAATGTTATTGCTGTAGAGAATGGTATTTTTTTCCTATTACCTTTTAAACTACTTATTAATAGAAATAAAAGGCTATTTTAATTTGCTGATTTATATTCAGCAATCCTTTTGAACTCTCTCATTAATCTGAATGATAGGTCTGAAAGCTCTTCTAGACAGTCATGTTGTCAGCAGAGGACTGTTTTGTATATTCCTTTGCTATTATTATCTTCTTTTTATGGCCTAGCTTCTCTCTAATGATGAAGGAAAGCAATGTGGCTTTGAGAATTTTTTTTTCATGCCTCTGGACTAAAGAGAGAGGCAGGAAAACTAGAACCATAAATTACACGGCTGGGAATGTCGTTTTGTAAATTTATTCCTTTTGAAAATATTGTGCCAAATCTTCAACAAAAAATATTTTTCGAACAATAATAAATTAGTGGCAGAGTTAGGATGAGACCATAGGCTTCTGCAGTATTCACTCTTCTAAAACTTGACATAAATTAATTTATCTTTATCTTGTGAACTACGTGAGAACATTCTTACCTACAGATAAGAAAACTGAGGCACAGAGAGGTAAAATGATTTCACAAAGGTCACACAACTAGTAAGTGGCTGAGCCAGAATTTGAACCCAGGTTGTTTCATGAGGCAAAGAGTTTATTTTTCAGCTTTGCTCAATTGTAACATCAAGTCTAATACTTGCAAAGATTTCCCCAATTTGGGCAGGAGGGCCCTATGGAGGGTGAAACCCATCTTTAGAATTAGAGAGGTTTGAGTTCAAATTTTAACTTTAGCCATACAGCTTTGCAAAATTCCTTACAACAACTTGAACCTCATCTTCCTCACTCATAAAATGGGCATATAATCTCATCTTTCTTCAAAGGATGCAAAAACTCTCCCATGGATTATTCCAGAGCATGGGGTGTGAGCACAAAGAGTAATAAAGACTCTGCTTTGTCTGATGGGGTGCTTAGATCACTTGGGACATGAGCATCCTTTGGGTTCTGGGCTTTGGCTTCCTACCCACCTGGTTTCCTCTTTGCTTTCACAGGTTCTCTGCAGCGTCAGTTCTGGTGATCATACAGCAACCCAGGTGTGCTCACTATTACAGAAGAGTGAGGTGAGGGCAGGGTAGCAATGAGGGACAGCGGGAAGGCTGTGCTGAGAGGGAGACGGGGAACTGGGAATGAGCCCCATCATCTCTTCATTGTTTTTCTAGGTATTTCAATAGGATGTTGAATAAAAGTGGTGATGAGTGTGTTCTTGTTTTTGACATTGAGGGGAAAACCTTTAATGTTTGTTTGGGCTGCTGATAGATATCCAGCATGCCGGTCGTTTGCGTATTTGCTCTCAAATCTCTGCCCTTTTCCCATCATCTACATCTCCCAGACACTCTCAACTGGATTTTGGCTATTCTTGACTAATAGAACGCACAGCTAGGAGACTACAGTGGCAGGAAGGGAGAAGTCAGAGAGTTTCTCCCTCTCTCTTGACTCAGCAGAGCTCTATCTTCTCCATGATGTCACCTCCTGCTAGACAATCGCTTACTTTGTGGTCACAGCTTGTACACGATAGCCTCCCTGTAGCTCTAGCTGCCTGGAGGTTTCAGGTCTTAAACTCTACTTACCCTGCTTCCTCCTTCTGTCTCTTCACTAAGGATGTTAGAGCTTCTTGAGCTTTACTAATGTCTGTCACCCCTCGGGGTTCCAGCTGTCCCCACATGTCTTGAACTTGTTCCCTAAGGTAATTTCCTTTACGGGACTTTTGGCATGGGCCCTATATTCCTGACTGGATCCCAACTAAAACATTAGATTGGAAAAGTTCTAATCCATTCTTAGTTCGCTTATGGTTTTATTTGTTTTTCTTTGTTTTAATAAAAAAGTTTAATATTATATTGTACCAAATACGTTTAGTGTTGAGTTGCTATATGTGAGCAACTTTGGAGAGCTTTATGTGCTATTTCTATTTTATTCTGTTAATATGGTATATTAAATTTAATAGACTTCCTGAATGCAAACCATCTTTGCACTCCTTGAGTAAACCCTGTTTGTTCATTATACTGTTGTTTAAAAACAGTATGCTGAATTGTTTGCTATATTTCAAAAGGATATTTGCATCTATATTCACAAGCATAATTGTTCTATAATTTTCTGTTTTAATATTTCTCTTAGTGTAGTGGTGCAATTTCTATATTCGCAGCTTAATTTCTGTCCCATTTTTTGTTCTATTTAAAACAAATAGAAAAAAATAGTTTGCTGTTTGTTTTTGCTTTGAGAATTAATTCTTCACCTTTGATGATTACAATTTTACCATGATTTTATATTTTGGGATATTTATCTTTTAAAAAATTACTTCTTACTTTCACATTGTTTCATCTATACTTTTTCTTGTATTCCTATGAGATTTACATTGGACACACGCTCACCTCTATGCTTTTTAAAAACGTAACTGTTTAAGTATAACATGTTTTTATTTAATTTTTGCAAGTTTGGATTTCTAAAGTCTTTATTTTTAAAATTTTTACATTTTCTCACTCTTTTTAAAACTGAAGTAGAGTTGATTTACAATATTATACTAGTTTCAGGAATATAGCTAGTGATGCAGTATTTTTTGCCATTTATACTCCAATATAGGTTATTACAGGATAATGAGTATAATTCCCTGTGCTATTCAGTATACCTTTGCTGTTTATCTATGTTATATATAGTTTGTATTTGTTAATCTGTTAATACCCTTAATTTGTTCATTCCCTCCTATCCCCTCCCCTTTAGTAACCAAAAGTTCATTTTCCATACCTGAGTTAGACTCAGATATGGTCATTTACATATCGATGCAAATGAATGTTTACCTAGACATTCATTTGTATTACTGTTTAGGTTCCAAATATAAGGGATATCACTTAGCATTTGGGTTTGTCTGACTTATTTCACTAAGCATTTTCCAGTTGTTTTTGAAGTTCTTCTCTGTTCATTTCTTCTTTTTGCTTTTCCGGTTGAGGTTTGATAATTTTCTTTTGTAGTATGCTTGTGTAAGGAAGGATTTCTTTCTGGTTTTGTGTATATATTTTGGGTTTTTGATTTGTGGTTACCGTGGAGTTCACACATGTTGACCCATAATTATATCCACTAGATTTGAACTGGTAGTAATTTAAGTTCAAACATATTCTAAAAGAAACACATTTTTTACTCCCCTCCCCACATTTTGTTTTTGATGTCATATTTTCCACTTCATACTTAGCCCTTTTTCTACAAACTTTTAAATTAATTTTTTCCATGGGTAAGATTCCTTTATCAATTTCAATACCATAATATATGATTAAAAATTCTTTATCAGTTTGCCCAACAAAATTAATTTTATCCTTAGTAAATTAACATTCTGATTGTATATTTTGCTAGTTGTCTTTCTGAGCATTAGATTTTGTTGTAATATTTAGGTTTCTGGTCTCATCTTGAATGGTAGTTTTTTTTTTTGCCTCTTCTCTCTTCTTCTAGATTAGTCTTCTCTGATGAGTATATTGCTGTTGTCTTCAGGTAGGCTGCAGATCCACACTGAAAACTAGATATTCTAACGTATTTGATGCCTCTGCACTGATGCAATTTGGTGATTTTGCAGATCCGATCACTAAGCCTATTACTAAGTTGGTTTAGTTTCTAAATTTGAGCCTGTGTTTGTGTCTTACTGATATGCCAACTGTATTAGACAGAAAAGTGGCCCCTAACAATGTCTAGATCCTAATCCTCAGAATCTGTGAGTATGCTACTTCATACTATATAGTAAAAGATACTGCAGATGTGATAAAGGTTAAGGACCTTGATTTGGGGAGGTTATTCATGTGGACCCAATATAATCATAATCACATAAACCTTAAAAATCAGAGAAGCTTTCCCATCTGCAGTCAGTGAGAGAGAAGTGTGATGACTGGAAGGGTCAGAGAGTTGCTGGCTTTGAAGATAAAGGAGGGAGATCAAGAGTTAAGGAATGATGGATGAACAGTGTGTAGGAGCTGAAAAATAAGGAAACAGAGTCTTCTTTACAGCTTCCAGAAAGGCATGCTGACATCTTGGTTTAAGCCTCATGATAAGTGTAAGATAATAAATTTCAGTTGTTTTAGGTCATTATGTTTGTGGTAATTTGTTACAGCAATGATGGAAAATTAATACCAATTCTAAGATATATCTGGAGAAGGCAATGGCACCCCACTCCGGTACTCTTGCCTGGAAAATCCCATGGACCGAGGAGCCTGGTAGGCTACAGTCCATGGGGTCGCTAAGAGTCAGACACGACTGAGCGACTTCACTTTCACTTTTCCCTTTCATGCACCGGAGAAGGAAATGGCAACCCATTCCAGTATTCTTGCCTGGAGAATCCCAGGGACGATGGAGCCTGGTGGGCTGCCATCTATGGGGACGCACAGAGTCGGACACGACTGAAGCGACTTAGCAGCAGCAGCAGCATAAGATACGTCTAAAGCAGGAAGTGAAGTGAAGTTGCTCAGTCGTGTCCGACTCTTTGCGACCCCTTGGACTGTAGCCTACCAGGCTCCTCAGTGCACGGAATTTTCTAGGCAAGAGCACTGGAGTGGGTTGCCTTTTCCTGCTCTAGGAGATCTTCCCAACCCAGGGATCGAACCCAGGTCTCCCTCATTGCGGGCAGACGCTTTACTATCTGAGCCACCAGGGATGCTGTAAAGAAGGAAATTGGTATCATTTTAATCAAGTAATTAAAGAATTTCTATTTTATTTCTTCTATTAGCTTTTTAGATATACTTTCTTTATTAAACACTTTCTTTAGAAATTATAATATGTATTTTCACTCAGTCTACCTTTAATTAATGTTATACCACTTCACACATGATGTAAGAAACTACATTCACCCTTCCTCTCCTTTGTTTTGTCATATATTATACTTCCACATCATGGTCAACAAAAGAGACCGAAAGGCATACTTGGATGCAATCTCAAAAACAATACAATGATCTCTGTTCGTTTCCAAGGCAAACCATTCAATATCACAGTAATCCAAGTCTATGCCCCGACCAGTAATGCCAAAGAAGCTGAAGTTGAACGTTCTAAGAAGACCTACAAGACCTTCTAGAACTAACACCCCCAAAAGATGTTCTTTTCATTATAGGGGACTGGAATGCAAAAGTAGGAAGTCAAGAAACACCTGGCGTAACAGGCAAATTTGGCCTTGGAGTACAGGATGAAGCAAGACAAAGGCTAATACAGTTCTGCCAAGAGAACAAACTGGTCATAGCAAACACCCTCTTCCAACAACACAAGAGAAGACTCTACACGTGGACATCACAAGATGGTCAATACCGAAATCAGACTGATTATATTCTTTGCAGCCAAAAATGGAGAAGCTCTATACAGTCAGCAAAAACAAGACCGGGAGCCGACTGTGGCTCAGATCATGAACTGCTTATTGCCAAATTCAGACTTAAATTGAAGAAAGTATGGAAAACCACTAGTCCATTCAGGTATGACCTAGATCAAACCCCTTATGAGTATACAGTAGAAGTGACAAATAGATTTAAGGGAATAGACCTGATAGACAGAGTGCCTGATGAACTATGGACAGAGGTTCATGACATTGTACAGGAGACAGGGATCAAGACAATCCCCATGGAAGAGAAATGCAAAAAAGCAAAATGGCTGTCTGAGGAGGCCTTACAGATAGCTGGGAAGAGAAGAGAAGCGAAAAGCAAAGGAGAAAAGGAAAGATATTCCCATCTGAATGCAGAGTTCCAAAGAATAGCAAGGAGAGATAAGAAAGCCTTCCTCAGCGATCAGTGCAAAGAAATAGAGGAAAACAACAGATTGGGAAAGACGAGAGATCTCTTCAAGAAAATTAGAGATACCAAAGGAACATTTCATGCAAAGATAGGGTTGATAAAGGACAGAAATGGCATGGACCTAACAGAAGCAGAAGATATTAAGAAGAGGTGGCAAGAATACACAGAAGAACTGTACAAAAAAGATCTTCATGACCCAGATAATCACGATGGTGTGATCACTCATCTAGAGCCAGACATCCTGGAATGTGAAGTCAAGTGGGCCTTAGAAAGCATCACTACGAACAAAGCTAGTGGAGGTGATGGAAGCCGGTTGAGCTATTTCAAATCCTCAAAGATGATGCTGTGAAAGTGCTGCACTCGATATGCCAGCAAATTTGGAAAACTCAGCAGTGGCCACAGGACTGGAAAAGGTCAGTTTTCATTCCAATCCCTAAGAAAGGCAATGCCAAAGAATGCTCAAACTACCACACAATTGCACTCATCTCACATGCTAGTAAAGTAATGCTCAAAATTCTCCAAGCCAGGCTTCAGCAATACGTGAACCGTGAACTTCCAGATGTTCAAGCTGGTTTTAGAAAAGGCAGAGGAACCAGAGATCAAATTGCCAATATCCGCTGGATCATCGAAAAAGCAAGAGAGTTCCAGAAAAACATCTATTTCTGCTTTACTGACTTTGCCAAAGACTGTGTGGATCACAATAAATTGTGGAAAATTCTGAAAGAGATGGGAATACCGGACCACCTGACCTGTCTCTTGAGAAACCTGTATGAAGGTCAGGAAGCAACAGTTAGAACTGGACATGGAACAACAGACTGGTTCCAAATAGGAAAAGGAGTACATCAAGGCTGTATATTGTCACCCTGCTTATTTAACTTATATGCAGAATACATCATGAGAAATGCTGGGCTGGAAGAAACACAAGCTGGAATCAAGATTGCCAGGAGAAATATTAATAACCTCATATATGCGGATGACACCAACCTTATGGCAGAACGTGAAGAAGAACTAAAGAGCCTCTTGATGAAGGTGAAAGAGGAGAGTGAAAAAGTTGGCTTCAAGCTCAACATTCAGAAAACTAAGATTATGGCATCTGGTCCCATCACTTCATGGCAAATAGATGGGGAAACAGTGGAAACAGTGTCAGACTTTATTTTTGGGGGCTCCAGAATCACTGCTGATGGTGATTGCAGCCATGAAATTAAAAGACGCTTACTCCTTGGAAGGAAGGTTATGGCCAACCTAGATAGCATATTTAAAAGCAGAGACATTACTTTGCCAACAAAGGTCCGTCTGGTCAAGGCTATGGTTTTTCCAGTGGTCATGTATGGATGTGAGAGTTGGACGGTGAAGAAAGCTGAGCGCCGAAGAATTGATGCTTTTGAACTGTGGTGTTGGAGAAGACTCTTGAGAGTCCCTTGGACTGCAAGGAGATCCAATCAGTCCATCCTAAAAGAGATCAATCCTGGGTGTTCATTGGAAGGACTGATGTTGAAGCTGAAACTCCAATACTTTGGCCACCTCATGCGAAGAGTTCACTCATTGGAAAAGACCCTGATGCTGGGTAGGATTGGGGGCAGGAGGAGAAGGGGACGACAGAGGATGAGATGGTTGGATGGCATCACCGAATCGATGGACATGGGTTTGGGTAGACTCCGGGAGTTGGTGATGGACAGGGAGGCCTGGCATGCTGCAATTCATGGGGTCGCAAAGAGTTGGACACGACTGAGTGACTGAACTGAACTGATACTTCCACATATGTTATAAACCCCACAATGCAGCCTTTTCACTTTAAATAATTATTTTGAAAGATTTTAAAAGAACAATATTTTGAATTTGCCTAATATTTACCATTTCCACTTTTCCCCCTGTAAATCCAAGCTTCCTTACTGTATAATTTCTCTTCAAGTTGAAGACTTTATTAAGTGCTTCTTATGGAATGGATCTATTGGAAAAAATTCTCTCAGCCTTCATAATGCCTCTATTTCACTTTAGTTTTTAACAGAAACTTTTTATGAGTATGAAATTTTAGGCAGACAGTTTTTTTTCCAGTACTTTAAAGATGTCATTTCATTTTCTTCTGTCTTTCAAAAGTCTGTTATTATGCTTATCATTGTTCCTCTCTATGCACTAAGACTTTCTTTCTCTAGCTACATTTAAAACTTGATCTTTTAGCAAGTTGACAATGACATTTAGTTTCTTTTAAACTGTGATTTTAAAGATGTGTTTTTTAAAAAAAATACTTACTGTGCTGGGAATTTGTTGAGTTTCCTGCACCTGTACTTGATGCTTTACCACCAAATTTGCAAAAATATTTAGCTGCAATTTCCAGTATTTTCTGCTCTACTCTTTACTTTTATGTAACTTCAATTATACATGTGCAACACCACTTAAATATCTCACAAACTACAGATGCTTTATTTTTTTCAAACTATTTTCATTTTCTATTTCAGTTTAGATAATTTCTGTTCATCTATCTTCAAATTCACTAAGTTTTTCATCTGCAGAGTCCAATTTGTTGTTAATCTCATGCAGTGAATTTCAAAATTAAAATACAGTATTTTTCACTTGGTTGTAGAACTCTATTGGTTCTTCTTTCCTAAAATATGCTAGGTTCTCATCTAATTTGTTATTCTAAAATGCATTTACAATATTTGTTTTAAAGTCCTATCTGATTTTTTATTAACTGGGTCACCATAGTTTGTCTTCCATTGAATGTTTTGTTTTGATTATGGAGAACAATTTCCATGTGTGTCTTAGAATTTTTGATTGTATTCCAGACATTGTGTACAAAACAAACAAACAGTAGAAGCTCTTTTTGGTTTTTTACAGAAAGTGAGAAGCTGATCATGCAGATTGCTGTTAAAGTTAAGTTGTTCCAAACTGGGCTACAGCTTTAATTAAATTGAGTTCACTTGTGATTAACCTAACCTTCCATATCTAGGACAGCTGCCTTTTTTTTTTTCTTTTAATCTTGTCTGTGTTTGAGTTCGGAAGGGACTGAGCTGCAGTTTTGATATTTTTTGCTTTAGATTCACTCAGATTATGTTCTAGGAATCCAATCAGTGTGAAATCATGCAGGACTACAGTTCTAGATTCCTCTACTTTTCCTCTAACTGAGTGAAAGAAAGTGAATTTGGGGGCTAATTAAAAAAAATTTTTTTTTTGAATTGCATCTCTTCCAATTTTAAACCTGTCTTTCTGGCCCACCCTGTTTTCCATAAGCTTGACTAATTTCGCCTCTTCACTGTAAAATGTCTCTATCTATAGAAAGGATGCTACTTTTTCTTCCAGTATCTAAACCAGGTGCCTATCCCAAGGTATGGAAATTACTGTGGTCTCTGTTCTTCTAAGGAGGAGTTTGGCTGAAATTTTTTTCACTGAACAACAAATAAATGTTGAATGGTTTGGTGCTATAATTATTTTAGTTGGGGCTTCAATTTTCTCATGTAGATTGTCTTTTTCTCTTTTTCAGAAATTATAATGACTTTTTAATGAGTGAACTTTATTCTTTTTACATAGAATTAAAATATTCTTCTGCCAGTTTCTCATTTGTGTCCAGATAACATGACTTTTATTTTATCATCATTTAGAAAAGCGGGAAATATTTCGTCAAATGGTCCATTGAGAGTTTTGTTGATGTGAAAAATTTTAGAATGGTTATTTCATTAAGTATTTAAAAGACTCTTATAGTGAGTATTACAAGGAGGCTGGAGGAAAGTACACAATTTACTTTCACTTATTCTAATCTCTTCAAATCTCTGAACACACATGTATTAAAATATGGGGTGTGAGTTCCTCTCTTCACTGAATTGTTGCTAAACTATCAAAACTGAAAATAATTGCTGATTTGTATAACTTCTTCTAGGCACATATCCGTTGGATCATCGAAAAACCAAGAGAGTTCCAGAAAAATATCTATTTCTGCTTTACTGACTATGCCAAAGCTTTTGACTGTGTGGATCACCGCAAAATGTGGAAAATTCTTCAAGACATGGGAAGACCACACTACCTGACATGTCTCCTGAGAAATCTGTATGCAGGTCAGGAAGCAACAGTTAGAACTGGACATGGAACAACAGACTGATTCCAAATCGGGAAAGGAGTAGGTCAAGGCTGTGTATTGTCACCCTGCTTATTTAACTTCTATGCAGAATACATCATAAGAAACACTGGGCTGGAAGAAACACAAGCTGGAATCAAGATTGCCGGGAGAAATATCAATAACCTCAGATATACAGATGACACCACACTTAAGGCAGAAAGTGAAGAAGAACTAAAGAGCCTCTTGATGAAAGTGAAAGAGGAGAGTGAAAAAGTTGGCTTCAAGCTCAACATTCAGAAAACTAAGATCATGGCATCTGGTTCCATCACTTCATGGCAAATAGATGGGGAAACAGTGGAAACAGTGTCAGACTTTATTTTTTGGGGCTCCAAAATCACTGCTGATGGTGATTGCAGCCATGAAATTAAAAGACGCTTACTCCTTGGAAGAAAAGTTATGACCAACCTAGACAGCATATTAAAAAGCAGAGACATTACTTTGCAAACAAAGGTCTGTCTAGTCGAGGCTATGGTTTTTCCAGTAGTCATGTATGGATGTGAGAGTTGGACTATAAAGAAAGCTGAGCGCCAAAGAATTGATGCTTTTGAACTGTGGTGTTGGAGAAGACTCTTGAGGGTCCCTTGGACTGCAAGGAGATTCAACCAGTCCATCCTAA
This sequence comes from Okapia johnstoni, assembly GCA_024291935.2. Taxonomy (NCBI): domain Eukaryota; kingdom Metazoa; phylum Chordata; class Mammalia; order Artiodactyla; family Giraffidae; genus Okapia; species Okapia johnstoni. The sequence goes on from CM044323.1 coordinate 40,300,238, forward strand.
AGGAAATAAGTCCTGAATATTCATTGGAAGGACTGATGTTGAAGCTGAAACTCCAATATTTTGGCCACCTCATGCGAAGAACTGACTCATTGGAAAAGACTCTGATGCTGGGAAAGATTGAAGGCAGGAGGAGAAGGGGATGGCAGAAGATGAGATGGTTGGATGGTATCACCGACTCAGTGGACATGAGTTTGAGTAAACTCTGGAAGTTGGTGACGGACAGGGAGGCCTGGTGTGCTGCAGTCTATGGGGTCGCAGAGTCGGACATGACTGAGTGACTGAACTGAACTGAACTGAGGCACATATCAAGTGCCATGTAAGAATGGAACTCTTTGGGGACCCTCTCTATTTCACGGCTCTATTTCTCTTTCTTAAAATGTGTATTTATTTGTTTATTTTGGCTGTTTTAGGTTTTTGATGCTGCACAGTCTTTTCTCTAGTTGCAGTGTGCAGCTTCTCTTTGCAGTGGCTTCCCTTGTGGCTCCCAGGCTCTAGAGCACAGGCTCAATAGTTGTGGTGCATGGGCTTAGATGCTCCACAGCATGTGGTATCCTCCCAGATCAGGGATTGAATCCATGGTCTCCTACCTTGGCAGGCAGGTTCTTTACCAGTGAGCCACCAGGGAAGCCCTATTTCTCTGTCTTTATAACAGCTGAGTTCAGGTGTGGATTTGCTTTTGTCTGTACTACTCAATGGGCTTCCCTGGTGGCTCAGCATTAAAGAATCTGACTGCAATGCAGGAGATGCAGGTTTGATCCCTGGGTCTGGAAGATCCACTTGAGAAGGAAATGGCAACCCACACTCCAGTATTCTGGCCTGGGAAATTCCATGGACAGAGGAGTCTGGGAGGCTACAGTACATGGGGTTGTAAGAATCAGACACAACTTAGTGACTAAACCACCACCACCATACTTAACAACAGTCAGTGAGCACATTATAGGTGAGGATCACATTTCTCTGCAAGTCAGGGAAATTATCAGCATTGTATTTTCAGTTGTTGCTTCCTGTTCATTCTCACTGTTCTTCATGTCTGGAACTCTGATTAGTCTAAGGTTGGAATATTTAAGTCTATCACCCCAAGACTCTTAAATCATTTTCATATCTTAAAAAATTTCTTTATATCTTTGTTCAGGCTCTGCCTTTTCTGTACTCTCTTCCAATTTATTAATACTCTCTTTGGCTAGGATTGATATCATCTATTAATTTTCCAATAAGAATGATTAAAATTTAATTTCTAAGATTTCTAAGTACTGTTTCTCCTCTCATTCATGTTCTCTCCTCCTTTTCTTCCTCCCTTACTGCTTTTCAAAATCTCTACTGTCCCTGATGCATAGCTACTAATTTTGTTATATAGTCTTTAATTTAGCTTTTGGGAAGAAGTTATTCCTTTTTCAAATTTTTTGAGTACTTTAAGGACATTTTAAAATTTTTTCTAGGAGACATCTTTATATTTGCATTCAGTCGGAATTGAGTCTTCTCATTTGCTAAGTGGTTTTAAATTGTTTTGGTTATTTTCATTTTGTTATCTTTTTTATCATATTATCTTTATGTGCTCCTGAACTTTAGTTTGCAAGTTCATCTTGTGAAGAAATTTCTTATGTCTTTCCCTCCACTTCTTACCATTTTCCCACGTATTGGTGTCTTTGGTAGCTTTACAATTGCTTCCACCAGTCTCTGCAGGGCCCACCATTAAAAAAAAATTACCTATATTGGTGGATCAGGACTTTTGTTTGAAGAGATATCACAGATCAATTTCTGGGCAGTAATCATTTGGCCGAGATCTTGCTACTTCTTTCTGGTCACTCTAAGCAATGACTCCTTCTAGGCCTCTACAGAGGCAATAGCACTGACTCTGGTTAATGAATGGGAAAGTCCCCATGGCAGGACAATCGGGCTTGACACAGGAGGTCTGTCTGCTTTTTTTCCCCACAATAACTGGGGACTTCCAGCCCTGCTACCACAGTAGAGGTGAAAATTCTCTGCTTGTTTTGGATCTCAGAGCCACTGCTTATAACCTTGTATTTTTGTTCTATTTATTTTTCTTCCCAGTGGAACCATTTATGAGAATGACTATGGGGTTTTCATATTTTCTTGTATTATATCTTTGCTATTTTGGGATGGAAGTGGGAGGTGGAAGAGTGGTCTTCCAAGAAACCCCACATCATGTTGACTAGAAGTCCAGATTTGTGTTTTAGAAATACAAATCTGGAATGACTATGTAGTGAATTAGAAGGCACTGAGGTTTGAGACAAGAGTTTTGTTCCAAAGAACTCCAGGAAAAGAGATAAAGGATAGTTTGTGAAAAGAATAGAGAAAAGAGAGGTAAATTACAGAGAGCTGGAAACATTATTCAAGTAAAGCTGGATTTACTTTAAAACCCTGGTTCTCAACAGGGCTATACTGCTCCCTAGAGGGTGTTTTGGAAATTGGTGGTAGTATTTTTGGTTGTCGTAGTTATGGGGGAGAGTTTCTGATATTTGGGGCTTCCCTGTTGGCTCAGATTGTACAGAATCTGCCTGCAGTGCAGGAGAGCTGGCTTCAACCCCTGGGTTGGGAAGATTCTCCAAGTTGGGAAGATGCCCTGGAGAATAGAATGGCTACCCACTCCAGGATTCTTGCCTGGAGAATCCTATGAACAGAGGAGCCTGGTGGGCTACACAGTCCATTGGTTCACATATGGTCAGACACAACTAAGAGACTAACATTTTTCTGATATTTAATAGGTGGGAGCCAGCCATGGTTAATGTCCTAGCATGTGTAGAATGCTCTTATACTTTGAAGGACTATCTAATGTCTTATATGGCTTTCAAATATCCCAGACATTTATGTGGGTGAAACACCTATTTAAAATTAGATAATTTACATATTAATATTAATTTTCTTCCACAGAATTTTATTTCACACTGAATTTTTCAACAGTACAACTACCATGTTAATTCAGTGAAGACTTTGTTTTGTTTGAAACCTAACCAAAATTATTCATCATTACAGAAAATCAATTTGCTGACAGCAGCAGTGCTCACAGTATATCAATCTCCAAAACTGGTGATTTGAAATATTTTTTCATCTGTGACTTTCATAGGGAATAGAGAAAATAAGAGATCATTTTGAAGAGACTTAGAATCAAATCTCATGTAACTAATGAGACCATATGAACATGAGGATCTAACTGAATTTTGCTAATAAGCTGTTGAAAGAGTTTCATACTATATCATTATATATTGAATATATATAATTATATAACATTTCATATTATATCATTGATGTATTTTTATTTCTCTATGTGTGGCACAATGTGACAAATCTGTATTTCAAAAATTACATAATGGAATTAGTTATTGTTTGGGGCTTTTGCTTTTCAACATTACTCTGATCCTGTCTCCAGGGGTCTAACATACTAATTTTCTTGTGCTAAATTTCTTCAATCATATCCAGCTCTTTGTGGCCCCATGGACTGTAGCCCACCATGCTCCTCTGTCCATGAGATTCTCCAGGCAAGAATACTGGAGTGGGTTGCTGTGCCCTCCTCCAGCGGATCTTTCCAACCCAGGGATTGAACCTGCATCTCTTGCGTCTCCTATATTGGCAGGAGGGTCATTTACCACTATCCTCACCCCGGAAGCCCCCAGTTCTTTTGAGTCTTTTGCATTCAGTTCCTTTTTGGAAATCATACCTTATTTTCCATCATCCAACAAAATCTTTGCAAATTCTGAGATTAAATGTATGCTTCAACATGTGGAGAGAGATTTCAAGAGAGATGTTTTAATACTACTCTATCCCATGTCATAACAAAAGGATCATTTTAACGCTGTGTTTATAAATATGGTCTAGCTCATTTGTGAGAATATTTTACTCATTCTTTCCTTTTTGACAGTGTGTAATTAATCTTGGCACTTATCCCTCCTTCATCCAGTGTTACTCTCTTCTTTCCCTATTCTTATATAAACAATTCCGGTCTATTGTTCCTTATCTCAATAGGTTTCATTCTCTTGCTATTCATGCTGCTACATTTTTTTCCCCTTGAATTACTCTGTAGAGTTCTTCATCATCTTACTTGTCTTAAATCTCAGTGTTTTTATTATATGTAGATGCAAACATCTGACTACTTCAATATATCATCTATTGTAGCAATGCTCAAGAATTTATACATTGAAATACAAATATATATATATATACACATACATGATTTCACCATAATTTAGTTCCTTTTATTTACTTTCATATTATAGGTATGACATTATACTGCTTAATATTAGTATGTACTGAATTGTGTTCCCTTAAAATTCGTATGATGAAGCCCTAACCCACAATACAACCCCCAATGTGACTATATTTGGAGATGAGGCCTTTAAAATGGTAATTAAGGTAAAATAAGATCAGAAAGGTAGGGCTCTAATCTAATAGGACTGGTATCTTTATAAGATGAGGAAGAGACACAAGGGATGCGCACACATGGAGAAAAGGTTACGTGAGGACACAGCAAGTTGATGACTACCCGTAAGCCAAGGAGAGAGGCCTCAGGAGACACCAAACCTGCTGACACCATGATCTCAGACTTCCAGCCTCTGGAACTATGAGACAATAAGTTTCTATTGATTAGGTCACCCAGGCTGTGGTGTTTGTGTTATGCTAGCTCTAATAAACTAATACAAATATTAGGTATGTAGACAGGTGAAATTGTCTATGGTTACCTCCTTCAGATTATTTAACAGGTATTACAAAATATTTGTTGTAAAAGGGGTTTGGCAGAGTCAAAGCACTCACAAATAGCCACATGCTTCCCCATATTTTCTGCCCCCTACACAGCTAGGTGGGGTCAGTTCCAACATGGACTGTGAGCAGAAATGACTTCTGTTACTTCTGAGATGAGCCATAGATGAGTTGTTGTGTGTGACCTTCCAGCTCCACTTCTTTATCTGTTGCAACAACCAGCAGGGCTCTGGTTTTATCAGTGTTTAGCTGATAGACTACAAAGAGCTCTAGCTCTGACACAGCTGCTTTTGAGAGATGTGAAACTCACAATGGTGAGAATGAGAAATTCCTTCTCAGGTTCCCAAGGTTAACCTGTTAAGACAGTATAATTTGCTGTTACCCAGACTGTATAAAATTTGGCGCTGTAAGAAGGATGTTGCCTTCTAAACCTAACATATGTATCATTGACTGCACTCTTATGTAGTAGGTGACAAGGAAATTTTTATTAGAGAGTGAGAAGATGAAGATCTATGTATACAGTGTCAAAATTTGACTATCATCTTTCGTAATACTGAAGACTAGCAAGCATAAGGAAATAGTTGGGAAACACAATGTTAATTGTGTGTGCTATTGGTTCCATTTAGCAAGGTATTATTATAAAAAAAGACAGATGAGCTGAGTAAAGCATTCTGGCAAACAGGATCTATGGCCTTGCGTTACTGGAAAAGTCAACTGCTTTGAGATCCTAACTGTAAGACAGACTTTAACAAGGCATTCAGAAATAAATGCTTTAAAAATCTCTCAAGTACATAAATAGCTTTAAGGGAAAGGTAAGGTTAAGTGTATGATTTTCCCACTTAAATGCAAGGCATGGCACCCTAAAACTCCCAGAAAAGAACATAGACAAAGCATTCTCTAATGTAAGCACTGTCAATGTTTTCTTAGGTCAATACATAAAGACAAAAGAAATAAAAGCAAAAATAAACAAAAGGGACCCAATCAAACATAAATTTTGCATAGCAAAGAAACCCATAAATAAAGCAAAGACAGCCTATGGACTGGGAGAAAATATTTGCAAATGATGTGATCAAAAAGAGCTTAATTTCCAAAATATACAAATAGTTAATACAACTCAATAACAAAAAAGACCCAATCAAAAAATAGGCAGAAGATCTAAACAGACATTTCTCCAAAGAAGACAGAGATGGCCAATACGCACATGAAAAGATGCTCAACATCTCTAATTATTAGAGAAATGCAAATTAAAACTACAATGAGGTACCACCTTACACACCATTCTCACAATCAGAATGGCCATCATTAAAAAGTCTACAAATAAAAATGCTGGAGAATGTGTGGAGAAAAGAGAACCCTCCTACATGTGGTGGGAATGTAAATTGGTGCAGTCACTATGGAAAACAGTATAGAGGTTCCTTAAAAAACCTAAAGACAGAGTTATCATATGATCCAACAATCCCACTCTTGGGCATATATCTGGATAATCATAATTTGAAAAGATATAGGCCTCTCAATGTTCACTGGAGCACTACTTACAATAGTCAGAACATGGAAGCAACCTAGATGTTCATCAACAGAGAAATGGATAGAGAAGTTGTGGTATATATGTGTGTGTGTATATATATATATATATATATATATATGTATATATATACACATACAATGGAATATTACTCAACCACAAAAAGGAATAAAATAATGCCATTTGCAGCAACATGGAAGGAACTAGAGTTGTTTTACTGAGTGAAGTAAGTCAGACAAAGAAAGACAAATATTGTATGATATTGCTTATATCATAAATATGATCACAGATGAACTTATCTATGATACAAAAACAGACTCACAGACATAGAGAACAACTTGAGGTTGCCAAAGGGGAGGAGGTGGTACGTGAGGGATGGATTGAGAGCTTGGGATTGGCAGATGCAAACTATTACATATAGGACAGATAAACAACTGGCCCTTACTGTATAGCACAGGGAACTATACTCAATATCCTATAATAAACCATAGTGGAGAAAGAAAAAACACTTAAAAAGAAAAGAGTATGGTCTTTCCATATTAGCCAGAGACTTCAAGGTGGCAGTCACTAAGTCAAAACCCAACAGACAAAAACCAAAGAAGCCAACTCACATGAGAGAAAATAAATATTGATGAGATATCAAAAAGAACTAAAGTTGAGCAAGTCTTTACATTTATTGATCATTTGAGTTTCTTCTTTTGTACCTTAGGCTTTGTTTTTTTTTTTGGTTGTGGCAAGTGAAATCTTTAATTGTGGAACGTGAGCTCTTGGTCGCGGCATGTGGGATCTAGTTCCCTGACCAGGGACAGAACCTAGGCCTCCTGCATTGAGAGCAGATTCTTAGCCACTAGACCACCTGAGCAGTCCTTGTACATTAGCTGTTTATACTCTTTGCTCATTTTTCTCTTGGGTATTAATTCTTTTTCATTGATCTGTATATTGTGGATATGTATCTTTTATCTCTACATAGGCTCCAAATATTTCCCCCATCCCCCACTTGTTTCCTAACTTTATGTTGTCATTTTTTTTTTAATCTAGAAGTCTTGTTTTTTCATGTGGTCCAAATCTGTTAGTCTTTCACTTTATGGATCTTAAAAACTATTTTCTCAGTATGCCTTTCTTCTACATAAAAAACTATTTTTCCTGTCTAAGTGGCCCTAAGAGGCCCTCTAGAATGATGAAAAAGAATGGCAGTGATAACAAACATTACTGTCTTATTCCTATCTTTGACTAGAATGCTTCTAAAGTTTCATCAAAAATTAAATATTTACTGGAGGACAGATTTGTTTTGAGTATCAAATGACTTCATCAGCTCATAAGCTATGAAAAATAGCTATTATTTATTATTTGTCAAACCACTTAAATTCTCTACTCTGAATCTCCTTACTTATAAATAAAAAATTGGACCTGGAAAATCTCTAAGCTTCTTTCCAGCACAGTCTTAAAATTCCATGATTAATTTTGAAAAGGTCTCAAGTCATTTCATCAACCTAAATAAACAGCAATCCTACCTGTGAAATAAAACACATAAGCCCAGAGAACAGGGAAGCCCCTCCATGATCTGAGTAACTCATATTTAGCTTTGTAAAGTAGTCTGAGGCCAAAAAAATTATCTTAACTTTGGTATATTTCCAGTTACTTTATAAAGCTGTTTGGCAGCTTTTACTAAAGGAAAAAATATGAAGTTGAGAGGAAATGAAAGTTGAACAATGATTGGAAAATCATTGGTGAATATGGCAACACCCCAGTTTCAAAAGCCAGTTGCAATCTGGTCAGTTTGGCGTGAAACAAGTTTATTATTATAATTTCCCCCTTCAATGGGTGGAGACTCAGTATCTGGGATGTAGAAGTTGGGAGACGAACCAAACTGGAAATAAAACCATAATTCCCCATGACCTATAGAGATACAAGAAGCAAAGGGAGGAGGAATATATGCTCATTGGGAAAGCGATTAAAATTGCCAAAGTCAGAATGGAGAAGCCGCCAGAAAAGATGCTGAGCGGAGGAGCAGACAAAGATCAAGAAATTGGCAGGGAGTCATGAGAGAGACAAAGCCAGAAAGGAACCCGAAATGAGTCAGGCTCTATAAAAGGAGTTCCAGCGAAGGAGCACGAAAGCGTGTGTGTGGGCGCCTGGGACAGAGGAGGGTGAGAAGAGCAAGGCAAGGGTCAAAACGCAGCAGCTTCAAAGATAAAAGCTCCTTGGAGAAGTTGCCTAGAGACGAAGAGCTGCTTTGCAGACTTTTCTGAGAACAGACCGGGAATGTCCAGTACACTGGAATACGTTATCATCTAAATTCTGCAAGGCAGAGGAAACGTAGTTGAGGTATAGAGGAGTTGAGAGCAATGCCCCCTGGACTGAACCAGATTAGGCAAAGGCTATATAACGGTAAAGGCTTCCCAAGTGGCGCTAGCGTTTTGTCCTGTACCATGAGGGCCTGGCTGGCTAAGTGTGGAAATCCTTGGTTGCATCTCCAAACCCCAACCCCTATCATCATCTTAAAGCATCATGTAAAATAACTACATTTTGCTCATTTCTGAGGCCTAGGTGTTTCTGGGGAAGAAAGAATAGACTTGTGGAAAGGATAACATCATCCTTAGAAGTGTATTTGGGCTGCTTGGCAAGGAATTCCAGGTACTGACCACCTAGAGCATGGCCTGAGGGCAGGTGGGCAGTCGTGGCTCTGTTGCCTCCCTCATCCGTCAGAGCGGGGAGGACCAGAGACAGGTTTCTGACATCTCCAGAATGTGAGGATCAGAAGAGGTGTCCTCCTGCCCAGGTCTAAGGTACTTCTCTTTCTGAACCTTGTAAAATTAAGCCAGGAGTTCTTATCCCTGAGATGGGGAGAACAATTCCTATTAGAGCAAATCTCCTCTGTGAACCAGCAGAATTTACAATGCCTGGAAACGTGTTAGAGAGGCAAACTCTTGGGGCCCATCCAAGACCTAACTAATCAGAAACTTTGTGTTTGGTGCTCAGCAATAGCAAGCATGTGATTCTGATGCATGCTGAAGTTTGAGAAGTACAGATTTATGAAAACTTGTTCTCAGCTGGGGCTGCAAAACACTACTTTGAATTTCTTTTAGGGTTTTTAAAATTGTTAAGGAAACAAAGGAAAACAAATTTAGGTACCAAGAATTTAACTGTACCTTGCTAGTATTTTATCTGCAATTTAACCCATCTTATTCTCCATTGGTCTATCTCTTATTTGATATTTCATTTGTTGATTCAAGTTTTCCAGCCATTTTTAGCTTACATTGGGTTCCAAAGGCTTTCTTGGTTTCCATCTGCTGACCATCAGTCGAATGTTCGTCATCTGCAGTGATGAGATGGAACCAAGCATTGACAAGTCGACCAGTCTTTTGAAAAAGGAAATTGTCTGCACTTAGCTGCATATGGAGCTTAAGTTGCAGTACACATTAGTATAGTACAAAGGTATAAGTTATATAACTGAATATTTTGTTATTTTCATCAGGTAAATACTGATTAATTTCCATTAAGACTTTGTGGCTCCGATCAGTTCTCACCTCTCTTCCTTCCCTGAGGATATCGTCTGAGTGCTTCTTAGCTCAGGCCTGGTTGATACTGGGGCTTCCGAACACTACACAGCATGGGAATTATGTCAATGTACTGATTGCAAATGCCAAGCTGACAAAACAGGGGGGTGGGGAGGGCAGACACACTCACATGCTTATTCTTCAGCAACCATATTGTGAAATGTCACATTCCAATTTATGTCTGAGAGTAAAGAGCATTATTTAAATTCTCTGACAAGCTATGGGCATGTGTGTCTTCCTGAGTCAAGAACTGGCCTCAGACTCTTTTGGTCTTTCACACTTTTTGGAGAAACCTTAAAAGATTAGAATACCAAGCACCCTTAGTACATAAATGGATTAGCTTACAGTACTCTTTAGGGCAATAGGACTTATAGAATGAAGAAAATTACACCTCTAACTATTTGCCAGCGTTTTAATTTTTTTGGATACATGAGATTCTGAACAAAATTTGAATCCAGTAAAGACCTGGAACCAGTTTTCAACAGCTCAATTTTAAATTTAGGTCCTCTGAAGTATGGGAGTGATATGTGTGTGCTCAGTCATGTCCGACTCTTTGTGACCCCAAGGACTGTAGCCTGGCAGGCTCCTCCATCCATGGAATTTTCCAGGCAAAAATGCTGGAGTGGGTTGCCATTTCCTTCTCCAGGGGATCTTCCTGACCCAGGGATCAAACCCACATCTCTTGTGTCTCCTGCATTCGCAGGCAGATTCTTTACCACTACCACCACCTGGGAAGCCTCATGGGAGTGACAACTGCCTGGCAAAGCATCCAACATTGTTGTATAAGGCAGTTAGCCTGCGTCTCTGCTGGTGGAGCTCACAGTGGGGCCGGTTACCTGGAGCTCAGCATTTCTTAACCTCAGCACTATGGGTATTTTAAGCTGAATAATTCTTTGTTGTGGGAGCTGTTCTGTGCACTTCAGGGTGTTCAGCAGCATCCCTGGCCTCTATCATTAGATACCATTATCTCATGTTCCTTGTGTCCATTTATGACAACCAAAAATACCTCCAGACTTTGCCAAATGTTCCCTGGAGGTCAAAATTACTCTTGATTGAGAAGTATCCAGTAGCTGGTTCATTTTCTACCCTCATCTGTGCATTTTAGACAGGAAGAGGGAGAGAAAAGCCTTTACTGTAAAAGGTGGGAATACAGTTACTCTTGGCTTCTGAGACAATAAGGATGAGGAGGAGAAAGGAAAAAGGGTATGTACTGTGCATTTGCTGAGTATTATGTGCATGCTAAATCACTTCATTCATGTCCAACTCTGTGTGACCCTATGGACTGTAGCCCCCTATGTTCCTCTGTCCATGGGATTCTCCAGGCAAGAATACTGGAGTGGGTTGCCATGTCCTTCTCCAGGGGATCTTCCCGACCCAGGGATCAAACCCACATCTCTTATGTCTCCTGCATTGGCAGGCAGGTTCTTTACCACTAGGGCCACCTTAGATGCACTCTATTTGTGTTTTACATATTAGTACATGTGGCAGTCTCAAACGAGAGTGTGAACCAGGGCTACACTAAACCAGAAGGTAAGCACTAGAGTATCAGTTTTACTTAATGTAAATATTTAAAACATTTTATATTAAACAACAAGCATAAAAGGTAGAACATAAAGTGTGTATAGATCTCTACAGACATGAATGTGCTCTCAACTGCTATTTGATTCTGGACTGAATGTTGATTTCCCTTCAAAATTCATATGCTAAAGCCTCATTCTCAATGGGATGGTGTTTGGAGATGAAACTTTTGGGAGGTAATTAGGTCACTGGGGTGGAGTCCTCATAAATGGGACTAGTGCTCTCCTAAGAAGAGTTATTTGCTTTCTCCTTTTCTCTGTTTTCTCCCATGTGAGGACAGAGTGAGAAAACAGCCTTTGGTAAACCAGGAAGAGGATTCTCACCAGGCACTGAATCTGCTGGCACCCTGATCTTGGAAGGCCCAGTCTTCAGAACCATGATAACACATACTTTTTTTGTAAGCCACCTCGTTTGTGGTATTCTGTTATAGCAGCCCAAGTTAAGACAATTGCTTTGGAGGAAGCACATGAGAAGCATGACGAATGCTAATCAATTTAATCCTCTGAACATTTCTGAGAATTAGATAGGTATTAATATATTCCTCTTATGTGGGCTTTCTAACGTAAAGAAATGAAAACTTGGCAGGTTCTTGAAGCAGCCTTATTTAGTTTTAGTCTTGATCTCTTATTTCTTGCCAAGCAGCTGACCCATTCCAGGAAATGCTTGAACTTTGTACTATGTGAAAGTCATAAGCATATCATTTTAGTCATGTATGCAGGGATCATTTTGCCTATTCCGAGATGATAGCCCAAAACAGTTGCTGTTGGACTCCTTACATTTTTTCTCGTTTTCCCTCTTCAACTCTGTGCTGTCACAGAATAAGGGAGACCCAGCTGCCTGGTTTTCTTTGGCAGGTTCTTGAAGCAGCCTTTTAGTTTGTCTTGATCTCTTTTTCCCCAGCTGACCCCGGAAATGCTTAATTTGACTATGTGAAAGTCATGCTAATTTTAGTCATGTATGCAATCATTTGCCATTTATGCCAAATTGCTGTGCAATACTGCAGTGATTATGCATATCATTAAACATGTGTCACATTGGCCTTGTGGTGGCTTTTATTTGATTATAACACTAAATCATGCCCAGGATTCTTAGACTTCATGGTCTGTTGCTTTCACAATATTGTCATCATTTCATATCTTAAAAATTTAGAATGTTGCCACTGAGGGAAACTTTGATGGACCACAGTTCTTCTCCTTCCAGACTCAGTGTAATGTCAAGATTGACAGCATGTCCATCATGGCCATTTTGGGGGTTTCCAAATCTACCTGTTTGCCCTCACAATGTTAACTGACTCCACAAATTCATCCTTTTGAAATATTTCAAAAATAATCGTTTAAATTACACTTTCAAAAAACAAGGCCCACTTACTTTTCCTTTGGATCAGGTTTTTCTAAGTTCACCATAAGTCTTTAACCAGATATATGCATAATATTAATACATACAAAATAATAATTTTTCTCCTCAGAATGTAAATAACTACGTTTATCATAGGAATGATACCTTAAAAGATTTACACTAACTATTAATAGTGCTTATCTGTAAATCTCCTATTATGGTTATCTTTTACCTTCTTTATATTAACATTTTTGGGTACTATAATTTTTAACAACAAGCATGTTGTAAAATTTATCTTCAGAAAGTAAACATTCGCTTAACACTGGAATGTTTCTTGCGTATGTGTTAAACTGTAATTTTCTAATTGATTTGTTTAGTATTAATTATGTACTTGAAGAGTATCTTTAGCAAACACATGTGATATCTTAACCCTTAGATCATTTTATTTTAGGGGTACAACCATATGCTTAATATCTTGTAACTTATATATTAAAAAGCAACCAAATTTTCATCCTCTATGTCCAATAAATTTTAATTCAGTTCAGCAAATTTCATCTCTATTCCATGCCCAGACTTACCACAGGCCCAGATTTAGTCCACCACTGGATTCCTCATCTTTTTTTTATACTTGATTTTACTTATCCTTTCAAACTTATTCTAACATACTTCACATTATTTTGCGATGTGGAAATGTATGGGAAATAGCAAGATTTTGCCTCAATATACCATTTCTTGCAAGAAAAAGGCCACTGTTGTTCTGAATGCTTTATGGCAAATTAGGAGCCAATAGCTGCTGCTCTTCATTTTTTCCACATGGCGTCCTGTTCATATTCTGCAGTGCTGTTGCAACAACTGTCAAAGGCAGGACACCCAAGCTGCCAGGAGGCAGTTCATCTGCCATATGAAGAATGACAAGATTCTGACTTACAGTTCAATTCCAGATTTTTCTTAAAGGCAGGAGAGGGGAGAATGGGGGAAAAACAAAGAAGAGTGAAGCTAAAAGCAGGCTACGGTGTATACTTATGTTTTGAACAAAGTTATCTACCAAACACAATTTCACAAATAAAAATCCTTTCCTCTTAAGCTAAATTATTGAGCTGGGTTTTGCACCTGTCTCCCTTAACTGCTGCAGAAGTCCCAAATGGAGATGACATGACTGATGGCTTTTATCCATTGCATCTCCTGAGTTGGGACAAAAGAGCCACCTCCTGTCAAATTCGTTTGCCAAGTTTTAGACAGATTATTTAAAAAGGTCTGACTTGAATACCGTTTTTGACTTTGACTGCAGTGATCAAATTGGAATGAAAAGAGAAACCTATAAATAATAATATGTTTTATGAGACAGGTACTCAAGTACACACTTAGTGCCCTTTTCTCTGCTGGTAGTACATAATCTCCAGATTGTTCTGTCATTATCATTCAGGAGGCTGCAACTCAGTTTTCAAACTTCCTCTCATCACCAGAAAGATTTCAATAGCTAATAAAGAATAATCAGCATGTATTATGCAATTTGTTCCTTCTTTTATAGTACAGTGGCTAAAGTCACAGTGACATCCTAAATCTTGAACTTTTTCTGGAAACTTCTTGGTAATTTATTCTCTGCTCTTTTCTATGAAAACTGTTTATTATTTTATAAGTATACATTTTGGAATTATAATGGTTCATATTATTGTATATATTATAGATTTTACTTGCATTACATACATTGAAGAATTGAAAATCACTGCCATTCACAAAAATAAAATCACTGAGCCCAGTTCACAAAGCACTGAATTCTGGGGTTTGGTTAAAATTACAGCATCAAGGGGTTCTGCTGAGGAAGGCCCTAAACAGAGAACCCAGAAGCAGGCTCTTAACCTGTATGTATGTGTGTGTGAGTTGCTCAGTCTTGTCTGACTCTTTGCCATCCCATGGACTGTAGCCCGCCAGGCCTCTCTGTCCATGGAATTCTCCAGGCAAGAATACTGAAGTGGATTGCCATTCCCTACTCCACTTAATCTGTATACATGTCAGTACTTTTTACTTTGTGAAGTATACAACCCCATGTGACCCCAAACAAAAGTTCTCAAATGTGATCTCTGGCACAAGTAGCATTTGTTAGAAATGCAGATTCTGTAGCCCCATCTCAGCCCTACTGAATCAAACATTCTAGGGACGAGACCCTATAGTCTGTGTTTTCATAAGACTTTCAGGTGATTCTGATGTAAGTTAATGTTTGAGATGTGTTGATGTAGAGAAATAGCTTTCAAATGAAATAGAGAAATCCAATTATTAAAAAATAGGTTTGGTGAAAAAGAAATAATATATGAAGCAGCAAAAAGCACCCAAGAAGCTGTAATAAATGATCTCAAGATATAAGAGGATGCTCCGAAAGATAGCTTCTAGAAATTAAATACATAATAAATATTTAATACAAATAATCAAATTTATTAAAATAGATTATATACAAAATAAAGTTTAATTAAAATAAAAATTCAATAGAAGGCTTTGAATATAAAGTTGCAAAAAGTATCTATAAAGCTTTAAAAAACAAGAGATGAAAAATTGGAAAGAATAGATAAAGAATTTAAAGGATAATAATAATAAAAAACCCTCAGAATCTACTTTATAGGAATTCTGCAGACACATACGGAAAATTTCTCAGAGTTGAAATGTGTGAGTTCCTTAATTGAAATAGCCCACTCGGTGCCCAGCCCATGAGAAAAACCCACAATAAGGCACATTAATGTGAAAGTTCATAACACCTGGTGAAAAAGAAGATCCTAAGAGTTTGAGAGAAAAGTCAAAAGGCACATAAAAAGAAAAAAGAAAATTAGAATAGCATCTGAATTTCCACAAGCAACACTGGAGTTAGAAAACTAAATAGAGCAAAATCTTCAAAAGTTGAAATGAAAATAAATTTTAGTCAAAATACTGTAACCATCTAGTCGAGAATGTGCAAATTTTCAGGCATGTGACAGCTGACAAAATTAATCTCACCCTGTTTTCTTTCTTATGATGCAGCTGAACTAAATGCTCCAACAAAGTAAGCAAATAAATCAAGAAATAGGAAAATATGGGATTAGGAAATAGTGGATCCAACAGGAAAATGACTAAGGATATTCTAGGATAACAACTATGCAGCCAGCCTGGAAAATGATCTGTCAGATTAGAACAGGAAATTGGAGTGGGGTTTCTAAGGAAAAAAAATCGTATTATTTGATCATCTGGAAAATATCAAGAAACATTGGAAAGATCTATCACACTAGTGATAGATCATAGAAAACTAAGCAAATTAAAAATGAGGCTATTACTAACTTTAGGAGAAAACAGGAAGTTAATATAAGAGAGAAAACATAATGCATGTGGTATTGTGATTAGCTCAGGAATGAACAATATTTGTTCCATCATACACATGTAAATGCTCACTTCCATTTTAACCACAAATTACCAAAAAAAGAGAAGAAAAAAGAAACTGACAGACTATATGATGAAAAAAGAGAATTAAATGAAATTAAATAAAAAGAGGTTTAAAAAATAATTTGCATTAATTTATACCATTCTGTGGTTCCATATTCAGATATTGAACTCAACCAACTTCATTTGGGAGTCAGTAAAGAGCCCAGTTGAAATGGGCAAAAAGGTCTCAAATAGGCCCAGGATTACAGTGACTCTTAAAGTGTGGTCCCTGGACCAGAAACACTTATACCATCTGGAAACTTGTTAGAGATGCAAATTTTGGGGCCCATTCAAGATCTACTGAATCAGAACTTCCAGGCTTTGGTGCCCAGGAATAAAAAATCTTCTAGGGGATTCTGATACATGCTAAAGTTTGAAAAATACAGACTTGTGAAAACTCATTCTCATCTGGGGCTGCAAAACACTATTTAGAGTTGATCAAGGTTCCTAAATTGTTAAGAAAACAAAACAAAACAAAAAACAAATTTAGGTACCAAGAACTTGATTGCACTTTACTAGCATTTTCTCTGCAAGTTATTCTTATTCTCCATTAGTCTACTTCTTATTTGATATCTGATTTATAATTTGGGGAGTAAATGTTAGCCTTTGTTAGGTAAAAAATTGAGTACATTGCCTTGACATTATCTAAGGATTATTTGTCAGTCCTTTGTCTAGATATATGATATACAAGACCTCAAACAGAATCCCTAAACTTAATTATTCTGAGTATCCACACCACTGTATGATTTACGCCACTTTGAACAGTCCAGGGTTGCTGACCTCTTCTTGATGGATATTGATTGACCATCTTATTGCCTGACTTGCAGGGAACTAGTGCACATGCCTCATCAGTGAGAGCAGATTTGGAATTCTGTAGGTTGTTCTCTTACAGAAGAGTTTGGCTCCTGTTTTTCTAAGAAAGTTGAAATTTTGCTAACAGTTTTGACTTACATAATAGTATCATGCTCTTAATATTATAGTTTCCTGGGGCTACTGTCTGCATGAGATGGAAGCCATTGCAGGGTTCTGAGCTGAGGAGTGACATGACCTGATTCATGTTGAGAGGGATGAATTCCCATCTCTTTCACTGCCCCAGCCAATTGCCGTTGACAATCAAGTCTATTTCCTCTCTATTTCTCAAATCTGTCCTATCTTTTCTCCCCCCATCATCACTGTCAGCACACCAGTCCAGGAAGCCTTAATTTCCTACTTGAGTCATCTCAATAGCTTCTTAGTAGATTTCCTGCCTCTGTTTCCTTCCCTCAAATTCATTTTCCACAATGTATCCAGAGTAACCACTCTGAAAATTTTATTGATTTACACCTGTTGTTAAAACTACCAATAGCCTTTTTTTGCCTGTAAATAAATTCTAAACTCAACATGACTTTCCATGGTCTGTTTCCCAATCTCTAGCTTCATGTATCCTCTCATCTCCTTCATAGGATAAACCCTGCCCATATAAACTTCATTCCTTGAGAACATGATGTTCTCCTGTTTCTGAAACTTCACAGATCGTTATTACACAGAGACTTCCCTGATACACATTGAGGAAAACAGAATTGAAAGACACGTGTGCCCCAATGTTCATCGCAGCACTATTTATAATAGCCAGGACATGGAAGCAACCTAGATGTCCATCAGCAGACAAATGCATAAGGAAGCTGTGGTACATATACACAATGGAATATTACTCAGCCATTAAAATGAATACACTTGAATCAGTTCTAAAGAGGTGGATGAAACTGGAGCCTATTATAAAGAGTGAAGTAAGCCAGAAAGAAAAACACCAATACAGTATACTAATGCATATATAAGGAATTTAGTAAATCAGTAAAGATAACCCTGTATGCGAGACAGAAAAAGAGACACAGATGTATAGAACAGTATTTTTGACTCTATGGGAGAGGGCAAGGGTGGGATGATATGGGAGAATGGCATTGAAGCATGTAAATTATCATATGTGAAACAAATCACCAGTACAGGTTCGATGCATGATACAGGGTGCTCGGGGATGGTGCACTGGGATGACCCAGAGGGATGGGATGGGGAGGGAGGTGGGAGAGGGGTTCTGGAAGGGGAACACATGTACACTCATGGTGGATTCATGTCAGTGTATGGCAAAACCAATACAATATTGTAAAGTAAAAAAATAGATGAATAAATAAATTTAAAAAAATAAAATTTGGATTGGTTTACCTTGTTTTTTTGCTCTTACACCTTCCTCTACTTTCCTTAAACTGAATTTGCCATTCTATATTCCTATTGTTTCATTATCTCTTTCCCCATTCTGCGCTTTGGCTTGGTGAGGACTGTCTATCTTGCTCATTGTATCTCCAGCGCACTGTTTGTGACACATAGAAAATCAGGAGTGAATGAAGAATGGATGCCAAAACTTCTTGATGGATGAGAACATTTTAAGGCCATTAATAAACTCCTTTTTGTTATAACCAGGAGACACTCAAATATTTGTTGTATGCATGAAAGAAGGAATCAATGAATGAAAGATTTTTCTCGACCCTTTGTGTTCTGCTTATTTCCCCCATTGTCCAAATGCTCCTCACTAATATAGTGTGTGGGCACCCACTGGTTATATACATATATGGAGCATGTAATGGCTTATACAGTGTAACCTGGTGGTTTTGCAAGCATTCCTCACTAGTAATCCTTCCTGACTTCAGCCCTGGAGGCACTGATATGAGCAGCACTGATTCTGGCCACCTTTGGACACATGATCAACTTCAGAAGACTCAAACAGCAATGACCTAAGTGATGGGCAGCAGAAACAGTGACTTTAGGGGAGGCCAATAGTTTCTTTCCACACACAAAGAAGCAGCTCGATAATCAGTTCCAACTATAATGCCATTTCTTTTTTTTTTTTTTTAGTTTGAATCCAGCAGAAACCTCAGCATTGAGTGGATACTGAGATTTGTTCATGAGTAATCTAGAAGACCCTTAGATCTTCTAGCAATAGGTGGGCAGTTTTGGAGAACTTGAGATTCCTCAGTTATTACTAGATGGGCATGCGTGATTTCTGTCTTTGCCATTAACTTGTCGGAGTAGCCATCATAGTTAACAAAAGAGTCCGAAATGCAGTACTTGGATGCAATCTCAAAAACGACAGAATGATCTCTGTTCATTTCCAAGGCAAACATTCAATATCATGGTAATTCAAGTCTATGCCCTGAGAAGTAATGCTGAAGAAGCTGAAGCTGAACAGTTCTATGAAGATCTACAAGACCTTCTAGAACTAACACCCCCCAAAATGTCCTTTTCATTATAGGGGACTGGAATGCAAAAGCAGGAAGTCAAGAGATACACCTGGAGTAACAGGCAAATTTGGCCTTGGAGTACAGAATGAAGCAGGGAAAAGGCTAATAGAGTTCTGCCAAGAGAACGTACTGGTCATAGCAAACACCCTCTTCCAACAACACAAGAGAAGACTCTACACATGGACATCACCGATGGTTGACACTGAAATCAGATTGATTATATTCTTTGCCGCCAAAGATGGAGAAGCTCTATACAGTCAGAAAAAAAAGACCGGGAGCGGACTGTGGCTCAGATCATGAACTTCTTATTGCCAAATTCAGACTGAAATTGAAGAAAGTGGAGAAAACCACTAGACCATTCAGGTATGACCTAAATCAAATCCCTTATGACTATACAGTGGAAGTGAGAAATAGATTTAAGGGACTAGATCTGATAGAGTGCCTGATGAACTATGGATGGAATTTCGTGACACTGTACAAGAGGCAGGAATCAAGACCATCACCAAGAAAAAGAAATGCAAAAAAGCAAAATGGCTGTCTGAGGAGGCCTTACAAATAGCTGTAAAAAGACAGGAAGCGAAAAGCAAAGGAGAAAAGGAAAGATATTCCCATTTGAATGCAGAATTCCAAAGAATAGCAAGGAGAGATAAGAAAGACTTCCTCAGTGATCAATGCAAAGAAATAGAGGAAAACAATAGAATGGGAAAGACTAGAGATCTCTTCAAGAAAATTAGAGATACCAAGGGAATATTTCATGCAAAGATGGGAACAATAAAAGACAGAAATGGTAGGGACCTAACAGAAGCAGAAGATATTAAAAAGAGGTGGCAAGAATACACAGAAGAACTGTTTGAAAAAGATCTTCACGACCCAGATAATCACGATGGTGTGATCATTCACCTAGAGCCAGACATCCTGGAATGTGAAGTCAACTGGGCCTTAGGAAGCATCACTACGAACAAAGCTAGTGGAGGTGATGGAATTCCAGTTGAGCCTTTTCAAATCCTGAAAGATGATGCTGTGAAAGTGCTGCACTCAATATGCCAGCAAATTTGGAAAACTCAGCAGTGGCCACAGGATTGGAAAAGGTCAGTTTTCGTTCCAATCCCTAAGAAAGGCAATGCCAAAGAATGCTCAAACTACCGCACAATTGCACTCATCTCACATGCTAGTAAAGTAATGCTCAAAATTCTCCAAGCCAGGCTTCAGCAATACGTGAACTGTGAACTTTCAGATGTTAAAGCTGGTTTTAGAAAAGGCAGAGGAACCAGAGATCAAATTGCCAACATCCAATGGATCATTGAAAAAGCAAGAGAGTTCCAGAAAAACATCTATTTCTGCTTTATTGACTATGCCAAAGCCTTTGACTGTGTGGATCACAATAAACTGTGGAAAATTCTGAAAGAGATGGGCATACCACCTGACCTGCCTCTTGAGAAACCTGTATGCAGGTCAGGAAGCAGCAGTCGGAACTGGACATGGAACAACAGACTGGTTCCAAATAGGAAAAGGAATATATCAAGGCTATATATTGTCACCATGCTTATTTAACTTATATGCAGAGTACATCATGAGAAACAGCAGGCTGGGTGAAGCATAAGCTTGAATCAACACTGTCAGGAGAAATATCAATAACCTCAGATATGCAGATGACACCACCCTTATGGCAGAAAGTGAAGAAGAACTAAAGAGCCTCTTGATGAAAGTGAAAGAGGAGAGTGAAAAAGTTGGCTTAAAGCTCAACATTCAGACAACTAAGAATCATGGCATCTGGTCCCATCACTTCATGGGAAATAGATGGCGAAACAGTGGAAATAGTGTCAGACTTTATTTTTCTGGGCTCCAAAATCACTGCAGATGGTGACTGCAGCAATGAAATTTAAAGACGCTTACTCCTTGGAAGGAAAGTTATGACCAACACAGAGAGCATATTAATAAGCAGAGACATTACTTTGCCAACAAAGGTCTGTAGAGTTAAGGCTATGGTTTTTCCAGTGGTCATGTATGGATGTGAGAGTTGGACTAGAAAGAAAGCTGAGCACTGAAGAATTGATGCTTTTGAACTGTGGTGTTGGAGAAGACTCTTGAGAGTCCCTTGGACTGCAAGGAGATCCAACCAGTCCATCCTAAAGGAGATCAGTCCTGGGTGTTCATTGGAAGGACTGATGTTGAAGCTGAAACTCCAATACTTTGGCCACCTGATGTGAAAAGCTGACTCATTGGAAAAGACCCTGATGCTGGCAAAGATTGAGGGCAGGAGGAGAAGGGGACGAGAGAGGATAAGATGGCTGGATGGCATCATCGACTCGATGGACATGGGTTTGGGTGGACTCTGGGATTTGGTGATGGACAGGGAGGCCTGGCGTGCTGTTGTTCTTGGGGTCACAAAGAGTCGGACATGACTGAGCAACTAAGCTGAACTGTCAGAGAAATATTACTTGAAACTTTTATTCTCAGCCTGCTGTAACCTAGAGAAACATAGGTTACCATCTTATAGGTAATACCATTGGACTTCCCAGCAAATCATCAACCTATGAAAAAAGGAAAGCTAAATGTATTAAAACTTGCTGTAGCAAGTGAGACCACCACCTTACCAATCCCAGCAGTGTCTCAGATGTGGAAGTCAGAAGTGTAATTTTAGGGCTTTGGGGTCTGAGCTCAAAGTGGTTTTGAAGTAGGTCTTTCAAGACGAAGACCTGAGCTGGACTGGGCAACGTTTGTAAAGTACTAGTTTGGAATTAGTAGACCCTGTGACACAAAGGTCTTGAAACCAGCCTTCATGAGGAAACTTTGTATGATAAGCAAGTATTTGCCAAGGTGAGAAGACTCTTGTTTCCATTAGTTATCTGTGGGAAATTTCCTGAAGCAAATAGTGAATTTTTTTTAATTGGTTTATAGCTTTATTTTTCCCAGGCAAAGTTTTCTGGGCCAAACAACTAATTCATGTTGACAGAGCTGATCTAATATTCTTTTTTTTTTTTTTTTTTTGGTGACAAACAGTCTTTTTATTGTTTGCTGGAAAATACTATTGAATGCAAGGTCTGACTAGTGCAAGCTATATATGACATAAAAGTATAACTTAAATGAAATGATAAATATTGTACATAAAGACAGTGCCCACTCCTCTGAACACTACATTTAATGGAATGAAGTCTCTTATTAAATGAGAATTGTAAAAACTGCAATCATAAATAAAGTGTTCTAAGCAAAGAACTTCAAAATTCTTTAGTTGTGACATCTACTTTGTCTCTCTCGAGTTAGGAATGGTGGGCCCCAACGAAAACTTAGCCAACAAAAAGCCAGCACTTTCAGGAGCTCTTCCCAGGAAGCACGCTACTGGTGCCCAAGACAGGCTGGCGCCCTGGCTTCCCCGGAGCCCTCAGGCCCACTCTGACCACTAGTCCCTGTCCTGGGGCTAGTTTGACGTGAGCGGGAAGAAGATCACGTAGGAGGAAGATTTTGTCAAGACCCCTTGTACTGCACCAACTCAACAGATAAGAACACCTAGCATTTTTGATGTGTATCTGTCACTCTCAGCAAACACTGAAAAGTGCTTGACAACAAAAATGCAATATTGGGAACAAAAGCCATTTTCTATTTTCTGTACAGTCTACAGACACCATTTATTCCTTTCAGCTATGTGTTCACAAAGATGCTCTAAAAGAGGCTGCTCCTACTATATTGCCAGGCAGGCAGGCCAGGATCAAAGGTAACAAAACTCCAGCTACAATTCCTAATTCAAACGAGTTAAAAAAAATACAAACTTATTAGAGAGTCAAAATCAATCTCTATGATGTACATGGCAACACAGTCAAGTGCTGAAACAATATTCACTTTCCAAGATCAACTTGGAACATAGCCACGTTTTCCTCCAAACTGCGAAAGCTCTGTGTGGAGAAGAACACACATCACCTCCTCTCCAAATACTGTCAGGGCTCAGAAAACTCATCACAAATAACAAATGCAAAAAATAAAAATAAATAAAGCACATCTTAATATACACACAGCAACAAAGATAGACTACTCTCCTTCTGGGTTTCCTTGGCACTCACTCAATCAAGGATTAGCAAACAATTTCCTAAACTCACCATCAAAGAAAATTTTCTTGTCCAAGATGTTTTTTTAAATGAGATTTCACAGTGGTCCAGATTGCTTAAGATTACATGACTAATGCACAGAGGACATCCTCTGAGCTCAAGTATGAGTAATACTAATATTCTCACATTTTTCTAGACTTCACAGATCCATAAATGTTTTATCACACTATCCATTTAAGAGAATTGTAAGTCAACAGTAATAAACCAACTCTACATTTTTCTTACCCTGTTTATCATAGAACACCATGCTGCAATAGGAATGAAGCCTAGTTCAATAGGTACCTTATTCCCTTCAACTCTGCACAGTAAATTTAACTGTTTAGTCTCTATGTCTTTGACTCTTGTATGACTCATCTAAAGAAAATCTTGTATACAAGTGAAAAACAGCAAACCCCAGCAGGAGCATTGGTATTAGTGCTCAAGCAGACTTTAGGGGAATAACTGTAATTGCTTAAGGGATGGTTTACAGCCTTGCTAAAAACCTTACTCCTCTTGAAACCCTAGATCAAAAAATTTGAATTATTTAAACATAAGAGGAGATTTCATTGATAAAGGCCTAGTTTATGTATAAGGTTCTGGTCCCTGGACAGATGTGCAGCTAGCCCAAATTACTGGCCATGTTTCCATTTTGAACATGTCCATTATTCTCCCCCCACCATAATATTACCAAATTCTTCCATCCTTCATGCCACTGGTGAGCCCTCTCATTGCTGCTTCTATTTCTTTTGGCTGTTCTACTGCACATACAAGCTTCACTGTGTTCCTACTTGAATATATAGGGAATTTGCATTTCTTACAGAACATCAGCTCCCTAAAAACCATCAACTTGGAACAATTTCTAATTAGTAAAGGCACAATTCTCCTTTATAAAGGGAACCAAAAGTGTTGTTTGGAAGCTGAACAAACATCTTGTGTGCTAAGTCATTTCAGTTGTGGCCAACTATTTATGGCTCTGTGGACTGTAACCCTCAGGCTCCTCTGTCCATGGGATTCTCCAGACAAGGATACTGGAGAGGGTTGCCATGTCCGCCCCAGGGATGGAATGTGCTTCTCTTACATATCCTGCATTGGCAGGTGGGTTCTTTATCACTAATGCCACCTGGGAAGCCTGAACAAACATCTTTGGTATTCCTAAAAAGTGAATGCTGTATGTGCTACCAAAACCTAAGGGCATTTACCATATCTAAAGAGTATACGGATTATGTAAAAGCATGAATATGGTATTTTAGGACATATTTCCAGTTTTCCACTCTACCATTTGGGTAGAAGTATTAGTCAGTAATACAGGACAAGCTAAAAGTGTGACCACCACCCTACTGGCTTGTTTCCCACCCAAACTTCCACTAGATTCCAGTGAATCCTGTCCCAGGGTAATCACTTGGCAAACTGCAGAGCTGCTCAGAGATAGAATAGTGGGATTTACCTCAAAGAGTCCAGCAGCCAGCATTCAGCAGGTAAATGCTGTGTGGGGACGCACCCAGATAAGACTTAACGGCAGTTCAGTTCAGTTGCTCAGTCGTGTCTGACTCTTTGCAACCCCATGGACTGCAGCACGCCAGGCCTCCCTGTCCTTCACCAACTCCTGGAGTTTTCCCAAACTCTTGTCCATTGAGTCAGTGATGCCATCCAAACATCTCATCATCTGTCGTCCCCTTCTCCTCCTACCTTCAATCTTTCCCAGCATCAGGGTCTTTTCAAATGAGTCATTTCTTCACATCAGGTGGCCAAAGTATTGGAGTTTCAGCTTCAACATCAGTCCTTCTAATGAATATTTAGGACTTATTTCCTTTAGGATGGACTAGCTGGATCTCCTTGAGTGCAAGGGACTCTCAAGAGTCTTCTCCAACACCACAGTTCACAAGCATCAGTTATTTGGCACTCAGCTTTCTTTATAGTCCAACTCTCACATCCACACATGACTATTGGAAAAACCATAGCCTTGACTAGATGGACCCTTGTTGGCAAAGTAATGTCTCTGCTTTTTAATATGTTGTCTAGGTTGGTCATAGCCTTCCTTCCAAGGAGTCAGTGTCCTTTAATTTCATTGCTGCAGTCACCATCTGCAGTGATTTTGGAGCCCCCCAAAATCAAGTCTCTCACTATTTCCGTTGTTTCCCCATCTATTTGCTATGTAGTGATGGGGCCAGATGCCATGATCTTAGTTTTCTGAATGTTGAGCTTTAAGCCAACTTTTTCACTCTCCTCTTTCACTTTCATCAAGAGGCTCTTTAGTAGTTCTTCACTTTCTGCCATAAGGGTGGTTTCATCTGTATATCTGAGGTTATTGATATTTCTCCCAGCAATCCTGATTCCAGCTTGTGCTTCATCCAGCCCAGTGTTTCTCATGATGTACTCTGCATATAAGTTAAATAAGCAGGGTGACAATATATAGCCTTGACGTACTCCTTTCCCGATTTGGAACCAGTCTGTTGTTCCATGTCCAGTTCTAACTGTTGCTTCCTGACCTGCATACATATTTCTCAGGAAGCAGGTCAGGGGGTCTGGCATTCCCATCTCTTTCAGAATTTTCCACAGTTTGTGGTGATCCACATAGTCAAAGGCTTTGATGTAGTCAATAAAGCAGAAATAGATGTTTTTCTGGAACTCTCTTGCTTTTTCAATGATCCATTGGATGTTGGCAATTTGATCTCTGTTTCTTCTGCCCTTTCTAAATCTAGCTTGAACATTTAGAAGTTCACTGTTCATGTACTGTTGAAGCCTGGCTTGGAGAATTTTGAGCATTACTTTACTAGCGTGTGAGATGAGTACAATTGTGCAGTAGTTTGAGTATTCTTTGGCATTGCCTTTCTTAGGGATTAGAATGAAAACTGACCTTTTCCAGTCCTGTGGTCACTGCTGAGTTTTCCATATTTGCTGGCATATTAAGTGCAGCACTTTCACAGCATCATCATTTAGGATTTGAAATGGCTCAACTGGAATTCCACCACCTCCACTAGCTTTGTTCGTAGTGATGCTTCCTAAGGCCCACTTGACTTCATATTCCAGGATGTCTGACCCTAGGTGAGTGATCATACCATCATGATTATCTGGATCATGAAGAGCTTTTTTATATAGTTCTGTGTATTCTTGCCACCTCTTCTTAATATCTTCTGCTTCTGCTAGGTCCATAGCATTTCTGTCCTTTATTGAGCCCATCTTTGCATGAAATGTTCCCTTGGTATCTATAATTTTCTTGAAGACATCTCTAGTCTTTCTTATTCTATTGTTTTCCTCCATTTCTTTGCATTCATCACTGAGGAAGGCCTTCTTATCTCTCCCTGATATTCTTTGGAACTCTGCATTCCAATGGGTATATCTTTCCTTTTCTCCTTTGCCTTTAGCTTCTCTTCGTTTCACAGCTATTTGTAAGGCCTCTTCAGACAACCATTTTGCTTTTTGCATTTCTTTTTCATGGGGAAGGTCTAGATCTCCATCTCCCATACAATGTCACGAACCTCTGTCCATAGCTCATCAGGCACTCTGTCTATCAGATCTAATCCCTTGAATCTATTTCTCACTTCCACTGTATAATCGTAAGCTATGTGATTTAGGTCATACCTGAATGGTCTAGTGGTTTTCCCTACTTTCTTCTTATGCACATAAATTCCTGGTTTTATAATATCTTCCCAAGAAGTCAGGAATAATTGGTTTTTTAGTTAAAGAAAATGAATCTATGCTCAAAACAATGTAATGCCTCAAAAAAGCAAAATCTATAAGGGATAACCTACAGAAAAATACAGTTTAATAATCAATAGCTTACTTTGATTAAATTAGCATAGTAAGTCAGTGCAATTTTGTAGTTAGAAGCACAGCCTTTCACATTCTTAGAAATCAGAGTACTGTGAAGTGAAACAGTTCACAGAGGTGATAGCCCTTTAGCCTTTTGTGACTTCAGAACTCAGAAGGATGAAGGTTAACCAGGCTTTGACACTCGGATAGTTACTTGCTCAATGCAGACTGAAGACAAACTCAGTCAGGAGACAGCCAAACATCTCATTTTCATCTACTTACAGAATTCTCAGAAAGTTCCTATTTGGACATCAGTGGTTTTCCACCTGGATGCACATCAGCA
This sequence comes from Okapia johnstoni, assembly GCA_024291935.2. Taxonomy (NCBI): domain Eukaryota; kingdom Metazoa; phylum Chordata; class Mammalia; order Artiodactyla; family Giraffidae; genus Okapia; species Okapia johnstoni. The sequence goes on from CM044323.1 coordinate 40,327,816, forward strand.
TTATCTGAGAAGCTTTAAAAAATTATCAAATACCACATCAATTAAACCTGGAGGTGGAACTCAGAAATCAGTACTCCATGTTTTACCAGGTGATTTTAGTTTGCAGCCAGACTACATACCACTGATGTAACCCTTTCAGAAAGTTGTAACATGAAGGCTATATCATATCCAGACAGCTTTGCTTTTTCCAAATTTCACCAGAAAAAGGGATTTACAGAAAAAGACACAGTTGTGCTTCCTCTAAAGATGCAACTTACCGTTTCAAAAGTGCTGGTCCTTGGGGGTTATCTGGAGCACTGGTTGAAGAGGAGCAAGTCCTAGTCTCGGCAGAGCAGGCAGCGTTTCAGGCTTTGGCAGAAACGGAGAATGGCCAGATGCCCGTGAGTACCAGCATGATGCACACTGACATCAGATTTAATCCACAGTGAGTATTCATGAAGCTTGGGGCTGACACCAGCAGATGGGTGAGAAGAACGACAAGAAGGGTGTACCACTTTTTCTTCTCACAGGCACTTCCAAAAACACGATGCTCTAGAACATGTGCAGCAATATGTTCACCAGTGTCATGAAAGTTGAATCTCCGAAGCACTGGGGAAGGTCTCAAAGAATGCCTACTGTGCCTGGCCCCAGAGAGTCAGACAGAGTATTTACAGAGGAAAATGCTCCACTCATTATTTCAAAACCCAAGCCAGAAACATAAGCCAGCAGTCCATAGAGGGTGCTCTCACCTGGGTTTATCCTCTTCAAGCCCTCACTGGCTTTAAAAAAACAAAAAGTTTATGACATGCAAACCGGCACATTTCTTGCATAAGGACAGACTAACACACCAAAAATCAGTGGACATTTCCACACCGGTCCATCTTTGATGTCAGTAATGGCTGCTGTCATGAACCAAACAAGGGAGGAAAGCAGCAGAGACACCAACTAGAAGAACTCTGCAATGAAGAGGAAGTTGATGCGCAATGGCGGTGGCCATGGCGAAGAGGTAGAACTCGAGCACAGGTGCAAAGGCAAGGGCAGCCCGGAACAAGGGCGCCGTCATGGCAACGGCAGAAGCCTGCGGGCGTGCGGGGGGTGGGGATGGGTGGCTCAGCTGATCTGTATTCTTAATTAAGCAATGTTAACACAGATGGTCTCAGCACTCATACCTTTTAATTGCTCTCACTCTTAAATGCTTTGGGATGTTTATGAGTCCCAGTAGTTTCCAAGGACAGGTTTCAAAAAGGAGAAAAGATGCAGTTATAAAGCCTGACGATTGAAAGACGGAAGCATGGGCAGCGTTGAGATAACGAGGGTAACAAAAATAAACTTACCTTTGTACAATTTTGCTTGAGGTAAAGTTCTTGCTTCAGCCAACAGAATACTTACTCAAACACAGATTTGATCTTCCCTTCCAGATAATCACTTGTAAAAATCACGCACTGCTTTTTCTTTTTGATGTTTTAAATTGAGGTATAGTTGATGTACAATATTAGGTAAGTTATAAGTATACACCTGGAGAAGGCAATGGCACCCCACTCCAGTCCTCTCGCCTGGAAAATCCCATGGACGGAGGAGCCTGGTAGGCTGCAGTCCATGGGGTCGCTGAGAGTCGGACATGACTCAGCGACTTCACTTTCACTTTTCACTTTCCTGCATTGGAGAAGGAAATGGCAACCCCCTCCAGTGTTCTTGCCTGGAGAATCCCAGGGACGAGGGAGTCTGGTGGGCTGCTGTCTATGGGGTTGCATAGAGTTGGACACGACTGAAGCGACTCAGCAGCAGCAGCATAGGTACACACCATAGTGATTCACAATTTTGAAAGGTTATACTCCCCTTACAGTTTTTATAAAATATTGACTATGCTCCCTGTGTTGTACAGGTTAGCATCATAGCTTATTTACATTATTTGATACATAATAGTCTGTACCTCTCAATCCCTATGCCTATCTTGCCGCTCTTCCCTTCCCTCTCACCACTGGTAACCACTAGTTTGTTTTCTGTACCTATGAGTCTATGAATAATTGAGATTGAAGTCTCCTGTCATATTCCAGACAGTTACAGCCCATGGAAATAGACATCCCACCGATGATGGTGGACTAAATAGTGGTTTCCTTACCTACTCTTCTTTCATAATCCATGTGTTTAAACATGCTGGTGATGAGTGAAGGAATTACAATGAGGAAATGATAATGTAGTACTATGGCAAAACAGTATCCTGTTCTGGTATTAAAGCAGTTGTGGGTATTTGATTAATCTATGCTCAATGCCCTGAAACACTGCCTCTAGTCTGTAGCCTAGGTTGATATCCTTTTATCTACTGATTTAACATGGCTGAATATATGGTGATTGGACATTTGCATGGCTATGCTGCTGCTGCTGCTGCTAAGTCATTTCAGTCATGTCCGACTCTGTGCGATTCCATAGACGGCAGCCCACCAGGCTCCCCTGTCCCTGGGATTCTCCAGGCAAGAACACTGGAGTGGGTTGCCATTTTCTTCTACAATGCAGGAAATTGAAAGGTGAAAGTGAAGTCTCTCAGTTGCGTCCGACTCTTAGCGACCCCATGGACTGCAGCCTACCGGGCTCCTCCATCCATGGGGTTTTTCAGGCAAGAGTACTGGAGTGGGTCGCCATTGCCTTCTCCATTGCATGGCCATAGACTTTATCAATTAATTCAACGTCTGGAATGAAATGGAACTGGATATAAATCCTTACCCTGAAAACGTTTTAGTTTTGTGATCTTACTTAAGTTGCTACTTAGATGCAAAGAGCCAACTCACTGGAAAAGACCCTCATGCTGAGAAAGACTGAAGGCAGGAGGAGAAAGGGAGAACAGAGGATGAGATTGTTGGATGGGATCACTGACTCAATGGACATGAGTTTGAGCAAACTCTGAAAGCCGGTATGCTGCAGTCCATGGGATTGCAAAGAGTCTGACACGACTGAACAACTGAACAACAACTTAGTTGCAGCCTTAATTTCTCATATATAGATATTAGCTTCATTTTTTTTTCACATAGACAATGGTGATCTTTTGTAGCCACCTGAAATAATTATGGTAAACAATAGTAACAGTTATGTAAAACTGTTAGCCTAGTTCATAATGTGGACTCAGTAAATGTTAGACATAATTATTACTTTACTAAATATAAAGTGTGCTTTGGTGTTCATTTGAAGATGAGAAGCATAGAAACCTAGATTCAAAGAATAGTAGAGTCCAGACGGACCATAGAGATGTTCTGATCTGGCATCTTTATTTTACAGGAGAGGAAGCTGAAGACCAAAGTGAAGTGAAGTGAAAGTCGCTCAGTCGTGTCCCACTCTTTGCGACCCCATGGACTTACAATCCATGGGATTCTCCAGGCAAGAATACTGGGGTGGGTACCCTTTCCCTTCTCCAGGGGATCTTCCCAACCCAGAGATCGAACCCAGGTCTCCCACATTGCAGGCAGATTCTTAAAGCGGGCAAATAATACCCAGGGTGAAAACACCAGTTAGTGGAAAAGGCAGGCATCACGTTTCCATGGCTTGCTTTGCAGCCAACATGTGCCTGTGAAGGACAACTGTGGGAGACGAGCCTCTGGGCCTCTGGTTGATAGCCACTTGTACAGTCTTTTGTTCACTGTAGATGGGTAGAACCTGGTCTAATTTGCAGCATTTTCAGAGAAGAATTGAAAGCAGTCTGACATAATTTGACTCCTAGAGCTCAGATCTTTTAGTTTATTGGGCACAGTCTCATTACTTGGCAATAACTGATGTCTTTAGAGTGTGAAGTAAATATTTAAGATTTAAATAAGCCCTATGTGAATGCTAAGCTCCTCATGTTGACAGATTCTTCCCATACTCAGCAACTATGCCAGCAGCTTCTCTTGCCAAGGAAATACCAGATATTGTTGAAAGAAAAAAACAGCTGCAAATATCAAAAAACCTGGCTTTTTAAGGGGCTTTCCAAAATAAATGGTTGAAGAACCTAGAAAGTGATTTTACAGGGATGTAGAACAATCCTTTAAGCAACTGTAACTGTTAGTCTTAAAAATTTTATTCAGCACATCCTTTTGTATGAAGTACTGTAGGTAATTTAAAGACATGCTATTTTTTTTGCCTTTGAGGTACTAACAATTTGGTAGGAAAAATAGCATGTAAGTAAATTAATCAAAAGTTACACAATAAAGTGCAAATCAAATAACATTTGAAGATGCACACTGGAGGGCATTGGTAGGCAGAGCCTGACGAATTACCAAATGAATGGTTCAGGGGATGTTTGTTCATTTTGCTTTCCGCCTTCTTTCAGGACTCCGCCTGATTCTGGTCTAGGATTCATCTTTCCCTTGCAGTCTTGGGGTTCTGTAACTACAGGAGCTCTGCATTTCTCTAGCCCAGATGTGATCTTGTGAGCCAGGTCATGCCCACCAGCCTGTCTTCTAGAGTAACTCAAGGATTGAAATTGTTGATAAAATTGTTATCCTCTTTGGCTGGCAATTGCTGATCTCTGCTGAGCCATGGATCTCCAGACTTCTAGTCAATTCTCATGGGTTAGCTGGGATTAAACTCCTTTTTCTCATGGGTTCACTAGACTTGGTGTATATGGTAATGGCAGCTTGAAGGGAAAGGAGTTGCCACTTTGCATATATGTGTCAGGGAAAAGAGAAGGTGATATTTGAATGGGACCTAGAGAAGGGGTAAGGGTAAGTAACTGAGGATTTTCAGTTTGGGGACACCCTATTATTTCTAATTCTAGACCACTATCAGAGCCATTTCTGTAGTTTGTGAACTAATTAGAAAGCTGTTCACAAATCTTGAGAATTCAGTGCTTTGCTAAGTGCAAACCCAGGGCAGTAGAGTTGGAAAATATTTCAGGGCTGGTTAGATTAAAAAATGGAAAAGACGGGGTTACAGATGTAACTATTGTAATACAGTTGAGATGAGGTTTATTTCTACTCTGAAAATCACTGTAGTGGTCTCTTCTCACTGTGTTTAAGTCTCTGTTTCTTATCTTGCTTCTATGATAATCCACATCTAAGAGAATAAATTCATTCTTTAGCTTATCAAGATTGAGTAAAATATAATCTATACTTTCTTCACCGAACAGAGTATTTGAAAAATCATATTCTCTCTCATTGAACAATTGTTGTTAATATTTGAAACCACATATGGTGCTTGTAAAGAGCTCTCAGACACTACTGAAAGGAATTCCCCAAATTCACTTTACATGCAAAACTGTTGTATAGTTTGATTAAATAATGTCTGTGAAATTCTGTCTGGAGATACAAATGCTTCCTAAGCCAGGAAGAGACAAATACCAATATTCTTGACTAGAATTTGGTCCAGTTTCACTCCAAAAAAAACTGTGCTGAAGAACTGAGGAAAGGAAAAGGGAGAGATTAGTAAGGCCCATCTTCCCCCTTTCTCTTCTAAATGTATCACTTTATTTTTCTAAACCAAGCTCTCCCTAAATTCCAGAAGAGAAAAACATTCTTTCTTACGTGTGATTTTTGAGGGGAAAATAGGTGCATTTTGTGCTTCTGCTTCTGGAATTAAAATACTTCCTACCTCGATTTTTATAGCAAACTGGTAATGCCCACGTTTGAATTTCTGGCAAACCCTAGAACATAGCGCTATACTTGTTTTGCATTTATTCCTCACTGGCTGGACAAATTTTTAAAACATGAGGTAAATCAAGTGGGGAGATTAAAATCAGATGGTTTTGCATAGACTATCAGTAATGAGGGTAAAACTGGCATTTTTCCATCTGCTTATTTGATTATACATTTTGTACTTATTTTTAAAGGCCAAACTAGAGGAGTTGGAAAGTGTTATTAAAGTCCACGATGGAAAACCTTTCCTAGTTATTTTCATAGTGAATTCTGAATCTTTAAAATACCATGGCCAGACTGTGTTGGGATACATGATAAAGTAGGTTTTTCTTTCCTCAAGGACTTTATTTAAAAATGTATGTGGCAGAGGCTTCTCATTTAGCATATCTAAGGGAACTCTTTCGGAATTTTACCATTGTTTTCTTGTGTTGCCATGGGAATGTCCATTTTTATATCTTCAGAGAGATAATGTTTTTCAGTGTGGTAGAGCAGAGAGAAAGTGGGCCTTATATTTAGGAAACAATGTTTTCTACCCTGGCCTTAACTCCTTACTATCTGTACCACTGTAGGTAAATGATTCAAGCTCTCCAAGCCTCAGGTTTTTGTTTTTTAAATGAAATTAATTTTTATTCTGAAAGGTTATTCTAAGCATTAAAAGTGATGAGCGCATCAGAAGCCATTTACTACGTAATGGTATTATTATACTAATGCGATTGTGAAAAGGCATCTTAACATGTATTTCCTGCCTGACTCCAGGCTTGTATCTCTCTTAGAGAGCTTTCAGTCTTTGTCAGCTCAGTCTCTGGATATACTGGTGATGTAAAATCAAAAAATATACTAGAGAAGGAAGTGATCTGAGATGTAAGGATAAAGGGCTGAAATAGAGAGTTGCCATTTTATTTCAAATTGCTGAGAATGTTGGAGGTGCAGATGGCAACTTGGGTGTGTTGGAAAGAGTTTGGTGGTTTGTTGAGGTGAGGCCCTAGTGCAGTGCTGTCTAGCAGAACTTTCTGCAGTTATGGAATTGTTCTCTACTTGAAATGTCAAACAACTTCACCAATAGCAACACGTGACTGTTGAGTACATGAATGTGGATCGTGTGACTGAGGAACTTCTATATCTCATTTAATTTAATTAAGTTAAATTTAAATAGCTATATATGGCTAGTGGCTACTTTACTGGACAGCACAATGCCAGAAACTCTAGGGAATATGCGAGACTGAGGAAAGAAAGGTAAGGAGAGCAGGTTTTAACAAGTATTGTCATGAATTGTGAATCAGATCCTTAATATTTCTTGAGAGATGTAACCAAAAAATTGAAATTCATTTGAAAGTAGTTCTGAGAGCCAGATTATATATAAATATAGACATAGAGATGTAGATATACAGCTATGGCTCACAGCGGAGGACAGGACACATGGGGCCCTGACCAATGTTATGGCTACATATGGGTAGTAATAAAAATTTCCTTTCATTAACATGATAACTGAAGATTTTTATAGATGTAAAGCTCATAAGCAAAGAGGTTATTTATATAAACTCTTTTTTTTAAATACACAGCCATACCATACTTCTCGTCTAGAACTCAAACTGTTATATAAATAAGTCTAAATAGTTGATTTAGAAAATTAGAGCTAATTATCTATAGACTTCCTATTCTGTAGCAGGATTTTTTTTCTCAAACGATGATGACAACTGCCAGCACCTCCAGGACCCATTTTATCTCTAGGATTCCAACAGATGAGTCTTGAAAGCTCATGACCCTTCATAAATGCACAAAATTTTGTGTGTGTTTTGGGGGTGAAGAATCTATATTCATTAAAGATTTTGTATTAGATATTTATCCTTTTAAATTTTCTTCATCTTCCTGGGAAATGACAGCATTGTTCACCTCTCATTGCTGAACCTAAAAATACCAGACAAATGCAGAGCTGGGGTTGTGGACACTGGTCCCTTTCTCACTGGATTGGAGCTGAAAACGTGGGGGGAGAGGTACATGGGGAACACTCTGATGGGGGTGGCAGTCATAGCACGAGTGAGTGCTGACGTCATGGAGGATGTCAGAGAGGCCCCAGGGCTGTCCTTACTAACGTGGATACTGCAGAAAGATTTTGGATGGAGTTTCTGTTTGCCTAATCCCAAAGCTAAACCCAGAAATTCTGTGAGCTACCCAATACCCACTTCAGTTCAGTTCAGTTCAGTTCAGTCGCTCAGTCATGTCCGACTCTTTGCGACCCCATGAATTGCAACACGTCAGGCCTCCCTGTCCATCACCGACTCTCAGAGTTTACCCAAACCCTTGTCCATCGAGTCGGTGATGCCATCCAACCATCTCATCCTCTGTCGTCCCCTTCTCCTCCTGCCCCCAATCCTTCCCAGCACTAGGGTCTTTTCCAATGAGTCAACTCTTCTCACGAGGTGGCCAAAGTATTGGAGTTTCAGCTTCAACATCAGTCCTTCCAATGAACACCCAGGATTGATCTCTTTTAGGATGGATTGATTGGCTCTCCTTGCAGTCCAAGGGACTCTCAAGAGTCTTCTCCAACACCACAGTTCAAAAGCATCAATTCTTTGGCGCTCAGCTTTCTTCACCATCCAACTCTCACATCCATACATGACCACTGGAAAAACCATAGCCTTGACTAGACGGACATTTGTTGGCAAAGTAATGTCTCTGCTTTTAAATATACTATCTAGGTTGGTCATAACCTTCCTTTCAAGGAGTAAGCGTCTTTTAATTTCATGGTTGCAATCACCATCAGCAGTGATTTTGGAGCCCCCCAAAATAAAGTCTGACACTGTTTCCACTGTTTCCCCATCTATTTCCCATGAAGTGATGGGACCAGATGCCATAATCTTAGTTTTCTGAACGTTGAGCTTTAAGCCAACTTTTTCACTCTCCTCTTAATCAATATTTCACTTAAAAACACTCAAACTTGGCAGAATAGACTTTTGTTACTTGTAACTAGACTCCAACTGATACAGATACTCAAAAGGGTCTGTAACCATAGAATGATTAAGGGTTATCTTATAAAACTGCATTAATTATTGACCATGAGTCCATCACAAATGATACAATGAAGACAGAATCACAAAAATCCAGAGCTGGAGAAAAGGTATATTCTTTAAATGACAGCTATCATTTTTTCAGGAATATAAACTGCATTAAAATGTTGACAGAAAAAAAGAACAGTGGTAAGGCTTGCCTATACACCTTTGATTTGTAAAGGAGAATATCAAGATTCCAAATGATCTCCATTATGGTGAACACCTTAGTCATGAAAGAGCCTATTCTACCTAAAGGCTTATAATGCCAGGAGTCTGATACATTCCTTCTGCCTAATTATGTGAATCCAATGACACTCAGCATTCTCCACCATTCACTTTCTCTCCCCAAAGTTGATCAGCAATGTTTCCAGTCAATACTATGACAACCTATCTAAAAATTCAGTCAAAGTATTCAAATATACTTTGAAGTCAAAGATCAAAATCAAAGATTGGTATATTAATCTCATCCTACAGACTTGTAGAAATCAATGCAAATATATAGATTAACTCTTGGAAATTGATATGAAATAAGTGGATTACGAAAGTACAATTTTCCTCTGCATATTTTAACGGGAGTTCAGTTAAAAAGAAGATTGTGCTAGAATTTTTATGATGCTGGACAGTTTTATCTTGGGACTAAAAGTCTGATATACAATCCCTTCTTTACAAACAGAATAATGGGGCTTTATTAAAGCAAATATATTCTTCCATCACTTGCTCTATGTTTATACAATGTCACTGAATAGTCAACATATGCATCAGGGAAGGAATAATGAGCATTCCTTTCTTTTCACATAATGAAAGTTCTAAATTGCTACATACTTCTTATTTAATTATGAATAAATTCAGAGATGTGTGCTATATTTATAATTAAATCCATTCTGCATTCATGTTCTCACACATATTATAAACTAAAGTCTCTTAATATTCTCATTATTTCCCAGAATAGTAAAGAAGAACCTCATTAAACTTGGAAAATGATTTTTCTGTCTTTAAAAATTTGTTGTGAAAGTTTCAAAATGTGCAAATAAGTAGAGTCAATGGTCCTATGCACCCTTGTATTGACTAAACAGCTTTTGTGATTGCCAACAGTCAGCTATATTTGTTCCATCTCTTTTCCCCATCCTGGCCACCTTACCCTGTCTTTTCTTCTTTTTGGCTGGAGTAGTTTATAATAAATATTAAGTATGATGTCATTTTACTTCTCAATAGTTTAATATTAATTTGCAAAAATTTTGGATATTTTCTAATATTGCCACAATGCAATTTTATGCTTAAAATTAATAAGTAATTCCCTAATATTATTTACTACCCACTCCATATTCAACTTTCACTTATTTTCTTCAAAATGTCTTTTTATAGTTTGTTTAAATTAGGATCTAAATAAGACCGTTCACATGTTGTTCACATGTTGTTTATGGTTATTATTTATCTTAAGCCTCCTTCCCCCCATCTCCCCACATTCATCTTATTTTTTTCAGGCCATCGGCATACTGAAGAAATGTGACCCACTTCCTGGATTTGACTGTTGCTTCTTTGTAGTGAAGTTTAACTTCTTTCTCTTATTCTGTAGACTTAAATTAAGATCTAAAGTCAGATTCCAATTTTCTTTGGACCAAAACACTTCTTAAGTGGCATGTGTACTTCATTTGCCCATAATGTGCCACTTGTATGATATTAAGATTAATTCATGACTTTCAGGTGATGACACTCTGATCTTTTCAGCATATCCCTTAATAATTTTGGCATCTATTGATGACCATTCTCTGAATCAAATTTTTGTACTGGACTTATAAAATGTGATTCTATTCCTTTTGTAGTTGTTAGCTAGGATTCTTCTTTACAGAAAACTTCCCCTCATTCATTAATGCTTTGTTGTTATTCTGCTAGTTCATTTCAAAAAGGCAGGATAAATGCCTGATTATTTTTAATGATCACTCTTCAGAGGTAAAAGCTGGAGTCAGAAGTTGATTCTGTGATGCATCACCAATCTCCCTGCAGGACCGAGACACTCACTACCCCAGCTGTGGGGCAGTTTGGATGCTGCCAGCTCACAGTTGAACCCGTCTTAGAAATGTCCTCAGCAGAGAACTTGTCTTACTCAAGGCCTTGCTGGGGACAGCCAGACTCAATGACTGGTCACTGGTTTGGGGAGTGGGCAATGTCTTGACCTATTCTCCCTAAATTATGACAAATATAAAAGACCATCCCAGCTCCCACACAAAATACCTAAACACAAGGATAAACTAAACTTTTTATCATGTTAAAGAAGAGTTATGGTGATTCCAACAAATGGCTTATTTGAAATTTCCTATAGTACTAATCACACAATAGCATGTTTGCTTATAATGCATTTTACTCTGTTGTATTGATTTGGTAATAACAAGTGCGTGAGCAAAATCATAATTAAACTGGAAGGAAATTGATCTGTAGTACATAATTGATAAGATAAAGTAATAAGAAAATAATCTTACATATAAAAGAGTGTATAATGGTGCATGTACAAAAGAATCACTCCTTTCAACACTGTTTATTTGTATTTCTTTATCATAAATATGAATATTGTTTATTATGTTATATTTGGTTTAGTGCAGCACTCTCTTGATAATAATATGGCATTCTATTAGATGGAATTCTCTATTTACAAGCATATCTACATTTTTAATAATAAATGTAAAATTAATGTTAGGAAGGATGTGAATTTGAGTCTTCATAGACAAGTTAGCATTATTGGCAATGTCATTTTAATTCCAAGAGCCCCCTACTTTTTTGTCCTTCCATTATAATTGGCAATAATATAGGGCAATTGTTTCTAAAGTCCTTCATAGACCAGTTTCATCCACCCATCCAACTGTACCAATTTTTACCATGGTGAGAGGTATGACAAAACAAGAAACAGACAAAAATAGGTGGAACCTCTGCTTCAATCAGAGCAGTTCCAATTTTTACTTGTCTTATATACCAGCATTTCACTCAAGCTTTCATTTTAGAAAATGTTCCTGTGCTAACATCATTGTGAAAACTATTAATAAAGGGTATAGGCACTACAAGACATATTTAAATAAATAAAACATACCATTGATTGACTCAGAAAATATTGACGGTTTAAAAGATTTTCTATTTTTCTACCTTCCATAATGCAAAAGTGTATGTATATCTCATGTTTGCTGGAACTCTGTTGAATTTCACCTTGAGCCTTATTAGAAAATTAATAGTCCTTTTTTGTCTGGTCAAAGTGGTTCTGTGAATATGGTGCAGTGCAATCATACTCAACTGTATATTAAAGGAAAATCAGTATTTTCATAAAAATACCCCAATAAACTATGATATTTTAGTACAATTAATGTTAAAGTGTTTTAGTACAATTGATATTAAAGTACAATTAAAGAACTTTATATAGAATGAAATGACAGAATATACTGGATTGGAAAACATAGCAAACTCTGTCCCTGTTATCATTAGCTCAGATTTTCTGATGGATGTAGAGGACCTGATCTGTTTACTATTTAGCTTTAATTTGCCACTTTTACCTTTTCTTAAAAAAAACTCCTTTTCATGTAAATTTCTCATCCAAAACCCTAGGACTGAATCTTGACTGTCTAAATGAGGATGAGCACTCGGGACACACCTAATGACTTTTATTGGTACATGCAGTTCAGGTTTGCCCAGTTCAACAGAATGATATCTTATGTTTTCCAACTGGGGTAGATGTTTTCTTTGCTTCCTGTAGAATGTAATGACGGAAGCCCCTTGCTCCAGTTCCTGCTCCCTGCCAGCCACAAACACAAAGTACACCAGCCTCCAAGGGAAGGGAAAACCAAGGCCAGCAGAACAGAAAAATGGAAAGAGCTTATGCCTTTGTTAGCATCACCAGACTGCTGAATCGATCTCTAGACTTGCCTTATGCAACATAACAAATTTTCTTATTGTTTAACGTAGCCTTAATTGAGGTTCCTGTTATTTTCAGCAAAAACCTCCCATAGCAAGTCCCCTCAAAACCCCACCAAACAAACAAAATGGCATTACGGGTATAAATATAGAAGGCAGTTCGTTATACTTTTTTAAATCCTAGATTTTACACTGGAATTCTTTTCGTCCTAATTCTAAGCAAACATGTTTTCTGGGAATTCTGGGGAGACCATTGTGCTGGAATTTAGTGTTGTCAGGAAGAAGCGGAAACTGATACGGATGGGACCCTTGAGCCCTGCTTCTACCCATTCTGTCATCTTGCCTGCTTCCTTCTGTCTTTATTCCACTTGACCGTCCAGTCCCTGATGTCTAGCTTGCACCTTGCATTGTTTGCTCTCACTAACATTGGTCCCATCAGTGAGCACACAACTCTATTGCATGCCAAGGTTTTTCATGTTTTAATTTATGTTGATGACTCAGGGGTTTTAAGATATGAATTGGTTCTCTGTTGTCAATAAGACTGGGGGCAATTTTAGATAATGCAGTAGGAAATAAAGCAATAGGTAGGTACATTTGCTGTACCTTAAGTAATATCAACAGTGGGGAAAACAATAAGGATCACTGAAGGGAAGAATAAGATAATAAGGTGTACCTGTGGAGCTGAGAAATAGCTTCCTTTCCAGACAATTTATTCTTGTTCAGACTAGTATAGTTTAAAAATACATACAATTTTTCTTAAGAAAATCTACTAAGAAAATGTGTGGGCATGAAATTACACTGCCTGCTTCCTAGTGCATTGTTTAGCCATATCCTCTGCCCTGGAAGGAAGTACCATCAGCCCCTTCCTCACCTGTTTTGCTTCCTTTACATGTGCCCTCTGTGTACTTTCGGCCATTCTCATGACTTCAGAGCCTCTATTCAATTACATTCTCTATTGACTAGCATTTCTATATCATTATTAGTGAAATGTATAATTAATGTTAGGAAGCAGGAGCAAAATCACAATTAAGATGGAATTCATGACTTCAAATCTTAGCTTTAGCCAAGACGTTTCCCCAGCTCAAGATGTATTTACTCAACTGTTCATAAGACACTGCTCCAGAATTCCTGCAAGCAATTCATTTTTGTCATGTCCCAAACAGAGCTTACTATTTTTTTTCCAGAAACCAGCTCTTTCATTCCTTCCCCAAGCAAGCATCTACTGAATATTTAATATATTCCAGGCTTTGTCTTAAGAGCACAAGCCCTCCAGAGGTACAGAATAGTGAGGAAAATAATACACAAAATGATAACTCTAATGTTATTGGTAATGCGAAGCTAGTTAGAGGATGGGGATGCGTGATCTTGGACACTTTGCAGGACCTCTCTGTGTCTCAGTTTATCTGTAAAAGGGAGCCAAAAGAACCTTCTCGGAGACTGAATGTGAGGATTAATTCAATCATTGTATATGAAGGGCACAGACCGCACTAAGCATTCAGTAAGTACTAGCTATTGTGATTATTATTATTAGTTACATCATACAGAAACCGCAAACTAAGCCTTAAACATAATGCTTAATGGTGAAATATTAGTTATTCTGCCATCATTATTATTTAATATTTTCTTGGAGTACTTGCAAATGTGATTAAATAGGTAGAAGATGAAATATAAAAGAGAAGGAAAGAAGCGAATGACAATTATTTGTAGATGATTTGACTACTGTCTTTTTCAGCTCAGGCTGTCATAACAAACTACCATAGATGGGGTGCCTTAAGCAACAGAAATTAATTTTCTGATGGTTCTGGAGGTTGAAAGTAAGAGATCAGGGTTCTGGCGTGGTGAAGTTCTGGTGAGAACTTGCAGATGGCCTGGCTGGTAGATGGCCACTTTCTTGCTGTGTCCTCACATGGCTGAGAGACTAAGGAATCTCTGCAGTATCTCTTCCTATAAGGACACTAATCTCGTCACGAGATTAGTCACGACCTCATGTAAACCTTATTACCTCCCAAAGGGCCCACCTCCAGATATCATCACATTGGTAGTAAGGGTTTCAACATGTGAATCTGAGGGGAATACAATTCAGTCCATAACTATTACATATAGAGAAATTCCAAATAATCAGATGATCAAATAATAGAAGCAATAGGTAAGAACTTTCTAAGGTAACTGACTACAATATTAAATGCAAAAGGCAATAGTTGTACAATATATAAAACCCCCAAAACTTAGTGGAAGGATTACATTTATAATAATAACCAGCAATATAAAATATCAGTAAATAAACCTTATCAAAATTTGTAAAATCTATGTTAAAAATAAGTTGCTTCTGAGAGCCTAAGACAATCCGACCATATGTAATGATATATACTTTGTTCTTAGAAAGAAAGATATTATTGTAAAAATACCAATACTGCGTAAACTATAAGTTTAATATGGCCCCAATAAAAATGTAACATATTGATCTTTGGTCTAACTTAAAGTCCATATGGAAAAAAAAAATGTAAAGTAGCCAGGAAAATTAGAAAATGTAACATAGAGCAGGAGTAGTTATACCAGACATTAAAATGTGCTTATTTTATTTAATAGATATTTGATAGTGTTTACTGTGTGCCATATATGTATTAAGTGGCTTATATATATTAAATATTATCATGTAATAATCCTTCGAAGAGGGAGTTATTACTTTCCTCATTTTATATATAAGAAAACAGGCACAGAGAGGTCAGGTAATTTGCTCAAGATCTCAGTTCAGTTCAGTGCAGTTGCTCAGTCGTGTCCGACTCTTTGTGACCCCACGAACCATAGCACACCAGGCCTCCCTGTCCATCACCAACACCCAGAGTTCACCCAAACCCTTGTCCATCAAGTCAATGATGCTATCCAGCCATCTCATCCTCTGTTGTCCCCTTCTCCTCCTGCCTTCAATCTTTACCAGCATCAGGGTCTTTTCCAATGAGTCAGCTCTTCACATCATGTGGCCAGAGTATTGGAGTTTCAGCTTCAACATCAGTCCTTCCAATGAACACCCAGGACTGATGTCATTTAGGATGGACTGGTTGGATCTCCTTGCAGTCCAAGGGACTCTCAAGAGTCTTCTCCAACACCACAGTTCAAAAGCATCAATTCTTCTGCGCTCAGCTTTCTTTATAGTCCAACTCTCACATCCATACATGACTACTGGAAAAACCATAGCCTTGACTAGACCAACCTTTGTTGGCAAAGTAATGTCTCTGCTTTTTAATATGCTGCCTAGGTTGGTCATAACTTTCCTTCCAAGGAGTAAGCATGTTTTAATTTCATGGCTGCAATCACCATCTGCAGTGATTTTGGAGCCCAGAAAAATAAAGTCAGTCACTGTTTCCACTGTTACCCCATCTATTTCCCATGAAGTGATGGGACTGGATGCTATGATCTTAGTTTTCTGAATGTTGAGCTTTAAGCCAACTTTTTCACTCTCCTCTTTCACTTTCATCAAGAGGCTCTTTAGTTCTTCTTCACTTTCTGCCAGAACGGTGGTGTCATCTGCATATCTGAGGTTATTGATATTTCTCCCAGCAATCTTGATTTCAGCTTGCGCTTCCTCCAGCCCAGCATTTCTCATGATGTGCTCTACATATAAGTTAAATAAGCATGGTGACAATATACAGCCTTGATGTACTCCTTTTCCTATTTGGAACCAGTCTGTTGTTCCATGTCCAGTTCTAACTGTTGCTTCCTGACTTGCATACAGGTTTCTCAAGAGGCAGGTCAGGTGGTCTGGTATGCCCATCTCTTTCAGAATTTTCCACAGTTTATTGTGATCCACACAGTCAAAGTCTTTGGCATAGTCAATAAAGCAGAGGTAGATGTTTTTCTGGAACTCTCTTGCTTTTTCGATGATCCAGCATATATTGGCAATTTGATCTCTGGTTCCTCTGCCTTTTCTAAAACCAGCTTGAACATCTGGAAGTTCACGGTTCACATATTGCTGAAGCCTGGCTTGGAGAATTTTGAGCATTACTTTACTAGCGTGTGAGATGAGTGCAATTGTGTGGTAGTTTGAGCATTTGGCATTGCCTTTCTTTCAAGATCTCACAGCTTGTAAATTGAAAGAACCAGTCTTCACACCCAGGTAATCTGGCTCCAGATTCTATGCTCTTAACCTGGGCACTCTGCTACAATAAGTAAAAATTTTGGTATGAACTCAAGAATGAACATAGAAATAGAGGAAATGAAACTGTGAAGAAACACACATGTATACATATGAAAATTTAGGCTATAATGAAGTACACATTTTAAGCAAGGGGAAGTGATAGATTATCCAATAAATTGTGTTAAGAAAAGTAGAAAAAAATAAAGGTGGATCTTTGCTAATTTTTTCCACCAAATTCCATGTGGGTCAAAAGTTAACAGTAAAAATAAATTGAAACCATAGTAGTAAAAACAGTAAGAAAATACATAAAATTGTTTTAAAAGTCTTTCAGTGATAAGCATTTCTAAGCAGTGAACAACAATTCAGAAATCATAAAAGAAAAACTGGATAACTTTCATTACATGAAACTAAACACTGATTTTCTAAGAGCATTTCTCTTATGTAGGAACTTCAGCATTGTCATGTGGTACAAGCATTTTCCAACTTTGCCTTCTCTCTTTATCACAGTCAAGACAAGGTAAGTAGGGAGCTTTAGTTTTTGTTTCTTATTTGTGATATGTTAAGTCAAGGCTATGGTCTTTCCAGTGGTCATGTATGGATGTGAGAGTTGGACTGTGAAGAAAGCTGAGCGCCAAAGAATTGATGCTTCTGAACTGTGGTGGTGGAGAAGACTCTTGAGAGTCCCTTGGACTGCAAGGAGATCCACCCAGTCCATCCTAAAGGAGATCAGTCCTGGGTGTTCATTGGCAGGTCTGATGTTGAAGCTGAAACTCCAATACTTTGACCACCTCGTGTGAAGAGTTGACTCATTGGAAAAGACCCTGATGCTGGGAAAGACTGGGGGCAGGAGGAGAAGGGGACCTCAGAGGATGAGATGTTTGGATGGCATCACCGACTCAATGGACATGAGTTTGGGTAAACTCCGGGAGTTGGTGATGGACAGGGAGGTCTGGCATGCTGCAGTCCATAGGGTCACAAAGAGTCACACACTACTGAGCGACTGAACTGAACTGAAGTGACATGTATCTAATACATATAGAAACCATGGTTTATGTATTTGTAGAGATGCGTTGTCTCTTAATCAGTTAAGAAAAAGTATTTAATGGTGTGTTGGGTTGAAGAGATGATATCAAAGCTGTTTTGTATCTGAGGTAAAATAGAGCCATGAATACAGTATTAAGTCTATGGTTCCAATTAGATACAGCAATGAATATTTCAGGTTCAGAAAAGGTGGAAGTAAGTTTTCAAGAAAACTTCAAATTTATACCAACCAAACTCAGAAATGCTGAAAATTAAAATATAATATAGTTCATAGTTCAGTCGCTCAGTCGTGTCCGACTCTTTGCGACCCCATGAATCGCAGCACGCCAGGCCTCCCTGTCCATCATCAGCCATTAAGGTATGACCTAATCAAATCCCTTATGATTATACAGTGGAAGTGACAAATAGATTTAAGGGACTAGATCTGATAGACAGAGTGCCTGAAGAACTATGGATGGAGGTTTGTGACACTGAACAGAAGGCAGGGATCAAGACCATCCCCCTCCAAAAAAATGCACAAAGGCAAAATCGTTGTCTGAGGAGGCCTTACAAATAGCTGAGAAAAGAAGAGAAGCGAAAAGCAAAGGAGAAAAGGAAAGATATACCCATTGGAATGCAGAGTTCCAAAGAATAGCAAGGAGAGATAAGAAGGCCTTCCTCAGTGATGAATGCAAAGAAATAGAGGAAAACAATAGAATGGGAAAGACTAGAGATCTCAAGAAAATTAGAGCTATCAAGGGAATATTTCATGCAAAGATGGGCACAATAAAGGACAGAAATGGTAGGGACCTAACAGAAGCAGAAGATATTAAGAAGAGGTGGCAAGAATACACAGAAAACTATACAAAAAAGATTTTCACGACTCAGATAGTCATGATGGTGTGATCACTTACGTAGAGTCAGACAACCTTTAATGTGAAGTCAAGTGGGCCTTAATAAGCATCAGCATGAACAAAGCTAGTGGAGGTGATGGAATTCCAGTTGAGCTATTTCAAATCCTAAAAGATGATGCTGTGAAAGTGCTGCACTCAATATGTCAGCAAATTTGGAAAACTCGGCAGTGGCCACAGGACTGGAAAAGGTCAGTTTTCATTCCAATCCCAAAGAAAAGCAATGCCACAGAATGTTCAAACTACCGTACAATTGCATAGCTAGCAAAGTAATGTTAGCAAAGTAATGCTCAAAATTCTCCAAGCCAGGCTTTGACAGTACGTGAACTGTGAACTTCCAGATGTTCAAGCTGGATTTAGAAAAGGCAGAAGAACCAGAGATCAAATTGCCAACATCTGTTGGATCAGAGAAAAAGCAAGAGAGTTCCAGAAAAAAACCTACGTCTGCTTTATTGACTTCACCAAAGCCTTTGTTTATGTGGATCACAACCAACTGTGGAAAATTCTTAATGAGATGGGAATAACAGACTACCTCACCTACCTCCTGAGAAATCTGTATGCAGGTCAAGAAGCAACAGTTAGAACCAGACATGGAACAACGAACTGGCTGCAAAATGGGAAAGGAGTACGTCAAGCCTGTATATTGTCACCCTGATTATTTAACTTCTATGCAGAGTACATCATGAGAAACGCTGGGCTGGATGAAGCACACGCTGGAATCAACATTGCCAGGAGAAATATCAATAACCTCAGATATGCAGATGACATCACCCTTATGGCAGAAAGTGAAGAGGAGGTGAACAGTCTCTTGAAGAAGGTAAAAGACGAGAATGAAAAAGCTGGCTTAAAACTCAATGTTCAAAAATGAAGATCATGGGATCTGGTCCCATCACTTCATGGCAAATAGATGGGGAAACAGTGGAAACGTGACAGACTTTATTTTCTTGGCCTTCAAAATCACTGCAGAAGGTGACTGCAGCCATGAAATGAAAAGATGCTTGTGTCTTGGAAGAGAAGCTATGATAAACGTAGACAGCATATTAAAAAGCAGAGACATTACTTTGCCAGCAAAGGTCAGTCTACTCAAGGCTATGGTTTTTCCAGTAGTCATGTATGACTCTAAAGAAAGCTGAGTGCAGAAGAATTGATGCTTTTGAACTGTGGTGTTGGAGAAGACTCTTGAGAGTCCCTTGGACTGCAAGGAAATCCAACCAGTCCATCCTAAAGGAGATCAGTCCTGGGTGTTCATTGGAAACACTGATGTTGAAGCTGAAACTCCAATACTTTGGCCACCTAATGCAAAGAACTGACTCATTTGAAAAGACCCTGATGTTGGGAGAGATTGAAGGCAGGAGGAGAAGGGGATGACAGAGTATGAGATGGTTGGATGGCATCACTGACTCAATGGAAATGCGTTTGAGTTAACTCTGGGAGTTGGTGATGGACAGGGAGGCTTGGCGTGCCACAGTCCATGGGGTCGCAAAGAGTCGGATGTGACTGAGCAACTGAACTGAACTGATAACTCAGTTGGTAAAGAATCTGTCTGCAATGCAGGAGACCCCAGTTTGATTCCTGGGTGGGGAAGATCTTACAGAGAAGGGATAGGCTACCCACTCCCGTATTCCTGAGCTTCCCTTGTGGCTCAGCTGGTAAAGAATCTGCCTGTAGTGAGGGAGACCTGGGTTTGATCCCTGGGTTGGAAAGATCCCCTGGAGAAGGGAAGGCTACCCACTCCAGTTTTCTGGGCTGGAGAATTCCATGGACTGTATAGTGCATGGAGTTGCAAAGAGTCGGACACAACTGAGTAACTTTCAGTTTCACTTACAGATAATATTCAAAATAATTCTAGGTCTAACGATAATTGTAGAATGTAGGGAATTAACCAAGTTTTCTCAAATGGGTGAGATTCTAAAAGCATTTTAGACTGTCATAATTATGAACAGTTTGGACGGGGCTTTGCAACACATATGATAGTTACAGTGTCTGTGTTGTGGGGGAGGAGCAGAAGGGAAGCTAATATATAATAATTTAAATGAATACTACAAATTGTATGATAATTCATGAAACATGGCTGCATATATGTGAAAATGTTGAAAGTCATAATAGTATGCCCTTTATTTTACAAAAAATTTTTAAAAGAGCACAAAAAGAAGTAAGGAGTAGGTAGTTAATTTAAATGAGCACTAAATCAGACCTCCATTACAAGTGATACACCAGTATTTGCCACTTCAAGAGCTAGAATGTTATCTAGACTTATCGTTCCTGACTTACGGCCTCAGCCATGTTTGTTTTCACTAGTGTCACTGGGATTTCATGTTAGACTTTTCTCCTTAACTGTCACTGAAGTTGAATCTAGAATGCAGCCTCTTCTAGGCAGCTGTGTAGTGGGTGGGAAGCCCTCTGCTTCTAGGGAAAGGGGGGAAGTGATCATAGAAAGAACTACATTTCACAGACTACTTTAAGCATCTAATTTTAAATCCTTGGAGATGTTTACCTTTTGTTTTAATTCATTACCATAGAGATACAGAATTACTTTTCTATAGGTTATTTTTAAAGTGTACAGTAAAACTGGATGAATGCAGGTTCAGGAAGAGGGTCTGTGGTGTTTCACCAGGGTGTTCAGTGTACAGGGAACTGTGCAATTATTGATTATGGCAGAGACACCAGGAGAAAATGTGGAAGCCTTGTGTCTGCCTTAACAGTCTCCCTTCTCTGAAGTTTCCCTCTCAGGGATCCTCCAATATCAGCTGCAGAATAATTATTCCATATCATTCCACCATATCAGATATGGCTTAAGTTTTTTAATATAACATGAGTCTGTTTTAGTGCTGGACATTGTGTGAAATGTTAAGATGGGCAGCCTCAGAAGTTATATAAAGAGAAGATAATTTTGATGAATTTTATGTATAAGTTATGAAAGTTAAGATAGAGTGGTCTGTTTTGGTTCTAATAATATAGTCAAGACTGTTGAGTTCTTTTCCCTTCCAGTAGGAGATACATTTACTCCAGTGCCTCCATTCTATCCTTATTTCAACTGACTTATGTATTTATCCCTACACTTAAGCCAACATCTCTTGAAGACCTACTACCAAACTGGTCCTTGACTGAGCTCTAAGGATAATTTGGGAGACAGCCATTAACCTCATACTCATGCAAATGCAAAACCAACTATGACATGTACTACATGGGGCTAGAAAGAGAGTATATTATGGGGACATTCATTCAGGGAAGGTTTCTCTGAGGAAGTGATGTCTGAGTGAGATCTGAGAGTTGACTAGAAATTAATCAAAGTTGGGTGATCAGAGGGAAAGGAGGGAAGAGATGCAGAGTGACAAGAATGTTTTATTTTGGGAAACCTCAGCCTCTGCGTTGCTGAATGGGGAAACCACAGTGCATTCTACCCATTCTACTCACAGATGATGACTATGTGCTCTGACACAGGAAAATATCCTGACTTGGCATCATCAGCTCACTCATGCATATCATTTCCTATGTGCATTTCAGTCTTTTCCTCGGGTTTCTTTCAGAAATTTTAGAACTGTCTTGAAAATTTAATATATTCTTGTGTCATAATTTTGTCTCCTGTATCTGACCTCAGCTTAAAATTCTTCTTTCTAACCACTGTTAACAAGAGAGTGCAATGGAGGTTTAATTAAGCTACACAATCTAAGATTACTGGTGGTAGGCAGGATTCCATACCTCAATATATCTGCATTTCACAGGGGCTAGAATCAAACTCTCTTTAAACACTGAGTCATTTTCACCAGAGATGCACGTATTGTGCCCAACAAAACCAACGACGGAAAACTGAACACTGAAATTGTTCCCATTCTCTGAAAGAAACTTTTTCTTGGTCAAGCAGCTTTTAAAAGCATGACCTAGAATTTCTTTCCCTGCTGGGTTTTTTTTATTTTCTTCCATTTATTTTGTACATTTCAACAATTTCTAAGCTGGCTACAGATCCTGAATTAACAATTGGGAACATTTTTATAAGTTTCAGTTAAGAGCTTATGAACCATTATGTAGCTCAGCAAGAAAGTTCATGACAGAGATGTACAATTACTTTTCCACTGGAGTTCCATTTTTCTCTTCCTTCTTTCCAGCTAAAGGTAAAAAGGCTCTTAAGGTCATCAAATGAAAGAATGTTCTGTCTCTCAAAAGAAGAGGTTCTCAGTAAACCAAAATGTTCCAGTGAAAAGCACTTCCTGGGGAAAATGGTATGAAATTGTTGAAACCATGTTTCATATTTGGTTCAGGTCCCTCCCAGATAGTGTTCTTTTTTCATAAAGCTGGGGAGGCAAGCATGTTAAAGCTAGAAAAGCAAGAATATCTGCTGGAATCACACTGAAAAACCTGCCAGGTAATGATGCTGTTTCCCTTTTATTTCTGTTTGAGCTGCAATAAAGCTGGCACTTTCAAAACACAAAAGCCAAGTTCCTGCTGTGACTTCCCAAAGTGCTTCTCAAAATACCCGTGCAGCAGCTGACACATAAAAAAATGTACATGAATGTCTGGCTGGCTTCCCAGAACCTTTCTGAAAGCACACAGCCCTATTTTCAGGTAGGTTTGGTTTATGATGCTCTGCAGTCTGTTTCCTAAGAATCCTGATATTCCCATGTAGCTTGAAGCTGTGCTGTAGCCTGACTCATGGTCCTGGACTCAGGAATGTCCACAGGCGGTCAGGATTGCTTCCCCATCCTAGAGTTAGTCAGGGAAGGTGGGTTGAGTCCTTGGGAGCCATCAAGAGTCCAGGATTCTATCATGGTTCTGCTAAGTTGATGTTTAATGACAGTCTTTTATTAAATGCCAGTTTCCTCATCATAAAATAAACAGATGAACATACAGATGACAAATGTAGAAGTATAACACAGTTGTCAAGCATGTGTGCTCAGTCGCTCAGCCATGTCCAACTCTTTGTGACCCCCAGGGACCATAGCCTGCCAGGTTCCTCTGTCCATGGGATATTCCCAGCAAGAAAACTGGAGTGGGTCTCCATTAAAGACCTGCCTGGTTGATGCCACGGCCATCTGGGCACCAGGAAGACTATTCAGGCCAAGTTTCTATCAGTTCCAATAACTTGAAGGAATCTTTCAATCAAAGGTTTAAGAATACATCACAAGGATTAGTTGAGAATGAATGAGAACCACATGTACATTACAATTCTGTGCACTGACATATACACATGGGGTTTCTGACACCATGGTGTCTGGATTTCAGTTTCTCCTCTATAAGGAACTTGATGTAAAAGAAACTAGACTCTACCTCTTCCTGTTTTTCTCAAACTTAGGCCACTTTTGAGTTTCTAACATGTGTTATTAGTCAAGATTTTCCCCATATATGAAATTCTGACTTGGGAATTTCTAAATAATAAATTCTGTAAAATACCAGCTACCCATGTTGTTGATTAGTCTTCCAAAAACTTCATTTTCTGCTCAGTGCAGCCACTCTCTCTGCTAACAGCTAATATTTGCTGAACTGCTGGTGCAAACCTGGGTCACTTCACTTAATGATCACAACTCCATGAAGTAGGGATAATAATTATTCCATTTTACAGATATGCAAACTGAGGCTCAGAGATTTTGACTAACTTGTCCAGGATCTCACAGCTGGGATATGACTAACAAGTCTGATTCTAGGACCAAAAAGCTGAACTATTTTTCTGAACTAACCTGTGGCCTTTTAAGCTTTCTGTGCTTCTTCCTGGGTTCTACTCTCTTTACTTTCTGAGTGATGTTTTGATAAGCAATGAGTTAAAACTACTTTTTTTTCTTGTGTGAGTAAGAAGTATACCTTTCTGATTTGGAGAAGGAAACGGCAACCCACTCCAGTGTTCTTGCCTGGAGAATCCCATGGACAGAGGAACCTGTCAAGCTACAGTCCATTGGGTCGCAAAGAGTTGGATATGACTTAGTGACAAAACAACAAGAACAATAACTTTCTGATTAGGGGAACAACTGAAAATAAATTCCCCCATTGTTGATCCTGTGCAACGTCATAACTGTCTTCCCTTCCTGAAGCAATAGCTACTATTTAACCTTCCAATACCAATTAACATGCAACCATAAAATACTATATATGTATATTGCAGTCATTTTCAAAGTGGAAGTACATCCCATCAGGGGCTTTCCATATGTATGCCTCTTTTTGATTTATTAACCTTCAAACGTCCTGTCGTTTCTGATAAGCCCCTGAGTTAGAAATACCCTCTGGGTTGAGCCCTGTTAACTAATGGGAGTGTGCATCCTCTGTGTTGGGGCAGAAGAAGGTGGGGGTCCCCTGATATGTAGCAAATCTTCCCATCACCATCAGCAGGAAATACAGACTTTCACATAGTCTAGAAGGAGAGTGTGCTTATTCACCAGGGTCTATGAACACAGTGCCAAGGTTCTCAGCAATTTTTAAGAGCCTACAAAAATGTTCGGAACTAGAAAAACAACTAACGGCCCCAAAATATGAAAAGGAAACTGCAAAATGAAAAAGAATACATTTAAGTGAGTGTCTAAACACAGCAATGGTCTCAAACCTTCGTATTTCATATTTTCACTACATATGAAAACAATTTATGAGTTAGATTTATTTCTTAGTATGTAAAATGACTGCCTAGAAATCACAGCTCACTGTAAATTATATGACTTAATTACTGTCTCTGAGGGACTTCCCTGTAGCTTATCTGGTAAAATATCTGCTTGCAATGCAGGAGATCCAGGTTCGATCCCTGGGTTGGGAAGATCTTCTGGAGGAGGGAATGGCAACCCACTCCAGTATTCTTGCCTGGAGAACTCCATGGGCAGAGGAGCCTGGTGGGTACACTCCATGGGGTCACAAAGAGTCAGACACGACTGAGCAACTAACACGAGGATGACTGTCTCTGAAATTATCTTGTTTATTTTTTCCCTTGCTTATTATCTATCATCTTCTACTAGAATACCAGCTCTACAGGAACAGGGACCTAGGCTTTCTTTTTAATTTTTGTATCTCCATTGTCTGGGCCGGGTCTAGTGTACTTATGATATACTCAGAAAATATTTGTTGATGAATGAAACACACACACACACACACACACAAAAGACATATACACACGATTAGTTACTATATGATACCCTATACCTGCTGCTGCTGCTGCTAAGTCACTTCAGTCATGTCCGACTCTTAGCGACCCCATGGACTGTAGCCTAGCAGGCTCCTCTGTCCATGGGATTTTCCAGGCAAGAGTACTGGAGTGGGTTGCCATTTCCTTCTCCAACCCTATACCTAGGAGTAGTATATTTCTACTTAGAGTAGGTGGTAAGTGAATTAGCTTGTCTGAGGGCAGGATAACCCTGGAGAGAATAGGAATACAATGGAAAAGAAAATAAAGTCTTCCCTGGAACCCCCAGTTGGGATGTCATGTTAATCCTACAGTGCCATGCATCACAAAGGGGCTTGGGAGACTGAGTGACAGTTACAAGCTGTTTTTTTTTTTTTCTCCCACGTGCACACAGTTAATCGTGTGCTGCACCAGCTAGGGGACTTCCCTGGTGGCTCAGACGGTAAAGCATCTGCCTATAATGCGGGAGACCAGGGTTCAATCCTTGGGTCGGGAAGATCTCTTGGAGAAGGAAACGGCAACCCACTCCAGTATTCTTGCCTGGAAAATCCCATGGGTGGTGGAACCTGGTAGGCTACAGTCCATGGGGTCGCGCACCAGCTAGGGTAATTCTGAAAATTTGGTGATGCCATGTGGATTAGTATGTAAATGGGTCCACTCCTGGCAGTGCATAAACAGCAAGATTTCATCGTGTAACAGGCAGAGCGAACTGTGAAGCACATGCTATTTGGAACACTGGGCTGTTTTTTTGTTTGTTTAACTGGGGAAACAGGCACTTTTACAGCAACAAGGCAGATCCTGGGAGGGTGGCTGAACTTCAGGGTACTGTCAACAATGCACAGAAGTGCCTCGTTGTTTGGCTACCTAACCCTTTGCCCAGATAGCAATCTCCTGGCTTTCTCAGGTCTCATGTTGTTTTCCTCAGCTGCTCTCTTTCTTCAGAGCTAACATCTCTTTCACGCCCTTGTTCGGAACCAAATCTTTTTATTCAAGTATGTCCACTGAATCAAGCCTCCAGATGGCCCAGCCTGTCCTTGCTTCTCCCCTGCCTTCCCCATCTACTCACAGACCCAGGAGATTCACCCCTAGAGTTATCTTCTGGAAATGGTATTACTAAGCAGAGACAGCCTTCACAGAAGACGGGAAGAAAACTATAATGAGTGTTAGGGTTTTTTTAGGAACTATTTCACATTTGCTTCTAAAAATACAATATAAAAATTGATTTTGAATATCCATAGGGCAAGTCAATTTACAATTGACTGAAGTTTTCAACAAAACTTAAGTCATTTGAGAATTTGACAGTATTTGGACGTAAGTTAAAATCTGAAATTGAGGTTTGGGGAAATTTAGTTTGAGTAATTATTAATTTAAATCTTCGGGGGGGGGGGAAGAATAGCTCAGAATTTAAGTAAAATATGGAAAAATGCTCATTAGTTCTAAGTTTATCTGAACTTTTGATCCTAAGAAATTAAGTTTTGTTATTCACTATGTCAGACTTCGACAAGCTTTCATCAGATTTTTAATCAGAAAATAATATTTACCCTTATTCAAGAACTAAATTTCTTCCTAAAAGAACCTAAACATGATTGAGATTGTTTCATATGAATATATGCATATATATATATATATATAGTTAACAGAACACAGTAATTGCAAGATTACTTCTGGGAAAAAATGCTTAAATGGTTTACAGCTTGGAAGAATATTTTATGTAAATTAAATCTACTTGCCTATGGCCAAAGAATAAAATTGGGCAGTAGAAAATTTCCCAGAGGATAGGGGTAAAAAATATTTTCTAATGATACTTTGAAACCTAATAAGTATATAGATGGATAACAACAAAACATGTCTTGGTAACCTCTTTAAAAATGACTCTAACTTTTGGTAGGGGTGATTTAGGGCTTGTTGGGATTTGGGACTTTTAGCCTGTTAAATGATTTGAATAATGATTTGGCTATAATGCTTAATTCCCCATCGCTCTGTAATAAAATATGCATTTTCAGTGTTCAAACTGCATTTTGGTCTATCAGCTCTTAAAGTGACAAATATCATTTCTAACTTGATGGACAACCAAAATCTGATGCTCTTTAGGGGAGTATCATATATGAAAAGAAGGCAAAAATAAAGCTTTAAAACTTTCCGGACTTTTTGCAAAGATGTTTGAATGAGCTGAGACAAAAGAGCTGATTTTAACCTTGGGCCCGTCTGCAATGTAGGGAAATCTTGGGAAGGCACTTAACCTCTCCGGGCTTCATCTGTAAAATGGGATGCTCCTATTTTAGCCCACCTCACAGTAAAAATAAAAACAAAGCACTATACATGGTGAAGGAAACCAGAATACATTACCCAAAATATGCTGCTTTGGTGTACTGATTATCTTGATATAAAGGCACTTAAAAACCAGCAGGGGTAAGAAAGACACTCTGACTTTCCTTTTTCTTCCTGAAAGCAGGAGAAAAAACTATCAAATGAAAGGTACCCTCCCTGTACCGGGAGCAAACAAGACATTCTTATCACCAGAGATGGGGAATTTGGGGCTGAAAAATCCATATAAACAAATCTTGTTAAATTCACCCTTTTCTTCCTAGTTACTTCTTCATCACTTGCTATTGTTGTTTAGTTGCTAAGTCATGTCCGACTCTTGCGACCCCATGGACTGTAGCCCGCCAGGTTCCTCTGTCTGTGAGATTTCCTAGGTAAGGATACTGGAGTGAGCTGCCATTCCCTTCTCCAGGGGATCTTCCCGACCCAAGGACTGAACCCATGTCTCCTGCATTGCAGGTGGATTCTTTACTGCTGAACCACCTGGGAAGCACTCATCATTTGCTACCCCTAGCCCAAATCCCTCTATCTTGCAAATTCTTCACAAATTTATCATTTCTTTGTCTAAGGTATAGAAAAGCTTCCTGCTCTGGTTACTTCTTTTTGCTTTATTCTCTTGTGAAGTTTCCCATGTTCATGTAAAACTTTAATAAAATTTGTATGCTTTTCTCCTGTTAATCTATTAACAGTTTATTTCTTAGGCTCAGCTGGAGACTCTAAGAGATGGTGGAGAATTTTTTCCTACTAAGAACATGCCTTGAAAAATATAAATGCTGAATGCAGAGTTCCAAAGAATAGCAAGGAGAGATAAGAAAGCCTTCCTCAGCGATCAGTGCAAAGAAATAGAGGAAAACAACAGATTGGGAAAGACTAGAGATCTCTTCAAGAAAATTAGAGATACCAAAGGAACATTTCATGCAAAGATAGGCTCGATAAAGGACAGAAATGGCATGGACCTAACAGAAGCAGAAGATATTAAGAAGAGGTGGCAAGAATACACAGAAGAACTATACAAAAAAGATCTTCATGACCCAGATGATCACAATGGTGTGATCACTCACCTAGAGCCAGACATCCTGGAATGTGAAGTCAAGTGGGCCTTAGAAAGCATCATTACAAACAAAGCTAGTGGAGGTGATGGAATTCCAGTTGAGCTATTTCAAATCCTCACAGATGATGCTGTGAAAGTGCTGCACTCGATATGCCAGTAAATTTGGAAAACTCAGCAGTGGCCACAGGACTGGAAAAGGTCAGTTTTCATTCCAATCCCTAAGAAAGGCAATACCAAAGAATGCTCAAACTACCGCACAATTGCACTCATCTCACACGCTAGTAAAGTAATGCTCAAAATTCTCCAAGCCAGGCTTCAGCAATACGTGAACTATGAACTTCCAGATGCACAAGTTGGATTTAGAAAAGGCAGAGGAACCAGAGATCAAATTGCCAATATCTGCTGGATCATCAAAAAAGCAAGAGAGTTCCAGAAAAACATTTATTTCTGCTTTATTGACTATGCCAAAGCCTTTGACTGTGTGGATCACAATAAACTGTGGAAAATTCTGAAAGAGATGGGAATACCAGACCATCTGACCTGTCTCTTGAGAAACCTGTATGCAGGTCAGGAAGCAACAGTTAGAACTGGACATGGAACAATAGACTGGTTCCAAATAGGAAAAGGAGTACGTCAAGGCTGTATATTGTCACCCTGCTTATATAATTTATATGCAGAGTACAGCATGAGAAACGCTGGGCTGGAAGAAACACAAGCTGGAATCAAGATTGCCAGGAGAAATATCAATAACTTCAGATATGCAGATGACACCACCGTTCTGGCAGAAAGTGAAGAAGAACTAAAGAGCCTCTTGATGAAAGTGAAAGAGGAGAGTGAAAAAGTTGGCTTCAAGCTCAACATTCAGAAAACTAAGATCATGGCATCTGGTCCCATCACTTCATGGCAAATAGATGGGGAAACAGTGGAAACAGTGTCAGATTTTATTTTTTTGGGCAGCAAAATCACTGCTGATGGTGATTGCAGCCATGAAATTAAAAGACACTTACTCCTTGGAAGGAAGGTTATGGCCAACCTAGATAGCATATTTAAAAGCAGAGACATTACTCTGCCAACAAAAGTCCGTCTAGTCAAGGCTATGGTTTTTCCAGTGGTTATGTATGGATGTGAGAGTTGGATGGTGAAGAAAGCTGAGCGCCGAAGAATTGATGCTTTTGAACTGCGGTGTTGGAGAAGACTCTTAAGAGTCCCTTGGACTGCAAGGAGATGCAATCAATCCATCCTAAATGAGATCAGTCCTGGGTGTTCATTGGAAGGACTGATGTTGAAGCTGAAACTCTAATACTTTGGCCACCTGATGCGAAGAGTTGACTCATTGGAAAAGACCCTAATGCTGGGTAGGATTGGGGGCACGAGGAGAAGGGGACGACAGAGGATGAGATGGTTGGATGGCATCACTGACTCAATGGACATGGGTTTGGGTAGACTCCGGGAGTTGGTGATGGACAGAGAGGCCTGGAGTGCTGCAATTCATAGGGTCGCAAAGAGTCGGACATGACTGAGCGACTGAACTGAACTGATAAAGCCAAATTAAGTTATGAAGTTGAACCACATGGAACTGCCATTTTTCCAGGTGACAGTGGTCCAACAATTCTAAAATAAAGTTTATTATATTTTTGCTAAACCATATATGTGTTAATACCTAACAGTAAAAGAAAAAAAATGGGACAGTGGTATTGGGCAAAATATCAACTTTAGGAACCTGGTAAAGTGCTTAACTTTCAACAATTCTATCAACAAAACATGAAGAAAACATGATCAAGCACCTTTTTTTTGTGCCATACTCTCTGCTGGGTACTAAAGATATAAAATGATAAGAGAGAAAGTTTCTGCCCTGAAGGAATTCGAATAAGTGCTAGTAATAAAATATATCAAAATCTTCTTTTAGCCAAGTTGAACGTACCTTTCTGAAAAATCTGAAGTTTAATACGAAGCAGTGAATTTGGGCAGTTAAAGGGGCATCTTCGCAACACAGAGCCTTAACAGCTGAGACTGGGATGACGCAACCCGGACACTGATCTCTGTATTGTTGGCCTTGGAGACTCCCAGCACTCTTTCTGGTTCTTCTTTCTGCATTCCCTGGAAATAAACCCTACGTTCAAGTGTGGAACGAACCCGGGTACTAGGAATGACCTTAGGTCGCCTCCAGCAGTTTATGTAACTGCCAACTCAAAGATAGTCAATTTAATTACTCCCCTGGGTTTTTCCAGTCTTCACCCTCTATGACATGGATTAGAAAAGGCAAATATTGGGTTGGTCAAAAGGTTCATTTGCGTTTTTCTGGACAATGTTATAGAAAGACCTGAATGAATCTTTTGGCCAACCGGATAGTTTTCATCAGTTTTCAATGGTGGGGGAAACTTGATATGGAATTTGATATCACTAAAATGACTAACTGGAGAAATTTTGTGGTAAGTTGTATCAAAAAATCAAACAGCTAAATGTTCCTTTTCATATCCATCAGTGCCCATCAGTGAAGACAGATTAGGGTCCTAGGTGTCATCCAATGATGCAATTCTTATGTAGTTTTAAAAAAGCTCTTGAGCATTGCAAAAAGACTCACATGTAATCACTTTATTTTATATCCAGAAATATATGTTAAGTGTCAGAAACCAGCTCTGATAAAGGGTGAGGGGTCTCTTTTTATTTGCTATTTGTAGGAAGAGGCAGAGGTTAGTATAGCATTTTTTTTCTGAATTCACCACAACGTGGCACTCTAGTAATTTCTGTATCTCGGGATGTTTCTAGTTGATGGAGATGCCTTCAAAATATTGGACTTTTAGCAGAAAATCTCTGCCTGAAAATGTGAGTCATTCTCAAAGATCTCCACTTATGAAGTCATAGAGGGTCCAAGTAAGTATGCAGGCTCCATTTACAAGCTGCTTGAAAACATAGCTGTTGATTCCTTAGCATTATATTTTTTGTTTCTTCCCTAAAAGCAGTCAGGAATAAGAAAAATCTTACTGTAATGACTGTAGAAACAAATCTCAACATAAGTATGTGAAACAGAGGTGTGTTATGGAGCAATTCTTTTTTGTTCATGGAAGATACTAAAGTACACAGAGAGACGGAAATTTACTTCAAAGACGGGAAAATACATCAGTTTTACTCCAGCAATTTTAATGAATTATCACTAGACAACATGTTTTCCTGATGTCTGTAGGCTCAAATAGTGGCCTCTTCATGACCTGTAGGACTGAGATCATTCATCACATTTTTTAGGGAGAGTTAATTCCAAGAGGCTGGGAAGCACCCAAGGCAGAATATGAAAGCTCAGCTTGCTTATTGGCACTTTGACTAACCTAACATGAAAGCAATTTATGAACATATTAAATACTGATTCTGAGGACAGACTTAAACCTAAAATGAAGACTCATCAATGGTAGTAAGTAGTCAACATGCCTCTTTCCTGACCATGTTACCTTCATTGCAAAGGCATTTCTAATTCTCCCTTCTTCCTTTCCCCCTCATATTTACATTTATATAAAAATGAAATAGTAAGGAGTGAGAAACCTGAGGAAGGAATTGAGAGAGGAAAGTTCAGAAATAAGGTTTATTAAAAAAAAAGAATAAGTTTTTATCAGCTTCTAGAATTTCAGCTTCATGTTCACTTACAGTTATACAACTAGAAAGAATGAAACAGCCAGTATTTGCTAAACTAGGACAATGACCAGCTATTTCCCGAACACTGCATTTGTGGGAAGTGTTCATGATGGAAAAACTAAAATAAAACAAAATACAGAAATCAAATAGATACGTGGGTCTACAAATTAAAGTGTAAAAAAATTAATTTTAAAGACAGACCTGCTTGTACATCATTTCTAAACTATCTTTCACATTTCACATTTTTTCTTTGCATGTACTTACATCCATGATGTGAAGCACAAGTTCAACTGAACCAGGCCTGCTTCTTATTTCCATGAAGCTATGAGACACTCAGTAATTTCTGGCATCTTTCTCTTGATTTATTGCCAACAAAGTGACTGAGGGTAGGCCTGTGCTACATTTCCAACATCTGCTTTTAAAAGCTTACAAAATTCCATATATTTTGAGTATTCACATATTCAATTGTTCTCCACTGGCTGAACATTTTCATTACTCTTTTCTTCCATTTCTAAGATTCCAAGCTTTTACCCTAACTTCCCTCCTCTCACATTACATTGACTTTTCACACTAAGTATGGCCTTTGGTCCTTTAACATGATTTTATTTTCCAATTTATTTCCTGATGATATTTTCACTTCTATATAAACTAGATCCAGTGGAGAGTTTGCCCTTAGACTACTATGACCTTTGATTTCTTTTATGCCTGTTTTTCTAGTTTTCAAGCCCAGGCTTCTTACTCTTTTCAGCAGAGTAATTTACTTGAATTTTTTTGAATTTTTGAAAACTTTGAATTTACTTGAATTTTTCAATTTACTTGAATAAAATTTCCACTCTACTACTACATAGCCCTTTACTCTCAGACAAATGATTTAACTTTTCTGAATCTATTATCTACTCTAAAAAATATAATAATACCTTCCTCAGAATGATTATGTGTTTTAAATGAGAAGACATGAAAAGTGCCTTCATATAACACATGCTATAGGCACTCAATGTTAGCATTCCTGCTCCAATTATACTTCAGAGTTGATGGATGCTCCTGGAGAAAGCACAGATTTAAGCCCACTATAAATTTTTACCATCTAATCATACATTAGACTATTATTCATTTCTTATTTTAAAATTTATTTGTTTTATTATTATTTTTTTTTTGGCTGCACTGGGTCTTGGTTGCTGTGTGCAGGCTTTCTCTAGTTGTGGCAAGTGGGGGCTACTCACTAGCTGCGGTGCACCAGCTGCTCATTGTGGTGACTTCTCTTGTTGTGGAGCACGGGCTCTAGGGTGTGTGGGCTCAGGGGCTGTGGCTCCCGGGCATGTGGAATTTTCTTGGACCAGGGATCGAACCCATGTCCCCTACATTGGCAGTGTATTCTTAACCACTGGACCACCAGGGAAGTCACGTTATTTTTCATTTACTCATGTTTTAGTCAGGCTTTCTTACTGCCAGCCACAGAGTCTGCTCCAGCTAGTCTTCCTTGTTTCCTTCCTCCCTCCCCCTCTAACTTTGGTCCTTCCCTTCCCTCCTTCTTTCTTCCTTTCCTGCCTCTCCCTTTCTTCCTCCTTTTTTTTCTTGCTACACTGACGTATAGCATATATACAGCCCAAAGAAGTTTTACATATGTATACATTCCATATCCAGCACCCCATTCAAGACTAGAATGTTTTCAAAAGTCTATTCAGTGCCCCTTCTTATTACATACCCCTCTGATGAGGTAACCACTATTCTGAATTCTATCACCTGAGATTAGTTTTAATTACCTATTCCTAAACTTCATACACATGGAATCATGTGGTAAATGCTCTTCTCTTCCTGGTTTCTTTTCCTTAAAAGTGTCAGTGAAATACTTCCATGTTGTTATGGGTGGCAGTAGTTTGTTTTTTAAAATTGATATGTGGTATTCACTGTATGAATGAGTTCAGTTCAGTTACTCAGTCATGTTCGACTCTTTGTGACCCCATGGACTGCAGCACGCCAGGCCTCCCTGTCCATCACCAACTGCCAGAGCTTGCTCAAACTCATGTCCATCGAGTCGGTGATGCCTTCCAACCATCTCATCCTCTGTTGTCTCCTTCTTCTCCTGCCTTCAATCTTTTCCAGAATCAGGGTCCTTTCCAATGAGTCAGTTCTTCGCATCAGGTGGCCAAAGTATTGGAGCTTCAGCTTCAGCTTCAGCATCAGTCCTTCCAATGAATATTCAGTACTGATTTCCTTTAGGATGGACTGGTTGGACCTCCTTGCAGTCCAAGGGACTCACAAGAGTTTTTTCCAACACCACAGTTTGAAAGCATCAGTTCTTTGGTGCTCAGCTTTCTTTATGGTCCAACTCTCACATCCATACATGACTCCTGGAAAAATAATAGCTTTGACTAGACAGACCTTTGTTGGCAAAGTAATGTCTCTGCTTTTTAATATGCTGTCTAGGTTGGTCATAGCCTCTCTTCCAAGAAGCAAGCGTCTTTTAATTTCATGGCTGCAGTCACCATCTGCAGTGACTTTGGAGCCCAAAACAATAAAGTCTGTCACTGTTTCCATTGTTTCCCTATCTATTTGCCATGAAGTGATGGGACCAGATGCCATGATATTAGTTTTTTGAATGTTGAGTTTTAAGCCAACTTTTTTTCACTCTCCTCTTTCACTTTCATCAAGAGTCATTATTTCCTCTTCATTTTCTGCCATAAGGGTAGTGTCACCTGCATATCTGAGGTTATTGATATATCTCCTGGCAGTCTTGATTCCAGCTTGTGCTTCGTCCAGCCCAGCATTTCACATGATGTACTCTGCATAAAAGTTAAATAAGCAGGGTGACAATATACAGCCTTGTTGTATTCCTTTCCCAATAAGTTAAAATTTATTCATTCTATTTTTGATGGGCATTTTGGTTGTTGGCCTACTACGGATAGAGCTGCTACAAATATTTTTAAAAGTCCTTTTCTAGATATATATATGCACTCCTCCTATTGTGTATATACCTAAGAGTGAAACTGCTAAGTCACAGGGTAGGCACAGTTTAAGCTTTAGCAGATACTCACACTTGATCTTCTCTGTATTCTTGCCACTGCTTCTTAATCTCTTCTGCTTGTTAGGTCCATAACGTTTCTGTCCTTTACTGTGCCCATGAAATGTTCCCTTGATAGCTCTAATTTTTTTGAAGTGATCTCTAGTCTTTCCCCTTCTATTGTTTTCCTATATTTCTTTGCATTGTTCACTTAGGAAGGCGTTCTTATCTCTCCTTGCTATTCTCTGAAACTCTGCATTCAGATGGTTATATCTTTCCTTTTCTCCTTTGCCTTTCACTTCTCCTTTCTCAGCTATTTATTTGTAAGGCCTCCTCAGACAACCATGTTGTCTTGTTGCATTTCTTTTTCTTGGGGATGGTTTTGGTCACTGCCTCCTATACAATGTTACGACCATCCATCCATAGTTCTTCATGCATTCTATCAGATCTAATCCCTTGAATCTATTTGTCACTTCCATTGTATAATCATAAAGGATTTGATTTAGGTCATACCTGAGTAGCCTAGTGGTTTTCATTACTTTCTCAACTGAAGTCTGAATTTTGCAATAAGGAGCTGATTATCTGAGCTACAGTCTGCTCCCAATCTTGTTTTTGTTGACTGTATAGAGCTTTTCCATCTTTGGCTGCAAAGAATATGATCAATCTGATTTTGGTATTGATCATCTAGTGATGTCCATGAATATTAAAAAGCAGAGACATCACTTTGCCAACAAAGGTCTATGTAATCAAACCTACGATTTTTCCAGTAGTCTTCTTCTATGGATGTGAGAGCTGGACCATAAAGAAGGCTGAGCACCAAAGAATTGATGCTTTTGAATTGTGATGCCAGAGAATACTCTCAAGAGTCCCTTGGACAGCAAGGAGATTAACAGTTAATCCTAAAGGAAATCAACTCTGAATAGTCATTGGAAGAATTGATGCTGAAGCTGAAGCTCCAATACTGAGAGAGTCTATGCTTAGGTAGGTTGATAAGAAGTGCAGGGTCCCTGAGGAGGAGAAAGGGGTATGGGACTCCGGAGAAGGAGAAAAGGGCAAGCTTTTTTTTCCTACATTTCTTCATCTTAGTCACATAAAATGTTTTTCTTTTCTTTAAGCCCAGAGCTAAATAACTCATCTTGCTCAAGAATATGTTTTTCCTTAAACCCTGTACCTAAGACTACATAACAACAAGGTAACCTGCTGGAGAACATGTTTCTCCTTCTCAACCTTCTGTATAATCCTGTCATCTTTTTTTGTGTGTGTGGATATTTTATTTTTATTTTTTTACTTTTAAATTAGTTTATTTTCTATTTTTTTTAACTTTACAATATTGTATTTGTCCTGTCATCTTAAAGTGTAGGGAGTGGGTCTGGTAAGATCTTTCTATTGTTAGTTCTAATCCAAGTATCTTAAAATATAAATTGTGGGAGTGGGTCTGGTAAGCCCTTTATAAACTTGAGACATTCTTTTGATTTACTGTAATAACCAATTGAAAAAGTATATAGCTCCCTTGCTACGACTAGTGAGTGGGGCATTCTCCATCCCCCTTCTGATGTCTATGTCAGAAGCTTTCTCTGTACCTTTTTATATTTTAATAAAATTCTGCTACACAAAATCTAATGAGTGATCAAGCCTGGTCCATGGTCCTGAAGCTAAATCTTCTTCGGAGATCAGGAATCCATAAGCTATCGGTACTTTGGCCATCTGATGTGAAGAGCTGACTCATTGGAAAAGACCTTGATTCTGGGGAAGATTGAAGGCAGGAGGAGAAGGAGGTGACAGAGGATGAGATGGTTGGATGGCATTATTGACTCAATGGATGTAAGTCTGAGCAAACTCCAGGAGATGGTAAAGGACAGGGAAGACTGGCATGCTGTAGTCCATGGAGTCGCAAAGAGTTGGACACTGCTGAGCGACTGAACAACAACACACTTGATCTAGTTTAACCAGGAAGGAATTTGTTGAGAGATAACAGATAGTTCACAGATTTGATGGACAAACAGTTCAAGAACATCTTCCAGAGCGACACTGCAGCATTCGTCTGGGAAGGGTATTGCTGCTTCAGCTGACCTAGCACTTTTGCCTCTGATGTAATAGAAAGGTTCCTTCATTGCCACCAATGTTGGAAATCCCCTCTAGGTCGAAAAGGTGGGTCACCTTGTTGCTCCCTGTGGCAGAGTGATTTGAGTGGCCAACTTCTTTAAAAAAATCTTTCAGCAAATATTTCTTTTTCAGCTTCATCTCATATCTCAAGCCATGGAAAGTGAAAGTCACTCAGTCGTGTCCAACTCTTTGCGACCCCATGGACTATAGTTTTCCATGGACTTCTCCAGGTCAGAATACTGGAGTGTGTATCCTTTCCCTTCTCCAGGGGATCTTTCCAACCCAGGTATTGAACCCAGGTCTCCCACATTGCAGGTAGATTCTTTACCAGCTGAGCCACAAGGGAAACCCAAGAATACTGGAGTGGGTAGCCTATTACTTCTCCAGTGGTTCTTTATGACCCAGGTATCCAACCAGGTCTCCTGCATTGCACGCAGATTCTTTAACAACTGAGCTATCAGGGATGTCCCAAGCCATGGTAGTACCTTATATTTCATATTCCTGAGACTTAACGTGTTTTTTTATTTCTACCATTACAAGTTTATACTTCAATTTTCTCAAGATTTTTAAGTCAGTTACTATCCACCTATCTGCTTGTTAACTTTTAAATTTTTGCTAAAATCTCTGGTCTCCTCTTCATCCTCTCTACTTAGCTTTACTCAGGTAGGTTACTGTCTTTTTCACTATTTTATTGTCATTTGATGGGGGTTGAGGTTGGGAATTTCCTATGTGCAGTTTACAATTTTTAAGCAGAAGTCTTACTGTATTTTTCAAAAAGATACTCCAAACTTTTTCTATTATTTCCAAATCTCTACCTAGTTCTCCCTGTGCCCAAGTCTAACAGATGGTCTCATCTCAGTTTACTTCTTCCTCATCTGAAAACTTCTCTGTACTGTTATCAATTTTACATATGTGGAAAATTAGGAGAAATAATTTGTCCTTTCCACTGCAGATTTTCTTTTGCTTCTACATGTATCTTCCTCTTGGCTCTGTGCCATACTACACATGTCTCTACCAGCTTGAAATAAAGATTCTTAGAAATGAAAAGTACAGCTGAATCAGTGCTATATGAATGCCACCGTGCTATCTGTGGCATTGTGTCTTTAAAAGTTGTTTCCAGAATTGTCCTTTGGAAGAACATTTTGTTTTCTTCAAATTGCTTGAAGTTATAACTGGCCTTCATTTACATTTCTTCCAGCTACAGTTCATATCTTGGTGGTCAATACTCTCAGGAGGCAGTGAAGTTTAAGAAGCTTTTCTAAATTGTCAGTGGCCTGCCCCCAAGCAGATGTGCCTGGTGACTATTACCCTCTGCCAACTGAATCATTTCCTTGTGGGTACCTGGAGCTGTTGCAAAACGTTTTTGTTGCTTTTGCTTTGTCTGTAATGTCCAATAGGGTTTTATTTGTTTTGTTGTGGTGGTTCTATTCCCAGCACACTTTTCAGTTCAGTTCAGTCACTCAGTCGTGTCTGACTCTTTGTAACCCCATGGACTGCAGCACACCAGGCTTCCCTGTACATCACCAACTCCTGGAGCTTGCTCTAACTCATGTCCATAGAGTTGGTGATGCTATCCAACCATCTCATCCTCTGTCGTCCCCTTCTCCTCCCCCCTTCAATCTTTCCCAGAATCAGAGTCTTTTCCAGTGAGTCAGTTCTTTGCATCAGTGGGCAAAGTATTGGAGTTTCAACATCAGCATCAGTCCTTCCAGTGAATATTCAAGACTGATTTCCTTTAAGATTGACTGATTGGATCTCCTTGCAGTTCAAGGGACTCTCAAGAGTCTTCTCCAACACCACAGTTCAAAAGCATCAATTCTTTGGCACTCAGCTTTCTTTATAGTCCAACTCTCACATCCATAAATGACTACAGGAAAAACCATAGCTTTGACTAGACAGATCTTTGTTGGCAAAGTAATGTCTCTGCTTTTTAATATGCTGTCAAGGTTGCTCATAACTTGTCTTCCAAGGAGCAAGCGTGTTTTAATTTCATGGCTGCAGTCACAATCTGCAGTGAATTTGGAGCCCAAAACAATAAAGTCTGTCACTGTTTCCATTGTTTCCCCATCTATTTGCCATGAAGTGATGGGACCAGATGCCATGATCTTAATTTTCTGAATGTTGAGTTTTAAGCCAACTTTTTCACTCTCCTCTTTCATTTTCATTAACAGGCTCTTAATTCTTCTTTACTTTCTGCCATAAAGGCGGTGTCATCTGCATATCTGAGGTTATTGATATTTCTCCCGGCAATCTTGATTCCAGCTTGTGCTTCATCCAGTCCAGCGTTTCTCATGATGTACTCTACCTGTAAGTTAAATCAACAGGGTGACGATACAAAGCCTTGACGTACTCCTTTCCCGATTTGGAACCAGTTTGTTGTTCCATGTCCAGTTCTAACTGTTGCTTCCTGACCTGCATACAGATTTCTCAAGAGGCAGGTCAGGTGGTCTCTTTCCCATTTCTTTCAGAATTTCCCACAGTTTGCTGTGATCCACACAGTCAAAGGCTTTGGTGTAGTAAATAAAGCAGAAATAGATGTTTTTCTGGAACTCTCTTGCTTTTGTGATAATCCAATGGATGTTGGCAATTTGATCTCTGGTTCCTCTGCCTTTTCTAAATCCACTTGAACATCTGAAAGTTCACGGTTTATGTACTGTTGAAGCCTGGCTTGGAGAATTTTGAGCATTACTTTGCTAGCATGTGAGATGAGTGCAATTGTGCAGTAGTTTGAACATTCTTTGGCATTTCCTTTCTTTGAGATTGAAATGAAACTGACCTTTTCCAGTCCCGTGGCCACTGCTGAGTTTTCCAAATTTGCTGGGATATTGAGTGCAGCACTTTCACAGCATCATTGTTTAGGATTTGAAATAGCTCAACTGGAATTCGATCACCTCCACTAGCTTTGTTTGTAGTGATGCTTCCTAAGGCCCACTTGACCTTGTGTTTCAGGATATCTGGCTCTAGGTGAGTGATCACACCATTGTTGTTATCTGGGTCATGAAGATCTTTACTGTATAATTCTTTTATGTATTCTTGCCACCTTTTCTTAATATCTTCTGCTTCTGTTTGGTCCATACAATTTCTGTCCTTTATCAAGCCCATCTTTGCATGAAATGTTCTCTTGGTCTAATTTTCTTGAAGAGATCTCTAGTCTTTCCCATTCTATTGTTTTCCTCTATTTCTTTGCATTTATCACTGAGGAAGGCTTTCTTACCTCTCTGTGCTGTTCTTTGGAACTCTGCATTCAAATGGGTATATCTTTCCTTTTCTCCTTTGCCTTTAGCTTCTCTTTTTTTCTCAGCTATTTGTAAGGCCTCCTCAGACAACCATTTTGGCTTTGTGCATTTTTTTTTCTTGGGGATGGTCTTGATCCCTACCTCCTGTACAATGTCACGAACCTCTGTCCATAATTCTTCAGGTACTCTGTCTCTCAGATCTAATCCCTTGAATCTATTTGTCACTTCCACTGTATAATCATAAGGAATTTGATTTAGGTCATGCCTGAATGGTTTAGTGGTTTTCCCTACTTTCTTATATTTAAGTCTGAATTTGGCAAAAAAGAGTTCATGATCTGAGCCACAGTCAGCTCCTGGTCTTGTTTTTGCTGACTATATAGAGCTTCTCCATCATTGGCTGCAAAGAATATAATCAATTTGATTTCAGTATTGACCATCTAGTGATGTCTGAGTGTAGAGTCTTCTCTTGTGTTGTTGGAAGAGGGTGTTTGCTATGACCAGTGTGTTCTCTTGGCAGAACCCTATTAGCCTTTGACCAGCTTTGTTTTTTACTCCAAGGCCAAATTTGCCTGTTACTCCAGGTGTATCTCTTGACTTCCTACTTTTGCATTCCAGTCCCCTATAATGAAAAGGACATCATTTTGGGGTGTTAATTCTAGAAGGTCTTGTAGGTCTTCATAAAACTGTTCAACTTCAGCTTCTTCAGCATTACTGATCAGGGCAGAGACCTGGATTACTGTGATATTGAATGGTTTGCCTTGGAAATGAACAGAGATGATTCTGTCTTTTTTGAGACTGCATCCAAGTGCTACATTTCGAACTCTTTTGTTGACTACGATGGCTACTCCATTTCTTCTAAGAGATTCTTGCCCACATAGTAGATATAATGGTCTTCTGAAGTAAATTCACCCATTTCAGTCCATTTTAGCTGACTGATTCCTAAAATGTTGATGTTCACTCTTGCCATCTCCTGTTTGACCACTTCCAATTTGCCTTGATTCATGGACCTAACATTCAAGGTTCCTATGCAATATTGCTCTTTACAGCATCGACTTTACTTCCATCACCAGTCACATCCACAACTGAATGTTGTTTTTGCTTTGGCTCCATCTCTTCATTCTTTCTGGAGTTATTTCTCCACTGATCTCTAGTAGCATATTGGGCACCTACCGACCTGGGTAGTT
Source organism: Okapia johnstoni (assembly GCA_024291935.2). Lineage (NCBI taxonomy): Eukaryota > Metazoa > Chordata > Mammalia > Artiodactyla > Giraffidae > Okapia > Okapia johnstoni. The sequence continues at coordinate 40,369,992 of CM044323.1, forward strand.
CATCTTTCAGTGTCCTATCTTTTTGCCTTTTCATACTGTTCAGCACAGTTTTGTCAGCCATTATTAGTCAAAACTATGGGTCAGCCTTTGGTGTCCTTTGTAATAAAATAAATGTGAGAGATGCAGATTGTGGTAGACTTTTAAAAACCACAATTCTTTATGGTGTGGTAGCTGAGACAACTTAGATTTTTATACACTAAAACTTGTTGGCTGGGGGTCTACAGTGGCTCTCAGAGTTGGAAAGATCTATGCTTACCATTCTTATGCAATAAAATGCTTATGTGTGTGTTATAATGTGTTTATATATTAATATATATATAGCATATTAATATATGTAGCTTTAAGATTTATTAATATATATAGCAATTATGTACACATTCACACACATAAATATATGTGGACATATATATACATGTACACATTCACACACATATAACTTTTAGATAAATTATTTCAGAGACAAATAGCATTATAACATTAGTAGAATAGCGTAAGCAACTGTCATCTTTCATCTTTCCCACTCCACTGACTACTCACCCTTTGCCTTCCAAAATGTTCAGATTCTCTTTTTACATAAATAAACTTTTCATCTACCTTGATTCTTAAATTTTCTCCTTTTAAAATTCAAAATAGGATTTGTTTTCAGTTTCTATACCTCTTGCTCCTCAACTCTTTTTCACCTCTTCACTGATGAACTTTAACCATCTTCACTGAAGAACCAACAGCTCCTAATCCCAGAATCCTTTGCCAGATCGTGTGCTGATCTTCTTTACCTTCGAGGAGTGTTTGACCCTTTATCCTTCCCCTCCTGCATGAAAATATCTCTTCTCTCACTTTCGGTTACATTTTTTATCCTAGTTTCCCTCTTTCCCCACATCTTTAACTGATGTTTTTTCTCTTGTATTTTCTCTTAAACATAAGTGTTCCTCCAAATCCTCTATCTCACCTTTTATATCCACTGCTCCCTGTCCCCACTCCCTATCTTTTGTATGGTTAGCACATTTCACTCTGTTGTCTTCAACTATCACCTCTGTGTGTACATTAATATCAGTTCTGATCACTCCTAGTATCTCCATTTTAGTATTTCCAGCTGCCTGATGTATTTCTCCACTCAAAATGCCATGCAAGTATCTCTGTCCTATGTCTGAAACAAATCTTTCGACCCTGAAAATAAAGTTTCTCATTTTGACTTCCTTATTTGAGAGCATGCTATTTTCAAAAATTCTGACTTATTCTATCTCTTCTCTCTGTTTTCCCATGTTTAACGAGTTGTCAAAGTCGTATGAATTTATCTTCTTCAGTATCACTTATAGTCATTTCTTTCTTCATATCCACTTTGTATCCAGTTCATTTCCACTGAATTGTCATGTTCACCCTAAATGATTTTACTTCACTAAATGGATATATTTCTTAATCGATCTTGCCTCTTCTGACAGTTCAGCCAATGTAACTGCATTAAAACATAGATGTTTTAATACCTTTATCTTGCTTAAAATTCCTTATGTTTCAGTTAATCTACTCTTACTTAAATAATAGAAACCTGACATAGTTGCTTAAAATAATAATGTTTGTCTTATAATCAGAAATTAGAGGAGATAGAGTAGTTCCAAGGCTGATCAGTTTGATTGTTTTGTGATGGATCTGGGAACCTATTTAATTTTCATCTTTCACTTCACTGTCTTCAAGTTGGATCCTCCAATGGTCACAAAACAGATGGCTGTCTCAGTCCAGCTATGTTTTCTAGATATAACAGCATCTGAAGATTTCATTGTGCTTCTTTATTTTTTTAAAGTGGGATGAGACCTTTCCAAGCTTTATCTCGAGCATAATTTTTCTCACATTTTGCTGTCAGAATGGCACAAAATGTGGCTGCCTAAATATTCAATTGGCTTCCCAAGTGGTTCAGTGGTAAAGAATCCACCTGTAATGCAGGAGATGTGGGTTCGAGCCCTGGGTTAGGCAGATCTCCTGGGGAAGGAAATGGCAACTCACTCCAGTATCCTTGCCTGGGAAATCTGTCAGAGGAGCCTGGTGGGGTACAGTCCATGGGGTCTCAAAAGAGTTGGGCATGACTTAGCAACTAAAATAATAACAAAAATATTTAATTGGCAAAGGCAATGAGATTACAATGATAGGTTTAAAATAATCAGGAATTATCCCCAGATTTTTATGAGCTGCATCTTTGTACAAACTTAGAGTCTTTATTAACAAGGAAGAAGAGTGTACTGGTTGTTGGATAGGAAACTGACAAGTTTGAACTGCCACCTCCATAGGATTTCTTTTCTTTCTCTCCTCCTTACCCTTCTCTTTTCCCCCATCATCTCTGTTGTTTTTCTCTTTCTTTCTCATTTTAATTTTCTTTTTCTTTAGTCTGTTCTTAATAGTGCACTACTGGTGGCATTCAGCAAAGAAGTTTCTGATTTATGAAAAGAGTGCCAGAGAGAGGGCAATTTCTTTGCCTATGGTTCTACAATATGTTTGTCATATCCAATAGATTAGCCAATACAATATTATCATCGTCATCCTTAAACTGCAAAACTTTATATACTGTAAGGGAAAGAAAGAGGAGTGTGGCAAGGCTCTTTCAAAGAGTTTAAGATTGAAGTGGGCATATGCTATATGAGAAGTGTGAATTGAGAGTACATTTAAATATCTATCAATAGTGGGAAAATACTGAAATACATGAAATCCAATGGACTAGAGCAACGTCTCCCATCTGTAAATGTACTTTCCTCCCGTTTTACTTTAACACCTGAGGGAAATATATTGAATTTAGAAACAAGCAAACAAAAGGCACTGGCTTTGGCTGAACTACATTCAAGTCTTGGCTCTGTTACTCAGTATGTGGCCTTTCCTAACCATTCAGGTCTTGATTTTCCTCACATGTAAACTGATCATAATAATACTGGCAGTGAATGTTATGGCAAATTTTTATCAGTGGGACAATAAATCTGTCTCTAAATTGTGCATGCATGCTAAGCTGCTTCAGTCATGTCCGACTCTTTGTGACCCTATGGACTGTAGCTCACCAGGTTCCTCTGTCCATGAGATTCTCCAGGCAAGAATGCTGGAGTGGGTCACCATGCCTTCATCCAGAGGATCTTCCCAACCCAGAGATCAAACCCACGTCTCTTATGTCTTCTGCATTGGTAGGCAGGTTCTTTACTACTAGTGCTACCTGGGAAACTTCTTAGGGATTAAAAAAAGAAACAGAAAATTTAAAGAGTATTCCACAGAAAAGGGGATATTGAGAGTTTTGAGGGGAAGAAGGGAGTTCAGCCATATGGTAAGATCATGGACCTTGGGGAGAAAATGGGAAAGTGAGTGATTTCTCACTTCCCTCACAGGGAAGGGAGTCTGTTTTGAGATGAAGGAAACTGAACATTCACTGTTGAGTGGTTTGTGCTTCTATAATTTAAATGCCCTTTACTGCTCCAAATCTGAAGTACAGTCTTCTTTTGTACTTGTTTAGGAGGACTCCAAGGAGCCCCATGTGTGAGCGACTATGAGACAGAACCTACAGGTGAGGATAGAAAGAGAAGAATGAGACTGAAGTTTTAGAAGGAGCCAGAAGTTGAAACCAAGTCATTGCACTGAAGCTCCAAGCCAGAACTTTCCAGGAAAGAAAACAGTCCTAGGGCAAGACTAGCCTTTGGTAAAGTACAAAATACATAGCTTTATAAAATTTTATTTCTCAAAGGGTAGAGCAACCTCAGCTGCCATCTGGATTTTAGGCAGGAGTATACAATTAATTGGAAAAAATGAGACCAGTTTAGGGCTTGCTTACAATAAAACATTATAAAAATGTATTTTCCTCCTCTTTTACTTTAACAACTGAGGGGAATATGCTGAAATTAAAAACAAGCAAACAAAAGACATCAGCTTTGAAATTAGGTTGAACTGCCTTCAATTCTTAGCTCTGTGTCTCAATCTGTGGCCTTAGGTGTGTTTCCTAACCATTCAGGTCTTTATTTTTCTCATGAGTAAACTGATCATAATATCTGCTTCACAAGGTTATGCAGGGTATAGCATCTGGCAGATAGTAAGTGCTTAATTAATCGTGACTGTTGTCACTGCTTTTTCTGCTAATGAAAGAGAACAGTTATCATGCACTAGGTATGCTGGGCATGACTCCTGGCACTTCACTTGATTTATCTTATTAGTACTTACAATGACCTCATAAGGTAAGTGAAAACATCTCTATTTTACAGATGAGGAAATAGAGACAGATTGGTTGGCAACTTTCCCAAGGTCATATAGAGTCCAAGACAGGCTCTGAAACCACATGGAACCCATTCTCCCTAGCCAGTAAACTGTGGAAGAGAGAAAAAGGTCTAGGGATCCTTAGAGTAGACTTCCCTGATGAGGTGGGCTTCACCTTGCTGTGGAAGAATCTGGAAGGTTTTCTGAGTCATGCTTCATTTTTAAACAAATGTGGGGATGCAGAAATACCCATGGCATGTCAAGATGAGAAGGAAGCAGTAGGAATGCAGGAAGCTGAGGGTGGAGGAGGCACATATAAGAAAGTTGTGGGAGGGAGGGAGGGAGGAAAAGTCTGTGGAACTTCACGCAAGAGATTTTAAGTTCAGTGCTGGCAAGGTTAAAGAAAGATATATTGTCTTGAACTTCTAGAGTATCGCTGGTGGCTCAGATTGTAAAGAGTCTGCCTGTAGTGCAGGAGACCTGGGTTTGATCCCTTGGTTGGGAATATTCCCTGGAGAAGGAAATGGAAACCCACTCCAGTATTCTTGTCTGGAGAATCCCACAGAGGAGCCTGGTGGGCTACAGTCCGGGGGGTAGCAATAAATCGGACACAACTGAATGACAAAGCATGCCCACAAATATTGTCTTGAACTTCTAGAGTATCAACAGGTTGTGAGCTGTGTGAACCAACTGATTGATTAAAGTTAAAATTAGTTAAAATTAAAGTTAAAAAGTTAAAATTAGTACATCTCAGACTCCATGAGGCCAAACCTTAGTGGCTGGATGATTCATTCGTATGTTGTGCAAACTGAGCTTCTTTTCCTGAGAACTTATATCAGACAGGTTACACAATCAGCTGAAAGCAATCTAAACACAGGTCAGCTGATGCAAGTTTATCCCACCTATGCCTTAACAAGATCAGGTGAATTTCTGGAGTGAAGGGCAGGAAACAGAGAGAGGAAGGGGTAGGAAGGAAAAAGGAGTTGGTTCAGCAAATCAAAAGGTCCCACAAACAAGCCACACACATTTCAGTGCTCCTAGCTTTGTCCATGTGTCCCTGAGCAGGATTCTCTCCGCTATGGCTCCTCTGTTCTTCTGGACTGCATTGGTGCATCAGATCAAGTTGATTCCACCTTTCTCTATTTATTTTTTAGCTATATTATAGATAGCATTAAGCTATACACTACCTCCTACTATTATGAGTTATGCATTTGAGCTGAATTACAGGGGCCATGTTTGAGTCATTATCCCCATTTCCAGAGGAGATTATGAGACACACTAAGGCTAGTTCTTTGACTTCATACCCTATCAATGATCAGAGCTGAATGGTATTGAAGTGGAACACTGTGCTTCTACATTGTTTTGTAGTTGTATCTTGATCTGACTATGTCTCCCATTTGTGCAGCCACAAGGAAGGGGCCTAATAAACCCTTACTGAATGAGAGAATATAATTAGATTAAGAAGTAGCTCCATGAAAAATGACTGTAAGGTATAACAAAATGAAATGCTTGGTAATACAAATGGCTTGACCCATCAGCTGTCTAGATAAATTTGTATCATTCACCTGTTAGGATTATTTTCTTTGAGTTCTCTTTCATCTCTTGATTTCTCTTACATACTTGACATTTCTTTCCATCAAATCTACGCCCTAGCTTCTGCCGCATCATTGCACCAGCAAATGTTTGTAAACTTGGTATTGTGAACAATTATAAAATGCGGCAGTAATACCATGGGATGGCTTATTTTTTCTCCTTAATGTTAAATTTTACTCTGAATTACAATTATGAAGACAAAGGTGGTGGTGGTTTAGTCACTGAGTTGTGCTAGACTCTTGCGACCCCATGGACTGTAGCCCGCCAGGCTCCTCTGTCCATGGGATTTCATAATACTAAGCCATTATTTTGTGAAAAAATAAGATCTTAGCTTACAATGTTACAGAATGGGCTGGTAAAATGTTACAGGATTAAGAACTATATAAAGATTTTCCTTTCCCAAGCACTGCTGCTCTCTCTCAAACTAGTAGAAATGGTATCTATCCTTAAGTAAAAAATACTTTTCACCCAAATGTGTCTAACATATAACTTGAACACCAAATTCTTTTCTATCTAAAGTGATGATAGATGACATAATAGATTAGCAAATTTTCATTTTCTTTTTACTCTTTCTGACAAGTCATATATGTCATATGATTATTTCAGAGCCTGTAAAATCCAAAGAGAGAGTCAGAGACGCCAGTGGATGTTAAAGTTGGTGACCTGGAATAGGCGCTGACGTAGGTGATGCACACCACAGCTGTTGGAAGGCTTCATTCTTTGGCTACTGCTTGCTGAGCCCTCAGACAACTTCTTAGTCAGCTTGTGGCATCTCTGCTCTTTCCAATGACCTACAAATCGCAGGGTTTAAATTTCAGCTTTATTTTTTAAGTCTGCCCTGGGGCTTTTCTTCCATCCTAATATGCTTGTTAGGAAGCCAGAATCCTTAAATTTCTTACTTTCTTTTCTGTTTCCTTTTTCACCACTCTATACAATGCAGAGGATCACCTTCATTTCAAGGATCTTAAAGTTAATTTTAAAAGGAAAGAGATGGGGGCAACAACAACAGAAAAATCACACAATACACACACACACACTTTTCTCAGAATCACTGAGATAAAATATGAGAAAGAGTTAACTGGCAGAGCATCTGGGCAAAGACAAGCCTAGACAAAATTCCAAAGGAAGATTGCTTATTCTGTGCAATTTTGAGTACAAAAACCTTAGATCTAATAATCAATCCAATAAGATCAATCTGGTTAAAGAAATTATGTTTAATAGTAATTGAAAGAGTTCTTTAATTCTAGACTTGCAAAAGAAAATTTTTTGAAAAATCTGTTGAGAAAACTAAATTCACACTGTAACAAGAACTGTGTGTGTGCTCAGTTGAGTCCCAGTCTTTGCGACCCCATGGAGTATTGCCTGCGAGGCTCTTCTGTCCATGGGATTTCTCAGGCAAGAATACTGGAGTGGGTTGCCATTTTCTTCTCCAGGCGATCTTCCTGACCCAGGGATTAAACCCATATCTCCTGCTTGGCAGGCAGATTCTTTACCACCACTACGTCACCTGGGAAGCCCATAGCAAGAATTAGATGCTTTTTAAGAACTATGGTCTGATTATGAATGGTCAAGAGTATATATGATAGTAATAGCTATCATCTAATGAGTCATTATTATTACAAGAATTATACTAAGTGATAATGATCTTGTCCACGAACACCTAATGGTGTACCTATCCCCTCACTGTTAGTAGCTGACCTTGTCACCTTCCTCACAGAGAAAACAGAAGTCCTAACGTCTAGTCATATACCTGTTCTTGCATTCCTTTATTTCACATGACAAAAGTCCCTGACTCTTACATGGATAAACATTCTTACTAACTCTTTAAACCAGTAAAATGGCTTTAACAAAATGGCTTTCAATAAAATGGAGGGAGATACTCTTTAAAAAAAACAAACAAACAAAACTGTTCTTTTCCTTCAGACTAAGCGCTAATCAAATAAATATTTCCTATTAGATTTCTGTGCCTGACACAATTCATGTTGTCTCCTCCTTGGAATGCTCTCCTTTCCTGTGCTCCCCCACTCACCTCCAACTTGCACATATCTTGGGTTTTCAAGTCCTATCCATCTTCACTTTTTCCTTGGAAAATTTTTTCCCATCTATGACCTAAGCTTCCTTGTATCCCAGTAATCCCTCTTACTTCAGAACTCACATTTTCTGTAACTCTCTTATATTCATCTCTGTGTTTTAGTCTTATATATATAAGCCTTGTCTTTATGACAGTGAGAGATTCTTGGAGCTATGTTTTATATTTTCTAAATTCCTCATTGTACTTGGCACAGTACCTTACTCAACAAAGCAAGTCAACCAATATGTGTTGAATAAATAATTCAATTTAATGAACAAAGGATTCTGATGATCAGGGCTTCTTTGATGGTCCAGTGGTTAAGACTTTGCCTTTTGATACAGAGGACGCCTGCTCCACCGCTGGTTCTGGAAGCTCCCATGTGGCCCAGGGCAACTAAGCCTGTAAGACACAACTACTGAAGCCTGCGGGCCCTGGAGCTGTGCTCCACAACAAGAGAAGCAATCACAGTAAGACAACCTCGCACTGCAACTAGAGAGTGGCCCCCGCTTGCTGCAACTAACGAAGGCCCAGGTGCAGCAACAAAGACCCAGCATGGCCAAGAATAACTAACTAAATAAACAAAATTATATATATATATATATTTATATATATATGTATACACACACACACACACATACGTATAAAACTAAGTGCATTGTAACTTCAAATAAAGTTTAAAAAAAAAGATTTTCATCACTGAGGAAACAAGGACCATACAGAAGCCAGAGATTAAAGAAATAAATGATTAAATAAATAAAGTAAGGGACAAAAAACCAAATAAAGGTGTCAAGAGAAAGGAACAAGGAAAAGGGGATATTGAGAATAAAGTTCAACATTAGATGATTCAGTTGAAGTAGTTGAAATTGTATAAATTCCAAAGTCAGGGGGAAGTTAGGTGACTCATATGTTGAGTTATGAAACCTCTCTGTTTGAAAGAAGGGTGCTGGTTGGTTTAAATAAATATATTATTTTAAGTGGTTTTCCTTTTTTAATCTAGAGTTGGAGGAAGAAAATGATGTGTCCTGTGACTGGAAAGATATGAGGAGACATTTCAGAAGTGAAACCAATCTTGGGAAGTAGAAAGATAGCCTAAACACAAGCAGACCAAGAATTTTGTCAACTTTCTCAAGGAATACAGAGGGAATGCAATCTCTCACTCAAAAACTTTGAAGTCCCAAAGAAAGAGAGGGTACAAAGTTAAAAAGATTCAGTGGAGTGCTATTAAATGAGAGCCTAGGGAGATAGACAGAGTAGCGACAAAAAATAAAACATAGAAGTTTTCTGTGAAGCTTTAGGATTTAATTTTGCTACCCTCCATCTGTATTTTTGGTAATGTAATCAAAAATTTCTGGTTGACTGAATTCAATTTTCATCCTGATGTTCTGATATTATGTAGGTGCAGTTCAAAAAATCCACTGAAAACAATACAAAATAGATCTTTAAAAAGCACTCACTGATTCTTCTATGTTTTCTTTTGATTACAGTAGTCACTTTGAACAAAAGGTATTGAAAGTTGAAAAATTTAGATTTCATATGACTGTAACCACATCATTCAATCCTGTAGTCCTTATATTCAGAGTCAAGGGAGATAAAGATCTTTATTTGACATCAAGGCATACCAATTTTCAATACCTCAGTTCACACTAATACATTTTATGCATGAGCTCATCTCTTCTTTCATATTATATGCATTCCTTGGTGCTTGTAAAAGTTTCTCAACACAAGATTCATTGTCTTTGTATTCTATCACTCTAACATTCTAGAATGCAGGCACCCAAATAGTAATGATCTCATAGTTGATGAATCAAGTCTTAGAAGCAATATGAAAAGGCCAGATTATTGCTAGAAGAATCGGGGAACATGAAACACACTGGTAGTTTGAATTATATATGCACAAACAAAAGAGAAGCTTGATTTTGTGCAATATCCATGCTCATACATAGGAATGTCTTCCCTTTTCCTTGAAGGCAGTCTTAATAGCTTACATATTATTAATTTATCAAAGTAAAAACTAAAAGTATTAAGTATAAGCCAAATAGCTGCAGTAATTACAGGAAAAGGTATTCTAACTTACAAACTATTTTTTCAGAAAAACAAGAACGCTTTGGTTATAGCTTGGCATTCAGTTTAGTTGTGTAGAACACTGTATGAATCTGTTAAACGTCAGAAGAGAATAAGTATAGCTGCAGCAAGTACTTTCTTGGTCTATAATGTATGTATCATTTTTATATAGTATTTTAAAATTTCTTGTTACATAGCATGAAACAATTTTATCTTTTATCTCAATAATAGCCTTAGAGTGTTTCTGACTTTGCTCTCCTTATTTTTTCATTTTGTGGGAAGAGAAGTTCAGAAATACTAGCTTATAATGTCAACACAAACAAATAACTTTCAGTATTATCTGAGACTTCTTCGGGAAATGATTCCCAGAATATCTATTATACTGAACGTCTCATGGAATCAGTGGGACTTAACTATTGTTATATGATAATAAGTTTGTCATTGTGATGCAAAGATCATATGAATTAGTCATTTAGGATAATTGTTCTTATTTAGGATTTAGTGGGATAATTGAATGCACAGGGATAGCACATAGAGGAGGGCTAAAATCTTTCTGAAATGACTGTTGTTTTATGAGTGGTTTTTTTATTATGCCAGGCTCAAATTATTTAACTTTCAATTTTAACTTTTTGAAATGATATATTCACATAATTTAAGAGCCAAGGATTGCACTAAGTTGTTTACAAAATGACAGTATCAACCCTTTTTCTTTCCTCTTCCCCAGAAGCAACCACTTTTACCTCCTTTAGTTGCCTTTCTTTGTGTCATGTGTTTAAACAACATGCTTTATAAAATTGTTACTCCTTGATTTTTTCAGATTTAGCTATTTTCTGTTGAATTTTCACTATGCATGATGAGGATTAAACTCTCCCTTCTCCCCTAGCCCTCGCTACCCTCCTCAAGTACTGTAATTTTTGTTTAGATGAATATTCAATATTTATATCATTAAAGGTACAAAATGAAATTCAAATGTAGGAAACTGTTATTTTCTTTTTCTATACAACTGTTTTCTCTGGAGTCACTTGTCGTTCTTTATCTTCTTTCTCTTAGTTTCCTGATGAATTCATTGCTAATTCAATCTAAAACCTTTTTGGCAAAGTTTTTCTATAAAGACCCATAAATCTTTTAGACTTTCAGTGCTTTCGACTTTGTGGTCTCTTGTCACAACTACTCCATACTGTCATTGTAGATTTGACCCCCACGCTGCAGTTTGCTGACCTCTGGTCCAAACCATACTTCAAGATTTTAGTAGCTTCAGATTTCTATCAATCTTCTTTCTTCCCCTCCAGAGAAGTTTCTCACTGGGACTCCTAGGTTCCTCTCTACACCTGATCACAGATGCCATTCTGGTGTCTCCTTCAGCATGATTCTGGGGATTTCCTTTGCTTCTTTTCTTCAGTTGGATCCCCTGTTATTTGTATCCCGTGACTTTTATCTTTCTTGGCTAACTCCTTACATAAATAAAAACCCATTTCCAGAAGTTTTTAGAGAAAGGGTACATAGGAGATAATGCAAATTCTTCCTTAACACACAGTTCCAAGAGTTCACTATGATGTGAGAAACTTTTGTTTGCTTTTAGCCACACTTTTAACTGGATTCATCAGAATGTGACTAAGAAAAGCTAATAAAAGCTAAATTAACTTTATGTAAAACCTTTTATTCCATTTTTCTTACTTTAAAATAAAACCAGGAAACAGAGTTAAACAAATGTCTGAGACTAGTAACTACAATGTTCCACTGACACTGTAGTTACTTCTTCAAGTAAAACCTTCTTAGAGGTGGAAAGGAAATGCTAGAAAGGAATGTGAGAAAGACAATGCATAAAACTTGGGATGGAATGCAACAGATTTCTGTATATTAATCTTGTATTCTGCAACCTTGCTGAATTCACTTATTAGTTCCAATAGTTTTTGGGTAGAAACTTTAGGGTTCTCTATGTGTGTGCTTAGTTACTCATCACAACCCAGGGATCAAACCCTCAGCTCCAGTGTCTCCTGCATTGCAGGTAGATTCTTTACCTGCTGAACCACTGGGGAAGTCCAAGTGTTCTCTACACAGTGTTTACCAAATCATCTGCAAATAGTGACAGTTTTACCTCTTCCCTTTCAATTTGGGCTAAATTTTCTTATCTGATTGCTGTGGCTAGGACTTTCAATACTATGTAAAATAGAAGCAGGAAGAGTAGGCATCCTTATGAAAGTAAAAAAGCAATGCTGTATGAAATCACATAAAAAAAATACCTAGAAATAAACTTAACCAGTGCAGGGAAAGACTTACACATATTCTGAAAACTATGAAACACTGATAAAGAAAATTGAAGATGATTCCAAGAAATGGAAGGATATGCTCTGCTCTTTGACAAGAAGAATTAATATTAAAATGGCCATGACCCAAAAATTCAGTTCAGTTCAGTCCCTCAGTTGTGTCCGATTCTTTGCGACCTCATAGACTGCAGCACGCCAGGCTTCCTTGTCTATCCCAACTCCCGGAGCTTGCTCAAACTCATGTCCATTGAGTCAGTGAGGCCATCCAACAATATTGTCCTCTGTCATCCCCTTCTCCTCCTGCCTTCAATCTTTCCCAGAATCAAGGTCTTTTCAAATGAGTCAATTCTTCGCATCAGGTGGCCAAAGTATTGGGAGCTTCAGCTTTAGCATCAGTCCTTCTAACGAATATTCAGGACTGATTTCCTTTAGGATGGACTGGTTGGATCTCTTTGCAGTCCAAGGGACTCTCAAGAGTCTTCTCCAACACCACAGTTCGAAAGCATCAATTCTTTGGTGCTCAGCTTTCTTTATGGTCCAACTCTCACATCCATACATGACTACTGGAAAAACCATAGCTTTGTCTAGATGGGCCTTTATTGGCAAACTAATGTCTCTGCTTTTTAATATGCTGTCAAGGTTGGTCATAGCTTTTCTTCCAAGGGGCAAGTGTCTTTTAATTTCATGGCTGCAGTTACCATCTGCAGTGATTTTGGAGCCCCCAAAATAAAGTCTTTCACTGTTTCCATTGTTTCCCCATCCATTTCTCATGAAGTGATGGGACCAGATGCCATGATCTTAGTTTTCTGAATGTTGAGCTTTAAGCCAACTTTTTCACTCTCCTCTCTCACTTTCATCAAGAGGCTCTTTAGTTCTTCTTCACTTTCTGCCATAACGGTGGTGTCATCCGCATGTCTGAGGTTATTGATATTTCTCCTGGCAGTCTTGATTCCAGCTTGTGATTCATCCAGCTGGCATTTTGCATGATGTACTTTGCATAGAAGTTAAATAAGCAGAGTGACAATATACAGCCTTGACGTACTCCTTTCCCAATTTGGAATCAGTCTGGTGTTCCATGCACAGTTTTAACTGTTTCTTCTTGACCTGCATACATATTTCACAGGAAGCAGGTAAGGTGGTCTGGTATTCCTATCTCTTTAAGAATTTTCCAATCTACCTTGATTCATGGACCTATTATTCCGGCTTCCTATGCAATATTGTTCTTTACAGCATCGGACTTTACTTCCATCACCAGTCACATCCACAACTGGGCATTGTTTTTGCTTTGGCTCCATCTCTTTATTCCTTCTGGAGCTATTTCTCTGCTGTCTTCTGGTAGCATACTGGAGATTTATTCTTCCCTTAACCTTCTGATAGTTCCAGAATGACCTTCATTGTGATTCCATTATAATGGTGGACAAAATGGTCTATAGTATAATTTTACTAAAATGTTTCAAAGAATTAACATTGATGCCTTGTACAAACGTTTGTCAGGAGCAGATGGGATTGGCTGTGTACTTTTGGGTCTTTTTTAAAAAATAACTTTATCAAATTGAAATTTGTTCAGCACTTTGAGTTAATTCTTGAATATAGTACTGAATATATTTTAAGCATTTGTTTTTCTACAAATAAGAAAATCAAATACACAAAATATATTAAATTAAAATATATTAAATCAAGAAATAATTCCATGGCAATTCAATTGGAAAATCAACTGGAAATTTTATAGTATATTTGATGGCAAAGAATCCTAGTTTGTATTGTGCTTTAGCAGAATGTTGGTGTTCCCAGAACATGTTCACAGCATGAATGGATGAGACAGGAACTAAGTGTATTTCTGAACTCCACTATTCTATACTAATATACTTGATGGTTTATTTAAACACAGAACCAAGTAGAAACATAGAATTTCTGAGGCTGATAGATGACTTCAACTTTGACCTTTGTGGCCTTCCTTGGTAGATTTCCATAATGTTAGTTTTATGATCTTTAGTTTTGGGTGCAGTATGGGTGTAATTGCTTCCCTGGTGGCTCAGATGGTAAAGAATCTGCCTGCAATGCTGGAGGCCTGGGTTTGATCACTGGGTTGGGATGATCCTCTGGAGTAGGGAATGGCTACCCTCTCCAGTATTCCTTCCTGGAAAATTCCACGGACAGAGGAGCCTGGCCAGTTACAGTCCATGGGGTCATAAAGAGTTGGACACACCGGAGCAACTAACACTTTCACACTTTCATGGGTGTAAATGTGTCATGTGATCATGGCTTTACCGTGGTAATTGCTCAACATAATAGTAAACTACCAAACAAACCCCATAGCAGTTGTGCATGTAAATTAGACCTATCTCTCATTAGGGAATTTCTACACGGTTTAAAAAGGGCTTCCCTGGTGGCTCAGTGGTCAAGAATCTGCCTACTAACACAGGAGTTGCAAGTTCAATCCCTGGGTTGAGAAGATCCCCTAGAGAAGGAAATGCCAACCTAGTCCAGTATTCTTGCCTGGAAAATCCCATAGACAGAAGAGCCTGGAGTGCTACAGTCCATGGGATCGCAAAGAGTAAGACATGACTTAGTGATTAAAAAATATCAACAAACAAGAACATATGGTTTAAAACTAGACTTAACATTGATCTTGCTACTCTCTTCCTGATTAAGAAAGCTATGAAGCTCATAAAAGCCTCACTGCAGAATATGTCTCACTGTACAGAACGGGATTCTACCTTTGATAAACTTCTCTGAAAAAATTATTTATTTAATGTAATTAATTCTTTTATTGAAGTATAGTTGATTTACAATGTTGTGTTAGTTTCTGGTGTACAGCAGAGTGATTCATTCATATATATATATTCTTATATATTTTATATAGAACATATATATTCTTTTTCATATTCTTTTCCATTATGGTTTATTATAAGGTATGATAGAAAAATTATTTTTTAATCTTATTCTTCTTTTAGTTTAAGTAATATAACTCCTTGGCTCTATTTTAGAATGTTATTTAATATACCTTACCCAGTAAATTAGAGGTACTCTTTAAAAAAATAAGAGTTAATTACTTTGGGTAAAATATCACTCTCATATTTGGAAAATTATGGAAATAATGGATCATGCTTTTTAAGAATGTCCAGTTGACTTATAGAGGTTGTCCAAAGAGTCATATAAGAATATATTGATAAAAAAGAGTTCTAAACTTAAACAATATGGCTTAGAAAAATGTAGTCTATTCCTACATATGGAAATAAATGAAGACCATTCAAGCAAGAACCATTAAGGGCTATTTATTCAGAACCTGCTACAGCAAGAGAGTCAGCCATCATAATTTGCATTTGACAGAAAGTCAGAGACTGGCAGAGAAGTGGGACAGCTTTATAGTGGAAAAAAGCAGGGCTCCAGATATGCCCTAAAAAAAGTCAATTGATGTGGAGAAGCTGGAGGCCAGGTAACTAGAAAAGGGACATCCTAAGAGGTTGGTTAGGGTCACATATTTGGCTTAATTCTATTGGTCCCATCCCACTGACTTTATCCCTTTGGAAGCAGGAGTAAAAATTAGAAAGCTCTCAGTTTTTCAACAAGTCCTGACCATTTGGGGCTGATGGCTAGTAGGTTGTGGTCTGGCTTCCTGGACTAGCCTCTGAAGGTTATGGGTCAGAGTTATATTTTAATATCTGATCCGGGTATTGTGTGTATATACTTAATCTCCCACAAGGAACCAGAAATATCTGTCATCATATGAAAAGTTAACAATTCATAAGAACTTCAAAAATCAGGCTAATTTTTCAGATTATCATATCGTTCAATCATCATATTTTTATTCTTCTTATTAGTGAAGTAAAACATGGTTGATTTGCTCCTTTTTTTTTTCCAGTTAAAGAGGATCCATGACAACTATCTCAAGTAATTATAGAGTAGAAATCAACTTCTGATTCAGTAAAATCATGAATCAGTAAAAAGACTTAATCATAAAAGACTTTTCCTTATTTATGAGAAAAAATGAAGATGACACTTTCTCTCATTTATTTCAATGTTTGTAAACACAGCACACTTTGAATTACTTAACAAAAAAGTTTCTATTCTTGTAAATAGAACCAAGCAAAGCCCATTCTGTAACACTTTCATCATTTTGTTTTGACTCAACATTACCAGTATTTTTGCAAACCAGAAATACATTTCTTCTACATGTTTAAATGTCCTCAAATGCTACATTCTTGTCACTGGATTTGAAAATGTGTTTGTTAAATATGGGTCAATAAAAAAAATACAAAAGAAAACAAACATTGTGTTAACAGGCAGAGTCTACTAATGGTAATTCTACTTTCTTGAACTAGATTGCTGCGACATGGTAGTTAACAGTAATTAATAGGTGATAAACAAAAAAATAAAATGTCAGCTTGCAAGTAACCTTGTCAGGTTCCTAATGTTGTTCTGGCCCCCACAAATCAGTCAAGCTAGTTAGGAGGATCAGACAGCAATTAATCTCCTAATGCCTGTGAGACCAGCAGCATGTCATGAATACTAGAGTTGAAGAGGCTGTACTGAAGCGTGGATATCCCAAGGGAAGAATCCAACAGCAAAGAAGAAAATGCTTCTCCAACTGTTTCCTCCCTGGCTGCTATTTGCACCTCTTTTAAACAATGTGTTATTCAGATAAAGCACCTATGCATATAATACAATTACTCAGTGGTATCCTTTAAAACTGAAAGAATATGTCAATGCAATTTCTGCTCTGATGAATATTCATTGAGGGAGCTTATAACTATAAACAATACTAGCATCCACCTTACCTTTGTAGCTCCTCATTTTATCAACAGAGAATGTATATTAGTTTACTTGCCTTTTTTTCTATCTAAATTACTAGAAATGAGAAATGATAAACTCATTCTGCCTAGTATAATATGGATGATCAATAATTAATAATCAGAAAATGTAAGTTTACAGTGCATTTTCAAGACATTATTGGGCTGATGTCTCTGATGAAATCATTTCTGTTTTGAATGTGGCAAATTCGCATTAAACATTCTTGGCTTTAGCTCCAAACTCTGAACCTTTGCAGTAAATACAGACAAGGTGTTAATTAAGAGAACTGCCAATCCAAATGAATAATGGAACACTGGAAACTGCACGGGTGAGGGCCTGACCTTCCGCATCAAAGAGGAGTTCCAATGCTGAAGTCTCAATTTTGGAACTATGACTAAGGAATAATGAGAAAATGGGAGGGAAAGAAACAGAGAGTGGGATCTCCATTGACTCACTCAGCTACTCCCAATTAGTTTGTAAAAAGTGCTAGGAAATGTTTAATCAAAGGCTTTTCAGGAATAGGAAATGAATAAAGGTCACTGTATGTATGTATGATTTCTTCAACCCAAAGAGTGCCAACTAAATACAAAGTGAGAATAGACACTTCATAAGGGCCCTTCCTAAATGCCCCCCTTTAAGCAACAGTATGTAAAACTGTCCTGTCTTCTTCAGGATACGACAACAGGCCGAGTTAATTCAGCCTTCTCAGCTCCTCAGTGGGTGGGGAGGCGGGTATGCAGAGAGGGAGGCACTGTGGGAAGTAGAGGTCCACCGTCAACCCAAAGACAGTCACTTTTGACTCCTATACAGCCTGTGCATCTCAGTCACCTGGCAGTCCAGAGCAGTCCAAGCCAGAAACCTTTCATCAGGCAATTCTCCTCCTGATTCTAACTTGACAACTAATCTGACAACTCTCTTCTGGATTGGGGATCCTTCCAGCTTGAAGGTAAGACCCAATCATCATTGAGTCAGGATTCTGAATTATGAATCTCTGAGTTTTTTCAAATATTTGAAAAACCTAAATCATTGTGAAGATGCTTCTGAAGCTACTAAATATCTCAGGCTATGAGAATAAAAAAACATATCAGTGAGGACAATACTACAAATAACTTAGTTGCTTTAAGAAAGAAGCTTTGGCTTTGGCCTCCTTACTAGGGAAATCTCCAGGCTGAACAGAGGATAAGAGGAAAATCATCTTGTGAAGACAAGTGGCGTTTACTGGAAGGCGGTTATGGACCTGTGCTGTTCTATGACCATTTTAAACCTTCAAGACAACTTTATGAAGTAAATGCCATTATTATACCCATTTTACAGATAAGGATTCTGGGGTACAAGAGGCAATTTGCCCAAGAATACTATTCTATCCAAGTGCCTAGTTTTAGGCATGAATCCTGGTGTTTGGGGTGTTACAGGGATCTACCACCATCACTTGTTTTCACATCAACTCTAGACACTGTGGCTTTGGTTTCTCTAGGGTATTTTACTCGGTTTAAATAGCCTATACCAAACTCAGGAATATCTAGCTGTTTCCACTCAACTCCACATACCTATGTAGATAAACTATGTGGTCACACACCCAGTCTTTCAAAGCAGAAGGATATTTATTGTAATAAGGAAGAAAACAGCACCTTATCCCCACCTGAGGACCCAGGATAGGGATTTTTCCAAACTAAATACCTTCTCCCAATATGGCTGTCAAGGAAAAGTGAAGCTGGGTAGTAATTCCTTCAGGACCACAGCTTGGCCATGCTGGATCTCTGGCAAAGAAATGATAGAGGAAATGATAGAGTATATTTCGGCTTTAGGGTATCACCTGAAAAGATTGTTGCCTAGCCTTAGCTGGTGACCAGGGTTTAGCAATTTTAGAATCTATTTCCTCTATTTCTGTGTTAAAAGGTTCGACCACTTAGATGTCCATCTTTCCCAGATGCCCTGTGAACTTGGAGACTCGCTTCCCTAGGCTTTTTTTTTTAATCCTTACTATATTCTATATGTAGAGTTACCAGGTAAAAACACATGATAACCAGTTAAGTTTAGCTTGCAGAGAATTTCAGAGAAATTCAAGTTTAACTGGGCATCAAGTACTTTTGTATGCTAAATCTGGCAACTGTATTCCGTAGCTAAATCATTAGAAATGAGGGGAGGTGCAAGCCACTTTTCATTGAGCAAGTCATCTTGTTGAATGTAGATTAGCTTAATGACACTAGAAGCAAAAACATTTTTTGTACAGTTCAGTTCAGTTCAGTTCAGTCACTCAGTTGTGTCCGACTCTTTGAGACCCCATGAATCACAGCACGCCACGCCTCCCTGTCCATCACCAACTCCCAGAGTCTCCCCAAACCCATGTCCATTGAGTTGGTGATGCCATCCAGCCATCTCATCCTCTGTCGTCCCCTTCTCCTCCTGCCCCCAATCCTTCCCAGCATTTGGGTCTTTTCCAATGAGTCAACTCTTCGCATGAGGTGGCCAAAGTATTGGAGTTTCATCTTCAACATCAGTCCTTCCAATGAACACCCAGGACTGATCTGATGGATGCAAAATTCTCTTATTTGAAACTATATATTATAAATTAATTACATTCAGGCTCTAAATCTAAACATATTTAGTGTGATTCCCACCATTCATTCTTCCAGGCTAAGATAAGCACTGCAACAATTTTCAGGAACTTTCCTCCTATCACTTGTGATTAAGGGATCCAGAAAGATGAATGTTCTTAAGCACCAAAACTTTGCAATTTTAATTTTTCCTAGAAATTTTTCTGAGGGGTACTTCACTTGGCTTTCTCTACTTGGGGGTGATAATTGAACATGACTTTCTCTGGAAAAATCAGTGTTATCATTACTAACATAAATTCTTTGAGTCCTTAATACAATAATACACCCCACGGTCTATAGGCACATACCGGACTGTTTTTCTGTCTGTAAACAGTCTCACTTTGCTGTGCTTTTATGGTTGCATGATGCTGTTTGCTTTCCTCTCTCTCCATCTCCAGGAGATGGGTGTGTGGAAGAACCAAGGAGAAGCTCATTTACAGACTCAGGGGGCTTCCTAGGTGGCGCTAGTGGTAAAGAACCCACCTGCCCATGCAAGAGACTTAAGAGACTCAGATTCAATCCCTAGATCCAGAAGATCCCTTGGAGGAACACATGGCAACCCACTCCAGCAATTATCCCATTGATAGAGGAGTCTAATGGGCTAAAGTCCATGGGGTCATGAAGAGTTGGACACGACTGAAGTGATTTAGAATGCAGCACATGCATTTGCTATGGGCCAGCTGTGATATTTTTGCAGCTACTTCAGAGGCCTGTTTGCACCTCGAGGTCTAGTTTTGTTCCTGACAGGTGAGATTTTTTGGATATGTGAAGGGCTGCTCTGTGTTTGTCATTATATTTCCAAATATATGTCTGTTTTACTGGACAGAAGTTTTCTATAAAATGTTAATAGATGCCTCAAGAAAAACTTTAATAGTTGAAGAGTTTGAGAGACAGTGAACCTGTAAAAAGTTAAACCTGTAAAAATTTAAAGCTGCCTCTAAAGAGATTTTCATTATGTTAACAGGGATTATAAAGCCTCAGGTGTTTAACGTGTTATGTGGCATATTTTGATTTTATCTGTCCGCATAATCTCTTTGGTGAAAAATCATATTGGACACATTGTGACATCTTGTCATGACTCATAGTTTTAATTGTACACAGAAGTAAAAACCTTAAGCATGATGTAAGTTCCATTCTAAAAACTTAGGAAAAAGGAATGAAATAATGAAATGATTTATAATGGGGATGAATTAATATCCTTTATGGATTCAACTAATTATGCGCTGGAGACAGTTCTTTGAAAGTAATAGCAAATGTACAAATCTTCAGGTCAGGATGTTCATTGGAGGACAAATTTCTTATTTAGAAGTAAAGGGTTGAGCTTCTGAATACTCATGTATTAAAAACACAACATGTTAAGGTTTAGAACCCATAAAATATACTAACAGAACTGCTTCCTGCTCTCTGGACAAGCTAAAACTAAAGATTAAACAGAACTTAATGCTTCCAGGAGAAACTGCCAAAAAATTTCAAGTAATCTTGGATTCTTCTTCTCCCTAAACTGCAACTTTTTTCTATGCAATTAGAAATATATATATGTGTGTGTGTGTGTGTGTGTGTGTGTGTGTGTGTGTGAATATTATTGCTTTTAATTAATGTTTGATACTATTTTGTCATTAGTTTGAAGTTATTACTACTAAGTATTGAAGGAAAGGACTGTATATTTTGTTGAGAGGAACACACTAATGTCTGGTTTAAGCATGTGTGCCATCTGTCTTTGCCTGAAGACACACACACACATAAATATATTTCTATTAATTATATTATAAACATTTAACCATGTATAACAATGCCCTCTGTTCTTCATTTTGTCTCATGTCAGAAATACATTTTTATGGCTTAGCATCAATGATAAATTGTAACTTGAATACTTAATCTGGGTTTAGGTACTTGTTGCAAAGACAAATCCATAGCTTCCTGCAGCTATATTGTCACCTACTGGACCCTGCATCCTTAGTGATCTGTGTGAAGAGGGTCATTTTGATAATAACTAATTCATATGTCAGTCATGCTTCTAAAGTATAGTACATGTATGGATATTATTTAATTCTCACAATAAAGTGTTCACAATTTCATTTTAGAGATGACAAAACCAAGGCCTATTCACCACAGAGCAACAGTTACTAAGTGGCAGAGCTAGAATATGAACATACAAGTAGTCTGATTCCAGGGGTTGTTCTTAATAACCACTGAAAATGGAAATATGGGAGTGATACTTAGATTATTCCATACAATTCTAATCCTGCATTTCTAGAGCCTTTCCAGGGGTTTTCCAGCAGCAATGTGACTAGTGAGCTGAATTCTTACAAAACTTTACAAAGATAAGAGAAACATAGAGATTCTTCCACTCACCTGAGCATAGCTCACCTGAGCATAGCTGATGAGGTCTGATGTCTCAATTAGGAATAGTAAAGTGGTGCCAGACTTGGTGCCTGGTGCCTATAGTCCCAGTTACTCGGGAGGCAGAGGCAGGAGGATGGATTGAGTCCAGGAGTTCCAGGCTGTGGTGTGCTATGCCGATGGGTGTCTAAATTAAGTTCAGCATTCATATGGTGACCTCCTGGCCACAGGGGACCAGCAGGTTACCTAAAGAAGGGTGAACTGGTCCATGTCAGAAACAGAGCAGGTCAGAACTCCTGTGCTGATTAGTAGTGGGATGGTGCCTGTGAATAGCCACTGCAGTCCAACCGGGGCAACACAGTGAGACCTTGTCTCTTTTGTTAAAGGAATCTCGTATCTCCTGGCTTCCCAGGTGGCTCAGGGGTAAAGAATCCACTTGCAACACAGGAGAAACAGGAGACGCGGGTTCTATCCCTGGGTCGAACTTGGGAGCCTGGCAGGCTACAGTCCATGGGATCATAGAGTCAGCTGAGCAACTGAGCATGCATACCTCTTAATTGCTCCATATATTCCCTAAAAAAAGAAAAGAACAGTGAAGTGCTAACATTATTGATAGCCAGGGTTTCTATTTCCTTGAGTAGGAATACGTATTATTCTAAATCCTGGGAGAGGGGTGGGCTCTGTCTTCCTCTACTTTTAATATCCTACAGTGCAGAACCAAGTGCTTAGTAGTTGTTCCACAAAGACTTTCTGAGTGATTCTAACTTTACTGATAAAATTGAGGCCCTGGGACATGAAGACCTTGACTAAGGCATTAGACTAAGTGATAAAAATTCCACCCATGGTCACAGGTCCATTTCATTTTTCACTTTGTTGACACTTGGTGTTATCTCTTGAGTTAATTTATAGGAATGTTAAATTGCTAGAATGATTTGAACATACTGACGTTGTGCCTGTCATGATCATACTAGAGTAAACACAGATAGCTTCATTATCATGACTGGGTTTTGCTGGTGATCAAACTGATACTGTTGGTGGTTTGCTAAAGCTAATTACTCTCCAAATGTATTTGGGCCAGTAGCACTTTTTGGCTTCCTCACAGAGCACCCCTATCTTCAAGTAGGCTGGACAAATCTTCGTATCTTCACTAAGACTCTCAGGTGGTAGCAAACAAATGCTTTTTCTATTTTTCCTCTGAAAAAGCTATGAATGATGGCAAACTGTTTAGGGTTGATAGTCCACACATCCTACTCCCTTCTCTGGCAATGCATTTTCAAAGACAATGAACCTTCTTTCCAAACAAGAACCATTTTACATGGGAACCTTCCCAAATATCCTAACAACTTGCATCTTGATGGATCTC
Source organism: Okapia johnstoni (assembly GCA_024291935.2). Lineage (NCBI taxonomy): Eukaryota > Metazoa > Chordata > Mammalia > Artiodactyla > Giraffidae > Okapia > Okapia johnstoni. Next base: position 40,393,272 of record CM044323.1, read on the forward strand.
TTTTATTTCTCGTTGTCCACTCATTATTACCGATGTATATATATTTTCATATATTTTTTTTAACTTCTGACAAATTTTTGGTAGTATCTGTTCTCTCATGCCTCTGAATTTTACCATCATGCTGTCTGTTGATGTTGTTCAGTTGCTAAGTTGTGTCCGACTCTCTGTGACCTCATGCGCTGTAGCCCACCAGGTTCCTCTGTCCATGTGACTATCCTGGCAGGAATACTGGAGTGGGTTACCACTTCCTTCTCCATTATCATGCTATTAAGATGGCCAAAAATTCAGTCATCACACTTCAGATACTCTGTTATGCCTGCCTTTTCCTGTTTTAGAAGAACATGTGCAAAAAAGAATTTTTAAAAAAAAATCTCTGGAACATACCATATGTAATGAAGGATTTTAATTGTCACTGACTTTGAAGTCAGATTACACTTGGATGGCTCTGATAATTACCACATGAACATGCTATCTAACTTTTGCACACTTAGTTTTCTATACTGTAGTTTCCTTATCTATAAAATGGTGCTGAGAATAAAACTTATCTCATAGGGCTGTGGGCATTAAATTAGATAATGCACGAAAAGTGCTAAGCAGAGTACTAATTTGTAATGAGCGTGTGTTAATTACTTATTTGCATCTTCCATATTGAGTGATATAGAAAGCAGGTCTTTCCAGGTCTGGGAAGGGTAATGTGTGCCCAGAAGTCACAATGAAATACCCTCCATTATAGTAAGGAAAAATACTTGCTGAAAAGACAAAGCTATAGGAGTTTTGTAAGTATGAATAAATACTAATGGCACTGCTAGCCTACTTAATGTGATACACACACACACACACACACACACACACACAATAGAAGCAAAAATTGTTATTCAGAGAGTCACATAAATGCAATAACGAAACAAAGAAAAACAACATAAAAACTCTACCATATTACCTTTTGGGAACTAGTATCTTTATAATCGTATGTCCTTAGGTATGATTCATATCTTCAATTCCACATGCCACATTAAATTACAACGTCTGCATTGTAATTATACTTATAAATACTAATATAAAATTATACTTTTGTGGCTGAAAGTATATATTCATTTGTGAACTTCCTACACTACAATTAGATTATGAAGTTAAGAAATACTTTGTATTTGAATAAGGAAAGGGCTTGTCCATGGGCTCAGGTCCCCTTGTTCTTTGTTCTTCTCAGTTTGTGTGACAGAACCCCTAAACTTGCAGATGCACCCCAAACTGCCCCCGCCTGCCAAGTTTTCTATGCTTGACTTTCCTCAAAAGTGTACTTCATTATGTTTCACTGAGTTCATCACTGTACAGATATTTATAGTTTATTTCAGTATTAGCACACAAAAAAAGGAAGGCAATTCTCAGGTCCAAACAAATAAAATTAGATGCTAGGTTGATGTAAGTCAAAGGTCAAGGTCTTTAGGAGACCTTCACTGGCCATCTTTTGATTTATTCTTGTTCTTAGTGACTATGTGGCAACATCATTTTTGAAAGGCTCTAAAAAAATCTGTCAATAGCCTCTTTTCTTCTAGGTCGGGTGACCATATTATCCAACAAATGTGAGTAATTATGACTCGATAAAGATTTTACTTGCACCCATGATGAACTGTCTTAGAGGTGACATATGGGAACCTTGAACATTTCAAGGTTTATGGGAGTGGTTCACAAGCTTTTGGAAAGTGAGGAACCATTTTTTGAGTTCCTCCTGTATGACAGGGTCTAAGCTAGGGGGTTATCAGTTAATTCATGTTATGACTCAGTGAGCTGGCTCTTTATATTTTCCTATTCTCTGAGGAAAATTGAAGCTTCAAGAGCTTTTCCCCAAATCACATGGCCAGTAAATGACAGAGGTTGGATTTGAGTCCAGGGAGAGTTTCACCATGTAATAAAGATTCATTAGATTTTAAAGATTCCAAAAAAACCTACTTAGTAAATTCTTTAAAACAGTAGATTTTTATACATCTGAAATTGTTTAAACATGGGAATTTCTAGAGGCAGGGGAAAGTCATTGAGGCTCTTTGAAATCTTCACAATCTGATTTTAACAGGTGGTATAAAACTCCTCTTTTTCCTAACAGAAGCTAACTTCAAAAAAGATCTGATTTGGAATATTGACATAATTAAAGCTATCAGATAATTTTCTTATTTTCTTTACAAGATATTAGACATCTTGGATCATTGCTTACAATAACCTGGCTATATGTGAACCATAAGGTCTATCTACCATAAAGCTAAATGAAGTTTTCATAGTGACCAAGGGTAATTTTCCTATGTTGTTAAAAATATATTTATACTGCTTTGCACATCAGATTTGGTTTATAATCACGATTCATGAAAGCCTTGACATGTAACTATAATATAGCAACATAATGAATATATTTATAATTTTGAAATACCAAGAGAATCACCCTAACGTAATAGAAACAACATAGCCCTGGGCTTTGTCCTCATATTGTCACAAGGTGGGTGTAGAGGTTTGGGTAATGCCTCGGTCTCTCTGGAGCCAGTCTCTTCAGTTATCAAATTTATTGGGTTGGACCAGATGATCTGCAGGTTCCTTCCAGTTTTAAGGTTAATAATCCTCAGAATGAAAGGATCAGAGGGGAAAAACACTATACTGAAGAGGTTTTGTGTGCTCTGAGCCGCCTTTTAGAAAGTTGGCAGTAGCCTTTAATCAATCATGAACCAGAGGGCAGAGCTGCAATGTGAGAACTGAAAAGCTTCTTGCTCTTAAATTTTGGGTGCATTTCTGATACTGCAGGGTGGTTTAAATGTCTCTGAGTGCCGAATGCCACACAAAGCTCACATCACTCGAATCATTATGAAACCTTCACAGATGTGCACGGGAAAGACTTTTCTGAGGAAGTTGGAAAAATGAAACTGTAAATGTCTTCCAGCTGGCATGCCTAAATGTTCTTCATCTCATTGGAGACATGTTCAGGTTAATTTCCGCTGATGACTGATAGCTCATCCAAATGTTACTCAAGATAATGTGAAGCAATTTTTCTCTCCTAGTGATGAACTCAGATAGGAGGGTGATTATCGGGAAAAAAAAAAGTAACTAACATTTCTTAATTGAAAAAAAATGGTATCATTACAAAAACACAAAATTAAATTATAATAACTTTTTGAAAAAAAAAGACTCAAGGTTGGAACATAAAAAGCATAAGGCTAATTACACACATGCATATGGTGTGCATTCTAGTTAAGTACTGAGGGAGTTAACACCTTCGTGCCTAGCTGGTTTAGGTCATGCCATTTACATCCTGCTGTTCACAATAATAATGATAAGAGATGGGCTGCCTGCTATCACTAAGTATCAGATACAGATCATATGGCAACAAGGCAACATCAAATTTTAAAAAAATTGCAGTTTTCTCAAGATTTAAAATAGTTTGATAGGTTAAGACATGCAATTTATTGCACATTTCCTTAATACCTTTAAATTCCTCTTCTCATCCTGGCATTGTTGCTGGCTGTTCTTCAGTCATTTAATGTGAATGTGAAAACAAGCAAAGAGCATGATTACAAAAATCACATATCCTGGAATGTAAGTTCTTTACTTTGGACCATTTCCTTCTTCAAACGACAGCTTCTCTCTCCATAGAAACAGCAGAAGTCCAGGAAGAAAAACATAAAAAGGGATGACAAGCTATTCAGAAATACGCATATAGGCAAACACATATAATGTGAAGTGATTTCTTGAAAGTAAAGATAAAAATAATGGAATCATAGAATGTTAAAGCTGGTAGTGATCCCAGCGCTCTTCAGATTCACCCCATTGCTTTACAGAAAAGGAAACTGAGGCCGAGCTGTGTTAAACCACCTGTCCAAGAGCACGTGAGAGCTATTGACAGAAATTAGTCTATCATTTAGGCTTACTGACTTCCAGTCTAGTGTTACTCCAAAATCTGTATATTATATGTTTATAGAGTTAAAGATAATATGATTTCAAATAATTAATTTATGATGGCTGAGAAACTGTTTGGTATACAACAGGTAAGCAAACCCGGGACTTTATGATTGAAAACAATATATTTCTAACACAATATATATTTCGAGGGAAAAGTTGAATACCTCTTTAATATGATTTTACTTGTTAGCTGAATTAGTGAGTTGCCCTAATCACTCTGTGCATCAAAAAAATTTGGTATCAATTTCATAGTCATTTCACAAATTGTTTTCTCTAAACAAATTAAAAATGGTGTATGTTTTGACGATGATATCCTCTTCTGTAAAATGGGTTGATGTGGTCTAAAAGGTCCTTCTCCATTCCAGCAGATTATGGTTCTAGTGTACCCTGTTCACAAAGAAGCTTGACTTTGGAAGCTGTGATCAAAGGACTCAAGGTAATTCAAGATTTAACTTCTGCTGATTTAAAAAGGCCATCACTCTACAGTGCTGGTTAAAGTTACATTTTCGTTTAAGATAGTTTTATAACTTCAAATTATACCTAGATATTTTAGAACATCATTCTCAAGATAAATGTTCTGAAATTTCTACCTACTATTGATGGGCTCATTATCCATTGGAGTTTTTCTGTAACTCATACTTAAGTGTGTGAAATAAGAGGCCATTGAGACTATTTGCATCTGTGCAGAATTTTCAAACTTTTTTTTGTGTGTGTGAGTGCAATGTATTTTTAAAAGCATTTGAAATTAAACTGTTCTCATCGAGATTGCATTACAGTTTTACCTGTATATTTTCATATTCAAACTCCATGATTAAAACCAATCCCAGATATCAGAGCATCAGAAGGACAGGTAATAAAGTGAGAGGGACAGTCACGGTTAACAGAACTTTCAGTTACAAAGCTGAGTAAAAAATTGAGCTTAGAAACTTACAGCTAACAACTGATTTATTAAGAAGTGTTTCTGTTATTCAATTTTGATTTGATTGTAAACTACTCAAGGACCTCAAAGGGTAAAGACAAATGATTATTAAAGACTAGTCAGTAATTATATAAAAATCTATCATTAAATTTTAGGAAAGTCATTATCCACTTCAAGTTTTGTCAAAATGGCTGATTCTGGGGCTGGAGAAAGGAGAGTCTAAAACATCTTGTAGTTCTAGAAAGAAAAAAAAAGCTCAAAAACTGAAAACCAAATGGGTGGGGTAGACTGAAAAGATACAGGAGCCAAACTGAAAGAATTCCCAGTGGCCGAAGTTGGATCAACCTGAGCCACAAAATAAATAACATAGTACTGGATTATAACACAAAGTATAAAACATCCATGAATATACACCAATATAAATAAGTGATTAAGTAAACGGGAAGAGATGAATTTCTTGCACAGAATTTCAAGTAATCTATGTAGCTACTAATCCCTCAAGAAGGTGAATCTTAACTCTGTCCCTTAAATGTGAGCTGTGCTTAGCAACTTACTCCCAAAGGGTGGAAAACAACAACAACAAAAACTTTACAGTGAGAAGCAAATGCTATCTCAGTCAAATGACCAATGTCAACATTATCAGTGACAATGATAGTATGCACTGATAGTATGCATTCTTGATGTGACAAGAAGTGCATGTCACCTCTATGGTCTTCTTCCCACAAACCCGCAATCTCAACCTAAAAGAAAACACGATACCCCCCCAAAACGACATTCTCCAAAATGCATGACCAGTATTCCTCCAAACTATCAAAACAAGATAAAAAACAAGAAAAGCCTGAGAAACTTTTAAGAGCAGAGGAGACTAAGAAGACATGATAACTAAATGCTCTATGTACTCTGGATTGGATCCTGTAACAGAAAAAGGAAAAGGATAATATGCAGAGAATGAATGAAATCTGAACTAAGTATGGAGTTGAGTGAATACTAACATAATGATTTATTAGCTATGACAAATGTGTGATACTAATATATTAACAACAGGGAAACTGGGTGTAATAACTATCCATATTATATTTGCAACTTTTCTGTAAATCTAAAACTATTCTAAAATAAAAATTTTATTTAAAAACAGAAATTTGATATTTTGTTCTCCAAGGTTTTCACAAGGTATGTGGCAAGCTTTGACTGGCAGTTTCTATTTGATTAAGGCTTTTTGCAAAAAAAAAGTTCAGAATAACTAGGCAATAGAAGACTTGCTTCGGAGAAGGCACTGGCAACCCACTCCATTACTCTTGCCTGGGAAATCCCATGGGAGGAGAAGCCTAGTAGGCTGCAGTCCATGGGGTCGCTAAGAGTCGGACACAACTGAGTGACTTCATTTTCCCTTTTCACTTTCATGCATTGGAGAAGGAAATGGCAACCCACTCCAGTGTTCTTGCCTGGAGAATCCCAGGGACGGGGGAGCCTGGTGGGCTGCCGTCTATGGGGTCGCACAGAGTCGGACACGACCGACACGACTTAGCAGCAGCAGCAGCAGCAGCAGCAGCAGCAGCAGACTTGCTTAATGGAGACAGTTTATATGAGTATTTGACAGAGAAATAAATTATGTTTCAAATTATGCTGCCCCCTACCACAAAGCTCAAAGCATTTTTAGAGTCATCATTCATTTTCTAATGCGATAAAACTTATGAAAGTGTGTTGTAAATTGTTAAAGACTATAAAACGTATACCATAATTAGTATTACTATATGATTACTTTTATCATTATTTCTGAGATCTCAATAACATATTGGTTGTTAAACAAAGTTTCTACAGGTTAGATAATTCTTATCTTCATAAAGTTAATGCCAAAACAATGGTCCCATTTAGCCCCATAATATAATACTTATTGTGATTTTAATTGTGCAGTTGTGCCCTTAAGAGAATTATGTGTTAATGTTCAATTTAGTTGGTTTGTCTTGCCTTGGTCAAACCAAGTACTTCATATTCTGAGTGTCATATTTAATGAGCTATTAATAAAGAAGGCCAATAAGACTGATCATATTTTTTATCTACCTATGATTTGACCCTGAGCATATAGACACAAGGTGACTGACCTCAGTAAGACAAAGCTTCAGACAAGTTTAGGTAAACTTACTGAATATTTATTTTCCTGAGAACACAGTTTTGGAGTATGAGTGGGTGATAAAACATTTTTGGATGAATTTGGACTTTAGCCATATTTTAAGATAAATCAGTGGTTGATGTGAGAAGAAAAATAAAGCTGAAATGCAAGTACACTGGTGAGACAGACTGACAGTGGTGGGAAACTACACTCCTGCTGTGAACTCTCTCCACGGGTTTTTTTAAAAGAACCTAATTGAGGTATAACTGCAGTACAATATACTTCACATAGTTAAATTGCATAGTTTGGTAATTTTTGACATATGTATGCAACTATGAAATAATCACCACAATCAAACAGTGAACATATTGTTCACCTCCAAAAGTATCCTTGTTCCAGTTGTAATTTTTCTCTCTTCCCCTACCCATACCACCTCCATCCTTGTCTCTGATCATTGATCTGCTTTCTGTTACTCTAAATTAGTTTGCATTTGTTTTAGATTCTTTAGATTATTTTTATTCAAATAGAATCATGAAGTATTTACTCTTTTTAAAAGACATAAATTTTTTCAAATAGTATTAATTATTATTGAGATTCATTCATGCTGCAGCATGTGTCAATACTTTGTTCCTTTTAATTGTATGGATCTATCACAATCTGTGTACTCATTCACCCGCTTATGACTATTTGGGCTGTAGTCTCCTCTTCTAAATATTAGTTTTAGCATTGTTTTTTATCCTTTTACTTTCAGTCCATTTGGGTTTACATTAGAAGTGCATTTCTTATAAGAGCATATTTGGTTCTTGTTTTTATGTTCAATATGAAAATCTCTGCCTTTTGATTTGGGTGTTTAGATCATTTCCATTAATAGATTATTAATATGGTTACATTTATACTTATTTTATTGTTATTTGTGTTCTCCCATTTCCCTGTTTTCTTTGTTACTTCCTCTTCCATCTTATCTAGGATTAACTGAATTTTTTATAATTATATTTGGCTTTTTTATTTATTTATTAGCTATAACTCTGGTTTTTTTTTTTCAGTGGTAGCTTTAGGGTTTATGGCATAGATCTTTAACTTACCACAGTCTACCTTCAGTTCAGTTCAGTTCAGTTCAGTCTCAGTTGTGTCCGACTATTTGTGACCCCATGAATCGCAGCACGCCAGACCTCCCTGTCCATCACCAACTCCCAGAGTTTACCCAAACCCATGTCCATCGAATTGGTGATGCCATCCAACCACCTCATCCTCTGTCATTCCCTTCTCCTCCTGCCCCTAATCCTTCCCAGCATTAGGGTCTTTTCCAATGAGTCAACTCTTTGCATGAGGTGGCCAAAGTATTGGAGTTTCAGCTTCAACATCAATCCTTCCAATGAACACCCAGGACTGATCTCCTTTAGGATGGATTGATTGGACCTCCTTGCAGTCGAAGGGACTCTCAAGAGTCTTCTCCAACACCACAGTTCAAAAGCATCAATTCTGTGGTGCTCAGCTTTCTTCACTGTCCAACTCTCACATCCATACATGACTAGTGGAAAAACCATAGCCTTGACTAGACGGACCTTTGCTGGCAAAGTAATGTCTCTGCTTTTAAATATGCTATCTAGGTTAGTCATAACCTTCCTTCCAAGGAGTAAGCGTCTTTTAATTTCATGGCTGCAGTCACCATCTGCAGTGATTTTGGAGCCCAAAAAAATAAAGTCTGACACTGTTTCCACTGTTTCCCCACCTATTTCCCATGAAGTGATGGGACCAGATGCCATGATCTTAGTTTTCTGAACGTTGAGCTTTAAGCCAACTTTTTCACTCTCCTCTTTCACTTTCATCAAGAGGCTCTTTAGTTCTTCTTCGCTTTCTGCCATAAGGGTGGGGTCATCTGCATATCTGAGATTATTGATATTTCTCCCAGCAATCTTGATTCCAGCTTGTGTTTATTCCAGCCCAGTGTTTCTCATGATATACTCTGCATATAAGTTCAACAAGCATGGTGACAATATACAGCCTTGATGTACTCCTTTTCCTATTTGGAACCAGTCTGCTCTTCCATGTCCAGTTCTAACTGTTGCTTCCTGACCTGCATACAGGTTTCTCAAGAGACAGGTCAGATGGTCTGGTATTCCCATCTCTTTCAGAATTTTCCACAGTTTATTGTGATCCACACAGTCAAAGGCTTTGGCATAGTCAATAAAGCAGAAATAGATGTTTTTCTGGAACTCTCTTGCTTTTTCGATGATCCAGTGGATGTTGGCAATTTGATCTCTTGTTCCTCTGCCTTTTCTAAAACCAGCTTGAACATCTGGAAGTTCACGGTTCACGTATTGCTGAAGCCTGGCTTGGAGAATTTTGAGCATTACTTTACTAGCATGTGAGATGAGTGCAATTGTGCATAGTTTGAGCATTCTTTGGCATTGCCTTTCTCTGGGATTGGAATGAAAACTGACCTTTTCCAATCCTGTGGCCACTGCTGAGTTTTCCAGATTTGCTGGCATATTGAGTGCAGCACTTTCACAGCAACATCTTTGAGGATTTGTAAATTATGGTCAATGAGCCGAATATATCTGCCTGCCTGTTTTTGTAAATGAAGTCTGGCTTTGTTAGGCAATCTCACTGAAGCTGCCAGTTGTTCTCAAGATCTGTTTCCCAGTTCTTACACAATTTTAGAATTGTAGCTGCACATGGTTGAAGATTACATTTTCAGACCACTTTGGAGTCTGGTGTGTCTGGGTGGCTAAGTCCTCAGTTTTAGAATGTGAGCCCCAGTGAAGACTGCCAATTCCGGTAATGGGTGGGTGGGTGGGTGGGATCAGGAATGATACTAAAGTTCAGGTTACTCAGACTCTTTGAAGCCAATTCTGAGTACAGCTAAAGGCATTCAATTAATATTTTGTAATAGATTGAAGAACCTTGTGATATTTCAATATGAGTGAGAGAAGTCACATAAATTATTCTCCTGTGAGATCTTCATGACATAAAAAGACTGCTATGGCCATTAATGCTATAGCCATGTGTCCCAGATTCAGCAAGTTAAGCTTCATCATAATAAATGAACTGTACATACTGAAACTGTACAGAGTAGAAAGTTAGAGCTATAGATGGCCCAAACGTTTAATTCATAAACCCTTTCTTCAGTTTTGCTTTACTGTCCCAAGGATAATGTGAATCCTGAGGGAATGTTAATGGACAGCACTCAATTCCAAATTAGATGTTGAACATGTCAGTGATATTTTTCTTTTAATAAAGATCTTCAAATAAGTATAAAAAACTACCAATTCACTAATAGCTTTTGTATCTCTATAGAAATACATCTATAAAACATACATAGTCAGTGTTTTCTTAATCACCTAGTATAAAAAGTATTAATCTTGAGTGAGTGAGTGAGTGAGTGAGTGAAGGCTGATGGCATGGCCACGTAAACTCCTCCCAGGTATGAATTATTATTTAAAACTGTTAATCAAGAGTTCACACACAAACAGAAACCGCTGACAAGTCACAGGAAAAGGTATTCTGTCACTTGCATGCACATAAACCCACTAAGTGGGTCAATTCTCTGCCCTAAACACTAATGGTTTGATGTGGCAACTGCTGAGCCAGTTTCTTTGCAAAAGCCTTTTAGGACATTCCTATCCTTCTATCTCCTGCCTTGCCCTTTCTCACTTCTCTAATCAGAATCCAGAAAATACTTAATTCCACTGTATTTGCTTCTACTACCTACAAGATTCATAGAATAAGAAGTCATACGCTATTGTTGCTTTTTGTTTTAGTCACTAAGTCATGTTTAACTCTTTTGTGACCCTATGGACTGTGGCCCAGCAGCCTCCTCTGTCCATGGGATTCTCCAGGCAAGAATACTGGAGGGGGTTGCCATTTCCTTCTCCAGGGGATCTTCCTGACACAGGGATTGAACCCGGGTCACCTACATCGGCAGGAAGACTTTTTTACCACTAAGCCACAAGTTAAGTATGCGTATAAGTATATATATATGTATGTATATATAAATAGCCATACAATGTGTGTGTAATTGTAAACCTGCCAAAACATGATTGACTAAATGTCAGTTTTTGTAAGGAATTAAATCTTAATATATTATGACATAAAAGAACTATTAGAAGACAAAAATGAATAAATTTCATCAAAAACACTCTTTTTTAGCAAGTGTAAAAGGCAAGAGTGTAATCAAGAGTGTAACATCTATGTCAAAGTTAACTTTATATGTCAACTTGACCAGATCATGAGGTGACCAAACATTTGACTAAACATTATTCTGGGTGTTTGTGGGGTTCTTGCTGGATGAGATTAACAATTGAGTTGGTAGACTAAGTAAAACAGATTGCTCTCCCTAATGTGGGTGAGCCCCATCCTTTCAGCTGAAAGTCTAAGTAGGGACAAAAGACTGATCCTCCCACAAGTAAGAGGGAATTCCTCCTGCCTGAATGCCTTCAAGCTGGGACATTAGATTTTTTCTGCATTCAGGCTTGAACTGAAACATTGACTCTTCCTGCACCTCAAGTCTACTAATCTTGGGACAGGAGCCACACCATTGACTCTCCAGGGTCTCCAACTTACCAACTGCAGATCTTGGGACTTGTCAGCCTCTTTGACTGCATGAGCCAATTCCTCACAATAAATTAATAAGTAAACGAACAGACAAACAAATATCCTATTGGTTCTGCTTCTTTTGAGAACCCTGACTAACACACTATGTTAGGTAATGAATTCAGATAACAAGAGGTAAAGACATAACTGGAAATATAATTAATGAGCAAAATTTTGGAGTAATGATCTTCCTATTCAACAAAAAAGTGTCATTTTACACTTATTAAAATAGTTTAAAATTTTGACATTTATACCCAAGCCTGGAAAGGTTTTGTTGAAACTGCTAAAACAATCCACAACTGGAAGTAATAATTTGTCACAACTCTTTATGATAGTAATGCAGAAAAATATATAAAAGTTGGAGAACTTTTATATCCCTTGACCCCAATCGTCTTAACATAAGGAACTCTTCTTAAGGAAATAATGCTAAAGAGAAAAAAAAGCTATCTGCATAAAGAAGACTGCAGTTTTATATATAACAGTGAAACAGCCTAAGAAATAAATAATACAGAAATGGTTTAGGAACCTAGTCAAATGAGTATTATGCATCCACTAAAATCATAATTATGGTGATAATTTAAAGGATATTCCTTATAACCAAGCTTTGTTCCTACAAATTTTAGGTAAATATAGGTACCTATAATTTAAGGTACACAGAAAGATACATATACTACTATAAGAATAAGATTCTGTTAAAAATGTATGTGAGTGTCAGGTGAAGTGGAAATTAAGGTAGGAAAAAATAGATTCTGGGCCATGGTTAGTACCCAACATACCTACCCATTATCTTGTTTGATTTATTGGAGGTGGGCCGTTGATTTGGCACAAGAAAAGATGCTCAACAGCCCTGATTTCTGACAGCTAATCTGAAATAAAATCCACATTGTCTAAAAAACTTTAAGAACACATTAGTTATTAAACAGCTATTTTCAGCATGAAATCTAAGAGATATTTTTGCTTTTGAGTCTCTGCAAAGAAGACACTGTGTGAACCTAGTGAACAGGGTCCTACACTGTAGTGGGAGGGGATTCTCCCTCCCTTCTTCCATGTTTCCATGGGAGAAAGGCATGTCCACTCCCCTCTTCAGGAAGGAAGGTTGGAGACCTACACTAGAAGCTTCTCTTTCACCCCCTTTCTACACAGGGAGGAATGATACAGCTGATTGAGAAGTTTGAGAGAAAGACAATGTATAGCTTAGCTCCTTCCTCACTTATAATTCTTGAAACCAACCTGTCTTCTGGGAGTCTGAATACTCCTAATAAATTGCTATTGTTTACCTTTGCCTGTGACTTAGTTGGTAAATCTCTCTCAGTCTTGGGTAAAGATTCAAGGAGTCCATTTTGCCATAAAGACAGACCCTCCTTCATCAGCCCTCTCAACAAGGAGCTGAAATATCGACCTTTTTCCATCAGGTGTCTCTGATTCTCTTGCAACTGGTCAGACTTTGGATTTGAAGAAGAAGGTTATTTTTTGGCCCCTAAAATTCTTGCATGTAACAATATCCTTGTACTAGATACATTATTGAGACTTTCAGGGATATTTCTTACAATGTACCCCCAAACAAGACATGTTGCTGTTGGAGAAGTAGTACAGAAACCAATGTGACTGGAGAGTAATGACTGATGAGGAAAGTAACAATGCGAGAAGAGGCAGAATGGTAGTTTAGGGACATATCGTAAGTACAATGTGATGGCATGGGAAGCTTTTAATTTATACTTATAAAGCATTCTATCCAAAAGCAAACTACACTTTCTTTTCAAATAGACATGGAACATTCTCCATGAGAGATACATGCTGGGCCACAAACAAGCCTCAGTAACTTTAAGACAACTGAAATCATATCAAACATCTTTTCTAACCACAACACTATGATATTAGAAATCAACTACAAAAAAAGCTTCAAAAACCACAAACATCTGGAGGCTAAATAATATGCTAACAAACAACCAATGGATCACCGAAGATATCAAAGAGAAAATAAAAAAAAATAGAGAAAAATGAAAATTAAAACACAATGATCTAAAATCTATGAGATGCAGCAAAAGCAGTTCTAAAAAGCATTTATAGCAATACAAACTTATCTCAGGAAATAAGAAAAATCTCAAATAAACAATCTAACCTTACATCTGAAGCAACTAGAAAAAGAAGAAGAAACAAAACCCAAAGTTAGAAGGAAAAAAATCATAAAGATAAGAGCAGAAATAAATGAGACTAAGAAAACCATAGAAAAGGTCAATGAAACTAAAAACAGGTTCTTTGAAAGGATAAACAAAATCGATAAACCTTCAGCCAGACTCATCAAGAAAAAAAGGGAGAGGGCTCAGATGAATAGATTAGAAATGAAAAAGGAGAAGTTACAACAGACATTACAAAATGCAAAGGATCACAGAGACTACTACAAGCAATTATATGTCAATAAAATGGACTAATGAAGAAACAGACAAATTTGTAGAAAGGTACAATCATTCAAGACTTAACCAGGAAGAAACAGAAAATATGAACAAACCAATCACAAGTACTGAAATTGACACTGTGATTGAAAAGCTTCCAGTAAGCAAAAGTCCAGGACCAGATGGCTTCACAGGTGAAGTCTATCAAACATCTGCTGCTGCTGCTAAGTCGCTTCAGTCGTGTCCGACTCTGTGCGACCCCATAGATGGCAGCCTATCAGGCTCCCCTGTCCCTGGGATTCTCCAGGCAAGAACACTGGAGTGGGTTGCCATTTCCTTCTCCAATGCATGAAAGGGAAAGTGAAAGTGAAGTCGCTCAGTCATGTCTGACTCGTAGTGACCCCATGTACTGCAGCCTACCAGGCTCCTCCATCCATGGGATTTTCCAGGCAAGAGGGCTTGAGTGGGCTGCCATTGCCTTCTCCACTGTCAAACATCTAGAGATGAGTTAATACCTATCCTTCAGAAACTATTCCAAAAGAACTGAAGAGGGAGGAACACTCCCAAACTCACTCTCTCTATCATACTGATACCAAAACCAAAGACACACAAAAAATAAAATTATGGGCCAATATCACTGATGAACATAGACAGAAAAATTCTCAACAAAATACTAGCAAACCAAATCCAACAATACATTAAAAGGATCTTACATACCATGATCAAGTGAGATTAATCCCAGGGATGCAAGGATTTTTGAATACATGCAAATCAACCAGTGTGATACACCACATTAACATATTGAAGAATAAAAACCACATAATCATCTCAATAGATGTAGAAAAAGCTTTTGACAAAAACTCAGCACACATTCATTTATGATAAAAACTCTTCAGAAAATTGGCACAGAGGGGACATACCTCAACATAACAAAAGCCATGTATGAAAAACCCATAGCTAATATCATACTCAATAGTGAAAAGCTGAAAGCATTTCCTCTAAGATCAGGAACAAGACAAAGATGTTCACTCTCACCACTATTATTCAACATAGTTTTGGATGAGTGAGCCACAGCCATCTGAGAAGAAAAATAAATAAAAGGAACACAGATTGGAAAAGGAGTAAAACTGTCACTATTTATGCAGATGACATACTATCCACTGAAAGATAGATGTAAAGATGCTACCAGAAAACTACTAGAGCTTATTAATATATTCAGTATAGTTCCAGGATACAAAACTCATACACAGAAATATGTTGCATTTCTATACACTAACAATGAAAGATCAGAAAGAGAAATTAAGGAAACAATCCCATTTACCATCACATCAAAAAGAATAATATACCTAGGAATAAATCAACCTAAGGAGGCAAAAGACCTGTACTCTGAAAAATGTAAGATGCTGATGAAAGACACCGAAGATGACACAGACAGATGGAATGATATACCGTGTTCTTGGACTGGAAGAATCAATATTGTCAAAATGTCTATACTACCCAAGGCAATCTACAGATTCAATGCAGACCTTATCAAATTACCAATAGCATTTTTTTTTAGATCTAGAACAAAAAAACAAAATTTGTATCAAAACACAGAAGATGCTGAAAGCAATCTTGAGAAGAAAAAACAGCTAATCAGGCTCCCTGACTTTAGATTATATTATAAACCTATGGTAACAAAGAAAGTATAGTACTGGCGCAGGACAGACTTATAGATCAATGGAACAGGATAGAAAGCCTGAAATAAACCTGCACACTTATGGTCAAGGAATCTACAACAAAGGAGGCAAGAAGACACAGTGGAGGAAAGACAATCTCTTCAATGAGTGGTGCTGGGAAAACTGGACAGCAACTAGTAAAACAATGAAATTAGAACATTCCCTAACACCATACACAAGAATAAACTAAAAATGGATTAAAGACCTAAATATAAGACTGGATACTATAAAACTCGTAAGATGAAAACAGAAGCAGATCACTCTGACATAAATCACAGCAAGATCTTTTTGGATCTGTTCCCAGACTAATGAAAATAAAAATTAAAAAATTGGTCCTCATTAAGGACCAAGTTTTTGCACAGCAAAGGAAACCATAAACAAAATGAAAAGACAACCCACAGAATGGGAGAAAATATTTGCAAATGAAGTGGCTGACAAGAGATTAATCTCCAAATTAGCTCATGCAGCTCAATGTCAGAAAAACAAACAACTCAATCAAAAAATGATCTAAACAGACACTTTTCCAAAGAAGATGTATGGATGGCTAAAAGGCACAAGAAAAGATGTTCAACAGTGCTAATTAGAAGGCTACAAACAATGAATTCTGGAGAGGCTATAGAGAAAAAGGAACCCTCTCACACTGTTGGTGAGAATGTAAACCACTATGGAGAACAGTAGGGAGGTTCCTTAAAATACTGTAAACAGAGTTTCCATATGATTCATTAATCCCACGCCCAGGAATATATCTGGAGAACACCATAATTCAAAAACACACACACACCTCAATGATCACTGCAGCACTGTTTACAACAGCCAAACACGGAAGCAACGTAGGTGTCCATCAACAGAGGAATGGATAAAGAAGCTGCGGTACATATACACAATGGAATATTACTCAGCCATAAATTAGAATGAAATAACACCATTTTCAGCAACATGGATGGACCTAGAGATTACCATACTAAGTGGAATAAACCAGACAGAGAAAGGCAAATATCATATGTCACTTACATGTGGAATGTAAAAAAATGATACAAGTGAACTTCTTTACAAAACAGAAACAGACTCACAGACTTAGAAAACAAAATTATGGTCATCAAAACTGAAAAGTCGGGGGAGGGAATAGATAAATTCAGTTCAGTTCAGTCGCTCAGTCGTGTCCGACTCTTTGCGACCGCATGAACTGCAGCACGCCAGGCCTCCCTGTCCATCACCAACTCCCGAAGTCCACCCAAACTGATATCCATCGAGTCAGTGATGCCATCCAGCCATCTCATCCTCTGTCGTCCCCTTCTCCTCCTGCCCTCAATCTTTCCAGCATCAAAAGTGAAAAAAGTGAAAGTGAAGTCTCTCAGTCGTGTCCGACTCTGCGACCCCATGGACTGTAGCCTACCAGGCTTCTCCGTCCATGGGTTCTCCAGGCAAGAATACTGGAGTGGGTTGCCATTTCCTTCTCCAGGGGATCTTCCCAACCCAGGGATCAATCCTGGGTCTACTGCATTGCAGGCAGAGGCTTTAACCTCTGAGCCACCAGGGAAGCCCTTCCCAGCATCAGGGTCTTTTCAAATGAGTCACCTCTTCGCATCAGGTGGCCAAAGTATTGGAGTTTCAGCTTCAACATCAGTCCTTCCAATGAACCCCAGGACTGATCTCCTTTAGGATGGACTGGTTGGATCTCCTTGCAGTCCAAGGGACTCTCAAGAGTCTTCTTCAACACCACAGTTCAAAAGCATCAATTCTTCTGTGCTCAGCTTTCTTGATAGTCCAACTCTCACATCCACACATGACTACTGGAAAAACCATAGCCTTGACTAGACGTACCTTTGTTGGCAAAGTAATGTCTCTGCTTTTTAATATGCTGTCTAGGTTGGTCATAACTTTTCTTCCAAGGAGTAAGTATCTTTTAATTTCATGGCTGCAATCACCATCTGCAGTGATTTTGGAGTCTAAAAAATTAAAGTCAGCCACTGTTTCCACTGTTTCCCCATCTATTTGCCATGAAGTGATGGGACCAGATGCCATGATCTTAGTTTTCTGAATGTTGAGCTTTAAGCCAACTTTTTCACTCTCCTTTTTCACTTTCATCAAGAGGCTCTTTAGTTCTTCACTTTCTGCCATAAGGGTGGTGTCATCTGCATATCTGAGGTTATTGATATTTCTCCCAGCAATCTTGATTCCAGTTTGTGCTTCCTCCAGCCCAGCGTTTCTCATGATGTACTCTGCATATATTAGTATGTTGTAATTAACATATACACAATGTGTGCTGTGCTTAGTCGCTCAGTCATGTCCAATTCTGCGACCCATAGTCTGTGGCCCACCAGGCTCCCCTGTCCATGGGATTCTCCAAGCAAGAATTCTGAAGTGGGTTGCCATGCCCTCCTCCAGGATACACAATACTACACATAAAATAGTCAACAAGGACTGCGTAGCATAGGGAACTCTACTCAACATTCTGTAAAAACCTATATAAAAAAAGATTTTGAAAAAGAATAGATATATGTATAAATGATTCACTTTGCTGTACACTTGAAACTAATACAACATTGAAAATCAACTATTCTCTAATATAAAATAAAAATGAAAAAATAAATAAGTAAAATAGAGGTAAAAAAACAGTCAGATGAATATCTGATAACCAACAACATGGTCCTAGGATGATGTTGCCAATCAACTAGCTTTAATGTGACATTTCTCATAATTATGGCTTTCTAAAGAACTCTGCATCTTTTATTATAAAATCACTCAACAAACACATACACATATAAAACAAGCATTCCCACTATTCTCCTTTCCTCACTGGCAACCACTTTCACATCTTTTAGCTAATTATTTTGGAATTTCTTTTCATGCTTTAAAATTTCATGCTTGTATTGCTACTTCCTGACTCAGTTTGAGGCTTTACCACTTGATTTCCTATTATTTCAAGCAAGATTTTTGATCAGGGTTTTCCCATACCATAAGCAGACATCATTCTCATTAACCACGCTTCTGTCATATTATAATCTGGGATAGATCAGTATGTCATGTTTACATTGTTGTGACTATTAACAGCTAAACTATATTAGCAAAATGGTTTTCGTTTTTGTGTCCAACTTTTCCTTCCCCTGGAGATTTAAAAATTTTTTCTATCACAGCCTGTTTACACGTACTTTTCTCTCCGCTTGCAATACCTGCCTTTCTACTTCCCATATTTTTACAAACATGCGTTATTATTTTCTTCCCTTTTGACACAAAGGGTAGCATACTGTTAAAACGTGGTAAATTCTTAGTGTTACAGTCTGTTTATCGGTGGATAGATGTTCATCATCCAAAGATATTTATTAAGTGCCTACTCTGAGGTAGGCACAGTATTATGTCCTGGGGAGAGAGCTGTGAACAAAACAATGTCCCCACCTTGCATCCCAGGGGAACTCAGATGTTGAAAGCTTCAATGGCGACAACTGCTTCTAAATGCAGCATTTTTTGCTGTGTTTTTACTTTTAAAAAGAAGCAAATTTAGTATCACCTAATATGAAAATATATGCTTATCTGTATTGAGCTCATAAATATGTAAGTAAAAATGTTTATCCAGCTGAGGTTTATTATCTCTTTCAAGCTTCCAAGTTTTTATTTAATGAGTCACATTCTTAAAGTCACTGAGCAGAACTAGAGGGCCTTAAATTAGTGCAAATCTAACCCAAGTCAATTCTTTACAGAGAAATTAAATATAGGAATAATTAGTTTTAATCTCAAATCCTCTTAGTGAAGTCACTCTCTTACATAATTAAACGTGCTATTTTTTATTTATTGTTGAAAATAAAGATAAGGTGACATGTGGTCCCCAAACTTTATTTTTACCACTGTTCATGATCTACTTAAACTAGCCCTTTTTCCATCCTGTGGCCACAGACTTTATTATTTTCTAGAAACATACCAAAAGTCTTACTTCCTTGTCTATCACCTTAATCTATGTTGTTTGCTGTCATTTACTGAATTCTCTGCCTGCCTGTGAGTTACACAGCTGGCTAGTTCAGGAAGACCCAGATCACTGATTCAAGGCGTGTGACAAACAAAATGACACACATATTTTACTTCCACTTCCAGAAGAAAGCAGCTCCTCATTACCACTATTGATTCTGTAAACATGTCAGTGCTGGTAAATACCTTTCTGACAATATCCAGCTAATGAAACTCTGGGAGAAATGACAAGCCTGCCATTAACCTTTAGAACAAATGACAGTGGTATAACCAAAATTTATCATTAACAAAAATTACTTGCCAATGTTTTATGGATCATTCATCTAAGAGCTAACTATTAATGAAGTAAGTTGAAACCTTGAAGCATTAAGACTTCTATAAGTAAGCTGTTTAACTAAGTGAACAATTACTAATTCTAATACCAGAAAAGAGGCATAAATAAATGCTGCCTGCATGTGTGCTCAGTCGTGTCAGTTGTGTCTGACTGTTTATGACCCTATGGACTGTAACCTGCTAGGCTTCTTGTCCATGGGATTCTCCAGGGAAGAATACTGGAGAGAGTTGCCATGCCCTCCTCCAGGAGATCTTCCTGACCCAAGGATTGAACCCACATCTCCTGCATCTCAGGCAGATACCTCTGAGCCACTGGGGAAGCTCTAAATACACGCTATCAGAATTCAAAAGCTTTTCCCGGGTCCAAACTCAGGGACATACTGTGAACATAACTTAATTACACCTTTCCAACTTAAGTACCATGAATACCAAAAACATAAATACCATGAAATTCACAGCAAGGTCCTGAATACGCTCAAGTATTTCATAAGGTTTTAAAGTCTGTTGAAAAATTACAATCCTTTCATCACTCTGCAAGTTCCTCCATTGGTGTCCTTAGACCATCTGAGGTTTTAAAAGTTCCCATCTTAGTTAGTTCAATGTGCAGCCACAGTTGAGGCCAGGGGTCCACATTTCTCAAAGTTCCTCTGAAAATAATGTGCCTCAGAGCCACCCAGGATCTTGTTAAAAATACAGGCCAGAATCTTTAGCGTTGGGCCTTGAAATCTATGTTTTTAAGAGGGCACCTTAATTGCACTAAGGATCACTTCAACGCTAAGTATCAACAGAAATGTAACGAGTCCTGACTTTTTTCTACAATAAGTTATCACTTCACGTCTGTCAAAACAACCATCATTAAAACATCTACAGATAATAAATGCTGGAGACGGTATGGAGAAAAAGGAACCCTCTGATACTGTTGGTGGGAATGTAAATTGGTGCAGCCAGTTTGAACAGCAGTATGGAGGCTCCTTAAAAAACTAAAAATACGGTTACCATATGATCCAGCAATCCCTCTCCATATATATAGATAGATACTGATATAGATATGGAGATGGATAGAGAAAACTCTAATTCAGAAACACACATACACCCCAATGTTCATAGCAGCATTATTAACAATAGCCAGGACATGGAGGCAAACGTCCATTGACAGAGGAATGGATAAAGAAGATGTGGTACACATACACAATGGACCATTACTCAGCCATAAAAATGAATTAAATAATGCCATTTGCAGCAACATTGATGGACCTAGACATTATCAAATTAACTAAGTCTCACAGAGAAAGACAAATATATGATATCATTTATATGTGAAATTGAAAAATCATATAAATGAACTTTCTTACAAACCAGAAATAGGCTCACAGACACAGAAAACAAACTTATAGTTACCAAAGCAGAAAGCAGGGAGGGGGGAGCAGGGGGAGAAATAGATTAGGAATTTGGGATTAATGAATACACACTACAATATATAAAGTAAAAAACAAGGACCTACTGTGTAACACAGGAAACTATATGCAACATCGTTTAATAACTTTTAATGGAAAAGAGTCTGGAAAAAATATATATATAACTGAATCACTTTGCTATACACCTGAAACTGATACAATCTTGTAAATCAATGTTGTAATAATGTCAACATTGTAAATCATTATAAATCAACTATAGGTCAGTAAAAGAAAAAAATGTCATAAAAATGTAATGAATCCTGATTTTTCCCCTTTCTTATTTTCACAAGCCTTCTAAAGCACAAACAGCAGTATCAACAGCTGTAGCTTTACTTTGGTCTGCAGTGATATGGTTGCTATCAAGATGTGCCTCATCATTTATTTATTTTTTACTTCCCTGCTAGCTCAAGTCTTTGAGATCCCAGACCAATTAATTTCTTAATTCACCAGAGGGAAGTGTCACGCTTGTCTTTTCATTTTGGCATTAGCTTGATAAAGAACCATGATAACTAATTCTTTTAGAAAAATTTTTTGTTTTAGGTTTGTTAAAATTTAGCAAAATAGGCAGTCCGTGGACTACTACTTGGGATATAAATTGGTACATTTTGGTGGGAATATGGCCCTTTCATCTTGGGAAACCTAAGATCACGCTGGGTTTCACGGCAGGGTCATGAGTCAGCCTTATTTCCCCAGTACTATCCCCAACTATGCTGTAGATGTGAGGAGACTTGAATCTCTAGGTTGACTTCTGTCCACATTCCTGAGGCAATATGAACCCAGAAAGACTCTCCTGACCAGTAGGTTAGCCTTGTATGATCCTGGCACGGCCCATAGGCATGGGCAGGGCACACAGGATTCCTTTCTTTCTTTGCAGTGTCCTAAAATTATCTGGACATGCTACCAGTTATGTGTATGTCTGCAACTTGATGCATTTAGTAATACACTGACAGCTCTTCCTCACACAGATATATTTGTAAAGGTGGCAAACATTTTTTCTTATTGAATATTTTATGTGTATTTGAAATAAAATGAAAAGCAGTTTATAAATTAATAATATAGCAATTATCTTTTTCAGGCTGTTGTATGTCAGGCACTATGTTTGGACATTTCAAATTTATTATCTTTAACACTCTCACAGAAACTGCAAGTAGGTATTATTGTTCCCACCTTACAAGTAAGGAAATTGAGTCTGAGGTTGTTCAATCCAATATCTTACAAGTAGTGAGTAGAATCCAAGTTTTAATTCAGAAGTAAACTCAAGAGTTGAAAATACAATCCCCAATTTTACTTTCTGCTTTGTTTTATTTTGTGAAACAGTACCTAGTATATACAGTAACCCACTCCAGTACTCTTGCCTAGAAAATCCCATGGAGGGAGGAGCCTGGTGGGCTGCAGCCCATGGGGTCGCTAAGAGTCAGACACGACTGAGCGACTTTACTTTCACTTTTCACTTTGCTGCGTTGCAGAAGGAAATGGCAACCCACTCCAGTGTTCTTGCCTGGGGAATCCCAGGGACGGGGGAGCCTGGAGGGCTGCCATCTATGGGGTCGCACAGAGTCGGACACGACTGAAGCAACTTAGCAGCAGCAGCAGCAGCAGCAATATATACAGTAAGTTTAAAGATTCATCTGGAGCCAGATGAATAGAACTTTGATTACTGCCAAGATGAACTTAGGCAAATGTTTCCATTTCTATGAGTTTAAGTTTCTTCACTTACAAAATGTGACTATTTGAGGCTTACATGAGAACATGGGCTTCCCTGGTGGCTCAGTGGTAAAGAATATGCCTGCCAGTGCAGGAGACATGTGTTCATTCCCTGGGTTGGGAAGATCCCCTAGAGAAGGGAATGGCTACCCACCCCAGAATTCTTGCCTGGAGAATCCCATGGACAGAGGTACCTGGTGGGCTACAGTCCATGGGGTTGCAGAAGAGTTGGATACAACTTAGTGACTAAACATCAACAATAACAACAAATGAGAACATGAGTGTCAAGAACCAAACCAACAGGTGGTCCCTCTGACTACTTATCTTCCTCCTTCATGCCTAACTGTAGTGCTTACCATGTACATATTATTATTTCATAGTAAATTGGAATTGAGAATAAAACTCATAGTTTGTAGACCAAAACTTAAGGTCAAATTGAGAATAAAGATTTGGATTTCTTTCCATCCTGAGGAAAGAAATAATTATAAGATAACCTCACACCAAAAGTCCATCCTAAAGGAGATCAGTCCTGGGTGTTCATTGGAAGGACTGATGTTGAAGCTGAAACTCCAATATTTTGGCCACCTCATGTGAAGAGTTGACTCATTGGAAAAGACCCTAATGCTGGGAAGGATTAGGGGCAGGAGGAGAAGGGGACGACAGAGGATGAGATGGTTGGATGGCATCACCAACTCGATGGACATGGGTTTGGGTAAACTCCGGGAGTTGGTGATGGACAGGGAGGCCTGGCGTGCTGCGATTCATGGGGTCGCAAAGAGTGGGACACAACTGAGCGACTGAACTGAATTGAACTGAAAAGTCCAATATAAAACCAACCTTATAAAAAATGCAGGGCTCCCTGACTGCCATACTTCACTGAAAAACAGCTAATTAAGCACAGATTGCCAGATGAAGACAGATGAGTTCTCTCTCTCTAGTTCTTCCAGAAAAACCCTATTACCACTTTGCCAAAACACTGTGACATTGTCACAAGGCTGGGGAATGCAAACAGATGAAAATAACGTGGTCTGAAGTGAAGAAATAGACACATGGAGAATTTCTCACTCAAATATGTTGTCATGTATATTGTTGTTGATAGTCAACTGTCCAATTGTCAGAATCTACAGACGTATCTGGAGGGCAATTCAAAGAAAATGTTAAGAACTAAATGAAAGGGGAAGGAAGCTCATGCAAAAGTGCTTTGTATTGATAAGTTATGAATAAAGTAAGCAGCCATAGTTTCATTTAATATTTATACAACACCAAGAAAATTAGCGAGAGGGTTCTGTAACCTTTAGGAATTTTAGAATTAATGACTTGAGCCTTGGCTTCTTTCCACAGAAGTCACAGCAGGAGTCACAATGAGCCTCAGGCTTTTGTCACAAATACAGCAATTACTCTTTATGATTTTGCTAGAGATTCTTTTCTGAAGTTTGAACACTCTCCTCAAACAAAATATGATAATATTAATTTGTACCCATAAAAACAATAAGTTTTTTGGTTCCCTATAGGGCAATGTCTTAGGCTCCACTTTAAAACAGGTTCACAGGGAATCAGTATTCATTAGGCAAGAATCACTACAAAGAGTTTGTGTGGATAGTAGTGAAGCATAGGACTGGAGAGCCAGGATGCCTGGGCTTCCATCATAAACTCTGCCGCTTACTAACTATGACTGTGGGAAGAGACAATCTCTGTGCATCTGTTTTGTCACCTGTAAAACAGGAGTAATAAGAAGGACCTACTTCATAGGTTGTGGTAAGGATGTAAAACTTTCAGAACACAACTCGGTACCCACACAAACACCAGGTACATAACTGGCACTATTAAAACCAACATTTTAGAAAAAGCAATTTGTCAGAGTTACCACCTAGCCACTTGGCCTTGAGTAAGTCACTTTTCTGATTCTGATTTTCTTAATCTTAAAATAGGGAATATATATGGTAATACCTAGCTGCAGACTGAGAGCTAAAGATTGTCTTTGAAAATATGGCTGTGTGCTGCAAATAGTCAGACATGACTGAGCACAGCACAGCCCACATGCAGCAAATACAGTTGCTCACTGTATTGTAACCTCTCATGGTTTTTTAATCTATATCTTTTATATCTCTTTTCCCACCTTCTACTTTATAACTGCTTGTGTGTCTTTTTATTCCTCTCTCGCTGTCTCTCTCTCTCTCTCTCTCTATATATATATATATATATAGATAGATAGATAGATACACATACATATATTTTACATTATTAATTCCCTGAGAAATGGAAGCAATATATATTTATACTCCATAGCACATAGGTCAGTATCTTAAATATAGTGGATACTCAAAAATTATCAACTGAGAAAAATTAATATTAGTTTAATTTTAGTACTTTAGCACACACTAAATTCTGTGAGTCTCCTTGGCTTTACATTATGAAAGAACTCGCTAGGAACCTGGGAAATTAATACAGTAATACTTTCTATACCATATGCATAGCAGAAGTAGAATAAAGTTTGCAAAAATACTGAAAATTTACATTTTCCCTTTGATGATTTGCCATTATTTTTTTTTTCTCTTGTAAGCTCACAACCCACTAGAACCCAGGTCCATTATTTCCACACTTCAAATGTAACTAATCCATATGAATTTTAGAAATTTCCCCAGGTAACTGAAACTGATAACATGAATCTGTAAGGTGTAAGTGTAAGAGCACTTATACCTTCAATCAGCTTTCCAAGTGCTGACTGTGCTGTGTTCCCATGGTTGTGCTGTGTTCTGGCCTCACCCTGGTACACCTGTGTGTACCTCACCTGAGTACACCTATGTCTGTTTCTATCCATTGTGCTGTCTTGGCCCATACACAACTTCTAAAATTCACAAAATCACAGGTCCTCAAGTATTCACTAATATAATCTTTTAGCAGCATATTCGTTTCCTACTGTTGCTGTAGGACCACAAACTCAGTGACTGGAAACAACACAGATTCCTTCTCTTATAGTTCTACAGGTAAAAAGTGTGACAGAGGTCTCCCTGGGCTCAAACAAGGTATTGGCAGGGCTGCATTTCTTCCGGAGGCTTGAGGGGAGATGAGTTGAGTTCTTCTCCTATCACATTACTCTGATTTTTCTTCTGCCTCCTCCTCCTCCCATATTTAAGGACCTTTGTGATGACATTGGGCCCACCTAGATAATTCAGAATAATTTCTCTATTTTGAGATCAGCTAATTAGCAATCTTACTTCCATCTTTGAACTTAATACCCCTTTGCCACGTGAGGTGACATAGATTCCCAGGTTCCAGGAGATAGGACACAGCCATCTTTAAGAGTTCATTGTTCGGCCTACCACGAGTTGTTCAAAAATATGTTTAACATCCTTTAAACGTATCCAGGTTAGCACATTGGAAAACTGACATTTTAAAACTGGAGTTCTTTGATTACTAATGAGAACCTACTGTGTAGCTCAGGGAGCCCTACTCAGCGCTCTGTGGTGACCTAAATTGGAAGGAAATCCAAAAAGGAGGGGATACATATATACATATAGCTGACTTATTTTACAGTAGAAACCAACACATCATTGTAAAGCAACTATATCCAATAAAAATTAATTAAAAAATAAAATAAAATTGGAGCTCTTTAAGTAATTTGGGAGAATTAGCCTTCTAGAAGGAAGAGATAGTCCATTTTTGGAAACATGTTCACATAGTAATGCCAAGAGGTTCTTTCATCTCAGAAGTCTGGTTTCCACAGTGACCAATACAGCATCATCTGTTGTTTTGCAGTCTGCCATGTAGGGCACCCACCTCGATTCCTGCACAGACAAATAAGTGACAGAACACAAAGCTCTCCTGGCAGATACACTTTATCTAAAAGTCCACAGACTGAGGATTTTGATGCATAATTCAGCCTCCTCCAGCTAAGTCGGCTTCCCACTGTGTGAGTGGCAACATGCTGGACTCAGTGGAAAGACATCATTTACACTGGATGGTTTCCATTGACTGACAAGTTGGCTGCAGAGGGAAATATATGACAAACAGAGAGCACCTCAAGTTCAGCTACAGATGTCAGAGTGCTAGTGTCACAAATGAGCTACAGTCTGAATGAGGAGATTTGCTTCATGTGGAAGCTGGCTTTTTAGACTTCCCTGGTATAGCTGGTTATTAGTAACATGGCCTTGAAAGAAGATAGCCAGGTGCAAAGCCCAGCTCTTTCCCTTAACAGATTCATCAACCTGGGCATTTTACTTTCTAGGCCTTAGTTTTTGCATCTGTAAAATTAATGATTGTTACCATATTGGATGATTATGAGGACAAGTGAGGTAATATATTAATTTTAGCACAGTGCTTGGCACACTGTAAGCCCTCGATGGATGGCACTTCTTTTTCTCTTTTTAATCTGTTAGACTTCACTGCTTTAAATTTCAGCTAAAATATTAGGGAGAGTATAAAAATATATGTTTTGCCCATAGTAACAAGCTACTGAATTTTTATTACATTGATACACTATTTGTTAAAATAGTTCATTCTGTAACACTGTAATTGAACAAAATATTAAATCAATTACGTGAAAATGAAAATTTTAGTTTAAATGACTTTCCAGCAACATGAGATGAAAGTCCTTATTATTTTGCAAATTCTATTATTTGCAAATGTAGATTTATTTCTGCCTTGTTTCCTTGCCTCTTTGCTTTTGAGTCTCTCACATTTAAATTCCCTGTTACTATGTTTCTAATGGGGCTTCCCAGGAGGCACCAGTGTTCTTTAACACTGCCAATGCAGGAGACATAAGAGACACAGGTTCGATCCCTGGGTCAGAAAGATCCCCTGGAGGAGGGCATGGCAACCTACTCCAGTATTCTTGCCTGGAGAATCCCATGGGGAGCCTGGTGGGCTACAGTCCATAGAATCGGTCACAAAGAGTTGGACAGGACTGAAGCAACTGAGCACGCATGCATGCAGGTGTTTCTAATAATGGCTTCTTGTTTGTACCTGTTTATCACTGTATTCAGAATCTACCTAGTTCAGGATTATCCTGTTCTTTATATGATAATGGTCATGTTAAACTAGGCTTCCCTGGTGGCTTGGATGGTAAAGAATCCACTTGCAATGCGGGAGACCTGGGTTCGACCCCTGGGTTGGGAAGATACCCTAGAGAAGGGCATGGCAACCCACTCCAGTATTCTTGCCTGGAGAATACTGCTCCTCTCTCATGGACAGAGGAGCCTGATGCGATACAGTCCATAGGGTCTCAAAGAGTCATACACGACTGAGCGACTAAGCACAGCACACAACACATGCTAAACAAGTAAGAGGCAGCAAGAAGAGAGATCTGATAGAGGAACATATGGAGTGTGATGGAACCTAGTTTTAAGGAAGAGATAGATTTCAGGCCGAGCTTGGTCTCAATCACCCTTCTAGTCAAAAAGACTAGCTGAGCATAAGCCAGATGAAATGCATCTGGTCATGAACACGATATAGACAAAGAGAGCTTCAGGGCCATAGAAATCGAAAGAAAAGTTGGTCCCTAGCGGTAAGCAACCAGCACTGGGGCACTTGGCAGAACTTTCCTAGCAATAGAGTTGAGAAATACCATTTGTAAAGTGATCTGGAAGCAAGTGCAACTGTAGATGGTGAGATCAAGGGAGTGAATGTAATAGCCTCAGGTTGCTTGGAAGTGTGAGGCAATGGGAAGCCAAGAAGCAGAACCTGAACACAGCAAGAAGAAAAATATGTTCTGGCCAGAACAGACCAAATTGCTTAGCCAGTGAGCTAGTGAGGAGGATTTAGAAATTCACTGTCCAAAGTGAAGCTTACAATATTTCTAATGTCTTTATATATGACCATGCTGAAGTTAGGTGCAAATATCAAGTATATGGCTTTCAATGTGTAGTCATCATGTAAAGAACTTGTAGCTGTTATCCATTTCAGTGGATTCCTTTTAAGATCTTCATGAAGCCATTAGTTACAGCCTCTTTTGGGAATTCTCTGGTGGTCCAGTGGTTAGGACTCTGTGCTTCCACTGCAGGGGACATGATTTGATCCTTGGACGGGAACTAAGATCCCACAAACCATGCAGTGCAGCCAGAAATAAAATAAAAAGGCTCTTTTTAAGCATTCCTCCTGGTAGCTACACATAATAGTTTAAATCTCACACTAAGTTTATCCAAATACTATCTTACACAGTACCGAGTGGGCTTGCTCTATATGCTTGTTTATGTTTATTTTTTTCTGTTTTTTTAACTACATTATTTCTTCCTTTGTCCTTTTCTTTCCCAGATGTATACTGGGAAATATGCTATTGCTCATGATCTCATCTGTTTTACAAGTCCAGGGAAGCCTAATAGGAATTTAGGAAATTCACTTATAACATATGTGTTCCCTACATTCTTAGCCAGCAGACTTCACTGCTTGAGTGCTGATGGGTCCCCTGAATGTCTTTTACCTGAGCCCAGATAATGAGAATAGATGTATCTCTTCTTGGAAATTAATGCTGTTTTTGTCATCTATCTCCAAAGATACAAGTTTGAGTGTGCTGCAGCTCTCTCTGCTTCTCCAACTCAGATGCTCCCTACTAAAATCCCTCAAGAGGCCATCTTTCTCTGTTTCACTCATGGATGCATCCTATCTGTCTAGGATAGTACTGGCACATGGGAGGCATGTGGATATTTAGTGCCAAGTTGCTCTTGGGGAACAGGAAGCCTAGCAAGGGTTAACCTTTTGTGGGGGAAAGGGTGAGGGGAGTAAGGTCAGTCAGAATCTGCGCTATTGGTTCTTGAGAGAGCAAACATAAGAACGGCTTTGGGCTTTGGCTGTCCTTTCCAGGTATCTCATGGTCTTGCTTTCATACTGTTTTTTTTTTCCTAAGATCTTTTTATCGCACAATGCTAACAACTACTGTATTAAATTAGTATTTTAAACATTTTTTCACAAGTACCACTTTTAAAAATATATTCAGCTGAGGAGACCACTCTCCCTGTCACCTACACTCACCTTAGCCACACCTCTGAGTGGAACTATTTCAGGGAGGAGACTACCACTGTGACTTTGCTAAAGGGAGCATTATTAAGGGGATGGTTAAAGCAGAGTACAGAAAAACAGCATCGAACATTTATGTATTTGTAAATTGCTGAACATATTTATAAAATTGTCTGCCTAATAATCTTTAATGTGGTGGTGCTCAATCACTCAGTCATGTCTGACTCTTTGTGACCCCATGGACCGTAGCCCACCAGGTTCCTCTGTCCATGGAATTTTCCAGGCAACAATACTGAAGTGGGTTGCCATTTCCTTCTCTAGGGGATCTTCCCAACTCAGGGATTGAACCCAAGCTCCTGAGTCTCCTGAATTGGCAGACAGATTCTTGATCACTGTGCCACCTGGGAAGCCATCTAATCTTTAATGCTCATGCTAAATTTTGATATTCCTGTCTATGTAATCATCAGTAAATCATCAGTAAAGATTATCATTTTAATCTTCAATGTTTCCCTTCTTTATCTTTTATTTCTTCTTGCTCTCTGTTTTTTTCCTGCTCTTCTGTAAATATTCACAAAGAACATACAATGTCTATCGTACTGATAGATGCTGGCTTACAGAATAGAATTACAAGGTACTCAAGGTTCAAGCTGGTTTTAGAAAAGGCAGAGGAACCAGAGATCAAATTGCCAACATCCGCTGGATCATCGAAAAAGCAACAGAGTTCCAGAAAGACATCTATTTCTGCTTTATTGACTAAGCCAAAGCCTTTGACTGTGTGGATCACAATAAACTGTGGAAAATTCTGAAAGAGATGGGAATACCAGACCATCTGACCTGTCTCTTGAGAAACCTGTATGCAGGTCAGGAAGCAACAGTTAGAACTGGACATGGAAGAGCAGACTGGTTCCAAATAGGAAAAGGAGTACATCAAGGCTGTATATTGTCACCCTGCTTATTTAACTTCTATGCAGAGTACATCATGAGAAACGCTGGGCTGGAATAAACACAAGCTGGAATCAAAATTGCTGGGACAAATATCAATAACCTCAGATATGCAAATGACACC
Source organism: Okapia johnstoni (assembly GCA_024291935.2). Lineage (NCBI taxonomy): Eukaryota > Metazoa > Chordata > Mammalia > Artiodactyla > Giraffidae > Okapia > Okapia johnstoni. The sequence continues at coordinate 40,424,394 of CM044323.1, forward strand.
ATCCTTATGGCAGAAAGTGAAGAAGAACTAAAGAGCCTCTTGATGAAGGTGAAAGAGGAGAGTGAAAAAGTTGGCTTAAAGCTCAACGTTCAGAAAACTAAGATCATGGCATCTGGTCCCATCACTTCATGGGAAATAGACGGGGAAACAGTGGAAATAGTGTCAGACTTTATTTTTTTGGGCTCCAAAATCACTGCTGAAGGTGATTACAGCCATGAAATTAAAAGACACTTACTTCTTGGAAGGAAGATTATGACCAACCTAGATAGCATATTTAAAAGCAGAGACATTACTTTGCCAACAAAGGTCCATCTAGTCAAGGCTATGGTTTTTCCAGTGGTCATGTATGGATGTGAGAGTTGGACAGTGAAGAGAGCTGAGTGCCGCAGAAATGATGCTTTTGAACTGTGGTGTTGGAGAAGACTCTTGAGAATCCCTTGGACTGCAAGGAGATCCAACCAGTCCATCCTAAAGGAGATCAGTCCTGGGTGTTCATTGAAAGGACTGATGTTGAAACTCCAATACCTCGGCCACCTCATGGGAAGAGTTGACTCATTGGAAAAGACCCTAATGCTGCGAAGGACTGGGGGCAGGAGGAGAAGGGGACGACAGAGGATGAGATGGTTGGATGGCATCACCGGCTCGATGGACATGGGTTTGGGTAAACTCCAGGAGTTGGTGATGGACAGCAAGGCCTGGTGTGCTGTGATTTATGGGTTTGCAAAGAGTTGGACACGACTGAGCGACTGAACTGAACTGAATAAGGTCTAATGGAGACAACAGATGTTTAGATCAACGTGATCCTGTGTGTTAAGTTCTACACGGAGATGGGTATGTATGAGATGCTGCATGAGCACACTAACTTTGCATGTTGAGGGAAGCTGCCCAAAGGAGAAATCTTAAGAAAAGAGTGAGATTTCTACAGGAAGTCAAGAATGACACAGATTTCAAACAAAGGGAATATGTCCCTGAACCCACTGGCTGCCCCTTTAAGCACCGTTTCCTCTTTAATTACTCCTTGCCATCGAAATCCTGACTTTGTTTGTATTTCTAGTAGCCTCATGAGTCACTTAAGGCTTGAGTAAGCCTTAAGACATTAAATCTTGGTTAGTCTAAGTCATTAGGAACAAGTCTATTACCCTTTTCATGGTTGGTTTAGAAAAGATGACTTCATTCCATCCTGGTCCATGAGACCGATTTGAGAGACGATTTTTTTGTGGGGATTCTGGGACATCCCAGGTGAGGATGGGATGGTCTTTTCTAGTTTTTATATGCTGCAATGTCAGGATATGAAGTTTGAAACTAACAGAGACACTTGTCACCACAGGAGACAAATTTGATAAAAAGAGGGGAAAAGAACCATGTCTCTGAGGACGGCACCGGGCCCTAAAGCAGCAATCCTGGAACCACTAACTGGAACTAACTCTCATTTCTTGTTGTGTCTGATAATAAATCACTTTATTTTGTAAGTAATTTTGAACTAATGGATAAATAATAACAAAACAAAGTCTTTAGGGACAAAAAATTATCATAGTTCCACAATCCGCATACTTACCCGAAAGGCTTGGCTAGTGTTTCTGGAATCCTTATTGTATTGAACTGAGTAGTTAAGGATGAAAAAGCAGCAATTTCCCTGAGGCTGTGTATGAAAGACCAGGGCCAACTCTCACAAGCTTGAGATGCCAATAAATAAAGAAGAAACTAGTTTGATTCTATGGGAAAATGCAAGATGCCCTAGTCTAAATATGAATGCCGAAGATAAATTTTGTTAGCCTCTGGAAGGGTATAGAGCAAGTGAGTCTGGCAGGAAATGATAGGTTGATCTCTCTGACTTTGGTTCCTTTAAGTTGGCAGGCTCACCAAATAGACTCAGTCCTATAAAAGCCTGCCCTTAAACCTTCAAAGCTTTAATCATGAACCACTTGTACTGATTTTGTTTCACCAAGAGAATCGTTTTCAGTTTACGGTTTCACCATGATCTTTGGTCTAATATGCTCAGGGCTTCTTCACTGTTTTTCCCGCCACTCTTCCCCTACATGCAATTCAACACTCCATCAACATCTGGGGCTTCCTCAAAAAAATATCATACCAATTTTGGTCAACTAGGATCACCTCCTCTAGCACAGACCACTCTGAACAAGATTTGCTCCAGCTTTATGAAGATTCTAAACAAGATCCACCAAAGTACCTTCTTACAGAGATAGAAAACTGAGCAAGTTATTTGAAAAAAGCCCCATTCCCTTAATTTACTGATACTCAACATGTACTTAGGCTTCTCTGGTGGCTCAGATGGTGAAGAATCCGTGAAGAATTCAGATGGTGAAGAATCCCCTTGGTCGAGAAGACCCCTAGAGAAGGGAATGGCTTCCTACTCCAGCATTCTTGCCTGGAGAATTCCATGGACAGAGGAGCCTGGTGGGCTACAGTTTATGGGGTCACAAAGAATCGGACATGACTGAGTGACTAAGCCAAGAAACATGTACTTGGTTTTTTGAACATACAATAGCAAAAAATTATCAACTTTACTTTTGCAGAGAACATCCAGTTATCTCAACATCAATATTGAAATATAATAAAAGAATTATTGAACCCACATTAATTCATATTGACATAAATTCAGATATGTACATGTACCTAATAATAAAAAAGTAGGTATAATAAAAGTAAATAGTAATGGTGTTTATTTTCTTAAAGTAGGTACATTGGACCAGGTGCTTCAGAAAAGTGCTTAGATATTAACAGGACAATACCCTGTCTCAGAAATATTTTTATTAAAGAAGATCTGGCTTTTCAGGACAACCTTTATAATTCTTCCTTAAGCACAAGACAGCATTTCTATAAAATGGACAAAACCCCATTTTCTTAATTCTCACTGCTTTCTAAGACTATGAACCAGACTGAAAAGCCACAGGAACAGAAGCCTCATCACTCTTGTTTGTTCTGAAATTCTAGTGCTTAACAAAATGCCTCACATATAATGGGTGTGCTTCTCTTTATATATATATACATATATATGCATATGTGTATGTATATATATATATATATATTTGGAATCAGAAGTCTGAGTATTGCTTTTCTAAAATAAATTTTTTTTTTAATTTATTTTTGGCTGTACTGGGTCTTTGTTGTTGCTCACAGGCTTTCTCTAGTTGTGGTGAGTGGGTGCTACTCTCTAGTTGCAGTGCATGGGCTTCTCCTTGGGATGGCTTCTCTTGTTATGGAGCCCAGGCTCTAGGCGCATGGGCTCAATAGTTGTGGCTTGCTTAGTTGCCCTGTGGCATGTGGAATCTTCCCTGACTAGGGATTGAACCCTGGTCTCCTGCATTGGCAGGCAGATTCTTATCAACTGCTCCCCCAAGGAAATCCCTGAGTATTGCTTTTGATCAGTACCTGATGGTCTGAAAACACCGAAGCAAACTGTGGGGGTGCTATTATGCAGTGAGTGTCACTGTGCTTCCAGAAGATTATGACCTATTTCTGATTTCGACCATGGACTCTTAGATTTGAAGGTAAGTGAAGAGGTCTTTTCAACCTCTTACCCACTTTAGCAAAACTGCCATTTGTTTCTGCTCTTTTTGGTTTTAGGTTGCTTGCTACATTCAATCATTTGCCTGAGGCATTCTTTTAAAAGAAAGACAGAAAAAATTTACTCCATCTTCTATAGGACTGTATTTTCAGATCCAGAATAGTTGTCCTTCTGCACATGAACAATCCCCAATTTTTTTTATGGCATTGCTTCTTGACCCTTATCATCTTGATATTTAATCCTTTCACCTTTCTCTGGGACATGGAAATCTCCTCTAAAATGTGGTATCACAAATTGAACTCAGTACTCCTGATTCACTCTTTTTTTAATCCCAATTAAAAATATAATCAGTTCAGTTCAGTTGCTCAGTCATGTCCGACTCTTTGTGACCCTGTGAAATCTAGAGAAAAGTTGAAGGAACATTGTATTATTTGCCTGTATTAACAAATATTTAATATTCTAATTTACTTTTTTTTTGTCCATATAAAAATATACGAATTTTTGCCTGAAGCTTTGCTATTAAGTTGCTGACATTATAAAACATTGCCCCTAAATATATTTGCCCCTAAAAAATAGCATGTATTTTATGAGAACAAAGATATTTTCTCACATTATCACTGTACCATTAACACATGCAAGAGTGTAACATTGCTATGACAATAAACAAGTCAACATTCAAATATATCTAACTGTCCTATTGTTATTTATAGGTGCTTCTTTTTTCCCTGTCCCAGGATCCATTTAAGGATCATGGTTTACATTTGGCAGTTGTGTCTCTTTAATATTGTTCAAGTTCTCTCACTTTTCTTTGATTATTTTCTTTTTAAAAAGACTATGGGCCTGATGTCTTAGAGAATATTCCACAATTGGAATTGGTCCGATTGCTTTTTCATTATGAGATTCAGGTTAAACATTTTCACAATAATACCACATAGGTCAAGTTGTGTCATATCACTCTATCGCATTAAGAAGAGCATGGTGCCAGCTGGTTCCATTTCTGGTGGCAAACATTTTGGTCATTTGACCACCATCATTTAACATGGTGTTCCCAGACTCTCCTTTACAGAGGTCAGTATTCTCCTTTGTAATTAATCCACATACGGGGGCTAATATTACTTGAAGACTATGAACATCTTGTTCTCCAAGATTTATACCTACAGTTTTAGCCTCTATTGATGACCCTTGCCTTCATCAATTATCACACTGGCTGGTGCAGCATTTCTAATTTTATCTCTTTAAACTTTATTAGCTGGCATTCTAATATAAAGAAGAGCTTTGCCTTTCCTGATGCGCTTTGTGTGCTTTTCATCTCCTTCGTTCTGAATATTATACTCCCACCAATGCAGCCTAAGATTGCAGTAAATTATTTCTCATGATTGGGTCACACAGGTCACTCAAAGAACAAATTTCAGTTCCATTTGAGTATGTAGAGTTTTAAACAATTCATCATATATTAGAGCATTAAAGTGTAAGAATTAATTAGATATATTCACGTAAATAGGAAAAGGAGTACATCAAGGCTGTATATTGTCACCCTGCTTATTTAACTTATATGCAGAGTACATCATGAGAAACTCTGGGCTGTAAGAAACACAAGCTGGAATCAAGATTGCCGGGAGAAATATCAATCACCTCAGATATGCGGATGACACCACCCCTATGGCAGAAAGTGAAGAAGAATTAAAGAGCCTCTTGGTGAAGGTGAAAGAGGAGAGTGAAAAAGTTGGCTTAAAGGTCAACGTTCAGAAAACTAAGATCATGGCATCTGGTTCCATCACTTCATGGGAAATAGATGGGGAAACAGTGGAAACAAGTGTCAGACTTTATTTTTTTGGGCTCCAGAATCAATGCTGATGGTGATTGCAGCCATGAAATTAAAAGACGCTTACTCCTTGGAAGGAAGGTTATGGCCAACCTAGATAGCATATTTAAAAGCAGAGACATTACTCTGCCAACAAAAGTCCGTCTAGTCAAGGCTATGGTTTTTCCAGTGGTCATGTATGGATGTGAGAGTTGGACGGTGAAGAAAGCTGAGCGCTGAAGAATTGATGCTTTTGAACTGTGGTGTTGGAGAAGACTCTTAAGAGTCCCTTGGACTGCAAGGAGATCCAATAAATCCATCCTAAAAGAGATCAATCCTGGGTGTTCACTGGAAGGTCTGATGTTGAAGCTGAAACTCCAATACTTTGGCCACCTCATGCGAAGTTGACTCATTGGAAAAGAACCTAATGCTGGGTAGGATTGGGGGCAGGAGGAAAAGGGGATGACAGAGGATGAGATGGTTGGATGGCATCACCGACTCGATGGACATGGGTTTGGGTGGACTCCGGGAGTTGGTGATGGACAGGGAGGCCTGGCATGCTGCAGTTCATGGGGTCACAAAGAGTCAGACACGACTGAGCAACTGAACTGAACTGATTCACGTAATTCATAGGGGATATTGCTATTTCTTTAGCATCCTGACTTACTTTTTACTTTTTCAAAGCTCTCTACTGACAATGTATTTTCATGGCCTCTTATATTACTTCCTATTGGAGGTTTATCTACTGTCTGTCACTGGACTGTAGATACATGCTTAGCAATAAAAATGATCACATAATATTTCTGAAAATGATTGTAATTCTACCCATAGCTACAAAGTCATTTGCCAATGATTTTCTCCACATCAGCATTATATGTTAACATGTTAGGGCACAAGTGTTTTTTATTACATGGTAAGATTAAATGAGAATTATAAACACTAAATATAGGAATAACATGGTACAATATTGCAACGTAATACTTCTCTGTAAAAAACCCTTGATAGAGATACTGTTAACGTTTAAGCATATTAATTATCAGAAAATGGTCTAAATGGTTTGAAATTAGGATTGTCTGGCTCGCCTTTTTTTCCCCCAGAGAATACAACAAAGCCTGGAGAAACTAAAAATCACTTCTTTATTTCTTTTCACAAGGACACTTCTTTTCAAGGACATGGGTTTTTTCTTTTTGGTTTGGTTCATAAAATCATAGAGATTCCTGAATTGGTGTTGCTCTCATGAGTGTCATCATCCCTCGAGCTTACAGAAGAAACAGATGTGGCTTTTCTTCCCATAAAGACTGTATGAGGCTGCAGCAGTTAAACATACTTCTCAGCTGCATCTTCGCAACTGCAATTTGGCACTGCTTTTTAATTTATCAAATTGAAAAAAACATAAGGCAAAAATTATGAGCCATTTCTCTTGTTATTATACTGATTATACAGATTCAGCATGAGCAAGACAGATGCTAATTTGTGCATAAAGCACATTCCTTTTGACAGGAAAATATATATAAATAGTGGTTGAAAAAAGACAAGGGTAGTGCTAAAAGCATTTTTTGATTTGTGTGGAAAGTTTTCAGTGAAAGACATGATCTCCTGCTTTATCACATCACCAATAATTCCTAGATATAGAGTGTCAGTCAAGACACCCAAGCAAATCTCTTCCCATGGAGCCCGGTGAGCTCGGCAATTGGGGTGTTTGAACCAGTGGTGAATCCAAGAAAATCACAGAAGATAGGTGTGATGGAGAGAAAACAATGAGGTCACTTGTGTCCCAATTTCTTGCACCATTTCTTCTACAGAAATTCCAATGTGACCTTCAGCAATTCCCTTAACAGTTTTTGGTTTCTGTTTTCCCATCAAGATGTTTGGGTTACATGCTGGCTGTGTACCTTTCAGCTATAACATTTGATATATGGATTCTATTTTTCAAGCTGTGCAGAATGAGTTTGTGATCTAAGCATCTTTGAACTGATATAAATTCAGAGTCAAATAACCCCCATGACAGGTGGATTTTCCCCAAATCCCATTATGACCTAGAAAATTTGGTATTAAAAGCAACTTTCCTCCCGATAAACTTATAAGCACTTAAGTGCCATAAATTCAAGACCCAGTAAGTGCAACAAGAATGATGTCTGCCAAGAATGATGGCAAAGCAGAGTTTTGGAAGAATGGAAGATTAAAGCTTAAAGCTGAGAGAATGTCTGTGGTGATGGCTGAACTTCTCCTATTTAATTTGTAATAAAAATCATACTCTTCCTTTAATGCCTAGTCAAAAAGCTACTTACCCTATAAAAACGTCCCGATTGCCCCTCACCCACCCTATTTTCCATTCAGTTTCCTTTCCATTCTGTTCTATCTTCCCTTCAGTGTGGTCTTCTATTAAAATTAACTATTCACATGTCAATTTCTCCCACTGTTTTGTAAATTTCTTGAGCCTGACACTTCTCTTTCGCTTTTGTGTTCACTCTTTTTACTTTCTTACAATAGGAGGTCTTGGTAAGAAATGTGGAACAACCAAGCTATTACCAACTGAAAGAATTTGGGAAAGTTCAAAAGGAGAGAGGAGATGTCAGTTAATATAGCCTATCAACCTTCCAGGATCCTCCTCGCTGGAATCTTATCTCATCTCAGCTGAGTGATGTGCATGCCACCAAGAAGGATCCTGAGTCAGAATGATTGGCCACAGACAACCTGGAAACTAATCCCATCACCATAAAACCCAAGTCTGAGCCACGTGGTACAGCAGTTCTCCTGGGTTCCCTTACCCTGCTACTCTTCACCAAGGCACCCCTTTCCATTAAAGACTCTTGCTTTGTCAGCATGTTGTGTCTCCTCAGATAATTCACTTCCAAGCATTAGACAAGAGCTCACTCTCAGGCCCTGGAAGGGTCCCGCTTCCTACAACAAAATGATTAAACTGACCAGTTGTCTTAGTGATCACTAGATGCAATTTCTAAGTATTAGCCTCATTACTCAAAGTAAATAATCTCACACCAATAAAAAAGAATTAACTCCTCTTTACTGCAATTGCTATTGATTAATGACATGTATTTTCCACTCTCTGTTCTCATTATGATTGTAGACAGTTAAGTACTCATCAACTTCTGGCAGACAAATGTTAAGATTTACCTGACTGAGCTTCTTGAAGTCAGGGAGCATGTCTTGTCCAGCTGTGTGCTTCCGGCACTGGTCATGACATCTGGCACCAAGTATCTGCTCTGTTAAGGCTTACTAATGAAACAATCCTGACCTAGAGAGCTGGGTTAGGATTAGATGGGGAGCTGTGGGGAGAAAACAATAGATTAGTTTTTTTCTTGGGTGAATTCAAAAGAGACTTCCAAGAAAATAAACAAGGGATTGCAGCTCCCAGTGAACCACATTATTTGCAATATTTTCATAGCGACTAGTCTTTAACTAACTACAGTTGACCCTGGAGTAACTTGGGGTGGGGAGGTGTTTGGGGCACTGACCCCTGAACACTCCTAAACCCACATGTAAGTTCAGTCTGCCCCTTCATCTGGGGGTTCTGATCGGTGAACTCAACCAATCAAGAACATGTAGTACTATAGCATGTATTTACTAAACTAAATCTGTATATAAGTAGACCCTCACAATTCAGACCCATATTAAGGGTCAACTGTAGTCTCATTTCAACAATACATACTTTTTAATAAACTTGTGTCAAGGGATGTGAGACAGTGAGCGTGAGATCCTGAGATACAAAGGGAATCATTTAATATTCTAGATTGAATCATCTAAGGTTATCTCAGTCCTGAATATTCACTGGAAGGACTGATGCTGAAGCTGAAACTCCAATACTCTGGCCACCTGATGTGAAGAACTGACTCATTTGAAAAGACCCTGATGCTGGGAAAGATTGAAGGGGGGAGGAGAAGGGGACGACAGAGAACAAGATGGTTGGATGGCATCACTGACTCCATGGATATGAGTTTGAGTAGACTCTGGGAGTTGGTGATGGACACGGAGGCCTGGCATGCTGTAGTCCACAGGGTCCCAAAGAGTCGGATATGACTGAGCGACTGAACTCCACTGAAGGTTATCTCATTTTTCTTATTTTTTAAAATATCCCCCAAACAGCATGTATTTACCCATTGAACTCCAAAAGATATAATTTAAAAGTCTAGTATTTTATAATCAACCATTTCGATTGACATGGCTGACACATAGGACGACAGCCAAAGAGTTACAAAAAAATAAATCCATGACTCAAATAATCGTTAACCTCCCCACTCCCAAAAGTTATAGATATCAAAACTTGAGATGTATTGCATTGAAAAGAAGGTTTGTGCACCTCATTATTTAAAGAGGCAAAAAAAGGTGCAACTTAATCGTCACGTGAGGGGGCTTATTATTAAGCGGATGGAAAGGAGCAAGGATCTCTCCGTCTCAGCTTCCCTGAACAGTTTTCCATCAGTTTAAGAAACAGGCGGGAGCAGTGAATTCATTTTTGCATGCACAGACATACTGCTTTAACAAACATTACCAGCTTGTTTTAAATGAATTATTTAAATAGCTGACTGTTAAATAGCCTGTGTCCACTAATTCTCCCTTCTAACTTCCCCATTGCTTTCACCTCCATTTCACTTAGATCAGCAGGCATAGTATAGAAAAGGCCTCCTTGGGAACGCACCTGTCTGCACAATTGGAAAAGGAAGCTTCCATGGGCTCAAAGCAATGTCAGTGAATTTGTCCAGAACTGCTTCTCGGGAGAGCGGCAAGTAGATCTGAGTAGTCTGAGCAGCTGTGCTGCCACACAGAGAAGTTTAGCACTAGATACTCAGTGATTGCGACGAGGGAGGGCTGGCGGCGACAGGGTGGGGGTCAGGACCGAGGCGCTTGCGCTGTTTTCTCCAGCTTCCTCGTCCTGTTGTTGCCCCTCCAGAGGGTGAGGTGGTCTCGCAGCAGCATCATGATGAGCATGTAGTCCTCATAGGAATCCTCGTTCAGTGAGTCCACCTGGGTTACGGCATCGCGAAAGGCTAAGAGGCAGGCTTGCCTGCGATCTTTCTGGATCTCGGCGTAGAACATCGGGAAGCTGAGGCCTGGCCTAGCCGGATGCGGTGCGTGGGCGGCAAGTGCTCTTGGCTGATTGTGGAGCTTCCTTTCCGCAGTGTGCAGAGCTTGCGACCACATCGTTTTTCTTCTCACCGGAATCCGCCCCTGCCAGGTAGCGAGAGGAGTCGCCTTTCATCTCCAGGTAGAAGACCTTACTCTCACACTGTAAATCACTGCGGTTCCTGATGAGGAACTTGTCCAGAAGAGCCAGCGTTGCACACCGTTTCCAGCTTCTCGTTGATCTTCGCTCAGTAAACCTTAACCTTCTCCAGTTTCTTCTCATTCCCGGTCTGCGCTGGTTTTCTGGTTGATGATCCTCCAGGAAGACAGTCAGGCAACGCCCACGTTCTTGTAAGCCACAGAGAGGAGGTCTCGGTCTTCAGTGAAGACAGGTTCATTGAGGTTGGTCGCGCCCTTCATCGCGGAGGCTTTGGCCAGCCACAGTCGCAGCTGCTTGCGGTGCCCCTTGTCGTCATGGCCGGGCCTCTCCTGGCGCCCCGCTCCTGCGCTCACCCATGGCGCATGCGCTCTCGGCCACCGCGGAGGCCACAGCCACCGCGCACGCGCGCACTGGCTTGCCTGCCGGTCCAGGCTGCAGGTGGGAGGCATCTCTGATGGCTGGCAGCTCTGAGGGCCTTCTCGGCAGCCTGCACCTCTGGGCTGGGTTGTCTCATTTTCATATTTGTCTGGAGTGTCAAAAAGTTTATAATTCCTTTGTCCTCCTTTCTAACATATGATTGGGATTTTTTAATCCACTTCATGAGCTGATCCATAAAATGGATAGTATCTGTACTATTCACTTAAATATTTCTGAACTGCAGGAGGCAGCATGTTGGGGGGGGGGCGTGTAGGAAACCAGAGTCTGGTACAGCTGGCTGTTGTTCAGTCCCTCAGTCAAGTGTGACTCTTTTGTGACGCATGGACTGTAGCCCGCCAGGCTCCTTTTTCCATGGAGTTTTCTGAGCAAGATTATTGGAGTGGGTTGCCATTTCTTCCTCCAAGGGATCGTCTCCTCCCAGGGATTGAACCCGGGTCTCCGAGTCTCTTGCCTTACAGGCGGATTCTTTACCCCTGAGCCACCAGTGAAGCCCACAGCTGGTTGTGCACTGGTCAAAAACCTAGCATAGGGGACTGATGCCTGAGGTGATTTTTGGCAATATTTAGTATATTCATTGCTCAGTTTCCTACTGTTTCATCTACATGGAAGAATATATAGAGACTATATAGAATGTGATTTTCTTTCTATTATGTATGATAAGAATACAGGAAAATAGTCCCTCTATATATTCTGAGGTCTAGGGTCAGAATAACGTCAGAAATGCTACATGCATCACTTAGACATTCTTAACACCCATTAACACATCAAGAACCTTTGAGAAATTGCTTAACATTGGTATCCTAGGATTTTCTATGTGTTGACCATTCTGCATTTTCTTTCTCCTTCTTCTTCCCTTCCCTACCACTCTTCCTCTGTCTTCTATTTTGACAGAATATCTAATATTAATACTGTGTTTTAACCTCTGATGTATTCTTTTGGAAGACCTCTAGATAGGTTAGAATTTATTGTGAAATAAAATCAGGCTAGAAGAAAACTATAGCATGTCTAGATTGCACAGATCTGATGGTTTACTCTCATGGAGTTTCTTTTTGATGCTATATTCTCATAAAAGTATTATCAAATCTACCTTTATATTTGCTACAGGAATGCTGTTTGGAAATATTGTGCATCCCAATGTTCACTGCACGTGAAAATGTTTTTTAGAAAATTTTCTGTTAATTGCTAGTGAAAATTTGCTTCTTCCAAATTAAAGCATCAATAAATGTATAACGTCAGTTAACAAGATGTCAGGAGACAGTTTGGTTTAAGAGTGATTATTTAGTAACTTAGTGATAGTCACAGCAATTACAACTTCCTTTTTTTCAGTTATGCACTTTCAGTGTCAAGCTTGTTATCAGGCTAGCCTATGTCATGGTTGTTAGGTGGTTGCAGTATCACTGGGAGTCAAATCCTCATAACAGTAACATCCTAAAGAATAACATTACTTTTCTCAGAGTAATATAGCTAAATGCAAAGGAACATCTCCAGAGAAACCCCAGTTATCTTCTACAATTTCATTGGCCAGAGCCAGGTTAGGTGCCCAGCTACAGCAAATACTAGCAGAACAACTATTGCAGAGGAGATGAGATGACCATGGCTGGCTTGGATTAACTATAATTTACCCCCAATCTACATAACTACTATAATAAAAATGTGTGTTTTTTTTTAACAAAAAAGAGAAAGGACGAGATCTTGAGTAGGAAACATAGTGTCTATTCGAAACACTTCCAGGGGCTTGTTTTCATTCAAAAATAGAAAACAGATTAAATTTACAAGCCATACGTGTATCTTTATGGCCATTCTACTTTATGGCCCTTTGTTCTACTTTTATGTCTTAATCTCATTATCAATTAAAATTTATTTTCCTCTTGCTCATGGTTTTTCTGTACTTTTTAAAAAAATGTATAGTTCTGATGTTTTAGACTTCACATGTTTTTCAAAATGATGTATAATATATGAAAACTAGAGCTATCAGATACAAACTAGGGGATAGAAGGTGATTAGGTAACTGTTCTGTGTTTGAATATATAGGATTCAATGACATTCCAGCAGAACAGTTAGAAAGTGATTTTGGGCCAAGCCTTTAAAAACATGGCTGTGGTAATCGACTTTCCTAGCATGATAACACTGAATATTCTCATGTAATTAACATCTCTAACTTACAGAAAAGCAGCAGTGGTGGCACTTTAGGTAGAATTTAATTAACCAAGACAAATAAATTAAGTTTCATGCTTCTATCAGGATAGTGGAATTTCAGAGGCTGGTTTGGAAATTTCAAGCCATTGAATATGCCATTTGACCTCTCAAGGAAATTAACTTTTCTAGCTGCCATTCTGAAAAGTTCTAATTAAGCCATATTGTTATTATTGACTTATTTGTTACATTGGATGTCATACAGGCAACTTTCTTGGAATTCTGGAAAATCTTTCAAATGCCTTTTTTCTTAATGTACAACTGCGTGATAGGTGAGATGGAAGGCATCTTACGATGGTACCTGTTAACTGGACCATAGAGAAGATTTATAGATTTAATCATACAGATCCCCAAAGATTCACTTTATTCTTTCCATATGGGGACCCAATTTGAATTATATTTCCTTTTGCACAAGAGTCTTAGAGGATAAAGAATGCATGGAACATTTGAAAAAAATTAGCCTGTGTGGTAATGGGAAGAGACAGATGTTGGAAAGGCAAATGTGGACTCATTTTATGGAGAACTAAATAAATAATGGGAAGACTTACATAAGAGTAACAGTTAGTAGTGATCCTAAGGGAAATGGTTCAATTAAATAATACATAGGACAAAGAGTATTATAAAAGGATTTGTAGGTAGAGATATAACTAATTATAGGGTTATGCAAACTTGGAAACACTTTGTATGGTTGGTGCTTGAACTAAAACATATTTCACTAGTACAATTACTTCAGCAGAAAGTAGGAAGTATGTGTTGGAATCAGCAAGGACCCTGGAGGGCACAGCATAATAAAGAGGAAGAGAAAATTTGATATTCTTGCAGTCAGAAAAAAGAGAAAGGAAATGATGGGTAGATGTCTTTAGGAAGAACAGTTAAATGTATGTGATTATAATGTGTGATACTTAGTAAATTATTCCTATGTGATAGGTAATGTATGTTTTCTTGCTGCTGCTGCTAAGTCACTTCAGTCGTGTCCGACTCTGTGTGACCCCATAGATGGCAGCCCACCAGGCTCCCCTGTCCCTGGGATTCTCCAGGCAAGAACACTGGAGTGAGTTGCCATTTCCTTCTCCAATGCATGAAAGTGAAAAGTGAAAGTGAAGTAGCTTAGTCGTGTCCGACTCTTCGCAACCCCATGGACTGCAGCCTACCAGGCTCCTCCGTCCATGGGAATGTCCAGGCAAGAGTACTGGAGTGGGGTGCCATTGCCTTCTCCATATGTTTTCTTAACCTTCCCATAAAATAATTGGTAAAAGCTGATGTTTCTCACTCATTCTTTGTGAGATAGTGTGCATTTCAGGAATGTAACAAAGGCTGAGTTCTGGTCTCAGGTTAGTTCAATTGAATCTTGGAAGGACAACTACTTAAGATTCCATTAGTTGGATTTTGTTCTGTAAATGGACTTATTTCATGTTTATTTATTCCAGTTTTGGAAAGAGATACTCCTTTTTATTTTTCTCCATGCCAGAGGTCTAGAGTTATCTTGGGCTCTGCTCTCTTCTCCCATCTCACCACAGAGCCAACACTTCTTCACAAAGGGCCTTCTGGTTGGGGCAGAGGGGTGAATTACTCAGGTATGTGGCATTATGGGGAATAATGAGGGGCAGCAGCGCACACCAGTTCAGCATTTCTGTAGTCTTTGAATTAATTACCTTGATTATTTTGTCTTTGGACAGCCCCTGCTTTTGGATGACTTCCTATGGAACACTGGGGAACTTCTCTGGAGTTTTGCGTGAGATTCTTAGAATACATGGCTCTCACCTTTGTAGTAGTCCTCTCTACCTGTTTTGGGTTTTGCGTGTGTGTGTGTGTGTTTGTGTGTGTGTGTGCAAACATATGCACATATTTTAAACACTCACTCTCTTATTGATTCCAATTTCAAAAAATTTCATAAAAAATTTTTGCCTATCAAAATAATCTCTTATTGTTTCTACATAATGTCTATTTATTTTTATTTCAATTAGATTTTGAAAGGAAAGAGAAGCATGTGGGATTAGTCAACTGAGCCATCTTTAACCAAAGTCACAGGCATATATTCTTGACACTTTAAAGCACTTTATGTTCATGAACATTGGGCCCCTCCAATGAACTATCTATTTTTTTCTTAACAGGTTACAATATTAAAATTGATTCAGTTGTTCATACATCATCATCACTTAGTCATTAAGTCATGTCCAGCCCTTTTCAATCCCATGGACTGTAGCCCACCAGGCTCCTCTGTTCATGGGGTTTCCCAGACAAGAATACTGGAGTGGGTTGCCATTTTCTTCTCCAGGGGATCTTCCCCATCCAGGGATTGAACCTGGGTCTCCTGCATTGCACGCAGATTCTTTATCGTCTGAGCCACCAGGGAAGCCCTCATACGTCATGCTTTCTGGCTAAGGGGAAAACATCCTTTGGGCCCAGGAAAGCTCTTCCTGGAAATGACCTGATGTATTCCAGTTTTTATATAACCCAACTCACGTAATTCCTGCTTTGGTTTTAGACATTAGCTTAAAGCAGGATTTGATTTGGTAAACAGCAGTTAATCAACTTTTGTGGTTATTGATCAAGGCATTGCATCTGCATGTGAAAACCGTCATAAGTAAAAGAAAGATTGATAGAATATGAGCTAGTGCTGTACTTCCTGCTTGCTGATATTCTTTTATTCTACTTTTATAGCTAGAATATTAAAGTTTGACTTATAGATAAGTATTGCTAAGTGCATATTCAAGCTAATAAAGAATTATTAAACACACTTAGTGAGGAATCAATTTTCAAAGTGATTGAGTCAAAAGAAGCCAAGTATGGAAAGGTCTTGAGCATAAATAAAAAGCCCTGAATATAAATCTTGATGCTGTCACTCTTCATGATATTTTTTATAAGAGAGTTACCTGTGCTCCTGCCTTCCTCTCAATTTCTTCCTCTGGGAATAATATCATCTCCTAGGAATGATAGTCATCCTAGGAGTAATATCATCCTTTCACTGTTGTTGAGAGTAAATTAAAGCATCTCTAGTATTTAATAGGACTTCCCTGGTAGCTCAGACAGTGAAGAATCTGCCTGTAATGCAGGAGACCTGAATTTGATCCTTGGGTCAGGAAGATCTGCTGCCCACGTCAATATTCTTACTTGGAGAATCCCATGGACAGAGGACCCTGGCAGGCTACAAGTCCATGGGGTCGCAAAGAGTCAGACACAACTGAGCAACTAACACTTTCACTTTCAACATAGTATTTATGATAGTAAGTGCTCAATAAATGTAACTTAAACTGTCATTGCTATTTTTGCATTCCATCCCCCTTCATATTTTCCTCATTTCCTTTAGCCCTAGTTCCTAGTTCTCACCTCTGTATTGGGATTTCTACAGTCTTACACACTTCTTCTGTCACTTTTATTCTTACATTCAGCACTATTCATCTTTTTCTTGATTTACTGATGATCAATCTTAAAGTGAAAATTTTATCCCTTTGTGCATTTTACCTTTTTCTGCCTAAACCCCCAAACCGTATTTTTTGATTCAGTAACTTCTCCCGCAACATCTGCCACAAGGCTGGGCTGGAAATGCTGGCTAACAGAGGATGCTGGATGGCAGGGTTTTTGCATTTAGTCAGTTAGTAAAATAAAATGATTATGAAACACAGGAAACGTAGAAGTGTTATATAAACTCTACTAAAAATCATATATTTAAAAAGAAATATATTGTTAGTATTTTCGCTTTTTATATTTATCATATAAAAGTTTTAAATAATTTATAGATGTAAGCCAGCTTTTCTTTAAATGTTTCCTCCAAGAGACTGTTTTGGTATTAATAATGCCAAAATGGGATTAATGATAACAAATGGAAGTAAAAATAAATTAACAGATTTGAAATTCAAATTTTATACATTGCACTCTTCCTGGCAAGGTACAGACATCTCTTGAAGCTCAGCCTAAGCAAACTGCCGTTTACCTCTCCCTTTTGCTCACACACATGTGCACTCACACACATACATACACACTCAGATGCAAAAATCTGAAATTTTTATGTAGTATCTACATTTTTGTTATGCACACAAAAATCTGATCAGAAAGTAATAGCTGAGACAAAATTGAGTTATAACACTCACATTATCACCTGGATCAAGAAAAATTCACCTAAGACATTCTACACAAGTATTTTTGATTTTTTCTCTTCCTATCTTCTCTCAGTATTTCAGGGGAATGGACAACAAAAGTTAAATTTACCGCCCTCTTAAACCTAGTCGTCATTGTCAGCTATGCAGGAAAACTCCTCAACTAAAGGTATCACATGTCACTACAGAAGAGATAATAGATGTTCGGAATTCCCATTCTGTTTTTCATCTGTCTATTGTGAGTAGAAAATTTAAAGATTTACGAAGAAAACAAACTTATGGTTACTAAGGAGGGTAGGGAGGGGTGGGATGAACTGGGAGATTGGTATTGACATATGTAAACTACTACGTATAAAAATGATAACTAATGAGAACCTTCTGTATAGCACAGGGAACTCTACTCATTGTGCTGTGGTGACCTAAATGGGAAGGAAATCTAAAACAGAGGGGATATATGTATACATATAGCTCATTCACTTTGCTGTACAACAGAAACTGACACAACATTGTAAAACAACTCTACTCCAATAAAATTTTAAAAATTAGAAAAATAAGATTTACAAGAACGCATTTTGGAAAAACAGGAATAAATTCTACTTGTCATGGAACTATAAGTCAAGTATTATCCAAACTCCAAAACATCTCTGCAGGATTTCCATAGAGTGATGTTCTGGGAGACTCCTGGAAAAAATCTCTGACATTTGGTCTGCAAGATGAGTCTCTATCTTGGATATAGTTGAGTGAGTAACTTCTACCAATTCTTTGGCAGCTGAGTTTGAGTTTCTGAAAAACACTCAAGTTGATTGATATATTTAAAAACTCTAGAGATTTTCATTTGAGCAAAAAATGATTCTAAAAAACACAATGAAGCAAAAATTTGGCTTCAAAGTTTCTATAAAGAAGATGGAGAAAGCTAAATGTAAGAAGACTTGTAGCTGAAGGATGTATATGTTCTGCTATGACTATAGTTCTGTAGGTTGCATCTGCACGCTGACATTAAATGTTTTAATGTTTTTAAGACTTAAAACAATGCTATGCATGTAGTAGATATTTATGTGCCTTTGGAATGTGCTGAGCTCCTTTCCTATATTTGGTGAATTACTTACCTTATGAATCCCACTTCCTATGATGAAGGCCATAAACTTATTTTTCCAGGCTCCCTTGCTGCTAAGGTACAGGTGTGTGACCTTGATTCTGCCAGGCACACATTAAAATATGAGGTCTCTGATTGGTAGAGAGTGGTGTGAAGAAGGTAGTGCAAGGGGAATCCAAGTCTGATAATGAGTTTAATGGCAGGTAGATGCTCAGTTTCAGAAGCAGTAGCAGCATGTGGCGTAGCTTCCAGCACCTGGTATTGGAAAGACAATATACAGAGCCTGTGCCCAGCATGCAGGCCTGGTGTCTTCTAGAGTCATTTTGTCCCACTCCTAGTTATATAGCCTTTAAGCCTGATTCTTCAGAAGTCTGTAAACTGTCTGAACCCCTCTATTAAATTTCTTTTCTGCTTGAATGGTTCAGAACAGCTTCTGTTGTCTGCATTTCACAACTTCAATTAGTACAGTACCTAAAACAATGGTACTATCAATACTATTGCTACTACTAATACTTTATATTTGTATAGAACTTTTGTAATTTTAAAATAACATCTGACTTCCCTGCTGGTCCAGTGGTAAAGAATCCACCTGCCAATGCAGAGGACATGGGTTCGATCCCTGGTCTGGAAAGATCCCACATGCCATGGGGCAGCCAAGCCCTTGTGCCACAACTACTGAGCTCGTGTGCCTAGAGCTTGTGTTCTGCAATAGGAGAAGCCTCCACAATGAGAAGCTCATGCACCTCAGCAAAGAGTAGCCTCCACTTGCCACAATTAGAGAAAGCCTTCTCTCATATAGCAACAAATACCCAGTGCAGCCAAAAATAAAAATAAAATAAAATAACATCTTTTGAGTCTTGACTTTCATATTATCTCTTTCAATTCTCATATCACCTTTAAAACCTGGGATGTGGTAGTTTCATCTGACATGTAAGGAAGCTATAAAATAGCGAGGCTAAATAGCTTGTCTTGTCGCAGAGCTTCCTGGTGGAGACAGAAGTAGAAATTAACATTATTTTTTCTTTGATTCTATTGGCTTCACCATTATTTAATCCCATAAAGAAATGAGCTTTTCCCCTAACCCTTGCTCAAGCTCCTTGATTTCTTACATGCTTAATAGCAACAGAAAAAAGAGATTCCACTAGAGAAACATTTTGCAAGTAGAATTATTGGATTTGTAAACATTCTGTGTTACAAGTGACTTGCCTCCAGCATCTACTCATCTTTCTCCAAGGTGAATGTCCTCTAGTGAGTGGCGAGGGCAGTTACTTATTTCCTGCACAGTTCCTAATCTTACTCTCCTCTGGCTCCAAGGATGAAGGTAAGATTTATACCTACGTAGAGTGATTGGTTAAGGGAGGAACAGGGACATGATCCAATGAGATGCCATCTGCGTAATTCTGGAGAGGCATGTTATCTTCTGCTGGTTTTAAACATAGAAGGATACAAGCCCAAACTTCATAATGTATAGGTAAATTTGACCCAGAAAAAAGATCTGAAAGATGGGTCCTGATGCCATTGTGTGAGTCTTTGATTCCAGCTATGCCTGGGAGTTTCAGTTACATGAGCCCCTAAATTACTTTCATACTTAGTCCAGATGGATTGGATTTTTTGTAGCCAAAAGAATTTTAATTGATAATCTGTGCCCTTCTAACTTTCTTGGGCTTCACCAGTTCTGCATAATCCAACAGAGCAATAGTCAGGCCAAGAGATAAGTCAACCAACTAAAAATCTAATTTTCTTTCACAACTTAATGACTATTTTTACATGAAAAGACTCCAGATATTGTTTACCCAAATGCAGATAAAGATTTAAGAGGAAAGCAATAGATTAGACATTAGGAGTGTATAACTTTCTGAATATTTCCTGCCTTAGTCCTGTCCCTACTTTATTAGTACTCAATAATCACTTAGCTAGCCCCTTTCTAAATTTAGAAATTCCCTTATAATATCCATTAATAGACTTAAAAGAACAGAAAATACTCTTAATGTTTTTTACATACTAAGCAATGTATTAAATTTGCATATTCAAAACCTAGGTCCTTGAGATTTTAAGTTCAGTTCAGAAATTTATTTTACCTCTGCAAAATTTTTGCAGCCAATTTTAAGGCATATTTAAGTAAATTTTGGTGCCTTTTACAAACTGTATACCCATATCTTGAAATAATTTAAACTGCATTCATAAGCTTAATCACTTTCTGTAATTTTTAAGTATTTTAATATCTGACTCACACAAAATCTTCTTAGTATTTAAATAACTCTTTCATAACAAATACATTAAAGTTAAAAATGTGGCAGATTTAATGTTAAGTAGTCAATAACTAATAAACTTAGTAAGGTGTTATCGTAAGTCAAAAGTCAACTCAAGTACTCTTTTAAAATTGGAATTACAAGCTGTGGCTCTAATAAGCTAAATGTTACAACTGTATAAAATCCTAAATTTTCAAAGATTCTTTCTTAATCACTATACAGAGTTAAGCAAACTGTACAATTAGAATAAATAGTCCTCGCAAGAACCTTCACTTCAGACACTAGCTGCAAATTCAGGGTCTCCAGAGCCACCCTCATTTAGGACCAGCTGGCTGCAAATTCCAGGATTCCCATGGCCACCCTCAGGTTTGATAATTTGCTATAAGGAGTCACAGGAATCACTGAAAGCCACTGTACTCACAAGGATTGTACAGAGACAGTATACAAGACAAAATTATCCAAAGAAAGTTACATTAAACAGAGTCTAGGAGGGCTTCCCTGGTGGCTCAGATGGTAAAGAATCTGAGTACAATGTGGGAGATCTGGGTTCGATCCCTGGGTCGGGAACATCCCCTGGAGAAGGGCATGGCAACCCACTCCAGATTTCTTGCCTAGAGAACCCTCATTGACAGAGGAGCCTAGCAGGCTACAGTCCATGGGGTCACAAGGAGGTGGATGCGACTAAGCACCTAAGCAAACACACACAGGAGGCTTCCATACAGAGCTTCTGATCATCCCCTCCTTGTAAAGTTATGCACAGCACTGCCTCCTCCTGGCTGTGATGTGTAACAACATGCAGGGAGTACTGCCAACCAGGAAGGCTCACTCCAGCTGTTGGTGTCCAGAGCTTCTACTGGGGCTCAACCGCAGACTGCCCACTTTGGTCTAATCTTGTGTCTCCAAACCTTCCCGGATGTCAGGCTAATGCCTTTATTTTCGAGTTAGTCTGGAGGTCAAAATTGATTAGCATGACTCAGAGCCATCATAAGAAATCAGTGTTAGATTCTCTGGTAGTCAAAGGCCCCAGCAAACAGATAGTTCTATTAATACCAGGCTGGACATGCCAGGGGCTAGAGCTCACCTTCCAAAAGACAGACTTTCTTTGTGTAGGTTTAATTCGTCAGTACACAATGCTGAAGTATTATTTCTCATCTTTGATTTTCCTGTTTCTAAGTGATTAAAAATCGTGTGGGTTTGAAAGATACCTTCTGTGGAAGGTAATTACTATACCAGCGAACTGAGATTATGTTTCCCTTTAGTTTTTCACCTGGCATGAGTTCTGGAGCTGTGGGCATCTGAGGCATTCCGTGCTGTTCACTGAGATGACTATATTATTGGCTTTGTCTTCTTAGAACTTTCTAGATTTGGGCCAAATTTACAGGTAGTCAGATTGGTTTTTAAATGAGAACCTTGAGATCTACAGGCGAGAGGTTTTCTAAGTAAAATGAGTAAATAAACATTTTGGATTCTGCAAAGTGGCATATAATGTTGATCTTACATTAGCAAGCTCCTTAAGAGAGAAATGGGAATTCCCTGGTAACTTAGATGCAGGAGACCTGAGTTTGATCCCTGAGTCAGGAAGATCCCCTGGAGAAGGAAATGGCAACCCACTCTAGTATTCTTGCCTGGAAAATCCCACGGCCAGAGGAGCCTGGCAGGCTACAGTCCATAGGGTCACAAAGAGTCAGACACCACTGAGTGACTTCACTTTCTTTCTTTCACTTTAAGAGAGAAACAGTAAATTTTCATCTTGTTGCAGTAACTGTGAGCAAATTCCTTCTAAAGCTTACTTACCAGCCATGGTTTGGACATAAAGAGTATTAATAGTGCTTTGAAGCAATTTTGTAACATAATAGGAAATCATCATTTTGGGATCCTCTGATTTTTTAAAAAGCTTAGAGATTTGTTTCTAAAAAGCATGGTGACAACATACAGCTGTCATTATGGGCTCAAAACAAAGGGAAATCACTCTATTTGTATGGATTTGGGAAGCACGATACCTAAGCACACAGTAAGGCAAGTCCAGCCCAGATGGCTGCCTGACAAAACTCATGTTTCTTGTCAATAGTACAGCAGGATGCCTCCAAGAGTGGGAAGTTCAGTTAGCAAATTCCACGAGCTGTGTCTTTGTGTCAGGCCATAGATTATGTACTCAGCCTCTTAGACTCCAGAAATTAATTGTGCAGAGCTCATTACTTCACAAATTTGCATATACCTCTCCTTTTCCCTAGAAAAATAGTTTCCAAAGATTAAATGTTGAGGTTTTAATGACGTTATCTTTTTATCATTTATTTTTAAAATTCCTAGCTTCAAACCCCATTGTTAAACTGGAGTTCAGTATCATTTTTGCATGTGGAATTTACTGTCACCATCATATCATTGCTAACATATCAGCATAGCACATCCGAAGCAAACAAAGTACAGAATTTCAGCCAAAATAATGTGGGATTTAGATGAAATAAAAACTAAATATATACTGTTTTATATGCATAAAGAAAATCCTTAGAATTACAAAGGAGGCCAGTTAGATGGTAATATGAAAGTGAAAGTTGCTCAGTAATGTCCAACTCTTTGTGATCCCATGGACTGTACAGTCCATGGAATTCTCCAGGCCAGAATACTTGAGTGGGCAGCCTTTCCCTTCTCCGGGGGATCTTCTCAACCCAGGGATTGAACCCAGGTCTCCCGCACTGCAGGTGGATTCTTTACCCGCTGAGCCACTAAGGAAGCCCATATGGTAATAAAGACATCAAAAACCCAGATTTCATATACAAATGCACGTATGTTCTATTAGAACATTAATAATAAAATCTACAGTGGTCTAGTAGTTGCCTTAATTTCTATGTAGCAGTGAGCATTGGGCTTCCTGGGTGGCGCAGTGGTAAAGAATCCACTTGTCAATGCAGGAGATGCAAAAGATGCAAGCTTGATTCCTGGGTTGTGAAGATCCCCTGGAGTAGGAAATGGCAGCCAGCTCCAGTATTCCTGCCTGGAAAATTCCGTGGACAGAGGAGCCTGATGGGCTACAGTCCATGGGGTTGTAAAGAGTCAGACAAGAGTCAGAACACACACACACACAATGAGCATTAAATAATATCTGCAACAGTTATATAGTAGTAACAAAGGCTCAAGTAATTCTATTATTATTACTATGGTAATAAATTGTTGTTGTTGGTCAGTCGCCAAGTCTTGTCCAACTGGCGACTGCAGCACGTCAACCTTCCCTGTTCCTCACCATCTCCCAGAGTTTGCCCAAGTTCATGTCCATTGCATTGGTGATGCCACCCAACCATCTCATCCTCTGTCACCCTTATCTCCTTCTGCCCTCAATCTTTCCCAGCATCGGGGTCTTTTCCAACATATTGTCTCTGCATCAGGTGGTCAGAGTATTGGAGCTTCAGCATCAGCATCCTTCCAATGAGTATTCATGGTTGATTTCCTTAAAGGCTGACTGGTTTGATCTCCCTGCTGTCCAAGAGTCTTCTCCAGCATCACAGTTCGAAAGCATCAATTCTTTGGCACTCACCCTTCTTTATGGTCCTGTTCTCACAGCTGTATGTGACTACTGGAGAAACCATAGCTTTGATTATACAGACCTTTGTCAGAAAATGAATGTCTCTGCTTTTTAATGTGCTGTCTAGGTTTGCCATTGGAGAAGGAAATGGCATCGCACTCCAGTATTCTTTCCTGGAGAATCCCAGGGACAGAGGAGCCTGGTGGGCTGCCGTCTATGGGGTTGCACAGAGTCGGACACGACTGAAGCGACTTAGCAGCAGCAGCAGCAGGTTTGCCATAGCTTTCCTGCCAAGAAGCAATTGTCTTCTAAATATAGGGTTTGTTAAATTTCGCTTAAAGGTTTGTGAAAATTGAGATATAATGTATGTGTATGTGTCCAGGGAGTGGATGATGTTGGCCAAAGACTGAATTCTAGGTAAATTGGTTTCAGAAATGCAAAAACTACCCTCTTTTAACAGGTGGATATCTAAATGGATTTTGAAAAATGACTTACAGTTTGCAATTTCTCCGACTTTACCTCCCTTTGTTATTCTCAGTCTGTTTCCTCCAAAATGTTAAGCAGTAAAGTAAAGGCCCTCCAAGGGCCCTTGGGGGAACTGAAGGAGATTAGTTTTGCACTTTATTGATACCCTCGGCAGTCAAGAGAGTCCAAGGAATGGACTGGATAGTGGCAGCTTCAAAGCAGAAAAGCTTTCAAAAAGGATAGGAAAAGAAGCTCAGAGCCTGGAATCTGCAGCAGACAAGGAAGGAAATTTGGAAAATTGGTCCAAGAAAGTGAATAGACAGAAGGCCTAAGGGAATTCCTTGAGAACAACTTAGAATTCAGTGCTTTCTTGTATTAAACACATGAATTTTACCTCTTATATGAATGCAGTATGTATTTGTCAATGTGTATTTTGCCTATTTGTATGTCTGTGTGTGAGTAGTTCTTTGATCTTCTCAAAAAAAGTCTACTGTGTGTAGTGTTACTCCCAGTTTAGAAATGATGGAACTTGAGGGACCTAGGTGTTAAAGGCTTGCCTAAGGTTACACTGTAAGCAGCAGATTCAGGCTTAGCATATAAAGCTTATTTCTTAACACTTTCCCAGATGGATAGTTGAAGGGATTGGGCTGACCAAGCCTTGTTCTGGTGTACAAAACGTTTACACGGAGCTTTCAAAAGGTCCTGAAAGGTGATTTTTAGTATGCTGATTTTCATTGACATACAAGTATCTTATGCTGTAATGCCATTAAAATCAGATCAGACACTACATATATAAACTTTTCCAGAAGTTACCAAATGTGTAAATTTCTCCCTTCATTAATATTGTACCTGATTCTTAATTTCAAATCTTTCCAGCACAGAGTGAGAAGATTCCTCTAACTAGCCATGGGCTTCTCCAAATTACCTGCCCAACCTCACGTAGAGCTGATGCGTGAGCTAGCAGTGCATGAAGAAGTTCATTACAGAAAGGAATTGGATTTGATTAATTTTTTCTAAACACTGATTGACTACGACAGTCCATTTCGCTAACATTTATATTGTAGTGAAGTTTAATTATGGATTATTTCACCATAAGGCAAACTAGACTGACATAAAGCAGAGAATGAAAATTTACAGTGTTATATATGTATCTATTTCTAATTTTATGCTAGTTGCTTTTTTATTTTATTTATGACTTTAGGTGCAGACCTTTATGAATATACACAATTGTGTTCCTAAAATAAAAAAATTTAGAAATATTGTTAAAGACAAAGAAATAGATCATAAGAAATACAGGATCAGTAGGCAATATGACACCATCTATATGTACACATGAACTTTTCCCTATTGACATGACATTAATGGTCAAGTCGGTCAAAAAATAGATAAACCAATGTGCCATCTGATGTGGCTGTCTCAGAATAATGATTTTGCTCTTACATATCACTGGGGTGTAAGGATGGTAGAAAGCTTTTCTAACCGCAGGACACTAGCTTAATACATTCTGTCACCAGACCTTTTTTCTTTAATTTTTTTCTAAATGCCTCTCTATTCATTTACCTCTTAAAGTGACGAAAGGACTATAGATACCACTTCAGAATTAGTCAGGCTCATCCAAGACATTTCCTATTAGTCAGAGGGAAAAAATTAGCTTGTAAAGGAGCTCAAAATAAAAAAAAAAAGTGATTGGGTGGGGAAGGAAGATGGTGAGAGGGATATTCAGGGGCAAAAGTCCAAATTTTAATGGTGTGTCCAAGTTCATATTTGGTAATTGCTGTTCATATTGGCTTCTGACCCATAAAAATTTGGATAGATGTGCCAATCAGACAAACACTGAATGAGAAGTGTGTGCGCATTAATCTCAGGTCCCCAAACAATTCTGTTTTACTGACATACCTTGGGTATTGGATGATACCGGATATAAAATAATGAGCAAGCCTATTACATTGTAAATATGAAGTTCTCAAGTTTAAATCAAATCTTGTCCTTGTTTGATCACCACAACCCTCAGTAAAAAAGGTTTCCTGGTTTGTTTCAGTAGAATAGGCATTTGAGGAGAGTCAATAGGTTCAGTTCGTTATTATAATTAACATCCGGGTTGATAGCTTCAGCAATAAAAATTCTGGTGTACTAGAACAGGGAACTAACTACACAGTCTTGTTCAAAACAATAAATGCATGTCTCTCACTGCATCCTTTCGAGGATGAATTTTTGTGCCAGTTTCTTTCTAACACTTCATATGAAAACTTGGACAATGCACACTGATATTTTAAAATTTTGTTCAACTTTGTTTTAATGTCCAACAAATACCAGTTTGCTCTAGAACCAATTAAATAAATAATTAAGATCAAAGTAAAGAAAAAGATTTCCTCTAATCCTTTCTCCTGCTGTCAATACACCTAAGCTAACCACTGAAACATATGGGTCCATGTCCTCCCAGACATATACACTGGTGTGGTAAAGTACCTGCCTGCCAACGCAGGAGATGTAAGAGTTGTGGGTTCAGTCCGTGGGTCAGGAA
The DNA here is from genome assembly GCA_024291935.2 of Okapia johnstoni. Classification (NCBI taxonomy): domain Eukaryota; kingdom Metazoa; phylum Chordata; class Mammalia; order Artiodactyla; family Giraffidae; genus Okapia; species Okapia johnstoni. The sequence continues at coordinate 40,451,527 of CM044323.1, forward strand.
GATCCCCTGGAGAAGGGCACGGCAACCCACTCCAGTATTCTTGCATGGACAATACTATGGACAGAGGAACCTAGCAGGCTACAATCAATAGGGTCTCAAAGAGTCAGACACAACTGAAGTGACTTAGCACACATGTAGTTGCGTGACTGAGCGTGCATGCACACGTAGTGTTTCCAAATATATTCATGTATTTCTGATGCGAAATATTCAATATCTTCCTTTTAGAAACAAATTGAAAAAGTTGCATCTTTTAGGTCTTTACTCGAATAAAATTTCTGATTTCCTTTTCGTTCTTTCCTAATTGCTTATAGTTTAAGCTTGTATCAAATGCATGTACAATCAAGCTAATTAACTTGCTAATTGCTAATTAAACATTTGTTTTTGGAGAGTCAGACATGTTTTAACTTCCTCTTAACTTTTCTGAGTTTAAATCAGTACATTTATGTATATTCATTGAAGGTTTATAACACGTCCAGGAATAATATAAGGGCTAGAAGCAATAACAAAGTATAATAACTGATTTCACTCTTTAAAAGTGATTTCAGCGTGCCCAAGGATACAAAACAAACATTGGGAATAGATTGGAGAGCAGCTGATGCAATATGGAAGAGAGACAGTGAAGGAACAAACCCTGAGAATTAAAGACACTTCTGAGAAGGTTTCAAGGGCTGGAAGGAAGATGCTGGCCCTGAGAAATTTAAACCTTAGGAAGGAAGGAAGGGAAAATAATTCCAGGCAGAGGAAGCAACATGAGCCAACGCATGAAATTGATAATGATCTTGGTGTGACAGGCCTTTACACAGTGGAAAAAGGTGGTAGTGAAAATTTGATGTGGGAAGTGACAAAAAAAAGTAGCCATTATTAGATTACAACATTTTGACTTCCCTGGTGGCTCAGACAATCAAGTGTCTGCCTACAATGCGGGAGACATGAGTTCGATCCCTGGGTCGGGAAGATCCCCTGGAGAAGGAAATGGCAACCCACTCCAGTACTCTTGCCTGGAGAATCCCACCGATGGAGGAGCCTGGTGGGCTACAGTCCATAGGGTCACAAAGATTCGGACACGACTCAGTGACTTCACTTTCTTCTTTTGACTTGAAACCATTTGAATGAATGATTTTGATTTATTGGAAGTCTTATAAAATATCATCTTCATCATCTCTCTAGCTGTCTATGGAAATATTCAAGTGCCTGCTCACATCTCATATATCTTTCAAATCAAATGTGCCCCACACTGCACTCATCATAGCCCCTCTATTGAATGCCCCAAATTATTACCACATAGTCTGTTAATAAAGCAAAACCTAGCTTGTGCTTGTTGCAGCAAGAAAAAACCATGAATCTGATAGGGTCTTAGCAGTGTCTTAGGAATATTTACAGAATTTTGGCTTCTAGGCTTAGGTGACATAAGTTGGTTCCCCCCAGCCAGAACTAATTGGGACTGCACAAAATCTCCCTAAGGACGTTTTGATAAGCAAACTTTTATTTGGTAAGCAGGCTGTTTGCTCAGGTGAACAGCCTCTTATCTATAATAAATTTATCTGCAGGAATTTCCTAAAACAATTGGTGGAGCTATTTTTTGCTTTACAGCCTTATCTTTCTCTGGAAAAGTTTTCCCGGAATAAAGAACTCTATCATGTTGACATAGGTGGTCTTCAGGCTTGTCTAAGTCATGTGGACACAGATGGTCTCAGTTCTCACCTCCCAAAACCAGGTCCTTCTCAGATGTTTCCTGCCTGAGTCACTGGTAACACCCACCACCCTCCTGCTCCCCTGGAGAATGAGCTTGACGTCATGTTCACTTCCCCATCCTCTGATGCAGGCTGTCACTCTCAGCTCCCATACTTCCCAAATGTTTCCCAAATGCTCTTCCAGCATCTCTCCTGTCTCCACACTTTCTTTCACACAAACGTTAAAGTTACATTTCTAAAATAAATAACTGCATATATAACTTCTCTCCTACATGATTTACAATAGTTTCATACTTTATATATATATACGTGTGTCTGTGTGTGTGTGTGTGTGTGCTCAGTCGTTTCTGACTCTTTATGACCCTATGGACTGTAGCCCACCAGGTTCCTATATTCATGGGATTTTCCAGGCAAGAATGCTGGAATGGATTGCCATTTCCTTCTCCAAGAGATCTTCCTGACCCAGACATCAAACCCATGTCTCGTGCGTTTCCTCCATTGGCAGGCAGGTTCTTTACCACTGAGCCACCTAGGAAGACCATATATAGCCCATACACATCTATATATATATATACATATATACATGATGGTTTCATTCATCAATTGCATCTCAATTAAACTGGACAGAAAGTTTCCCAATACTGAAAAATAAAACCTGAACTTAAGAGCAGGTTTTAGCAACTTAATAGCAGGTCTCCTTAATTACCAACTGATTTGATTAGTGTCCCAGGGTTATGTCCTTGCCTCACCACAGTTTGTACTTTGTCTTCTTTTCAAATACTCTCAGCTATTTTAATGCTTTTTTTGCCTCATATTTGTTGGTTCTCCAGTCCACATCAATCTTCCTTAACTATCCTCTGAGCTCCAGACACAAATTCACTGTGCTACCCATAGCCCCTTGGGATTCCTACAGGCATCTCAGATTCAACACGCTTGAGACCAAATGCATCCTTCCTCCTATAACCTTTATCACAGTATCATCACCCAGAGAACAAACCTAGGTGCTGGTTCCCTCACCTCTCACATCCCATCACTGACCTTGCTTTGCCACATTTACTTCCTTAGAGTTTCTCAGGTCTTTCCTATCCCTGGAGCTCATCTCCTTTCCTCTACAGTTGCTCCAGTTCATGACTCACAACTCTTGCCTGAGATTTGGTGACCACCGCCTAACTGCTTCTCTGACACCTTGCCATTTTCGTATAAGACTTCCATTGTGCCACCTGTGTTTCTAAAATGTAAAATCGTTGTCCCTTGAAAGTTTTCAGTGGCTCTTAAAAGCCTACAAAGTACAGATCAGCCTCTTCAACATGCAATATAAAACCTTCTATAAAACCTGGTCTCTCTGAATCCATGCTATATCATGTCCCTTGTGTTTTGCATTTCAGCAATTATGATTTTTCTTTGCCTTTGAGATTGTGTTTATGTTTCCTTTGCCTGGAGTTTCTGTACTCCCCAAGTCTCCTGAATAACTCTGTTATTCTTTAAGAGTCCATTAAGCATCTTTCTAAGGGAGACTTCTTCTGGGATAAGATGACTTCCTCTTTGTATTCTCATAGCAGAGACATACTATTGAACATAACATAATGACATTATTCCAGGAGAAGGAAATGGCAACTCACTGCAGTATTCTTGCCTGGAGAATCCCGTGGACAGAGGAGCCTGGCGGGCTACAGTCCATGGGGTCGCAAGAGTCAGACACGACTTAGCGACTAAACCACCATCAATGACTTTATTTTTTATAGGCTAATTCTGGTGGAGTCTTAGGACTTGGACCTTGTTTTGATTCTACCTATTTCAATTAATCTTCACAAACATACAACAAAATAGGTATTTTAATTATTATCATCACTTTACCTGTGAGAATTTGAAGTTTACAGAAGTTTAGTGACTTTCCTAAGCTAGCAAGTAACAGAGCCTGAACTTAAGCCCAGATCTACTTGAGTTTTAACTATTATTCTATAGTAAGGTGATGTTATAGTGAGTTCAGTGTCTGCATATGGTATATACTCAATGCATTTTTAATATTATTAGCCAGATGCCTATTATTCATTTTTATATATTTAGTATAGAACTTACTGTAAGTGTTCAATAAATGTTTGTTTCTTTGAAATAAAAGATGATTCTTATCTTCTGAGTTGAATTAAATATTCCTTATACAAAGATTTCTGTGTTCCAAAAGCACTTTGTCTTTTATTTTTATAATAGTAATTTGAGTTTCATTACCGTGAGTCGTTCAACTGTTTGTTCGTATTATGACCATAAACTTAGGGTCAGAGGATATATGTATTTCAGATTATTTGTCCACATACCTTCCAAATGCTCTTTCCAGAATTAGATTAGAATTAGATTATCAAAGTATAATATAATTTACATACATAGAGTTGTATAGATCTTAAGTGTATAATGGATGATGACAAATGCAGGCAATTACCCGATCAAAATATAGAACATTTTCATCAACTCCAAGAGGTTTTTTAATTCCTCTTTCAAGTCAACTAGTGTCCCATCTAACATGGAACACTCATTTTTCTCCTTGGCTGTTTTAAGGATTTTCTGTTTTTTATTCATCGTCAGCAATTTAATTACGATAGGTCTTAGTGTGATTTTTGTTATGCTTAATCTGCTTTTAGTTTGTGAGTTTTCTTGGGTCTGTGTTTATATCGCAAATCAAATTTTGAAAATTCTTAGCCACCGTCCCTTCAAATATTTTTGTGACCCACCCTGTCTCTTGACCTTTTCTTAGACGCCAATTACATATTTGTTAGACCGTTTGATATCGTCTCATTGATCACTGAGGCTCTGTTCATTTTAAGTCTTTTTTCTTTTCTGTGTTTTTTGTGTTGTTTCTATCACCTGATCTTGAAATTCACCATTTTTTCCTTGTGTTGTATCTAATCTTCTGTTAAGCCCATCCAGTGAATTTTTATTTTATTGTATTTTTAGCTATAGAATTTCATTTGGTTCTTCTGCATGGTTTCCATTTATTTATTCACAATCTTTATCTTTTTCCTCCATACGTTATTGCTGTTGTTCAGTTACTATGTCATGTCCCACTCTGCAGCTCATGGACTGCAGCACAGCAGGCTTCCCTGTCCTTCACTATCTTTCAGAGTTTGCTCAAACTCATGTTCATTGTATTGATGATGCCATCCAACTGTCTCATCCTCTGTTGCCCCCTTCTCCTCCTGCCCTCAATTTTTCCCAGCATCAGGGTCTTTTCCAATGAGTTGGCTCATTCCTCCATATATTCATGTTTTATTTTCAGTCTTTGCACATGAACATAGTCATAACACTATTTTTCATTGTCCTTGTATGTTAACACATTTGAATCACCTTTGTAAGTTATGGTTCTGTTTTTATTTACTGATTTTTCTCCTGAGTATAGGTCATGTTATTCTGCATCTTTGCATGTCTGCAAAGTTTTTACTGGATCCTAGATATTGCGAATGCAGTATTTGTGAAGGTCTAGATGTTCTCTCTTTCCTTGAAGTGTGTTGAGTTTTATGTCAGGTATTTAACATCTTTGAAGATCAGTTTGATCCTACTGAGGCTTTCTCAAGCTCTGCTCTAACAAGTTGAAAGTCCATTTTGCTGAACTAGCCCTACTCTTCAGCAGTTATCTTTCTGGAGTATCTTCTGAATCTCTTGAGTGTTTAAAAAAGATTCTTCACTCTGGTTGGTCAGAATTCAAATGTCTCTCATTTGAGAGACAACTGGCCCTATGCCAGTTTTGGTGGTGAGCCTGGTTAGAACTCCAGGTAGTTGTTCACTCTTACTAGCACTTCTTGGCCATTTTCATATGATCTCATTCTGGATGTATGCAACTTAGAATTCAGCTGAAGATCTAAGAGGGCTCAGGTTGATTTCTGGAGCTCTACTCTGTGTTGCTCTTGTTGTCCCTCAGCTACAAGTGCCTCTCTCACCTCTGATCTCTGTCTCTTAATCTCAGTGGAACCACTCTGCTTTATTTCTGCCTTGCCCTCTTCTGTTCCAAAAGTGCCTTCATGAAGCAATCTGGGTCAACCGTGGAGTTCCTCTTATTGGTTTCCCTTTTCTCATGGATCAGAATCCTGTAATGCCTGTTGTTTGGTATATGAAAAAATTACATATTTTAACCAGTTCTCTAGTTATTATAGCAGGAGCTATAATCCAGGATCAGTTAACTCCACTATGGCTGAAATTGGGAGTCATTAAAATTAGATTACATTAGAAAAAGTAGCTGCTAATGTTATAACTTTATAGGCTCGGTAGATATTTGTGGCAGGATAGAGAATCAAAGTATTACATTTTAAAGCACATTTTAAGGATATATTGATCACTTCATTCTTACTAAAAGGACTTCTACAATAGTTATTTTTTCTATACTCTTGCCAAATAAACATTTTGACTTCTATAATATCTTTCTTTTGATTGTGTTATTATTTGACAACAAAACTGTCAAAGGCTGTTGCTCATTGGTGAGTCAGTGGCTCTCTGCAGATTTTATTTGTGCTAAAGCTATTCCTCATTAATCATAAAAAATAGCTTGTGCAAAAAAAATACTACCAAAGAGGGTATATTCAGGGTATATTGATGGACAGGATGAATCTTGCTAAACTCATCTAGTCCACTGAACTGTGATGAGCATCTCCCTTTATCTGGATGAGTGAGCACATGGTAAGTCTCATTTAAAAACCAAAATAGTTCTCAGAAATTTATAGTAGCATGAAGTCATAGTTTAATAATGTCTTTTGACAATAAGCATGTCTATAAGAAAGAGCTTGAGTTGACTAAGGAAGGATCTTTGGCAAGGATTTGAAAATGTTGCAATGACATTGGCTCTACTAGCAAGTTATTTTCAACTTTGCTGCCTCTCATGAAGAACTGAGCAGAAGATAGCCATGAAACCCAGAGAAAATGAATGACCTGAAATAGCTACTCTAGACTGTGACCCTGATCAAGTGTTTTATGATTGAGGTTAAAGAAAAGAAAAGAAAAACACTCTTTTTGAATCTGGGGAAAAATACAGAGTAGTAGTAAGTTTTGGAAATATATAATGTATAGAGTAGGTTTTATAGCCTGAAGTTACTTGGAGTTTAGAAGGCTTAGAGGAATAAAGTGTTGGTCTTACTCAATGGGCTTTGGAGGGTGAATAGTGGACATTATGAAAAGGGAAATATGTGCTTTCAAAGCCCTCTACAAAGCAGAACACAGAGGTGGGATATTGGAATTCATACCATGGGCAAACTTTTTTTTTTTACTTTCAAATGTGCCTATGACTCTGTCAAGTCCCCATTTTAACAAACTCTTGAGGGGACTGATTATTTTGAACCAAAGTGAAATTGGAGTAACAGTTGAAATCTTGCTATATTCAGAGCTGGTAAACCAGCTCTCTGGGACAGCAAAAGGAAGCCCTTATTTGTGGTGCTTGTTGATTTTGGGGGTGCAAATATTCTTACCATGACCAAGTTTATATTTACCAGAGTTTAACAACTGGCTTAAAAATTGCTGAAACTTTTATAAGACCTATGGGCAGCTTCAGCACACCAATGGGTATATGATACGGTACAGTGCAAGAGAGAGGTTGCGATGATCTTAGTTTAGAATTCTGGCCCCATTTTTTTGTGAGGTATGACCTTGGGAGAATAACCTTTCTGGCTGTATCCAATAATTTGTGATTTATTAACACTACAAAGGGTTGTTGTGCAAATTGAATGAGGTAATGATTGAGTGCTCAATACAATTCCTGAAACATAATAAGCATTCAATTGTTGGTAGCTTTATTGACTATATGGAGTTTTGAGATATTACAATGCAGTTATAGAAGAGTAACTGCTTTTCTAATCTGAGGATTGAGAAAGTACCTATTATGAATTCTGTAATTTTGGCAAAAATATTTCATTATAAAATGAATAGATATAGCAGGCTTATCTACATTTGAAACATTATTTGTATTTATTCTTACTAAAGAAAGTGATGGGATGCATATTAGTTTTTAGATATGTTTTAATAAATTAATGGCTTCCCAAGGGTCAAAGATTCATAAGTTTGGAACCACTATACTAATAAGTTTGCAGTCATGTATTGGGTTGAGTGAGGAAAACTGAGTCATCTCCTGCAGAGGTGAGTGAACAAATGAGTTGATACAGGTCCCTGGAGTTACTCTTGCATGTTCACAAATGCAGTTTTCTAATCCAAACATCTAAGCACTTTTCTGTACTTGATGATGGAATTTCAAGTAAGACCTAATTTTAGGTAAATTGGATGGAACTGAATTTATTTTTCTAAGATTGTATAATGTTTCATGAGGAACAGTACTTTTACTTCTGTTTTTCAGAACCTTATTCTTCTGAGGAGAATATCAATATATTTTTACCTATGAAAAAAACACTGACGAAAGTGGCTCATATAGTAGCTTTCTTAGAGTAGAAATCTTTTTGTCAGAATCCTTCAAGAGCTTTTGAGTTTTGAAGTTCACTCTATTATTATCATTAGATATTTTGTTCATATAAGATTCAATCCAAAGAACACTCTGAATTTTTAACTCTCAGTTAATGTTTTGCTCCTTTAACAATGAAAATATCATGAAAATTTTATAAATGTATTTCAAACGGTAGCGTGAGAGTATTTCTAGAGCTCATTTTTGGGGGTAGAAATAACAAGATCACCTTTTTATTTTAATGCTACTGTGCCAAGCCTATCAAAATATGTATATTACAGTGTAATTCATATTTAACAAGTGGCTGTGATTATATTTGAATTCAAGCCCATCAGAGGTAATAAGACTGCAGATACAATAATTCAGAATAATACAGACAGCATCCATAGATTTCTCTAGCCTTCCACTTTTGTGTAATCGTAAAGCTTCCCAATTACACTGTTGGAAAATCACTGAAAAATGCAAATGGATAAGAGGTTGTCAAGCAGTTACGGGAACTGGCAAGAATAATAATGTTGGCAGTTCTGTAATCACCAAGCTTACAAAAGCTGACAGGACAAGCACTTTCCTACCAATTGACTGAATGCATATTGTTGCTGCATGTTCTAAAAAACACAGGTGACAAAACACCATTCTCTGAGCTGGACTTTTAAGCGTTTTCAGACTCATCATGATTTGCTGACTGGCAGAAAGAAAGAATGCTGTTTAATATTGAATTAGTTATTCCATAATCAGCTGTGTTGAATGCATTATAAGGACACATTTCTTTTTCAGCAAAGGAGCAAACAATGCACAAAATATCTGACTAAAAACAAAATTTTTTGGAGCCAGTCTATCTTTCTCCATCGATTGGGTGTTATCCAAGGAGCCATGAGGACTGTTTCCCTGGGTGGGAAGTTCTGATCACTTGTTGAGCCGGATGCAGGACCTGGAGGGCTCCATAGCTGGATCACTCATCAGTGAGTCTCATATATTGGGTTGGCCGGAAAGTTCTTTCGTGTTAAGATTGGACAAAAATTCAAATGAACTTTTTGGCCAACCCAATATAATGGAGGCAAAATGGCAAGAAAGATAACTGAGGGGCAAAGATGATTCTGCTGTCTGTCCAGTTGCCCAAGGTTTCAGTTTACCTGCCTCTAAATGACTTTTTTTTTAAGGGCCTGTGTTTGTTTCCTGAAGAGGGCATGGCAGCTCGCTCCAGTATTCTTGCCTAGAGAATCCCATGGACAGAAGAGTCTGGCAGGTTATGAACTCATAGGGTCGCAAAGAGTCGGACACGACTGAGGCAACTTAGCACCTTAGCATGTATTTGTTTCCTAGGGCTGCAGTAAGAAAGTACTACACACTGGGTGGCTTGTTTATTTTTTCATGGTTTTGGGGAAGCCAGAAGTCAAAGTGTTGGAAAGACTATGTTCCCTCTGAAGTCTTCTGGGGAGGATGCCTCCTTGCCTCTTCCAGCTTTGGGCAGCCCTAGGTGACCTTTAGCTCGTGGCAACACTACTTGCTGCTTCTGTCTTCACATGGTCACTTTCCCTCTGTGTCTGTGTCTTCACAGAGTGTTCTCCTGTGTGTGTATATGTGTGTGTCCAATTTTCTCTTCTGTAAGGACACCAGCTGTGTCCTGTTGGATTAGGGCTCACTCTAATGATCTCATCTTAAATTTGATTATAACTGTCAAGATCATATTTCCAAATGAATTCATATTCTCAGGTACCAGGATCTAACATTTATTTTTAGGGGACACACTTCAATTCACAGGACACTAGGAAACAGATTACTTCTTGCATTCTACACAGGAGAGTTAAGTCAGTTATAGTAATAGACTAGGAGTACTCTATGGGCTTCCCAGGTGGCTAAGTGATAAAAAAAAAAAACACCTGCCAATGCAGGAGACACAGGTTTGATTCTTGGGTCAGTAAGATCCCCTGGAGAAGGAAATGGCAACCCATTCCAGTATTCTTACCTGAGAAATCCCATGGACTGAGAAACCTGGCTGGCTGCAGTCTACAGGGTCTCAAAGAGTTGGACACGACTAACTGACTGAGCACATGACTGCTCTAAGATATTTAAGAGAAAAAATAAATTAATGGAATGTGATTCATCATTCATTTAGCATTATAGGATATTATGAATGTTCTCTCTACCAGACACACACTGGGCATGCCTATACAGTGATGAACAAAACAACATGGTACTTTCCCTCATGGAGCTTGGAGTTTTGAGCTTGAATATTATTGGATAATATTCAATTATTCAATATAAATAATATTCAGTTAATCATAGTTGAGTTAAATCTAGTGAAGGAAAAGTTTGGGATGCTAGAAGAGCATATACTGAGAAGATTTGATGTAGTATGGAAAATCAAAAAAAGGTCTTTGAAAAGCAAGATAATTATGGCAATAGTAGTAACAATAATAGAAAATAATGATGTTAACATCAAATGGTGGACAGCAGGTTTTGGAGGGAAAATTGTGACTTTGATTTGGACACACTGAATCTGAGGGTAGAACTATAATTTCTGAGGTCTCCATTATAGTGATAGCATTTTAAACTGTGGCGGTGAGTAAGTTTGATGGGTAGAGAGAAAAGAGAATAAAGAGGATGAGGGCTTTACTGGGTTCCAAGGCTCTCCAGTATTTAAAGAACAAGTAAGAAAGGAAAATGAAATTGGAAAAGTGACTGAGAAGAAGGAAGAAGTAAATTAGAAGATGTCCTATAATGTGACAGAAGCCAAGAGAAGAGAGGATTTCAAGGCAGTAAACATGTCTAAGACTTCAAGTACGATGACAATTGAGAAGTGTTGATTATACTTAATAGCGTAAAAGTTATCAAAGCTCTTATCAAAAATAATCTTAGTGATGTGGAGAGGGCAATGCGTGTATTGAGTGAGTGAACTGGTGAGATAAGGAAGCTGAAAAGTAAGAATTTTGTACCTACCTCAAGAAGTCTGACTTTGGGAGAAGTGAAGGTAGTGGCTAAAGGTAAGATGGAATCTTGGTATGTGTGTGTCTGTGTGTGCACACATGTGCACCTATTTTAAATAGGTAGTTTTGGTTTAGATCAAACATAAATACTCATAGTAAGGATTCAGTGAAGAGAGAGAGTTATTTAGGACACAGGATAAAGAGAGACATCACCAGCCTAAGATTCTAGGAAGTTTAAAGGTGGTGGGATTCATAACAGGTGGAAGGATGAGGGAGCAGATTTGGGCCCAGGAAGTTCAGAGAGTTTATATTTCATGGCTCCCAATTGTTTTGAGGGATAAGAGGTGAGGTAACCTGCCCCGAGTGTAAGGAAGACAGACGTGTCAATTTGTGGAGACTGAAATAGTCATTGAAGAGGTGGAAGGCAGTTGTAGAAATCCAAGTTTGAAAGCATGTTGGTTCAGAAATCTTTGTCATTCTGTTTTCCAGATGTATTTCAAATGTCTAGGATAGGACTGGTGCATAGCCCACACTTTGCACACTGTTGAAAGAATGCTTTATGAATTTGAGGTTGCAAGGTGACCGTTGCCTAAAGGTCAAAACACAGGAACAGAGTTCTGTCTTTGTTTATATTTGACCTTGAGTCCCTTTACACAAGATGAAGACAGTTCTTAGCAGACTTAAAAGGGACTTCTGGCTTTAGGAATTTGAAATGGTGTGGAGAAATGTAGCCTATTCTGTACTACAATTTACATCTATAAATAAGAAAAGATTACACATGTTTTCAGCCTAGTTTGGTTCCTTTATCTAAGTTCTTGCTCTCTTTCAATTTCTTCTTTGCTTTAAGGCATCTTTGACAAGAACAGATCCACTTTGAGGAAGCTTTTGTCAAAGGATTACCACTTCTTTTTAAGAAATGTGTGCACCTGAGAGAGATTTGTCATAAGATGGGCGGCAATTATTCTGTGTTTAGAATTAGTATTGGAAGTGGTAATGGCATGTTACTTCCATGCTTTCCATATGTCAGCTCAGTCTGAGCAACAAATGGCTTGAGTCAATTTTGACAGCTTTTGCCACTTCTGATGGAAACTTGATAAGTGATTTGACAGTATCAGTTTTTTTAGTGTTAAGCACCTTAACTTTCAATTCTGAAGTAGATGTTCTTGTATTGCCATACATCCTGGTGGTATTACATAGGTTTCTCTTTCAATGCTTATATTTTATTTTGGAATTACAATTAGCATAATCATATAGTAATTTTCATTCTTGATAATGATTTAATAACTTTGGATTCACAGAGAGAAAACCTACTAAAATTGTCCCAGGAGCATATATGTGAAGATGTCTGATATCTTGATTAATTCCTGCACTTAATTAATTCTCTTTGTCCCTTTGTCCAGTTTGCCTGTGTCCCTCTTTCTAATAGCAATTGAGAGCAATCCTTTGACAATATGTTTGTAAATGATAGCACTTTCTTTTCCAGGTTGCAGTATTGAAAATAAAATTTAAAGTATTTTATATTTTAAAAGTGTTCATCCCACAAAACCAGTAAATTCTCAAAAAGATATAACAAACCATCAGTGATAAAATGCTCTGAGTAAGGCTGTCAAATATATTTAATTATGAGAATCATGTTAGTGGCCTCATAATAGCTTTTATTTGGTGGTTTAGAAAAATGCTACTCATCATCTAGAATCAACAGCTTTTAGAAAATTTTTTTCAATGCAGTTTATTTTCTGCAAGGAATAACTTGTACATGAAATGCATTCCAGAATAGAGCTTAATTCCCTCTGAATGGCTTGAGTATAAGTGACTCATTATGGACTAAGTGACAATTAATTCATTTTCATCATTCATCGATTCATTTCAACTTTGGTTAGGCAAATTAACCACCTGAGGTGCACCTGTTTGAATGCATGTGTTAGGCTTGCATATAAAGTAACTACAGAAAAAAACAAACAAAAAACCCCCCAAAACCTGTTTCTATATCCTCAGGGAAAAGTAGAGTGCATTGCCAGTGATAAGTGCATGATAAACAGTTACCAAACAAATTAAAATTTGCTCAAATTCCACCATTACTCATTTTAGGTGAAGTGCATATTTCTACCATGTATTATTTTACCATTTACTTTTCTACTATCAAAAGATCTACAGCAACTATTGCTGAGATATTCTTCCATTCAATGTCTAATGTGTATTTAGAGTAGGTGTAATATTCAAATAGTTCATCTAACTGTAAGAAGTGTGGAATCTATAGCTACAGAGAAAACAGTTGTAAAATTCCAATGACCTTAGTGCCTAAGACTTGCTATGATCTGTCCTCAAACTGCTGTGACTCCTAATGGTCAAAACAGAGCAGAGGCCTTAAACTGTTTTTAAAAATCTATTACCCCCTTTTCAAAAGAGCATCAAGATGGTTATTGTAGAGACTCCATAGATAACAGGATGGGCCCCATCCAACATCTGGTTTGCTGTCAAGACAGATGATGCCACACACACACCCAAAGTTTATGAAATGATTTATTACTAAGCTCCAAGGCAGGTCTGAAATGACTCAGAGAGCAGGGAAAGGAGTTTTAGAATCTTAATGGATGTTAAGAGGTGGGGTCTGGATGAGGGTTCCTGTGTGATTTGAATCTTCCCACTGGTGCCCAAGGAAGAAACACCTGGCCTTTCTTAGCTTGCCCAGATTGGGGGTGGGGGGCAGGAGGAATAAAGGATTGGTGAAACTTAAAAGATGTCTGTGATCAAACATCAAAAATAGAGTCAGGATCTTTATTACAGAAGCCATCATGGGAAAGTAAAATCAGAATTTGAAAGTTTCGGTTTTCATCTTTGGATCATTTTAAATGATCTCTTTCTTGGAGGAAATCAAGAAATCATTTCCTTTTGAGTCTTTAAGGCCTCATGGGTTGTGATTAACCCTGAGCTACCACTTACCCTTCTAATCGTAGTTCCACTTGGAACCAAGTGCTGGCCATACGGAATCATGGGTCACCTCACAAACTCTGGATCTTTGCTCTTTCTTGCTCTTCTCTTGTCCTGGACATCTTTCCTACCTTATTTGCAGGTATATGTCTTATCCACTCTTCAGGATCAGTTAGAGACTTGAACCTTTTTCTGGTTGTGCCTCTTGGAAGAAATCACTGATTCTTCTAATGCCCCAAAGCGTATTTGGTTTGCTCTGATAGCACTTGCCATTTTCTAGCTGGTCTCTGAAAGTGCCTGAAGACTGGAATCTAAGAGACGGATAGATTTTTGTATCTTCTGCACTTTCTCAAAAGATATCTGTTCTAAGAGGGCAGGAATTTTGTTTTGCTCATTGTTTTTCCTTAACACTTGGAACAGTGCTTGGCATAGAACAGGTGTTCACTATATACTATTTTGTAAATATATAATAGACAATATTTAGTGAATAAATAAAAGTGAAATTCATAAAGGCTCTCTGACTCAAACTCCTATTAGATTCTTATATTGCTTCTTTATGCATTGCTTAAATAAAAGGAAAAGGCTGATTTTATTGAGAGTTTAGCCTTTCAACTGGTTGAGTTGGCAGTTGAACTAATTTAAAAGGAAAAATCAATACTGAACCAGATATTCACAACTGGACTTCTCAGATATGGTTCTATAACAGAGAATCTAGCATTTTCAGAAGTTGAGATAGATTTTGATTGAAACAGGGAGTGTTAAATAACCTGTGATCACTGAGAAGTTACTTGGCAAGCACAGACATTTTGCTTTTGCCCTGTTTTCAGAGATTTATGCTAAATCTGTTCTTTTTATCACAGCTGTAGGCAAAATTAGCAGATGCTGAGAGGCTGGCTTCATCAGGCCATGCACAGACTCTCCTTGGCTGTAGTTGTACATACAGTATTCACTGGAGGCCAACCTAAGACAGGTTGTAAGATAAGAAGTGATCTCAATTACTGGTATTGTGAACATTTAATGATATCAAGTGGGCCAGTCTGAGTGAGGGAGGTCTAATAAGGAAGGAGAAATCAAGAATGAATACTTCCAAAGTCTGGCCTCTAAATTGGGAGATTGGGATTGACATATACACACTAACATATATAAAACAGATATTAATAATAAGAACCTACTGTATAGAACTCTACTCAATACTCTGTAATGACCTATATGGGAAAAGAACCTGAAAAAGAGTGAATATAGGTATATGTATAACTGATTCAATTTGTTGTACACCTGAAACTAACACAACATTGTAAATCAACTATACTATAATAAAAATTAAAAATGAAATTATAAGAGTAAAAACTTGAAGTTCAAAGAAAAAATAAACTTGGCCTCAGTGTTCAAGGAGTAACTCTTCTCCAAGCAAATGTGACCCAAACACAGTCTGCAGAAGGTTGCAGTATCTGAACTCACATATGCACTCCCCAAACTAAAGGTGTCAAATTTCAACATCAAAAATCCCTAGGTAAATAGGATTTCAACTGATGGTTGTTTGTTTGTTTTAAAGAAGTTTCCTTGCCTTTCTATTCCTGGTCTCTCTCTTCATATTCAGGAACATAATCCATGCTCTTCATTCTTACATTATGGATGCCACAGTGGAAAAGACAAAAGGAAAAAGAGAAGGATACCTGATTACAAAAGGAGTTGAGCAATAGGACTAGGAGGTCTGGAAAGTTAATTACTAACGAGCCTGGGGCAGATTCTATTTTTCACTCCTTGAATATGCACTGGTCTTGTGATTTGCTTTGAGGAAAGTGACACTGTGTGTAATTCAGAGTCCAGGGTTCAAGAGTTCTTACAATTTCTGCCTTTGCCCTCCTAGTTGCTGCCCTGAAACTTCTATGTTAAGAAACCAGCCTAGTTTACTGGAAGGTGAGAGGTCATGTGATTGGCTGACTCTCTGCTCATTAACAGAGAGTCAGCCAATCACCAGAAATTTAGAGAAGTCAGCTTAGAAGTTTTGTTTCAACTGAAGGCACCTTTGTGATTGAGTCCAGGTGAAACCAGCAGAGAAACCACCTAGCCAACTCACAGATTAATGAGAAATTATAAATCATGTTGTTTTGAGTCACTTAGCTTTGGGAAGATTTTGTTACATGACTAAAGATAACTGATGCACAGCTTGATTGTGAATTTAAAATTTTTTAGTCTACAGGGCAGTCTTAATTATTTCTTTCTACTTTCCAACTTTTTTAGTTTTTAAAAACAATAAAATTTCAATATCTTTAAATGTTATATACCTCTGAAAGATCATTAATTTGTTCATTCATTCATACTCACTTTGGTGTTCCTCAAGTATCATATATGTGTTAGGAAGTAGCAAGTTGAGACTCTAGAGGTGGGTGGACACTAGACCCATGCTTTTCAATTCAGTATGGGCTTACAGTTAAAAATGAAATAGAATAGATATCAAAATTACACATAGTAAAGGTAAGTATGGTTTCAGTTATTAAAACATATGTGTATACTGAATCATAGTATAAATGTTTCTTTTACCTTATTAAAAAATAAAGTTTAAAAGCCGCTGGACAAGATCATGGGAAGCATCACACAGTATCCTAAAAACTTGGATTTTTTTCCCAATAGTTTGCAGTGTCATTGAAAAGTTTCAGGCAGGTTTATGTATCCGTTTTAGACTGATTGTGCTGGAGGCTGTGTGATAGATATATTTGAAGGAGGAATGACAGAAGTTGAAAAATTTGAAGTCTAGACTGAAACAAAGGTAAGCAGAGAGACTTTCTTTAAACAAGGATTTACTACATTTGGAGAGAAAGAAGTAGATTTGAGAAGTGTTTAAGAATTTAGATCAGAAAAAATCTGAGGTCAATTGGATATGGTGGTGTAGGGAAGGAAGGAATCAAGGAATTTGCGGGTTCTGATAGATATATGGGAAATAATGTTAGGAAAGGCATCAAGAATCTAGAAAAATGGTACAGATGAACCTATTTGCAGAGCAGGAGTTGAGACACATGCATAGGGAATGGATATGTGGACACCAGGAGGTGGGTAGTAGGATGAATAGGGAGCCTCAGGTTGATGTATGTGCACTGCCATGTGCAAAACAGATAGCTGGTGGGAACCTGCTGTATAGCACAGGGAGCTCTGCTCAGTGCTCTGTAGTGACCTAGATGAGTGGGGTGGAGTGGGGAGGGAGGTCCACAAAGGAGGGGATATTGTATACACATGGTTGATTCACTTTGTTGTACAGCAGAAACGAACACATTATAAAGCAACTATATTCCAATATTTTAAAAAAGAAAGGCATCAAGGATGATACAGAGTTCTATCTTGTTTGAATGGCATAGCCACAATCAGGGATAAATAATGTAGGGATAAAAGTAACATCTGTATTGGAGGTTTTACTAATTAATTTAGTTTGGAGCGTGGCAAGAATGTGCTGTCTGCAGGACATTCAAATAACAGGTAGCTAGATAAACGAGTTTGAAGCTGGAGAAACAGATGTGAGCATCATTCAATGGTAATTGAAATCAAGATGGTAGATATGTAAAGAGACTATAAAGGGAGAAAAATGAGCCCAAGAAAAGAACTTTTAAATACTGGGGAAACCCTTGAGTAGTCAAAATAAAAGAGGTCAGAATGACGGCCGGGGAAGAAGGCCAGATCCTGCAGTGTACCAGAAATCAAGGGAATGAGGCTGGGTTTAATAGTGTCGAGTGAAGCAGAGAGATCCAGGAAACTAAAAATATTCTTTAAGTAAGTAGGGAATCATTTGTATCAGTGCAGGTGTGGGGAAAGGAGCAGGTGGTGGTTAAATTAGTAGAAAAAGAAAGGATATCTGTATGAAATTAAAAGGTGAACATCTTCCCCAACCTCCTTTGCATGAAAGTGAAAGTCGCTCAGTCATGACCGACTCTTTTCCATCCCATGGACTATACAGTCCATGGAATTTCTAGGCCAGAATACTGGAGTGGGTAGCCTTTCCCTTCTCCAGGGCATGAGCTCCTTCTATTCGTTGCTTCTTCATTAGCATAATTCAGGCCTCCACTGCCTCTTGCCTGGTCTACTAGTTCCACACTGCTTGCTGTACAGACCCTGTGATTTAAAGGATCATAAGAATTTTGACAAGTAGAATGAAAATAATATATGAGTTCCCTTTACAGCAGTTAAGTGACAAGTATTCTGCCTACTATGATACAGAGCTGATGGTAACATGGTAGCAGGAACATTTAACCTTTTCTGGGAAGTTTGAAAAACTTTCCAGAGAATGTGTCATTTGAACTGAATCTTGAAGAATGAGTGGGTTTTCCTCAGAGGATCAGGACATTTGAAGTAGAAGGAAGGCGTGTACAAGAGGAACAGCAGAGCACATGGCCAGAAGGTAGGTGGGTGTCTTAGTCTACTTGGGCTGCCACGACAGACTGGGTGGCTCAAACAGGAGAGATCTATCTGTCACAGTTCTAGGGGATGGGAATCCAAGGTCAGGGTTCCAGCATAATCAGGTTCCGGTGAGTTCTCTTTTCCTGCCTTGCATATGGCTGCCCTCTTGCTGTGTCCTCTCTGGGTGGAAAGAGAGAAAGAGTCCTTTTCTTCTCATTAGAACACTACCTCCATCATGAAAGCACCACCCTCATGACATCATCAAAACCCAGTTATTTCCCCAAAGCCCCATCTCCAAATATCATCACATCAAGGGTTAGGGCTTCAACACATAACTCTTGGAGGGACACACTTTGGTTTACAACACTCTGCCTCCCCCTAAAATTCATGTCCTTCTTGAATGCAAAGTACATTCATTCAACCCCAACAGCCCCCAAAATCCTAGATCATCAACTCTAAAGTCCAATGTCTAAAGTCTCATTTAAATAACATCTAAAGCAGGCATGGGTGAAACTCAATGAAAAATTCATCCTGAGGCAAAATTCTCTCCGGCTGTAAACCTGTGCAAAAGATGTTTTGAAATCCAATTTCCAATGTGTGTGTGTGTGTGTGTGTGTGTATGGCAGGTAGTTTAAGAGCAGAGTTCCACAAGGCTGCCCCCCACTGTATCGTCAGATGCTAGTAACAAGCCCAGGTTGTTAACTGTAATTTTAGCCTGTTCACTGGCTACAGATTAGAGGTTTCATGACCCCCTCCCTAGACTACAGATGAAGTTTACAAGTTAAGGTTGTTACTTGTACTTATGACTAAAGTGAAGGGAACTAAAGTGTTAATCACTTGGTCTAGTTGTGTCTGACTTTTTGCGACCCCATGAGCCCCCACCAGGCTCCTCTGTCCATGGGATTCTTCAGGCAAGAATACTGGAGTGGATTGCCATTCCCTTCTCCAGGGGATCTTCCCAACCTAGGAACTAAACCCGGGTACTTATGACTGACTGACTATAAATCAGAGGTTTCCACAATCCCCTCTCCTTTGGTTTAATTAATTTGCTAGTGGGGCTTATGAAACTCAAAAAGAACATTTTACTTACTAGATTGCTAGTTTATTATATCAAGGGTGCGTGCATGCGTACTAAGTTGCTTCAGTCATGCCTGACTGTGTGTAACCCCATGGACTGTGGCCCCCAGGTTCATCTGTCCATGGGGATTCTCCAGCCAAGAATACTGGAATGAGTTGCCACGCCATCCTCCAGGGGATTTCCCAACCCAGGGATTGAACTGCGTCTCTTATGTCTCCTGCATTGGCAGGTAGTTTCTTTACCACTAGCGCCACTTGGGAAGCCCCAGTTTATTATAAAAGGATGTAATTTAGGAATATCCAGATGGGAGAGATGTGTAGGGCAAAGTATATGAGAAAGGGAAGGAGCCTCTAGGTGTGTCATTTCCCCAAATCTCCATGTGATCACCAACCCAGGAACTCTCTGAACTCTGTCCATTTGGGTTTTGATGGCTTCATTACATGGGCATCATCGAATGACAAAGAGACATTACTTTGTCAACAAAGGTCTGTCTAGTCAAGGCTATGGTTTTTCCAGTAGTCATGTATGGATGTGAGAGTTGTACCATAAAGAAAGCTGAGTGCCGAAGAACTGATGCTTTTGAAATGTGGTGTTGGAGAAGACTCTTGAGAGTCCCTGGGCTTCAAGGAGATCCAACCAGTCCATCCTAATGGAGATTGGTCCTGAGTATGCATTGAAAGGACTGATGTTGAAGCTGAAACTCCAATACTTTGGCCACCTGATGCGAAGAGCTGACTCATTTGAAAAGACCCTGATGCTGGGAAAGATTGAGGGCAGGAGGAGAAGGGGACGACAGAGGATGAGATGGTTGGATGGCATCACAGACTCAATGGACATGAGTTTGGGTATGCTCCGGGAGTTGGTGATGGATAGGGAGGCCTGGCGTGCTGCGGTTCATGGGGTCACAAAGAGTCAGACATGACTGAGCAACTGAACTGAATTTACATGGGCATGATTGATCGTTGGTGATTGATTTAACCTCCAGCTCCTCTTCTCTCCCTGGAAAACCATGGGGTGAGACTCAAAGTTCTACCCTCTACCATGGCGTTGGTTTCACTGGTAACCAACCACAATCCTTAGGTGTGAGTGTGATCCAAAAGTCACCTCACTAAGGTAGCAAGAGACAACTCTATCACTTTTACACAGACAATTCCGAGAATTTTAGTAGCTCTGTGCCAGAAATGGGGATGTATATATATATCCTAGTATAAATCACAACATCACACTGTGGAACCTGACAGATTTTGTGTTCCCAAAATACGATGTTGAGACAGCATTGGATAAACATTTCCAGTCCAAAAGGGAGAAATCAGGAAGAAGAAACAGGGATGGGTCCTAAGCAATCCAGTACCCAGCAAGGTAAACTGCATCAGATCCCAAGACTCAAGATTAAGCCCCTTTGGTTTAATGACCCACCTTCCAGATCCATTGGAGCAGGAGTCCAGCTCTCATGGCACTGCTGCCCGAGAGTTGCACCGCTAAAAGCTTTGCTGGGAAGGGATGTTATCCCAAAGGCTCCATTGTAGCTCCGTCCTCTTGGCTCTGGAAGACCCCGCCCTCATAGCACTGATTAGAATTCCCTGTTTTTATCCTCTTTAATCCAACCTGGCAATGTCAATGCTCAGATAATCCCATAATCTCTTTCAGTTCAGTCCCTCAGTTGTGTCCAACTCTTTTTGGCCCCATGGACTGCAGCGCGCCAGGCTTCCCTGTCCATCACTAACTCCTGGAGCTTGCTCAAACTCATGTCCATCGCATCAGTGACGCCATACAACCATCTCATCCTCTGTCATCCCCTTCTCCTCCTGTCTTCAATCTTTCCCAGCATCAGAGTCTTTTCCAATGAGTTTTATAATAATCTCTTTATTGTGTGATAATCCAGCCGTTGGTGTTCTCTTCTGAAAATGATTTCTTTTTTTTTTTTTGCAATATGGCCACGATGAATACTATCTAAATCTTAAGGTTTTGGTTCATTTTTGATGAACAGTTCATTATTTATTTCTTCTTTCTTCCTGATTTTTACAACCACTCAGGAGGAATCCACTTTAATACTTTGCTTAGAAATCTCCTTAGCTAAATATCCAGTTTCATTATTTGCAAGTTCTGCCTTTGGCACAACACTGGAACATGAACACAGTTCAGCCAAATTCTTAGAATTGCCCTCCCTCCAGTTTCCAATAGCATGTTTCCATCTGAGACCTTGTTACTGAGTCCAACCTTGTACTGCTCACTGCACCGCAGGCCAGTAAATTGAGAGACAGGTTGCTGGAGCAAGGACTAGTGGGTGTCCCAAAGAACTGTCTTCTCCAAGTTAGAATTCAGGCTTCTTTTATACTAAGAAGTGAAAGTGTTAGTTGCTCAGTCATGTCTGACTCTTTGTGATCCCACCGACTGTAGCCTGCCAGGCTCCTCTGTCCATGGAATTCTCCAGGCAAGAATATTGGAGTGGGTAGCCATTCCCTACATCAGGGGATCTTCCTGACCCAGGGATCAAACCTGGATCTCCTGCATTGTAGGCAGATTCTTTACTTTCTGAGCCACCAGGGAAGCCCTTTTTTTAATACTAAAAAGGGAGAGAGTAAAGCCCTGGTTCTGACCAGACTCAGAAGGGGATGTGCTAATTTCTTCCTTCCTTCCCCCAGGCCAGGTCAGGATGTTTTTTTCTGTGAGCTAAACAAAGATATGTTAGCTTAAGGTTTATCACCTGGGAGGCAGGGTTCCCCCGAGATGGGCCGTTATGTATAATTTACACTTATAATTTTGGCAATGTCCCTTTAAAGTTTCTTTCCTATCACAACCTCACCAAAAATGGCCCCTAATGTCCATATTTTTATACCATTCTGTAAATAATTATTTGTATATTCTCTAAGAAGATGGAAATCTTCCCTCCAGATCTCTTCTCTTCTTATTATGAGTCCTCAAAAATTAAACTTTAAAAGTCCCTTCACAGCAACATTGGCTTCTTCTAGTATGCATCTCAAAACTCTTCCAGACTCTACTCATTACCAGTTCCAAATCTACGACCCCATTTGTAGGCATTTCTTATAGTAGCGCCCCACTTCTCAGTACCAAGATCTGTCTTACTGTGAGAACCAGTAATATATGAAGGGATTTACTATAAGGAGTCGACTCACACAGATTTCAAGGCTGAGAAGTCCCAGGATCTGCAGTCAGCAAGCTGAAGACCAAGGAGAACCGATGGTATGGCTGTAGTCTGAGTCCAAACCTAAGAACAAAGAGAGCCAATGATTTAATCCCAGTCCAAGTCCAAATCCAAACGCAGACCAATGTCCTAACTCAAAAACCTTCAGGGAGAGAGAGCATATTCTCTCTTCTTCTGTCTTTTCTTTCTATGCAAGCCTTCAAGGATTGGCTGCAGACCACCAAGAAGAGCAATCTGCTTTATTCTACTTATTCAAATGTTAATCCCATCTAGGAATACCCTCACAGACACACCCAGAATAATGTTTAACCAAATATCTCGGCACCCCATGACCCAGACAAGCTGACACAAAATTAATCATCACAGTGTGAATGGAAGAGCTCGTGGGGATTGAAGTTGGATGGGCAGGGCTGGAGCTGTTTAAGAGCCTAACTGGTAAGCCTTCTAAGGCTTTTTGTTCTCTCTTTGCTAATAAGCAAGCATTTAAAAGTATTTTAGCAGCAAGGACATATGATCAGAACTGTGTTTTCATTTCTTATTGATACTGATGGTAGTGATATAATTTTTTTCAGAAATTCACACGAAAGACCCAGAAGTCTGGTTAAGACACAGCAATATTTAGAAGCAACCTAGATTCTCATTCCCAGCTTCAGCACTTAGTATTGATGTGAATTTGTCAAGTTATTTAACCTCTAAGTCTCAGTTCTTCCATCAGTAATAGAGAAACTGCACAGAGTCCTGTGGATCAAATGCCATCATGACTAAAATAACTGAAAAAAAGTACCTTTCCCCAGATGTTAGTTCTCCTACCCTCTCTGTGGACACAGTCAACCTAGATTTGCTGCCTACATCAGAGCATATTTTCATCAGTAAAGGAAGCAGTGTTAAGAAATTATACTTCTGTGTTTGGAATTTCATTGTATTATTTATAAAAAAGAGGGTTGACTGATAGAAGCAAGTGGACTGCTTTATGTTTTATTATAAAAAATTTTCAAACATGCACAGGAGAGAGTATAGTTCGTGAACATTAATTTATACATCACAGACTATCAAGATTTTTGCACATGTGCTTTATTGATGGCTTTCTGTGAGGTATTTTAAGCACCCAGACATCACACACACCATAGTGTACCCTAAAAATATGGGTATATTGCTGCGTAGCTTAAATGCATTATCACACCTAACAACACTAAGTAAATATTCATGTGTTCTCAACAATTATGATAGTTCTATGTGCTTTTCAAACTATTCACATTATGTGCTGAGTTATTTCAGTCATGTCTGACTCTTTGCGACACTATGGGCTGTAGCCCTCCAGGCTCCTCTGTCCATGGAATTCTTCAGGCAAGAATACTGGAGTGGGTTGCCATGCCCTCCTCCAGGGGATCTTCTTGACCCAGGGATTGAACCCATGTCTCTTAAGTCTCCTGGATTGGCAGACAGTTTCTTTACTACCAGCGCCACCTGGGAAGCTCCATTCATATTATAGGGGCTTCATTAATGAATGCACAGAAATTGATGGATAAAAAATAATCTATTATTTCTAAATATATGCATAATCTTAACAGTCCCCACAAAAAGAGCTGTTCAGTTAGGGTGGCTTATGATTTGAAATACAGGGTTTAGTGTGAGTTAATAATATTCACACAAAGACTTGTGCCATTGATGATGATGACAGTTTAAATCTGACAAATCAATACTAACGCAAAAGTAGAAGCCACAGGGAAGGCTTCAGAACATTACCAGCAGGCTAGCTTTTCTTGTATTCTCTGTAAAAGCTTGTGTTTTATCTTAATTAAAACACCATTGACATTCAATTCAGTGATGTGTGTGTGTGTGTATGTGTGACAGGATATGTATATATATGTGTGTGTGTATATACATATATATACACTCTCTTTTTAAGTGAAGTTATTGGAAAGTAATGACTTTCTTCATAAATTAAACAGAATAACAAAGCCTTATTGTTGAAATTGTTTTTGTACAACTACTCAAGTTGAAAATGTCTTTATCTTTGAAACTGACTTTACCCTAGTCATGGATTGGTGGCGTTTAATATTCAAGCTTCCTAATTCTTTTTTTGAAAGGCTGTCACAGGAGAATTGCATGTAGAATATATAATGGTTTGTTTAGTCTTGCAGTCCCTTATACATGGGAACCAAAGAAAAGAAAAGGAAGACAAGCTGATTCTCTCTTATTAATAGAAACGACTGTCTGTGAATTAAATAACTGACAGTACAAAATTAAAAATAGTGACATAAGAATCTGATTTTAAAGTGTTTTTGCTATTCATACCATCCATCCATATTTTAGAAAATTTATTTATTTATTTATTTTATTTATTTTGGATGCACTGGGTCTTCACTCCTTTTTGTGGGCTTTCTCTGGTTGTGGTGAGCAGCAGCTATTCTTTGCTGTGGTGCTTGGGCTTCTCATTGAGAGGGCTTCTCTTGTTGTGGAGAACAGGCTCTCGGGTGCGTGGGCTTCATTAGCTGACACGCGGGCTCAGTAGTTGTGAAAGATGGACTTGGTTGCTGTGTGCATGTGGAATCCTCCGGGACCAGGGACTGGACCCACATATCCTGCATTGGCAAGAGGATTCTCTTAGCACCCTTAGCATGCGTGCTAAGGGTGGAGGGCATAAGCAAGATGATTGAAAAATGAAGGTCAGCCATATCGCCATATTTCTGAGTATAAATGTGGTGGCTTAGAAATACTCTTTGAAATTCTAGGGGTTACACATAAGCCAGTTAACTTTGCAGCCGTGTCCTTTGTGAGTTTCAGCTACAAGCAACTAGGCCTAGCTTTAATATGATTGCAAGATGATTTTGGTGTCAAAAAGACAAGAAGCCACTTGACATCCCCATTAGGACATTTAATAGCTGTCTCATACTCATCTCCCCCAAACTCATCTATCAAGACTCCCCCTGCCTCAACTGCTCAGGCTAAGAAGCTCTACTTAGAGTAGCCCTTGAGTCTTCTTTCTTTCACAGCCATTTCCAGTGTTCAGAGAATTCTGCAAGCTCTACCTTTAAAACGTATTCAGAACCCAGTCACTTCATCATCACTACCTGGGTCCAAGCCACTACATGTCTCCAAGCCACTACATGTCTCCTCTGGATTATTGTAGTAGCTACTTAAATTGGTGCCCATTTTCCCTCTGCTCTCTCTGTAGTCTTGTCTTAACACAGCAGACAGGACGCTTTGTTCTAATTTTTAGATTCCTTACTTGAAACTGTCCAAAGACTTCCAATGCCCGAGTAAAGTCCGAAGTCTGTGTTACGACCTATGAGGCTCCACTTGATCTGATTTTCAGGTTACTTTGCTCCCCCTCGTTCATTTATCCTTCAGCACACTAGACACACCATGTCCCAGGAATTTTGTACTTGTTACTCTCTCTGTCTAGAACAACCCTCCCTCCCCCAGGATAGACACACTGCTGGCTCTCTCATCTCCTTCAAAGTTTTACTTAAATATCTTCTTGGTGAGGCCTTCCCAGGTCTCCTCATTTAAACTTGCAATTACCTCCAATGTGCATTCTTCTTTTCCCCAGCTTTCTTTTCCAGGTAGCATTTTTCACCACCTAAGCCATGACTTATTTTGTTTGTATACATACCTTTATTGTCTATCTCCTCAGCTACATTGTAAGCTCTCTGAGGCAGAGGGCTTTTTAAAATTGCTACATCTCTTGTGATACCAAGAGTATCTCATACATGCGTGCTCAGTGTGTGCTCAGGCACTCAGCTGTGTCTGACTCTTTGTGACTCTGTGGACTGTAGCCCACCAGGCTCCTCTGTCCATGGGATTTTTCAGGCAAGAATACTGGAGTGGGTTGCCATTTCCTCCTCCAGGGTCTGACACATGTATGAACAAAGGTACCCACGGAGCTATTTAGCAGTATTTTGCATTATATAATATTTAAAGCATGCTGTCATACTTTATAACACTATCTTTTCACATCCAACAATTTGGCATAGAACTCTTTCCACATTTTTTACGTTTTAAAGGTAGAGCTTGCAGGATTGTCTGAGAGTTGGACCATAAAGAAAGTTGAGCACCGAAGAATTGATGCTTTTGAGCTGTGGTGTTGGAGAAGACTCTTGAGAGTCCTTGGACTTCAAAGAGATCAAACCAGTCAATCCTAAAGGAAATCAGTCCTGCGTATTCATTGGAAGGATGATGCTAAAGCTGAAGCTCCAATACGTTGTTCACCTGATGCGAAGAACTGATTCATTTGAAAAGACCCTGATGCTGGGAAAGATTGAAGGCAGGAGGAGAAGGGGATGACAGAGGATGAGATGATTGGATGGCATTACTGACTCAATGGACGTGAGTTTGAGCAAGCTCCAGGAGTTGGTGATGGACAGGGAGGCCTAGCATGCTGCAGTCCATGGGGTCACAAAGAGTCAGACATGACTGAATGACTGAACTGAACTGAGTTGAAAACATGCTACCATACTGTATAACACTTTCTTTTCACATCCAATAATTTGGCATAGAACTCTTTCCACATTAGGATGTAGCTCAGCCTCATCTGTTGGAATTGCAGTATGCCTTATATGGATATGAGCTTCTCTGGTGGGTCAGCTGGTAAAGAATCCACCTACAATGTAGGAAACCTGGGTTCAATTGCTGGGTTGGGAAGATCTCCTGGAGAAGGGAAGGCTACCCACTCCAGTATTCTTGCCTGGAGAATCCCATGGACAGAGGAGCCTGGCATGGCACCTCCATGGGGGTGCAAGAAGTTGGACATGACTGAGTGACTTTCACTTTCAAATGGATATAGGTCAGGAATTAAGGGATGTTTGAATTACTTCCAATTTTTAATAAAGACACTGTAACATGCATGTTCTGTACCTGATTCCTTGAGCATATGAGACTGTGTTTCTTTGGGGTAAGCAGCTTTGTGTTTTTTCACCTTTGCTAAGCTGGAACTATGTTTCCTGGAACTCCCTGTCTTACATAGTTCCTACATACTAAATCTCTAAGAAGCATTTTTTCGTGAAATTTGAAGGTGGAAGTTAGCAGGAGCCTATTGTTTTTATACTTGAAAAGTCGGTCTGGGCACCACGTGCTGCCTGTGCTCACGTGCTGCCTCTGCTCACACACACAAAAACTTAACAGCTGACTCCCATGACAGCCCTGGGGTAGAAACTGAGCTGCACTAGGCCAGCCCAGCCACACCTTCTCCTTCAGCTTCTCCACCTCCTGGGTAAGGCACATGTTTATTCTGTGATGGCACACATGGGCTCCTCCTGTAGGACACCTCCATTACTCAAGTGAGAGGTTGGCTGGGGCTGAGAGTCTCACGCAGATTCTTATCCTTCCTTGTGGCTTCAGCTGCAGCCTCCCAGGTTTCAGTTTATTCTTCCTTCTCCCAAGTCACTTCCATCTTCCCCTCCTGACCGCCAGCCTTTGGATTTCAGGCTCCAGTACCAGACGCAGAAACAATAGCCACATACTGACTGTGCAGCCAGCTTCCACAGTTGGACAGGATCATGCCAAATACATGTATTTATATACCAGTGGTTCTGCTTCTCTGTTGAAATGCTGATCGATGCAGGTAGATACTGAAAAACAAATTTTCCAGACTTTAGGTGTGTACATTTTTTTTATTTTAATAGATTAGAAGATGGATCTCTCATCTATGAAACATCGGAAGCATTTTCTCCCAGGGATCTATAAATTATGAAACTTGCACCTTAACAACATGAAACAAGTGCTTCCCTGGTGGCTCAGATGGTAAAGCTTCTGCCTGCAATGTGGGAGACCTGAGTGTGATCCCTGGGTTGGGAAGATCCCCTGGAAAAGGAAATAGCAACCCACTCCAGTACTCTTGCCTGGAAAATCCCATGGCCAGAGAAGTCTGGTAGGCTACAGTCCATGGGGTTGCAAGCAGTCAGACATGACTGAGCAACTTCACTTTGACTTTGGCATGAGCAGGTAGTAGAGTGTGTTTCTTGCTGCTGCTGCTAAGTCATTTCAGTCATGTCCGACTCTGTGCGACCCCACGGACTGCAGCCCACCAGGCTCCTCCATCCATGGGATTTTCCAGGCAAGAGTACTGGAGTGGGGTGTCATTGCCTTCTCCGGTTTCTTGCTGAGAGGGTGGCTATGGAGGAGACCAGGGAAGGGAAACAAGAGTAACATAAGACCAAATGATGTCTAGTCCTCATTTGCACAGCTGGCCTCAGTTAACAGGACCACTGTGAATCAATTTACATTTTTAAATACTCCCTTTGCAATGCCAGAAATCAGAAACGTAATTTCAACAAAAGAAAAGCTTAGATTTTTTTTTTTCCTGTTGGATGTCATTGAAGGTTTGTTGTTCATGAACAAAAGCAATTTTCCTCAGTGTGTGCATTCTTACTCTTGGCAGATGTGGGACAGATGTTTTTACTATCGACACATGGGGACTTACAGGAAAAACACCCTTCTAATTACTCAAAGCAGCCAAAAACTGTGTTTTATAACTTAGTGATGGAATACAAAACATGTCTCATGGCTTAAAACATTCATATTAAGATGCCATAATAGTCTGCTGTTCCTTTGATCACATCTATGTTCTAAGAGTCAGTTCTATATATCTCTGTCTTTATGGACGCCCAGTGAGATGCTTTAAACTCTAGCCCCTTTGTTATTACTGATTGAAATAAATTTTGGAAAACAGAGTCCTCTTTAGATTTTCTAGTTTCCCTCTGCTATAAAGAGTTGTGTCAAGCAGTAATCCCTAAAGTTGTCAATAACAAAAGGTCATTTTAAAAAGTTAATGTGGGGGGAAGGAGAGGCTGGGATGAGTGGAGAGAGTAGCAGGGAAGAATGTACATTACCATACGTAAGATGGATAGCTGGTGGGAATTTGCTTTCTGACTCAGGAAACTCAAACTGGGGCTCTGTGATGGCTTGGAAGGGTGAGATGGGGTGGGGATGGTAGGGAGGTTCAGGATGAAGGGGACCTGTGTATACCTATGGGTGATTCATATTGATGTGTGGCAGAAGCCAGCATAATATTGTAAATCAATTATCCTTCAATTACAAATAATTTTTTTTTTTAAGTGAAGGAGCTTTCCTCTTTGGACAAATGTTTGGGTGGAGGGATATGCTTAACAGAACAGGGCTTGCCTGCCTCTTATGGTTTGCGTTCTGAATTTCCATAGTCAACCTGGCAAATCTGGCTTCACCATAGAAAGTAATTGTGGCTGACCCAGAGAATCCCAGAAGTGGGGTCCACATGTGCCTTTAACAGAATCTACATGCCTTGATACTTCCGCTCACAATGAGCAAAAGACAATTCTTGTGAGATTTATGTTTTAATTTGCAAAAATTAGACGAATTCAGATGCTAAGCTGAAGGTTAATCGTTGTCTCTCACCTGAAAGCTGAACTCCCTTCAGCAAAGACACAAAGCAACTCTGTGGATCTCTGGAGAGCTCTACCTCTTATCTCACTGGCAGCCGAGGGCCTGAAACAGCTGGGAAAGAGCAGGAGTTTAAGTTGCTCTACGATGAGATACTTCACAAAACAGTCCTGCCTGTATTCCAGAGGCATATGTTAAGTCACGCTCTAGGGAATCTGAAAACACATTCTAGCCTCTTCAGGTGAAAGTTAGGGATGTGTTCAAGCTTTGGAACAGCTTTACTGATAATGTATGAAATCTGAACAGAGTTGTGAAAGGTCTGCCCTGATCTGGTCCCTAAAGTACTTAGAAATAGGTGTCTTCACTTCTTAGAAATTCTTTTTTCTTTTTAAAACACCATGAAGGGTCATTACAGTTGAGAAATGCCCCTTTTTTCCCAGAGCATTTCTGGTCTCGGGTTCTGTGTTTGGTCTTTCTAGTCATCTAAATTTTCTGTGAGCAGGGCACATTCAGCCAGTCCTGGTTGGCCTAGAATACACTCTGCATTTGCAGCCCTCTGGTTTAGTTTTCCTTCTCCTGATGAGAAAATAACTTACTTTCTAGCCCTGACTCTGATGTCATTTCCTTTCCTCTTCATGCCACAGAAGATTCCATTCTGGGAAGTGGCATTTAGGCTTCTGGGAAAGGTGAGGTATGGTATACACAGTTCATATAGAACTTTGGGTCCAGAATAGACATTGGCACAGCAGTAAACTCAGATGCCATTTGATACCAGCCAGCTCATTCTCACTCACCTCTTCCCTCTGCCAGAGAGTACCTCCAACCCTGACACCCAAAGTTTCACACTCATCTTCCCCTGCCTAGCTTTCTCTACTCATTGTTCTTGAAGACACAGCCCCAAGCATGGGTCTCTAGGAACCTCATTTCACGGAGTGGTGGTGAAGAGCAGGAATCTCAGAACCAGACTGTGTGGGTTCCAGACCTGGCTTTCCATTTACTAGTTGTGTAAACTCAGGCAAGTTACTTGATCTCTTTGTATCTCAGTTCCCTTATCTGTAAAATGAGGATTAAAATATTTTATCTACCACATAGTGTTGTCTGTATTTACTGAATTAATGTGACTGCTTTCTTGAATAGTGCTGGTCACTAGTAAGTACTATGTAAGGGTTAGCTAATATTTTCTGACATTTTTAAAATACTGCAGTTATTTCCTAAGTATTTCTTTTTTTTAAAGGACAGTTCTGGATTATTGGTCTTTTTTTCTTTTCTCTTTAAGTTGGAAGAATGTCCAGATTCTTCGACTCTCTCCTTCCTTTCTCCTTTTTACTTTCCTTGTGATTTCCTCTCTGTACCTGCACAGGGCAAAATGAGCCCAACTGGCTGATTCCTGGTGCAAAGGGTTCCTTGGGTAACACTTTGGAAATTTTGATGGTCTTAAAGGTGTGTCTCTTGATGTATCCCAATGTTTGTAACATGACATCAATGGCTTTCTTGACCTAACAGCAACAACCACACAGAAGTAGGAGTAGATACTTACATGGACTGGATCTTGTGATAGGTATATAGACCTATAATCTGTCTCTTTACAAACTTAATCTTAACTTTTAGAGACATGGTGGTAAATACCAGATGCAACAGCTAAAAGAGTGGAAGTGATCTCCTCTGGGAAGGGAAATGGGGAAGGGATGGATGGCCCAGAACTGCAATTGTCTTCTTGTACACTGCAGAATTATTTGACTTTCACCTGTTTCTTCTAGTATTTATCATCATTATCAACAAACATGCTTATACTTTCATTTCTTGATTTTTTTTCAGTTTTATATATTATCCTGTGGTTTCCTATAATTAGGAAATGAAGATTCAGCTCTCTTACAGCCCTTCTCCCATCATCTCAATATATTTCAGTTAGCTCAATACTGTATTTAGACAGTATACTGACTGTAAATATTATTTATAGCTGAGCCATGTAGTATGTAGTACACTTCTTTTATTGTATAATGCTGAGCATCCTTGGAGTTAAGAGCCATTATTTCTATTTATCAGTCACTTATTCAGTACCCTTGATATCTTCAAATATACCAGGTAGTTACCAGATTTGGTTTTGTTCATGCTATTTTTCCTCCAACTCCCCATCTTCCTGCCATAAGCCAGTAGTTACCTGGGTCTCTCCTCACCCTCACCAGAAAACAGTACTTTGATTTCTTTTACTCCTGTCTTTTGTTGGATGCTGGTTTTTTGAGTCTTATGTCATCTTTTTTTTGGTCAAATGGAGCACATTCTCCACTAGTCTCCTGAAAAAGGGAACAGAGAAGATAAATTTGTTGAGGCTTTTCACATGTGCGTATCTATTATCACATATACTCACAACAATCGGCAAAGTAGTTTTTCTTATACTTAGCTTATTGATAAGAAAACTGAAGTTTAAAGAGGTTTAAGGAATCTTCCCAACCTCACACAACCTCACACACAGGGAAGTAGAACTGAGAAAGAAATTGGCAGAGTTGTATACATGCAGACACACACTTAAAATATAGAATTGGCTAATACCATTTATCCTTAATTAATTTTATTTTTACAGAAACAAATTTAGAGAATTAATCTGAAGAGTATAAATTTTTTTTCATTCATTTAATTTTTTTGTCTTTCTAGCTTTGCCTTGACAATTAATTCACCATTCTTTTTGAATGATAATCCTAGATAAAAATGTCACTTTCTGTAATTAGAATATCAGCTTGAATAGTAAAAGATAATTTGATGGAGAAAGTTTACAGATACAACAAACTGAGTTTGACTATTCCATGTCAAATGAATGTTAGTTTGGATATTTAATTTTTTTTTCATGGGCATGATATAAATAGCAATAATACTACAAGGATTTATAGCTTCTGAGTAATTAAACAACTTATCTTAGAAATACTGGCTACAGTTTTTATTAGAGAAACAATCCTTCACTCTAAATTCTTTATTCAATTATGTGACTATTGAAACTGAAGTCTAGGTAGTGGCCCTAGATGGACATGGAAGCTTGGTGTGCTGCAATCTATGGGGGTCGCAAAGAGTCGGACACAACTGAGCGACTGAACTGAATGGACTTAGATGACCTTGAGTTCTCTTCTTTAGCTCTAACATGTTAAAATCACTTCACATAAAAATGAGTAACAGTATGTAAAAGGGATACCAATGATCAGTTCTTCCATAACTGTTATGAACTGAATGTTTGTGTTCCCTTAGTGTTCACATGTTGAAGTCCTAACCCCTAGTGTGATGGAATTTGGAGACTGGGCTTTAGGGAGGTAATTCGGTTTAGATGAGGCCGTGGGGGTGTGGCCCCCCGGTGGAATAGTGCCCTTATAAGAAGACAAGGAGAGACCAGAGTACACTCTTTTTCTCCACCATGCAAGGACACTGAGAGAAGGCTACTGTTTACAAACCAGGAAGGTGGAATTAAATTAGCTAGCACATTGATCTTGTACTTTCCAGTCTCCAGAACTGTTAGAAATAAATGTTTGTTGTTTAAACTACCCAGTCTATGGTATTTTGTTATAGTAGCCAAAGCACATAAATATAATAACCCATTTATTAAAATTTGGGATATTTTAAGACCTAGGATATTATGACAAGGAACATTTTATATTTAGAACAAACCATTTATGTGTTAGTCTAAAATATCATGTAATTTGGAGGTCTGTATAGCATTTTTTCAAAATCAGAGCTCTATAGTTGGAAACACTAGGGTTCAAATTTCACCCCTGCCACCATTGGCTGTGGGAATCTGAGCAAGTTTCTGCATTTGTGACATAGCATTAATAAGGCACATCTTGTAGGATACTGTGACAGTCAAGAGAGTAATGTCCATCAGGTACTTAGCATCATGCTTTGTATGTAATAAGTACATAATATAGATAAATTGGTTTTTAAAAATGACTTACATTTCTCTCTCTCTCTCTCTTTTTCCTCTCTCTCTCTCCCTTCTCCCTCTTTCCCTCTTTCCCTTTCTGAGGTGGCAAAGTCAGGCCCAAACCAAGAGTAGTTTCTTGACTAAGAAGTCTGTATTAGTCAGGATCAAATCACAAGGCAGGAAGTACAAAATCTTTTGAACAAGGGAAGTTTACTACAAAGAATTATTAATAGTGGAATGAAGTATCAGCGAAGTAACTTTGAGAGGTAAAGAGGACTGTAAAAGATACAGGGTTAGCAGATACAGGGAGCAACCACCACACCCTAGGGTGAGATACAGTGTCCGAGGCAGGACCCTCACCCCACCCCACTGAGACCCAGGCCTCCCTGCAGGGGCTAGGTGATGACTAGATGGCAGAAAAGTCACTGTAAGAGATGTACTTGTAGGACTGGCCAGGGATCTTCCCTCCATGTTGTCAGAGAAGGTTGTCCGCAGAAACTATCAAGCTTCAGAACTTGTGATGTGCTGGGGACACCTGCTGACCACTAGATGCTGCTGCAACTGGGAGCTGGGAAGGCTGCCCTCTGTAGGAGTCTAGTCCTCTGCTCTGAACTTCCAGGGCACTTTGAGGTCATCTGTACAAAATAAAGGTCAGCCCCCCCGGATTGCTAAATGATCATACTTACAGAATCCTAGGCATATGTATACACAAAACTTGGAACAGTGACCCAGGCTGGGGTGCCAGCTTGCATTGTCTAGGGCCCCAGGTGATGCCTCTGCTGCTTGAATTGCAATGCTAGACAGAGTGTGCTGCACCCAGATATTGGAGAAAGGTGCATGCTTCTGGAACTCAGCACAGAAAGGAAAGCAGTGGAAGAAAATTACTCTCTGCTGGAGACTGGAAAGAGATCCACCTGAGAACCAAGAAGAGAAACCTTCTTTTCCCCCAAATCTCTCTCTAGAACACTCTATGCATGTGTGTGTGTGTGCTCAGTTGTGTCCGACTGTTTGTGACCCCCATGGAATGTTGCTTGCCAGCCTCCTCTGCCCATGGGACTCTCCAGGCAAGAATCCTGGAGTGGGTTGTCATTTCCTCCTCCAGGGGATCTTCCCAACCCAGGGATTGAACTGGCATCTCCTGTGTCTCCTGCAGTGGTAGGTGGGTTCTTTACCACTGAGCCACCTGGGAACCCCAGCACTCTCTATAGATGAGGCTTCATATCTTGTTGAGTGGCAAAGGAGAAATATTTGCAAAGCCCAATTCTGTTACCATACTGCATGAAAAAAGGGTGACTTTGCAGCTGACCTGTAATAACTTCAATAACCTGTACCATGTCATAATCAGAAACTCACATACAAAGAAATCATCATATCAGGATAGTGTGCCCAGCACTGTGGGCCCTACAGAGGTCAAGAACAGTAATCCTTAATGGGGGATCAATATGACATATACCACTCCAGGTGTCTGACATCCAAGAAAGAAATTTTAAATCTTATACTCAGAGAACTTAAGGAGGAAGCAAGAAACAATTAGAATCGAGAGTTAAGTATGGTCGTACAAACTTTTCACCAAGCAATTACAGAGGTGGCCGATTTTTTAACTATGTTTTTGTGTAGCTTATGTCTTTTTAATCATCCACAGACACACTCAAACTGCTTTCTATTCAAGTATTTATTAAATTCCACAATAAAGTATATTTCTCTACAAGCATTATAAACCACAAATAAACATTACTTTAAAATCATACAAAATCATATCACAATATTCCACATGTGCCAGTTCTGAATTTCCCAAAGCCTGAAGATCATTACTTGGTAGGTTAGCCAGAATTGTTTTCTTTTTGTTTCTTTGTGTTTTTTGGTTAAAAAAAATTCTTTGTCGCACTTCTTATTTCTTGCCAATTTGTCACATTTGTTTTTTTTGCTATTGGTTCTCTTCAAAAATGCATCTTGGTAGGTAAAAGAACATGTTAGAATCCAATAAACCTGGTTTAAATTCCAGGTCTTACATCTTTTAACTTTGTAGGCTTAACCAATTTATCTCTATCCTTAGCATTTCAGTTTCTTCATCTTTGAAAGGAAAATGTATGTAAAAACCATATTCGTACAATGATAAACAGTCATATAACTTACATATAGACATACTTATGGCATTTGGTAGACTGTTGATACACTAGAAATGCTAGTTATCTTTTGAGGCTTAACTAGCATAAGAAAGGGGAGAACAAAAACTAATCAGTCTGTTTTCTGCTTGTTAATATTTGTGATAATGGAAGTGAAGGGAGGAAATTTTGAAATCATGGAAAAATACAGTTTGGCTGTCATCCATCTGTGGACGTCAGTTTGATGAATAGTCTCTAGAGTGAGAGAGGCGCAGACTTGGTCCTACCAATCAGAAAGTCTTAACAAATCAAGTTGTGAGTTTAGGGTGATGACAAGTCCATTTATTCATCTCTTTCTTTCTCTTAGGACTCTGGCTGCTTTGGTGCCCTCAGGAAATGATATAACATCAGAGTTAGATTAGATATTCTCCATAGACTTGGTTCTTGGATGTTATTATAACATTCTGAGAGCACACAGAATGTTTATATGTGCTGGATTCATCTGGCTTCTTCATGATGAGCTTTCATGATGAGCCAAGTCCAACTGGAAGAGCCCATGCAAACAAGATGATATCGTGATAAACTCACAGTCACCAGATGTTCTATTCTCTGCTCTCTCCCATGCGGCAAAAAGTGAAACTGCCAGCCTCTTGATTAAACCACGCTTCATCTTCTGTCGCATCCAAAATGCCAACTTCATAAATTATCTACTCCACCCATTCTTCACCCTGCAGTCCCCTGACTGCATCATATACCTTACACTCGACAGCATACCAGAAAACAAACGTTAAAAAATTCCCGAGAGAAAGCAGAACTTCTTGAAGAAGACAGAATTCAATTGTTCTGCTTTCATTTTCCTTATTAATTAAAATAATTTAAAAACCATACATTATAATAAAAGTATAACCCATAGGAATGGATTGATACCCAAGATGTATAAGGAGAGAGAAATCAAGCAAATATCTGTTTAAGACAACTTCAAAATCAACCCCAAATCAATTTTTTTCATGAAATGCTGGAAGAAGTTAATGGAAGATCACAAAATTATTTTAAAAAATTATGGAAAACAGTGAATAACAACGCAATTTTTTGAAACAGGGAAGAAGTCCACAAATGTTAGAAGAGAAGCTTCACCATGATCATGGGAAAGAGTAAGCAATGGATTATTAAATGGCAGCTTGTGAGCTCTCAGAAAGGAATGAAAGCTCTCTGGAGATCAGCATAGTTTTATATGACCAAATCATGTCAGCTCTCACATTTCCTTTACTGACAAGAGTTGTGAATGGGATAGAGCAGCAAAGTACTTTGGAAATGGTATATGTTAATTTCAGAAAGACAGTTACCAAAATATCTCTTGATGTACTTTGGGCAATTCATTAATTTGTTTATGACATGGTTAATAAACCCATATTATTTGCCAAAGATTATGCTTGTACTATGCAAGATATAAGAATGTAGCCTGGATGATGATAACTGTGGGTAGATTGAATACATTCTAAAATCTGTACTCCCAAAGTATGTACTAGAATTCTAACAGTTGGGAGTTAGCAAGACTGTA
Organism: Okapia johnstoni; assembly: GCA_024291935.2. Lineage (NCBI taxonomy): Eukaryota > Metazoa > Chordata > Mammalia > Artiodactyla > Giraffidae > Okapia > Okapia johnstoni. The sequence continues at coordinate 40,489,026 of CM044323.1, forward strand.
ACAGTCCTAGCTGTCCTATATTTTAATGAAAATTCTTAGCTACTAAGAACTGCTTGAGTTTAAGTGATATATTTGAAAACAGAATCAAGGCTGAGTGATAACTTGACAGGGTATAGTGATGGATTAAAACAGACAATGCAACATTAATTGGAAATGACACCAGATCTTGCACTTAGTTTCAAGAAATCAACTGCACAGGTAATAAAGAATCTTCATTAAAACAGATGCTCAAATGAAAACATCTTAGCTATTGCATTTCCCTGGAAGGCCACTATTTATTGTGACCTCTCTACCAAAAAATTAACAGAACTTGAGCTACCTGCTAGAGGCTCAAAGTCAGAATAAGAGTCCATCATATGGACACTACCTTATACTTGTCAGACCATTTCTACCATGTTGTGCTCAGCCTTGGATACTGAATTTTAAAAGGGACAGTCTATGTCTACCAGCATGCCAAGTTGAAGGCAACAGTACTATGTATGTTTTGGCAATCTTGTCGTAGAAAGTCAACTGAACTAATTGAAGGATGTCTGCACAGAGAAATGTAAACTCTCAAAGGAGATATAATAATTGTCTTTAAATGTTGAAGGGCTTCAATGTGGAAGAGGGATTTAACCAAGTTTGTGAGCTTGTGACCTTCAGAGCCTTGGGATACCCAAGGGACTGAGAGGTCTTATTTGCCGTGTAGGGTATTGGGGATTTGAAGTGAGTGGAAAAGAGGTGGTAGAAGGGGTTTGCTTGAAGGAAAAGCAATGTAATAAAAGGGAGAAGCAGAGACTGTCTGGTGAGTAGAGCAAAGCCTTTGAGATCAGGTACACCTGGATCCAAGTCCTGGCTTTAAACTAACTGTGTGATCTTGGGAAAGTTGTCTAACCACTCTAAATTCAGTTTATCACCTGTGAATTTGAAATAATTGTAGTAACTAATTCAGAAGATTGATATAGTGTGAAAATATGTGATGCATGTAGAGAGAGATGTGCAAGGTGTGTCATCAATTAATATTACCTTGTCTTTCTTCTTCTGTAATGCATTGGAGGAAAGTTAGGATTAGCATTTGAACATTAAATTGAGTTAGTTTTTGGCTTTCTAATGTAAGAATTTCTGATCTGTTGGAACTTCCCAATATTGCATCTTAAGTGATAATGAGCTCTCCTTCACTGGAATGTTCAGACAGGTTTGGGAAGGAGCTTTATATCCTATACAACATCATTCTAGAATGATCCTATTAGTTCCTAGGTTTTGTAAGCGTGATCTGTATTTAGCATCAAATATTTCTCACAGTTTTTCATATGATAGTGTTTGTATTTTTACTATTCAAGTGAAATAAGCAAAACATACTGAGTTATTACTGTGGAAAATATGAGTAACAGCTACAACGTACTGAGTTTTACTGTGTTGTATGTACTTTACAATAGCTCTACAATAAACTTTAGTACAGTAAACTCTCTGTAACAAACTCAGTGAGGCAGATGAGCAAACTGAGGCTTCTAGAACTTAAAAGCACTGGACTCGGGCTACAGAATTTATGTAGGACAGTGTAAGCTTTCAAATATTTTTTAAAAACCTAATTCTCATACAAATAAATAGTAAATGTGTGCCAAACTATTATTTAACTTATCACTGAGGAAATAAAAAAAAAGATGATGTTTTTTCAATGGAAGATATCAGAAACTGATTATGTTATATAGAATCCATGAAATAAAGAATGCTGGGATAAAAGTGCTAAATCAGGTATAAAAATTTTATTGCCTTAATTCCACGAGGGCAATAAAAATGTAATCTCTGGAGTTATCCTCTCTCCTGGACAGGACTCTGTGTTATCATTATTAAGCTGAGCAGGGAACAGCCTCCAGTACCAAGTTTCATGTGTCGAATGTTGCTGTTGTTTAGTCGCTAAGTCATGACTGACTCTTTTGTGACCTCATGGACTCCTCTGTCCATGGGATTTTCCAGGCAAGAGTACTGGAGTGGGTTGCCATTCCCTTCTCCAGGGGATTTTCCCAACCTAGGGATCAAACCTGTGTCTCCTGCATTGGCAGGTGGGGGCTTTACCACTGAGCCATCAGGCAAGCCCAGATGTGTAGACTATTTATTGAGAAATATTTGTGGGATCAGCACCTATGGAAGAGAGAATAATAAAGCACGAATGGGCAGAAGGAGAAGCTGAATTGTGACCCTGTCCCAGGGAGGACTGTTTTCTTAAGCTGGGAGGAAGGTGTTAGACTTTTATATACTTTTCTTTACATAATTTCACTTTCCAGCCATGAGCATGAGAAGCTGGTTACTCTTGGGTGGAGGCATGACTTGAGAAAGCCAGTTTTCTTCAGTGAAGCAATCCCCAAAGAGGACTGACAACTGAGGACTGTCTTTTGGTAGTATTTCTGGTAGTTGGGGGAATATGACCTTCATTTCAGGAGGGAGATCTGAGGAATAGCTTTCTCAGTCTACCATAAATAAAAATAAGTTGCATATTAGCATTCTATGCATTGAAGTCTAAATTTAAAATATTGTTAAATGTCTGGACCTTAATCAGTGGTAAACAGTAAGTCCAACAAACTTACATTTCCCTAGGTCCCAGAGAGTCACAATGGTTTGTCAGATAATCATTAGCATAACAACTAAGGATATGCAACTATCTTTTGCATCATTTAAAATGTTTTTTGGCATTTTATTTCTTTTTTATTTTTTAAATTATGAAAATATGATACTACATATACAGGAGACTTGGAATATACAGAGCAAAGTTATATATAATTACACTGTATATTACAATTATTTTTTGAAGTAGCTAAATTAAGATTTTTAGTTGGAGTTGGGCTTCCCTGAAAGCTCAGTTGGTAAAGAATCTGCCTGCAATGCAGGAGACCACAGTTTGATTCCTAGATTGGGAAAATCCCCTAGAGAAAGGATAGGCTACCCACTCCAGTATTCTTGGACTTCCCTTGTGGCTCAGCTGGTAAAGAATCCTCCTGCAATGCCAAAGACCTGGGTTCAATCCCTGGATTGGGAAGATCCCCTGAAGAAGGGAAAGGCTACCTACTCCTATATTCTGGCCTGGAGAATTTCAAGGACTGTACAGTCCTTGGAGTCGCAAAGAGTTAGACATGACTGAGTGACTTTCACTTTCAATATCAAACTCTCAAAAATTAATAGAATGGATAGGCAGAAAAGTAGGATATAATAAATCTGAAAAGCACTATGAACCAATTCAACATAATTAACGTTATTACAATTTTTACACAACAGCAGTATACGAATTATATTCAAATTCCCATAGACTGTCAACCAGGAGACACTGGAACATATCCAGGCACATAAAATAAGGCACAATGATTTCATGGTCTAAAGGTCCTGAAATCATACAGAGTTTGTTCTCTTATCATTGTGGCACTCTGTTAGAAATCAATATCAAAAGATATTTGAAAATAACCCACATATTTTCAAGTGCATTGTGACATTTACCAAAGGAGATCTTTGATTTAGCTATTGAAAGCCTCATTAAAGTTAAAAGACTGAAAAAACACAGAGGGTTATTGCAGAGAAGAAAGCATTTAAATGATAAATTAATATCAAAATGAGAAAGTAATATCAAAGATACCTTAAAAGCCCCAAGTATTTGGAAATTAAATGTCCACTTTTAAATGATACATGTGTCTAAGAAGCCATAACAAGGAAAATTAGAAAATATTTGTAACAATAAAAATGAAAAGAGAATTTATTAGAATTAGTTTCATGTGGCTGAAGCTGCTCAATGCAACTAAATACAATATGGAAACTTGAATGAGGTATGAAAACAAATAATGGACACTAGCATAAAATTTTATGAAATTTAAACAAAATCTGTAGTTAATAATACTGTACAATATGTTAATATCCTGTTTTTTTTTACAACATAGTATTTCTTTATAGTTTCAGAATTAGATTAGAAGTTTCAAGACTCATTCAATTTTTTTTTAAATCATTAAGGTAATAAGCTTTCTAGACTCTTAGCAGTAATACTAGCGCATCATTTAATTTTTTTCTCAACAATAGTAAGGAGATATGACTCCAAAGAAAGCTCTCATCAGTTAAGACAATATCATGAAGTAGTTAAGAATTGAACATCTTGAACTCGTTTTTAAAATATTAGCACAAATGAACACAAGATGTACTATTGCTTCAAACTATGGACATTTCTTGGTGAAATATGAATATGAGATGCTCTTCCCAGGGATTTGCAACCCATAGATTGCAAATAAAAGAATCAGATAATTTTAGGGCAATTTCTACCTCACAGATTCTGAAGTGCCTGTCTTCCTCAGAGAAAGAGCACACTATGGATATTTACTTTTTTTTCTTTTAAATTAATTTCTTTCTTTTAATTGGTGACTAATTACAATATTGTGGTGGTTTTCACCATATATTGACATGAATCAGCCATTGGTGTACAAGTGTGCCCCCATCCTGAACCCCCCTCTCACGCCATCCCTCATGCCTCTGGGTTGTCCCAGAGCACCGGCTTTGAGTGCCTTGCTTCATGCATCAAAAAACAGCAAGCAAAACCTCTTTCCTAAGCGTGCTTTTTTTCCTCACTAGTGACTGAAATTCTTTTAACAAGAACAAAATCTTGCATGTCATCACTAGTGTTAAAGCCTAAATTTAAATGACTTTATGAGCAACAACATTATGCAGTGGACATTATTATTGCTGACCATGAATTTCAGAAATTCTTTCCTTGCAGGCCTACTTTGAAGTAAGATGTGGCTTGTGACTTGATTTGGTCAATGAAATACGAGTGCAGTTATCATTTCCAGGCAGAAGCATTTATAAGCTGGTACATGATTTTCTCTGGTCTGTTTCCCAGTTGCAACAATTGGAGAAGCATGCATTAATGTGGAGGTGCCAACAGTTTGAAGAGGGCTGGAAGGCAGAATCACCACATGGAGGCTGTGTGCCCTGGAGAGCTGCCCATACCCTGCAGCAGACCTTGTGGGACTGAGACAGAAACTGTGTCAAGCCACTGAGATTTTTGCCTTTATGATGTTAGTATAACTGAGCTTAACTTACTAATAGAAACGAAGACTTCTATGTGTGCTAAGGTGTTACTGACTCAGATCATCTCCTTTCCTTTCAGCAGTTTTTGGCAGAAAGGAATGGTAAAGAGAAGCCAGGAAGGCATTTTTGAGGATACTCAGTCAAGAGAATGTGACGGATGTGAAAGGTGGACCATAAAGAAATCTGAGCACCAAAGAACTGATGCTTTTGAACTGTGGTGTTGGAGAAGACTCGAGAGTCCCTTGGACTGCAAAGAGATTCAATCAGTCAATCCTAAAAGAAATCAGTTCTGAATATTCGTTGGAAGGATTGATGCTAAAGCTGAAGCTCCAATATTTTAGCCACCTGATGCAAAGAACTAACTCATTGGTAAAGACCCTGATGCTGGGAAGGATTGAAGGCAGGAGGAGAAGGGGACGACAGAGGACGAGATGGTTGGATGGTTTCACTGACTCAATGGACATGAGTTTGAGCAAGCTCTGGGAGTTGGCGATGGACAGGGAAGCCTGGCGTGCTACAGTCCATGGGGTCACAAAGAGTCAGATGGGACTGAGTGACTGAACTGAACTGAGTCAAGAGAAAGGAAACCAGTTGGTGCAAACAAGGAAATATTTGTAACATTTTCAAGTTTGTCCTATGAGAAAGTTTCACTGATGTAGTTTATTAAAAGTATTTTTGTAATTTATTGGCAGTAAACATACTTTTGTAGAAGTGTTTTTGTCATATTAAAAGTTTCCTTCTGTTTCCTTCTTTCTTCCTCCTCCCTCCCTTCCTTCCTTCAAGATTTGATATCAGAGGAACTAGAGGAGAGAAACCCTGAAGTCTGAGTAGAAAGTCTCAAAAATTATATAAAGATTTTCTTACAGTTTACAGAATATTATGAGATTTCGAATATACATATTATATTTCAACCTGTGATAATTGAAAAGTGGTTTACCATTCAGAAGTCCTTCCAAGTACAAACAGCACATATCTAGGCCACTGAAAGTTTTATTAGTTACTACCTCCACTACTGGGAAAGTACATGTAAAATGTAAGTCACAATCTATATAGTTTCTAAAAATGTAATCTTCATTTTTTATTAGAGTCATACAGGCTTATAACAAGATCACAACCACAGTCCTATATTCACTCTACCCTTCCCATCTCTAAATTATACTTTCAAGAGTCAAATAAACTTCACTCTTTTAACAATTTTTTACAATATTTACCTTTAAATTTCATTTATTGCTTATAGTTCTCTTTTTCTATTTGTATTTTATGTGGTATATATTGAGTTACAACTAAGAATGAAGATTTACCTCCATTAAATTGGTAATTGTCCCAATTACCATCCCCTTATACACACCACCCTCCCCTAATTTTAAATATTATAATTTAAGTGAAATCAATATTCATGGATAATGCTATGACTATACATATTCACAACTAAGCCATGTAGTATATTATGAGACATTCTATTTTGTGTGTAAGTTTTATTTTCTCTGGATGTTATAATTATCTCTCAGTTTTTAAAGTTTAGTTTTCTAATTGCTGCTGCTGCTGCTTAGTCATTTCGGTTGTGTCCGACTCTGTGTGACCCCATGGACTGTAGCCTGCCAAACTTCTCTGTCCATGAAATTCTCCAGGCTATGGCTGGTTGCCATGCCCTTCTCCAGGGGATCTTCCTAACCAAAGAACTGAACCTGAGCCTCCCGCATTGCAGGCAGATTCTTGACCACTGAGACACAAGGGAAGCCCCAGTTTTCTAATTACTTAGCTCTAATTCAATGCTCTGACAAAATTATAAAATTATAAAAATCCCAGTGATGCATTCAAACACATTTGCTGGTCTCATTTTTGTTCTTGACACAGTCCTCCTGGAGTCCTCTATGTTCTGAAATTATTATGACCATTTGCTCTTTAGGCCTGCTGCCTAGATGTCCAAGTGCAATCTTCCTTTACTATGAATCTGCATGCCTTCTGCAATCATGAACATGCTTGAAAAGAATAAAAATTGGAAAAGCCCCATCAAAGAAATAGAAACCCTCAACAAAGAAACAGAAGGTACAAAGAAGAAGTCAATGGAAATTTTAGACTGGAAAAGTGCATAACCAAAATAAAAAAGTCATTGGATGGACTGAAGAGTGGAATGGATGGGACAGAGGAAGGAATCAGTGAACTAGAAGATAAAACAATAGAAATTACCCAATTTGATTAATATAGAAAAAAAATGACTGAAAAAAAATATGACCAGAGTCTGCCTTGGGTCCCTGTGGGATGATAATAAAAGATCTAACATTCATATCATCAGAATCCCAGAAGAGAGTAAGCAATGAGGCCCTGAAGGAGTACTCAAAGAAATAGTGGCTGAAAACTTCCTGAATTTAGCAAGAGGAAAAAAGCCCATAGATTCAAGAAACCTAGTGACCTCAAACAGGATAAGTCCAAATAAATCTATGCCAAGACATAACAATTAAACATCTGAAAATTAAAGACAAAGGAAAAAATTGAAAGCAGAGAGGAAAATGACATCTTACCCAAAAAGGAAAAAGCAGTTCCAGCAACAGTGGATTTTTCATCAGAAATCATGGAGGCCAGAGGGATTGGCAAAATATTTTTCCATTGCTGAAAGGAAATAATTATCAACTGGAATCTTTTACTCAGTGAAAATATTTGTCAGTAATGAAAAGGAAATCAAGACATTCTCAGATGAAAGAAAACTAAGAAATCTCTTATCAGCAGACCTAACCTAAAAGAATGGCTAAAGGAAATTCTTCAGACAGAAATCAATAAAATTAAAAACAGAAAACAATAGACCAATCAGTGAGACTGGTCCTTTGAAAAGATTAATAAAGTTGACAAACCTCTAGGAAGATTGACAAAGGAAAGAAACTGTGGACACACATACACAGTATCAGTAAAGAGACTCTGCAAACATCGAAAGGAAAATAATGGAATGCCACAAACAACTTTATACACACAAACTTGACAATTTTTAGAAAATGGGTCAATTCTTTGAAAAACTCCAACTACACAACTCACGCAATATGAAGTAGCCAATTTGAATAGCCCTATAAATATTAAGCAAATTGAATTTGTAACTTAAACATTTCTCACAGAACTCTCCAAACCTACATAGGTACTCTAGAGAATTTTATCAAATATTTAAAGGAGAACTGACAGCAATTCTATACAATCTCTTCCATAAAATAGAAGAAAGAATATGCCCCAACTTATTCTGTGAAGCTTACTATAGAGCTACAGTCATCAAAACTGTGAAATGTTAGCATTGGGACAAATACAGATCAATGGAACAGAATAGAGAACCCAGAAGTAGAACGTACACAACTGATTTGTTTACAAAGGTGCAAAAGCTATTAAATGGAGGAAAGGAACTTTTCAGCAAATGGCCCTGGAGCAGTTAAACATCCAGAGTGGAAAAAACCAAGACAGAAACTCAATCTAGTTCTCATAACTTACAGGAAGATTTAACTGGAAATGTGTCACAGACTTAGCTGCATTTTGTAAAACCGTAAAATTGCAAGAAAAAAACAGAAAAGAAAATCTTCCAGATTTAGGGCTAAGTGAAATATTCTTAGACTTAACACCAAAAGAATAATCCATAAAAGTAATGTTGATAAATCAGACTTCATTTAAAACATTGCTTTTTGAAAGATCCTGGTAAGAGATTGGGGCTTCCCAGATTGCTCAGTGGAAAGAATTCGCCTGCAGTACAGGAGACGCAAGAGACACAGGCTTGATCACTGGGTCGGGAAGATCCCCTGGAGGAGGAAGTGGCAACCCACTCCAGTATTCTTGCCTGAAGAATCCCATGGACAGGGGAGCCTGGCGAGCTATAGTCTATGGGATCGCAAAGAGTAGGACAAGACTGAGTGACTGAGCATGCACACACAAGAGATTGAGATAAGAAGCTACTGACTGGAGGAAAATATTTACAAACCATCTCTCTGAGAAAGAACTTGTATCTCACTATGTAAAAAACTCTCAAAACTTAACTGTAAAAATAGAAACAATTCAACAGAAAATAAGCAAAAGTATAAACAGACATTTGACTGTTGAGAAGATACAGTTGTCAAGTAAGCACATAAAAAAATATTCAACATCATTAGCCAATGAGATATCAGCATACACCTAACAGAATGATTAAAATAAGAAGTAGTAACATCACCAAATGTTGGTGAGGATATGGGAAAATTGGATTACTCATACACTGCTGGTGGGAATGTAAAATGTTATAGTCATTCTGGAAATATTTTGGCAGTTTCTTAAAAACTAAATGTGCAACTTTTGATCCAGCAATTCTACTTATAGGTATTTATCATAAAGAAATTAAGTGTTACGTTTACATAAAAACCTAAACATAAATATTTATAGCCCCTCCCCAAAGGAAACAACCCAGATGTCTTTCAATGGATGATTAAACAGTTATATGTCTGTACAACAGAACAATAAAAAAGGAATAAACTATTGAAGTATGTCATAACCTGGATGGATCATCAGAAAATTATAGCCTTTTAGAAAAGCCAATCCAAAAGTTTACATGATATGCAATTCCATTTATATAAGATTCTTGAAAAAACAAGACCATAGAAATGGATAACAGATAAGTGCTTCCCAGAGATTAAGGAGGTGTGGATGGGAGGGAAATATGTTCAGCTTTAAAAGTGAAATATGAAGGGTCTTCTTGGGATAGAAGTGCTCTGTATCTTGATTGCATCAATGCCAGTGTTCTGGTTGTGCTCTTGTACTATAGTTATACAGGATTACCACTGGGTAAAACTGAGTGAATGATGCAGAGATCGCTTTGAATTAGTTTACAACTGCATGTGAACCAATAACTATCTCAAAATACAACATTTAACTTAAAATACTATGGCATAATATGAAAAAATAGAATTTTGAAATATTTGGTAATTGACAGATAAACCAATAATTGCATATTGTATTTGTATATGTATATTTAGTAAACATATTTATACATGTTGCAATGTACATATATTTGTGTGTATATGAAAAAAACCCATGAATTTACTCTTTGGACACTTACAAAAGCATTGCCAACCCATGATACACACACACACACACACACACACACACACACACACACACACACATAAGGAATTGATATTTGAAGATTCAGCATTCACAGTTTACACTAGGATTTAAGAACTCCAGGGCATATAATGTGGAAAGTGTTAGTCATTCAGTCATGTCAGACTCTTTGTGACCCAGTAGACTGAAGCCTGCCAGGCTCCTCTATCCATGGAATTCTCCCAGCAAGAATACTGGAGTGGGATGCCATTTCCTTCACCAGTGGATCTTCTCAACCCAGGGATGGAACCTGAATCTCCTGCATTGCAGGCAGATTCTTTACCTTTTGAACCACCAGAGAAGCCCATCCGGGGCATGTAAGAACTTATAATTTTGCCAGTTAATGGATTTTTATTGACACATTGCAGTTCTGATGTGTGTTAGCAAGTTGTTTACCTAAGCAGGGGGCAACTGCAGCACAATTTTATGCTTTACTTTTCATTCCCTATTCTTTATATTATCCCTCATGCTATAAACTTTGTTTTTTTTTTACTAGCAATTAAGTAAGAGAAAGATACTAATTAAAGTGTAGTTAAATTTAGTGTTAGATACAGGGAAAAGACAAAGTGTTAATAAAGGAGCAAATCATTTATAACATAATTTCGTGTTTTTAAAATTTGAGGGATTCATCAAGGCATTGATATACATCCCTCAAGAATGTTGATGGTTCACAAATGCATATAAAATACATATTACCATTTCACTAAAGAAATTTAAGTATAAAGTAAGCAATTTTAATAGCAGAACAGAGTACATGAGGATTTTTGTTAAATTCATAAAGATTCTTACAATATAACTAAGGATGAGCTAATGACATTGAAGTCATATGAACACATAGTCAACATTTTTAAAACAGTGTTCTAATGCTGTGGTTGTAGTTGGAGGAGGCAGAGTTGTACCAGTAAATATTATTAGTATTATTTGTTATTAGTAATTAGCACTAGTAAGAACACTCAATATCCTTTTCTGTCCTTTAGGTTGAGACTTTTGCAGGGTGCTTTAAACAATCATCCAAATGATAAAGGAAGAATGCTACCCATTATTATATTTTCTTTTATTTTTTAGTGTATTTAGTACTGCTTCCCTCTTCAAACATCTATAGCTTCCAGTTTCACCGAATTTTGCCATTATAAATAAAACATTTGGAAAATGATTTTTTCAGAATGATCTTTTTCTTGCATGAAAATTTTAAGTTAAAATTTACTCCACTTTCATCACCTCACGTGAAACTTACAGTTCAATAAGTTTGTTTCACATGCGTTTTTAATAGCTGACCATGGAGCTTGAGTGAACGCTGACATCAGCTATAAAATGTTTGTGGGCAAATCAACACAGTCTTATAGTCATATATAAATCACGTAAAATGTATACTTAACTTTGACAGAACTTTGGCATAACTTTTAAATTCTCATTATCTGAGGACATATGGAATTGGGAAAAACATAAGAATTGTTTCTGGAACTTTCCAGTTCCCTCAGAAAATAATTGAGTGCTGATATACTTAGGATTCCAGAGTGAATTTTCCCCACCACAATCAACATTTTACAATGTCTGTAAGTGGTAATTCCCTTTTCCTCAAAGTTTCTTTAACTTATACTTAAGCAGGCGAGTCCCTTTTCCTCAAAGTTTCTTTAACTTTATACTTAAGCAGGCAAGTATTAGAGTTTTTGAGGAGAGTTAGAGAGAGAAGAGGGGGAATTAGTTATGCAGCCTACACATTTATTTTACATACCTTGTGTAAGCCTCAGAGTACTGGGCTGGAAATTTTAATCTTTTTTTTTTTTTTTTTTTTTTTGCAGAAACATAGAGATCTTACAAAAACTTTTAAACTGATAAATCTGATAAATTTGCCTTTCTAATATCCACTGTATACTAGAATGGAAAAAAAACTGTATTTGGAGTTAAAAACATACACATATATTTTAGGTTTAAGTTTTGGCTCTAGGCAATGTTCTTATGCTCAGACAAAAATGGAAAATCTTGTTCGTTGCAAAGCAGAAAGACAGATCTTTCCTAAATAGCCCAAGGACATGCATGTTTGTAAATATTAATATTGCTGTTATGTCAATATAGCTAGGAGACAGTTTTAGTTTCATTAGTTTCTCTCTATAGATGATCAACCTTTTTAAGTATATTATCCCGTTTTACTCTTTCTATCTGCTAAATTTATCAGTTCTTGTGAAAACTATTTGATACTTGTTTCTTTATATATTGGGTTTTTATGAGTTGCACATAGGTTCACAATAGTTATGTCATCAAGTAATGTACATATTTATGCATAACAATGCTTTTAACTCTGAATTCTGTTTGCTCTAATGGTACTACTTTTGCTATATTATCTTTCTCTTGGTTAGTATCATTTTCCATTCCTCCATTCTAAAACTTCCTATGCCGTTAAGTTCTAAACTTGAACTTGTAAATAGCTGAATTTTCTTTCTTTTTACTCAAGTTGAGAATATCTGCCTTTTAAATAAGTTTATCTCCCTTATATTTATAATGATTACATTTCCAGCATTTTATTTCTTTATCATGTAAGTCCTTCACTTTGGACTCATTCCTTCTTTGCATAACATCCTTATTCTGCCCTTTCTAATACTGGCTTCAAAGTTATACTTTCTGTTCTATATATTTGAGTCAGTTTCTCAATGACAATACAAACAACTTGTTGGGCTGTGTGATTCTTTGCTGTGAGAGCCAGTCCTGTGCATTGTAGGCTGCTTCTTAACAGCATGACTGACCTCTACTTTCTCCTAGAGTTAGGGCAACCAAACGTGTCTCCAGCCATTGCCAAATATCCCTTAGGGGGGAAACTCACTCCCATTTGAGGACCACTGTTTTAAAGGTTATCTGTCAATTGTCATGTGTACATATATATTAACAAAGCTTAATGTTGCAATGTATCTTCTGCCCAGAGAAGATGAGGACCTTAAAATGCTGTATTTGAACCACTTCCTTGTAGATTCAATTTCCTTCCTGGTAAAGTACTTTCTTCTGAAATGGCACTCTCTGTACTCACTGGGTTTGTATCTGAAAAATATGTTTATTTTAGTCTTACTTTTAAGTGACAGTTGAGATTGGTTTAGAAGAATAGTGTTACTTTTCCTCAGCAATTAGGAGATCTTACTCCAATTTTGTTTGGCATGTATCATTGCTCATGAGAAGTCTGCTGATCATTACTTGTAAATGATTTGTATTCTCTAAGTTTTTATTATTTCTCATCATCTTTGATGTTCTGTAGCTTTCTTATGGACTTCCCTGGTGGCTCAGACGGTAAAGAGTCTGCCTACAATGCGGGAGACCCAGGTTCAATCCCTGGATCGGGAAGATCCCCTGGAGAAGGAAATGGCCACCCACTCCAGTACTCTTGGCTGGAAAATCCCATGGATGGAGAAGCCTGGTGGGCTACAGTCCATGGGGTCGCAAAGAGTCGGACACGACTGAGCAACTTCATTTCACTTTAAGCCTTCTTATGACATTTTATTCTATTTGTGGATTTGTTTTTAAATTATCCCACTTAGGATTTAAGAAGCGTTTTTAATCTGAGCATTCACTCTTTCCTCAACTCTGGAAAATTCCCCAACATCGTCTCTTCAAATATTGCTTTCCCCTCATTTTATGGATTTTCTCCTGGAACTGTAGTAGAAATAAGTGGGAATATCTCATTCTTTGCGTCTCAACTGTCACATCTCATCCCTTTATCTGACTGTGTTTTGGTATCAGTGATTTCTTTATATTTCTCTATCATTTTATCAATTTTTCTTTGATACTGTCCAACACAGCTGCTTACACATCTGAGTTTTTTAATGTTAATAAACTACATTATTTAATTCTAGAATTTACATTTTCATCTTTATATCTGACTCCTCTCTTTTCCCCACAATGTTTATTCTTGAATTTTGGTTATATTATTTTCATCTCTGAAAATTGTAAACCTGCTTTTTAATATCTCTCTAAGATATGCACAAAGGTATTGATGAGATGTGAATTTTCCAATTTTTATAGCTGCCGTTTCTGATTTTGGCAATCTATTTTGTTTGAGTATGCTGAAATTTCTACAAATGGTCTCCTTGTCAGTGGGAGTTATTTTTCTTTTGGAGGATAAGGTGGCCTAAGTTGTCAGAGTGTCCTTTCAGTTATTAGGTAAATGTCTTGGCTCTGTGCTTCTCTCTGTGCACTAAGTAAACGTGCAAATTCAATAATCATGTCCACAAACTTGTGTTTTCTCTTTTTCTCAGTTACTATTATTCTTTCTGTAATCCACAGAGATTAGCTGCCCTATGCCATATCCTAAGGCTATCAGGTACTCTCTCTTCCTTTAAGATAGATAAGACAACTCACAGATTCTTTTCTTGGGAAGCTTAGTTCCATCTCTCAGACACCAAGCCCAAGGCCATCAGAAGCATCTTGGTGAAACTGTGTTAAAAATCCAGTCATGTAGACAGATGTTCAGTCTAGATATGCTATGGGACCCTGTAGTTCTCAGTCACTCTTTGTTAAAGTTTCCTCTTATTTTCTGGCACCAGGGAGTGCTCATTTTTTACTTTGGAGCTTGGGTTTGAATTTAAATTTTATTGGTTATATTTTATCAACATAATGTTAATATATAATTTCTATGTTAGAAGTTTTCCACTTCAGTTGAGTTTTCTGTATTGACTAGAACTGATTTAATTTTCTAATGTATCAATATTTCTTACTACTACTTTTGCTTCTATATCTTTAATTTTTTAAAAAAGAAACCATTATTTTATCCCATTTTACTTAGATTTTATTCTGTTCTCTCCTTGAAGCCTTCTACATCTGTTTCATAGAAACTGCCTCTTTTCATGTCCTGCTGAGAATACAAAACCTGTTTTGAAAAACCCCTGCTAGTTCATACAGTTTCACATAGTTCATACACTTTTCAGATGTCTGCACTTCCATTTTGCTTTAAGATGAAGTTCTTTCCTCTTTTATCTCCAATACATTTTTCATAAGTTCTACACTTTTTCTGGTTGACCGTCTAAATCCAGCCTCTACCCTCCTTCACCCTGTGGGCACTTGATATGAAACTAATACGTATGGACTCCATCAACAGACTGGAGAGTCTTCTGGCTTGCAGTTGAATTCAACCAGCAGGAGCATCTGTAGGCAAGGAGAGGACAGAGAGAGAATAAGGTTGGGACACTTATTTCCCTATCTTAATTCCTTCCAGGTTATTGACTTGGCACAGCACCTACGAGGGACCCTGTAATTGTATCTACCTTCTCTAGATTCCAAGATCTGTTACCTGACTTCATCCCTTCAGACTTGGTGTAGAAATGGCTACCTGTGGTTGCTGCCTGGGGATCTGCACCATCCTTCCTTGTATCTCTACATCCTGCCCACACCTTGGTAGAACAATCCCTTTATTGAATTATTTTCTTGTGTTACTTTTTGTTTGTTCTTTTCTGAGTCTTGATTTTAAAAGTTTTACTTCAGATATTATTTTTTGCTATTTTTTTTCTCATTCTTTATAGGGAGATGATCTATCTAGAGCAGCCAAAATACATGTGGAGTTTCCTTGGCCAGAGTCTTAAAATATGTTAGTCAGTTCTGTTTTCCACGTTTATAGCTTGAGTTTATTGTGTTCATATTACACGGCTTTGTTAGAATCGAATAAGAATTTATCCTATTCCATTGCCTAGCTCTCCAATATTCTCTGTATTGCTTCATGCCAGCTGTGACTCTCCTATTTAACTAGCCAAGTTACATTCTCCGTAGGAAGGGAATAAAATAGCACTTCCTGGCATACATAGATTCAGAAAAGGCTCTCTCTATATTTGTTTGTCATGAAAATGATCACTCAAGGGCTACTTCATCTAACTGAAGGGTTAAATCAAAGAGGAAAACTCCACGTTGAAAAGGTGAAACTGTAAAAAGACATGTGGAAGCATTCTGCTTCCTCTGGGCCAAGTACCTCTTGTCAGATTAGCCCTTCTGGGATTGATAAAAACTATCAATTCTTGAAAAACACAAACAAAACTACTACTTGATAGCGCTGAAGAGTAATAGAAACGTGGAAATTGGAGAAGAGATGATACTTGGAAGAAGAGAAAGAATTCTCGTGTTTCTTATTTG
This sequence comes from Okapia johnstoni, assembly GCA_024291935.2. Classification (NCBI taxonomy): domain Eukaryota; kingdom Metazoa; phylum Chordata; class Mammalia; order Artiodactyla; family Giraffidae; genus Okapia; species Okapia johnstoni. Next base: position 40,505,250 of record CM044323.1, read on the forward strand.
TAAAACATTTATCCTCCACCTCCAGGGATTGCTAAAACTGATGAAAAATGCACAGTGTTACCTGCTTGAAGAACCAGAAGACAGGGTTCAGTGGGCAACTGCAGCCACTGAAATATGAAGAGGAAAAACACCAGAAAAGGAGAAAGCTAGAAAGAAGGAGCCTCAGATTCTGTGTATAACTCTGCCCAAATCTCTGGAAGCTCAGCTAAAGCTAAAAGAACTGAACAGAGATTTGAGAGTCTACCCACAGCAGGGAAACAGAGTTTGGTACTTTGCTTTCAACCAAATAAACTGCTTTCTGTAAAAAAAAAAAAAAGAAAGAAAATTGCAGGTATTTCCTTACTGAACTTATCAGTCCAGGGCAAAGCTTATCTGGTGTAGGGAGGGTTTCCTTCCTTTCAGTTCTGTTTCTTTCCCATTTTTGTTCCCCTACTTTCTACCTCCCGCCCTCTGCCAACTCCTTGAGATGTTTTCTTAAACCTCCATTCATCCTTCTACAAACCAGACAGAATCTCCTATTCCTTTTGCTACCTTGTTTTTCAGTCATTACTTGTAAGGAACAAAAACACACTGAAAATAGCTCATCAATAAAAAAGAAGTTATTCAAAGTGAATAACCATTCAAAGCAAAGAAATTCAAGATGGGTGAAAGAGGTGGACTTCATGCAGAGGAAGCTGGGCCTAGTAACAAAGTCATGCGGCCTAGAAAAAGGGAGATAGTTCTCTTTCCAAAGCTACATTACTCTTTTGTCATTGCTTGTTTCCTCATCCAATATTGAAATCCGAACTAGAGCTCTCCCCCGAAAGTCTACATTACTACTTGGCCTCCATTCCCAAAATGACTCATTCTTTGAGTATCCAAATTGCCAGAAAAACCAAAGCAAAGAGAAAGAAAGCTACTGTTTGTATTGGCTGACTTTGAGATCTGGTGCTTAATACTCCATCCCATCAGCAGTGGCTGTTGAGATAACATCTGTGATACATTTGTTGAGGAAATGGGAAGAATGGGTTACATCACCCTCACAGAGTCCTCTTGGATGCAGAATATTTTCTTAGACGAAGGCATGCAAATGTGTTGTCAAATATACTGCAATCACTTAAATCAATAATTTTTGGTGATACTCGTATAGCTCTTAATAACAATAGATAATTATTTCACGATGGGGACACTGCCAGGATACGTGTTAAGGCCAAAAATATTTCTTTTGCTGTACTCCTCCCCTCGAAAACCAGAGTTGCATAAATCAAGGAAATGGTCATTGTATGTCAAGCGCCCTAGGCATATGTTTTTCCAAAATTCACATATCATGGGGGCGGGGCTAAGATGGCGGAGGAATCAGGAACGGATAGACCACTCTCTCCCCCACAAATTTATCGAAAGAACATCTGAAAGCTGAGCAAAGTTCACAAGACTACTTCTTAACGCTGCAGAGACGTCAGAACATTAATCAAGTCAGTCGCAATATCTTCAGAAGGAGTAGGAAAAATTATAAAGATAAAAAGAGAGAACAAAAGAGTTAGGGACGGAGACCCGTCCCGGGGAGGGAGTTGTAAAAGAGGAGAAATTTTAAGCACCAGGAAACCTTCTCACCCGGCGGGTTTGGGGGAATATTTCGAATCTCAGAGGGCACACATAACCGGAGAATCAATTAGATAAAACCACTGATTACGTGCCTAAAGGCAACTTCCAGTAAAGAACCCCAACGCCCCATCCGCCCACCAGCAGTGGGGCCTGAACGGAGAGGAGCGGGCGGCACTGCTTAGGGTAAGGACCTGGGCCGAATGCCTAGGGCAATCTGAGGCAGCTAACGTGAGATAGTACCTAAACTGTGGGACAGCCAGGGAGAGAGAACTATCCCGGAAAAGCCCAAAGCTAATGCACTGCCGGCCTGCTCACAGAACAAAGGACTGAGCGATACAGGGGAAGAGCAGCCGGCCGCGGACCGCCCCATCCCCCGCCGACACAGCGGGCAGGCGGACAGCCATACCGGAAAGGGGCAAATCGTCCCCCAGATAGGGCACCCCCAACCAAACTGCAAACAGGCTCCCATTTTCTAAGCAAAGACTGCCTGAGATCCCAGAGGGTCTACCGCCTCCGGGAAGGGTCCGCAGTCCAGAACTAGCTCACCAAACCGACTCAAAGCAACAACCCGGAGTCCTGGGAGCCGGGTCCGCGCCCGTAAACCGAGGCGGTGACCAGGGAGGTGATAAGCCGCACCGCCCCGTCCAGGGGAGAGTGAGACTCGCCAAACACTGGCTGCCTGAGCTGCTCCAGACCGGGAAACGGCGCAAACCGCCGGCCCAACCGAGGTCTGCGCCTTTGTGGAGTACCCGGAACGCGCCAAAATAACGCGAACCGATGCAGGGACCATGGAGGTATAAGCCGCACCGCCCGACAGGGGAGAGGGCGCTTGCCAAACTCCTGGCTCCTGAGCCGCCCTGACCGGGAACGGCGCAAACCGCCGGCCCCAACCGAGTCTGCGCCTTTGTGGAGTAACCCGGGAACCCTGAACCTGAGCATTTTAAAACCTGGGAAGTGCGCGCATATTCCGGCCCCACCCCCCGCAGAGTAACCTGAAGCCTAAGAGGCAAAAAAAAAGGAGCAAAAGAGAGAAGAAAAGAAAAATAAAGAGCAGGGTAGACAGGGAAAGCAAACACGCCGTGAGCGGGGTGAACCCATTGTGGCCGAGACACTGCGAGCTCACCACACACACGCCAGTGATATTGGTTGCCAGTGGTCCTCTCTCCCCACAGTCCAGGCTGAGCAAGTGAACCTAAAGAGACCACCTCCGCCTTGTGGCAGGGCGAAAGTAGACACTGAAGAGACCTCCAAACAATAACAATAAACAGAGGGAATAGCGCGATGGTGAAGGACAGGCCAACAGATAAAAATCCCTGTAGTTAAGCACTGACTGCATTGAAAGGGGCCCTTATAGATCTTGAAAAAGTATAAGCAGACTCAAGGACCTATCTGAAACTGAAGAGACCCCACACGGCTCACAACTGCTCCAGAGAAAGTCCCGGATATATATATTTTACTATTATCATTTTTTAATTTTTTAAATTTTTTTTAATTTTTTTCTTTCTTTTTCTTTAAGACCTCTATACACTTTAATTTTCATTCTCATAACCACTACTACCTTGGAAAAAAATACAACCCTATTTTTAAAACAAACTGCGTACATATATCTTATACTTTTGTTTTTTCTTTTTTCTTATTTATTTTATTTTATTTTATTTTATTTTTTACCGTTTTTTCCTGATTTTCTTTTTTTACTGTTAAACTGTTTTACTTCTTTTTTCTTTATATACTGTTTTCTTTTTTCTTTTTTATAGTGTATGATTTATAAGAGTCTGAACCTCTACTCTAGATTTTAATCTTTGTTTTACATTTTGATATCAATTTTGTGCATTTAAGAATACAATCTTTAGTACCCATTATACTCAGGAGTGTGATTACTGGCTTATTACTCTCTCCCTCTATTGACGCTCTTTCTTCCTCCCCCAGGGAACCTCTATCTCCCACCTCATCCTTCTCTTCTCAACCCAATTCTGTGAATCTCTGAGGTGTTCTGGGAACCGGAAAACACTTCGGGAACAGAATACTGCCCAGATCTCTCTCTCCCCACTTGATTCCTCCCTTTCTACTCATCCTCACCTCTATTGCCTTCCTCCCCCCTCTCTATGTATCTCTGTGAACCTCTCTGAGGGCTCCAGACTGTGGAGAGCACAGAGGAAGTGGCTTACTGGCTAGACTGTCTCCCCACGTTTGATCCCCCTCCTCTCCTCCTGTCACCTCAACCTCCCTCCCTTCACCGCTCCATGTAACTCATGAACTCTCTGGTATCCTCACTGTGGAGAATCTTTCACCTTTAACCTAAAAGTTTTATTATTGATCTTGTATGGATGGAGTAGTCTTGAGGCTACTCAAGAAATAAGACTGAAAGCGCCAAGGAAAACAATAATAATAAGAGATCTTCCAAAACTTCACATAACACTGAAACCAAGCTCCACCCAAGAGCCAAATAAAGTTCCAGAGCAAGACATACCGCGCAAACTCTCCAGCACACACAGGAACATAGCCCCTGAATCATCAATATACAGGCTGCCCAGAGGCACACCAAATCCATAACATCTCAAAACTCAATACTGGACACTCCATTGCACTCTGCACAAAGGAGAAAGAAATCCACTCCCCACCAGAATACCGACACAAGCTCCCCCAACCAGAAACCTTGACAAAGCACGGGTTGGGGGCCCCCCCGCCCCCCCCCCCCCCCCATCCACCCCACCACAGTGAGAACCTCCACAATAAAGAGGAACTTCAAACTACCAGTAAACAGAAAGTCCACGCCTAACGCACCAAAAGCAATCTAAACAAGATGAAAAGGCAGAGAAATAACTCAACAAGTAAAGGAAAAAGAGAATGCCAACCAAACCAAACAAAAGGAAGAGGAGATAGGGAATCTATCTGAAAAAGATTTAGAATAATGATAGTAAAAATGATCCAAAATATGAAAATAAAATGGAGTTTACAGATAAATAGCCTGGAGACAAGATTGAGAAGATGCAAGAAATGTTTACCAAGGACCTAGAAGAAATAAAAGGATCAATATATATTGAATAATGAAATAAAGGAATAAAAGACACACTGAGGAACCACAGTAGAATAACATAGCAGAAGATAGGGATAAGTGAGGTAGAAGATAGAATGGTGAAATAACCGAGCATAGAGGAAAAAAGAAAAAAGAATCAAAAGAAATGAACAGGAAACCAGGACCTCAGGACAATAAGAAACGCCCAACATTCGAATCAGAGGAGTCCCAGAAGAAGAAGATAAAAGAAAAGGCCCTGAAAAAGATACTTCGAGGAATAATAGTTTGAAAATTTCCCTAAAAATGAGGAAGGAAATATCACAGAATCCAAGAACCCCAGAGAGTCCCAAACAGGATAAACCAAGGCGAAACACCCCAAGACACATCTTAATCAAATTAAACACAGATCAAACCAAAGAACATATTTAAAAGCAGCAAGGGCAAACAACTAATAACACACAAGAGGACCCCCATAAGGATAACAGCTATCTTCAATAGAAACTCTCAGGCTAAGAAGGGAATGGCAGGACATACTTATAGTAATGAAGAAAAAATCTACAACCCAGATTAACTGTAACCGCAAGGACATCATTCCAGATATGAAGAGGAATTCAAAAGCTTTACAGACACAAGAACTGAGGGTAATTCAGCACCACCAAAACCAGCTCTCCATCAAATGCTAAAGGATCTTCTCTAAACAGGAAACACAGAAAGGATGTTAAACACGAACTTAAAACTACAAAGTAAATGCAACGGGACCATACATAATCAATAATTACCTTAAATGTAAGTGGGTTGAATGCCCCAACCAAAAGACAAAGAGTGGCTGAGTGGATACAAAAACAAGACCCACATATGCTGTCAACGAGAGACCCATCCTCTCAAAACTAGGGACACATACAGACTGAAAGTGAGGGATGGAAAAATATATTTCATGCATATGGAGACCAAAAGAAGCAGAGTCGCAATACTCATTTCATATAAAATTAGACTTAAATAAAGGCCTGTGAAAAGGGACAAAGAACGGACACTACATAATGATCAAAGGGTCATCCAAGAAGAAGATGTAACAATTATAAATATGATATGCACCCAACATAGGAGCACCACAATAAATAAGGCAACTACTAACAAGTATGAAGGGGAAATTAACAATAACACAATAATAAGTGGTGACTTTAATACTCCACTCACACCTATGGATAGGATCAACTAAACAGAAAATAACAAGGAAATCACAAAACGTTAAATTATACAATTAGACAAATTAGATTTAATCGATATTTTCAGGACTTTCCATCCCAAAACAAGCATTTCACCTTTTCTCAAGTGCACACGGAACTTCTCCAGATAGATCACATCCTGGGCCATAAATCTAGCCTTGGAAATTCCAAAAATTGAAATCATCCCAGCCATCTTCTCTGACCACAATGCAGTAAGATTATACTCAATTACAGAAAAAAACTATTAAAAATTCCAACAGATGGAGGCTAAACAACACGCTCTGATAACCAACAAATCACAGAAGAAATCAAAAAAGAAACAAAATAAGCATAGAAATAGAATGAAAATGAAAACACAACAACCCAAAACCTATGGACCACTGTAAAAGCAATGCTAAGGAAGGTTCATAGCAATACAGGCGTACCCAATAAACAAGAAAAAAATCAGATAAATAAACTAACTCTACACCTAAAGCAACTAGAAAGGAAGAAATGAAGAACCCCAGGGTTAGTAGAAGGTAAAGAAATCTTAAAATTATGGCAGAAATAAATGCAAAAGAAACAAAAGAGACTATAGCAAAAAATCAACAAAACTAAAAGCTGGTTTTTCGAGAAGATAAACAAAATTTGACAGCCATTAGGCCAGACTCATCAAGAACAAAGGGAGAAGAAATCAGATCAACAAAATTAGAAATGAAAAATGGAGAGATCACAACAGACTACACAGAAATACAAAGAGCATAAAGACTACTACCAACAGCTATAGCCAATAAAAATGGACCAACTTGAAGAAATGGACAATTCTTAGAAAAGTAAAACTTTCACTATGAACCAGGAAGAAATAGAAGATCTTAACAGATCCCATCACAAGCACGGAAATCAAAACTGTAATCAGAAATCTCCAGCAAACAAAACCCAGACCAACGGCATCACCAGCGGAATTCTACCAAAAATTTAGAGAAGACTAACACCTATCCTAACTCAAACTCTTCCAGAGAATTGCAGAAGATGGTAAACTTCCAAACTCATTCTTTGATGCCACCCATCAACCTAATTCCAAAACAGACAAAGATGTCACAAAAAAGAAAACTAACAGGCCAATATCTCTAATGAACATAGATGGGAAAAATCCAAACTAAAATTCTAGCAAACAGCAATCCAACATCATATAAAAAAGATCAACATCATGACCAGTGGGCTTTATCCAGATGCAAGGTTTCTTTAACATCCGCAAATCAATCATGGTAATTTCAACCATAGTTAACAAATTGAAAGATAAGAACAATAATTAATTATCTCAATAGATGCAGAAAAAAGCCTTTGACAAAATTCAACATCCATTTATGATAAAAACTTCTCCAGAAAGCAGGAATAGAAGAACATACCTCCAACATAATAAAAGCTATATATGACAAACCCACGCAAACATTATCCTCAATGGTGAAAAATTGAAAGCATTTCCCCTAAAGTCTGGAACAAGGCAAGGATGCCCACTTTTCACCACTACTATTCAACATAGTTTTGAAGTTTTGGCCACAGCAATCAAGCGGAAAAAGAAATAAAAGAATACAGATAGGAAAAGAAGAAGTAAAACTCTCAACTGTTTGCAGATGACAATATCCTCTACATAGAAAACCCTAAAGATCTACCAGAAAACTACTAGAGCTAATCAATGAATATAGTAAAGTTGCAGGATACAAAATTAACACACAGAAATCCCTTGCATTCCTATACACCAATACTGAGAAAACAGAAAGATAAATTAAGGAAACAATACCATTCCATTGCTACCAAAAAGAAATAAAATACTTTAGGAATATTTCTATCTAAAGAAACAAAGGACTTATATATAGAACTAAACTATAAAACACTGATGAAAGAAATCAAGAGGACCAAACAGATGGAGAAATATTACCGTGTTCAGGATTGGAAGAATCAATATAGTGGAAAATGAGTAACTACCCAAAGCAATCTATAGATACAATGCAATCCCTATCAAGGCTACCAATGATATTTTTCACAGAACTAGAACAAATCATTTTCACAATTTGTATGGAATATAAAAACCTCGAATAGCCAAAGCAATCTTGAGAAAGAAAATGGAACTGGAGGAATCAACCTAGCCTGACTTCAATCTCTACTACAAAGCCACAGTCATCAGGACAGTGTTGGTACTGGCACAAGGCTAGAAATATAGATCAAATGGAACAAAATATAAGCCAGAGATAAACCCACGCACTCTATGGGCACCTTATCTTGACAAAGGAGGCAAGAGTATACAATGGAGAAAAGACAATCTCTTTAACAAGTGGTGCTGGAAAACTGGTCAACCCACTTGTAAAAGAATGAAACTTAACACTTCCTAACACCATACACAAAAATAAACTCAAAATGGATTAAAGATCTAAATGTACAGACCAGAACTATAAAAACTCCTAGAGGAGAAACATATGCAAAACACTCTCCTACAATAATATCACAGCAGATCCTCCATGACCCAGCCCCCCAGAATATTGAAAATAAAAGCAAAAATAAACAAATGGGACCTAATTAAAATTAAAAGCTTTTGCACAACAAAGGAAACTATAAGCAAGGTGAAAAGACAGCCTTCAGAATGGGAGAAAATAATAGCAAACGAAGCAACAGACAAACAATTAATCTCAAAATATACAATCAACTCCTGCAGCCTGAATTCCAGAAAATAAACGACCCAATCAAAAAATGGCCAAAGAACTATAACAGACATTTCTCCAAAAAGACAACAGTATGGCTAACAAACACATGAAAAAGATCCTCAACATCATCATAATTAAGAAATGCAAATCAAAACCACAATGAGGGTAACCAATACACACCAGTCATAATGGCCGCTTCCAAAAGTCTACAAGCACTAAATGCTGGAGAGGGTGTGGAGAAAAGGGAACCCTCTTACACTGTTGGTGGGAATGCAAACTAGTACAGCCACTATGGAGAACAGTGTGGAGATTCCTTAAAAAAACTGGGAATAACTGCCATATGACCCAGCAATCCCACTGCTAGCATGACACACTGAGGAAAACCAAATTGAACAGAGATGCGTGTACCCCAATGTTCATCGCAGCACTGTTTACAATAGCCAGGACATGGAAGCAACCTAGATGTCCATCGGCAGACGAATGGATAAGGAAGCTGTGGTACATATACACAATGGAATATTACTCAGCCATTAAAAAGAATACATTTGAATCGTCTATTGAGATGGATGAAACGGAGGCCACCCCCCCCCCCCCCCCACCCATTATACAGAGTGAAGTGAGCCAGAAGAAAAAGCACCAATACATAGACTAGCATGTATATGGAAATTTGAAAGATGGTAATGGTACCCTATATGTGAGACAGAATAGAGAGACACAGATTCATAGAACATCCCTGTGGATCTGAGGGAGAAGGTGAGGGTGGGACGTTCTGGGACAATAAATATGAAACATTATATTGTCATCATGTGAAGCGGAACACCATTCCATGTTTTAATGCATGGGATGGAGCTCAGGATGGAGTGTTGGGATTACACAGAGGGATTGGAAGGGAGGGAGGTGGAGGAGGGTTCGGAGGGGGACAACATGGGAACCCATGGCTGATTCAAGTCAATGTATGCAAAAACTACCACAATATTGTTTAAAGTAAATTAGCCCCCAACTAAAATAATTAAATTACAAAAAAAAAAAACAAAATTCACATAGCATGTGGGTTTGATGTATTATCTAATTTTCTAACGGTGGCAACAGACCAATAGTGGTAGATGTTATATAGGCAAACGCATTCTCTCTTTGTATTATTTTCCATCCAGGACCTCTAAATATTCTTTTGTCAATTATCATATATATAATCCTTTTTTAAAACTGAAAGAGTAAAATGTTAACACCCAGTAAAAGACTCTATGGGAACATAGGGACTACATCAAAATGTTAACGATGGTTATCTCTGTGAGTGATTTTCTTTTATTTAAAAAATGCTAAAATATTCTATAACTAATTGTATTGCTTTAATAATAGAAAATTAGCTTCATAAAAGTAACGCATTCTAAGTGCACAGGGGTAAATATTTTTGTAAATGAGAACCATGCGTATAAATAAATGATTAAAGTTTTGTAAACATGTAAGTATGGTTGAGAAAAGCACAGAAGTAAAAACCAGGACAGCTTAGAGTAAAGAGAATGCCAGAAAATAGCAAATAACTTTAGAGCTACCAAAAAAAAAAAGAAAATAAGAAATAATGGTCAATATAAAAGACAATAAAGGAAAACCAGAAGTAGACTTTGACATTTACCCTTAAATATATGCAGTAGAATCTTGAGTAAAAACTGCTGACAACAGACATCCACTAAAAACTTACAATTTGAGGAAGTTCTCAGTAATTAAAATATTACCTTTTGCCATTTTCTCTAAATTTTCAATCTTTAGCTCCTAAGAGACATATATTAGAACACCTCATTCTGTTTCGTGTCCCTGAATATAACACCTGGACTGGCCTAAGGGCTCGAATCAATGTTCAAATGGGTCTTGCTCTTTGAGAAGATGTTGCCCATTTGAGCAGTCTTGTCTTGATAATACTCAGCCCAAACCTGATATCTGATGCCTCAGGTCTGCTTTGTCTGTAGATCTGGCGTCACCAACTTTCATGTTTTCTTTGGCTTCCCAATATTTCTCTTCCATGGACCAGAGACTTGCTCTATGTCCAGGAGACAAAAGTGAGGCCACTTTTGAAGTGGGATGGGAGACCTCATGGAGGTGTGAGGATGATGATCCAGTCCTGAGTCACTGCACGTTCTAGGTTCACTCAGGGGATTGAATTCTTGGTCCTCTCCACCTTTAACATACTTTGTCCGGACATCTTATGGCCTTGTTCTTCAATTTTATTCGTTTTTATTCAAGTGCCATTCAATGAGATCCTTGATGAAAACTATTTAAAATGGAAGTAAGGTTTTATGTCAGTTTCTTGATTTGAAGATAGTTTATATTTGACTCTCAAAACTGCATGAAGTACAGCACTCTGGTTATAAGATGTTTGGGAGACTTTTTCTTCCACCTTTGCTGAGCCAAAATTCCATGTTGTCTCATTTAATGGTGACTGAGCTTTCTCTCATTCTTTCTTTTACCGAGGGTAAAATCTTTTAGGGATAGTGTAGTCGCAGCTTTACTGGGAATCTGTTTTCTAACTCTCTGTCTTGAGTGGATCCTTTGTCATGTTTCTAACTCTGGGATGGGTTTATAAAGTGAAAGTGAAAGTCGCTCAGGTGTGTCCGACTCTTTGCGACCCCTTGGACTATACGGTCCGTGTAATTCTCCAGGCCAGAATACTGGGGTGGGTATCCTTTCCCTTCTCCAACACAGGGCCATCAAACTCAGGTCTCCCACCTTGCAGGCAGATGGGTTTATAAATCTCAAAGTTATTACTATGACTAATCAAACTCCCAAAGATAATTGCTACCTCAGCTTACTGCTTATCACTATGGTTGCAGTTGTTGTTATTGTTCAGCCACTCAGTCGTGTCCGACTACTTGAGACCCCATGGACTGCAGCACACCAGGCTTCCCTGTCCTTCACTATCTCCCAGAGTTTGCTTACGTCCATCACCATCCAACCATCTCATCCTCTGTCATCCCCTTCTTCTCCTGCCTTCAATCTTTCCCAGAATCAGGGATTTTTCCAATGAGCTGCCTTTTCCCATCAGGTGGCCAAAATATTGGAGCTTAAGCTTCAGCATCAGTCCTTCTAACCAATATTCAGGACTGATTTCCTTTAGGATCTCCTCGCTGTCCAAGGGACTCTCAAGAGTCTTCTCCAACACCACAGTTCAAAAGCATTAATTCTTTGGTGCTCAGCCTTCTTCATGGTCCAACTCTCACATCCATACATGACTACTGGAAAAACCATAGCTTTGACTACTAGATGGACCTTTGCTGGCTGTAATGTCTCTGCATTTTAATACATTGTCTAGCTCTTCGTTTTAGTGTTTGGGAATTTTTCCATTATATTCCTATGATCTCAGCTATATATTTATAAAGATATTTACTACTATATTATTTTTTATCACACTTCTAGGAGGGATAATTAATTTTTTATCTAACATATCTCATTGCTGGAAATGAAAAATAAAATCAGTGTGTTAAAATATTGACAATGGTACAAGATTAAAAATATAAAAGCTTAGTAGTGTACCAGTTAGAAGACTAGTACAAAGCAGTTCTTTTTAAAGACTATTTTTTTAGAGCACTTTCAGGTTTACAACAAAATCCAGAAGAAGGATTTCTCATATACCCCCTGCCACCACACATGCATACATCATATAATGGTATGTTGTTTTACCAAGGATGAACTTACACTGACACATATAATCCCTCAAAGTCCACAGTTTACCTTAAGTTTCACTGTTGTTTCTGTATATTCTGTGTATTTGTGCATAATGACATATGTGCTCAGTTGGTCAGTCTTGTTGACTCTTTGTGACCCCATGGACTGTAACCTGCTAGGCTCCTCTGGAATAGGTTGCCCTTTCCTACTTCAGGGGGTCTTTCTGACCCAGGAATCAAACCCACATCTCCTGCATTGGCAGGTGAATTCTTTACCACTGAGCCACTTGGGAAGCCGCTATCATGGCATTATAACATCATTCAAATTATTTTCACTGCCCTAGAACTCCTGTTTGTTCTGCCTACTCATGTTCCCCTGTTCCCATCACCTCTGGAAACCACTAGTTTTTTGCCATCTCCATACTTTTACCTTTTCCAAAATATCATATAACTGGATGCATAAATTATCTAACCTTTTCAGATTGGCATCTTTCAATCAGTAATATGCATTTACATTTCCTTTCATGGCTTGATAATTTTTTTTTTTTTTTACTGCTAAATATTTCATTGCTTGTATGTTCCATTCACCCACTGAAGGATAGACTGGTTGTTTTGGCAGTTTTGGCAATTATGAATAAAGCTGCTATAAACATCTGTGTATAAAATGGATAACTAACAAGGACCTACTGTATAGCACATGAAACTTTATTCAATGTTATGTATCAGCCTGGATGGGACGAGGATTTGGGGGAGAATGGATACATGTATATGTATGGCTGAGTTCCTTTACTGTTCATCTGAAAGTATCACAAAATTGTTAACTGGCTATACCCCAATACAAAATAAAAAGTTTAAAGTTAGAAAAAATAAATATCTGTGTGTAGTTTATTTTAATGGATTTAGGTTTTCAACTCCTATAGAATTCCTGATACAAGCAAATGTGATTAGTGGACTATCTGGTAAAATGTGTTAGGTTTTAAAAGAAACCCCCAAACTGTCTTCCAAAATAGCTCTACCATTTTGCATTCCCACCAGCAAAATATGAGAGTTCCTGTTGCTCCTTATCCTCACCAGAATTTCATACTGTCAGTGTTTCAGAATTTGGCCATTCTCAATAAGAATGTAGTGGTTATACAAAATTTCCCTGACTTGACCAAATAAAAGTTATGTTATAAGGAAAATAAGGAAGATTTAAACAAACATCCCCTGTTTTGTTTGGGCCACCTCTCTCATCCCATGTGCAGTGTTGCATTTGCACTACCACATTAACAAAGAGCTCGTTCAGAGATAGGAGTGACTCCAAACTGTAAGAAAATTGTTTTTCCCCTTCTTCGATGCTAACAATATAACTTCTCAGAAGAAAAGCACCTTCCCAACTCTGTAAGGGGTTCATGGTGGACTTGCGCTTGCTTTGTACAGCTTACCTTGACTATGTATCCTTTGGCAAACTTTAGTGTACGAACATCAATGGCTGTTTTGATGTACAAATCTTTGTCTTGTGAAAAAATTATATGTACTGTGCCTTCAACTTCCTAATGGTTAAATAGTTGTCATGGCTTTCTGAGAATTTGTCTCCCATTTATACTCCTCAGTAGTGGCTCGAATAAAATCCATCTGTCTTCTTAACTTTATTTTTTAATGAATTTTAATCAACGAGATTTAACAATTTTACATGTTAGTCAGTTCACAAATTAGAATAATAGATTTAGATAATTCAGAAATTGTTTTGTACTTATTGAGTATGAAAGTGGTGGAGGAAATATGAATGCAAAGCAGGATAAATTGGGGATGGGAGTAAGTAGTTGAATAAAAGAGCATCATTCTTTATATGAGAAGTAAAACATAGGGCTTTGACTTTCACAGAGAGGGCAAGGGAAGATGTCTTTAACAAGCTTAAAATACCAAGAGCTTATTTTATTATCTTCTCTTAGGACAAAGGAGCCTGGAGGGCTACAGTCCATGGGGTCGCAAAAAGTCTGACACGACTGAGTAACACTTTCTTAAGACTTAGATAGGAGCAGTCTCCTTCTATAAACATTAAATAAAAATTACAGAAAGAATCCAAAAATTACTGTGTTGCGGTGTTCAGTAGAATTAAGTTATGTTCTGATTCTGAGACCCCCATGGACTGCAGAACGCCAGGCTCCCCTGTCCTTCACTATCTCCTGGAGTTTGATCAAATTCACATCCATTGAGTTGGTGATCTTACCATCTCATCCTCTGTTGCCCCTTCTCCTCTTGCCTTCAATCTTTCCCAGCATCAGGTCTTTTCCAATGAGTCGGTTCTTTGCATGAATGTGCCAAAGTATTGGAGCTTCAGCTTCAGCATCAGTCCTTCCAATGAATATTCAGGGTTGATTTCCTTTAGGATTGACTAGTTTGATCTCCTTGCAGTCCAAGGGACTCTCAAGAGTCTTCTCCAGCACCACAGTTCGAAAGCATCAATTCTTCAGCACTCAGCCTTCCTATGGTTCAACTCTCAATTTGTACTGCCTACTACTAAAAAAATCATAGCTTTTGACTATATGGACATTTGTCAGTAAAGTGATAAAGCCTTTTAATACACTGTTTGGTTTGTCATAGCTTTTCTTCCAAGGAATAAGCGTCTTTGAATTTCATGGCTGCAGTCACTGTCTGCAGTGATTTTGGATCCCAAGAAAATAAAATCTGTCACTGGCTTCCACAACTTATGGTACCAAGAAAATATGAAAGTATCCTAGTGGGATACCACTGCCAGCAAGAGTCAGTCCCTAAGGAAAAGGGAGGTTACTCTGGATAGTTTAATAGTTACAGGTCTTGAGAGTGGAACCTAACTTATTAGGAATTCCCATTTTCACAATATAATTTCATGTCCATGGTTAATAGTTATCCATTAGTCGTTCATTGACTAAGTGTGATTGTATGTCCTAAGGTAACTTGTGGTAAAAAGCAACATATTTCTTAGTGAAATTTGTTTTCAAAGTGTTGAATGCATGAAGCAATTCTGAATCTAGGTTAGTGAAGGTGTTTGGGGTAAGCATTGTAAATTCTGTCACAAAATTGCAAATGGAACCATCTTAACCTTTGTAAAATATGCTCTTCTTTGCCCACTTATTTGAAAATAAGCTGCTTTCATGAAATGCAATAGTAAACCCCCTCATGACATGTCATGTACAGACAACTTTCTCTATTGCGAGAATAAAGTGTAAGAGTCAAGAGGGCAGGTAGACTTCTTCTCTTGCCTTTCTGCTACATGGTATGATGAACAGGGATTTAAATTGTTAGCATATGGTGTTGAATAAACCTACTAAGATCATTAGACACCACCAATTAGTTAACACTTACAAAGCTGAAGGGAGTTCAAGAGATTTTTCTTGTTCAGACATTTAGGCAGATGATTATCTAAAATCAGAAATACCCAACTATTTGATAGGATCAGCTCATTAATCAAGTAGCTGGTATGGCACAGAGTAACATAACATCAAAAGATTATAAACTTCAGCAATGGTAGGAGGTCCTGATTGAAATTGCTACCATATACCCTCCTCTTTCCTTTTACAGTTTTCAGGTAGCTATCCACTTTTTTTCTCTGTTTCCGACTGCAAGTATAAGTAACTCCCGCAAAATAATATGTGGGGGCTTCAACTTTGGCTATGATGAAGATATTATAACAGATAAATACCCTCATAAGAAAAATTGGAAATGAACACTACACAGTACATACATCAAAACCACAACCTGTCTGAAGGTGTTATAGAGCTTCTCAGAATCCAGGATTTGGTTCAGGAATCTTTAGAGATGAAAATGTAATGACATGAGTCCACACTCTGCTTGTGGTGATACTCTTGATACTATTGTATGCCGAATTTTTCATCTTGGGTGTGGTGAGAGACTGAGGAAAATACTAAGGGCAGCAGAGCCGGCAGGAACTTGAGCAATCCTATGAGTTTAAGAAACAAAAGTAGATGTAAGAAACCTGTGAGGGAGGCCAAGGTGCTGAGGGTCTAAGATTTGGGAGACAAATAGGGATAAAGAAAAATGTTTTAGAAGTGGTAAAAGAGGAATGGGACCTATTTCTCCTCTAAGTATGTTGATTTGTAAGCTCACAGGGCAAGATATCCAAAATTAAGCAAAAATAAAAATCAAGCAAAATTTTCAGTTAGTCTCCTTTCTTTGCTGGGAAAAAAAAAAAAAAGAGACAGAAATAGGTAGGAAAGAATATCCCCCAATGGGATAAAAACAACCTTGGGTTTTACATTTAAAGGCTTCTCAACAAGACCTCTGAAGAGGGGTGGTTGTTTTACATGCCAGGGACAGAGTTTCAAACATTGATCATGTCTGAAAAACAGCATCATTCACCTAGACTGAGACCATCTGCCACACACTCTGGCTGGCATGTCAGAAATGAGTGTTAAGTCTCTGGAGAAAGATAATGTGATCCAGAGTCTACTCACTATTTTTATCATGCACAATGACTGAATAACAAAAAAAAAAAATTACGAGCGTACCAAGAATCATGACCAAGAGAAAAAAGATCAACAATAGCAATCAGTCGTAAGTTGATGCCAGCTATTGCAAATAGAAACTAAGACATGAAATTTATGGTAATTAACATGTTGAAGAATAATGGAGTGGAGAGACAGTCTAAAATTTAAAAAAAAAAATTATAAAAAAATTTTTTATTTTATTCAATCAGTGATCTAAATCCATTAAAATGAAATTTAGCACTAAACATATAATTTAAAATAGAAATGCAAATCAATGTGTTTTAATAGCAAATGACACATCTGACAAAAGGATACACGTCTAAAAAGACAAGAAAGACAAGCACAGAAAGTAAAAGGAAAGGGAATACAAGAAGATACCAAAAGACACATGAACACAATGGAAAGTACCTATATATGTTAATTTTGATGATAAATGAAACTGTAATGGAGCAGAAGCAAGATTGGAAGACCAAATGATTGAGAAAGATTCAAAAGTGATGAGAATAATCAGGCAAAAGGTGTCATGAAGAGCTATGAACTTAAAGTCATGGATAATATGGAAACACAAACCAACCAAAAAACATGCAACTTGCATCCATAGGTAAAAGTGTTTCAAACTAAAGATGGGGAAAAATATAAAGACCAGAGAAAGCTTAGACAAAACATAAATTAACCTTACAAAGCAATAATAAACTAATAGAATGACTCTCATATGGATCACAAGTCAAATAATGGAATGGTATCTTCAAGATGTTGAAAGAAAGAAAATTGCCAATCCAGAATTACTCTTTCCTTAGTGAAAATTTTCTTCAAAAATAGAGGTCAAATAAAAATGCTTGTAGGTAATGATTCTGAGAATTCTGCACTTGGAGGCCAGCACTATAAGAAATGTTAAAGGGTTTGATACTAAACAGAAATGATTCCAAATAGAAATATGGAAATAAGGAAGGAATGAAAAGCAACAAAATGGTAACTATGAGTAACTCCAAGCAATTATTCACCATGCAAAGCAACAACAATCCTGATTTCCCAGGAAGATTAACATAATTTTTAACCTAATATTTAGTAAATACTTTTCAGAAGCACATCTTTTCTTTTCATCTAATGTTCTCTTTCCTTTGAGCTATGGAAAATCTACTTCTAATAGTGAACGATGAGATGTCATCTAGGTTTATTTTAATCTCATTTTATTTTTGTTAACATGTATGGTGGCTGCCCTATCCTAGACCTTTCCCTGACCCCTTGACTGTTCCCTTTGTCAGGTTTAAATTTTGAGCAAAGCCATTGTATGCAGCAGACCTTTGACAATTCTGGTGCCTAGATTATATTTATCTTATTTTGTCTGGCTGTCCTTGTTTTTTTTGCTTTGTTTTGTTTTTGGTAATTGCTTTATCCATATAACCTCTCTGTCAAGGAAAGTTCCCAGGGCTCCTTTTCTTTCTTTCTTTTGTCTATCCACTTTTTTTTTTTAATGACTACATGTCCCAAGCTAATATTTGTTCACACCTGTATCATTTATGGGTCACTGGGCTTCCCTGGTGGCTCAGATGGTAAAGCGTCTGCCTGCAATGCGGGAGACCCGGGTTCGATCTCTGGGTCGGGCAGATCCCCTGCAGAAGGAAATGGCAGCCCACTCTAGTACTCTTGCCTGGAAAATTCCATGGATGGAGGAGCCTGAGTTGGACATGACTGAGCGAATTCCCTTTATAATTTATGTACCCAGATACTTATAGACTTTGAATGACAAGTTTAAAAACTACTTCCTATGTAAGAAACAGAAATTAAAAAAAATATATTTTGTGACAAAACCCACTCTGAACTAGAGATAGACACTGAAAAACAGACAAGGTCTCAGTGTTTTATTGATTTTAAATATATGCACCTTATTTATAGCCATAGGTGCTATTATCATTCAGAATCTTGGATATGCTTGGTCAAGGACTACACAGAGTCTGCCTGGAATATGGCACATCATTCAGCAGCCCAATGATTTATTGTCATTTCAAATGGATATTCTTTAAATGTTTGTTTAATATTTATTTAGTAGGGACAGGAAGGGGCCTACTTTTAATGAACTGCCTATCTATTATGTTTAAACTATGTAATTTAATTTATGTACAAAATATTACATAGTATTGTATTTTCCTTGGAATTATCCTTTATTTTACAACCCTTCTATTACTCACGGCTTATAAGGTATTAGTCACTCAATCACTATGACTAGAGGTAATCACAAGGTTATAGTCTTACTCAAAAATGCATTTTAAAATCCTTTCTGCTTATTTTCATGGTGAAAAAAAATGTTTCCTACTTCTTTCCAGTAATTTCCCTCCTTCTTTTCCTATTTTTATTTTTATTGAGATGTAATTGACATGTAGTATTGTGTATGTTTATGGTATACATTTATACATTGCAATACAATTACCATCACATTATTTGCTAACAGCTCTATGAGGTCACATAATTATCATTTCTTCTCTGTGGTGAGAACAGTTATGATCTAGTTTCTTAACAACTTTGTAGTTTGTAATACAATACCGCTGATGATAATTATTGTGCTGTGCATGGATATCCAGAACAAATTTTAACACTAGTCACAAGTTTGTACCCTTAAAAACATCTCAGTTGCCTCATGAAAGTCCCTGAACCCGCTGCCGTTCTAGAAGGCACATAGAATGTTCAGAACTGAGATGATAAAACCTGCTTCTGGTCATTGCACTGTGTCTGTGTGATTTTGGTTGGAAGTTTCTGCTGACAGTGACTATGCCATGTTAGGGGCCTCTCAGCTGTCTGGTCTCTGAGTTGAGAGTAGGCTTGTCAGCAGTTGGAATGCATATAAAGCAAGCTGGCTGTCAAACTGCAGAACCACTCAAGCAAGATAGGGTGGCGCTAGTGAGGCTTGTTCTGAAACCAATGTCCACTTCAGGGCACTGTCTACAACAGTGGCAGTGTAACCAAATTACATTCTGTCAGTTATATCAGGAATTCTGTCTGGAAAGTCAGGTGAATTGGCACCAATGCCTGGTTTGCTGCAATGGAGCTGTAGCACAATTTATTGGAGTGGCCTTAGGTATTAATATGAGCTTCCCTGGTGGCTCAGATGGTAAAGAATCTGCCTACAATGGAGCAGACCTGGGTTCGACACCCAGGTCAAGAAGATCTCTTGGAGTAGGGGATGGCAACCCACTCCAGTATTCTTGCCTGGAGAATCCCATGGACAGGAGGAGCCTGGTGACTACAGTCCATGGGGTCGCGAGAGTCGGACATGACTGAGAGACTAATACTTTAGGTATTAATAGCTTCCTGTCTTGAGGCTCAATTGTGTTTTCCAGTCTGACTCTATTGATACTGCAACCAGCAGAATCCCCACCTTTCCCTTTCTAAGCCATCTCGTCCAAGGTTTTTATATATATATATATATATATATATAGGTAATTTTGCAGTTTTTTTTTTTTGCCATTTAGTATATCTTTCATGAGCATTTTAAATTAGATGATGAGAGTATTTCAGATCATGCCAACATGTAAAATGGGCCTAACTGGAATTGTTTTTCCAATACTTATGGTGCTTCTCTTATACCATTCCTTCAGGAGAAGCAAAACTCAACATATCTTAGGGTTAAATTCCATAATCCCAATGCAAGTTGGTGATGCTACGTCTATACCATATTTTACGATTTATAAGAGTTTTTCATTGTGGAAACAATCCAGGCAATGAACTGCAAACAGTAGGGGAAGAAAGATCAGAGGGCTCTGCACAGGGATGTCAGTTGGCTTTCTTTTCAGTCTCTAAAATTTACTCTGAAAAACAGGGATAAATTTATGTATTATCTTGTCTACTTTATGTGAGAAATTCGTGTTCTTCCTAGGGATGGTTGTACTCTCTGATTCTGTAGGGGTGTGTGTGTGTGTGTGTGTGTGTGTGTGTGTGTTATATCATTGTGTGTGAAATAATTACTTTCACTTTAAGTTAAGGATCTATTTTGTTCCCTTTTGGTTTTGCATCAGTTTAGTATTTTCTGGCATTCATCAAACTTTAAATGATACCAGGCCCATAATTACTTATTTCTAATTTCTAAATTGTTCTCTTGACTACATTGATAGTGGAAGAATGACATAAGAAGAAATACACGTCACTTCACTGTCAATCCATTTAATATATTTAAAAATATTTTTAGTATATGTTTATCCAGTTTACAGCATTTTTATAAAGATGGGATAATTTATATTATTATTTCTTTCCCCATGAAATCTGTCTTGAATACTTAAAAGACTAGGTAATTTAAAATATTTTATTTTTGAAAGATTCAAGATGTTTCACATTCATAGTATATCACATGAGAATAAGATATTTCGGAATGTTTGTTCTGTGGAGAAACAGAGTTAAATACTATACAGTTCATAGGATGACTCATAATTTAACTGTGTCAAGATTGCATATCCCATAGTTGATTGTATTTAATAGCTTAGTATTATTGGGAAGATTTGATTGCTAACCTTTTTTTAACTGCAGAAGTATTTTTTTTCTAAGTGTTGCTGCTGCTAAGTCACTTCAGTCGTGTCCGACTCTGTGCGACCCCATAGACGGCAGCCCACCAGGCTCCCCCGTCCCTGGGATTCTCCAGGCAAGAACGTTGGAGTGGGTTGCCATTTCCTTCTCCAATGCGTGAATGTGAAAACTGAAAGTGAAGTCTCTCAGTCGTGTCCGACTCTTAGCGACCCTATGGACTGTAGCCTACCAGGCTCCTCCATCCATGGGATTTTCCAGGCAAGAGTAGTAGACTGGGGTGCCATGTTAGCATATTAAAAATGAATAAAATATTAAATAAAACTTTAACAAAATATTTTCATCTTTCCCAGTGTGTTGAGAATCTAGCACTTATTAGTACACAAAATTAAGATAAAAATATTCTAAGGACTAAATAATGAAAATACTAAAATTTGTCCATAATGTAAAAAGTAAAAATAAATCATTCAAATCTATATAAACACATTGAAAAGGGGTTTGAATACTTGTAAAACTCCTTTTAGGCAAAGGGATTTTCAGAAAAATGGCTTTAGGAAACAGTCTTTTTTTGTAACTGTAAAATTTCTAAATCTATCATAAAATTTATTCACACATGTGTAAATGTTTTACATTACTATTCATAAACATATTTTTACCCTCCAACACATTCCTAAATATAAATAGATAGGAATAAATATAAATACAGTGTACACATATGTTTATATATGTGCATATATTATATCTATACACATGTATATCAATTATCCATTATCACAATACTATTACATAACAAACAACCAGGACAGGAAACTTAGAAAGAAATAAAACAATATACATTTATTTGTCTCACACTAACATGCTCAGGTGCTCTTAGCTGGGCTGGCTGGTGCATCTGCAGTCAGCTGGAGTGACAAGGCAGCTCAGCTGATAGAAGCTGGCTTTTCTTGCACCATTAAGGATGGACTGCTTTTGACTGATGTAGGATGTCTGGGCTGAAATGACTAGGGTGATGTGGTCCTGCTACGTTGACTTTCAGCCATCAGCAGACTAGCCTGGTTGTGTTCATAGCTGGTAGAAGTACAAGAGCAATAACAGACACTTGTGTGCTTTTTTTTTCCATCCCTCATTGCACCATCACTGCTAGCCTCCCCTAAGGAAAGCAAAATCACATAGCTGAGTTCAAAATCAAGGGGTAGGGAAATATACTCCATCTTTGTTTGAGGGAAGACATGCAAAGTCATGTAGCAAGAGTGTGAATGAAAGGAGAGGTGAACAGTTGGAGGCATTAACACAATCCATATATTGAAACTTTTGTAATTAGGTTTTTAAATGAGACTTGTCTTGATAGAATTAGGAGTCTTTTGAACTAGAACTCAGTCAAGGACTATCTATAATTAATAAAAGAAAGGTCTTGAAATTTTCTCTAATATTAAGTGAAGATAACAGTTTTCCTTTGACAGATATTTTAGTCAAAATTAAATATTTCTTTTAATTATAAATAAGATTCCATTAGTGAAGGTGGAATTGAGTATGTCCTAAAAGGATCTGAAAGCACATGGTAAAGAGTGGGGAGGAAAATCGTGAGCATGATGTGTGTGACTACCTTTTAGAATTCTGTGACATTGTGTTTTCTCTCTGCTTGTAATATGTCTTGCACTTCTCTTCTTTCCTCATGTTCCGACATCATAGAAACACTTAACGGCACTTAAGCTGCATCAGGGCAAAGAAAACAAATGAACAAGCTGAAACAAATGGATTTCACTTCCAAATTCAAAGCATGAGACCGAGAGAAAAAAAAAAAATCCCAAGGGTTTGGAAACTAGTCCTGGCAGTCAGCATCTTAAAGGGGATTTTATGCCCACATAAGATATACTAGAATGGGATGGAAAGAAAAGTAGAGATCAAAGCTGTATAGTCTAAATCATGAAACTGGGAAGATGGAATACAATCGAGTGAAGCTTCTCAGAACAAAGGCGCTCGAGTCTCACCCTTCTAATGCTTGTTATTTCTAAATATTTACAGGCTTGACAGGCAATGCTACAATTATCCCTCCCAGTTATTAAATCCACTCTGTATTAGTAATGTTTTTGGAAGCCTTATGTGCTAAGTTGCTTGCCTGTGGAAAAATAAGCTTTTTTCCTTAATGATTGCTTAAGAAAGAACAAGTGAAAGATGAAGTATTAAAAAAATCTATCTGGACTATGACTTCATTTTAACGAAGGATGTTTTAGGAGACAAAAGAAAAATAAATTAATGTTAAAAACAAAGGAGAAAACTCCTATAAATCTCCTATAAATTGTAAACATGTAAAAAGCAAAGCTCTATTTTGACTGCTGGAATATTCTGTACCCAGTTGTAACCATGAGAGAGTTTCTAATGAGTCGGTCTAAAGCATTTACACCTGGGGTTGTTCTTAGAGCCATGCAGTTACTTTAGGAAAGAGAGAAAAGTCAAGGGACCAGTAGAAAATGGAGATAACACAAACCTGAATTTGCTAGCACATGCTTTTAAAATCCACAGTACCTGTGATTTAAAAACTACCTTCAACAATTGCTGAGGTAATTCATTCCACTATCAGAGTACCTTAACACTTTTGAGATAGGACTCCCTTGAGAGGCTAATCTGAGCTCTCCTTTCTTGGAACATTCAGAAACCAGAATTTTAGATCCATTCTGTAGAAAGGAAGTAGTGATTTGAGTTCTATTGAAAAATATTATAACCTTGATGAGTTTTAAAATATAAAACACAACAGTTCAGTTCAGTTCCGTCGCTCAGTCGTGTTGGACTCTTTGTGACTCCATGAACCGCGGCACGCCAGGCCTCCCAGTCCATCACAAACTCCCGGAGTTTACCCAAACTCATGTTCATTGAGTCGGTGATGTCATTCAACAATCTCATCTTCTGTCCTCCCGCCCTCAATCTTTCCCAGCATCAGGGTGGGATCATTTTCAAATGAGTCAGCTCTTTGCATCAGGTGACCAAAGTATTGGAGTTTCAGCTTCAACATCAGTCCTTCCAAAGAATATTCAGGACTGATTTCCTTTAGGATGGACTGGTTGGATCTCCTTTCAGTCCAAGGGACTCTCAAGAGTCTTCTCCAACAGCACAGTTCAAAAGCATCAATTCTTAGATGCTCAGCTTTCTTTTCTCAGCTTTTCTTTTTTGCATTATATTTTTAAATAATTTTATGTGTCATTATTTTGAATCTCACCTATAGGGGAGTCATTTAAGTATATGTTTGATTCCATACTAGCTATTTTTTCTGTAGTCCTCTTCAGCTCTCCCCCCACCCCCAGTTTTATTCAGAAATAATCGACATATATGAATGTGTAAGCATTAACATTATGCTTAATCGCTAAGTAGTGTATGACTCTTCTGCGACCCCATGGACTGCAGCCTGCCAGGTTCCTCTGTCCATGGGATTCTCCAGGAAGAATTCTGGTGTGGGTAGCCATTCCCTTCTCCTGGTGATCTTTACAACCCAGGGATCAAACCCGGGTCTCCTACATTTCAGGTGAATTCTTTTTATCATCAGAGCCACCAGGGAAGCCCTATGAGGTGATGGTCTGATGCGCAATCTACAGAGTAGGACCCCAGCCAGGGAGACTCCTCTATGTACCTGACACTCAGAACAACATAGAAGGACCCCAGGCAAGAGAGCCTTCTATGTGCCTGAACGGGCAGAACTAGGGAGAGAGACTGGCCAAAGAGGCCTTCTAATCGCCAGCTACCAGAGGCTTGAAGAAAGACTCTGATAGGACCATAACTCCTGCAGCGGAAGCAGTCCTGTGCCCCTGTATACTTGGAGCCGCCAGGATCCGCACAAGCCAAGCAGCTGCGCCACCTTCACGCTCAACCCTCACTGTGGCAGAGCTGCCACAGGCAAAAAAAGTTTTGCGTCTAAGTGCACAGGGTCGCTTTGGTCGTGTCTGACTCTGCGATCCTATAGACTGTGGCCTGTCAGGCTTCTCTGTCAGGGAGGGGTGTTCTCCAGGCAAAAATACTGGAGTGTATTGGCCAATACTTGTTGCCATACCCTTCTAGAGCACTAGTTTTCCTGCTGCCCTAGCCGCCATCTCTACTGAGTACCTGGTGCTGCCAGAACCTCTGCAACACAAACAGCTGCACCACATCCACACCTGGCCCTCACAGGGGCAAACCCAAGTCCTCCAGGGCAGACCCAGGAGCAAACCCCAGTGGATGACCCACATGCAGATGTGGAAATAAAACCACAATTGAAACCCAGGGGCAGTGTGACTAAGGAAGAAGACACAAAACCTTCCCACCAACTGTACAAGCTGCAGATAAATCCACACAATCAACTAGCCAGACTCTGTGTCTATGGAATATATAAAAGGTCATTGAGAGCTCCCACAAAAGAAAATGCACTAATTCTGACAGCTGTGGACATTTGAGGCAAGAACACACAGGAGTAGGGACAGATTAGAATCTGAGCTGCCCTCAGAGTAGGTCCAAAGACCAGCAGAGTATTGGAGGGCATCCTAGGGAGGTGAGGTGAACTGTGACTCCCAGCGAGGGAAAGGACTCTTGACAGCAGTGACTAAAGAAAAACATTTATCATTCTTATATTTTGACTTGTTCTGTAGATTCTTTTTGGATCCCCCCCTCCTTTTTTCCCCCTCTGTTGTAGTTGGTGATTTTATTGCACTATGAAATCTAATGAAGCTTTGGAGCTTTTTATTTTATTATTGTTGTTGCAAACCTCTGCCTCTACGTTGCTGTTTTGCAGTTCTGTGGAGTTTTGCTTTTTTTTTTCTTTCTGCTTTTTTTAATTTTTATTTTTTAAACCTATTATCATTTTTTCTACATTTATTCCTTTGTTTGCCTTCCCTGCTGTTCTTTGCCCTTTACAGTTAATCTTTAATGTATATAAATCTTCTTCATCTACCTCTATTTAACTTTGCATATCTATTCTTTCTTTTCTTTCTTTCCCTTCCTCTCAACATATTTGTTAGTTTTGTTTTCACTGCTTTATTCTCCACTTGGCACTTTGATCTAGTTTTGTTTTCCAGTTTGTGATTTACTTTAGTTCTTAACTGATAAACATAGTTTTTGATTTCCTTTGCTCACTGGGTCAATCTGCTGTACTTTATTTTTGTTGGACTGTTTTGACTTTGTTCATGGGTGTATATATATATGTGTATATTCAATTATTTTAATTATTATTTGTCTGGTTTTGTAACTGCCATTTGTCTGGGGTTCATCTTTGCTTCTCATTTTTTGGATATTTGTTTTAAGCTCACTTAATGCCATAGCAAACCACTTGTAGAATCTTTGTTCCTGACAAGATATTAAGTCCTGAGCCTTTGGAGTGGGAGCACTAACTCCAAGACCCTAGACTACCAGAGAACTAACCATAGGGAGTTTCAAATAGTGAGAACTCATACACAGTGTACTCTAGTACTGGAATACAAGACCTAGCACCACTCAACCACCAGCAGCACCCTGTGCAGGCCGCCTCATCTAAACATCAAACAAAACAAAAATACCAACCCAATCATCAGCAGACAGGATCACCACCTCACCCAGCCTTGCCCAGCAGAGGAAAAACAAACAAACAGACAAAAACTCAGCACAAATCTCACCCTATACAAGCTCACACAAACCACTGGACTAACCTTAGAAGGGCAGAAACCAAAAGGAAGAAAGAATTCAACCTTGAAGCCTGGGAAAAGGAGACCTCAAACACAATAAGTTAAAAAAAAATAGTGAAAAGGCAGAGAAATACTACACAAACGAAGGAACAAACTACAAACACAGAAGTCCAAATAAATGAAGAGGAAATAGGCAAACTACCTGAAAAGAATTCAAAATAATGATAGTAAAGATGATCAAAAACCTTGAAAACAAAATGGAGAAAATGCAAGAATCAATTAACAAAAGACCTAGAAGAATTAAAGAATAAACATACAGCGACAAACAACACAATTGCTGAAATTAAAAATACTCTAGAAGGAATCAATAGCAGAATATCTGAAGCAGAAGAACGAATCAATGAGCTGGAAGATAAAATGGCGGAAGTAACTTCTGAAGAGCAGAATCAAGTAAAAAAATGAAAAGAACTGAAGATAGTCTCAGAGACCTCTGAGACCATATCAAATGCACCAACATGTGAATTATAGGGGTCCCAGAGGAAGGAGAGAAAAAGAAAGGGTATGAGAAGATTTTTGAAGAGATTATAGTTGAAAATTTCCCCAATATGAAAAATGAAATAGTCAATCAAGTCCAAGAGGCCCAAAGAGTTCCATACAGGATAAACCCAAGGAGAAACACACCAAGACACATACTAATCAAACTAACAAAGACTAAACACAAAGAAAGAATATTAAAAGCAGCAAGGGAGAAGCAACAAGTAATATACAAGGGAAACCTCATACACTTAACAGCTGATCTTTCAGCAGAAACTCTGCAGGCCAGAAGGGCATGGCAAGATATATTTAAAGTACTGAAAGGGAAAAATCTACAACCAAGATTACGGTACCTGGCAAGGATTTCATTCAAAATTGATGGAGAAATAAAAAGCTTTTCTGACAAGCAAAAGTTAAGAGAATTCAGTACCACTAAACCAGCTTTAGAATAAATGTTAAACTTACATAGTTAGAAATACAAGAAAAGAAAAAAGATCTACAAAATCAACCCCAAACAATTAAGAAAATGGCAATAGGAACATATATGTCAATAATTACTTTAAATGTAAATGGATTAAATGCTCCAACCAAAAGACACAGACTGACTGAATGGAAACAAAAGCAAGACCCATATATATGCTGTCTACAAGAGACCCACTTCACACCTCAAGACACATATAGACTGAAAATCAGAGGATGAAAAAATATATTCCATGCAAATGGTAAAGGAAAGAAAGCTGGAGTAGCAATCCTCATATCAGACAAAATAGACCTTAAAATAAAGAAGATTACAAGAGATAAAGAAGGTCACTACATAACGATCAAGGGATCAATCCAAGAGGAAAACATAACAATTGTAAATATCTATGCATTCATCTTAGGAGCACCTCAATACATAAGACAAGCACTAACAAACAAAAAAGCACAAAATGACAGTAACACAATAACAGTAGGAGACTTTAACACCCCATTCACACCGATGGACAGATCATCAAAATGAAAATTAATAAGGAAACACAAGTCTTAAGTGATACATTAAATGAAATGGATCTCATTGATATCTTCAGGACATTCCATCCAAATGCAGAAGAATACACATTCTTCTCAAGTGCACATGGAACATTCTCCAGGAATGACCACATCTTGGATCACAAATCAAACCTCAGTACATTTAAGAAAACTGAAATTGTATCAAGCATCTTCTCTGACCACAACCCTATGAGACTAGATACCAATTACAAGAAAAAACTGTAAGAAACACAAATACATGGAGATTAAACAACACCATGCTAAATAACTAACAGGTTACTGAAGAAATCAAAAGGGAAATAAAAAAAATTCTAGAAACAAATGACAATGAAAACTACGACATCTCATAACCTATGGGATGCAGCAAAAGCAGTTCTAAGATGGAGGTATATAGCAATACAATCCTACCTCAAGAAACAAGAAAAACACTGAATAGACAATCTAACTTTACACCTGAAAAACTGAAAAAATAACAATAACAACAACCCCCCACAATTAGTAGAAGGAAAGAAGTCATAAAGATCTGAGCAGAAATAAATGAAAAAGAAATGAAAGAAGCAATAGTAAAGATTAATAAAACTAAAAGCTGGTTCTTTGAGAAGATAAACAAAATTGACAAGCCTTTAGCCAGACTCATCAAGAAAACAAGAGAGAAGAATCAAATCAACAAAATTAGAAATGAAAAAGGAGAGGTTACATCAGACAATGCAGAAATACAATGAATATAAGAGATTATTATGAAAAACTATATGGCAATAAAATGGATAACCTGGAAGAAATGGATAGATTCTTAGAAAAGTTCAATCTTCCAAGACTGAACCAGGAAGAAATATAAATTATGAACAATCCAATTACAAGCACTGAAATTGAACTGTGATCAAAAATCTCCAAAAAAAACAATAGCCCAGGACCAAATGGCTTTACAGGAGAATTCTATGAAATATTTAAGGAAGAGCTAATGCCTATTCTTCTAAAACTCTTTCAAAAAATTGCAGAGAAAGGAACACTTCAAACTCATTCTATGCGGCCATCATCACCCTGGTACTAAAAACCAGACAAAGAAAACACATACAAAAAAACCTACAGACCAATATCACTGATGAACATAAATGCAAAAATCCTCAATAAAATTTTAGCAAATAGAATTCAGCAACACATCAAAAAGCTCATACACCATAATCAAGTTGGGTTTATTCCAGGAATGCAAGGATTGTTCAGTATATGCAAATCAATCAATGTGATACACCATACTAACAAACTGAAAGATAAAAACCATATGATAATCTCAACAGATACAGAAAAAGCCTTTAACAAAATTCAACCTATTTATGATTAAAACTCTTCAAAATATGGGCATAGAAGGAAGCTACCTCAACCTACTAAAGGCCATATATGATAAGCCTACAGCAAACATCATTCTCAATGGTGAAAAACTGAAAGCGTTCTCCCTAAGATCAAGAACAAGACAATAGTGTCCACTTTCACCATTATTATTCAACATAGTTATGGAAGTCCTAGCTACAGCAATCAGAAAAGAAAAGGAAATAAAATGAATCAAGATCGGAAAAGAAGAAGTAAAGCTCTCACTGTTGGCAGATGACATGATATTGTACATAGAAAACCCTAAAGATAGTATCAGAAAACTACTAGAACTAATCATTGAATTTAGCAAAGTTGCAGGATACAAAATCAATACATAGAAGTCACTTGCATTTCTATATACTAACAATGAAAAATCAGAAAGGGAAATTAAGGATCAATCCCATTCACCATTGCAACAAAAAGAATTAAATATCTAAGAATAAACTTACATAAGGAGACGAACTGTACACAGAAAATTATAAGATACTAATGAAAGAAATCAAAGATGACATAAACAGATGGAGAGATATTCCATGCTTCTGGGTTGGAAGAATCAATATTGTGAAAATGATTATATTACGAAATGCAGTCTACAGATTCAATGCAATCCCTATCAAATTACCAATGACATTTTTCACAGAACTAGAACAAGAAAATTCACAATTCATATGGAAACACAAAAGACCCTGAATAGCCAAAAAAGTCTTGAGAAAGAAGAATAGAGCTGGAGAAATCAACCTTCCTGACTTCAGATTGTACTACAAAGCTATAGTCATCAAGACAGTATGGTACTGGCACAAAAACAGAAATATAGACCAATGGAACAAGATAGAATGCTCAGAAATAAACCCATGCACCTATGTGTACCTTATTTTTGACAAAGCAGGCAAGAATATTCAATGGGGCAAAGACAGCCTTTTCAATTAATGGTGCTGGGAAAACTGGACAGCTAAATGTATACATGTAAAAGAATGAAATTAGAACACTTCCTAACACAATACACAAAGATGAACTCAAAGTGGATTAAAGACCTAAATGTAAGACCAGAAACTATACAACTCTTAGAGGAAAACGTAGGCGGAACACTCAATGACATAAATCAAAACAAGATCCTCTATAACCCACCTCCTAGAGTAATGGAAATAAAACCAAGAGTAAACAAGTGGAACCTGATTAAACTTAAAAGCTTTTGCACAGCAAAGGAAACTATAAGCAAGGTGAAAAGACAACCCTCAAAATGGGAAGAAATAATAGCAAATGAAACAACTGACAAAGGATTAATTTCCTAAATATACAAGCAGCTTATACAACTCAATGCCAGAAAAACAAACAACCCAATCAAAGAGTGGGGAAAAGTCCTAAACAGACATTTATCCAAAGAAGATATACATGTGGCTAACAAACACATGAAAAGATGCTCAACATCACTCATTATGAGATAAATGCAAATCAAAACTACAATGAGATACCAGCTCACACGTGTCAGAATGGCCATCATCAAAAAGTCTGCAAACAATAAATCCTGGAGAGGGTGTGGAGAAAAGGGAACACTTGCACTGTTGGGAATGTAAACTGATGCAGCCACTATGGAAGATGGTGTGGAGATTCCTTAAAAAACCAGGAGTAAAATCACCATATGACCTAGCAATCCCACACTTAGGCATGTACCCTGTAGAAACCAAAATTGAAAAAGACACAGGTATCCCATTGCTCACTGGAGCACTGTTTACAATAGCTAAAACATGGAAGCAACCTAGATGTCCATTGACAGATGAATGGATAAAGAATTTTTGGAACAAATATACAATGGAATATTACTCAACCATAAAAAGGAACACATTTGAGTCAGTTCTGATGAGGTGGATGAATGTAGAACCTATTTTATAGAGTGAAGTGAATCTGAAAGAGAAAGATATATATCATTTTCTAATGCATATATATGGGGTCTAGAAAAATGGTACTAAAGAATTTATTTACAGGGCAGCAATGGAGAAACAGACATAGAGAATAGACTTATGGACATGGGGAGAGGGGAGGAGAGGGTGAGATGTATAGAAAGCGTAACATGGAAACTTACATTACCATATGTAAAATAGGTAGCCAACGGGAATTTGCTGTATGGCTCAAGAAACTCAAACAGGGGTCTCTGTGTCAATCCAGAGGAGTGGGAAGGGGCAGGAGATGGGAGGGAAGTTCAAAAGAGAGGTGATATATGTGTACCTATGGCTGATTCATGTTGAGGTTTGACAAAAAAAAACCAACAAAATTCTGTAAAGCAGTTTTCCTTCAATAAAAAAATAAATTAATAAAAATTAGAAAAAAACCCTCAAGATTCAGAAAACTAAGATCATGGAATCTTGTCCCAAAACTTCATGGCAAATGGATGGGGAAACAATGAAAACAGTGAGACTTTATTTTTGGGGGCTCCAAAATCACTGCATATGGTGACTGCAGCCATGAAATTAAAAGACACTTGCTCCTTGGAGGAAAAGCTATGACCAACCTAGACAGGATTTTAAAAAGCAGAGGCATTAATTTGCTGACAAAGGTCCATCTAGTCAAAGCTATGGCTTTTCCAGTAGTCATGTATGGATGTGAGAGTTGGACTGTAAAGAAAGCTGAGCGCCAAAGAATTGATGCTTTTGAACTGTGGTGTTGGAGAAGACTCTTGAGAGTCCCTTGGACTGCAAGGAGATCCAAACAGTGAATACTAAAGGAAATAAATCCAGAATATTCATTGGAAGGACTGATGTTGAAGCTAAAACTCCAATACTTTGGCCACCTGATGCAAAGAACTGACTCATTGGAAAAGACCCTGATGCTGGGAAAGATTGAAGGTGGGAGGAGAAAGGGATGCCAGAGGATGAGATGGTTGGATGGCATCACCAATTCGATGGACATGATTTTTAGCAAGCTCTGGGAGTTGGTGGTGGACAGGGAGGCCTGGTGTGTTGCAGTCCACGGGGTCACAAAGAGTCGGACATGACTGAGCGACTGAACTGAACTGATCCTTCCTCATCCTCTGATCCAAATTTTATCATAGTTGAAATTATATCAGTAATTACTGTTTCCATCATTATAACAATGTAAATATTTTTCGCTGAAAAACCCCTTAGAATACTATGATTACATGTTCTTTTTTTTTTTTAAGTTGAAATATAATCGACCTACAACACTACGTTAGAACCAGATGTACAACATAGTGATTCGATATTTCTGTACATTACAAATTGATCACAATAAATCTAATTACAATCTGTCACCAACAAGGTTATTTTGATAGTATTGTCTATATTCCCCATGCTGTATATTTTATCCCCATGATTCATTTATTTGTACCTCTGTACCTCTTAGTCTCCCTCACCAATTTCCCTCCTCCTTAGCAACCACCTATTTGTTCTCTGTGTCTCCGACTCTTTCTGCTTTGTTACGTTTATTCATTTGATTTGTTTTTTAGATTTCACGTGTAAGTGAAATCACATGACGTTTGTCTTTCTCTGCTTGATTCATTTTACTTTACATTCTCAGGTCCTATCCATGATATTGTAAATGGTAACATTTCATTATCTTTTATGTCTGGGTAATATTCCATTGAATATATATACTACCATTTAATTCATTCATCTATTAATGGACACTTTGGCTGTTTCCATATGTTGGCTATTGTAAGTAATGCTGTGATGGACATTGGGGTACATTTATGTTTTTGAGTTAGTGTTTTCATTGTTTTCAGATATGTACCCAGGAGCGGGGGCTCTCAGGCTGGTGCCAACCTGTTGGTGAGAAGAGCCAGGACCTTGAGCAGCTGGCTGTAAGGCCCCCGGAGTGCAGGATTCATGTGGGCCCGCTGGTGGGTGGGTAAGCCTCCAGTGCTAATAGGCTACAGGGAAGACTGAAATGGTACCCACCAACACTAGAATCTTTGAGATAGAATGAGCCCCACAGAATGGCTGCCACTAGCCTCTATGTCCCCAGGGAGAGTTCCAGCTGTCCTAGGCTGAGTAGCCTGATGTGGCACGCAGACCCCTGACTGTTGGGGAGAACCTCTGCTGTTATGATTATCTTCCCATTTGTGGGTTGCCTAACTCTATTACATTTCTGCTCCTCCCACATCTCTTTGTGATTCTTTCCTTATATCTTTAATTGTGGAAAATCAGGTCGTTCTCATTGATGGCTGCTCTGTTGGTGTCATTTAGTCATTAGGTCATGACTCTTGTCAGACTTGGACTCATGTCTGACTCTTTTGGGACCCCATGGACTGTAGCCCACTAGGCACCTCTGTCCATGAAATTCTCCAGGCAAGACTATTGGAGTGGGTTGCCATTTCCTCCTCTAGGGGATCCTCCCAACCCAGGAATTGAACCCACATCTTCTGCATTGACAGGCAGATCCTTTACCACTCCGCCAGCTGGGAAGCCCCAGCTGCTCTATAAACAATGGTAATTTTGTGTGCCCATGGGAGGAGGTGAGTTCAGTCTTTTGATTCTGCCATCTTGGCCCAAGCATCTCTTCTTTAACTCTTTAATTCCATTTCTTTTTTCTTATTGTTCTTAATGTTATACTTCCTTACAGGGAGTATCACAACATAACTTTCATTTTTGTGATAGCTTTATATAGCTACCAATTCTTTAAGTGTTTTTAATTTATGACATTATTTTTGTTCATCTGCTCTGTGCAAGCTTATTTTGGTGTGTGCTCTTTGCTATTTGCTTTTCCTGTTTCCTCCTTCATGTTATGTTATATTTGGTAAGAACCAATGCTGATTAGTTACTGATGGTACCTTATCTTTGAGTGTGGTTTTCATCCTTTACCTGTACCAGTAATTTATAGGAGGTTCATTACAGGACTGGACAGTTTATAGTGCTATGGGGAGCTCTTTTCTCCATTCAACTTAAGTGAGCAGCTGTAGGGATGTCTCCATTTATATCATTATCTTTTGCTCTGCCTCATGAACTAAATGCTTCCTGGAAATATGGCATGTCACAGAGATTCTTTGGTCAGTCTTACTCACCCTGATTTTTTGTTGCCATATTAGTTCATGGAAGTTCCCACAGTTAACCCACACATTCTGATGTTTCAGTCGAGAGATGTTGGCTTGAGTTATTCATGCTGGAAATTCTGCCAAGTTAGTCTGAGATCTGCAGCCACAGGCATCCATCTTCCCTGTTTACCTCCCATTGTTTTACTTTCTCCAAACTTGGAAGTCCTAATTCATATCATATCATTGTTATTCTGATTCACAGATGCATCTCCCATAATTATTAAAAGCAATTTTTTTTTGTGTTTCTTGTTCTCTTTATTTTCTAGGATAGTACCATCTTTTACACTAGCGGCATAAAAATGTGATTTTTACAAACAATGTTGAAGGATTACTCAAAAACATTAGAAAATCTTCATAAATATGAATTAATTGCTCATTATAAATAACACTCTTTCTCCTTTTTAAAATATAAGACTCCTGTGATAGGAAATGTCGCAAAGTATACTTATAAAACAAAAGCTCCCATGGAACAACCCAAATCCATTTGTTCATTTAATAAAGAAAAATTACAGCTGGAAAATATTGAAGTGATTATGAAACTGAAACAAAGTAGGAATCTAATGTAATCGTGACTAAAATGGCTAACAATGGGAGAAACTTCTCAATAATTAACTATACTAGACTTAGATGTCCCTAGTACTTATAAAGATTCTTAGTTACAAAGGGCTTTATTCTGATAGTGTAGATTCCTCACAAATCTTTTATAATGAAATGGTGATAAACACTCAATTTTTACAGAAAGGGAAACAAAGTGGATTTTCCCCTACCAACATCAGGGACATGTCCATGAGTATTTGAAACACAAATATACAAAGAGAAAAATGGAGAGGTTTTTAGACACAAGTCTATGTTTTCAGAGGAAGAATCTGTCTGCATTACAAACACCTCATTACATTGTGAGGATGAGCCTATAATAGGCGGCTTAGAGACCATGCCTTCCAGGTTCCTGTGGTCAGAGCTCTGGTTTAATTCAAATTCCTGCTCTGCCTAGTGGGAAGGACAGGGCTGCCTACTTCAGTGCTTATTGTACATTCAGAAGAGGTCATGAAGGTGAAATATATTGTGTACTATAACATTAAAAATAACATGGTTATGTTTGAAATCATTGTTTAGTTCCACTGTCAGATAATCAGGAATTACAATTTTACCACACCAGTCTAGGGATAACCAATCTAGTTTTAAAGGGACTAAAATATGTTTGGTGAACTTAAAATAAATGTTTTTTTTTTTTAAATCAGACATCTTTATAAAAGGATATCCAATTGACTGACTAAAATTTCAAAATAAAATCTTTGCTAGTTTTCACCCAGCATTCAGTCCTCTTCATGGTTATTAACAATTGGTTTATGATTTTATTTTTGTCCTTCCTAATTTTTACACCGTATGTAATTTTACCTCTCCAAATTTTTCAGATTCAATATGTTACTTATGCTTTAGAAAAGTTACTAATATAACTTGTCTAAAATTGTCACATATCTTTTCATTCTAAAAATAATTTTTTTTAGGCTCTACAGTAGCTCTCTTGCTTTTTCAATGATCCAGCAGATGTTGGCAATTTGATCTCTGGCTCCTCTGCCTTTTCGAAATCCAGCTTGAACATCTGAAATTTCACAGTTCACATACTGTTGAAGCCTGGCTTGGAGAATTTTGAGCATTACTCTGCTAGCATGTGAGATGAGTGCAATTGTACGGTAGTTTGAACATTCTTTGGCATTGTCTTTTATTGAGATTGGAATGAAACTGACATTTTCCAGTCCTGTGGACACTGCTGAGTTTTCCAAATTTGCTGGGATATTGAATGCAGCACTTTCACAGCATCATCTTATAGGATTTGAAATAGCTCAACTCGAATTCCATCACCTCTACTAACTTTGTTCATAGCGATGCTTCCTAAGGCCCACTTGACTTCACATTCCAGGATATCTGGCTCTAGGTGAGTGATCATACCATCGTGATTATCTGGGTCACAAAGATCTTTTTTGTACAGTTCTTCTGTGTATTCTTGCCACCTCTTCTTAATATCTTCTGCTTCTGTTAGGTCCATACCATTTCTGTCCTTTATTGAGCCCATCTTTGTATGAAATTTTCCCTTGGTATCTCTAATTTTCTTGAAGAGATCTCTAATCTTTCCATTTCTATTATTTTCCTCTATTTTTTTGCATTGATTGCTGAGGAAGGCTTTCTTATCTTTCCTTGCTATTCTTTGGAACTCTGCATTCAAATGAGTATATCTTTCCTTTTCTCCTTTGCTTTTCACTTCTCTTCTTTTCACAGCTATTTGTAAGGCCTCCTCAGACAGCCATTTTGCTTTTTTGCATTTCTTTTTCTTGGAGATGGTCTTGATCCCTGTCTTCTGTACAATCTCACAAACCTCCATCCATAGTTCATCAGGCACTCTGTCCATCAGACCTAGTCCCTTAAATCTATTTCTCATTTCCACTGTGTAATCATAAGAGATTTTATTTAGGTCATACCTGAATGGTCTATTGGTTTTCCCCACTTTCTTCAATTTAAGTCTGAATTTGGCAATAAGGAGTTCATGATCTGAGCCACAGTCGGCTCCCGGTCTTGTTTTTGCTGACTGTATAGAGCTTCTCCACTTTGGCTGCAAAATATATAATCAATTTGATTTCAGTATTGACCAAACGTGTATGTCCATGTGTAGAGTCTTCTCTTTTGTTGTTGTAAGAGGGTATTTGCTATGACTAGTGCCTTCTCTTGGCAAAACTCTATCAGCCTTTGTCCTCCTTCATTCTGTACTCCAAGGCCAAATTTGCCTGTTATTCCAGGTGTTTCTTGACTTCCTATTTTGCATTCCAGTTCCCTTTAATGAAAAGAACATCTTTTGGGGGTGTTAGTTCTGAAAGGTCTTGTAGGTCTTCATAGAACTGTTCAACTTCAGCTTCTTCAGCATTACTGGTTGGGGCATAGACTTGGACTACTGTGATATTGAATGGTTTGCCTTGAAAATGAACAGAGATCATTCTGTCATTTTTGAGATTGCATCCAACTACTGCATTTTGGACTCTTTTGTTGACTGTGAGGGCTACTCCATTTCTTCTAAGGGATTCTTGCCCAAATAGTAAATATAATGGTCATCTGAATTAACTTCACCCATTGCACTGTATTTTAGTTTATTGATTCCTAAAATGTCAATATTCACTCTTGCCATATCCTGCTTGACCACTTCCAATTAATTTGATTCATGGACCTAGCATTCTACGTTCCTTAGCAATATCATTCTTTACAGCATCGGACTTTACTTCCATCACCAGTCACATCCACAACTGGGTATTGTTTTTGCTATGGCTCCATCTCTTCATTCTTTCTGGAGTTATTTCTCCACTGATCTCCAGTAGCATATTGGGCACCTACCAACCTGGGGAGTTCATCTTTTAGTGTCCTATCTTTTTGCCTTTTCATACTGTTCATGGGGTTCTCAAGGCAAGAATACTGAAGTGGTTTGCCATTCCCTCCTCCAGTGGACTATGACAAAGCCTTTGACTGTGTGGATCACAATAAACTGTGGAGAATTCTGATAGAGCTGGGAATACCAGACCACCTGACCTGCTTCTTGAGAAATCTATTTGCAAGTCCAGAAGCAATGGTTAGAACTGGACATGGAACAACATACTCGTTCCAAATAGGGAAAGGAGTATGCCAAGGCTGTATATTGTCACCTTGTTTATTTAACTTATATGCAGAGTACCTAATGAGAAACACTGGGCTGGATAAAGCACAAGGTGGAATGAAGATTGCTGGGAGAAATATCAATAACCTCAGATATGCAGATGACACCACCGTTATGGCAGAAAGTGAAGAAGAACTAAAGAGCCTCTTGATGAAAGTGAAAGAGAAGAGTGAAAAAGTTGGCTTAAAGCTCAACATTCAGAAAACTAAGATCATGGCATCCAGTCCCATCACTTCATGGCAGATAGATGGGCAAACAGTGGAAACAGTGGCTGGCTTTATTTTTGGGGGCTCCAAAATCACTGCAGATGGTGACTGCAGCCATGAAATTAAAAGGCACTTGCTCCTTGGAAGGAAAGTTATGACCAACCTAGACAGCATATTAAAAAGCAGAGACAATACTTTGCCAACAATGGTCCATCTAGTTACAGCTATGGTTTTTCCAGTAGCCATGTATGAATGTGAGAGTTAGACTAAAGAAAGCTGAGTGCCGAAGAATTGATGCTTTTGAAGTGTGGTGTTGGAGAAGACTCTCGAGAGTCCCTTGGACTGCAAGGAGATCCAGCCAGTCCATCCTAAAGGAGATCAGTCCTGGGTGTTCATTGGAAGGACTGATGTTGAAGCTGAGACTCCAATACTTTGGCCACCTCATGCGAAGAGTTGACTCACTGGAAAAGACCCTGATGCTGGGAAAGATTGAGGGCCGGAGGAGAAGGGGATGACAGAGCATGAGATGGTTGGATGGCATCACCGATTCGATGGACATGAGTTTGGGTAAACTCCGGGAGTTGGTGATGGACAGGGAGACCTGGCGTGCTGCGGTTCATGGGGTTGCAAAGAGTTGGACATGACTGAGCAACTGAACTGAACTGAACTGAATACAGTAGCTCAATAATACTTTTGATAAGATAGAGATTAAAAGGGACTAAGAAAGTTTCTATATTTAATAACAACAAAAGAGCTCCCAACTATTTATATGTGAGGTCTGTATATTTCAGGAATACTTTATCGTTCCCATTTTTGAAGTTCATGTTTCCTGACCTTACTGTGACAAGGTTTTATTTTCTATTTTTACTTATTCTTTGTAATCTGCCCTACTTTACCATGTTTTTTGGTCTGTATGCTCCTCAGAGCCCTTTAACCAGCCTCAGCTATCATCCACAAGACTAGAAGAGAAAGCACCTACCAATTATTTTTACTTCCATAACACTTAGCTTAGTGTTAATTTAAAGAAAGTGCCTTATAGACATATACAAGCTTTTGACTACTTGATCATAGTTTTTCCAGTGATCAAAAGCATTTAATGGGTTCATATTTCTGATAGTTTTACATCCACCAATGATTGCATCTTCCTTTTTATCCCTCTCTCTTTATACTTATTTTTCCATTGTGTACCCCATTTTTTAGACAGTTTTACCTCATCACAGCCTCTTACAGTCTTCTTCTAAAATCTCTGAGACCAATTTTGTTAACAAAATTATGTTTTATACACTGTTGTTTCTTTTTTCTGGTCTTATTCACACTTGTAAAAAATACCATAGTGGTATTAGGGTAAAAATAAGTTAACAAATCTGCATTCTTCTAAGAACTCTAGCCCCCTTTTTATTCCTCACATGTGTTCAGTAGGTTGCCTTAAATGCTTATGCATCCCTTTTCTTCTTTTTCCATCTATGTGTGGCAGTGACAGCTCCTACTGCTGCTGACTCCAAAGCAGCAATTTTGCTGATCACGCCCAGTAAAGATTTCAGGGCTGTTTCAGATCTTTCCTGAGATGACTGAAGCTCCACATCAGGAGTCTTGCTGTGTGTGCTAAGAGCACTCTCTTGCATCCCGATGAGCAATTTCCTATTATTGCAGCGGTGACTGGCCCTATCTCCCATTGCTGCAAAAACTGGAACCATTATGGTGACCACCTTGCACGTGAAGTCTGATGTTTACTCTTTTAGGTTTTACTCTGTCTTTTATTGCCACTCCTTAGCCATAGAAACCAGGCAATAGTCTGTATACTTCAGTCTTTTTTAAAGGGCAAATGGAGTAATGATAATCAGACTGCTCAGAACCACCCTGATAATTGGCCCATTTCCAGTCTATGTCCTTGTCAGAGTATAAATATACTGAAAGACTAATACCTTAAAAGTAATTCTCTCTTTAAAAAACCCTACTATTGAAGCAACAAGAAGTTGTAAAAATCAGTAATTTGCCATTCAATTCTCAAAACAAGTGATAAAGTAGCATTTTCCCCAATTATTTTTCTATATACATCTATTTATTTAG
Organism: Okapia johnstoni; assembly: GCA_024291935.2. Lineage (NCBI taxonomy): Eukaryota > Metazoa > Chordata > Mammalia > Artiodactyla > Giraffidae > Okapia > Okapia johnstoni. The sequence goes on from CM044323.1 coordinate 40,545,912, forward strand.
GATATAGGGTAAAAGTCAAAGCATTTACCTCTTTTGAGGCTCATCTATACCTAATAAAGAATTCTGAAAATAGGGACTCTCTTATATAGGGTGATGAGGACCTTTGTTCTTAGATATAGATACTTATTTGAAAAGCATTAATATGAACACAGCTTTACCATGTGTTTAGTACTTTATTAGTCAAAACAATTGTGGTTACTGGATTGCTGTAAATGCCTTCACATATATGAAAAAGAAAGCTAGGTAACTATTCTCCATGGATTGCCAGGTAGAGGGAAAGGAGAGGGAATTCAAACACCAGAAAGAGAATGCTGATCAAGTGCTCATAACACTGTAAGTTGAGGAACATACACAAAATTCCAAGGAAAGACATTTAACACTTTCTTGTTTACTTTTCTTTAAGAATTAGATCATCATCATCTGCCTCAGGTTTCAACAAACAGTCACCCCTGGACTAAACTTACATCACCATGTGTAAAATAGATAACCAGTGGGAATTTGCTGTATGACTCAGGGAACTCAAGCTGTGTAACAATATAGAGGGGTGCAATGGGGAGGGAAATGGGAGGGAGGTTCAAGAGGGAAGAGACATATGTGTCCCTGTGGCTTATTCATGTTGATATTTGACAGAAAACAAAATTCTGTAAAGCAATTATCCTTCAACAACAACAAAAAAATAAATAAAAAGGAAAAAGACAATTTTCAGAGCTTTTCTGCTTAAGCTGTCTATGGTCACTAACGTACCCAAAATCTATGGAGACAGGGATGCTTTTGAAGCCTTTTACCTCAGACTGGGACTTGAACCCACATGACTGGGACTTGAACCCAGCCAAAACCCACAGTACCTGGTTTCAGGACCCAATGAAGCATAGGTTCTTGATGTCTCATCACAGAAAGAATTCAGTGAGAGACAGTAATAGGTAAGAAGTGGATTTATTCAAATACAGAGAGAAGCACACTCCACAGACAGAGTGTGGGCCAATGCAGAGGGTGAATGCAGCTGCGAAATTTGGTGTGGTTTGTTTTTATAGGCTGGGTAACTTCATATGCTAATGAGTGGGAGGATTACTCTGACTATTTTTGGGAAGGGGTGGAGATTTCCAGGATTTGGGCCACTGCCCACCCCGTGGTCTTTTAACAGTGCACTGGAACTGTCATGGCCCCTCTGGGGGTGCCATTTCACTTGTTGATTGAGGATTAAGGTCTAGTCTTGTCTACCTTCTTGGTCCCATTTGATTCTAATCAGTTTATGTTGTGTCCTTGGGCTATGCCATTCTATCAAAAGTTGTGCCCTGCCACTTTCCCTCCTAATACACTTTGAGTAATGGCTCATGCCAACACTTTTCACTAGTAGCAATAATTCCTAAGATGCGTAAGATCCAGGAACAGTTATGGCTAAGACATAGTCTTTTATATTTTTAACTATGTAATTACAGAATGTTACATTTTATGCCTTTTGAGATTTCTAGTCCAGTGTTTAGTAAAAGTGTGGCAATTTACTAAGGTGTATGTATAACGTTAGAATGCTAATCCATATAGAAATTATCTTCTGATCAAGGTAGTTTGAAAAATTCTGTATTAAACAAAGCTAAGTGGATTTCCTTATCATAGGGTTTTTCAGAGTTTTATTATGCTAATGATTTTAAGACTGACCAAGAGAAGGATTTTATGGTTTAGGAGTTTGTGTCAGCTACCTGTAATAGAAACCCGATTACACTGGCTCAACTAAAGGGAGATTTTTTTTTTTTAAACCCTCCACATTAAAAAGAAGCCCAGTGTAGGCAGTCCAGGGCTGGCTCAGTGTTTCCATTAAGTCATCATGTTCTGAGCTTCTTCTATATTTCTGCTCAACCAATGTTATTGGGTGATTTTCCACCTCAAGTTCAGGAAGAATCCTACATCTCCAGGCATTGTATTACAATTGCTTTCTGAGGTGCCTCACCTTAGTGGATTTTTACTTAAATTTCATGCCAGAACTAGATTACATGCTTTCTGGAAGTCTGATGCCTGTGGAAGTGAGATTTTAAACCAGGAACACTGTCACTCTGAACAAAATCAGGATTTCATTGGCAAGAAAGTTGGGGAAGAATGGATATTGGGAGGCAAAAAATATTGTTTGTCATTAAGCATTCTCTAACTTGTTATTAATAGTCCCCTTATCCAACTCCTTTTTTTTTTTTTTTAACAGACTATCAGGACATATGGAGCATACTGATTCTAGTCTCTTTAGATACACATTAAAAAAACCTGAAACCTAATTATGCTTAAGTCCACATGTTTCTATTGTTTTATTTTTAGTGCAATTATAAAAAATTTGAAATGAAAGTCCAAGATAATAAAAATGTTTCTTTGTTTCAAAAATTCTAAAGCATTTCTTTGAGATGTTATACTATTAGCCACTTTAGGCCTCTCTTTATCCTGTTTCACAATTCAGATTTTAAAAATTATCTTAGCATTTATTTTCATTTGCAAATTGAGAGGTTTAGTTATTGAGATCATCATAAAAAGGACCAATTTTAGAACTTCAAGCAGACACTTTTAATGTGGGCCATTTGTCTCTGATATCAATTTTATCTGATTACTTTATTGCATATGCATGCTACAAGTGACAGATAGCTTTAATATCACCATGATTAATAGAATATTTTTCTTAGGCTCTCCTGCAGAGAAGAGTCTCATGATGAAATATTGATAGAGTTCTTTCAAGAACAGCAAAATTGTTGCAATACTTCACAAAATCTTTAAAACTAAGACTGTATATTCCCTGACTAAATAGGTAAGCTATTTTATAGCTGAAGATGCAAATATTATACTGATTTTGTTATGTAAAAAATCATCTCATGAGATTTTCATGTTTCCTATAAAGGAATCTTTCCAATGACTTTTGTCCTCTTGAACTGAGATTATATTTGACTGAATAATATTAAATTTGTCAACAATATCAATTTGAAAGTCAGAAACTTAGAAATATATATTAAAAATCACAGTGTCCGTATTAAATTGAAAAAAGAACAATGAATAATTAAAATCTTGAGAATATTCAGTAGAAACAAATAGGGTACACTTTACATAAGGAAGAGGAAACAAATTTTGATAAAGAACATAAGGTGGGTCATTTACAAATATGTGTACATAGTGAAGGAAAGTTCTTAGATCAAGGAAGATAGGCAACAGTAATATAGAAATACAGTACTTGTGAATTGACTCATTGGAAAAGACCCTAATCCTGGGAAGGATTGGGGGCAGGAGGAGAAGGGGACGTCAGAGGATGAGATGGTTGGATGGCATCACCGACTCGATGGACATGGGTTTGGGTAAACTCCGGGAGTTGGTGATGGACAGGGAGGCCTGGCGTGCTGCGATTCATGGGGTTGCAAAGAGCCAGACACGACTGAACGACTGAACTGAACTGAACTGAACTGAACTGTGTAGTCTACTGTTTTACTCAGTTCCTTCCTGAACTTCCCCTGGATTCCTGTAGGCATTGTATTGCCCACTGTCATTGGGCTTGACCACATTACTAGTTTTGGCTAATGGAATATGAATAGATGCATGACTGAACATGCTGTTGAAGACTGGCTATATCCCTCTGTGAGCATCTGCCTTCTGTCATGAGAATAGCACACTCCAGACAGTGGCTATTCATTAGCCGGGTACTTAGAGTGTGAAGACACACAGAGCTAAGTCAAGATCAACTGATCTGCAGCTGATTAGTGCCTTCATGAAAGTGAGCAAGAGATAATCGTTTGTTTCTGTAAACCACTGAGCTTTGGGAAATGTTTGTTGCAACATCATAAGCTGACTAGTAAATCTGTCAATAATACAGGGCTGGAATACCTTAACATGTAAATGGATGCACAATGTCAAAAACATTGGTTAGTTCTCTTGTTGCTCAGTGCTACCTAGATCTCTTCTGGTACTATTTCTTCATTTTTCTATGTAGTTTGTCTTTATTCTCGCAAGGAAAATATTAAGGAAAATATACTTAGAAAGTGAAAGAACAAATATGCTATAGAATCATACATTCATATGTTTAAAAAAAAAACATTTATTGAGGGAAAACTATTGCCAGGCTCTGTTCCCTACACCAGAGAAGGTAGCAGTGAACAAAAATAGTAAGTCCATGTTTTTCTGGAAGGTTAAGTTCTAGTTAGTTTAAGGTTGAATTAATTAACCTTAATTTATCAGTAATCAGTGGTATGAAGAAAAACAAGGCAAGGTATAGGAACCACGAGAGACTGTGGGCAAGCAGGACTAACTGAAGATGTAGTATTTGTTGTTGTTCAGTTGCTAAGTTTTGTCTGACTCTTTGTGACACCATGAACTGTAGCGCTCCAAGCTTCTCTGTCCTCCACCGTCTCCTGGAGTTTGCTCAAGCTCATGTCCATTGAGTCAGTAATACTATCTGTATTACCATCTCATCTTCTACCACTCCCTTCTCCTTTTGCCTTCAATCTTTCCCAGCATCAGGGTGTTTTGTACAAAGCATCTAATGCAATGGAAGTAACTGGACTTCATCATCAATCAGAGCTGAGGCTGACCCACAGCTCCAGTACTTATTAGCTGAGTCACTGACTGTAGCTATGCTACCTTACCCTTCTGATGTTGGGTTTTTGTTTTTTGATAGTAAAAATATAATTGCAAATTCCTTAAAATATTTAAAGGGATCAGCACAATATTTAGCGTGTAGTAGGTCTTCAATAATTGGCAGGTCTCATTAAAGGCATTAATAGTGAGGAATGGCCTAGGAGCACAGGACCAGGTATTACTTTTACTCTGAGACGGGATTGGGGGCTTTGGTCATGTCGGGTCCACAAAAGGAGCTTGCACAATGTCTTACAGAGTTTTTATGAGGTAACAGGGCAAGCAACCAAGAAACCAAAGTCTTCATGTCATGGAATAGATAACACAACACAGCACTCGAGATCTGAGGCTATGAGTCCAGAAGTTCTGCAGCCCCCAGAGCCTGAGAAAACATCAAGTATGAAGAGGGAGGAAACTTCAGCTGGGGTTTGAATGAACTTCTGCTTTCCCTGACTTTAGGTGCCTTTATTTTCCTGATCTACATGGACCATTTGATAAACATCCTCTTTCTCTAGCCTAGGACATCACTGCTCTAATTTCTCTTTTTTCCAAAGGCATAGCATAAGATAGTAAAAATGGCCACTAATTGGATTCAGAAGCTCTGGATTCACATCTTGACTTTATAATTATCTTATCAGTTCTTTTTTCCTCTAAGATTACGTCATGTAACTATATCAAGAATTATGTAATAATAATGTATATTTTAAAACTTGTGAACTGAAAAAGCCCAGTTCAAACATCTTTACCACTCAAGAATAAAAGTTCATTCACTTGTTTATTTATTCACTCACATCCTCACTCACTACACACTGGTGAACTGGGGTAAAACATGATTCTTACTTTTAAAGATCTTTTAAGTACACACTTAAAAGGTGTGGTGCAGCACCATGCCTAACATCATTTATTATAAGAAAAAGAAAACAGGTTGTGAGTGTAGTATGACAGGATTATGAATATTCCCGCCTTGTTTTCTCCTTCATTGGTACACTAAGCTCAGTTTCTTCTCCCTCTACACCTCTCCTCCTATTCCAAAGCAAGAGTAAATTTTAAAAGGTAGAAGATACTTGTGTGCAAACTTGAGGAACCAGTTTTTCTTCTTTTGGAAACTTGGTAGATGGAGACTGGAGAAGTGGAAGGAGAAGACTGGCAGTGCTCAAAGAGGAAAGATGGACAGGAAGGACAAGGAGAACCTCTTGCTCTTGCTATCCCCATGGCAATGCCAGCAAGCAATAGTTCTAGGCACTTGTAAGACGCCTGAAGAGAGGGCAACGATCTGCACGTAGGAACAGAGGCCGGAAAGTAGATCAAGACTCCTTGAATAAAAGTAGAACTGAATAGCTACTGAACATATCATCACTTTTATACAAAATTCACTCTTTTCTACTTCTTTTTTCTTCTTCTTTTTTAAAATCTTTTTTTTGTGTCTCTATCTTTTCTTTTTCTGCAAAGACTTTTCTGTTACTCTCACCTAAATGAGTACCTGTGTCCACATACACATTATTTTAAATATGGATATGGTAAAAATAAAATGTTTTAAACTTTGACCTGCTTTCAAGAATCCTCTTTGAGAGACTTTGTGTCAAAGAGGAATGATTACTTCAACTTTCTGTTTTATGTATTTACTAAGATTGTTACAATTTATATAAACATTTTCTTTCTAAGACACAAGTTTAGCAACAAAGTTATCAGTTAAATAATGTCAACAACCATAAAATACATTTTCTAAAAAGGAACTTGATTAATAACCATAAACATCATTGTCTCTGTGTGGATTAAACCCAAATAATAACTCTCCCTCCAATCTATCTTATGGACATCTCCCACTTTCAGCTGCTCGTGGGAAATTCACATTTGGGGATCCCACTAGTAGCAAACATTTAATTTGTTTTGAGCTGAATTCACTTCCCTTCCAAAATGTGATCCTTATTCTGGGCTTTCTCAGAAACTTATACTCAGAACCTTAGAATTATTTTTAATTAGCATCTTTTCCTTTTCATCCATCACTAGTATCCTCATCTTATTCTACTTGCAGTACTTGGAATTACAGGAGTCCCTCCCTAGGCTCTGATAACATAATGCTATGGCATTATTCATCTCTCTTGGGAAGAATAAGTTATGACTAATAACCAAGTTGCAAAAAGACCCCTGTGCCCTTTTCCCATTCATTTCCCACAAGATAAGTTATACATACTGTAACAAGAATAGAAGATAAATTATATATATTGCAAATTCCTGTGAGAAATCTCTCTTTGTCTGGTCAATTATATATATTTGCTACTTGAAGTTTATTTTAGAGAATAGAAAAATATCTCATCTTTTGGAATGCAAATGAGGTTAAGGATGTTGTGATTTGATGTCATCATTGAACCTGCCTCTGGATGTCACTTGGGGTCCTTGGTTTCTGTACCAGGGAAGGTAATAGAACAAGTTAGAATTTATCTCCTCACTGGAATAATTGCTTGGTAATTCCACTGATGCCTGTCTGTGAGATGCAGCCAAAACCTTCTTTCTCTATTTGCTCAAGGAAACCAGATGAGGTCAGGTATCCAGGCTTCTTGGACTTGGAAGAAACAGCACATTTGCTGGAGGAGTGTAAGCAGTGCATGTAATATCTGGTTATTGCTTAAGATTTTCTCGATTCGATATTAAAGAAGTAGTATAATATTTTAAAGGGTCTCTTTGTCTCAATGTCATAAAACTTTTGTCCCATTGTAATGGAACTGTACTAAGAAAAGCCTGACCAGAGAAATGTCAGACTCTAATTTTTGTAAATCCTCAGACAATAAAAGGGCTCAGGACCTTACTTTGTAAATAGGCTATATGACCATGGCAGCATTATACGTAGAGGAAGCATCACTGAGTGGCTGTTCTGAGCCCTGGGCTCAGAGAACCTTAAAGAGACTTTAAATCGTTAATTCAGTCAACAGTAAGGTATGATTCTCCATCATGCTTACTTATTACCATTTGCATGTAAGTCTCTCTGTGTGCTTGCAGCTCAACCATCTTCTGTCTATTGTCTTTCTCATGAACCTATACAGGCCATAGTAACAGAGATCATGTCTGTCTGGTTCACGGATGTACTCTAGTCCTCAGCAGTTTCAGGCACATCAGACAGTGCCCAGAAAACACATAGTGAAGGAGTAAATAGGTGACTGAATGTATCTACAGTGTTATTAAAAACCAAATTATGCCACAGGAAGTACATTTTTAGATCCTCAAACCAATAAGGGATATGCAACACAAGACTTCGGATTAACTCACACTTAGCTCTAGAAAATACAGATGGGATGGCCTTTCTTAAAGCAACAAACTTATGTTTGCCAAGCATCAGTGTTTAGCAAACCCAAACAGAAAGTTTTAATAGATTCTGAATTTGGAAGGATCTCTTTTTCACTCCCACTTATTAGTATTTATTGTATATAATAAATTATAGTTAATTAAACTGTTGAAAATATCCTGTAGCATGTTTTACTTTTATCAGTAACAATAAATTTAATGAGTACATCTGGTCCTAATCTGAATATATATATTATTATGTCAATAGTCTAACTCTTACTTTTCTTCTAGTACAAAATGCACTATTTTTTAAAAAATTTATTTTGCTTTAATTTGTTGCTCTTTAGAAAATGTACATGCAGAATTGGTGCATTCTGGACTGTCTTTCTTTAGAAACAAGAGGAAAAAAAACCCAATCCCGTACAGTGATTAATGGATGAGGGTAACAATCATATTCCTGTCAGAAAAGAGAAAGAACAGTAAAAGTCTGACAACTGAAATTTGAGATTGTGTCTAAAGTCCCATTTAGAGGGAAACAGTAAAACACAAGTTTAACAAACAGACATCAGAGAATGAGGGCAAAGTCTAAATAAAGCATCCTACAGGACTTAAAAAGGAGAACTTTAAAAAGTACAATAGCCTGTGATGTAGTTCAATCTAAACAAAAATGACATGTCGCCATGAGACATCAGCTAGAGCTTGTTTTCCCATTGAATGCTTCCCAGTGACCGCACTTTGCAGAACAGCACTCAGCTACCTTCATTAATGACTTTTTGCCATATTGTTCCATCATTAGAGGATGACAAAGTTTCCTCTGTGATTTGAGAAAGCAGAGTTCTGACTGCAAATTTTACTACTGGAAAGGGAGTCTTAAAAGAAAAGTTCCATTTCTCTAAAACATTTTTTTTTTAGAAGAAGCAGGAATATTATCTAATAACTGACAGAACCATCAACTTTAGAATCAGCTGACTTCATATGACAGGCAAAAAAAGAGAAGTGAAAAATACATAACAAGATGAGGGATGAGTTTTTTTTTTTTTTTTTTTTTTTGTTTTTGTTAACCTTTGAGAGAGTCAATTCCTAGGCAGGTTGATAGGAAGTCTGGGGTCTCTGAGGAGGAGATAGGGGTCTGGAGTTCTCAAGGAGGAGAAAAGGACAAACTTTTTTTCTTTTAGCCCAGAGCTGGTGATTACACAACAAAACAACTCAGCTTAAACTCTGTACTAAAGATTATATAACAGCAACGTATCCTGCTTGAGGACGTGTTTCTCTTCTTGAGAGCCTTCTGACTAATCTGGTTATCTTCAAATGTATATTGTGAGAATGAGTCTGGTAAGACCTTTACAACCTTGAGACATTCTTTTGATTTACTGTAATAACCAACTGAAAAAGTATATAGCTCCCTTACTTAAACTAGCGAGTGGGGCACTCTCTGTCCCCCTTCTGATGTCTATGCCAGAAGCTTCTGCTATCCCTTTTTATACTTTCATAAAACTCTGCTACACAAAAGCTCTTGAGAGATCAAGCTTGGTCCCTCCTTCCAAAGCTAAATCTTCTTCAGAGATCATGAATCCAACACTGTTCTCTGTAAGCTATCACCATGTCCAACTCTCCTCTCTTGCTTGCCAAGAAAGTAGGAGATGGAAAAGTTAAATACTCAATACTCGAGTAACTCTTGTAACTAGAGGGTGGCTGTATGTCATAGTTTTAGTTAACAAAATCTAATAAAAATCTTCTAGGAGACTTCAGGAAAGGGTATGTTTTTGGTAGCTCAGCTGGTAAAAAAAATATCTACCTGCAATGCAGAAGACCCCAGTAAGATCCAATCTCTGGGTCAGGAAGATCCCCTGTAGAAGGAAAGAGCTACCCACTCCAGTAGTCTTGCCTAGAGAATTCCATGGACAGAGGAGCCTGGCAGGCTACAGTCCATGGGGTTGCAAAGAGTCAGATGTGACTCTCATGTTTTTTCCTAATAAAAGTATCAGTTATTAGCAGCCCCTGGCAGTAGCCTAACCCCACTCTTTCTGCCATAAATTTAAATGTGTAGCCTGAAGCTATAAAAGTCATTCTGCAAGCCTGGGGAAAGGCTGGGTGCTACCCTGACATTGTTGAACCACTAAATCAAGGTCAGAAGCTGTCTAACTCCAGACTTTTCATTAGATGAAGATAAATTCTATTTTTCAAAGCAACTGTTCTCTTTTACATGCAACCAAACATATTTCTACATTTACACAAGAATAGATATGAATCAAGACCTTTAATAGTGATTTTCAACATTTCCATGGAAATTCAACTGTACAGTTATTTATTCCTTACTATTCAGCAAATTCCAAAAATTTTAGTGTAGTTCCAAAAGTTTTAGTGTCATTTCAAATTTTAATATTATTACACATGCATATGCAAAATATATAAATGCTGCAAACTAATAAATAGGAAAACTTAAAAGCTTAATTACTTTCATCTGTATTTATTTGATTTTATTAAATGAAATGGATCAAATTTATTCAAAATGAAATATATTTTGAATAAATATATTTTAAATTAATTTTCAGACAATCTTTGCCACCTTAATTTGGAAGGACTAAAGCAAAAAATTAAAATTAAAAGTTTAGGACTTCCTAACTTAAAAGTTAGGACTCTATGCTTCCATTATTGGGGGTATGGGTTCAATGCCTGCTTAGGGAACTAAGATCCTACATGCCAAGACATGTGATGCCCTCCCAAAAATATGTTTAAAAATCTGTTGATCAAGTGTTAGAAATAAATATGTATATATGAAGTTGAAGTTTAATTAAGATTTCAAATGATATTTCCTGTTAGTGTCATTTAATAGAGGAAAACAATAGAATGTGAAAGACTAGAGATCTCTTCAAGAAAATTAGAGATACCAAAGGAACATTTCATGCAAAGATGGGCTCAATAAAGGACAGAAATGGTAGGGACCTAACAGAAGCAGAAGATATTAAGAAGAGGTGGCAAGAATACACAGAACTATACAAAAAAGATCTTCATGACCCAGATAATCATAATGATGTGATCACTCACCTAGAGCCAGACATCCTGGAATGTGAAGTCAAGTGGGCCTTAGAAAGCATCACTACGAACAAAGCTAGTGGAGGTGGTGGAATTCCAGTTGAGCTGTTTCAAATCCTAAAAGATGATGCTGTGAAAGTGCTGTTCTCAGTATGCAAGCAAATTTGGAAAACTCAGCAGTGTCCACAGGACTGGAAAAGGTCAGTTTTCATTCCCATCCCAAAGAAAGGCAATGTCAAAGAATGCTCAAACTACCGCACAATTGCTCTCATCTCACATGCTAGTAAAGTAATGCTTAAATTCTCCAAACCAGGCTTCAGCAATATGTGAACTTGTGAACTTCCAGATGTTCAAGCTGGTTTTAGAAAAGGCAGAGGAACCAGAGATCAGATTGCCAACATCCGCTGGATCATCGAAAAAGCAAGAGAATACCAGAAAAATATCTATTTCTGCTTTATTGACTATTCCAAAGCCTTTGACTGTGTGCATCATGAAAAACTGTGGAAAATTCTTCAAGAGATGGGCATACCAGACCACCTGACCTGCCTCTTGAGAAACCTGTATGCAGGTCAGGAAGAAACAGTTAGGACTGGACATGGAGCAACAGACTGGTTCCAAATAGGAAAAGTAGTACGTCAAGGCTGTATATTGTCACCCTGCTTATTTAACTTCTATGCAGAGTACATCATGAGAAATACTGGGCTGGATAAACACAAGCTGGAATCAAGATTGCCAGGAGAAATATCAATAACCTCAGATATGCAGATGACACCACCCTTATGGCAGAAAGTGAAGAAGAACTAAAGAGCCTCTTGATGAAAGTGGAAGAGGAGAGTGAAAATGTTGGCTTAAAACTCAAAATTCAGAAAACTAAGATCACGGCATCCGGTCCCATCACTTTATGGCAAATAGATGGACAAACAGTGGAAACAGTGGCTGACTTTATTTTTCTGGGCTCCAAAATCACTGCTGATGGTGACTGCAGCCATGAAATTAAAAGACGCTTACTCCTTGGAAGGAAAATTATGACCAACCTAGACAGCATATTAAAAAGCAGAGACATAACTTTACCAACAAAGGTCCGCCTAGTCAAGGTTATGGTTTTTCCAATAGTCATGTATGGATGTGAGAATTGGAAGGATTGATGCTTTTGAACTGTGGTGTTGGAGAAGACTCTTGAGAGTCCCTTGGACTGCAAGGAGATCCATTAAATCCATCCTAAAAGAGATCAATCCTGGGTGTTCATTGGAAGGACTGATGTTGAAGCTGAAACTCCAATAACTTGGCCACCTCATGCGAAGAGTTGACTCATTGGAAAAGACCCTTATGCTGGGAAAGATTGAGAGCAGGAGGAGAAGGGGACGACAGAGCATGAGATGGTTGGATGGCATCACTGACTCAATGGACATGGGTTTGGGTGGACTCCAGGAGTTGATGAGGGACAGGGAGGCCTGGCGTACTGCAGTTCATGGGGTCAAATAGTCAGACACGACTGAGTGGCTGAACTGAACTGAAGTGCAACTTTTAAAGTTATTAAAGCTTAAAACTTTATTGTGAGTTTTAGAACTTGCATAGCATGAATTGTGGTAAGCACTTGGATAAAAAGCAAATGAGACATGGTACCCAAGTTTAAGAAGCTCATAAAGGTTCTCCATCCTCCTGCACATTAAATTACAACAGAAGTTAAAACATGACAATGCACAGTCCTCAGCCCACACACCCGGATTCTGGGTTCATTGATCTAGGTTGGGGCTTAAGCATTAGCATCTTTTAGTCTTCTGTGATTCTAATGTCCAGTCAGAATTGAGAACCATTCATCTAGTGAGTAATGTTCCTATTCACTTCCAAATAAACCTAGGTAAACAAGCTTTCTATAAGGAGGGCTAGTTTATGAAGTAGAATAGTACAGAATGTGTTTAGTAAGCCTTAAGGTTATAGGAGGTAGCAGTCATCCTTTACCTCAGGACTTCAAAATGGTAATTAACTACCATGTGTGGAATTTCCATAACAATTTTACTCATAATTTTTCTAGGTGGACAATGGGTAGCCCTTTTCTGTTTAAGTTCTTGTTTAAACCATTCTGAAATGCAGTGGGTCACATATTGCTCTACACAGTGCTGTCCATAATAAGCCCTCTCTTTAATGAGTGATGACTGGCTGTCCTGAGAGATGCAGCCTTGTTACTGGCTTATTTCTTACCAAGAAATTTGCTCCTTGCCTTCCTAAGCTGGAATGCAAGAGAGTGATGAATTAAGGATTTCTATTAATAATATTTCATTTATTTGAAATGGGTTCCTATATTGCTTTAAGTATTTGGGAAAAGAATCTAAAGGCACAGACTAAAAGTCCTTCTATATAATCTTCTTCTCAAGCTATTTAGAAATTAATAGGAGATGTGCAGTGGTGGTAATGATAAGTAGATACATTACTATTCAGTTGTTTTATGTGAGGAGAGTTGTTCATGCAACAAATATTCATTAAGCAATTGCTTCATGCCAAGTATCTTTCCAGATACTGGGAACACACAAATGAACAGCACAGAAGAGGTCCTTTTTGCTGGAAGCTTACAATCTAATGGGAGAATTCTATTTTGTTAGACTATTTTTCTTGAAATATATTATTTCTCTCTGAAGCATATTTTAACAGAGTCCTTCTGGACTTTTTTATGAGTAGTTTTTTAAAATAACTTTTTTATTTCAAGACAAAACAGGTGTGTTTTGTTTTTGAGGCAGAGTTGACCATACCATTGTTTAAAAATAAATAAAAATACAGATAGCAACAAACAAGGAAAAGTTTAGAGTAAAAGCTTCATAATCCCAGAATTAACTATGGATGATCTTTTGACATATTTTCCAGACATTTTTCCATACACATAAACAGAAATTTAAGAAAACAAAACCATATGACTATAAAGTAGGTAAGTTCAGTTCAGTCGCTCAGTCGTGTCCTACTCTTTGCGACCCCATGAATTGCAGCACGCCAGGCCTCCCTGTTCATCACCAACTCCCGGAGTCTACCCAAACCCGTGTCCATCGAGTCGGTGATGCCATCCAACCATCTCATCCTCTGTCGTCCCCTTCTCCTCCCGCCCCTAGTCCTACCCAGCATTAGGGTCTTTTCCAATGAGTCAACCCTTCGCATGAGGTGGCCAAAGTATTGGAGTTTCAGCTTCAACATCAGTCCTTCCAATGAACACCCAGGATTGATCTCTTTTAGGATGGATTTATTGGATCTCCTTGCAGTCCAAGGGACTCTGAAGAGTCTTCTCCAACACCACAGTTCAAAAGCATCAATTCTTGGGCGCTTAGCTTTCTTCACCGTCCAACTCTCACATCCATACATGACCACTGGAAAAACCATAGCCTTGACTAGATGGATTTTGTTGGCAAAGTAATGTCTCTGCTTTTAAATATGCTATCTAGGTTGGCCATAACCTTCTTTCCAAGGAGTAAGCGTCTTTTAATTTCATGGCTGCGGTCACCATCTGCAGTGATTTTGGAGCCCCAAAAAATAAAGTCTGACACTCTTTCCCCATCTATTTCCCATGAAGTAATGGGACCAGATGCCATGATCTTAGTTTTCTGAACGTTGAGCTTTAAGCCAACTTTTTCACTCTCCTCTTTCACTTTCATCAAGAGGACTCTTTAGTTCTTCTTCACTTTCTGCCATAAGGGTGGTGTCATCCGCATATCTGAGGTTATTGATATTTCTCCCGGCAATCTTGATGCCAGCTTGTGTTTCTTCTAGCCCAGCGTTTCTCATGATGTACTCTGCATATAAGTTAAATAAGCAGGGTGACAATATACAGCCTTGACGTACTCCTTTTCCTATTTGGAACCAGTCTGTTGTTCTATGTCCAGTTATAAAGTAGGTAAAGACATTTATAATTTAAAAAGTATAGTCAGTAACCCAGTTGTGCTATTTTGATACAAACAGAGCATATTAGAAACACTATTTTTGAAAAATCTCTAAGACAATATCCTTGTCAGAAGAAACAGAAATTGACACAGGTTACTTTCAAAACTGAGAATTTGTTTTAAGAATTCATCTTAACAATGAAGGACTGGAAATTCTTCCAGAACACAGAACAGCCAGACTTCCCGGTGATGGTACTAGTGTTTAGGAAATGGAAGATCTTGCAGGGTTTCATGCTTATTTTAAGATCAGGTAATTCTGACCCTTCTTCAGCTTCAGGTTCTCTTCTTTTGGATCTCCCCTCACTGCCCCGCTAATGTGACTCAGCTTCACCTGTTGTCTTATACTGCTTGCTGCTTCAAACTCAACTATTCTTTCCTCTAACTCTATGCCTATTTTAACAACCCCCATGCAACCTGACTTGCTATAATGTTACTAATTCAACATTATTCCTCAGATGCACACATAGACACACATCAATGAAATCCCAGTGAAAACATTCCAGCACAACAGATAGACTACAAGTTCATTTGAGCACATTTACATATATTTGTATTTCCTCATGATTTGACTACTTTTGTGTTTTCAGCCAATGAAAGCTACTTCTACACACGGTACTTTACACTCTTGGCCAATGAGTTTTCTTCATCACACTCCCCTCGTCATCAGAGATGAGTGAATTCTGCAATATGTAGTTTCCAACTCTTGGTCTTTATTTCTAATATATATTTCAGCGCTTATATTGGATCTGTTACAGAAACTAAAGCAAACAAAAGGGTTGAGAGAAAGTATGCTAAAAAATAAAGTGGAAGTTTGGTGACTGCTTGAGATGCTTTTAAGAAAATGATCAAGGCGTTAGAAAGTGCATATAATCTGGCATTAGGTGTGGGTGGGTAGAAGTGCTTTCACTTCAGCAACTACATCTTGTCAGAGAAACTCCGGATAATTACGGCTGAAGGCAAGTCATGATGTCAGGTGATTGTCAATGTTTTATATAAGTGACCCTCCTAAAATAGACTGAACCAGTAGTCTTCAAACTGAAGAGTAGTTATGTCTGGAGGGTACCCAGAGACTTTATAGAGAGTTGTGTAGTTTTAAGGGAATTCATTTTCCAGAGTCTTAACTTCCATGGATACAGTTCCCTGAGACTGATCTGCCTAGGTAATGTCAAGATGTTCTTTTACTATCCTAAGTGTCCTATTTTACTCCCACCCAAAGGGATACAAAAGCCTTCAGGTTTCAAATAACAGGGACACTTAAAAGAATGGTATCTTTAAGTCTTCTTTAACAAGACACCATGAAATAAAGGTTATCTTCTTCTGTTTTTTATTCAATCATTGCGGTAAGCAAGGATGGTCCCCAAGACGCCCAACCCTGAAGAACAGCACTGTATAATCCTCTCCCCTGGAGAATGGGTATCTGTTCTAGCAAAATCACCCCCAGGATTATATTACAGTGTATAAAAATATCTTAACACACCAGACGGAGAGGTTCTTCTGTTGGTCTTGAGGAAGCAAGTTGCCACATCCTGAGAGGGCTTGTGAGAGCAACATGGGCCAAGGAATTGTGGGGGCTTTAGGAGCCAAGAGCCAGTAACCAAGTATTAATACCAAAGTTGTAAGGAACTGAATTCTGCCAATAACCACCTTGGAAGAGGACCTGGAACTCAGAAAAGAATGCTACCTGGCTGGCATCTAATGAGATTCCTGAAGTCTGGTGAGACCTTGAACAGAGGCCCCAGTTAAGCCAGCCAGGACTTCTGACCCAAGGAAACTGAGACAATAAATGCCTGTTCTTCTTAGTTACTGCTTTTGTAGTAGATTTTTATGCAGCAAAGAAAACCTATCGGCTATTATTCAGTGGCTAAGTCGCGTTCGACTCTTTGCAACCTCTTGGACTGCAGCACGCCAGGCTACTCTGTCCTCCAATACCTGCTATAGTTGCTCAAATTCATGTCCATTGAGTCCGTGATGATATCTAACCATTTCATCCTCTGCCATTCCCTTCTCCTTTTGCCTTCAACCTTTCCCAGCATCAAGGTCTTTTCCAATGAGTTGGCTCTTTGGATCAGGTGGCCAAAGTATTGGAGCTTCAACTTCAGCATCAATCCTTCCAAAGAATATTCAGGGTTGATTTCATTTAGGATTGGCTGCTTTGATCTCCTTGCTGTCCAAGGGACTCTCAAGAGTCTTCTCTAGCACCACAATTTGAAAGCATCAATTCTTTGGCGCTCAGCCTTTTTTATGGTCCAACTCTCACAGCCGTACATGACTACTGGAAGAGACAGCTTTGACTATATGGAATTTTGCTGGCAAGGCGATAACTCTGGTTTTTAATATGCTGTCTAGATTTGTCATGGCTTTCCTTCCAAGGAACAAGTGTATTTAAATTTCACGGCTGCAGTCATCATCCGCGGTGATTTTGGAGGCCAAGAAAATAAAATCTGTCACTGTTGCTACTTTTTTCACCTTCTATTTGTCATAAAGTAATGGGATCAGATGCCAAGATCTTAATTTTTTAATGTTGAGTTTCAAGCCAGCTTTTTCACTCTCCTTTTTCACCCTCATCAAGAGACTCTGTAGTTCCTCTTCATTTTCTGCCATTAGAGAGGTATCATCTGTATATCTGAGGCTGTTGATATTTCTCTGGGCAATCTTGATTTCAGCTTGTGATTCATCCAGCCTGGCATTCCACATGATGTATTCTGCATAGAAGTTACACAAGGAGAGTGACAATATACAGCCTTGTTGCACTCCTTTCCAGATTTTGAACCAGTCAGTTGTTCCATGTCTGGTTCTAACTGTTGCTTCTTGAACTGCATACAGGTTTCTCAGGAAACAGGTAAGGTGGTCTGGTATTCCCATCTCTTTAAGAATTTTCCACAGTTTGTGGTGATTCACACAGACAAAGGCTTTAGCATAGTCAATGAAGCAGAAATAGATGTTTTTCTGAAATTCCCTTGCTTTCTCCATGATCGAAGGAGTTTTAGAAATTTGATCTCTGGTTCCTCTGCCTTTTCTAAATCCAGCTTGTACACCTGGAATTTCTCAGTTCACATACTGCTGAAGCCTTGCTTGAAGGATTTTGAGCAGAACCTTGCTAGATGTGAAATGAGTGCGATTATATGGTAGTTTGAATATCCTTTGGCATTGCCAATGCAATGCAAAGAAAACCAATGCAATCATTCAAAAACTGTTTACTGAGCACATACTATATTCCAGACACTGAGACATAGTCTTTAACAACACTCCAAAATCTCCAACCTCATAAGACTTGTTTTTTGGTGGATAGGATAAACATAAACAAATTTAAAATATAAAATATCTAGCATATTTGTGATAGTTGTTAGAGAGAAAAAAATCAAGTAGGAAAATGGAAGATGACTTGTGGGAAGGGGAGGAGTGGATGGATGGAGAGGGTTATTGAAAGTTTAGCTTCACCTAGAAGGGGAAAGGTATTATAAGAAGGAAAGTAACTGGCAATGTTCATAGAAGAGAGAAAACAGGTGTCCAGGCTCTCAGAGACCAGGTAGAGGGTTGGTAGGCACATGGACCATGTGGTGTGCCAAATCAGAATGGAGAATAGGAGATAAGGTTAGAAAGGGCAAAAGATATCAGATCATGCAGAGCATTGAGCGTGTTTGGGGGCTTTTATTCTGAGTGACACGGTGAGCCAAGGGAGATTTTAAGCAGGGGAATGATATGACTTGACTTTTCATTTAACAAACTCATACTATCTCATGGTGGTTGAAATAATATAATGTAGTATAGGTGATAATAATGTGGTATAGATTGAGAGGGGGCAAGAAGGGAAGCAGGGACACCTGTTAAGATCATGTTGTAATAACCCAGGCAATTCATGGATTCGTGGCTGGATCAGGGTGGTGGCAGTGGAGAGAAGTTGTTAACTTTGAATATTTTCTTTCTTTTGTAGAAAACTGAAGACAGATATGGTTGATATAGAATTAAAATCTCCTTTTGTTCCCCCTACTTACTTATGTAAAGAAGGTTTCTCAGAATTTATAGCTATAAAAAATGAACACATAGAATAGAATAGATGCTAAAACCTAACAAATAAAATGTATCCACGGATACCTGAACTAATTAAAACCCTCCAGCTTAATGAGTGCCCTCATTAAGTGGCACCTCTTTTTGTGTCCAATATTTTTTTCAAAACTTTTGATATATTTTCATCATTTATATGGTAATAATGCTAGTAATAAAACTCAATTAACAAATGTGTTCTTAACATGTGAAGCCTTTTAGCCACAAGAATGAAAAATTAATTTCAATTTATAAAATGTTTTGCAGAAAAGATTGAGAGGATGGTTGATAACAGGACTTTACAATAAATATATTTACTAGGAATACTGCATTAAGCTAAACAACTATTGGGAAGTGAAATGGAAATTTTAGTACAAAGTAAGGAACAATGAAAGTTTTCATCTCTTTAAGAAAAATGTGATGATTAATTTTTTTAATGGGTAAAAGTGAGCATGAGATCACTATGGTAGTGACATTCTGTTAGAGCCATTCAAGCTGGGTTGCCCCAAACATTAGTAGTACCTGAACCATGGGAACAAATGGAGGCCCACTTACAACATGCTTAAATAGTTAAGAGTTACAAGTCAACCAAACAACTGTAAAGGAAAATATGACCTATTTCACCTTGAAAAATGTACTGTCAATGTGACAGAAAATGAAATGTGTAAAATTTTGGTTTTTACAGATCTCAAAGTTGGCAAAATGTTAATGAACACTGAATTTGTTTATAATGAATGTGTTTGGATGCTGTGTTGTAAAATTAGCTGTGTTTGGACACATGAAAAAATGAAAATATACCTATTATATAAATTGACATATGTTCTTCCATTGATTTCATTTGTGTCTGCATTTCATGAATAATTTATTATGTTGTGTTAACCAAATTTTTCACATAACTTGCATTTTATTGATGGCAAAAACTTAAAGATTAAAAATAAAATGTAGTTACAAACAAAGCACACAAAACTTAAAAATACGTTTATAAAGAATTATATAAATGTAAAAACAGTATTTTTTCATGCTTTTGAAGTTATTTTGACTAAAATATTCAAAACTGTTAATTAAAATTAGGCGTAGTATAAATCATAAACAATGAATGTCAAACTTTTACATCAAAATTAATTTTTGAACACTGAATTATATATTATTAAATACATTTATAAAAGAAAATTATTTGCAATTTTACTGTTTAATTTCTATCTAGTTGTCAGTGCAAAAATTATGGTCTATTTGTTCCTGTATGCAAATATAAGGGTAATCTGACTTATTTATTGATAAATAAGCCTCGGCTACTATTTTGAATATACAAATGTTTCAAATATTACTTTAATCAGAAATCAAAAAGAGGCAAGAAAATGGGCATTTGACCCTATGAGGAAATATTCCTTTGTTCTTACAAGAATATGTTGCATGTGATCCATTAGCACAGGGATATGATCAGTTAATTAATTTGTCTTTCTCTTACTTAAGAATTTTGCCTACTCAAATCTGCCCTGTCCTCCAAAGCAGTGTCTGACTCAGGCATCAATGACATCACATCCTCTGAACTTCCATGACATTGAGATGCAGTTTCTTTCTGTCCAGAGTACTAGGCTATGAGATGTGCAAAAGCAACTCCCTGGGGCTTGAGTGGTGTATTTATATATCCAGAGTTACAGGTCTTTTTATGTGTATGTAAATGCCAGTAATATAGAGTCCTGGGTTTTTGTTTTTTTTAATGAGTTTGTATGCTGTGCCTTTGTGGTATGCAGTGTTCTTCTTGCTCATGTCTAAGATTCTACTTCATTTTTAAAGGTACTAGGGTACTATCATCTTTAATTCAGTTCAGTTCAGTCGCTCAGTCGTGTCCAACTATTTGTGACCCCATGAATCGCAGCATGCCAGGCCTCCCTGTCCATCACCAGCTCTCAGAGTTTACCCAAACCCATGTCCATCGAGTCGGTGATGCCATCCAACCATCTCATCCTTTGTCGTCCCCTTCTCCTCCTGCCCCCAGTCCTTCCCAGCATCAGGGTCTTTTCCAAAGAGTCAACCCTCTGCATGAGGTGGCCAAAGTATTGGAGTTCCAGCTTCAACATCAGTCCTTCCAATGAACACCCAGGACTGATCTCCTTTAGGATGGACTGGTGGATCTTCTTGCAGTCCAAGGGACTCTTGAGAATCTTCTCCAACACCACAGTTCAAAAGCATCAATTCTTCAGCGCTCAGCTTTCTTTAGAGTCCAACTCTCACATCCATACATGACCACTGGAAAAACCATAGCCTTGACTAGACGGACCTTTCTTGGCAAAGTAATGTCTCTGCTTTTAAATATGCTATCTAGGTTGGTCATAACCTTCCTTCCAAGGAGTAAGTGTCTTTTAATTTCATGGCTGCAATCACCATCAGCAGTGATTTTGGAGCCCCCCAGAATAAACTCTAACACTGTTTCCACTGTTACCTCATCTGTTTCCCATGAAGTGATGGGACCAGATGCCATGATCTTAGTTTTCTGAATGTTGAGCTTTAAGCCAACTTTTTCATTGGGCAGGGACAAATCCTAGGAGGCAATATATAAGAAAAGAAATGAGTGCTAAACTAGAAAAAGGCCAGAAAAGATTAATGCTTAATAGATGTTACTATTTGATGAGTGTGATATCAACTGCAGAGCAGTAAAGTAGCTACAGAAACCTTATGGTCATATTACAAATGTTCCCTAGAAATGAGAGCATTTCAACCAATTTTTCAGCAGAATTCTTTCTGATGAGTGCAAAATAATGAACCGTTAAGTGTGTGGCCTCTGGAATCAGACTGCCTGGGTTCTTAGCCAGCTCTATCACTTACTAGCTGTGTGACCTTGGGTAAGTTATTTAGCCAGTCTGTCTCTCAGAATACACATCCATTCAGGAGGAATAATAACAGTAACCACCTAGTAGGATTATGAAGACTAAATGAGATAATCACTGTTAGTCACCAATTGAGCCTGATACATATTAAAAACTTAAGAAACACTAGGTAGTATTTTGAATAAAAAGCTTACTGAAGTCAGTTCATTTTAACATATATTTTTGAAAGTAATATGAGATAGTGTAATTCTCAATTTGCCTGGATTAATGGAGAGAAGAGGTGTTAATATTATACAAATTGGGTAAAAGATGCATTAACTCGTTTTTCTGTCATTTCTGGAAATGATCATCTATTTTTAAAAAATAACTTTATTTTGTATTTTTTCACCTTTTTATGAGTATCACTTTTATTACAAACAGAAAAGCAATAAATCTAAAAAGCAATTCATTCCTAAAATTGAAACAATTCCGCCCTCATTTGCCAATACTACCACTAACTCTTTCATATTACCATGAATATACTGAAATTACATGCATTTAGAAATGAATGGTGGATTCATTCCTGCTCCCTGGTTGCTTAATATTCATATGGATGTCCTACTGAAGAGGAAAACAGTGAGAGACCTATAAAATACAATCAGGCAATTGTAGCATTTAAATCCAAAATAAAAAGATATGCATGTTGTAGAAAAGTAGTACTAAAAGCAACATGAGTTCATTTATTAGCAATAATTACCAAGTGTGCTTTGGTAGAATTATTGCTCAACAGTCTTGTTTTATGATGCAAAGGGAGGAATCAAGGATATTTCAGTCCTGCTAAGTTGTTACTTTAATTTTAGAAAACAAAATTCCTCACATTTCCAAACCACAGAAGGCATCTCATATGTGTGTGCATGCACACACACATAAACACACATGAAAGCACATGTACTTTTAAAGCCAGGCTACAAATTACTTTCAATGACAAATTTAAAAGAATAACTATTTACTAAAAATGTTTGCAAAATGGCATTTTATACTGTATTATTTTGTTGAAACCAAAGAAACAACCTCTAGACCATTTTAAAAAATTCATACAAGATAGAAGAAATAATAGATTTGAATTTTGTCTACTTTAGAGGCACCATCATCCCTCTTTAGACACTTGATTTATAAATATAATTATTTAGTTTAATTATAATATCTGCATGGAAAAAATGTAGTCAAATCAAATTTTTATATTTCAGATAAATATCACATTCTAATTTTCAGTTAGAAGTAATTTTTAAGATGGATGAACTTTTTCCTGTTTAACAATTTCTCAGAAAGACATGAGTGAGAAATAAAATGCTCTGACATGATGTAGCATGGGTTTTGAAAATGTTATGTTATAATTTAGTATGACTAGATATAGCTGTGATCTTTGAACAAAAGGGGATTTACTTCTGACTCTGAAGCTGATAATCCTGAGCCTCTTGTAAAGTGCATGCGTGTGTGCTAAGTCACTTCAGTCATGTCTGACTCTTGGCGACCCTATGGACTGTGTAGCCTGCCAAGTTCCTCTGTCCATGGAATTCTCCAGACAAGAATACTGGAGTGAGTTGCCATGCCCTCCTCTTGGGGATCTTCTGGACCCAGGAATCGAACCCACATGTCTTATGTTTCCTGCATTGGCAAGTGGGTTTTTTACCACTAGTGCCACCTGGGAAGCCCTGCTACTAATGTATATTATGTCAAAGCTGGGAAATTATGTTTTCACAGCAGTTGAAAACAGTCCTACAATATATCAGTGGCAGAATCCTAACATAGAAGTGGAATCCAGGCTGCCTGGGTTCAAATCCTGACTGTGCTGTATTCTAGATATTCAAGGTATTTAAACATCTGTACTCCAGGATTCTCATCTTTAAAGTAAGGGTAACATCCTATCTACCACTCAGTGTTGTGGTAAGGATCAAGAGTTAATATATACGCTTAGAACTGAACCTGGGTATATAGTAAGCATTTAACTAATGTTATATTACTACTGTCATGATTGCATTATTGTTGCTGTTAGCCTTAATTCTATGATTAGGATTGCGCTAGTCACATATAACATGATAATTTACATCTGTGAATCCTGATCGCTAAGACGGGTTTTCTCCCTGCCAATTAAACTCGTTTCATGGATGTCTGAAATTACACATTAGCAGCTTGTCTCTATTAGGATCATGGAGCTGGATCACAGCCCCAGAGGGCTTCAAGTGGCCAGAAACCATGTCAATTTTATACTGTCTTTAGATCAGACATTTAAGGCCATCCAGTCCGGTGACCAATTATCCAAGTAGGTGGACAGGCTATAGGTGAGGGGATTTGGCCATGAATAGATCTTTGAGAGTAAGCAACTTATGTCAGAGATATCAATGACTTAGTCTTGGAGACTAAGGTCAAGAGCAGCAGTCCTTCCTATAGAGAGTTTAGGGAGGCAAACCAACTGGAATGAACAACGGCACAAAAGACAGGGATAGAATCTCAATAGCAGTGGACTGTGTACAAGTCGGTGTCCTAGTCACCCAGAAGGCAATGATCCATCCCAGCAGAATGACAAAAAAAACTGCCCCAAAGGCTCTTTGCTCATCCTAAATTTTTATTTTGTGGTGGACACAGGTTGTTTTGGTCACAGAGTGTCGATATATTATGATCACAGTACTTGATTTTCCTTTGGGGAAATCAGCCCTCTCCACTCAGTCTATGAGCTTTGGATGAAGATTTCCTGAATTTCCCAGATTGAAGAAGCTGACCTAAACAGTATCAGTCAGTGTATTCCATCACAACATCCACAGGGAGTGGATTAGGGTGGACACATCACTCAAATCATCTTATAAGAGCCAAGAAGACTTAAACCTAGAGCTTTATGTTATCATGAAGCCAGATTATTTCTTCTGGTATGAAGTGTGATATTGGTATGATCTCTTCTTGAGATCCCACATGGAGCCCAAAGATAGAGTCCACTCAAGAAAAGCACAGATAAGAAGTGGGCCCTGGTTGTGCTCAGTCAGCCGTGTCCCACTCTTTGCAACCCCATGGAGTATAGTTTGCTGGGCTCCTCTGTCCATGGGATTTCCCAGGCAAGACTATTGGGGTAGATTACTGTTTCCTCCTCCAGTGGATCTTCCCAACCCAGGGATTGAACTCACTTCTCTTTCACCTCCTGTATTGGCAGGCAGATTCTTTACTACTGACCCACCCAAGAAGCCCAGAGCCCTGGTTAGATCCCTTTATCAAATGTCTCCTGAACATTAGCTTACATGAGCCAGTATGCTGTCTTTTGCTTAAACCTATTTGGGAAAAGTTTACTGGCCGCTTGCAAGAACAACAATAAATCTAAAATAACACACATTTACCTTAACCACTTAAAATTTTTTTTGACAAATCTATTTTTCTCTTGGAACTCTGAGCTCATACAGGGAAAACCTGCCGCAGTTATCTTTGTGTCAACATGTAATAAACCCTGTCAAGTAATTGATACATAGTAGGTGCTTAACATTAATTTATTAAAGGAGTGAGTGAATGAATGAGCACAGTTAATTGGCTGTATCACCAAGGGTCTGGGGAAGAGGTTGGCAGACTGTGACTTATGGGTCATATTAGGCGCACAGTCTGTTTTTGTTAATAGAACTTTATTGGAACACAGCCATTCCCATGCATTTACATGTTGCCTATGTGGAGGGGGTATGCATTGATGGGGAAGTGCATGTACTAGGGGAAGAGGGGTTGGGAGGAATGCTTAGAAGAAGAAAGAGCGAAGATAAGGGAGATAAGGTTGCTGGAGACAAACTTTTCCTCCTGTGTAATAATGATTCATGCTGACCCGATCTCCTAAAAGTCAAACTTACTTTGGTTTTGGAGATTATTGATATTCTATCCTCTTAGCATGCCACCTGAAATTTTCTATGAGGCATATGGGCCAAATAAGCAAAAATTCAGAGAACAGTACTTCTAATTAATAGGTCAATGGACAGTTTGCTGAAAAAACAGAAGCGGTATTTTGTGCCAATTTTGTAAAAACAAGAATATGATAAAAATGTATTCAGAAAAAGAACAGACAGTTCTAAAATCAAGTGTTTCTATTTTAAAAAGTCTAAAACACTCTCTCTAAAATTCTAGGAATACAAATTTATAAAAATCTGCTTTATTTGAATTCTGAATGTCCTCTCATCTCAAGCAATAGAGATCTTATAAAATTAACAAGCTTTAGCATTATCAGGATACTAGAGGTGAGCAGAAAATGAATAAATAACAAATATTTAGAAATCGACATCTACAAAAATGCCAGGCTACTTCTATACCGAAAGAACAAGCTGCCAAACATGTTTGTTCTCTTAGGATTTGCCAGAGAAATTAAACTGAAATAGCTTGGGGGACTAGTTTCAGTCTAACAGTTTAAATTTGTTTAACCTTTTAGTTTGTTAGCAAAACATACACAATGTGCTGAACCCATAGAGTTGCTTTTGCTACTAGAATTAGCAACATGAGGGTTGATTTTCCAGCACTGTTTTTTCTTTTTTACATTTTGTATGTTAATGTGCCCTTTATTTTTCCCAATTTTCATTGACAAAGGAATACATTTGTTTTAGAAGAGACAACATAACTTGAAATCTCTCTGAAATAATTTTCCCAAATTAGCTAATTTAGGGAGAGATGTGAAGAGTACTATTATATTAACTTCCAAGACAATTACTTTGGCAAAAAGCAAATTAAAGCTGATCAAGTGTAAGTTTATTGCTTAATTTTTTATTTTTACTTATTTTTGTTCCATTTTATATATAACACAGGATGGAAATTCTGCCTTAGGTGTTAAATCATCTCAGGTTGGATGTTTTTGCTCATAAACAGGGAAAACAATCTAATTGAAGGAACACTTGCTTGCAGTAGCTATTCAGACAATCTCAACCATCAAGAATACACCAGAAAACTAAGAATAGTAATAAAAACTGTAATAGCTAAGTGCATTATTTGCAACATGCATAATGGGGTTAGTATCTAGAATTACAAAGCAATTCTACTCCATTATCCCGCAGCTGGGTGACGTGCATAATCATATGAAACTAATTCTTACTAATTTTTACCTAGTCACTGATTAGGTCCAGCATACACACAGTAGAATTGTACTCATTGGGAAAATTTTATGTGCACAGATCTCTGTTTTTTCTGAAATCTTCAGATATATAAATTAGATTTCCATCATTAGGTAGTAAGTTAGTTGTCTTTGTTGCTCTTTATTGTTAAAATTTAGCATATGATTGTATGTTTACCTTTTTTTTTCACCAATACTTCTATAAAAATATAAACAATATTGAATCACAAGTGTGTTGCAGTCCTGAAATAGCTTTATGTAGATCAGTTTGGAATGGGGCCTGGGCCATGTAATGTAAGGCTGACAGTATAGGCTAAGCATTAATTTGAGAGGGACATTTCCTCTAAAATACTGGAGGACTTTTCTTTTTGCCAGACGTTTCTTTCTTTTCTTTTTTAATGTGTTGCTCATGCTTCTGTGTATCTGAGTTTTTATCCATACCACTCCAGGATTCCAGCCTGGAGGATTCCATGGACTGTATAGTCCATGGGGTTGCAAAGAGTCAGACATGACTGAGCGACTTTCATTTTTTTTCATGCTGGCATTGGTTTGGTGAATATCTGGGCTAGCTTCATAGAAGTCCAAACTTGTTCCACTACAGTATGACGTTTGGTCAGGTTTCAGAAGCTCCTTCAAAATGACCTTGTCACAGGTCTGGTTTTCAGTTATACTCTCATATGAGTCATGGTGCTAAAGCCCTTCCATCCATATAAGACACGCTCCCATCAGCAGCCAAATAGCAACTTTTTATTAATCTTATTCTCAACATTCTAAAATGAAGCCTAACTCAGTATAACTTACTGAACTTAAAGGAAATATGGACTTTAGTGTGATTTCTCTTTATTTGACTCACTTTCTATAGAGCTATCTGGTTTCTTGGACCATTTCCAACTGATAAAGAGAAAAGCAGCCCCTGACCTTTAGGATCTGACCTGGTATAAGCAGCCGGATTTTGGACCTAGTGCTCACAGCTAGATCTTGGTGTTTTCCTGTTGAATGTAAGCAATTCCAGAGAACATCAACATTAGACAAGAACACTCTGTGACTATGATAGATGAAGATAAAAATCATGTTTAAATGCAGGCAAAATGTGAACACTGTCCTAACCATGAAAATAACCAATCATCTGCTGGCTAACGTGAACTACTTCTTTACCAATCACAACTTAACTTCACTTTAATTTTCCATCCCTATAGGTAAGACTTATTGAGATATGTAATTGCAAAATTGTTTCCATATTTTGGAAAACCCATTCCACAGTGAATACCTACTATCTTGGATCACTCCCCAAATTACCCAACCAAAGCTGAAGTATAATAAGTTCTTTCTAACATGCTCTTCCTTAGATGCCCCAGTGTTTTTCATAGTGAAACTTCTCTCTTGTTGCAGCAAGTGACACACTCACTTGTTTAAGTACAGGCCTCTTCCTGGGGTCTCTGACTAGAGGACATTGACACAATGCTAATGTCTCTAGCCAAGTGACCCAGAACTTTTACTCACTAAGCCTGATCTCTTTCTTGCCCTCCTGGTTTTATCTACACCTGATTCTAGCCTGACCTTAGGCCTAGCTCATCTCTTAAATCTGCCATCTGCTTCGATTTGTCTCCAGGCTGCCTGTGCCTACATATCTAACTCTTGCTGGCTCTTTTACTAACATTTGAGACTATCAGCTTGATTCCTGGTTTGCTTTTCTATATGTGTCAGATATAGCATTCCTCAATACAGTTGGTTAAATAAAGATTATTGCCATAAATAGTAAAGTTAGATAAGACAACTTCTACACTTTTTCCCAACTCTCAGATTGAATAGGTCTCCAAGCCTCCCTTAACTGTACCCACAGTGACACAAATTCTAATGATAAAAACTAATCAAAATAAAGAAGGCCAAATTATATTTACTCTTTCACGTGGTGAAAATGAAGAAAGTTTCACTAGTTCCATTTGGAACTCATGTACCTAGCTATGTAAAAAGAGTAAGATTTTATTATTTAAGCGCAAACTCTCCACTCATAATGACAGAGATTTAATTCATCCTATTTGACTGATTCATATTCATTTACAATTTTTCATTAACTTGATACTCTTATCTTACAATCTGATGTTTTAATAAGAACTGCTACAAAAGAAAGGGACCTATGCCATGCATGAATGCACTATATAATTATTACCCTCAGTAATATGGCAGCTATTATTTGCAGGTTGCTAAATTAAAGAAAATGGGGGTAAAATAGAGGACTGGAAAAGTTATAGGAGACATGTCTTCTTGTACAAACTCTATCACTTAGCTTGTTAAATGGCTCCAATCTTTGGTTTTCTTATCTTTCAAATGAGATTGTTTGGCAAAATTTCTAAAATGCTGTAATTTTATTTAACAAACATTTCATAGATGTAAATACTACCTCCCCTTGTGACTCAGCTGGTAAAGAATCCGCCTGCAATGCAGAAGACCTGGGTTCGATCCCTGGGTTGGGAGGATCCCCGGGAGAAGGAAATGGCAAACCACTCTTGTACTCTTGCCTGGAGAATTCCATGGACAGAGGAGTGGGACAGGCTGCAGTCCGTGGAATCTCAAAGAGTCGGACACGACTGTGTGACTTTCACTTTCACTCAAACATAGAGTGGGCTACTCTTAGCCATGCATAAGTGTCCAAATATCATACAACTAACTACTAGGAAGAACTAGGTTAATTAGTGACATACATCTCTTTCAATTTACTCGATATAACTTAATGTTTGGTAAGTGTACTTTTGGTAATTCCTCTCCTGAAGGTTGCTGCTGTGTGTGCTCCATCACTCAGTCATGTCTGACTTCTTGTGACCCCCTGGACTGTAGCCCACCAGGCTCCTTTGCCCATGGAATTTTCCTGGCAAGAATACTGGAATGGGTTGCTCTTTCCAACTCCACTCCCTAAGGCTGAGGGCTGCAGAAAAATACATGCATCCAGCAAACAGGTAACTGGGACATTTTAAGAATTTGCTTAGAGTCTAAATAATAGAATGGAATTTATAATTAGGTCTCTTGTTTCCCAATCTATTTCTTATTACCCATACATCAATATTCTGCCATCCTTAAAATTTTGTATTTTAAGTGTGTGTGTGTGTGTGTGTGTGTGTGTGTGTGTGTGTGTGTGAGTGAGTTCCTTCCCATTATGTATTTCTGTAGAAAACATATTATGCTTCTGAAAAATTCACTATAGTTAAAATATAGAATCAAATCCTGGGAAACAATCTGGTCTGCCAACATCCGTTTATAAGGAAGAGAGTGAAGGATTTGCTCAGAAGGCTGAGAGAACTCAGTACCCTTGAAAAACTCTCAAGAAAGGTCAAATGGGCCTCTCAAGTGATCTGAGATTAAGTTGAGGCACTATGTATTCCCACAGAATTTTTCTCACTTCAGTTAGGATATAATTGACAGAAGTTAAGTCACAGCAAAATCCAGTCATGTGTTCTGTACCCTTTTCTCTAGGATCCTCCAAAGGCTGAACTGAGACGGAAAAAAATAAATTAGATAGTTAAAATTTAAAAACTTGGGCATTTTGATAAATTTATCCTTGTTTTAAATAAGAGGACCTGCCCAGATCTTGTTGTTTATATTTTAAAAGTAAGAATATTAAACCAGACTCCTGGGAAATTAAGCAAATAGAAGAATGAAATATTGCACCTTCTGTTGTTTTCTTGCCTTCCTCTGAAACTGATTCCTGAATTTTATATAACAGCATCCTTTTAGAGGTGTGCAGAGGAAGGAGAAACAATGGAAGAGGTGAAAGTAAAAGGGGCAGAAAGAGATAAGATATAAATTACCAATTTAGGAATTAAATATGAAATAACAGGATAATACAGGAATTCTACAAGAAATGCTATATACTGAATTTGACAACTTTGATGAAAATGTACCAAGTCCTAAAAAAACACAACCACAACCTACTCAATATAAAACAGACAATCGGCGTAACTCCATAAGTAATAGGAAAATTGAGTTCATAATTTCAAAACTTCCCATAACATAATCTCTAGGCCCAGATGGTTTCTAGGGAGAATGGTACCAAATGTTTAATGAGTGAGTAACATCAATTGTATACAATCTTTTATAAAAATTAGAACAAGATGGAATACTCTTCAAATCAATTTGTAAAGCTAGATTATCCTGATACCAAAACCAGATGAAGAAAGTACAAAAAAGAAAACTACAGATTGAATATTCTCATGAGTATAGATGCAAAATTCCTTAACAAAATATTAGCAAATAGAATTCAGCAATATATAAAAGAGTTATACATGATAACCAGGTGGAGCTAAATACAGGAATGCAAGGTTGTTTCAATATTCGAAAATCAAATAATATACTCTATCATAGTAACAAACTAAAGAACAAAGCTAGTGGAGGTGATGGAATTCCAGTTGAGCTATTTCAAATCCTGAAAGATGATGCTGTGAAAGTGCTGCACTCAATATGCCAGCAAATCTGGAAAACTCAGCAGTGGCCACAGGACTGGAAAAGGTCAGTTTTCATTCCAATCTCAAAGAAAGGCAATACCAAAGAATGTTCAAACTACAGAACAATTGCACTCATCTCACAATGCTAGTAAAGTAATGCTCAAAATTCTCCAAGCCAGGCTTCAACAATACGTGAACCATGAACTTCCAGATGTTCAAGCTGGTTTTAGAAAAGGCAGAGGAACCAGAGATCAAATTGCCAACATCCGTTGAACCAGAGATCAAATTGTCAACATCCATTGGATCATCGAAAAAGCAAGAGAGTACCAGAAAAACATCTATTTCTGCTTTATTGACTATGCCAAAGCCTTTGACTGTGTGGATCACAATAAACTGTGGAAAATTCTTCAAGAGATGGGAATACCATAACATCTGACCTGTCTCTTGAGAAACCTGTATGCAAGTCAGGAAGCAACAGTTAGAACTGGACATGGAACAACAGACTGGTTCCAAATAGGAAAAGGAGTACATCAAGGTTGTATATTGTCACCCTGCTTCTTTAACTTATATGTAGAGTACATCATGAGAAACACTGGGCTGGAAGAAACACAAGCTGGAATTAAGATTGCCGGGAGAAATATCAATAACCTCAGATATGCAGATGACACCACCCTTATGGCAGAAAGTGAAGAAGAACTAAAGAGCCTCTTGATGAAAGTGAAAGAAGAGAGTGAAAAAGTTGGCTTAAAGCTCAACATTCAGAAAACTAAGATCATGGTCCCATCACTTTATGGCAAATAGATGGGGAAACAGTGGAAACAGTGTTAGACTTTATTTTTTGGGGGGCTCCAAAATCACTGCAGATGATGATTGTGGCCATGAAATTAAAAGACGCTTACTCCTTGGAAGGAAAGTTATGACAAACCTAGACAGCACATTAAAAAGCAGAGACATTACTTTGCCAACAAAGGTCAGTCTAGTCAAGGCTATGGTTTTTCCAGTAGTCATATATGGATGTGAGAGTTGGACAGTGAAGAAAGCTGAGGGCTGACGAATTGATGCTTTTGAACTGTGGTGTTGGGGAAGACTCTCGAGAGCCCCTTGGACTGTAAGGAGATTCAACCAGTCCATCCTAAAGAAGATCAGTCCTGGGTGTTCATTGGAAGGACTGATGTTGAATCTGGAACTCCAATACTTTGGCCACCTCATGCAAAGAGTTGACTCATTGGAAAAGACCCTAATGCTGGGAAGGATTGGGGGCAGGAGGAGAAGGGAACGACAGAGGATGAGATGGCTGGATGGCATCACCGACTCGATGGACATGGGTTTGTGTAGACTCCAGCAGTTGGTGATGGACAGGGAGGCCTGGCGTGCTGTGATTCATGGGGTCGCAAAGAGTCGGACACGACTGAGCAACTGAACTGAACTGAACTGAAAGAAGAAACACTCATGATCATATCGACAGATGCAGAAAATGCATATGGAAAAATCTTACATTGATTCATGATAAAAACATGCAATATATGTAATATATACCATATTTTCACAAAGGAAACATGTAAGAATATTCGTAGCAACACTATTTGCAATATTCCCAAAGTGGATACTACCCAGATGCTTTTCAATAGTCAAATAAATAAATTGTGCTTCATTCACGTAAAACAGTGATTGGCCAACTTTTCCTCTCAAGTGTCAGAAAGTAAATACTCTAGGTTATTTCGGCCAGCATGGTCTCTATCACAACTTCTCAACTCCGTCAATGTAGCTTGAAAACAGCCAGAGACAACATAAACAAATGAATGTGCAATAAAACCTTTACTGGCACTAAAACTGAAATTTCTTAAAATTTTTCATGTATCCTAAAATAATGCTCTTCTTTTGAATGGTAAAAACCGTTTTTATCTTGTAAGTCATGTAAACACAGGTGGTGAGTGGAATTTGGCTCATGGCCCATATTATGGTGAACCCTTGATGCAGAAGAATACTATACCAAAATGAGAATCAAGAAAATTACAATTACATGCAAAAATATGGAAGATTATAATAAAGTTGAGTGAATGAAGCTGGACACAAAAAATACACATCATATGATTTCACTTTTATAAAGTTCAAAAATAGGCAAATTAATTTATGATGTCAGAAGTTAGAAAAGTAGTTACATTGAGGTGATTCAAAGGGGGTATGAGTGGGGCTTTGGGGATGCTGGTGATGTATCTTGGTATGAGAGTTGGTTACAAGGGTATGGTTGCTTTGTAAAACTTTAACGAACTGTGCCTTATGACTTGTGCGATTCTTTTTGTTGTTATACTTTAATGAAAATTCAAAAATGCTTACAAATTTTAAATTTTCCACTGTCACTTTAATCTTTTTATTGGGGGAAAATGTTTTCCTCTTTCACTGAAAAAAAACTGACAGCCCTGTGATTTCCTAGTCTCTCTTAGATAATAGATGGTCCTGTGTAAATTACAGGTTTGATGTAGAAATTATGATATATTAATCACACATCCATATTTGTTCAAGCTTCTCTCAGTCCTGCCCCCAAGTGTAGTCTACAGAGAATCACTACCTGATTTTAGGCGCTAGAGTGTTTCGTTTCTGTCTTTATTTATTTCCCTTCCCTCCACTTGCCAGTAACTCTTAAAGACCATATAGGTTGACACAAAAAAGGAAGAGAGAATGGAACAGAAATTTCTGATTTGACTGGTACAGTTGAAATATACTTTTTGGCTTTGTAGGATTGTCAGAAAAACTGACCTTTCTCTCATGTGTACCTTTCATTGGGTTTAAAAATGTCTCCTACTGCTGCTGCTGCTGCTAAGTCGCTTCAGTCGTGTTCAACTCTGTGCGACCCCATAGACGGCAGCCCACCAGCCTCCCCCATCCCTGGGATTCTCCAGGCAAGAACACTGGAGTGGGTTGCCATTTCCTTCTCCAATGCATGAAAGTGAAAAGTGAAAGTGAAGTCGCTCAGTTGTGTCTGACTCTTAGCGACCCCATGGACTGCAGCCTACCAGGCTCCTCCGTCCATGGGATTTTCCAGGCAAGAGTACTGGAGTGGGTTGCCATTGCCTTCTCCATGTCTCCTACTAGGACACTCCAAATGTAACTCAGTTGATCTTGATATATTCTATTTCTCTGGCAGATGCATTACCCTCAGTCTCTGGTTCTCCCATCGTCCTTTCCATGTAAATTTTCTCTGTTGGTGTCCTACAGGCCATGTAGGTAGTCTTCCTAGAAAGAAGTCAAATAGCACCAGGCAAGCTCCCTCCCTTAGCTGACCTACAAATGGTTCACAATAAACACTAGTGAATATTTCATTCAAATCCATCCTGGAAGCACAGGCAAACCCAAAATATCACATCCCTTTCACTTTGCCCTCTGCTTGGTAGTCCATTTCTCTCACTCTTATATCTGGCAAAAGTCAGATACCAGTCCACGTGTGTGTGTTCTAAGCCATTTAAGCCATGCCCTACTCTTTGTGACCCTGAAGACTATAGACCACCAGGCTCCTCTGTTCATGGGATTTTCCAGGCAAGAATATTGGAGTGGCTTGCCGTCCCCTCCTCCAGGGGATCTTCCCAACCCAGCAATCAAACCCGTATGTCTAACGTCTTCTGCATTGGCAGGCAGGTTCTTTACCACTAATGTCACCTGGGAAGCCCTTTACCAGTCCACTGTTCTCAAATTCTGGAAGTGTTGTCAAACTCACGTAGTGATTCTCTTACCACCAGATCTCCAGCCTTGAGGAAAGGAGAAGTCTACCCATCCTTAACCCCTGTGTGAAAGTATGATTGTGTGTATGTGGGGTCAGTGGAAAACTTATTTACAGCATCAGTTCTCTTCAAATAAATATCTACAGATCCTCACAACTATCCAATTCTTGACTTTTTTAATGTACTTTTGATGGTAAGAAAATTTTAAAGTGGTGCAATCAGTTCCAAGTTATCCCCTTTGAAAATCGGTATTTTGGGTTATGTCATATAATTTACAATTACATTATACTTTCTGTTATGAAATGAAAACAGAGCCTAGAGAAAGTAGTCATTTCAAATTTTAGAAAGGATTTAAGATAATTCAATTCTCAAAATGATTTCTAAAAATATTATATCAAATTAAATTTTCAAGAATATTTGAGAATTCCAACTCAAACTATCATTTTTAGCACTCTAATTTGATGGATAAAAAATAATTATTTCAGGAAAATTATTTTATTACACATTGTACACATTTTTCAAACTGCTAATAATCTTAAGCTCTATTAGTGTTATCCATTTAACCATATCTATTAGTTATCTCAAAGGAAATCACTGTCATTTCATCTACCCTGACTGTGACTGTCTTGACCCTTCCCTTCATGCTGCTAACTGGGCTTTAGCCCAATATGTGGCTTCTTGCTTCTTCTAATTTATATTAGTTTTGTGGACTGGTAATGTTTTATCCTTACTTTACTGACTTAAATCTGAATTATTAATCATATTCTGTTGGCGTAATGTCTTATTTTGTTTAACTGATTTCATTTTCTTTTAATTGTTTTTCTACATACAAAACAAATGTTATGGAATATTTTCTTCTCTTTGCTATACTGGATTGCTTCTCTATCTTATATAATTGAAATTCTTTCTTGCATTTTCTTCATCTGAATTTTCATCTAGTTATCATGCTATTTCTTTTCGTCTTATCATATAAGATCAACTCTATCCAAAGCCTCCATTTGCCCAGATATAAAAATGGTAACTTGTGCAAGACTCCCTTTTCCTTATTTGGGGTCTATTGGTATTTCCCTCAAAGTACCTGGTGCTGTATGTTCTCCTAGCTTGTCTGTTACATGAGAGCATGGGGGACTAGGATTCAACTAGGGATGTGGGCACCTGTTGGTAGAAGAGGTCTCTAACATTTTTGATAACTGTGCTAAAAATCTTGCATTGGTATTTATTCTACTTTTCAAGTATCTCTCCTATTTCTGAAGGGGTATGATATCATTCAGGGTTCAACTACAGAGGTATAAACACTAGGAGATTGATAAATAGATATACATATACACACTTGGGATTATGCTCTATGTAGCTGGTTACTCTCTATAAGACTGTTTACATCTGCCTTTACAATTTTCAGAGCAAGCATCTGGGAAGGGAAGATAAATGTAAAGTGGAAAAGACCGAGAACAACCTGGAATTCTTAAGCATAAGCTGTAACTCCACGAGAAAGTACTGAAACCCATGCCAGTTTTTGTTGCTTCTAGTGCGGGTGACATGGGTGTCCTGCAGAAGCCAGGCACTACCTCAAAGCACTAAACGTACTTACACACGGCCCAGGAGTCAGAGAAACTGAAGCAGAATGTGTGGCAAGATAGAACGGCTGCAGGTTCCGCTGTATTTCACAAGATGAGTCAGCAAATCAGGAACAACATATTTGGGCTACAAAATGGCTGCTGCTTCCTTTCTGCGCTATAAATGTCCCAAGAATCTTCCTCATGGACCATCCTATCTGGAAACATAACGGAGGGCATTCTGGGAAATGCAATACAACCTAGCCAAGTGGAAAAAAGTACAAAGGTACCCTTGGTTTCTTTTCTTTTCTTTTTTTTTTTTTACTTTTGCCTTTAGGCCTTTATTTCTGATACACACAATAAGACCAAAGCTTTATTTCCTATTTCATTCATTTCTCCCCTGAAACCAACCAAGAAAATGACAAAATCTAAGCAATCATGCTGCAGATGAAAGTGTTATTTGCATTGGTTTCCTCAGTGGTTCCGTGGTAAACAATCTGCCTGCAATGCAGGAGATTCAAGAGACATGGGTTCGATCCCTGGGTCAGGAAAATCCTCTGGAGGAGGAAATGGCAACCCACTCCAGTATTCTTGCCAGGAAAATCCCATGGACAGAGGAGCCTGTTGGCTACAGTCTGTGGGGTCACAAAGAGTTGGACATAACTGATCAACTGAGCATGCACACATAGGAGAAAACAAAGAGAATAATAGTCCTTATGATTTATTATAGTCTGCATTTTGATTTGATGTTCAAACTGATGCAAATTCACTCCAATGACAATTATTTCTTCCAAGATATCTATGAAGCTAGGCTTATTACAACTGTATTTTCCATGTGCAGAGTGAAGTAAAAGGGAAGGTTTTGGCCAAATTTACTCTCACTAACCCTTTTTTTCCCCCTCAGAAACTTTCTGTAATCCTAAACAAACATTTATATAATCCTAAAAGCAAAGTCCTCATCAAAGTGCTTCCCTGAAATTACCTTGGCTACCCAAAGCATTTTTATTCAATGAAAAAGCTTTAAAATGACTCAGCTTCATTAGATAGTTATTTCAAAAGCCACAATTAACATCCAACTGTGAAAAACACAATAGTGACTTAAAAAAAAAGTCAACTGGTGATGTGAAAAAATCAGCAAAACCTCATAATGAAAAAAAAATAATGAAAAAAAGAATTACTGCCAAATGGCGAAACTATAAAGAAATCCATGCATCTAATTAAGCCTATACCTGAGGAGCAAAGATACTTCTATCAAGAGCCAAGAATTTGCTCCATGGCAAATGTACAAATTAAAAATTTAACACAAAAACTAAGTATCTTAAATCACCCAATGTTTTCTTTGCTTGTCAGATTTGGTAATTATGAGTTGTCAGCTGAATATGCATAGAAAATAAAACAATTTAAGATTTGAACTTTAGCTTCAATTTTGGTCTTCTGATTATGATGCTTGTATATATACTGTTTGTATACTTTTTAACTTTGTGTTATAAAACTATTTTCTATTCATTTAAAGTCTGTATTCTGTTTTCCACGTTTTACAGAGAATGCCACAGCCAAGTCATTTCATAATTGCCTAGCAGAGCATGTAAAATTTCCCAAGCCCCTGGGTCTTTGTTTTCTTATCTGTGAAATGCTGATAAGAAGACCTGTATTTGATTATCACAAAAGACCTTTTTTAGTTCTCTAAAGTGATTCATTTTTAAACTGCTCTGTAAAAATGAAAAGTAAATCATTATGGTTAAGCCTGGACTATAAGAGTTTTTTGAACCTTTGTACCAAAGGTTTTTAAGTAGTAGTAATCTCTCTCTGAAAAGTGAAGATTTGAATTTACATCTTCAGAGGCTCAAAGGAACTAGTAAATGACAACCTCAGAAATAGCTGGGAATACACTGAAAAATGCTAATTTCCTGGCAATGGACCTATACATTAAAAGAGAATGAGACTTTTTACAACTCTGTAAAGTCAGATTGGCAAATTTAGGTCATTCAATTGTTTATCAGTATGGCAACTGTATATTATTTTGCCTATTCTTAACCTTTAGTTAATATGAATTGTTAACAGCTATAAGCTTTTACACTGTCCTCCTAAAACAGGCCACCTTGAGCTAGCACTCTGTGTTTTTTCCAGTGACAAAGAAAATCAAGTTCTTATTTTACATAGTAGAATGATGGCTCAACAATTCCTGAGAAAGGCAAATGATGTCAATTGTTAGAGTATAATTTTTAAAAAGTTAAAAATCATGGCGGACATAAAGACAAACAAGGAACATAAAATTTTATTCAAATCATTAATTGGATTTAATTCATCATTTAATGAGGGAACCATAAGAGAATAAAACTGGTTCAACCACCTTTCCAGGAAACAAACAAACAAAAGCCCTGACGTGTAGGGTCTGCCAATTTTTGTAGTCCAAGTACTCCAATTATGGCTGATTTTAAGTTTCCAATGAGAAAACAATGAACTTTCAAAATTCTTGAAAATTAAATAATTGATTCTTATAAGCCAGTGTGAGTTGGTTCCAGTACACCACTGTCATAGATATATGTGTAATTTAATAAAAGAATGTTAAGATAAGGTACTGTTGTTCAGTTGCTAAGTTGTGTCCGACCCTTTGCAACCTCATGGACTGCAGCAAGCTAGTTTAAACTCATGTTCATTGAGACGGTGATGCCATCCAACCGTCTCATCCTCTGTCACCCCTTTCTCCTCATACCCTCAAACTTTCCCAGAATCAGGTTCTTTTTCAATGAGCTGGCTCTTTGCATCAGGTGGTCAAAATATTGGTGCTTCAGCTTCTAATGAATGTTCAGGCTTGATTTGCTTTAGGATTGACTGGTTTAATTTCCTTGCTGTCCAAGGAATTCTAAGAGTCTCCTCTAGCACCACAGTTTGAAAGCGTCAATTCTTTAGCACTCAGCCTTCTTTATGGTCCAACTCTAGGTATATGACTGCTGGAAAAACCATAGCTTTGGCTATATGAACTTTTGTGGCAACATGATATCTCTGCTTTTTAATATGCTGTCTAGGTTTGTCATAGCTTTCCTTCCAAGGAGCAAGCATCTTTTAATTTCATGGCTGCAGTCACCATCTGAAGTGATTTTGGAGCCCAAGAAAATAAAATCTGTCACTGTTTCCACTTCTTCCCCATCTATCTGCTATGATATAATGGGACCAGATGCTATGGTCTTCATTTTTTGAATGTTGAGTTTTCAGCCAGTTTCTTCACTCTCCTCTTTCACTCTCATCAAGAGGCTCTTTAGTTCCTATTCACTTTCCACCATTAGAGTGGTATCATTTGCATATCTGAGGTTGTTGATATTTTTCCTGGCAATCTTGATTCCAGTTTGTTATTCATCTAACCCGGCATTTCGCATAATGTACTCTGTATAGAAGTTAAATAAGCACTGTGACAATACAGCCTTGTGAATTCCTTTCTCAATTTTGAACCAGCCCATTGTTTCATGTCTGGTTCTGACTGTTGATTCTTCATCTGCATTCAGGCTTCTTAGGAGACAGGTAAGGTGGTCTGGTATTCCCATCTCTTTAAGAATTTTCCACAGTTTGCTGTGATCCACAAAGTCAAAAGCTTTAGTGTAGTCAATGAAGCAGAAGTCGATGTTTTTCTGGAATTCCCTTACTTTCTCTATGATCCAACAGATGTTGGCAATTTGATCCCTGGTTCCTCTGCCTTTTCTAAATCCAGCTTGTACATCTGGAATTTCTTGGTTCATGTACTACTAAAGCCTAGCTTGAAGGATTTTGAGCATTACCTTGCTAGCATGTGAAATAAGTGGAATTGTATGATAGTTTGAACATTCTTTGGCTTTGCCCTTCTTTGTGATTGGAATGAAAACTGACCTTTTCCAGGTTACAAAATTGGTTGATGTCTCAAGGATAAATCAACTTTTAGAGTTATTTTTCTACCAGATAGGAAATTTGTATATCTGTTGAAAAAAATCTGTAAGTGAACCTCTGCCCAAACAGAGCCACAAAATAGCCCAATCAAGAGTCAAGCCCAGCGCTTCACTGAAAGAACACCTAATAATTTCTATTTTCTTTTCCAACTTATGAATAATATTTTCTCACAGAACAGATTGCTAAATTTGTAATGAATTTATGTTCCTCTGACTCAATTTAAAAATATGAAGTTTCCTTACTAGACTATGAGGTTCTAGAAGATAAGAAATCATTTCTATTCTTTGTGCTTCAGCCCTCAGCAAGTACACAGGACTCTGTGGGTTCTCAATAAATATATGATAAATTGATGAATATAACTTTATATGAGAAATGTAAAGGCTAATTTCTCAAAATGTACAATCTCGTCTTCATTTTTCTCCTTCCTTTTTAGATTCCTGCCAATAAATATGACTGAAGGCAGTTAAGGGCAATAATGTTCTCTGCCCTCAAAGGAAGCTTTAAAGGCAATGAAAACAAACATTTTAAAGACAGTAAAAATAAGTAGGATAAATGGTGGAAATAGGGAGGTCATAAAAATAATGTAGCAATTTAAATTTACTAT
Organism: Okapia johnstoni; assembly: GCA_024291935.2. Taxonomy (NCBI): domain Eukaryota; kingdom Metazoa; phylum Chordata; class Mammalia; order Artiodactyla; family Giraffidae; genus Okapia; species Okapia johnstoni. The sequence goes on from CM044323.1 coordinate 40,586,898, forward strand.
TAAAACAGTTCTTTGAATTTCGACCTTAATTTTTCTTGAGAGTATAGAGTTAAGTTAAAGTAGAAATTATCATTTCTAACGAAACAAGGTAGTAAGCATTAGATGAACAAGATTAGATCATTTCTTGGGCCAAATTTGAAATACAATGGCCACTAGTCTTAAAATAACTAAAAACACTAAGCAAACGATCAAAGCTGAGTTGATCACAACTTGTTAAATTAGATGATCACTAATAAATCTAGTATAAAGATATATCTAGTATAAAGAAAGAATAAATGAATAAAGATATTGTCACAATAGTTTGTACTGTGGTCCATCCCTTCATTCATCAAAATTTTATTAAATTCCTACTCTATGTCAGACATTGTTCTAAATGCTAGAAACAGAGTTGTGGAGAAAAAAGATAATTCTTAACTATGTAGAATTTACTCCCTAGTGTGAATGTATGTACAACTCGCCAAATGATCACCACAGTAAGTTTAGTTACCATCTGTCACCATATAAAGTTAATACAATATTATGACTACAGTCTCCTTGCTGTATATTACATCTCCATGACTTGTTTTATAAAAGAAAGTTTTTAACTCTTGGTCCTCTTCACCTATTTCACCATCCCCAACCCCTAATTTCTCTACTCTCTAGCAACACCCAGTCTGTTCTCTGTATTTATGAGCCCGAGTTTGGTATGGTTTTGTTTGTATGTTTCGTTTTTCAGATTCCATGCATGAATGAGACTATATAATATTTATCTTTATCTGATTTGTTTCACTGAACATAATACCCTCTAGGTCCTTCTCTGGTGCCTTGAATGGCAAGATTTCATTCTTTTATTTGGCTGACTAGTATTTCATTATATATATAAACGTGATATATATATATCATATATTCTTTATCCATTTGTCTTTTGTTGGGCACTTGTTTCCATTTCTTGGCTATCACAAGTAGTGCTTCAACAACACAGGATATATTCAAATTAGTGTTTTCTTCTTCTTCAGAGAGATTCCCAGAAGTGAAATTGCTGGGCCATGCATTAATTCTATTTTTATTTTTTGAGGAAACTCCATACTGCTTTTCATAGTAATTTCACCAATTTACATTCCCACCAATGTGCATGAGGGTTTCCTTTTCCCTGCATCATCCTCACCAACATTATCTTTTCTCTTGTTTTTAATAATAACCATTCTGACAGGTATAAGGTAACATCTCCTGGGTTTGATTTGTTTCCCTGATGATTTGTGATGTTGAACATTTTTTTTCATATGACCTGAGTCATTTGTATGTTTCCTTTCGAAAAAAAGTCTATCCAAGTCTTCTGCCCATTTTTTAATCAGATTGTCTACCTTTTTATTATTGAGTTGTATAAGTTCTTTGTATATTTTGAATATTAACCCCTTATTAAATATATGATTTGCAAATATCTTTTTACATTCGGTAGGCTGCCTTTCACTTCGTTGATGTTTTCCTTTGCTGCACAGAAAAAGTTTTAGTTTGATGCAGTTTTATTTATTTTTTCGTTTTCTGCCCTTGCCTTTGGAGTTATATCCCAAAACACTGCTAAGAACATTATTGTCAAGGTGCTTACTGCCTATGTTTTTATTCCCAGGATTTTATGGTTTTAGGTATTATGTGAAGTGAAAGTCACTCAGTTGTGTTTGACTCTTTGCGACCCCATGTCCGTGGAATTCTCCAGGCCAGAATACTGGAATGTGTAGCCTTTCCCTTCTCCAGGGGATCTTCCCAACCCAGGGATCAAACCTAGGTCTCCTGCATTGCAGGTGATTCTTTACCAGCTGAGCCATCAAGGGAAGCCCCAAAATACTGGAGTGGGTAGCCTATCCCTTCTCCAGTGGATCTTCCTGAACCAGGGATTGAACCAAGGTCTCCTGTATTGCAGGCGGATTCTTTACCAACTGAGCTATCAGGGAATCCCTCAGGTATTATATCCAAGCTTTAATCTATTTTGAGTTAATTTTTTTTTTATGGTGTAAGACAGTAGTCTAGTTTTCCCAACACCTTTTATTGAAGAAACTGCCTTTTTCCCATTAAGTAATCTTATTTCCTTTTTTCTGAATTAATTGCCCATATAAGTTTGAGTTTATTTCTGGACTCTCCATTTTTTTTTTCCATTGATATATAGTTGTTTTTATAGCAATACCACTCTGTTTTGATTACTATAGCTTTGTAGTATAGTTTGAAATCAGGGTGTGTGATACTCCTAGCTTGTTCTTCTTTCTCAAGATTATTTTGGCTATACAAACTTTAAAATTATTTGTTCTAGTTCTGTGAAAAATTACATTGATATTTTGATATGAAATCAATGAATCTGTAGATTGCTTTGGGTAGTATGGTCATTTTAACAATATTAGTTCTTTCAATCCACAAGCATGGACTATCTTTCCACTTATTTGTGTCTTCAGTTTCTTTTATCATTTTCTTGTAGTTTTCAGTGCACAAATCTTTAACTTCTTTAATTAAAGTTATTTCAAGTTAACTTATTTTGATGCAATTTGAGTGGGATTATTTCCTTGACTTCTCTGAGAGTTTGTTAGTGTATAGAAATTCAACAGATTTTGTATATCAGTTTTGTATCCTGCAAATTTACTAAATTCATTTATTAGTTCTAATAGTTAATTTTTGGTGGAGTCTTTAGAGTTTTCTATATATAGTATCATGTCTTCCATAAATAGTGACAGTTTTAATTCTTCCTTTGCTCTTTTTTTGTTCTATTTTAAGAATGTCTTGATTATTCTTTACTTCATATTTGTGTATTTAAACACCTTGGCTACTTTTTATCAATAAAGAATGCCTAATTCCTCACTATTCTGATTGTTCACTGTAACTCCAAACATTTAAGCATATATATCCATGTCAGCTTTTCTAGTTAGCAACAGAAGGATTGATCCTATTCGACCAATATCAAAAGTGCAGGAGTATATGTACCTATCTACATCTATCTATCCATCTATATGGGTATTTATTTCAGTCATTCATACATATGACAGAATTTTCAATATTAGGACACAATAAAAACTATATAAACTATAATTAAAAAACAATAAAAACAAAAATTATAATTTCTTAAAATCTCAAATTTTGTCTTTGGCACATATAAACCTAAGATCACTTTTCTTGTCTCAGTTTCCTATCATTTCTCTGTCCATAAAAAGGGTTTTTATTTTGTTAAGGTAAAAAGTCTGATTAGTGACTTATCTCAAGGGACAGAATCTAGTGTTGATAATATTTGTTTAGAAATGAAGAATGGGAAAGATAAATACAATGTCTGAATGTACCTCTTTCCATTCAATGTCAGAGTTTTGGGTGCTTTCTGCCTTGATTCAGAATATTATGGCAAGCGCATAAAAGGGTCTTTTGTAAACTAAGCTATGAACTGCTCTTTTGAAGGTTTTGTTTTTGCCATACAGACCCAGGTACATACATATATTCTAGAAACAACTATGTGAATTTGGTTATTTGACTTTAGCGTTACGCTTTTTGATTTCTACTTCAGCCCTCTCATGCCCATTCCCCTCATTCAGTGCAATCCCCAGTGCATCCTATAAGCCCCAGTGTTTACCAGAAGGCCAGACCCATGTTGATTCACCTCTACCCAGTTCTCTACCACCACACTGGTACTAAAGTCTAAAGTATACCTGCCATGATAAGAACATCCTGGCAGCACTTTCACTTTATACCAAATACAAGTGTCAACCTTTGGCCTTGACTCTTCCTTTGGCTACAATTGTATGTGTAGCAACTAAAAATATATACAAAAGATGTTGAACCTACCTGCCTCTATAACTCTCCTCTCTTTAAAAATTTCCTATCTCCATCTTACTCAGTTAGTAAATCGCAGTTTTGAGTACAGTAAAATTCTATCTAAAATATAAATAGGCTGTAAGTATGTCTCAGATTAGACCCTCCTCCTAAAATAAATGAACATATTTGGTGTTATATAGTTTAGCTGGTCTGGGATCTTTCTGTTTTGGGGTACCCTGGATGATAGATGTTACTAAGTAGTTGGTCTCTGGATATATGGAATATTAACATGTTAAACCCTGAACATTCATCTCTTAGGGCTCTGGAAACAATATGATTTCTAAGCCCAGTATACAAAAGACAGATGAATAAACATTTCTAGTTGTGAACCTGTTTCAAGGAAAAATAATTTAGACACAAAAATGTTTCAAAAAACAAATTTCTTGACAATTCTTTGTATCAGTGTTTTGAAGTGATTTACATACTATTACAAAGCTTGCTCCTAACCATCATTTTAAAACACAACTTAATGTTTAAAGAATTACTTGAAGCAAGTAGAGTATAATAGCTCAGGCATAAACTTGTCAAAATTAAAATGACAAATACTTTCTTTTATTAGAGGAAAAGTTCTAAGTTTATCTCAAACAATGGTCATATTTAACATGTCACTGAATTTTTATTTCTCACATTTTAGCTAGACTATCCTGTAGATTCTAAAGAATGAATTTAAAGGGAAATAATATTTCCTTGATATTTCTCCATGAAGAAACTTGAAAATGACTAGACTCAGAATTTTCAAATGTAGGTCTTAGGTCAGTAAGAACATTGTATACCAAAATAAGTATTGGCTAATATTGAAAAGTCTCTGTTAATTTCTACTAATGACCTACTGTGATGTAAGGACCATCCGATATTTCACACCGTCTTTTGACTACTACAGCTCAATTTCACATATGACATATTGTTTGTTTCTAGAATCATGATAGATTGGTATTCTCCTTTCAGGGTGTGAAAAGAAATCAGTGATTAGAATGCTACTACAGCTGAGATCTGGTAGTTGTTTTAATTCGGGAAGGAACTGGTGCTTGGGAAAGAAAATATCTGTGCTAATCCTCTTCAAAGCTGCATAAATCTAAGTCTGTAACATAAAGGAAGCCCATTCTAGTTGACAGAAAGTGTCTCATATTCAGACAGGCCCGTTTTGAATTCACAGTTTTACCACTAACTAGTTTTATTGCTTTAGGATGTTTATATGATTTCTAAAAGTTCTAGTTTTCTACATTGTTTTGTGGATTCTTCCAACTTGTGTCATAGAAAACCTGTACAGGTTATGGCACTGTAAATTGAATTAAATGAAGAAGCAAGCATGTGCCATTCACAGGTGAATTTAGTAAACATGTTTCAGAATGACCTATGCTGCTAGTAGTGACTCTAAAGAATAAATGTTTTACTGGGCTCTTAAAAGCTGCTAGTTAGACATAGTTGGGACTTAAATGGTTCCTGTTTATGGTAACAACAATAAACTTCACCAAGCAATTCATTTACTTCCATATATTTTCTGGCATCCTTGTAGGTAAGTAGAGTCCTAGGATTAGCTCTGGCCAGTGAAATGTTGGTTGGGTGACCCCTGTGACATCAGGGGCTGAAGCAGTGAAAACACTGTAAAAGATTCAAGATTCTCCAGCTTTGCTTTGTCATGTCACAGTAAACAAGATTTCTTTGTTTTAGACGGTGCAGTTATACAGTATTAAGACTCTGCACCAATTAGAATCCCTGTCTGACAGCGTGGAGTAGGCCCCCCACCCCCACTAGCTGTGATGAACATGTAGTATGAGCAAGAAGAAAACCTTTGTTTTGTGACTGCATTGGGAATTAGAGTTTAGTTAATTACCATGGCATAAAGTAGCCTATTATGAGCAATACTTTGGTTTAGAGTGGCCATATTTTCATATATTTTCCCTTATGAATTATTAAATTTAATTAATATATTTTGTTAAGAATTTGAATTAAATGCACTGGGATTTCCAGATCAAAAAACTATGGAATAGTTATTGAGGATTATGCTATATATAGCTTTCACATAATATTAATATACTCAAGGTTAGTAAAAATGAGAGATAAAATCAGAAAAGTCCATGAGTATAGCAACGAAATGCACTAACAATACTGAAATAGGCTGATTGCTAAAATTGATAATGATCATATTTTGAGCTTGCATAACATTTTGTAAAGTATTTGATTCACTACTTATCTTCAGATAAAATTCTAGATACAAGTGATACTGAACTCAGTGGGAAATATATTCAAGAATAGCATATTGAACTGTAAGTGGACTTAAACTTCAGTGGTAAGCAGTTAAAACCCTCTTCATGGAAGCAGAAAGGACCCTCAAACTATCCATTTTATTCACAGAATGAAATTTCTATTAATACTGAAAGAAGACTTCAAAGCAGTCAGAAACCTTAATTGAGTATCAGAACATGGCCAAGAAACAGGAGAGAACTATTTGTCCCCATTTTTCAGGCCAGCAAGAGGCAGCAGGTAATAACTGGTTCATCTAGGGATAATTAATTTAGTAGTAAGATGAAGGGGCTTCCCAGGTGGTTCAGTGAGTAAAGAATCTGCCTGCAATGCAGGAAAGCAGGAGATGTGGGTTCAGTCCCTGGGTTGGAAGATCCTCTGGAGGAAGGCATGGCAATCCACTACAGTATTCTTGCCTGAAGAATCCCATGGACAGAGGAGGCTGGTGGGCTACAGACCGTGGGGTTGCAAAGAGTTGGACATGACTGAAGCACAGCACCAGACAGGTCAACACAGTAAGATGAATAGGCTTTTGATTTCTAGAAATTAAACCCAGTGGGATGTTATAGCTGTGACTACAAATACTTATAGCACAGAAAATGAGTGCTGACTGCATCAGAGAAATCTGATCTCAAATCTCAGCTTTGCCTGGCTTTTTTCAAGCTTTAATATTTTTATCTTGCAAAAGTGGAAATAAACCATACATCTTGATTTATAATTTTCCCCCTTACTTTTTGAAAAGTATTTATTGGAGTATTGGGCTTCCTTGGTGGCTCAGACAGTAAAGAATCTGCCTGAAATGCAGGAAACAAGGATTAGATCCTTGGGTCATTAAGATCCTCTGGAGAAGGCAATGGCTACCCACTTGCCTAGATAATTCCATGGACAGAGGAGCCTTGCAGGCTATAGTCCATGGGGTTGCAAAAAAGTTGGGCACCAATTAGCAACCAACACTTCCACTTTCATAGCTGATTTACAATCTTATGTGAGATCTTAAAAAATGGTACAAATGAGCTTATTTATAAAACAGAAATAGAGTCACAGAGGTGGAAAGCAATCTTGTGGTTACCAAGGGGGACATGGTGGAGGGGTAATTTGCCCCACTTATTTTTAAAGTGATCTTAGACAAGTTTACTTCCATGTAGATGGAATAATCATGTCTCAAAAGGTAATATAAGACTTAAATGACAATGAAGGCAAAGAGTTTAACACAGTGATTAAACCACTGTAGGTATTTTGCAAATGGAGTTTTTTATTCTTTATTCATTTATCAATTATTCTATTAAGAGAGTTATTGAGTTCATTTCTGAGGCGGCAAAGAAAAAAAAAATCAAAGCAGATGTTGGGATTGTAGCCACCATGTAATCCTCAACTGCATGCTCAGTTACTCATTTGTGTCTGACTCTTGCGACCACATGGACTGTAGCCTGCAAGGCTCCTCTATCCATGGGACTTTTCAGGCAAGAATACTGGAACAGAGTGCCATCTCCAGGGGATCTTCCCACCCAGGGATTGAATCCTTGTCTCCTGCGCTACAGGCAGATTCTTTACCACTGAGCCACCTGGAAAGCCCAAACCCTCAACTGACACAACTCTGAGTGTACATGTGAATTGTTTATTTAACAAACTGAACTATTTTAGGGTCCACCAGGTTTCACCATTCTTCCAGTATCTGACTCAAAGTCTCTGAACCAACAGGAATCATTTCTAATTAACTGAGGATTAAGACAGACTCCTGACTTGAAAGCAATGGTGTATCTGCCAAGATGCTTTAAAAACTGGCACCACAAATGTCTTTGTACAATTTTCCTTCTTAAAAAAAAATAGATTGTAAACTAAGGATCCCCATACAAAGAATCTTCAGAGTCCATTTTCTTATTCAGTACACTGCTATTCCAGAGATACAAGCTAAGTAAAACCCATTCATGAAGTTACATTTTCAGGACTGTTCAGTTTGGAAACAATTCTGGAATGTGGAAGAAAAACACTTTTTTTTTTTTGACCTAGCCTTCTACTGTAAGTAACCATACATTAGGTAACATAATTTAGGGGCATTTTGTTTCAAGCTCTAGGAATGTTTGAACTCTGTGTATATTGTAATTGTATTGTAATTTTAATTTGAAGGGAAATTTATTTCTTGTTTGTCTGAAATTCTTCCTGCCTCTTTCTTTGTCTATTGCCCCATGCCTATTCTTGTGAAAATTTGTTTTAATTTTGTTTCTTATAGTTTCAATAAAAGAAGTCAGATTTAAAAGCTCTTTAACATAAAGTCCCACATTGCAGACAAAGATCACAGGGTTATGTTAATTTCTAAAGAAGAGTTGTAATTTATGTCTCTTGTTTCCTTTGTGGCCCTTGTCTAGTCACACATCCTCTTTGGCTGACCTCAAACTCTTCTTTCTTTCAATACACTGTAATTCTCTACTATAGCTCTTTATTTTCTTTATAAATAGAAAGCAAAGCTCTTGCCAAACAACAGACTGTGCTGTAGTTATGAAATCTGTGGAAGTCCACTATTCAGACATTTATTTTGCATATAATGAAATTAAGACATTGACCATAATTATATCCAAAGACCAGCAACCAATGAGAGGCAAAGCTGAAATTCAAACTATTTTCATTTCTGGAGAAAGATACAGAAAAGCATTTACCAAAGATTTAGTTGGTAAATTGTGATATCAAAAACATAAGTTATGGTGGGGAAATAGAAGAGTAAAATTTTTGACAATCAAAGTTAAATTATTAGCATAAAACAAATTGTTATATCTATAAGATGATTTTATGTGAGTAAAAATTGTTTAAAAAGTACTAGTAAACCAAATTCAACAGTACATTAAAAGAATCAAACACCATGATCAAGCGGGATTCATTCCTGGGATACAAGAATGGTTCAACATTTGCAAACAAATATATGTGATACACTAGAGCAGTAGAATAAAAGACGAAAATCTTATGATCATCTTAGATGCAGAAAATGCACTTGACTAAATTCAACATCTATTCAACATAAAACCTCTTAAATTGGGTGCAGAATGAAAGTACCTCAACATAATAAAGTTCGTATATAAGAAACCAACAAAATATACTCAACAGTGAAAGATTGAAAGATTTCCCACTGAGATCAGGAACAAGACAAGGGTGCCTACTGTCACTATGCCTAATCAACACAGTACTGGAAGTCCTAGTCAGAGCAATTAAGCAAGAAAAAGGAAGAAAAGGCATCTAATCATAAAGAAAAAAAGTAAAACTGTCTGTGTTTGCAGATAATATGATCTTAAATAGTTTGGAATCCTAAAATTTCTACAAAAAACTATTAGAACTAATCAACAAATTCAGAAAAAGCAGGACATAAAATTAACATACAAAAGTAAGTTGCATGTCTGTACACTAATAAGAATGTATCTCAAAAAGAAATAGAGAAAATATTCCTATTTACAATAGCATCAAAAATATAAAATGCTTAGAAATAAATTTAACCCATGAGAGGAAAGGTCTGTACACTAAAAATTATAAGACATTTATGAAAGAAATTGAAGAAGATAGAAATAAATAGAACACTATTGTATATTCATGGATCAGAAGAATTTATATTGTTAAAAGTGTCTATATTACTCAAAGCAATATACAGATTCAACAAAATCCCTAAAAAATACCGATGATATTTTTACAGAAATAGAAAAAATAATCCTAAAATTAATATGGAATCACAAGAGACCTCATCCAGCCAAAGCAATCCTGAAAAGAAGTACACTGGAGTCTTGAATAATGCAGGGAGTTAATCTGCATATAACTTACAATTGGCCCTCCTTAACTGAGGTTCCTCTGCATATGTAGACTCAACTAAACACAGACCACGTTGTACTGTAGCATTTACTATATAAAAATATCTGCTTATAAGTGAAACTGCATGGTTCAAATCCCAGTTGTTTGAGGATCAACAGTACAAAGCTGGAGGCATCAGAATTTCTGATTTCAAACTTTTTTTTACAAAGCTATGGTAATCAAATCAATATGTTACCAGCATAAAAATAGACATATAAACCCATGAAACTGAATAAAGATCCTAGAATTAAATCCATGCATATATGGTTAACTGACAAGGGAGCCAAGAACACTCCAGGGAGAGTATAGTCTGTCCAATAAATGACAGTGGGAAAACTGGACAACCACATGCAGAAAAATGAAACTGGATCCCAGTGCTATACCATTCACAAAAATTAACTTTAAATAAATTAAAGACTTAAATGTCAGACTGAAACTGCAAAACTCCTAGAAGAAAACAGGGAAAAGCCTTCTTGACATAGATCTTGGCAAACTTTCGATATGACACCAAGAACACAAGCAACAAGAGTAAAAATAAACAGTGGAACTCTATAACATTAAAAAGCTTCTACACAACAAAAGAAACCATCAGTCAATACCAAACAAAACAATCTGATTTTAAATGAGTAAATCCTCTGAGTAGACATTTTTCCAAAGACAGCATACAGATGGCTAACATGTACATGAAAAGATGCTTGGCATCACCAATCATCAGAGAAATGCAAAGGAAAACTACAGTGACATATCACCTCACACCTCTTAGGATAGTCACTATCAAAAAGACAAGAGACAGCAAGCATTGGCAAGGCTGTGAAGAAAAGATAACTGTTGTGCAACTGTTGGTGGGTATGTAATTTTGTACAGCCACCATGGAAAACGGTATGAAGTTTCTCAAAACACTGAAAATACAACTATCATATGATCTAGCAATTCCACTTGTAGTTATATATTTGAAGAAAATGAAAACACTATCATGAAGAGATATCTGCAACCCATGTTTATAGTGGCATCATTCACAATAGCCAAGACATGGAAACAAGCTAAGTGTTCATCAACACACAAATAAAGAAAGTGTGACACACACAGACACACCAGAATATTATTCAACTGTAAAAAAGAAGAAAATCCTTCCTTTTACAACAACATGGATGGACCTTCAGGGCATAATGCTAAGTGAACTAAGTCATACAGAGAAAGACAGATACTGTATATTTTTACTTGTATGTGGATTCTAAAACAGCTGAATTCATGGCCATAGAGAGTACAATGGTGATTTCTAGGGGCTGGGCTTTGCTATGAGAGACGAACTGAAGAGATGTTAGTCAAAGGGTACAAACTCCTAGCTATAGGATGAGAAAGTTCTGAGGTTCTAACATATAATAGTGAAAGTGAAGTTGCTCAATTGTGTCCAACCCTTAGCGACCCCATGGACTGCCGCCCACCAGGCTCCTCCGTCCATGGGATTCTCCAGGCAAGAATACTGGAGTGGGTTGCCATTTCCTTCTCCAAACATATAATATGGTGAGTATAATTAACAATAGTGTATTATATACTTAAAAATTGCTAAGAGAATATATTTTAAAAGTTAACACCACAAAAAGAAAAAAAAATAATTATATGACAGGATGAAGATATTAATGAACTTTATAGTGGTACTCATTTAGCAGTATATAAATATATCAAATCATCACCCTGAACATCTAAATTTACATATAAGTCAGTAATATCTCAAAAAAGCTAGAGGAGATAAAGAGAGACTTAGTTGGTTGGGACCAATCACTAAGTGCTCAAATGTGTTAAATAGGTAATAAATGTGGTAGTGGGTCCCCCTCACATCTAGTGTACTTCGCCTTATACACAGGTTGTGATTAGAAATACCAAAGAAAGGGATGATAAATACCACATATTCTTACATAATATCATTTAATATTCAGGAATATCCTTGATCTTGTACACTTTCAGTTGTCCTTAGCAAAAAATTTAATATTGGGCAAAGTCAACAGCAATGGTTTATATAATATGATATGGGTCAAACTGATAACATAAGATTTCCAATCTGCTTCGTGTAAAATTTTGCGTGCAATTAGCTAAGTACAGAAAAGTGTCTTTTTCGACCAACTGATCCCATATTCTTCTTACCTCCCCAAAAAGCTGCTTGAATATTAAAAACTGTCTCAAGACTGCATGCATCATGCAGAGTTTGTGTCTAACATTTGGTAAATCTTATGATTCACTAATTTGGAGAGAAGTCCCTAATTAAGTCCTCAGCCTCAACACTGCTTGCAGTTCTAATGTTCTGTTACATAAAATCAAACCACCAAAGTAGAATTTTGAACATTTGGGAGATATTCTTGACAGGAGACAATCTTCTTCCCTTGAAAGAACTGAATCTATATTTATAACATGAAATGTGTCACTTTTATAATAGGTTGTGAAAAAGCAATAAACAACCCTTGGTTTTATTTTACAATATTGGAAAAGCCTCTCTCACTCAAAATATTTTCCAATGTTAAACAAAAACTCAGATATTCATTAGTGATAAAGCGAACAACAGAAATGAATTGAGTGTTGGCTAGAAGACTTTCTTTAAATCTGATAATGTACTAGGACTGTCGCAAACAGAAATAGTTCATACAACAAAATGTTCTTTTTCCTGCCCTGAGGACACTTCTGTAGTAAAATATTTTTCCTCACTATCTTTTCACTTCCATTTACCACTCTAACATAATGAGGGGAAAAAATTATATAACTTTAAAATGTCAGGTAATCAGATATCAAGTCAATTATGTCTATAACATTATCCTCATTTTATCAATTGCAAATCATGCTTCTGAGTTCTAGTAAACCTCATCACTTCTCTGCCTTATTTGCTCTGGTTCTACCGCACAGCTAGGAATCAGACGTATTTATCGTAGTAAAACCCTTACTTCAAATGCACCTCCAGGAACTATGACTTTTTCTTATCCCAAGAACTTTATTTCGGTCGCTTAGGGTCTGAAGTCTTAAACTATTTCCAGTAATAACCGATGTTTTTGCTCTGATCCTCAGTTCCAAAATGTGGGTCCCTTACTCCTGTTGTCACTCCCTGAGCCTGCCCTGTGCCTCCAGGCCATTTACCTCGTCTCTCCTAATGCTAGCTTTCCACAAACAGAGAGTCAACCAGCACACGCGGTTTTGCCCGGAGCGACGCTCGCAATCTCTCTCTCCACAGGTCAACTCTTCAACATGACTCTGTTGTAAACTGCGCAAAGGATTTGGCAAGGCGAGATTTCAGATTTGTGAACAGCTGACTTTCGACTCTGTAGTGGAAATGAAGTGATACATTACTCTCGTTTTACTATTTCCAAAGATTAAGAAAAGGTCCAGCTCTCAGAGTGTTTAGAAACCTTGTGAACTCGCCCTCCAGGGTACCCTGATGTCACTGCCTTGCCCTCCAGGGTACCTGGATGTAGGTGGGGCAAAATGGGGAAGGGCCTCTTTCTACACCCATGCGTGTGTGCAGTCACTAAATCGTCTTGGACTTTTTGTGGTCCCACTGACTGTAGCCTGCCAGGTTCCTCTGTCCCTGAAAATTTCCAAGCAAGAATATGGGGGTGGGTTGACATTTCCTCCTCCAAGGAATCTTTCCCACCCAGGAATCAAACCCATGCCTCCTGCGTCTCTTACATTGGCAGGGAGGGTTCTTTACCACTGAGCCCACTCGGAAGCAACCTTCACCACCACTTAGGTGGCTGTTATCCTGGTCTGTTGATCTCTCTCTCTCTCATATCCACAAACTGCACTCTCTGCTACACCCCCAAGCAAACATGTTAATGTTACTCACACTGCTCCTGCACTATTAGAACAAAAGCATTTTTTAATTATGAAGTATTTAATACAGAATCCATGGGATTCTCCAAGAATACAGAAGTGGGTTGTCCTGCCCTCCTCCAGGGGATCTTCCCAACCCAGAAATCGAACCCACCTCTCTTAGCTCTCCCTGCATTGGCAGGTGAGTTCTTTAACACTAGCACTGCCTGGGAAGCCCACCAGACTTACCTGTACACAATTTTTTAAAAAAATGAATGTAATGAAATAGCGATAATATAAAGAGAAGTAAAAAGAAAGCAGAATAGAGTAAAATAAAATATATTTCCATCGGTAAATGTTTGGACACGTGTACACTAACGATCTCATGGAGCAGTTACAATTCTTCTTAGATGCTTACAATGGATTTCTTTTGATATAGAATGTATAAGATCAAGAACCATTCCATATGGGAACAGAGTCAAGGATGGACACTCAAATTAAATGAATAAATCAAGCCTAAAATTTGGGTAAGTAATTACCAACCAGGCTTACTAGTACAATGGATAGGAAAGGCCATAAAAACATGCAGGGATAATAGGCCGAGCCAATTACAAACTGCTCAAGTGGAGAGAATGAGGTCAACTCAAGTGATCTTCAGAGCTGTATTTGGAGCTGTAGTGCCAAAATTACTCACTTTGTTATAGCCCAGGATGCTGCCTTAAGAACACTATATCCCTAAACCCTTTTAAATTATAAATGTAGTTGGAAATTCTAGACTAGATTGAGTGAGCAGAATGTGCAGAATAAAACAGAATAGTTTCAAGATGATGTCTTGATTCTATTTAAACTTCTATCTGGATAAGGTCTGTTACATTACTGAGCTTTTAGACTAATTTCTTATAAAAATGTCTTATATTCTGATGTATTATAATGCTTCCAGTTTATATTTGTGTTTCATTCAACAAGACATCCAAGAGTCCAGTAATGTCAATACAGTGTGCTCCTAATCATGAATTTCTGCTGTACCCCATAAGGGAGTGCTCCTACCCATGTTAAGAAATTTGAAGTTCCTGGTGTTCCTTCAGTTCCAAGCTCCTCTGTCCATGAAGTTTTCCAGGCACGAATACTGGAGTCCATGGAGTTTTCCAGGCATGAATACTGGAGTGGGTTGCCACTTCCTACTCCAGGGGATCTCCCAAACCCAGGGCTCAAACCCGTGTCTCTTGCATCTCCTGCATTTGGCAGGCAAGATTCTTTACTCTAGCACGACCTGGGAAGCCCATACAGGAGGGTATCTCAAGGGTCACATGTAGGAATAAAATGTGTAGGTTTTGGAATAGGTTCATGTTGAACTTAGAAGGTAATGCCAAGTGATATTTTTCAAAATGATTGTACTAATTACAGTCTCACCAGTTGTTTATATGTGTTCTTATTGCTACTCATCTTCACCAGCAGTGTACAAGACTTTATTTTTATATAATATATGGGTGTGAAATGATACTTGTAGTTTCAATATTCAATTCATCAAGTACTCATAGCATTATCTTTAAAAATGAATACAAGGTATTTGAGTCTTGCCCTTTTATGAAAGGCTTGTTTGTATACTTTGCTTTTTTTCTATTGGATTTCTTATTGCTTTTGAGTTCTTTGTATGTTCTTTGTAACATCCTTTGTTGTCTATGTGTTTTAAATATCTTCTCCCAAAGTTTGGCTTATCTTTTCATTTACCTAATGATGTCTTTTGATGGGCACTAATTCCATTTTTATCTGTAAAATTGATCAAACTTAAAAAAAAAATGATTGCAGTGTTTGTGTCTTGTTTAAGAAATCATTCCCTTCTGCAAGGTGATAAATTCTTCCTCCTATTTTTATTATAGTTTCAGTTTTTTGGCTTTCCTAATAAAATTATGAATTCTTCAAGAATTGACTTTGTGCAGATGTAAAATAATCAATTGTCCCCTCAACATTTATTGAATATCATTCTTTTCTCTCTGAGGTACAATCTTTCACTGTTATATTAAGATATAACACTGATATATTAAGATATTTCACCGTTATATTAAGATATAATTAGTTCAGTTCAGTCACTCAGTTGTGTCTAACATTTGCAATCCCATGAATCACAGCATGCCAGGCCTCCCTGTCCATCACCAACTCCCAGAATCTACCCAAACTCATGTCCGTCGAGTCGGTGATGTCATCCAGCCATCTCATCCTCTGTCATCCCCTTCTCCTCCTGCCCCCAATCCTTCCCAGCATCAGAGTCTTTTCCAATGAGTCAGCTCTTTGCATGAGGTGGCCAAAGTATTGGAGTTTTAGCTTCAACATCAGTCCTTCCAATGAACACCTAGGACTGATCTCCTTTAGGCTGGACTGGTTGGATTTCCTTGCAGTCCAAGGGATTCTCAAGAGTCTTCTCCAACACCACAGTTCCAAAGCATCAATTCTTTGGCGCTCAGATTTCTTTAGAGTCCAACTCTCACATGCATACATGACTACTGGAAAAACCATAGATTTGACTAGATGGACGTTTGTTGGCAAAGTAATGTCTCTGCTTTTTAATATGCTGTCTGGGTTGGTCATAATTTTCCTTTCAAGGAGTAAGTGTCTTTAAATTTCATTGCTGCAGTCACCATCTGCAGTGATTTTGGAGCCCCCAAAAAATAAAACCTGACACTATTTCCACTGTTTCCCCATCTATTTGCCATGAAGTGATGGGACCAGATGCCATGATCTTAGTTTTCTGAATGTTGAGCTTTAAGCCAATTTTTTCACTCTCTTCTTTCACTTTCATCAAGAGGCTTTTTAGTTCCTCTTTCTGCCATAAGGGTGGTGTCATCTGCATATCTGAGGTTATTGATATTTCTCCAAGCAATCTTGAATCCAGCTTGTGTTTCCTCCAGTCCAGCGTTTCTCATGATGTACTCTGCATATAAGTTCATTAAGCAGGATGACAATATACAGCCTTGATGTACTCCTTTTCCTATTTGGAACCAGTCTGTTGTTCCATGTCCAGTTCTTACTGTTGCTTCCTGACCTGCATACAGGTTTCTCAAGAGACAGGTCAGATGGTCTGGTATTCCCATCTCTTTCAGAATTTTCCATAGTTTATTGTGACCCACACAGTCAAAGGCTTTGGCATAGTCAATAAAGCAGAAATAGATGTTTTTCTGGAACTCTCTTGCGTTTTCGATGATCCAGCAGATATTGGCAATTTGATCTCTGGTTCCTCTGCCTTTTCTAAAACCAGCTTGAACAGCTGGAAGTTCACGGTTCACATATTGCTGAAGCTTGGCTTGGAGAATTTTGAGCATTACTTTACTAGCATGTGAGATGAGTGCAATTGTGTGGTAGTTTGAGCATTCTTTGGCATTGCCTTTCTTTGGGATTGGAACGAAAACTGACCTTTTCCAGTCCTGTGGCCACTGCTGAGTTTTCCAAATTTGCTGGCATATCGAGTGCAGCACTTTCACAGTATCATCTTTCAGGATTTGAAATAGCTCAACTGGAATTCCATCACCTCCACTAGCTTTATTCGTAGTGATGCTTTCTAAGGCCCCCTGGACTTCACATTCCAGGATGTCTGGCTCTAGGTGAGTGATCACACCATTGTGATTATCTGGGTTGTGAAGATCTTTTTTGTACAGTTCTTCTGTGTATTCTTGCCACCTCTTCTTAATATCTTCTGCCTCTGTTAGGTCCATAACTTTTCTGTCCTTTATCGAGCCTATCTTTGTATGAAATGTTTCTTTGGTATCTCTAATTTTCTTGAAGACATCTCTAGTCTTTCCCAATCTGTTGTTTTCCTCTATTTCTTTGCATTGGTCGCTGAGGAAGGCTTTCTTATCTCTCCTTGCTATTCTTTGGAACTCTGTATTCAGATGGGAATATCTTTCCTTTTCTCCTTTGCTTTTCACTTCTCCTCTCTTCCCAGCTATCTGTAAGGCCTCCTCAGACAGCCATGTTGCTTTTTTGCATTTCTTTTCCATGGGAATTGTCTTGATCCCTGTCTCCTGTACAATGTCACGAACCTCTGTCCATAGTTCATCAGGCACTCTGTCTATCAGACCTAGTCCCTTAAGTCTATTTGTCACTTCTACTGTATACTCATAAGGGATTTGATCTAGGTCATACCTGAATGGACTAGTGGTTTTCCCTACTTTCTTCAATTTAAGTCTGAATTTGGCAATAAGCCGTTCATGATCTGAGCCACAGTCTGCTCCCAGTCTTGTTTTTGCTGACTGTATAGAGCTTCTCCATCTTTGGCTGCAAAGGATATAATCAATCTGATTTCGATGTTGACCATCTGGTGATGTCCATGTGTAGAGTCTTGTCTTGTGTTGTTGGAAGACTTGGTAAAGAGATTGTCCTTTCTCCATTGTATATTCTTGCCTCCTTTGTCAAAGATAGGTGTCCATAGGTGTGTGGATTTATCTCTGGGCTTTTAATCTGTTCCATTGATTTATATTTCTGTCTTTGTGCCAGTACCATATTGTCTTGATGACTTTGTCTGTGTAGTAGAGCCTGAAGTCAGGCAGTTTGATTCCTCCAGTTCCATTCTTCTTTCTCAAGATTGCTTTGGCTATTGGAGGTTCTTTTGTATTTCCATACAAACTGTGAAATTATTTGTTCTAGTTCTGTAAAAAATACCGTTGGTAGTTTGATAGGGATTGCATTGAATCTATAGATTGCTTTCGGTAGTATACTCATTTTCACTATGTTGATTCTTCCGATCCATGAACATGGTATATTTCTCCATCTATTTGTGTCCTCTTTGATTTCTTTCACTAGTGTTTTATACTTTTCTATATATAGGTCTTTTGTTTCTTTAGGTAGCTATATTCCTAAGTATTTTATTCTTTTCGTTTCAATGGTGAATGGAATTGTTTCCTTAATTTTTCTTTGTTTTCTCATTGTTAGTGTATAGGAATGCAAGGGATTTCTGTATGTTGATTTTATATCCTGCAACTTTACTATATTCATTGTTTAGCTCTAGTAATTTTCTGGTGGAGTCTTTAGGGTTTTCTATGTAGAGGATCATGTCATCTGCAAACAGTGAGAGTTTTACTTCTTCTTTTCCAATCTGGATTCCTTTTATTTCTTTTTCTGCTCTGATTTCTGTGGCCAAAACTTCCAAAACTATGTTGGCTAGTAGTGGTGAGAGTGGGCACTCTTGTCTTGTTCCTGACTTTAGGGAAAATGCTTTTAGTTTTTCATCATTTAGGATAATGTTTGCTGTGGGTTTGTCACATATAGCTTTTATTATGTTGATCTATGTTCCTTCTATTCCTGCTTTTTGGAGGGTTTTTATCATAAATGGATGTTAAATTTTGTCAAAGGCTTTCTCTGCATCTATTGAGATAATCATATGGTTTTTATCTTTCAATTTGTTAATGTGGTGTATTACGTTGATTGATTTGTGGATATTGAAGAATCGTTGCATCCCTGGGATAAAACCCACTTGGTCATGATGTATGATCTTTTTAATATGTTGTTGGATTCTATTTGCTAGAATTTTGTTAAGGATTTTTGCATCTATGTTCATCAGTGATATTGGCCTTTAGTTCTTTTTTTGTGGCATCCTTGTCTGGTTTTGGTATTAGGGTGATGGTGGCCTCACAGAATGAGTTTGGAAGTTTACCTTCCTCTGCAATTTTCTGGAAGAGTTTGAGTAGGATAGGTGTTAGCTCATCTCTAAATTTTTGGTAGAATTCAGCTGTGAAGCCATCTGGTCCTGGGCTTTTGTTTGCTGGAAGATTTCTGATTACAGTTTTGATTTCCTTGCTTGTGATGGGTCTGTTAAGATTTTCTATTTCTTCCTGGTTCAGTTTTGGAGAGTTGTAATTTTCCAAGAATTTGTCCGTTTCTTCCAAGTTGTCCATTTTATTGGCATATAGTTGCTGATAGTAGTCTCTTATGATCCTTTGTATTTATGTGTTGTCTGTTGTGATCTCTCCATTTTCATTTCTAATTTTGTTGATTTGATTCTTCTCCCTTTGTTTCTTGATGAGTCTGGCTAATGGTTTGTCAATTTTATTTATCTTCTCAAAGAACCAGCTTTTGGCTTTTTTTATTTTTGCTATGGTCTCTTTTGTTTCTTTTGCATTTATTTCTGCCCTAATTTTTAAGATTTCTTCTTCCACTAACCCTGGGGTTATTCATTTCTTCCTTTGCTAGTTGCTTTAGGTGTAGAGTTAGGTTATTTATTTGCTGGTCTGCAGCCTGCTAGCTCTCCTCTGGTATTTGCTCAGTCCTTTGTTCTGTGAGCGGGCTTGGCAGTGCCTTAGGTTAGGGCTTTTCGTGGGATAGTTCTCTCTCTCTCTCTCTTTTTTTTTTTTTTCTGCTGTCTCTGTCTATCCCACATTTTGGGTTGCTATCTCACATTAGTTCCCTCAGATTGCCCTCAGGGCATTCAGGCCCAGTCCTTACCCTAAGCAATGCAGCCTGTGCCTCCCTGTTCAGCCCCCACTTGCTGGTAGCAGATTTGAGCGCTGGGAGTTGCCGTTAGGCATGTAATCTGTGGGTTTTATTTATTTATTTATTTTTCCCCCTGGTTATGTTGCCCTCTGAGATTCCAAAACTCCCCACAGACCCACCAGTGAGAGTGTTTCCTGGTGTTTGGAAACTTCTCCTCATTTAAGACCCCCTTCCCAGGATGGATCTCTGTCCCTACCTCTTTTGTCTCTCTTTTTATCTTTTATATTTTGTCCTACCTCCTTTCAAAGACAATGGGCTGCCTTTCTGGTGCCTGATGTCCTCTGCCAGCATTCAGAAGTTGTTTTGTTTTGTGGAATTTTCTCAGCATTCAAATGTTCTTTCGATGAATTTGTAGGGGAGAAAGTGGTCTCCCCGTCCTATTCCTCTGCCATCTTAGGACTGCCCCCAATACTAGAGCTTTTTAATATACCTTGATATTACTAAGTTTCCTAAATATCCTACTTGAGAAGCACATTAGTGAATTTTTGACCTTTGGTCTTCTGTATGCATTTTAGAATCAGCTTATCAGAGTCCATGCTAATACTAATATATCTTTGCTTATTGAAGTTCTATTTGGCTCTTTTTCATATTTATCCAGTCATATTTGATAGTCTCTTGTTCCTAATTCAAATTTAGAATTATTTTTTATCTCTTTAAATATATTAAACATATTTCTATTCTTGGTTGATATTAATATCTTTGTTTCCATGGATCCACTCTGCTCATGTTCCCTTTTTTCCTTACTGTATTTTGCATAGATCTGAAATAGACCACAGCTTGGTTCCAGAACAAAGTTAGTGAAGCAAGATGTACTGATTCTGTATAACTTCTCAGCTCCTGGGCTAGGATTTCAAAATGTGTTTTCTCAGTTTTGTTTGTATATTCTTTGTTCAAATTTCTGTGTGCTGATGTAATTTCAAAATTATGAACCATTAGATATTTTGTTTTTCTCTTCTTTACTGTGACATAGTACAGAATAGTGATTAAGACTCCTGTTGTCATAGTGTCTGAATTCAAATTTGGACTTTACCAATTACTAGCTCTGCAAAATAAAATTTACTTATGTGAGCCTGTTTCTCGTATTAAGTTAGTATAAATATGATTCAATGGTATATTGGGCTATTGGTAGTGAATATGTGAACGCATGTAAAGTCTGCATAGCGCTTAGTACATAGTGATAGTTCAATTAACATTCATTATCATTAGTTCTGTTGTTTCTCCTTTACCCCCAGCACTGAATGTTTCTTATACTTGATACCAATAAGGATGTGGGTTGATTGACATGTGCTGAATATCTGGCTGTTGGACTGCTTGTTAGCAGCTATAATATACATTTCAGAAAGTGAAAATGAAGTACTGATGGAGAGGAAATTTAGTATACACTGTACAGACAAAAGAGGGCTACTTATGGGCAGCACAGATATACATACACTTGAGTGTGGTAGCTGTCTCGGGGCAGTCCTGCCCACATGATGGAGCTCTTCTCCCGCATTCCCAGGAGGTCTGAGGTGTCAGGGCAGTGGAATGCAGCAGGGAGAAAGAATCATCTGGTTCACCGTCCTCTGGAAATTACATATGTCATTATGGTTTTTTTCTCCTGGGCATTACTCTTAAATTCAATCTCCAAAGACTAGATGAATCATTTTAATCATCTTTTCCTTTTTTTAATGTCCAAAGAGATAAATTTACTCAAAGTATTCCAGTGGTAGATCCCAAAAGAAGTCTTTTGGGAATGTAGTCCAAAGATAAACAAACTCTAGTCTTAAGTTATATTATTTTAGAAGCATGAGAGTGTGTGCATTATAAATGCAATGAAGAAAGGCTTAATTTTTTTCTTAGCCTAAATTTAAACATTTTAAATCAAGTTAAACTTGAAAATGTGATTTTAAAATACCTTTTTTTGTTTGTTTCTAAGAGTATCTTTTTTCCTCTTATTTCCTTTCTTCTGGTTCTCCAGAAGCTACTTGCCTTGTCACTACTCACTTCCTCTAGTGTTTTGAAACTATAGGGCCTCACTAAAGCAAAAGGGATTTCACAGCTCTCATTTTCTTTCAGCACTCAGCTCAACTGGTAATTTTCTTGAGGATTATCATATACTACTACCATTAAAATATTCAGTAACACATTGAATCCGACCTCTCAGTATAAAATTATTCTGAATCTACTAATTAGTCAAGGTGAGACATTTAGCATGTTAAATTACTTTTACTTTGGTTTTATTACTATTAATGACTCAGCTTATTACACCTGAATGATTTTTAAGTCCTTTAAAAAAAAAATCTGCAGTTTCTTTAAAATCTGCAGAAATTTCCAGTGTTTAAGCTCACTCTTCTGGTTTGTCCCTATACATGTTGCATACATTGCAAACATCTTTACAAAGTAAGATTTTTCTAGAGATTTGTGTGCATGTGTGTGTGAAAACAACATTAGAGAAAGCTAATTTTGGAGTAGTAAATTGCCAAATAGTGTGTGCCAGAGTCAGTGCCTCACTTTCTCCCCCATTAATCTGGCTGGTTTGATTCTGCTGATATAGTATTATCCCCCCAAGAAGGGAGAAAGGTTTTTTCAGTTCTTCTCCCAGGATAAAGACCGGACTTGAGATTTATACCTGAGTCTTGGCTTACATTCCAAGAGACCTAGTGAAAGAAGGGATAACATACTGAAACTCACATCTCCTTTGAAAACTTCTTAAATTGAAGGAAGAAAGAAAGGACT
Source organism: Okapia johnstoni (assembly GCA_024291935.2). Classification (NCBI taxonomy): domain Eukaryota; kingdom Metazoa; phylum Chordata; class Mammalia; order Artiodactyla; family Giraffidae; genus Okapia; species Okapia johnstoni. The sequence goes on from CM044323.1 coordinate 40,609,758, forward strand.
TTTAAAGGAAGGACATATTTTGATTGAATTCTTTATGCTACATTGATTTGGAATCACAAGACAGCTTATCATTCATTTTACAGTTATCATTTTTGTTAAGTGATAAGTAAATATACTGTTCTTCCTAAAATAACTCTTTGCATTTTGAGTTAGTCTTCAAAGTGAGAAAAGATTTCCTTGAGAACATGTGGACTGGCAACAGGACACAGAAATGCATTAGAGTGATTTCATGATGTATATGGATCACAGTGTATTCCAGTGACCTCTCTGAGATATTGCCTGTAGTTTTCTTGCCATACTTAGTAATTCTGTCAGCTCATGAGCCTCACTCACCTCTCCTGCAGTCTATCTGAGGACTTACTTATACAAAGAGGGTGCTACTGTAACTATTTTCCCCAGGTACCCCAGTGTGGTAAAACAGTATATTTAGACATCGACTTTAATCTTCAGTGAGAAATATATTTTACTTCACAGCAGTGTATACAGGTATAAGTGCACTCACCTATTGCAGTTGAACAGAATGTCAAGAAACAGTGGACACTTTCACAAGTTAAAAATTTCTAGATATTTCTATTTTATTTAATTAAACATGCTATTTGGGACACACTAAATTAATTTAATGACCCATAGTTTGAAAAATACTATTCTAAAAGATGTCTACATAAAAAAATATATATACTTGTAAGTACAATTTTTCACCTCTCTTAATTAATGGAAACTTATATTGTTGCCAATACAAGCACAGAATAGTCAGTTTTGCCACACTAAGGTGATAAATCTTATCCTCAAAAAAGCAGCTTTCCTTTTCATTTCTGTTTTGCTTTGTGGAGAAAGAAATCACCCCATTGACCCAATACTTTCTCCCCAGACTCCAGGTTTGAACTGTTTTCCTATAGGTTTTGGGGGGGGGTGTCTCTTAGGTCCTTGTATAGTTGGAAAATATATATTTACCTGACATTTATAGTTTACTTTTTGCTTTATGGGCCTTGTATGAACATTGTCTGCCATTCAGCCGCAGGGCACACAAGAAGAAATAGAAGCCCATAGAGGAAATGTTGTAAAGAAAACTATAAACTCCTTATTTTATATTGTGTGTATCAGTTTTTCTTGGTTGTAACGAAAAAGATAACACAAATCCATCTCCTATGTGTTTTTGAAAGGTAAATTGCTGATGATTTGACAATGCTGCGGGAGCTTTTACCAGCCAGTCAGATTCAGTTACTGGCTGTTTCACTCAATTTTTGCTATTTGATGAGATGAAATTGACCTTGGGGATAGGAAGTGCTTTTCACAGTTAGGTCACCGAGTTGGTGAAAAGAGCATGAGACTATCATCATATAACTTCTCATCTCATGGCTCATCCAAGGATGTATGCTAAGAATTTAAGGCAGGGGATCTCTCTCACTTCTCTCTTTTTTGGTTTTTAACTTTTTCAGCAAAATGAAAAAAAAAAGTATGTTTAAATGCTTAAGAGTTGAAAAGCTTAAAACCAAAGATATATTAGGTAAGTTCATACAACATCATGGCTCCTATTCTATTTAGGATGAAAATCAAAGCAAAAGATTTAGAAATTTACCCTTGACCAGAAGTGAAAAGGGAAAGAAGTGCCACCTGTTGTCTTTAACTATTCAAGTCCCCAATAACAACCAGCATCAGCTCTTCCGTGGCTATACCTAGAATCAATGGTCAATTTTGAGAGTGTGGAAATAAAGATAATAAGAATAATATATAAACTTTACTGAAAGAGCTTGCAAATTATGAACAGTATTTGGTTAGGAACCAGAATACCCAGGAATTTTTCAGGATATTTTTATACAAATGGATTTTCTTTTTTTTGGACTTTCTTGCGAAAATATCACTTAAGGTAGGTATAATTTATGTTGATATAATTTATATAATTTATATTTACTAGCAACCTCTTGAGGCTCTTACTTGATTCACCTGCTCACTGGTTACTCCCTTCTCTCCCAAACCTTCTCATTCTATTTGGCTTGAGACAGTGGAATAATGATCATGTAATATATGAAATACATAGTTTTCCTTTTGCTATCATGGGAGTTTTCAGAATTTCAGAATTCATCATAAATTAATACCTTTTCAAGAAAGGAGCATTCAGTGTTTCGGTTTGATAAAACTTGTCATAAAATGGAGTATCCTTTCTTACAAATGAGAAAAGAATGTAAACACGAGAAAAGCACAGTAATCTCTTCTGAGCCTTTGCAGATTTATCTTACTGATTTAAATAAGTAACATAAATCCCAGTCACTTTACCTGGGAGTTGTTATCACAGACTCTTCATGATGAATATCTTGGCACTCTGTACTGGGATGGGACTCAACCTTGCCATCAGAGAGCTGTTTTAACCTTAAGCCCAGGTAATTCCACATTATTGCCATGTTTTAATTAGTACTCCTTTCCTATCTTCTGTTCTCTCCCATACTAGCAACCTCTTGAGGCTCTTGCTTGATTCACCTGCTCACTGGTTACTCCCTTCTCTCCCAAACCTTTCAGTTCTAGCTTCTGCAACCCCTATGCCACACTAAAATCATCTTAACTGCTAAACTTTTCCACACAATATGATTTTAATTTTTGTTGCCCTATGTAAACCCTAGGACCTTCTCCAATGCTCAGCAGTAAAGAATCCGCCTGTAATGCAGAAGGTGCAGGAGACTCGGGTTTGATCCCTGGGTCAGGAAAATCCCCTTGAAGAGGAAATGGCAAGCCACTTCAGTATTCTTGCCTGGGAAACCCCATGGACAGAGGCGTTTAGAAGACTACAGTCCATGGGGTTGCAAAGAGTTGACCTTCTGAGCAACTGAGCATGCACACAGGTAGACGCTATCTTTCCTTGTGGATACAAATGCCCCAGAACATTTCAGGCAGAAGTATTTGTTCTGTCAGCACATCAGTTGTAGCAGATTGAATGATGCCCTCCTACCTGTCCCCTGAAGATGTCCACATCTTAATATCCAGCACCTGGAGATTAATATACTTTACATGGTAAAAGATATTTTGAAGATGTATTAAGTTATGAATCTTGAGCTGGAGATATAATCTTGGTTTTTCTGGGTGGGTCTAATATAACTACAGGGCTCCCTAAAGGAGGTGGGGCAGAAAGATAAGAGTCAGAGAGAAAAAGGTTAAATGGAATGAAACAGAGTTCAGAGAGAAGATGTTATGCTTTGGACTTTGAATATAGAGGAAAGAACCATGAGTCAAGAAATGCTGGTGGCCTCTACAAACTAGAAAGAGCAAGGGAACAGGTTCTTTTTAGATCTTTGAGAAAGATCACAGGCCTGCCAACATCTTGATTTGAGCCCAGTGAAGCTGATTTCAAACTTTGACTTCAAGAACTTCAAGATAGTAAGCTGGTGGTGTGTTGTGCCACTAAATTTCTATTTTGTTATAGCATCATTTGAGAACTAAAACACCATTATTTATCAACTTTTGTGGCAAAAAGCTCCCCCCTTGAGGTTTATGACATTCATCTAGATAAATCCTTAAATTCCCAATTTATTTTCACAATTATAGAAGACCCTGGCACCTGCCTCTTCTCCATCTCCTGCTCTTTCATCCTCCCAGAAGCCCACCACCTTTGTTCTGCTCTGGATTTTGTCTGCAAGAACTACTATTTTACTTCTCTCTTACCTAACTTCAGTATTCATTCAAAACTCATGCTTGATCACCTAACTTCTCTTAATTCCCTTGGATCTTCATCTTTCTATGACATCTATCTTGTAAATCCTCAGGCTGGAATTAATATCACTGTCTGCCTTTTATAACTGAGCTCTTGAAGATTGCTAGAATGAAATTTCTCAAATATTCAGATTGCTCGATACAAATTCATGGTCTCCATGGTTAACCAGATCCTTAAAAACTGGTCATGACTCATTTTATGTGGCCACAAACAGTTCTGTCTCTCATTGTCATTAATGATTGTTATAAATCTTTATAACTCTTTTTAAACCTCTACAAAAAATTTACCTTTTCCACTTGTGACAGATGACCTTAACTTTTCCCTTACAGATAAAAGTAAGGTCAGTGAACATGAATTATCCTTACCCAGAACTGCCTATAAGGTATGTAAGGCCCAGGAAAAATCATATTCTGCAAGGTCCATCTTGGTAGAAACTGATCTGATTTTTTAAAATTTAAAACATTAATGCAGCCATGTGAGTTTTAGTAATTATTGATGAAGGTTTAGATTCCTGGGTAGAGTCATCTGTGTATCTGCTTATTGTCCAATCAGTGAATGAGAAAATTCTTCATAGTGTCTGGTACCATCTCTTTCTGTTCAAGTCCAGGAACCATGGCTTCATGGTATTTATTTCAGATGAGCCACTTCTGGTTAAATTTATCTCCCACCATTAGTAATAGATAACGGTACTGTCATTACTTACAATGTTGATATTAAAACAATATATATCTTCTTGCCTCTGCAGTTCCCAGGTATAATTTTTTTTAATGGTGGGTTCATGATTACTCATGATGTTGTGTCACCCATTGTACTGTCCATGAATACAGGCTTCTAATAACTCTCTTACAGGTTGTTTTTATGCTTAGAATTCTGCCTACTACACTCTTCTTTAACTATATATATTTCTTGAGATGGTTTCAATTACCACCTATGAATAGGTGGTTCTGAAATCTTGTATCTTCAGTCCCAATCTCCCTATTGATCTTTTTCCAGGCCTCCAAATACCAATAGACCTGTTGTTTCTATTTCCAAATCTCATAGACATTGAAAATTTGACATGTTCTAAAAATTTATGCATTCTATTTCTCCTTTCTCATCTACTTCTCCTATATTCCTTGTCTCGTTTAATTTTTTTTTGAAGTATAGTTGATTTACAATGTTATGCCAATCTCTACTGTACAGCAAAGTGTCTCAGTTTTATACATATAACATTCCTTTCCATTATAATTTGTCATAGGATACTCACTATGGTTCTCTATGCTATATACTAGGATCTTGTTGCTTACCTAGTCTAAATGTAATAGTTTGCATCTAACAACCCCCAAAACTCCCAGTCCATCATTATCCCTCCCTTCCCCTTGTAACTACTAGTCTGTTCTCTGTGTCTATGAGTCTGTTACTGTTTTATAGATAGGTTCATTTGTGTCATATTTTAGATTCCACATGTAAGTGATATCATACAATGTCTTTCTCTTTCTGACTTACTTCACTTAGTATGATAATTTCTAGTTGCATCCATGTTGCTACAAATAGCATTATTTTGTTTTTTTTCTGGCTGAGTCAGTATTTCATTGCATATAAGTACCACATCTTCTTTATCCACTCATCTGTTGATGGACATTTATGTTGCTTCCACATCTTGGCTGTTGTAAACAGTGGTGCTATGAACATAGGGGTGCATGAATCTTTTTGAATTATAGTTTTCTCAGGTTATATTCCCAGGAGTGGGATTTCTGGGTCATATGGTAATCCTATTTTTAATTTTCTGAGGAATATCCATACTGTTTTCCACAGTGACTGTATTAACTTACATTCCCACCAATAGTGTAAGAGGGTTCCCTTTTCTACATATCCTCTCCAGCATTCGTTATTTGTTTTAATAATGGCCATTCTGAACGGTGTGAGGTGGTGTCTCATTGTAGTTTTGATTTGCATTTCTCTAATAATTGGTAATGAACATCTTTTCATGTGCCTCTGGGTCATCTGTGTGTCTTTGGAGAAATAGCTATTTAGGTCTTCTACCCATTTTTTGATTGAGGTGTTTGTTTTTTGATATTAAGCTGCCCATGAGCTGTTTGTATATTTTGGAAATTAATCCCTTGTCAGTTGCTTTGTTTGCAAATATTTTCTCCCATTCTGAGGGTTGTCTTTTCATCTTGTTTATGGTTTCCATTGCTGTTAAAAAGCTTTTAAGTTTAATTAGGTCCTATTTGTTTATTTTTGTTTTTATTTTCATTAACTTTCTTAATCCTTTTAACATGATCTCTTCGTTCTCTGAAATCCCATGTTATTTTCCACTTCTTTTTTGATTATTATATTTCATCTTTAATGATAAAGTCATTTTAGTATTTGCTCTGTCCCATCTCCCATCCAAATCTCAATTAATGGAGAAAGTATGGAAAACTAATGCATGAAATTATAAAATGTATGGACTTGGGATTTAGACTAATTTTAATGGAAATTTATTATGGAAAATTTTAAAACATAGAGAGTAGTATAGTAAATTTTTATGTACCCATCACCCAACTTCAACAAGGATCATAATTCTGGCTTAATTCAGTTTTGAATCCCTTATTAACTGAGTGATAATGGGCAATTGAGATGGAAATTAAGCTACTGCCTGTGGAATGGATACAAAATGCATAGAAACAAGTGTAAATTTGAACCTGAGCATGGTTATATGTTCAATAACATCTGATTTGCACACAAATTTCCACTTGACATGTTTTAACATTCATATTATTGTGTTAACAGTTCGGTTTTAAAGTTTCCTATGTTCCTTATATATGTGTGTCCAAACAGTTAACCAAGTTTCATTATGGAGTGAACCAATGACTTTGGTCTTTATTTCAAAATAGGGTAATTTTCATCCTCCCTTTCCTTACCTCTTCCTTTCATAACACCTTCACTCCTTCCTTCCTTCTGATCTGTTTTCTGGTGGTAAATTTTCAGAGCACTCAATTCTTAAGAACAGAACACCTAGGGACTTCTGGAATGCTAGAGGTGATGAGACATCAGAACAATAAAGTGATTTTCCCACTGCCATCCCTTCAAATTATTTGTGTATGTATGTGTATGTGTCTTTATATAATGACCAGCAAGAGCAAAATATATTATAAAAGTGAAAGAGAGCTATGGGTTATTATGCACTAAAAAGCTAATTTTTAAATGTATATAAAAGGTGATTTTTCTTCATGACCACATTGAAGAGTACTTCTAGTGAAGAAAGATAAATTAAAATCCACATTATTACTGGGACTTTTAAATAAGTTTTTCAAAATATATTTTTAGGAAGCAAGAATGCACCATGTGAAATACAAATAAGACTTGATAAATTAAAGATGTAAGTTCTTAGTTTTCCTGTCTAGAAAAATGGAAAGAATATTTTTACTCCTAAAAGTGAGAAATACATGGAAAATAAACGCAAATCCAATAGACATCAGTTATCTTTAATTATATCTATTATGTGAACAATATAGGTGCTTTTTCCTTCAAATTATTTTCATTTTCTGCCAAGCCTTGCTGATGATGTTGACATTTTGTGCTACCCAGGCAGTGACTCACTCACACATTTTGTTTTGTCCACACTGGTTTAGTGACTCTTGCCATCCTTACTAACACAGTAATTATTCTGGCTTGCACTTACATTGAGCAATTGATTAATGCCTGCCCCCTTCCATCTGCAGTGAAACAAAAGCATTTGCACAATCATTTTAACAACCATATGGCAGATTATAAAGGTAGACTGCAAATATTTAGGCAATATTTGTTTCAGAGCAACAAAAGATTTTAATGTCATATTGTTGCCAGATAATGGAGAGATAGGAAAGAAATTGGAGGTGAGAACTAGATGATGTTTAGTAAAGACTTTTTAAAGGGAATCTCCAAAAAGATTTGAAGTAATCATTTTGCATTTAGCACATTTTAGTTCCAGCTCATAGTTTGTTATGTCCTATTCCAATTTTATCTGCTGGATTGTAGGTTAATTAAGTGAAAATGTAATTCTTTACCATTGTTAGTGGAAAACTAAACTATTGTTTTAAATGACATCAGCACAAGAAAAAACTTGTATTTTAAAATCACATTAAGAGACACATGCATGCCTTACCTTTAGATCTATGTTCAATGTTAAGTTTCTCAAATCTTTTTTTTTTCTGTGAAGTTAGGCTTAGTCCATTGTTTTCCCTGTTCTTTAACAGTATCATTGTTATTTAAGTGAACTTTAAATTTTTTGAATCAGGAACTGATGATTATTTGATTCCTTGTTTTTCTTGTCTGATAAAACAAGGATGCTTATCTTTGCCTTCATTCTCAATCTAACCTTTACTCCTCCTTCTTCTCTTCCTTATCATTAGCAAGCTCTTAAAACACATTGTGTTAATAATAGCTTATGTAAACTATCCATTATAACTATTCTAATCCATGTCTGCTTTATTTTTGACTTTATTGAATGCAATCAGTAGAGTCAATTGATTGCATGTTCATTTTATTATAATAATATCCAGTATTATTTTGTATGCATGTGCCACACCTCTCAGGTATCCATAGCATTTTAACCAAACAGTATCATTAGCAGGTCCTTAAATAAGTGATAACGGCAATACTTTGTAAAAGATTAGAGAATACTTTTTTCAGGGCTTATTTATTTCCAAAGAATAGCAAAATGCTGGCACTTGCAAAATGAGACAATTCAACCATCTTCCACATCTTTTCTGAAATATTTGATATTTTTAGGAACTTAATATCTCTCAAAGAAGTTAATATAATATTATACATAACTAGTATTCATTGTTATTCATCAGTAGAGTCAGGTAACATATTATGTTATAGACTATAGTTGAGAGGACAGATTCTCTTAATATTGTCATCACTCCTTGCCTTTTCTAAACAGATGGAAATAAAGCTTTCAGCTGAAAGAACTTCCTTGAGTTGACAACTCAACGTTAAATCTTCAAATTAAGCATGAAAAACTGTGGTGCAAAAGGTGGAATGAGAAGGTTCTACAACAAACAAAACAACCCCAGATTATCCAAAGTACAAGGGTATGAAAATAAAAATTGGGCCATTCAAATGTAATAAAATTAACCTGGAAGTATTCCAGTCTGTCTGTAAAGAACAATGATAAGAGAGAGAAAAAAAGTGGGTGGAAAATTGCCTGGTGAAAAACAAATGTGCAACTGGGACTCGGTTTGTATTTTCAAACGGGTTAATATCAAGCTAGGCTGGCGTTCTCCAGCTGGTTTTTATCATGTGTTATCATTCTTCATTCTGCATAATCAGTTTGTATAGTTTTCAATATATTGGTTTATGGTCTAATCCAAACAAAGGAGGCCATTCATTACCACAGCCATCCCGAGAATTTACTAGTCAGTTAACCAGCAATCTATGTATTTCAGTTATGTTTGGAAAGTTGTACTTCTTGCTTCATAAGAGTTTTCTGTTGAAATGAAAGGTGAATTCCAGGTTCAGTCTCAGATAGGGACATGTTCTGAATGTTTTTCTACCATATTCTGGAAGTTGTATTTCATAATTCATTGCTGCAGACAGGCACTAAAGTTGCAGCTATTGGAATATTTTGGATGGTAGATCTGCTTTGCAGGACTAGTGAAGAGAAGAGCAAAAGAATGGAAACTACCACTTTTGGAAGACAATGAAAGTTAATGAAAATTGTGTGAGTGGTCAAGGATCACTCCACACTTCTAAAACTGTATTTGAAAATATCACATACTATATTTCCCTCTTGAAGGTATTGAGAAATGGAATATCTCCTACCATATCAGTGAACAAGAATGTCATAATCATCAGCGATTGTAACTCTCCAATGTGATCTGGTCACCCTGAGGAAACTCAGGAAGGAAAAGAATATCTGCCATGAAGCAACCATCAGACTGCAGCCACTCCCTAGGATGAGCCTTGAGGAAACTCAAGTTGTTGCAAAAACACAAAATACTGGCCCCAGATAGGTGAGGTGCATATCAAAGGAATGATTTCAGTGAACCCAGGTTCTTGCATCTTTCCATACATAGAAAAGCACTAAATTCCTTGACTTGGAATATCTGGTTTTCTTTAATTAAGAATAACCTTTTGATGTTCAGACTGCCTGCCTCTTATTGCAAAACTCCTATATAATCTAGCTTCTCAGTGTAGTTCTCTCAGGGTTATTTCCGATGCTGTCTCCTACGCTTGAAGCCCTAAAAATTTACACCAAATAAAACATAACTCTCAACTTTTAGGTTATGAATATAAGTCCACAGTATTCAATATGCCTTAGAATATTAAAGGCTCTGATAATAAACTTCATTTAGCCTAGAAATTCCCAAATTTATTTTACCAGGTATGCTTTCTTTCACCATGGACTTATTAATATAGTGAGAAGCTTTTGTTTGTTCCACACACATTTTGGGAAAGAGTATATATTATCACTTCCGGGAAACAATAACAAAGAGACTAGTCAGAACGGAAGTAAAGTAGCGAAAAACTGATACACAGAGAAATGTCACAGGGCTAAGATGGCGGAGCTAAGATGGCGGAGGAATAGGACGGAGAGATCACTCTCTCCCCCACAAACTTATCGAAAGAACATCTGAAAGCTGAGCAAAGTTCACAAGACTACTTCTGAATGCTGGCAGAGGACGTCAGACATTAATCAAGTCAGCGCATTATCTTCAGAAGGAGGTAGGAGAAATTATAAAAGATAAAAAGAGAGACAAAAGAGTTAGGGACGGAGACCCGTCCTGGGGAGGGAGTCGTAAAAGAGGAGAAATTTCTAAGCACCAGGAAACCTTCTCACCGGCGGGTTTGGGGGAAGATTTCGAATCTCGGAGGGCAACATAACCGGGAGAATCAATAAATAAAACCCACTGATTACGTGCCTAAAGGCAACTTCCAGTAAAGAACCCCAGACGCCCGCATCCGCCACCAGCAAGTGGGGGCTGGGCGGAGAGGAGCGGGCGGCACTGCTTAGGGTAAGGACCGGGCCGCTAACGTGAGATAGTAACCTAAACTGTGGGACAGCCAGAGAGAGAGAACTACCCCCGCGAAAAAACCCAAAGCTAAGGCACTGCCGGCCCGCTCACAGAACAAAGGACTGAGCGATACAGGGGAAGAGCTAGCCGGCTGCGGACCGCCCCATCCCCCGTCGGACACAGCGGGCAGGCGGGACCAGCCAGAGCCGGAAAGGGGCGAACTCGGCTCCAGAGAGGGCACCCCCTACCAAACTGCAAACAGGCTCCCAGTTTCTAAGCAAAGACAGCCTGAGATCCCGGAGGGTCTACAGCCGCCGGGAGGGTCGCAGCCAGAGACCAGCTCCCCAGAACTGACACAAAGCACACAGGAGCCGGAGCCGGGCGCGCCCGTAAACCGTAAACCGAGGCGGGGACCAGGGAGGTGATAAGCCGCACCTGGGCGGTGCGCTCGCCAAACTCCTGGCTGCCTGAGCTGCTCCGACCGGGAACGGCGCAAACCGCGACCCCAACCGAGTCTGCGCCTTGGTGGAGTACCAGGGAAGCGCGCCCGCGAACCGAGGCGGGGACCAGGAGGTGATAAGCCGCACCGCCCAAACAGGGGAGTGAGCGCTCGCCAAACTCCCGGCTGCCTGAGCTGCTCCGACCGGGAACGGCGCAAACCGCGAACCCAACCGAGTCTGCGCCTCGGTGGAGTACCAGGGAAGCGCGCCCGTAAACTGAGGCGGGGACCAGGGAGGTGATAAGCCGCATCGCCCCAACAGGGGAGTGTGCGCTCACCAAACTCCCGGCTGCCTGAGCTGCTCCGACCGGAAACGGCGCAAACCGCCGGCCCAACCGAGTCTGCGCCTTTGTGGAGTACCCGGGAACCTGAACCTGAGCAGTTTAAACCTGGGAAGTGCGCGCATATCTGGGCCCACCCCCCGGCAGAGTAACCTGAAGCCTGAGCGGGGTAGACGGGGAAAGCACACACGCCGTGAGCGGGGGTGAACCCAGTGTGGCCGAGACACTGTAAGCTCTCCACACACACGCCAGTGATATTGGTTGCAGTGGTCCTCTCTCCCCACAGCAGGACTGAGCAAGTGAACCTAAAGAGACCACCTCCGCCCCTTTGTGGCAGGGCGGAAATTAGACACTGAAGAGACCTCCAAACAAAAGCCAAATAAACAGAGGGAAGCGCGTTGGAAGGGACAGGCCAACAGATTAAAATCCCTGTAGTTAACACGGACTGCATTGAAAGGGGCCTATAGATCTTGAAAAGTATAAGCAGGAACAAGGATTTATCTGAAACTGAAGAGACCCCACACGGCTCACAACTGCTCCAGAGAAAGTCCGGGATATATATTTTTACTATTATCATTTATTTTATTTTTTTTATTATTATTTTTTTTTTTTTTTTCTTTCTTTTTTCTTTAAGACCTCTATTACACCTTTAATTTTCATTTTCATAACCCACCACTACCTTGAAAAAAAAAAAAAAAAACCCTATTTTTAAAACAAACTGCGTACATATATCTTATACTTTTTGCGTTTTTTTTTTTTTTTTTATTTTATTTTATTATTATTTTTTTTTTACTGTTTTTTCCTGTTTTTTTTTTTTTTTTTACTGTTATACTGTTTTACTGTCTTTTTTCTTTTTATACTGTTTTCTTTTTTCTTTTTTTTTTATATTGTATGATTTATAAGAGTCTAACCTCTACTCCAGATTTTTAATTTTTTTGTTTTACATATTTGATATCAATTTTGTGCATTTAAGAATACAATCTTTAGTACCCATTTTTACTCAAGAGTGTGATTACTGGCCTGATTACTCTCTCCCTCTATTGACGCTCTTTCTTCTCCCCCAGGGAACCTCTATCTCCCACCCTCCTCCTTCTCTTCTCAACCCAATTCTGTGAATCTCTGAGGGTGTTCTGGGTACCGGAGAACACTTCGGGAACAGAATACTGCCCAGATCTCTCTCTCCCCTCTTGATTCCTCCCTTTCTACTCATCCTCACCTCTACTGCCTTCCTCCCCCCTCTCTATGTATCTCTGTGAACCTCTCTGAGGGCTCCAGACTGTGGAGAGCACAGAGGGAAGTGCTTACTGGATAGACTGCTCTCCCCACGTTTGAGTCCCCCTCCTCTCCTCCTGGTCACCTCAACCTCCCTCCCCTTCACCTCTCCATGTAACTCAGTGAACCTCTCTGGGTATCCCTCACTGTGGAGAATCTTTTCACCATTAACCTAAAAGTTTTATTATTGATGCTGTATGGATGGAGTAGTCTTGAGGCTACTGCAAGAATAAGACTGAAAGCCAGAGGAAACATTAATTAATAAGAGATCTTCCAAAAGCCTCCACATATACACTGAAACCAAGCTCCACCCAAGAGCCAATAAGTTCCAGAGCAAGACATACCACGCAAACTCTCCAGCAACGCAGGAACATAGCCCTGAGCATCAATATACAGGCTGCCCAGAGGCACACCAAATCCATAGACATCTCAAAACTCAATACTGGACACTCCATTGCACTCTAAAGAGAAGAAATCCAGCTCCACCCACCAGAACACCGACACAAGCTCCTCCAACCAGGAAACCTTGACAAGCCACCCATCCAACCCCACCCACAGTGAGGAACCTCCACAATAAAGAGGAACTTCAAACTACCAGAATACAGAAAGGCCACGCCTAACACAGCAATCTAAACAAGATGAAAAGGCAGAGAAATACTCAACAAGTAAAGGAAAATGAGAAATGCCCACCAAACCAAACAAAAGAGGAGGAGATAGGGAATCTATCTGAAAAAGAATTTAGAATAATGATAGTAAAAATGATCCAAAATATTGAAAATAAAATGGAGTTACAGATAAATAGCCTGGAGACAAGGATTGAGAAGATGCAAGAAATGTTTACCAAGGACCTAGAAGAAATAAAAAGGAGTCAATATATTTTGAATAATGAAATAAAGGAGATAAAAGACACGCTGGAGGGAACCAACAGTAGAATAACAGAGGCAGAAGATAGGATAAGTGAGGTAGAAGATAGAATGGTGGAAATAAACGAAGCAGAGAGGAAAAAAGAAAAAAGAGAATCAAAAGAAATGAGGAAAACCTCAGGGACCTCTGGGACAACATGAAACGCCCCAACATTCGAATCATAGGAGTCCCCCAGAAGAAGAAGATAAAAGGAAAGGCCATGAAAAGATACTCGAGGAGATAATAGTTGAAAATTTCCCTAAAATGAGGAAGGAAATAGTCACAGAAGTCCAAGAAACCCAGAGAGTCCCAAACAGGATAAACCCAAGGCGAAACACCCCAAGACACATATTAATCAAATTAACAAAGATCAAACACAAAGAACAAATATTAAAAGCAGCAAGGGAAAAACAACAAATAACACACAAGGGGATCCCCATAAGGATAACAGCTGATCTTTCAATAGAAACTCTTCAGGCTAGAAGGGAATGGCAGGACATACTTAAAGTAATGAAAGAGAAAAATCTACAACCCAGATTACTGTACCCGGCAAGGATCTCATTCAGATATGAAGGAGAATTCAAAAGCTTTACAGACAAGCAAGAACTGAGGGAATTCAGCACCACCAAACCAGCTCTCCAACAAATGCTAAAGGATCTTCTCTAAACAGGAAACACAGAAAGGATGTTTAAACACGAACTTAAAACTACAAAGTAAATGGCAACGGGACCATACTTATCAATAATTACCTTAAATGTAAATGGGTTGAATGCCCCAACCAAAAGACAAAGAGTGGCTGAGTGGATACAAAAACAAGACCCCTACATATGCTGTCTACAAGAGACCCACCTCAAAACTAGGGACACATACAGACTGAAAGTGAAGGGATGGAAAAATATATTTCATGCAAATGGAGACCAAAAGAAAGCAGGAGTCGCAATACTCATTTCAGATAAAATAGACTTTAAAATAAAGGCTGTGAAAAGGGACAAAGAAGGACACTACATAATGATCAAAGGGTCAATCCAAGAAGAAGATGTAACAATTATAAATATATATGCACCCAACATAGGAGCACCACAATATATAAGGCAAATACTAACAAGTATGAAAGGGGAAGTTAACAATAACACAATAATAGTGGGAGACTTTAACACTCCACTCACACCTATGGATAGATCAACAAAACAGAAAATTAACAAGGAAACACAAACTTTAAATGATACTATAGACAAATTAGATTTAATCGATATTTTCAGGACTTTCCACCCCAAAACAAGCAATTTCACCTTTTTCTCAAGTGCACATGGAACTTTCTCCAGGATAGATCACATCCTGGGCCATAAATCTAGCCTTGGTAAATTCCAAAAAATTGAAATCATCCCAGCCATCTTCTCTGACCACAATGCAGTAAGATTAGACCTCAATTACAGGAAAAAAACTATTAAAAATTCCAACATATGGAGGCTAAACAACACGCTTCTGAATAACCAACAAATCACAGAAGAAATCAAAAAAGAAATCAAAATATGCATAGAAACGAATGAAAATGAAAACACAACAACCCAAAACCTATGGGACACTGTAAAAGCAATGCTAAGGGGAAGGTTCATAGCAATACAGGCGTACCTCAAGAAACAAGAAAAAAAACTCAAATAAATAAACTAACTCTACACCTAAAGCAACTAGAGAAGGAAGAAATGAAGAACCCCAGGGTTAGTAGAAGGAAAGAAATCTTAAAAATTAGGGCAGAAATAAATGCAAAAGAAACAAAAGAGACCATAGCAAAAATCAACAAAACTAAAAGTTGGTTTTTCGAGAAGATAAACAAAATTGACAAGCCATTAGCCAGACTCATCAAGAAACAAAGGGAGAAGAATCAGATCAACAAAATTAGAAATGAAAATGGAGAGATCACAACAGACTACACAGAAATACAAAGGATCATAAGAGACTACTACCAACAGCTATATGCCAATAAAATGGACAACTTGGAAGAAATGGACAAATTCTTAGAAAAGTATAACTTTCCAAAATTGAACCAGGAAGAAATAGAAGATCTTAACAGACCCATCACAAGCACGGAAATCGAAACTGTAATCAGAAATCTTCCCAGCAAACAAAAGCCCAGGACCAGACGGCTTCACAGCGGAATTCTACCAAAAATTTAGAGAAGAGCTAACACCTATCCTACTCAAACTCTTCCAGAGAATTGCAGAAGATGGTAAACTTCCAAACTCATTCTATGAGGCCACCATCACCCTAATTCCAAAACCAGACAAAGATGTCACAAAAAAAGAAAACTACAGGCCAATATCACTGATGAACATAGATGCAAAAATCCTTAATAAAATTCTAGCAAACAGAATCCAACATCATATTAAAAAGATCATACATCATGACCAAGTGGGCTTTATCCCAGGAATGCAAGGTTTCTTTAACATCCGCAAATCAATCAATGTAATTCACCACATTAACAAATTGAAAGATAAGAACAATATGATTATCTCAATAGATGCAGAAAAAGCCTTTGACAAAATTCAACATCCATTTATGATAAAAACTCTCCAGAAAGCAGGAATAGAAGGAACATACCTCAACATAATAAAAGCTATATATGACAAACCCACAGCAAACATTATCCTCAATGGTGAAAAACTGAAAGCATTTCCCCTAAAGTCAGGAACAAGGCAAGGATGCCCACTTTCACCACTACTATTCAACATAGTTTTGGAAGTTTTGGCCACAGCAATCAGAGCGGAAAAAGAAATAAAAGGAATACAGATAGGAAAAGAAGAAGTAAAACTCTCACTGTTTGCAGATGACATGATCCTCTACATAGAAAACCCTAAAGATTCTACCAGAAAACTACTAGAGCTAATCAATGAATATAGTAAAGTTGCAGGATACAAAATTAACACACAGAAATCCCTTGCATTCCTATACACCAATAATGAGAAAACAGAAAGAGAAATTAAGGAAACAATACCATTCACCATTGCAACAAAAAGAATAAAATACTTAGGAATATTTCTACCTAAAGAAACAAAAGACTTATATATAGAAAACTATAAAACACTGATGAAAGAAATCAAAGAGGACACAAACAGATGGAGAAATATACCGTGTTCATGGATTGGAAGAATTAATATAGTGAAAATGAGTATACTACCCAAAGCAATCTACAGATTCAATGCAATCCCTATCAAACTACCAATGATATTTTTCACAGAACTAGAACAAATCATTTCACAATTTGTATGGAAGTATAAGAAACCTCGAATAGCCAAAGCAATCTTGAGAAAGAAGAATGGAACTGGAGGAATCAACCTGCCTGACTTCAAGCTCTACTACAAAGCCACAGTCATCAAGACAGTGTGGTACTGGCACAAGGATAGAAATATAGATCAATGGAACAAAATAGAAAGCCCAGAGATAAACCCACGCACCTATGGGCACCTTATCTTCGACAAAGGAGGCAAGAGTATACAATGGAGAAAAGACAATCTCTTTAACAAGTGGTGCTGGGAAAACTGGTCAACCACTTGTAAAAGAATGAAACTAGAACACTTCCTAACACCATACACAAAAATAAACTCAAAATGGATTAAAGATCTAAATGTAAGACCAGAAACTATAAAACTCCTAGAGGAAAACATAGGCAAAACACTCTCCGACATAAATCACAGCAGGATCCTCCATGACCCACCCCCCAGAATATTGGAAATAAAAGCAAAAATAAACAAATGGGACCTAATCAAAATTAAAAGCTTTTGCACAACAAAGGAAACTATAAGCAAGGTGAAAAGACAGCCTTCAGAATGGGAGAAAATAATAGCAAACGAAGCAACAGACAAACAATTAATCTCAAAAATATACAAGCAACTCCTGCAGCTGAATTCCAGAAAAATAAACGACCCAATCAAAAAATGGGCCAAAGAACTAAACAGACATTTCTCCAAAGAAGACATACAGATGGCTAACAAACACATGAAAAGATGCTCAACATCACTCATTATTAGAGAAATGCAAATCAAAACCACAATGAGGTACCATTACACACCAGTCAGAATGGCCGCTATCCAAAAGTCTACAAGCAATAAATGCTGGAGAGGGTGTGGAGAAAAGGGAACCCTCTTACACTGTTGGTGGGAATGCAAACTAGTACAGCCACTATGGAGAACAGTGTGGAGATTCCTTAAAAAACTGGGAATAGAACTGCCATATGACCCAGCAATCCCACTGCTAGGCATATACACCGAGGAAACCAGAATTGAAAGAGACGCGTGTACCCCAATGTTCATTGCAGCACTGTTTACAATAGCCAGGACATGGAAGCAACCTAGATGTCCATCGGCAGACGAATGGATAAGGAAGCTGTGGTACATATACACAATGGAATATTACTCAGCCATTAAAAAGAATACATTTGAATCCGTTCTATTGAGATGGATGAAACTGGAGCCCATTATACAGAGTGAAGTGAGCCAGAAAGAAAAGCACCAATACAGTATACTAATGCATGTATATGGAATTTGAAATATGGTAATGGTAACCCTATATGTGAGACAGAATAAGAGACACAGATCCATAGAACAGTCCTGTGGACTCTGAGGGAGAAGGTGAGGGTTGGACGTTCTGGGACAATAACATTGAAACATGTATATTGTCATATGTGAAGCAGAACACCATTCCATGTTCTATGCATGGGACGGATGCTCAGGGATGGAGCGTTGGGATGACACTGAGGGATGGGAGGGGGAGGGAGGTGGGAGGAGGGTTTGGGAGGGGGAGCACATGTGAATCCATGGCTGATTCATGTCGATGTATGGCAAAAACTACTACAATATTGTAAAGTAATTAGCCCCCAACTAAAAATAAAAAAAAAAAAAAAAAAAAATTTTCAGACTGCTATTCTGCCTAGATATGCAGTAGCCGGAGGGAGATGGTAAAGTGTAAATTACCTGTATATCCCCAGATGTCTAATATTAACATATTGACAATTAAACTAGAATTCTGCTGACTCTAAATCTCCAACTACTTACTCTGAAATTCCAGCGTCTACCAAAGACTTCTCTGAGTATTCTTAGGCTCTTCTAGATGACCACAGAGATAATCAACACTTTTCACAGTTGTTATTTAGTCACTAAGTCTTGCCTGACTCTTTTGCAACCCCAGGGACTGTAACCCACCAGGTTCCTCTGTCCATGGGATTTCCCAGGCAAGAATACTGGAGTGGGTTGCCATTTCCTTATCCAGGGGATCTTCTCAACCCAGGCTTGAACCCACATCTCTTGCATTGGCAGACAGATCCTTTACCACCAAGCTATCAGGGAAGCCCCTTTTCACAGTCTCTCTCTCAAAAGTAAAGAGGATGGATTCTCTCCTTACTTACATAGTAGAGCCTGCAGCATATTTGATCCTAGGTTGAGTGATACAAACCATTTAGCCTATTACTACTACCCTATCCTTTCCCCTGGCACAAATTAGTTGGATCTAAATAGCTTTTTATACTTGCTGTCATTCTGAACTTGACTAATAATATCAACTCTTCTCTGACCCTTAGTGTTTACTGATGAATTCAGCTCATTGCAGAAGTTCTCGTTTTGATGGTTTCTCTCTTAACATCACAAAAATCTTATTTATTTTACCCTTTTCCCTCTGAGTTTCACAGACATATCTGCATGTGTCTGAACCTCAACTGCATAAAAAACATAGCTCAAAAGTACCCCCATCTGAGGAAAGTTCCTTAAGTCCACTGTAAGTCAAAATTTTGAAATCAGTATCTGTAAGGAGATATGTCAAGTAATATGCCGAGTATGTTAATAACTAAACTTCATTTCTTACCAGTCCAGGACTATGATACACAAGCATGTTAATAATTTCATGTGGAGCGCTAGAACTGGCTCATACTGGCTCAGAGACTGTTAAATTTTACAAAAATTTCCAAGCCAGTAGGTAGCTTGAAATCAGCCATGGCAGGAGTATATACACCATGGAAATCAACAAATTCTACGAGTGCTTCCTCCCACTTCCCTCACTTTACCCTTGGAGAACTACTTGTTCGACATTTCCCAGGGCACCATGTCTTTTCCATCTTTTTTTGTTGAGAGCTAGTAAAAGTTGGGGGTTGCTGGGGAGTCTTAGCAAAGAGGAATGTTGAATGTAGGATAAATAAAAAAAAGTCATTTATTTGTAAATCAAGTGAGAAGTTTTTAAGCAGCTGCAATTCCCTTCTAGCAAGTCTAGGCTGTCTTTTGATACTGAATATTATAAGGTTTCAGGTAAATGTTTTCTGATTCAGGTAATATTGCAGTTAGCAGGAAAAAAAAATCTGAAAGTAAGTATATTTTATTTTTGTTGCTGTGAATTTAGTGAGATAAATCTTTAAAAGCTCGTTTCCTAAGTAAAAACTGACATATGATAGAGAAATTAAGAACCCAAGATGTTTTACTTTAGTTTGAATCAACTTTAGGTTTAGAGCAATGGCTTTCAACCCTGTAGGCATATTAGAATCACCTGGGTGCTTTGTAAGCTCTTTGATGCCTAGGACCCTCCCCAGATCAATTAACTCAGATTCTGGAGGTGAATCACTGGCTACCTTTTTTCTCAAGTTCTCCAGGTGATTCCAATGTACATTGAGGATTAACTAGTGCTGTGTAGCCTCCAGAAACTCCTCTCTTGGTTGAAGACAGTGTGTGTTTGAGGCAGGCCGTGGGCTGGTTTTCTGAAGTGCTGGCGTTTCTTCAGAGACTTGGAGATGAACACAGAACTGTAAGTGGTTTGAAATTTAAATTGTGTTGTTTTTGCGTCTTTTTAATAGTGTACTATTTATTGCTGGCACACCTTGAAGTTGTAGTAAAGGCATTTATGTGAAAATACTGGGAAGTAACTAGAAATCTTGGAAAATCAGTTGCAAATCAACTTTACTTTTCTTGCTGACTGTAGAAATAAATCTCAAGTGAGAAAGGCGTAGGATTTCTCTGAAAGTGTTTCCTAAATATTTCTCCACCTATCTCCATGATGTTCTTTTGTTAAGAGAGATTGTTGGGTAGAAACTGAAGTAGTCATGTCTGGATTTGCATTTTCCTTGTTGCAAAGTTGTTGTCACTTTTCTTCTCTGGTTGTGGTACAAAACACACAACTTTTATCTAGTAGTGTATTAAAGGAGGCCCTGACTTATCCCTTTTGTGGCCCTGAGTGGTGGGGAAAAAGAATGCTAGTATTCCCACCTCAAATCTATTAAATAAATAGAAAAATAAATAACCCAAACCAAAAGAAGCTTTAAAAAGAAGTATGAGGCTATCCAAAGAAGTTCTGACTTTTTCCAAAATATCTTGACTCCCTTTTAAAAACAAATCCGAAACACTCTCAAATTTTTCCTGCCGCCTTAAGTCCATTCACAGGTTGCCTGGTAGGCTGAGTAGCCCAGAACTAAAATCAATATGACTTCTCTGTTTTTGCTGACTTCTTTCCCAGAGATTTATTAACCGTGAATTTCCAATTCTTGACATGGCCCAGTGACTGAGACTGCAGTCTGAAGATGATAAATTATAACAAAAAATGATAAATTGTGAAAGAAAAATGGAGAAGTCAGAATAATGTTAGAAATATGATCCAGATGGCAAACGCTGAAACAAGAGGCAGCTTTGCAAGTTAATCATATTTGTTTGAAAAGCCATAGAAAGGTTTAAACTCATTTCTTTATAAAAACATTCCAGATTAAAAAAAAATTAAATTCCATGAATTTAACTTATATGAAATCTTAATTCAAGAACAAGTTGAACTTATGATAGGCTTTCTCTAGAATTGGTCTTTGTTTTCACATTATCCCTATATATGGGAGAAAACCACCTAATTGGCAAAAAAGAAAAAAAAAGATTTCCACTTGTAACAGTTATAAAAGTAAATATATTTAGGTGGAATTATCATGTTAATTTCATACATATTAAAGGAGTTAAAGTCAATTTAGTAGTTTAGCTTCTAAGTGGATTTCTATGAAGAAATTAGAAAGTCACATTTAAATTCAATCACACTGAAAAGAGTCAAGAGAGTAATTTTTCAAAAGGTCATAAAAGTACTTCTGTGTCTTATAGAACATGATTTTCAGACTTCCTCATGAAGAACATGAAAAATAGAAATGACATGTATTGAAAATGACATGGTGGATAGCTTTAATATTGCAGGTTTCTTTTATACTCTATTCTCAAATTCATCTTGAATATGAATTGTTATCACTTTTATAAAGCCATAGTGAGGCTGAAACCATGTGATGATTTTGTGTCTAAGAGTTCATTCTTCTAGGAGGACAAATTGCACACAAGAGGACTTCAGAGTATTGTTAAACAGTTATGATTCTGTTGGTTACAAGAGAGCAAGGGGACATATTTGGATGTTTGAACTATCTGAAGATGGGCCTCAGAAATTTAAGTGCTTTAATTAAAATATATACATAAAGGATAAATAAATCATCTCTATGTATATAGCTTGATACTATTTTATGAAGTAGACACACCTGTGTAGCCACTGCTCAGATTATGATATGGAAGACTAGGAGCACCCCAGAAGTACCACACATCACCTGCTTAAGATAATCGTTATTATGACCTATTTCAGCAGAGATTTGATTTGTCTGTTTGGGACCTCTATATTCAACATAAATGAAAACATACTGGATGATATCACTTGTTTACTTTTGCTCAACATGTTGTCTGAGATGCCACCAGGTTGCATGTATTTATTTTTCAATACTACATAGTATTTCATGAGAAGAAGGTACTACAATCTTATTTATTCCTTCCCAATTGATAGACTTTTGGGCTGTTCCCTGTTTATTGCTATAATGACTAATGCTGCTATAAATATTCCTATACGTGTCTTTTGGTACACATATACAGACTCTTCTACTGGGAATATGTCTAGAAGTGGATTCCTGAGCTGTTAAGAGAGGTATATGTTCAGGTTTTCAAAATACTGACAAACACTTTCCAATGGGGTTCACATCAACAGTGTATGAACACAGTAATGAAGTCTGGAACAAGTTTGTGTAGGGACAACCAGAGTCAACCTTGTATGTTTTACCAAAATAGACATACAGTAATGGAAGTAGTGTTAGAGCTGGAAACGTGAATTTGGGGCATGGATGCTCCAGTGGATGGCTAGGAAAATGGAAAAGAAAGAAAACCCAAGAGTAGAACTTTAGGAAATGCCTACCTTTAGGGAGAAATGAAAGAGCATCAGGAAAGATGGTCATATCAGACTTGGAGTAAAGGAATTTCAGTGTTAAGTGGAGTAAGTTAAACAGGTACAAGGAGGTACAAACTCTATTATGGCATATAGCAAAATGTTTAAAGTTGCCATAATTCAAAGAGTATCGTGATATACTTCAAAGAATATTAATAAGTTGCTACTGGATTTGGAAATCAGTGTCCCGGTTTACATTAAGAGAAAAAAATTTAGAAAAAGAAAGGGTGTGAAAGCCTGTTTGCAATGGGATAAAGAGTGAGAAGGAGGAAAGGAATCAGTGAGTTTAGGTTCTCAGTGCCAGAAAGACAGAGAGTCTAAAGGGATGAAGAGAGGACACTTTGGATAACTCAACCTGATGAAATGGAAGGTGCATTAAGGAGAGTTTGAAAAACTACAATAAGTAGAATCTGGACAGATGTGATTGGCTCAGTGGTGTGTCTATTTTTTACCCTTTGGGCCTGAGTGATCTCTGATGGGGTGGAAGAAAAGAGAAAATATTAAAGAGTTTGTGTCCCTCTCTCTGCTGTTAGGGGTATTTCAATGAAATATTGTCAAAAGAACATATTTGAAATTCAATTAAATTGTGGATTGATTAGTAAGGAAGCAGAAAGATGATTCAAATTTTGCCAGATCCTTTCTTTTTTAGAAGCCTCATTTCCTAGTGCTTGTCACATTCTATTGTCTAAAACCAAGGATTCTCAGCAGTATTAGTCCAGTTGGCCCTCCATATCCTTGGAGTCCACATCTGAGGGTTCAACGAACTGTGTACTGAAAATGTTGGCAGAGGAGTCCAGAAATTTCCAAAAAGCAGACTTTGAATTTGCCACATCCTAGCAGCATAATGTCCTGAAGTTAATGAAGAAACATCAGATGACGGAATAAATATTTGAATTTGTAATCTCCAGATTTCTGAAGACTATACACATGCAGCCAGATTACATAGTGTCCCCTAAATTTGCTTGTGCTTTAAATGAACTAACAGTTTGACATCAGTGACATTTTAAAACTGTTGGATTACCCCCTGGTGGCTCAGCTGGTAAAGAATCCGTCTGCAGTGTGGGAGACCTGGGTTAGATCCCTGGGTTGGGAAGATCCCCTGGAGAAGGGAAAGGCTACCCACTCCAGTATTCTGGCCTGGAGAATTCCATGGACTGTATAGTCCCTGGGGTCACAAAGAGTCGGACATGACTGAGTGACTTTCACAAACACAAACAAACAAACCCAGTATATAAAAATATTATAGAATTACTGTTAAACAGCATCTGACCACTTTGATCTGCATGCAAAACCCATTCTTAATTCTATTAATAATTCAAGTCAGGGTTATCTGAGGCAAGGCATTTGGATTAAAAAAATTTTCTTTCTGATGTTGACTATTTTATCTTAAGACATGCCTAATGTATTAAAATAATCAGATACAAAGAATGTTTCATGTTTCCCACCTCTTGAATTATCATTGTGGGGCAACATTGCATTTTAATGATAAGGACAATTTTTCATTTTTTTAGGGAGAGAGCTGTTAATGATACAGATGCCAGATAGTGGTCTGTTAAATTCTCTTGAGTAATATGAGGTAATTAGACATGCTTCTTAACACAGATTTTTCTTGTGTAAAAGTAATGAATTCTATCAATAGACTAGAATTTCTCAATATGATCCTTGAACCAACTGTATTAGTATCATCTGGGAACTTGTTAGAAATGTGAATTCTTGGTCCGCCCACACCAAGCCTCCTTTCCCCCAACTGAGTCAGACATTCCACCTCCAGATTCTGACGGATGCTCAAGTTTGAGGACTACTGCCTAGGACTATGGAGACACTGATGGTGCCTATCATTTCTCTCACCTCTTCATTTCTACCTTATCATTCAAACACTGTAAAATAAAATGAAATACTTAGAAATTGCTTCTCCTCCCTATAAACTTGTCATATCTGTGCTGTGATATGTTGCTGCACACAAATAATTTCCAGTTATCAGAAGGGTGATTTGTTTAGCTAGTGGTATCTGCTACCTATCCTCTGCTTGCTTCTATCAACCTTAGACATAGTGAGAGTTTTTTTTTTTTTAAAGAAAAACAGATTCAGTAGGATGCATAAGAGGAAAATTAGTATAGGAACTGGCTTACACAATTATTGAGGCCAAGATGTCCCATGACTTGTTCTCTGAAAGCTTGAGAACCAGGAAAATGGTGGTATAACTTTGTCTGGGTCCTAAGACCTGAGGATTGAGAAGCCAATGGTGTTAAATCTCACTTGAGGTCATAACCTCCTGAAAACTAGGAATGCTGAGGGAAGGGGAATATGGCTGTTACCTTTCCCCAGGCTTTTTGTTCTATTCAGGCCCTGCACACATTTTTATGATACCCAGTCTTATTGGTGAAGGTGGTTTTTACTTAGTTTGCAGATTCAAATGCTAAAGTTTTCCCAAGACATTCAGGTATAATGTTTTATAACCTATTTGAGGATCCCTTAACCTGGTCAAATTGACAAATAATTATTACACAGTCTCACCAAGTTTCATGTAATTTGGTCTGCTCGGTTTTATTTCCCATTATTCTCTAGCCTAGTTCATCCAGTCTCTCCAGTTGCTGTGTGAATATTTGGGAACCTTAAGGTTATTTTATAGCAGCAACATACTCATTTTGAACAGTATATCTTCATTCCTCCCCTTGCACTTTTACCAAGTCCTTTATTCTCATCCTCCATCACTCATCTAATTTGTTCTCTCTTTGGTCGGAGCTCAGCATACCCATGTCAATAAGGAAACCAGATCCAAAGAGGGTAACTCAAGCAAAGGCCTAAGCATGAGGACTGGCCAGCTGGACAAAGGAATATGGCCAGGCAGCAACCTGGTGGGAACCAAGGATGAAGGCCCCTCTGGCAGATACAGGTTCTAAAATCAGCAAATCTCAAGTGACCCCTGTTGGCAGATGAAGTCTAGGCATAGTCAGGATGACTTTGAGACTGGCAGAGGCCAAGCCTGTAGGTTGAAGACACCAGCAAGTCCAGCTGATAGATTGTAAAGGCCTGCAAAGATCTGGTTGCAAATCCTCTATCTGGTTACAAATCCTTGCAAAGAAACTATTCCCTGGTTACCCTCAGGGTTTTTTTGGTTTTTTTTTTTTGTTTTTTTAGGGGGGGAGGTCTTTTTTTTTTTTTTTTTAAAACCAAAGCTTGCTACATCTCACAACATAGGACTGACTTGGTATCCTGCTCTGTTTTATTATACTGTCATTGTACTGAAAAGTGTTAGTCACTCAGTTATGTCCTCTTTGCTACCCCATGGACTGTAGCTCACCTGGCTCTTCAGTCCATGGGATTCTCCAGGCAGAATACTGGAGTGGGTTGCCATTCCCTTCTCCAGGGATTGAACTGGGGTCTCCTGGATTGCAGGCAGACTTTTTACTGTCTGAGCCACCAGGGAAGCCTGTCACTGTATTAGTTAATGCTTCTATAAAAAAGTACTGTAGGCTAGGTGGCTTAAACAACAGAAATTTTCTTTCTCATAGTTCAAGAGGCTGGGGAGTCCAAGATAAAGATATTGTCCAGTTTAGTCCCTGAGTGAGGGCTCTCTTCCTGGCTTTCAGCTGACTGCCTTCTCCCTGTGTCCTTACATGGCAAGGAGTGAGAGAAAGCAAGGTTAGTTGATCTTCCTTCTCTGACCAGAGGTTACCACATCACCTTCATTGCAATGTGAATTCTTAACCACTCAGCTGGTAAAGAATCTGCCTGTAATGCAGGAGACCTGGGTTTGATCCCTGGGTTGGAAAGATCCTCTAGAGAAGGGAAAGGCTACCCACTCCAGTATTCTGGCCTGGAGAATTCCGTGGACTATACAGTCCATGGGGTCACAAAGAGTCGGACACAACTGAGCCACATTCACTTCACTTAGGGAAGTCCCAAGTTTCTGCTGTATTAAGCATTTGCTTGTCTTGTAATTCATTGTGTTAGCCTCTGGAGAAGAAAAGGATCTAGAAACCTAACACTGCTGCAAGCAGTCTTGCTCAGTAGGCCAGGGATTACAGCACATGTATCTTATGGTTTGCTTTCAGATCAGAAATCAAAAGCAGATGAATTGAAGGTTGCTCATTTTAATTTAAAATAATTCTTAATCTAAAATAATTCCTGTCCTTTACTCAGAATCTAGCCCTATTCCTGGGAAAGCATTTCCACAGCTAAAACAAATCAAAGAACAGCATATACTGAGAAAACCCAATGTGCCAGGTTCACTCTGGTGTGCTGATGACTAGCTGAAATTATTTCTTTCAGAAAAAACGTTCGATTTGGAGATAGGTGAGTGGAGGTTATTTTGCACACATGGACCAAACTGTTAGGAAAGCAAAAGCAAAGGTCTGCTAACAGAGCTTCCCCTGTACTCAAAAGAACACTTCGCTTGTACATTTCAGGTAAAAAATACAAACTCTCTTTTGTTCCAGTGTGTACACTCAGTTTGTTATGTAACGGGGCTCTGCCTTCTCTTTAAATATGAACTACTCATTCTTGAACAGAAATAACAAAAATCAAATTCTATCAGATTAATGCAAAACTTCAGCTTTTCCCCAAAGGACCTTTTTCTAACTTATCTTTATCAGCATGAACCCCCCCTGAGAATACGGTGAGCTCTGTTTCCTCACTGCGATTCCATAGCCTGGAGTCTGGCAGCATTTCCACCATCTACCACCCGCAGAGCTTTGTGTGTGTGTGTGTGTGTGTGTGTGTGTGTGTGTGTGTGTGTGTGTGTGTGTGTGTGTGTGTGTGTTTTAAGTTGTTTTTGTCTGTTTAACAAGACCAGTGATTTCTAACAGCACTCAGAGCCAAGTTTCTTCTGGAATTGTCAGCTGTGTATCTAAGTGTCATTTCCCTGCTGTCTTTTCTTTGTTGTATTTTGAAATTTAGATTTACAAAAGAGTTACAAAAATAGATTTTCTTTATATGTTTCACTCAGCTTCTTGTGATATCAACCATGAAACATTTATTAAAACTAAGAAACTAACCTAGGTAAAGTACTGTTAGCTCTATATTTTGCTTAGTTTTCCCAGTTTTTCTACTAATGTCTGATCTGTCCCAAAATCAAATCCAAGAAGCTGTGTTGCATTTAGTCTCCTGTCTCCTCTTGCATGCATGCTAAGTCGCTTCAGTTGTGTCCGACTCTTTGCAACCCTTTGGACCATAGCCCGCCAGACTCCTCTGTCTATGGGGTTCTCCAGGCAAGAATACTGGAGTGAGTTGCCATTTCCTCCCCCAGGACATCTTCCCGACCCAGGGATCGAACCCGTTTCACTTATGTTTCTTGCATTGGCAGGCGGATTCTTTACCACTAGCACCATCAGTCTCCTTTAATCTGTAATAGATTCTCTGTCTGTCTCTATTTTTGATTTGAACGCTTTCTGCTGTTTTTAAAGTCTTTTACAAATATACTTTTTCATACATGCAAGACACCTTGTAACTATTGGATAGAATGCTTATTTAAATATACTTAAAAAATAATTTCCACATGGCGTTTTTTTCTATATTGCAAAAATCCTTGAAAGGAGCAAAGTATTTGTTGAAAAAACATATTAGCAAGGAAGAACTTATCCCTTAGCATTTTTACTTACCTTTCCTGCTTCTAATATCACCATAACAAAATACAGTGGGTACATCTCAAACGTTCAGAATAATCTTTTTCGTACTTGTTATTTTGTATTGGGGTATAGCCGATTAACAAAGTTGAGATAGTTGCAGGTGAACAGGGAAGGAGCTCAGCCATACATATACATGTATCCATTCTCCTCCCCCAAATCCCCTCCCATTCAGGCTTCCACTTACTACTGAGCAGAATTATATGTGCTATACAGTAGGTCCTTGTTGGTTATCCATTTTAAATATGAGTGTGTACTTGTCCATCCCTAATTCCCTAACTGTTCCTTCCCCACTGGTAGCTATAAGTTCGTTTTCTAATTCTGTGAGTCTCTGTTTTGTAAATAAGTTCATTTTATCACCAGAATGATCTTTCTAATGTAGGAATTTATCATGCAGTAATTGTATTGACAGGTCCATATCACCTGCCTAAATTCCAGACTCTTTAGCATGGCACATAAGGTCTCTTGGTCTGGCTCCCATCCATCCTTCAGGAAGCACCTTGAGCTGTTCCTGACCGCTCGTCCAGTCCTCTGCGGTAGGCAGCCTTAGAGAGCTTCCAATAATCCCCACCCCCTTTACTTTATGGCCCTGGGTAATCTATATCTCTTCCCTTTGAGTGTGGGCTGTTTGACTAGTTTCTTAGGAATAGCATATGCTGAGAAGTAAAGGAATGCCATTTCTGAGACTGTCATACAAAGACTGTGGATTCTGTCTTGGGTGTTCTTTCTTTCATTTGAGGGAAGCCAGCCACCATTTGTGATAATGAGAGGACCACTTGAGAAAACATTGATATCTCTGACCAGTAGCCAGTGAGGATCCAAGCCCTGCTAATAACCATGTGAGTGAGCCTGCAAGCAGATCCTTTTCCAGCAAAGCCTGGAGATGACTGCACCCCTGACCCAAGACTGGACTGTAGCTTTGCAAGAGACACAGCTCACATCTAGTTGTTTTGAAACCATCTCTATATCTGCCCTTAATGATCTCACCTATTCAATTACTTACTGTCACATATTGTTCTCAAAGTGCTGCCCTAGTAAACTCTTTGTAATGGTGAAGTGTCTTTTCTTCTGTATGCACATCAACAACATTGCTAAGCAAGTAAAGTTAGATAAATTCTTATTGACATATTGAAGATGGCATTTAACTTTTGTGTTTTTTGAAGTCTGAATTAAAATGATTAAGCTAAATATACATATACAACAACTCTAAAGCAACACTGAGATGCATGTCTGATGATGAGAATGCAAATGCAGGGGAACGGTTAGTGAAATCTCAGCTGATGTTTAGAAACAGCTGGGATGTCAGTAGGCAAGTGAAGACTTGGCCGTGGGAAGAGCACACAAACATGCATAGATGGGGCTGAGTGTTACATAGATGGAAGGTTCTAGCCTGACGGGGTGGAACTTTGTTCTGGAGAGCAGTGTGACGGGTGATTGGGTGGCCCAGGCAAGCCTAAGAGAAGATATAAGCCCTGATCCATGAAGGAGAAGCCAATTTGGTATTTGCCTATGTGTTCTGGACTCCAAAGTGTATATTCTGGAGGACTCATATCACTGTTACCTGCCTGTGAGCTCTTATTAATGTTATTGTTTAGTCACTCAGTTGGAATCCTACGGACCGCGGCCCATCAGAATCCTCTGTCCAAGTTGCCATTTCCTTCTCCAGGGGATTTTCCCAGATCAGGGATTGAACCTGCGTTTCCTGCATTGGCAGGTAGATTCTTTACCACTGAGCCTCCTGGGAAGCCCTACTCTTATTAATGCAGGGTCATAAATCCCTGAAGATCCCACAGAGTATTCCAGGGAGTCACAAGATAGGTTCCACCTGAACTCACCTGGAAGTGAGTCAAATCAGTTATGTGCAGCATCCATGTTTGCCCCCTTTCTTTTTGCCCATACCTCCTACCCTCTCTAGCATAGGACCACTGCCCATTCTTTCTGGCCCCTCCCACAGAGCATGAAAGAGGCTTATTCAGGGTGGGCTGTCTCTGTTGCCTCTTATGGATGGGGCTCAGGGCACTCAAGCCATCTCTGTCATTATACTACTTGTAGTCACAGTCCCTGTATGTTGCCCTGATGTGTTGTAGAATATATATATATACACACACATACATATAAATTTCTAATTGTAGTTTTACAGCCCTGCCTCCCAGGGCTCAGTCATGAAACCAGCCAGGGCTAAGCAGAACAGAGGGGGGAGCTGGACTTGAAGAAAGATCTTAGTGATGTTGATGTTCTATTGATGACTGATCTTGATGTTTCTATTGATGAAAGATCTTGATGTTCTATTCGTCTTCTTCCTCGGCACTAAGACTGCATTACGCTATCAAGTGTGTCTGACCCTCTCTTTATCCAAGGGCTATTTGTAATCTCTCCATAGACTTGTGGTAGGTTGACTCAGATATTCTCTAAGCTTTGGTGGGGAACACAGCTAGAGCTCACACCAGGACCACAGCTATACCATGCTCATGTATGCAGAACGAGTGCCAGACTGGGAAGGACTTGTGTCACCCAGGTAGGGAAAGGACCAGAGAATATAAGGGAATGGACCTTTTTGTGTTGGAATGGACCAGGGGAGAGATGATCTGCATGGATTCTAAAGACGTGGATCTATCACTGCCTTTGCTGTACATAATTTTACTCATTCCTGGCATGTGTTTGTATGGGCACAACATTTAAGTGAGAGGCGGGACTTCCCTGGCAATCCAAGGGTTAATGCTCCACACTTCTAATGCATGGGGTGCAGATTTGGTCCCTGGTCGGTGAATTAAGATCCCACATGCCTTATAGAAATAGAAAATAGAAAAATAATTAAATAAATATTAATAAAAATAAAAAAAAGTAACAATGAGACATAAACAATGGGTTAAAATTATTAAAATCTTGACTTTTTTTAAAATCATAATCTGACAGAGATATGAAGAATGACTTAAATTAGAGTGAACAGGAAGACCAGCTGGAAATTACTGAAATTATCCAGGTTGAGAGTGATGAGCATGCTTTATATTTTCCTTATCTGTCAGGAAACTCAGAGTTTTGTGCCAACTTGTAGTAGCTGACATTTAGCCACATTTAGAATATAATGACCTTTCCTTTTTATTTTTCAAACTACATACGTGCTTCTTTTACCTTACTGGTCTTTAGGTTTTATTTTACTTGAATTTTTCCTTGTAAGTTATCTCTTCTTACTTTTTAGAAGGAAATAGGCTGTAAGTAATAAAATGTATAAATTAAGAAATGGTTTATTGCTAGTAATAACAAGACTAAAGATGAGTGATGCTTATTTGACATGTAGCCTTTACAAAGAACAGGATTTTTCTAAGGACTGAGTTAGGAGATGTTGCCTAGTGTTTGAGTTGTGGTGGTGACAAGGAGTTAGAGAATAAACTTAAGATGGCATTAGTAATTTTTAAGCTTCAAGTGACAAGAATTTGGAGCTATGTTTCAAAAATTGTTGGACTCTAAGGATGTCCTGTGTCCCTACACCCACTTTAAAGATCAGTGATCAAAACTGGAATATGTAACAACCTAAATGGGAAAAGAATTTGAAAAAATAATAGATACGGATCACTCTACTGTACACATGAAACTATTACAAAATTGTTAATGGACTATACTCCTATATGGTCTTCCCCAGTGGCTCAGCTAGTAAAGAACCTGCCTGCCCATGTAAGAGATGCAAGAGATGCGAGTTTGATCCATGGGTCGGGAAGATCCCCTGGAGAAGTAAATGGCAACCCGCTCCAGTGTTCTTGCCCTGGAAAATTCTGTGGACAGAGGTGCCTACTGGACTACAGTCCCTTGGCAACCAGCCTCCAATGCCTCATCCTTAGGTACTTTCCAAAAATCACTACATTAATGTAAAACCAATTATAATGGAAAGGGGCATGTTAAAAGTAACAAGACATCCATTTCATCTTTATGGCTCTGGGGTATCTTCAGGAACTGAAAACCAAATATCACAAAAGATGCTCCCATTCCTCTTAATGCTCAGGAAATTCCAAGGGTTTTGAGAGCTGTGAGCCACAAATCTTGGATGAAAACCAAATATATATTTCTTATAAACCAACATAGCAGTTGGGGGTGAGGGCTAGGAGTCTGAATTTACAGTAAAACCATGGATAAGCCTTTTGGTACAAGGCCAGAAAGGATGTGGCTGCCATAGCTTTTGTATGACAACTAATCCAAAGTGGGAAAAAAAATCAGTCAAATGCATGCCATTTAACATTCACTATGTGAGAAAGACAATTTACAAAACCTTCCAAGTTTCCAAAGGTTTAGATTATGTGATGTGCAGTCAGGTTTGGGGTCTCAATCCTAATTTTGTTTTCTGGTTATAATAGTATTCATGTGATTACTAGTACTAGAAAGTTTTTCTGCATCCTGTATCTCAGTTATTCTTTATGAGACCCCTGAAGCGGGTTCTATTATTAGCCCACATTTGATACCCCAGGATATGAAGACTTTGGAAGGTAAAGCAACTTGCCCAAAGTCACATTTCTAGGTAAGTTGTGCTCACTGAATCGCTTCAGTTGTGTCCGATTATGTGAAACTGGATAGACTATAGCCTGCCAGGCTCCTCTGTCCATGGGATTCTCCAGGCAAGAATACAAGAGTGGGTTGCCATTTCCTCTTCCAGAGGATCTTCCCGACCCAGGGATCGAACCTGTGACTCTAATGTCACCTGCATTGGCAGGAAGATTCTTTACCACTAGTGCCATGTTGGAAGCAACATTCTGGAGCCAGACTGGTCTGACTAAATAGTGTGAGCTTCACTGTGCAGCTTTCTCCATTGATTTGAACATGACATGACAAGCTTTTGACTTGCTTTGAGTGGGTTTTTGGTTTTTTTTACAAAGTCAAATGTCATGATATACATCACATGTTCTATAAATATATATAAATGCATAAAACAGATGCTTTATTAACTATGAAATAATGGTTGATGTAATTGGCATTTACCTGGCACTAAGTTCCAGGAAAGTTGCTAGGTGATTTCACTTTTGTGCCTTAACTATTATTTTAAATTTTTCCTTATGTGAACTTCTAAACTGGTTTCCACTATGTCCATTCAAAGGGAGGAATCTTTCCCTGTCCCCTTCGTGCTAGTTACCATCTGTATCTTTATGTAGCCCCTTTAACCTCTGGGACAAGTTGAGTATGAAGAGAGATCCAGCCTACCTGAGGTTCCTGTTCACTGAGTGATTATTTTACCACTGTTCCCAGAGCCCAACACCTAGAGAGCTTTTCTTTCTTAACAGTGAAAATTTCTTCCCACAGGCTTCTAAAATAAAAAGTCATGGCCCACTGCTGAGCATATATCCAGAAACACTCAGTTAAAACCACAGGAAGAACTATTATTGCAGAATGTGAAAACTCGTATCCTCATACAATTTCATCTGAAATGTTATATTCTTTTTAACTCTCTCAGGGAGGAAAAGAAAGGAAGTAGAAACAAATGAAAAAATAGGGATGGATATGAGGAGGAATCCAACCAAGCAGTAGGTTGCCACACAGAAACACAGAGAATGGTTTCTACTAGCAAACAAAAGCCTGTCACGAGACTGGGAAACAGAGGGTTGAACTGAAGATAGGTACCACATATCATGAAAAAAATGAACCTGTGTAAGGGGGAGAAAAGTAGGACATGCATTCTTTTTTCTTTCTAGATGGCTTGATAAGTACATTATGTTAGCAAAGAAAATTACTTCTTGGTGTTGGTTGGTACAGGGATAGCAGGTCATTGGGAAAATAAATTCTTCTTTTCTAAAAATACTTTTAAGAAAGGAAAATAGACCTTATAAAAAGAGATAAAAACCAGACTGTTACAGCAAAGATTTCTTTTGAAACTTATTTTATGATAGACTATTAAATAGTCTAGAAATTGCTTTAGAAGATTTATACCTGACTGATAAAAATAGTTTGGTCCTTAGGTTGATCTCATAATAAATAGTTTAAAAGTTTGCTGCATGCTTTTCTATTTAAACATGGTAGGTAATATTTCTTTATTGCCATATCTTCAAGATAAAAGACATCTCAAATGTAAAGTACATAGAATTCAAATAAGGTATCCTTTCTTCAGTGCTTATTATACATAAGCCACAGTGTTAAGTGGTATAATTTAGATCATCTGTTCTTCAAAACCTTTCAATGTCTTCCTACTGAACTTGGAATGAAATCCAAAAGCTCACAGTGATGTCCTGTGATCTGCCCTCCACCTGTCTCCCACTTCACCTGGACCACTCTCCTTCTCTCATTCCAGTGCCTCTCACAATCTAAGCCCTTTGCCACTGAAGGTCATCTCCACTTTGTTTATTCTGTCTTGAATACTAACTTACTGCTGTGTTTCTTTACAGGGGTCTCCTTCACACTGTTCAAATCCCAACTTAACATCATATTTTCAGAAGGACCTCCCCTGGTCCTCATTTTAAAATAGTTTTCCCATCTACCCCCACCCCCATCCCACCATCACTGATTCTGCCACAGCATGCTTTTATCTCCTTCATAGAACTTGTTACACTCTGATTTCTTGTTTGCTTCTCCAGCTGTACTAGGGACTTTGCCATTATTATTATCTATTTTATCAAATCTTATAATGGTGCCTGGTACACTCAACATGTGTCACTTATCTGCTAAATGTAAGAAATTAATAAATGTAAGGAATAGAAACTAATGTTTATAGAACCCCACTTTTATATTGAAAATTTTACCAAGTATCGTATGTTAGTTTATATAGTTACTATGAGATACATATTTTTCTAGCTCACTGAGGATAAAAGTGGAAACTTAGGTCTTATAATGGTGCTAAGTCCTTAAGGAATACCCAGTCTAGCTATATCACTGGAAGTGAGCTCATCATATAATGGATCTAGATTTTCTGTTCTTCCATGATGCTATGTTGAAATCTCATAAAACTTGCATAAATTAAGCTATCAGATTTAGCCCTACTTATCATGCCTCCAGTGAATCAAGCATGTGTTTGTGGTTATGAATGTCTCTATAAAATAAACTTCTCTTGGAGCAAAGACACTATCTTCTGTGTTCATAAATGTGAAATGCCCGTTAGATTAACACTCGCAATCCTTTAATTATAATCTTTTACATTCATATAACAATTTTGCAAAGACTTCTCAAGCACATTAGCTCCTTACGTTTCCTTTCGTGTCTCCAATAGGAAAGCAGGGCAGGCATTATTATCCTCCTGCTGCAGATGCTGAAGCTCTGTGATATTAAGTGGCTTGTCTAAGGCGGCAGAGCTAGCATGTGGTGGAGAGGCCTATTGGCCTCCACCTTCTGTCTCCAGAGCACAATTCCATTGCCCTAAGGCTCATCTTGTCCATTTCCCCACCCTACCCATCCTTTATCCTCTGAGCATTTCCTGAAAGTCAGCACTATGACATACTGAGAGCTTTAAACAGAGGTGAGAATGAAGGGGTTCTTGGTAGGGAAAACAGATGAGCAAACAGATTTCTCTGCCTGCTCCCCATCTCCCCCAGTGGCCCTCTCCTGCCCCCTCCCACCAAAAAAGAATGTCTCCATGGAGCCCTTACTTTCATGCTTACTGATCTGTAATATGTTAATAGGTGACAATGATGAGATAAATATTCTTTCTCTGATCATTTGGCTCAATATGCTAATAAAACATGGCCTAAAATGTCTCAGATAGTTTCCTTCTCCATTCCCACTAGTCCTACTCTAGTTTCAGTCTTTATCTTTCTATTGTCTTCCAATATTTTTGACTTGTTCTTTTTTCTTCAGCCTAGTTACCATCCATTTCACTCTCTACACTGTAAGCGGAGCTTGAATTCTATAGCACAGATCTAATCACATTGTTTTCCCTCTCTCAAGTAATCAGTGGCTCCCTTTTGCTTGTAGCCTAAGTCCAAACTCTTCAGTGCATCATCCAAAGCCCTTGATAACTCTCTTGCTGTTCCAGCTCTCTTCCTGGTATATATTATGGTTTTCTTTAGACAAGACTTGTATCTATTGTCTGTGCATGTCATGCAATCTCATAACCCTTGTCCCTTTTCATGGTGTTTCTGCCTCCTCGAATGCTCTGTCCACTTCTCTAAAGTTCACTTCATACATAACTTCCCATTTGAAGCTTTCCTGGACTTGTCTCTGTTACCTCTTTTTTACCAAAGAGGATATTTTTCTTCCAGTTTTGCCTCCCATGGCATTTTGTTGAGCTATCTGTTAAGGCTACAGTTATGATTCTTTGTGGGTAAGAATTAACTCAGTATTTGAACACAAAAATCAGGAAAAGGAATTTGGAGGAAAGGATGGGGGCTGGGTGGATAAGATTAGTAGAGACTGAGTGGGACATGCATCAACAGTGTTCCATGTAAGGAAGTGAACTAAGTCCATGATTGACTGGAATTGCTTTCTATCACCTAAGTGAAACCTTATCCCAAGTAAGATACACTGGCTGAAAATGAAAAATGGTGCCATTGAAAAAAGATGTAAAGTACTTTAAGAGTGCTTGAGCATGCAGCGAGTCCTAATCTTGTTTACATGGCTGTCAGAGAAGGCTGACTTACCAAGTATCACCTCCTGCCTGTGGTTTTTATTCTTCATTCTCTACAACCTCAAATCCATGCAGTATTTGGCAAATCAGAAAAAACAAATAACATGCATAATTACATCATTTCCCGCTGAACATCTGCAGCACTCTTATTTGGCCATAGGAAGTGCAAGAAAAATCAGGTGGCACATTGGATGAAAGGTCATTAAAAACAAAAAAACCCTAATAAATCCTCTTACATGGTGACATTGTTAGATGAGGTTATCGCAAAACACTTCCAGGTTGGTTTGGGGATTTTCAGAATTTTCAACATTTTAAAAGGAACCATACATTTCCTTTTTGCAAAAAGGACACTTCTGACCAAAGAAGTTGTGGTGACACACTTTCCGGAGATGAGAGAATGGTGCACACACATTTTCACCAATAATCTTAGAAAAAGAGATGTTGTGTCAAATGCTGTGCTCTCCACTTGAGGAAAGGGCTTTGCTTCTTTAAAGGAAGCAAATTAGTTGCAGGCAGCATTTGACAAGTTGAAGAAACATCTGGAAAGGCCGATAATAGACTGACTTCCTGAAATGTGGTTTTGACTATGATGACTTCAGACAGGAAGCTTATGCTTCTTATCGTAGCATTGGAAAAAGACATAAAATTGCAAAGTAAAACTGATTTAACTGCATACAGAGTTGGAATTCTCTTTTACATTAAAGTCATTAAGGTTTAAAAATGTTATCTTCAGAAGATTTAACAGTTATCAAATATTTTTATCTACTTTCCTTCATAGGGAATATTTAAAGAAAAATATATGCAGTTTTGCCAATTAAATCCAAATGTTATAATCTCTTTTCGAATTATATCATGGAAGCAATTTTAATAGAAATGACATTTCATTCCTCCAAACCAGAATTTTGATGTGAGAAAAGTTTTACCTAAGATAAAGTTGAGAGCACTCCTAAGAAGAAAAATAATAACCAGCAAAGAAATTAACCATGTTTTTCTAATGATGTGGCTTTTGGCTCTTTTATGATAGCTTTTTAGTTTATTTTTTTTTAGTTGCAGGAAAATTGCTTTGCAATGTTGTATTGGCTTTTTAAGACCTTAAGACAGGGCTATAAGAATAATCCTAGGACTTATCAAATGCATGAGTAATCTTTTTTAGATTTTATATACATGTGAGTATTGTTCACAAATATAAATTCATGGCATTCTCTCAGGAGATTGGGCAAATCCTTTAGCAGCATATTTCCCTCATTACCAACAAGTTACAGTGCTCTATTAACATTTAAATAAATACTTATGCCATATAAGGCACTCCACATACTTCGGAGGAAGTATTCTGCTGTATTTAAAGAAATATGTGCATTTTATGTGCCAAACCTTGAACGTCCTTTGGGGCTTCCTGTTGGCCATCTCTGAATACATGAAGTTGTAAAGCAGCTTTTATTTTCATGTTGAAGGAATGAGTTACCCTTTATCTCCTCTTGTCATACACATACATCTCGGCTTCTGACCGAAAGTTGAACATAGTCAGGAACGTAACAATTCTTTACTCAGTTGCTGTTAACAAGGAAGGTTGCTTTTTCAAGAGTGCAGAGAATACGGTGTCCATCTAAACATGGCTATGGACACATGCTTTTGAATCTTACCCAGAGTTCACACATCAATTTCTTACAGTTCCATTATAAAAAATTAAGCCTTCAGTTTTTAATCACATGCAGATGTTGCACCTCTGTTCTCTAATGTCCCATTTGTCCTTTATGTCCAGCCAAGCAAACTTTCCAATCTTCCCCTGACAAGCTCTACTTTTTGGGATTTGTTGTTCTGCTTCCTCTCCTTGAAATGAGCTTTCTCATTTCTCCATGTCTCCAAGTCTTTTCTACCTTCCTAGGATTGATCAGCTCAAATGCAATAATCTACTTAAAGACATATCCATTACCTCCTCAATAATTAGTCTTTTTCTCCTTCAGTTGAGCTCTATTAATTCAGAAAGGATTAGCAGGCTGTCCTATGTCCTGTGAAGGTTGGACAAGTAAGAGAACAGCTACCCTCCAAAATAAGAAAATAAGGTATATGCAACATAAACATAATACAATGCAGATTCATATTTAATATCTGTATTCTACTGAATGAGACAGAATGATTTGAAGTTGTGACACACACATGCGTGTATATACATATAAGATTTACCTAATAGCGGGCCTGTGAGTGATTAAATGAGAATTTAATGGTATTGCACAGGAGATTTTATGTCATTTATCCTTTTGTTCTACTGGGGGTTCATTCATTTATCTGTTTAGCTCCCAAGTGATTCTTTGGTTCAAAGGGAATTTAAGTGCATTTATAAACATTTTATTTTATTACTATAAGCATGTTTATTGTAAAATAATGAAGAAACTTATGACGTAAAAATTGAAAGTTATTTTATTCCTATTCTCACTCATAAGGGGTAAATGTATAAGCAGTTTGTATATCCCTTTGGGCTTTTCACTCTTCATAATTTGTGTGCACATAAAATTTGTACATATATAAAACAAAGTATTAATATACACACAGGCATTTCAAGATAGCAGAGTGAGGATTTGAACCTATGCAGGCTGGCCCCAAAGTTTACATTCTTAATCACTGATATATGCTGTCTCTTACATAGTTGTCCTTAAACTTTCTCCTTATTGTTTAGATAGTTCTCATTCACAAATTTTAGTTCTGTCATCCCAAAAATGCTTTGGTGCTCTAAATAAAATTCCAAGAGGCATTATACAAAAACAATTTGTGTTTTTAGAGAAATTCACCTTGTGTTTTCACATCCTCTACACTTACATATAAAATGGCTCTTTCTCCTTGAAGATAGATTTAAAAGCATACAGCATGGACCCTTCCCATGCCCCCTTTCCAAACTCTCTCTCTCTCTCTCTGTTGCTACCTGAATCTCATAGTCCGGATGCTGGAATCATAAGCAGCACTCAGTATACTCCCCACCTTTGAGTCCTTTCTGTATTCTAACTCCAGACACTGAGTCAAGAGAGATGGGCTTGGTTTCCTTCAAGTGCAGAAAGATATGTGCGAATTTCTTCCCTTCTGGAGGGAGCAGAAGGTAATAGAACACAGCAGAGGGGACTTCAGTCAAAATTTAGGATCTACCCAAAGGTGGACCTTGGTCTGCAGGGTACTCAGAACCTTTAAATCATAATGTATCTACAACTCGTATATACAGAGTTATACTTTCAAGTACATTTTAGATGTCCATAAACTTACCAGAGAACTTTGCAACTATTGAAATCTTTATCTCCGTGGTAAATTAAAGGTCCCTTGTTTGGAACTTGAAACACACAAAGTTAAGTATAGGTACAAATGAAACACCCCACTTGATTCTACAAAGATTCACAGTCAAAGGAATACAAGTGAACACTGAGTTTTGTTGTTGAATTGCAGAAACAATAGTTGCAGAAGTTCTTGAGTACTGACTTTTATTTTTTATTTATTTATTTTAAAGTTCTAATTCATTATATTTTATTGAAAAATGTTTGCCAGAGCATACTTGTTCACAATGTTGTGTTAGTTTCTGCTCTACAGCAAAGTGAATCAGCTGTATGTGTACATATATCCCCTCTTTTTTGGATGTCTTTCCCATTTAGGTCACCACAGAGCACTGAGTAGAGTTCCCTGTGCTATACAGTGAGTTCTTGTTTGTTAT
Organism: Okapia johnstoni; assembly: GCA_024291935.2. NCBI lineage: Eukaryota > Metazoa > Chordata > Mammalia > Artiodactyla > Giraffidae > Okapia > Okapia johnstoni. The sequence goes on from CM044323.1 coordinate 40,650,454, forward strand.
ATATTTTATACATAGTGTATATATATCAATCCCAATCTCCCAATTCATCCCACCTTCTTTCTCCCTTTGGTGTCTATACATTTGGTCTCTGTATCTGTCTCTATTTCTCCTTTGCAAGTAGGTTCATTTGTATCATTTTTCTAGATTCCATATATATGCATTACTATAGGGCTTTGCAGCCCAATATTTAGAATATATCAAATGACTAGGCTAGTAAAGTAATAAAAACTAGTATTTCTTAGGCACTTAACTTCATGCCTCATTTTTTCCACTTGTAAAATTAAGATATAACGATAGTATCTACCTCATAGGGTTGTCACACGAATAAATGAACGTGTGAAAGTGTAAAAGTGTTAGTCACTCAGTCGTGTCCAACTCTTTGCAGCCCCATGGACTATAGCCCGCTTGGCTCCTTTTCCATGGAATTCTCCAGGCAAGAATATTGGACTGGGTAGCCATTCCCTTCTCCAGGGGATCTTCCCAACCCAGGGATTGAACCCAGATTCTCCTGCATACCAGGCAATTCCTTACTGTCTGAGACACCCGGGAAGCCCTCATGAATAAACGAATTAATATATATGAACCACTTAAGAGTGCCAGGCAAATGCAGGTATGTTAGTGTCTACCATTAGCACCAATTGATCATTCGCAAACCCTTATTATGAACAGACATATAGAAAATTCCTTCAGGCACAAGAGTTAATCAGGCTAACTCCAAAAAAAGCACATTAGGCTGCTGTGTCTAGACAACCAAGAAATCTTCAAACTTCATTTTCTAAGGGGGAAAAAAAAGTGAAAAATAGCCACTCTTGATTCTGTTGACAATGTGGTTTCTTATTGAAGGTGAAGAAGATATTCTAAAATTAGGTTGTAGTGATAGCTGCACAACTCTGGTTATATACTAAAATCATTGAACTGACACTTTAATAATTTTATTTATTTTTGGCTGTGCTGGGTCTTTGCTCCTGTGAGGGCTTTTCTCTAATTGTGGTGAATGGGGCTACTCTTGAGTTGGGAGACATGGTTTCTTATTGTGGTGGCTTCTCTTGTTGCAGAGCACAGGCTCTCCGTGAGCATGGGCTTCAGTAGTTGCAGAAGGTGGGCTCAATATTTGTGGCTCGGGGGCTCTAGAACACATGCGCAATAGTTGTGGCACACAGGCTTAGTGGTTGTGCAGCAGCATGTGGGATCTTCTCAGATTAGTGATTGAAACTGTGTCTCCTACATTGGTGGGAAGATTCTTTATCATTGAGCCACCAAGGAAACCCCTGAACTGACACTTTAAATGAGTGAGTTATATGGTACATCAATTGTCTTAATAAAGCTCTTCAAAGTCTGACCCTCTTAAAATTTTTTTCTAGGCATTTATGGGAATTTGTCTGGTCTGAAAAGGCAAATTACGATAAGACTGCTGAAGGTTTTTCAAAGATTATTATTTGTGAAAATATATCTACAAACTACATGGTCTGGGCATAATAGCAAGATCTGTTACCAGTTTTATGAATTAAATAAATTTAGAGGGAGAATTTTCAAATTTCACTAAGAAGCTCTCACCTTTGTTTCTAATGCTAATGATGTTAGATTTTTCTTTTATTCAAGTGCTAAGTTTCATAGAAACTAACCAACAGTCATATTACTCATATTCTAAGGGAATAAGGCAGTAAATTGGATTCAGAACAATATGACCTTCATTAAGTTCTGCGATAATTTTAAAGTAAAGAACTCACATGGTATCTTAAAAAGGCTCACCTAGAGTGATCTTTCAACTCACAATCAGTCGTGGAAGTTAAACAATGGAGATGAGATGTTTCAAATCTGCTGTTTTCCTCTGTCTTAATACCAAATCCCATCACAGTGGCTTCAGTGAATATTCAATTTTATTTGTATTATCTGCAGATTCACCTGGTAATTTTTGGGTGTGACAGAAGCCCCAACTGAAAAACCTAGGACCTTATGACATCCTTTTCATACTAACTTGTCAGCAACTGTGATCTCAGTGGAGGCTCTAATTGCCCTGTGAGGAGAGCTACAATGTGGATTCTGTCTTCTACTTTGTGAGACTGGTCACCAGAAATTTCAGTCTTCTGATGATGAAACTTGCAGAAAAGTGTACTTCAAACTATTTGACTATTTACTGGTTTTAATGTTTGCTTACATTATTAGTAGTTCTTCAGTTTCTAAGTCTTATAAAAGTGCAATAGTTCCTCTAAAAACATCTATTTGTACATTAAGACCAGCAGAGGGTAACGAAAGTACTGAGCACAGCAGTGGACCATTAAATTCAGTGAACAATTTCAGAATACCTCAAGTTGTAGGTAATTAGAAATGGGTTCAGGATATGACTATAAGTCAAAATAGCTGGCTATATAAGTAACATTAGCCAGACTCTGTTCAGTTCAGTTCAGTCGCTCAGTAGCATCCGACTCTTTGCGACCCCATGAACCGCAGCACACCAGGCCTCCCTGTCTATCACCTACTCCCGGAGTTTACTCAAACTCATGTCCATTGAGTCGGTGATGCCATCCAACCATCTCATCCTCTGTCATCCCCTTCTCCTCCTGCCTTCAATCTTTCCCAGCAGCAGGGTCTTTTCAAATGAGTCAGCTCTTCTCATCAGGTGGCCAAAGTATTGGAGTTTCAGCTTCAACGTCAGTCCTTCCAATGAATATTCATGACTGATTTCCTTTAGGATGGACTGGTTGGATCTCCTTGCAGTCCAAGGGACTCTCAAGAGTCTTCTCTAACACCACAGTTCAAAAGCATCAATTCTTCGATGCTCAGCTTTCTTTATAGTCCAATTCTCACAACCATACATGACCACTGGAAAAACCATAGCCTTGACTAGACGGACCTTTGTTGGCAAAGTGATGTCTCTGCTTTTTAATATGCTCTCTAGGTTGGTCATAACTTTCCTTCCAAGGAATAAGCATCTTTTAATTTCATGGCTGCAGTCACCATCTGCAGTGATTTTGGAGCCCCCAAAAAACAAAGTCAGCCACTGTTTCCCCATCTATTTGCCATGAAGTGATGGGATCAGATGCCATGATCTTAGTTTTTTGAATGTTGAGCTTTAAGCCAGCTTTTTCACTCCCCTCTTTCACTTTCATCAAGAGACTCTTTAGTTCTTCTTCACTTTCTGCCATAAGGGTGGTGTCATCTGCATATCTGAGGTTATTGATATTTCTCCCGGCAATCTTGATTCCAGCTTGTGCTTCTTCCAGCCCAGCGTTTCTCATGATGTACTCTGCATAGAAGTTAAATAAGCAGGGTGACAATATACAGCCTTGACATACTCTTTTTCCTATTTGGAACCAGTCTATTGTTCCATGTCCAGTTCTAACTGTTGCCTCCTGACCTGCATACAGGTTTCTCAAGAGGCTGGTCAGGTGGTCTGGTATGCCCATCTCTTTCAGAATTTTCCACAGTTTATTGTGATACACACAGTCAGAGGCTTAATAAAGCAGAAATAGATGTTTTTCTGGAACGCTCTTGCTTTTTCGATGATCCAGCAGATGTTGGCAATTTGATCTCTGGTTCCACTGCCTTTTCTAAAACCAACTTGAACATCTGGAAGTTCACGATTCACATTGCTGAAGCCTGGCTTGGAGAATTTTGAGCTAACGTGTGAGATGAGTGTAATTGTTCAGTAGTTTGAGCATTCTTTGGCATTGCCTTTCTTTGGGATTGGAATGAAAGCTGGCCTTTTTCTGTCCTGTGGCCACTGCTGAGTTTTCCAAACTTGCTGGCATATTGAGTACAGCACTTTCACAGCATCATCTTTTAGGATTTGAAATAGCTCAACTGGAGTTCCATCACCTCCACTAGCTTTGTTCGTAGTGATACTTCCTAAGGCCCACTTGACTTCACATTCCAGGATGTCTGGCTCTATAAATCAGATCAATTGTCTGATTTTCCCCATTCAGAATACACCCCCAAATGAAACAGTTTTAGTTTGGACTTTACCCCCTTTTCCACTCAGATCCTACTCTTGATTTGTTATCTGTAAGAGAAACGGGAGGACTCTCAGCTGAAGGGGTCTGTGCCTCTGTGTCCCTCTGTTGTTGTTCAGTCTCTCAATAATGTCCAACTCTTAGTGACCCCATGAATTGCAGCACGCCAGGCTTCCTTTTCCTTCGCTGTCTCCCAGAGTTTGCTCAAGTCATGTCCATTGAGTCGGTGATATCATCCAATCATCTCATCCTCTGTTGCCCCCTTCTCTGCCCTCAATCTTTCTCAGCATCAGAGTCTTTTCAAATTAGTCAGTTCTTTGCATCAGGTACCAAAGTATTGATGCTTCAGCTTCAGTATCAGTCCTTCCAATGAATATTCAGGTTTGATTTCCTTTAGTATTGACTGCTCTGATCTCCTGCAGTCCAGGGGGGACTCTCAAGAGTCTTCTTCAGTACCACAATTTGAAATCATCAGTTCTTCAGTGCTCAGGCTTCTTTATGGTCCAACTCTCACATGGGTATATAACTATTTGAAAAACCATAGCTTGACTATATGGACCTTTGTTGGCAAAGTGATGTCTCTATTTTTTAATACACTGTCTAGGTTTATCATAGTTTTACTTCCAAGAAGCAAGAATCTTTTAATTTTGTAGCTGCAGTGACTGTTTGCAGTGATTTTGGAGCCAAGAAAATAAACTCTGTCACTGTTTCCATTTTTTCCCCATCTATTTGCAATGAAGTGGTGGGGCTGGATATCATGATCTTAGTTTTTTGAATGTTGAGTTTTAAGCCGGCTTTTTCACTGTCCTCTTTCACCATCATCAAGAGGCTCTTTAGTTCCTCCTTGCTTTCTGCCATTAAGGTGGTGTCATCTGCATATCTGAGGTTACTAATATTTCTTCATGCAATCTTGATTTCAGCTTGTACCTCATCTAGCCTGGCATTTTTCATGATGTACTATGTACATAAGTTTAAATAAGTAGGATGGCAACATACAGCCTTGACATTTTCCTTTCCCAATTTTGAACCAGTCCATTGTCCCATGTCTGGTTTTGACTGTTGCTTCTTGACCTGTGTACAGATTTTTCAGGAGGCAGGTAAGGTGGTCTGGCATTCCTGTCTCTTTTAAGAATTTCCAACAGGTTTTGGTGATTCACACAGTCAAAGGCTTTAGTGTAGTCAGTGAATCAGAAGTAGATATCTTCTGGAATTCTCTTGTTTTTTCTATGATCCAACAGATGTTGGCAATTTCATCTCTGGTTAATCATCAGGGTTCACGTGGGGTTTTGGGTTCCTCACTTGGTTTTTATACCTTTCAGTCATGGCTTCTGGGACTGTGATGTTATTATTTCTAAACAAGCCTTCTTATGACTGTGATATAGCCACTATAGTTGGGGACAAACAAACATGGTTTTCTAGGCTCCACTCTGCCAAAGACAACTTTTTATCAATTATTTTTGAAAAATCAGTATTTAATTTGTATTATTATGGCTCTATAAGTATTATCCACAGCTGAACCATGCATCTGTGATTATGATGGTAATTATTATTTTCCTTTGTATCCAATTTGCTTTTCTTGGAGTTATTGTCACTGATTTCTATTTAATACTTACCTGACACTCAAATCTTAATTTTCTTTTAGTGCTGTAAGTCTGTTTCTGGAGGGCTCACCATCAGGTAATCATTTGTGTTCTCTTTCATTCTAGAGTTTTCTGTTTATCTGCTCCGATATGGATGAATTTATCTACAGACCTGCAGTACTACTATTAGCTAGAAAGCCTTTTATGCCATCATCCTGGGAATTTCTTCATCTCTCTCTTCTGTCAGATCTCTTGTTTTACCTGAATCCCATGTTTTTCTCTTAATTTACTCCTGCATGTTGGTACATCCTCTGTGCTGTGCTTAGTCGCTCAGTCGTGTCCGACTCTTTGCATCCCCATGGACTGTAGCCTGCCAGGCTCCTCTGTCCATGAGATTCTTCAGGCAAGAATACTGACTAGGAGGGTAGCCTATCACTTCTCCAGGGAATCTTCCCAACACAGGAATAGAACCCGAGTCTCCTGCATTGCTGGGGGATTCTTTACCAGCTGAGCCACCAGGAAAGCCCAATACATCCTCTACCTGCACATCCTCTAGCTGCTTCCTATAAAGTAAGATAAATTTGAGGCATGGTATGTCTGGGAGTTCCTTAATTCTTTTCTTAATTTGACCTTTTGCCTAATCTAGAATTCTACTTTTGAAATATTTCTTTCAGAGTTTTGAAAGTGTCAGTCCATTTTCTTCTTACTTCCAGATTTGCCATTTAGAAATCTGATGCTGTTCTAATACTCAATACACATGATATCTTAAATAAAATCCTTCTGTAGAAGCACCCAAGATCTTTCCATTATCCCTAATACTTAGGAATGTTGTAGTAAAGTACCTTTTAAAATTTGTTGTCTCCTTTTTAACTGAAAATTCACATCCTTTGGAGAAGGAGGGCAGGGAAAGTTCTGTGATGCTTCATTTTTTAACTTAATAAGCATATATATATTGAGAAAGATATGCATGATGGTTTACTCTCTATTTTGAATTTGTTAGTGTTTCCTTAGTTTAATGATGTGCCTTCCTGGTAAGTTTTTTTTTTTTTTAATTGAAGTATGGTTCATTTAAAATGTGTTCGTTTCAGGTGTGCAACAAAGTGGATCATTTATACATATGCATATATACACTCTTTTTTAGTTTCTTTTACCATATAGATCATTACAGAGTATTCAGCAGAGTTCCCTGGGCTATACAGTAGGTTCTTATATCTATTTTATGCATATTAGTGTGTATATGTCTATCCCAACCTCCCAATTTATCCTACCCATCCCCTTTCTCCCTGGTAACCATAAATTTGCTTTATACATCTGTGACTCGATTTCTGTTTGTAAATAAGTTCATTTGTACCACTTTTTAAGATTCTACAACTGTATCTTATCAGTTTCATTTTCTGTTTTGAGCTACACCTAAGACTGCTCCTACATCTGGTTTTCTGCTTCAAAACTTTTGTTCCTATTTCTCACCTGTTTGTGCCCTTATCTCCCATTCTCTTTGACCTTGGGTATTTGTCTTGTTAAAATTCTTTAACTGTCATTATAATAGAGTTTTGGGAGAGGGTAGAAATAAATGCAGGTGTTCAAACTACCACATTTTACAGGAAATTCAGAATTTATATTGCGTTTCATGTAACCTTGATGGTTCTAGCTGTCAGTATAGTTTGCCAGGATTTTTCAGATGCTTCCCCACACAGTGTGTATCACCAAGCTTTTTGATATCTGCAAATCTATCTTTTGGGGGAGTTTAGGATGAACACCTCTATTCTGTAGGTTTTTCTAAGGTTTTCAGCAAAAGAAATACTCAGCTATATCTGTCTCTCTAATGTACACCTACACATACACACACAGAGTAGTTCCTCATAAATCTATAACTTATGATTTTTGAATAGCATCGTTTGAGGCTTTAACTGGCATGGTTAACCAGAGTGCAAGTAGCTGATTACTTTTAATAGTACATTATTGATTCTTAGTTTTTAGACCTTTCCACTATGCTTACTAATAGCCTTTATTTAAGATGGGTTGAAGGTGACCCATAAGGCACACACACAGTTTTTGTTTGCCTTATGTTTTACAGAGAAGGAGGCTTAAATCAATTTGATGGAAGATGCCAAAATATTCTAGAAAGAATCAAGCCTTTCTCACAAATGCAAGAAAGGTCAAATTGAAGCAAAATAAATAAAACTCTTTTTGTGATATCAGATTCCATTTTATTCACATATCTAAAATGAAGTTATATAAAGTCTGAGCTGCAACTTAATATCTCTAAAAATTATGCTTTTGAAACTTTGAAGGGGAAATTTGAGTTTGTTTACCTAACCTAATTTCCTTACCATAGACTGACTTATCGCAGATCTCTCCTGTTGATATTTACAAGTTCTCTTGATTGTCATTGAAATCATTATTGTATATATGTGGCATTTCCCTTTTTATTTTCTTAGGTGAATCTAACTGTTCACAGGAAGGCACAAAATATAAAAATTGAATATCACAAATGGTCATACTATATTTCAGTTTAAAGTTACAAATGTGGGCCAAAGAAATAAACAGACATTTCTCCAAAGAAGACATACAGATGGCTAACAAACACATGAAAAGATGCTCAACATCACTCATTATCAGAGAAATGCAAATCAAAACCACAATGAGGTACCATTTCACACCAGTCAGAATGGCTGCTATCCAAAAGTCTACAAGCAATAAATGCTGGAGAGGGTGTGGACAAAAGGGGACCCTCTTACACTGTTGGTGGGAATGCAAACTAGTACAGCCACTGTGGAGAACAGTGTGGAGATTCCTTAAAAAACTGGAAACAGAACTGCCATACGACCCAGCAATCCCACTGCTGGGCATACACATTGAGGAAACCAGAATTGAAAGAGACACGTGTACCCCAATGTTCATGGCAGCACTGTTTATAACAGCCAGGACATGGAAGCAACCTAGATGTCCATCAGCAGACAAATGGATAAGAAAGCTGTGGTACATATACACAAAGGAATATTACTCAGCCATTAAAAAGAATACATTTGTCCATTCTAATGAGGTGGATGAAACTGGAGCCTATTATACAGAGTGAAGTAAGCCAGAAAGAAAAACACCAATACAGTATACTAAGGTATATATATGGAATTTAGAAAGATGGTAACAATGACCCTGTATGTGAGACAGCAAAAGAGACACAGATGTATAGAACAGTCTTTTGGACTCTGTGGGAGAGGGTGAAGGTGGGATGATTTGGGAGAAGGGCATTGAAACATGTATATTATCATATGTGAAATAGATCGCCAGTCCTAGTTCAATGCCTGAGACAGGGTGCTCGGGGCTGGTGCACTGGGATGACCCAGAGGGATGGGATGAGGAGGGAGGTGGGAGGGGGGTTCAGGATGGGGAACACATGTACACCCATGACAGATTCATTTCAATGTAAGGCAAAACCACTACAATATTGTAAAGTAATTAGCCTCCAATTAAAATAAATAAATTAAAAAAATAAAGTTACAAAGGCATATTCCCAGTTAAATTACATACTAAAAGACATAATTTCCTTTTTGAATCATCTTTAATTATCAAATTCTTTTAAGAGGAAAAGAAATTGAACCTCATCCAAGCTGGTTTTATTCTTCAATAGCCACTACATATTTTCACTTTCATTCAAGAATTCAGATTATTAAGAATCATAAGTCAGTTGATCTGGCTAACATAAAAGTTGTGAATTTTTCTGAGTATTCTTTCAACAGTCTTAAGTAGTAACACTGATGACTGAAGGGGAAGTAAAATATTTTACATCAACTCAAGCCCTAAGTATCAGTGAATTCAGTTACAAAGATTATCCTTTGGACTTTCTTGGTGCTAAGTCTATTTCATAAAATATAGCCCTGGAAGGCTCAGGACACAGTCACCAGCCTCCTGCTGTGCTGTCCATTCCCAGGAAAGCTTGTTGTCCTGCTGATAATTTGAAGTGTCTCTGAGCAGGCACTCTGCCTTGTAACATTAGCTCATCATTTCTCTTGGACTTAAACAGAGAGGACCTGCCTCCGTATGATAGTGGGTCAGAAGCTGATGCTGGCATATCTGAATTACAGGGCAGTGAAAATGAATGAGACTTACCATGGTGCTTGACCATGCAGTAAAGATCATAATATAGCCATCACTGCTGTTATTGTAAGGTTCGTCCTTCTCATTTCTTATCATAGTTGTTTATAAAAAGAATAGAGAGATACTGTGCTTTTTATCTAGTCCCATAAGAGGCATTTTTAAGACAAAATGGTTGTAATTATACAGAAACCTGTAATTATATATTATAATTAGGCCAGGGCAGTTCAGGTGTGATTATTTCACTAATACTTCTTTTTGTGATTTTTTTTTCCTGTTGTAGTGAGAACTCTTCCAATAGTGGGTACGGAGGTGGGAGGAAAGAAAACACTGACAACTTTTCTTTGATGAAACAATTTAATACGTAAAATACTTTTACAGTAAAAGCTTAAAATGAGTTCTAGCAATACTAGATTAGGCTAATCTGAACAGAAGTATTAATGTAGTATATGCAGTTAAAATATTATTGCCAACATCATAACTAATAACAGACATTCCCAGTAGCACTCAGAATACTGTAAATATGTACTTAGAAGTAAATATGTACTTCAACAGAAAGATAACATACATAAAGATGTAAAAGATTCCTCCAATATTCCTCCAAAATATTGTGCTACAATAATGGGATTATGTTGGAAGGGCACAAAGGTCACATTTCAAGAAACAATTCAAAAAGTTGGCTTTATACTTTTGAATGCCCCGAGGCAGGCAGTGAATAGAGGGTTTTGGTTTATGGGGGCTTGAGATAATAATTCTGTCTTGCGAGAAGAAGAGAGAAATGAAAAAAGAAAAGAAAAATCAAGACTTGCCCGAGGGAGAAAAACGTAAACTGTTTCCAATTACATCAAAGTGAAGTGGGCATTAGACAGCGAGCCCAGCCTCTAAAGGGAATGTGATGGATGCAGAGCTGTATGGATACTCACAACTGTTGAATTCCTTCTCCTCTCCCTGTGGGAGCAATGTGGTCAATAGTGCATTCGGATCACATCTGCACTGACTGCAGGAAATCTTATTGTGGTGTTATCTCTGTGACTGCTCTTCTGCTTGTTGAAATTTCCTATACACAGTTTGCCTGCAGGAACAGAGGGGCTTATGCAGAGGGTTCAGTGGTATTTCATGTAGTTGGAAAAACATTTTGAAACATCCTTCTATTTTTTTTCCTTTTATGTCATCTCATCATTGCCTGTGTTTCTCAAAAATGAGTATTTAGTTTTAGAGTAACAGATAAAGGAGCACTTCTCTCCTATGAACTGTAATTTGGGTAATTTTCTAAGAAAGTCCATATTCCTTATGGAGTAATACCTCTTCGTTCTTGAACATTTCCCACACCAATATGAAAACTGAAATATGTTTATAAAGGCAGGGAAAATTAACTTTTTTGGCATCTGCAATAAAATTACCACCAGAGTCAATGAATTACATCATTCTTTGGGGATACTTGATCATTTGAACACCTATATTTAATCAGAAAATTATAAGCTCTCATGTTGGGATGCAAGGTGAAAGGTAAGAAGAGATTACCCATAAAATAGAACTCGTAGAGTGTAGGTATGTGATGCAGATTGAGTTGTGCCCCTGCATAAGTAATGGTGCTAGAGGAGCTGGGTTGGATGATGCATGACATCCACCAAGGTATAATCAGTGTGGGTGTGATGGCAGAAATAAAGAAGCCAGGCACCCCTCAGTGGCCATGTGAAGGGGATTTGAGTTGAATTTCCAGGGAAAGGGTGCTGACTCTCAGAGGACCTGCCAGTTGTTCAACCAATGATGCTTTTCCTATGTAGTTAGAATCTTCAATAAAAGAATGATGAAATTTGAATTATAAACGCTTCAATCATAACAGCATTGCTTATTAAGTTCTTGGCAAACTGCAATAGAAACATTTTCAAAGAAATGGGAACATCTGTAAATACCTTATTAAAAGTCTGCTGCTGCTGCTGCTGCTGCTGCTGCTGCTGCTGCTAAGTTGCTTCAGTCGTGTCCGAATCAGTACAACCCCATAGACGGCAGCCCACCAGGCTCCTCTGTCCCTGGGACTCTTCAGGCAAGAACACTGGAGTGGGTTGCCATTTCCTTCTCCAGTGCATGAAAGTCTACTCTTGTTATTTGCTTATGTGATCTTTGGCTTCTTGTGATCCTTGTTTTGTGGTATATATGAGGCTTCTGTAGCCATTTCTACTAGGAAGAGGGAGGGAAAAGGCAAAGGATAGAGGGAAGTATGAAAGCAGAGTAGAATAGAAAGTACAGGATAAGAAATATCTAAAATTTAAATTTAATGAAAGGTTGGTTTTCCATTATTATGGGAAATTCCACATGAGCCTTTCTACTCCTTAGTTCCTGAGCCCCCTCCCAGACCAGAGCCACTCTGTGTTCCTCTTTGTCACAGGAAACACTCAACATTTTGGAGACCCTCCAACCTGGGGGACACCCAGTGTATTTTCTGTTTCTGAATCAGGAATGACTGGATATTTTCCCTCAGGGTCGTGAGTTTTCTAGACTCTAATTTCACCTTCAGAGGCTGGAGTTTCTTAGGACTGCATTGGGTTTTGAGGATGTATCTTGGCCTGAGAAACTTCTGCCTGTCATTTCAGACTTGTAACAGCCTTTAATTGGCTTCCCTTCCTTATCCATTCACAGATGATTGGTCTGTGAAAACAAAGAACCTGAAATCTCTTTGCCATTTCTTTCCCCAGAAATACTAGTTTGAGTTTTTATTTTTTTTACAGTCGTAACAGAAAATCTTGGCCAAAAAATGGCACTATTGCAAACCCACAAGATACATGTGATCTTCTGCTTTCCTAGAATAGTTAATGGTATATGACTAAGTTTTTCTCCTCTGTTGTTTTTTCTTCAAATTTTCATTCATAGTGGTCAGTTCTATAGACATAGATGTGATTTGCTGACAAAGAGGGCCAGATTGATTCCTCTTTGGTTTCTCTAGGTTACTGGAAGATTCTTATGGGCAGTACCCTGTTCTGTTTCACTTTGTCATCTTTAGGCCCTAACATGAAGCCTGATATCCAATAAGTGACTCACTAATTATTTTAAAATTGAAATATGAATGCATTTAACCAAATTTGATGTATAAAATAGAATGCATTATTTCCCATTCATACCCTTTAGAACAGTTTCATACCAGTTTCTACAGTGTCTTGGGGGCACGACTGGTCTCCCTCTTTAACTGCAGCCTTATCATAATGTTAATGAGTTTGCTTACCCTTCATTACCATTACTATTCAAGTATCCTGTACCTCCCCTGTGAAGTAGTTCTTTCATGTCTCTGACATCAAGAAGCATACACCCCGAGTCTAATTGGCTTACTTATTAGGCAGCCTAGCAGAGTCAGACACGACTGAGTGACTGAACAACAACTCTTACTTTAGACCAGGCGGTATGTTTTGTGTTGGTTTTGCTTAGAGGAAACATAGTTTGTTAGACTTGAGATGATTTGATTCTGATCTATTGGAATAGATGCACCCAACCTGTGATAATTATAGTGGTGAACCCTTCAATGATGTACCTTGGAGATTTCAGATGAACACACAAAGCCCCATCAGATAGCTATATGCCCTAAGAGCTTCACTTAGCAGTGTCCAGTTTACAGAAAACTTACAATGTTTATAGTAAAAAAAATGAAGTCAAGGGGAAAAATAAATATTGCTTTTACTTTCTATTTCTTCCAGCAGCCTCAACACATTTAGAACTATCTATGCTGAGATATTATCTACTAAGAGTGGACAGGGAAGGCCTCTATACTTAGCCCCAGACTTGAATCTCAACCCCATAATTTTCTAGTTCTGGAAACTTGGGGATTTGATTCACTTCTCTCAGCCAGTTTTCTGACTTGTAAGTATAGAAAATAGCTCCACAGGGCTGTGGTTAAATAAAATGTGTAATTTCTATCATTGTGACCGACAGCAAAAGCTCACATTAAATATTAGATTCTACGCCCTCCTCAAATATATCTGGTATTGATATTTATTATTGAAAATCAATGCATGAGGGACAAAATATAAGAGAAATTGAACATTTTTTTTTTGATGAATCAATCAATGCTCAGAATATTGAGTAACTTGTCTTCTAGAACTATAAAATAAAAGGAGAATGAGAGTATTTTAGTGGAAAATCTTGATAGAATAATAGGGAAAAGTCTTTAATTGGGAGTCAGAAGACCTATTAATTTATTTTACATCTGCTCTAAACACAATGCATCAAACACACAACCATCTTCTTTAAGTTTATTCATTGTCTCAACTCTCCCTGAAAGCCAATCTCAAAGTCATCTATATAAGTTTCCCTCAGATTATCTTTGTCTTCTTCCATGCATCTAGTGAGTCATTATTTTGTTGCTTCCTGCTTCATAATGGCCTTGTCATCTACTCATTTCCTTTTATTCTCACTGCTAGGTCCTAACCCAACACTTACTCTGATTCACAGACAATTATAGCAGTCTTAATTCAGTTTCCTATTCCATATCTCTAACTCAAAAACCAAACAAACCTTATTTGTTTCAAATAATTATTTGCCTAGATTACTGAAAACTTATCTTTATAGCTAGCTGCAAATTTCCCCCATATATTTTATAAGGGTGATCGCATTATACAGATGGGGCACATGCCATGGACTGTAGTAACTGACAAACAACCCAAGGAGCTGTGTAGTAGATAGCCTGTGTGGCCTGACACTGAGACCCATCTATAAAATATCCAAATTGCTCATTTAAATAATCCTCGAGGCTTGTCAGCCTTCACTGATTCTCACTGTCCATACCACAAATCCAGATAATCAGAGAGAAATCTAGGAATCCTTATTATAATCTAGATCTGACCTGCCTTTCCTGCCCTATGTTCCAGAATTTCCTGATAAGCATCTTCCATGTCACCCAGATGGGTTATCGCTTGACTCTTGAATGGAATAGACCGATCTAGATGTTACCTACGGAGTAAAGTATAGAAAGAAGGAACAACAGTATCAATAAATAGGAAGGGCTAGATAAAATATTTTGAGAATTTATACTAAACCATGTAGAAAAGTTATTACTGGAAGGGGCCTAGGGACCAAAAGTCAGAACTTTGATTGGGATACTACACCATAACTCCACTGGCTCAGAAAGGCCAAGCGAGCATAGAGTCTGAATTCCTCAGCTTTTTATGGACTCCCATTTAGACATGAGAGAGGCGTTTTGACTGTCTATTAAAGAACTCAGGATAGCAAGTCCAAATCCTGGCCCCATGATAGAAGTCCTATAAATGATGGTTAAGACCGGAATATGTAAGACATATTGAATAAAACAAGAACCACATTTTCAAAAGGACAAGGAAAAAGTAGCTCATTGACTTGGTTGCCAGGGTCACCCTAATTAATAAAGCCTGTTTGTGTTGCACAGAAAGAAAATTATTATTGCAATTAAAGTAATTTGAAGCTACCAGAATAGCACTAGGAACTCTTTGTTAATTTTACTTACTTCTGTCATGTCATGCCTCTCACTGCCTTCTGCTTAACCTCACATTCTTGTCAAAATGAAGGCAAAAGAATTCCAGGTCTCAGACATGTGCTGGGAGATTAATGAAACACATTTTGGAACAGAGGGAGGGGGGAAAAAATAACACCAAATCTTCATCTGTTACATGTGCTGCTGCAAGTCCACATTCTGTAGCCAAACCCTCTTCCCTCCCAGAGTGCCTTTCATTCAGTCCCCCAACTTTAGATTGCCTGTCACATCCTGCTTCACATCACTGAACCAGCTCCTCAATTTCAGTGTTAGGAGAATAGTAATACTGCTGCCAACCACACTGCCACATACCCCAGAGGCTGAAGGTGCATATGCAATATAGGAAGGTAGGCTCATTTATATGAGCATAATAAAAATGCATAATATTTATAATTTTCATATGTATTATATGCATATTAAAATTTAGCTGGGTGTGTATCAGGTACTTATTGTGGTTCTAGCTATTACTTTAGCCCAGATATTTGAAAAGTAAAGAGAAACAAGATGATACTACAAAAGGAAAAAAAGGGAAACAAGATGATAGCACAAAAGAAAAATCAAAAAGTGTTCAGAAGTCTTTGCTGCTGCTATTTCCAGGGGAATAACTGATAGACTGGGTTAGAAAGTGTCCAGAGAAAAGAGTGAGGGACTCTTTCAAGTTCTACTCATCCTACAAATTGTTTTCTTAATGGTGAGAAGGAATATTTATGAAACACACCATTACTGAAACACAAAGATCAAAGAATTATCCCCAGATAGAAAACAGCTAAAGCCTATGCTTTATAATATTGAACTATAGTTGCAATTCCAGCACCTGAACAAATCTGTGCAGTGATATAAAGAATCAGAAATATCTAGAATGAAGTTATTGATGAATAAACCTTCACAATTTAGAACCTAGATGTCAGTGCAAGACACAAAGTCTCATGATTTTTTTCCCTTGTGTGTCAGCTTTTACCAAGAGGGTATTAGTTCAAACTGAATGGATTTTGGGTTTTTGACAGAGAAAATTGAGGAGAAAATAGTAGACTTGTTAAGCCTTTGTGGGTTTTTCCCCCATCTGGTCAATGAAGTTATAAACCCCATAATGAAGTGGACTGGCAAGTAACCATAATTGCACATTGAAGGATTTGGTAGAGTTTTGCTTATATTATTTATAATTAAACTATTTTAATAAACTGAATATTGTCCAATTCCTAATTTGAATCAGTTCTTAGCATACATAGATCTTACCTTCAAAGAGGTTTTGTGGCAACATCTCTTTATTATAGGTATATATGTGGACGCTAATCACACCAGATTCTTCTTTGAGGATTTCACATAAAAATGGGCAGATCAGACATGCAGCACCACTTACAGAGTTATGTCTCTGACAGGCTTATCACGTTCTAGATATTCTTCTTGACACATTGACAGTTTGTGAGTTCTCTCTAGTGGTGAATTTTAACAAATATTTGGGACAGCAAGAGAAGGAATTATATTCATGTTTATATAGAGGGAAAGTCCTGGATATACATTATATCTAGGTGTATAAAAATACATATAAACATATAAAACATGTATTCACTGAAAATGTAAACATGCTAACAGAACACGCCTGCCTATTTTGTCTTTTGGGGTGGACACTTTTATATTTATTGCAAAATAATCCTTGAATAGGGTGTGTTCCTATTCGCATTTGCTATATCTACATAGGAGTCAAAATATATAGCAAATATGTCACTTTCAGGATATGAAATCTCACTGGAGATCATTACATGAATAGTAAAAAAGCAAAAGTGTAAGAGCAAAACAAATATGATTAGAGGCAAAATTGATGATGTGAATATCATCAAGTATTTATGGCATTCATTCATTCATTCAACAAACACCAAGTGCCTACCACCATCCAGGCACTCTCCTAGGCACCAGGAGTTAGGTGGGAGGGACAATTACTTACTGTCTAACTACAAATTATTACTTGGAAAGAGTTAACTTTGGAGTGAAAAAACAGGGAAAATGGCACTTGATATTTTATAGATGATTGGGGAAACTCTCTCTATTAAGGGTCCTGAAGATGAGGGTTTAGGCTAGGAAGGCAGAGCATTCTAGGCAGAGGAAGCAGGTGGAAAGGCCTTCAGGCGGGGTATACTCATGGTACAAGGTAGACAGTAAAAGTCAGGTATGGCCTGAGAAAGTATTAAAAGCCCCTAAGCTTTTTCTGACAGAAGAAATCATCCAAAGAGTTTTGAACAGAAGATGACATTGTTTGACCAGGGTGCTGTGACGGTTCAAAGGAGAGACGACGGTGGAATTAACAAATGTAGTAGAATTAATGATGGAATTAATCAAGGTGATGAGAAGTGCCAAATTATGAAAATACTGTGAGGGAAAAGTGATAATTCTTTTTGTTGAGTGTGGGGTGAGGAAGAGAATTCAAGGAGTCAAGGAGAATTCAAGGTTTTCTGATAGGGACATCTGGGAGAATGATGTCCCCATCTACTGAGGAGAGTTGCAGAAAGAGCATCTTAGTGTGGTGGTGTTAAATAAGACTCTTGAGAGTCCCTTGGACTGCAAGGAAATCAGTCCTGAGAATTCACTGGAAGGACTGATGTTGAAGCTGAAACTCCAATACTTTAGCTACCTGATGCAAAGGACTGACTCATTTGAAAAGACCCTGCTGGGAAAGATTGAAGACAGGAGGAGAAGGGGATGACAAAGGATGAGAGAGTTGGTTGGCATCACTGACTCAATGGACATGAGTTTGGGTAAACTCTGGGAGTTGGTGATGGACAGGGAGGCCTGGCATGCTGCGGTCCATGGGGTCACGACTGAGCAACAGAACTGAACTGATTTTCTAGATTGGAATTAAAAGTATTTATGTCTCTTCAATTTATGAATACATGTTGTTGTTGTTTAGTTGCGAAGACATGTCTGACTCTTTTGCAACCCCATGGACTGTAGCCCCTCAGACTCTTCTGTCCATGGAATTTCCCAGGCAGGAATACTGGAGTGGGTTGCCATTTCCTTCTCCAGGGGATCTTCCTGACCCCGGGATCAAACCCAGGTCTCCTGCATTGGCAGGTAGATTCTTTACCACTGAGCCATCAGGGAAGCCATGACTGTACTTTATCCAATCCTATATACCTTTATTGCAATCATAAAGATGTAACATTAAAAACAAGTTAATTTCCTAAGTAGACATCCCCCACATAATTTAAACCTAATTTTTAATTATTTTTAATCACTTTTATTCGTTTATAATTTTAAATGTAGTATTTCAGAGAATAACATAACAGATACCCATATATTCACCTAGGATTAATAGATGATAACATTGACTACAGCTTACCAGATTGTTCTAGTGGTAAAGAACCCACCTGTCAATGAAGGAGATGAAAGAGATGTGGGTTTGATCCCCAGGAAGCACCAACATTGACTATATTTGTTCATATTTTCACAACTTAAGAAAAATTCCAGATTTTGGTTTGGGCTTTATATATCTCCCCTCTTCCATTATCTTCACCTACTTTCCACTGGGTTGGGAAGATCCCCTGGTGGAAGGCATGGCAAGCCCCTCCAGTATCCTTGCCTGGAGAATCCCCATGGACAGAGGAAGCTGGCAGACTACAGTTCATAGGGTCACAAAGAGTTGAACACGACTGAAGCGAGTTACCACCATGAATACTTTACTTAATAATATGCCTATAAGCAATGTATGGTATTGATGTATATTTTAAAATTTTACATAAATACAACCAGTTTTTCTCATTCAACCTTATTTTTAAGAATTCTTGCAAGTTAATATATAGATTGATTTCATTCTTTTCACCTGCTATATAGTATTTAACTGCATGATTATAACACAGATTCTCATATTAGTAAATACTTCAGTTCAGTTCAGTTCAGTCGCTCAGTCGTGTCTGACTCTTTGCGACCCCCTGAATTGCAGCACGCCAGGCCTCCCTGTCCATCACCAACTCCCGGAGTCTACCCAAACCCATGTCCATCGAGTCGGTGATGCCATCCAACCATCTCATCCTCTGTCGTCCCCTTCTCCTCCCGCCCCCAATCCTACCCAGCATTAGGGTTGTTTCTAATATTCCCATCATTACAAAAGAACTATAATCAAAATCCTTGTGCATAACTACCTGTAAAAAAGCTTTTCTAGGGCATAACTTTCAAGTTGAAGATAATTGAATGAACATTTTTAATACTAATGAAAAAGTGCTTTTTAAGTGAAAGTGTTTATATTTCTCCCATAAAATTTGAAAGTTCAAATTTTTATAGATTTATTCATGTTTAGTATAGTCAGACTCTTTTGTAAATGTGATGAACTGTGAAGTGGTTCTCTCAGTTCAGCTCAGTTGCTCAGGCATGTCCGACTCTTTGCAACTCCATGGACTGCAGTGTGCCAGGCTTCCCTGTCCATCATCAACTCCCGGAGCTTGCTCAAACTCATGTCCATCGAATCAGTGATGCTATCCAACCATCTCATCCACTGTTGTCCCCTTCTTCTCATGCCTTCAATCATTCCTGGCACCAGTGTCTTTTCGAATGAGTCAGCTCTTCGCATCAGGTGGCCAAAGTGTTGGAGTTTCAGCTTCAGCATCAGTCCTTCCAATGAATATTCAGGACTGATTTCCTTTAGGATGGACTGGTTGGATCTCCTTGCAGTCCAAGGGACTCTCAAGAGTCTTCTCCAACACCACAGTTCAAAAGCATCAGTTCCTAAGTGCTCAGATTTCTTTATAGTCCAACTGTCACATCCATACATGACACCTGGAAAAACCATAGCTTTGACTGAATGGACCTTTGTTAGCAAAGTAATGTCTCTGTTTTTTAATATGCTATCTAGGTTGGTCATAACTTTTCTTCCTAGGAGCAAGCATCTTTTAATTTCATGGCTGCAGTCACCACCTGCAGTTATTTTGGAGCCCAAAAAATAAAGTCTGCCATTGTTTCCACTCTTTTCCCATCTATTTGCCATGAAGTGATGGGACCAGATGCTATGATCTTAGTTTTCTGAATGTTGAGTTTTAAGCCAGCTTCTTCACTCTCTTTTACTTTCATCAAGAGGCTCTTTAGTAGTTCTTTGCTTTCTGCCATAAGGGTGGTGTCATCTGCATATCTGAGATTATTGATATTTCTCCCAGCAATCTTGACTCCAGCTTGTGCTTCATCCAGCCCAGCATTTTGCATGATGTACTCTGCATATAAGTTAAATAAGCACGGTGATAATATACAGCCTTGACCTATCCCTTACCCAATTTGGAACCGATCTGTTGTTCCATGTCCAGTTCTAACTGTTACTTCTTGACCTGCATACAGACTTCTCAGGAGCCAGGTTAGGTGGTCTGATATTCCCATCTCTTTCAGAATTTTCCACATTTTGTTGTTATCCACACAGTCAAGGGATTTGGCGTGCTCAATAAAGCAGAAGTAGATGTTTTTCTGGAACTCTCTTGCTTTTTCAATGATCCAAAAGATGTTGGCGATTTGATCTCTGATTCCTCTGCCTTTTCGAAATCCAGCTTGAACATTTGTAAGTTCACAGTTCACATACTGTTGAAGCCTGACTTGGAGAATTTTGAGCATTACTTTGCTAGCTTGTGAGATGAGTGCAATTGTGCAGTAGTTTGAACAATTTTGGGCATTGCCTTTCTTTGGGATTGGAATGAAAACTGACCTTTACCAGTAATGTGGCCACTGATGAGTTTTCCAAATTTGCTGGGATATAGACTGCAGCACTTTCACAGCATCATCTTTTAGGATTTGAAAAAGCTCAACTGGAATTCCATCACCTCCACTAGCTTTGTTCATAGTCATGCTTCCTAAGTCCCACTAGACTTCGCATTCCAGGATGTCTGGCTCTAGTTGAGTGATCACACCATCATGGTTATCTGAATGATGAAGTTCTTTTTTTGTATAGTTCTTCTGTGTATTCTTGCCACCTCTTCTTAATATTTTTCTGCTTCTGTTAGAGCCATACCATTTCTGTCCTTTATTATGCCCATCTTTGCATGAAATGTTCCCTTGGTGTCTCTAATTTTCTTGAAGAGGTCCCTAGTGTTTCCCATTCTGTTGTTTTCCTCTATATCTTTACATTGATCACTGAGGAAGCCTTTCTTATCTCTCCTTGCTATTCTTTGGAACTCTGCATTCAAATGGGTATATCTTTCCTTTTCTCCTTTGCCTTTTGCTTCTCCTCTTTTCTCAGCTATTTGTAAGGCCCCCTCAGACAACCATTTTGCCTTATTGCATTTCTTTCTCTTGGGGATGATCTTGATCACTGCCTCCTGTACAATGTCACGAACCTCCATCCATAGTTCATCAGGTACTCTGTCTATCAGATCTAATCCCTTGAATCTATTCATCGCTTCCACTGTATAATCCTAAGGGATTTGATTTAGGTCATACCTGAATGATCTAGTGGTTTTCCCTACTTTCTTCAATATAAGTCTGAATTTGGCAATAAGGAGTTCATGATTTGAGCCACAGTCAGTTCCTGGTCTTTTTTTTTGCTGACTCTATAGAGCTTCTCCATCTTTGGCTGCAAAAAATATAATGAATCTGATTTCAGTATTGACCAAATGTGTATGTCCATATGTGGAGTCTTCTCCTGTGATGTTGGAAGAGGGTGTTTGCTATGACGAGTGCGTTCTCTTGGCCAAACTCTGTTAGCCTTTGCCCTGCTTCATTCTGTACTCCAAGGCCAAATTTCCCTGTTATTCCAGGTAGCTTTTGACTTCCTACTTCGGCATTCCAGTCCCCTATAATGAAAAGGACATCTTTTTTGGGTGTTAGTTCTAGAAGATCTTGTAGGTCTTCATAGACCCGTTCAACTTCAGCTTCTTCAGCATTACTGGTTGGGGCATACACTTGGATTCCTGTGATATTGAATGGTTTGCCTTGGAAACGAACAGAGATCATTCTGTCGTTTTTGAGATTCCATCCAAGTACTGCGTTTTGGACTCTTTCATTGACTATGAGGGCTACTCCATTTCTTCTGAGGGATTATTGCCCACAGTAGTAGATATAATGGTTGTCTGAGTTAAATTCACCCATTTCAGCCTATTTTAGTTCACTGATTCCTAAAATGTTGATGTTCACTCTTGCCATCTCCTGTTTGACCACTTCAAATTTATCTTGATTCATGGATCTAACATTCCAGGTTCCTATGCAATATTGTTATTTACAGCATAGGACTTTACTTCCATCACGTCACATCCACAACTGGATGTTGTTTTTGCTTTGGTGAAAACAACCAAGTGATTCTCTAATAACTTTTACAAATTTTCCCCAACATGAGAAAATCTTTCCTGTTTATTAGTCATTTGGATCTCTTTGTCAGTGAATTACCTGCTAAATATATATCTATATGTAAATACATGTAATTGTATTATTGTTGACTTTGCTGGGTCTTCAGTGCTTTGTGGCTTTCCTCTAATTGCACAAGTGAGGGCTACTCTCTAGTTGTGGCGCAGCACATGGGCTCAGTAGTTGTGGCTTCTAGGCTCTAGAGCACATGCTCAGCAGTTATGGTCCATGGGATGGACGTGGGATCTTCTCAGGCCAGGGATCAAACCTATGTCTCTGCTCTAGCATGCACCTGAGCTACCAGAGAAGTCCCTATATATTTTTTTGATTGGGTTTTTCTATTGTTCTGTAGTAGTTCTATTTAGGCTTGTAACAATACTTTTTTGTTATATGCATTGCAGATGTCTTTTCCCAATCTGTGGCTTTTCTTTTTACTTTGTATATGTGGGCTTTCAAAATTGTATCTTTACAAGATTTCAGCATGCTTATTAATCTTTCTTTTTATGGTTTGTATATACTTTTTATGTCTTGTTAAATAAAGCCTTCATTACTGAGAGGCCATGAAAATAGTCTCCTTTATTTACAAATGTGGAAAGCAAAACTTTAAAAATTTTTATTCCTTTAATAGATCTGAGTTTTGATTTAAGCATGGTAAAATCCCTACACAACACATATTTTCCCTTCATATGTATGAAGGGAACACTCTATCTTTCACTCACTGATTTATAATATCAGCTCTCTCATATACAAATTCTATATTGTTATGAGTCTCTTTAGGGGCACCTTGTTCTTTTCCACTGGTCTCTTTGTCTGTCCCTGAACCAATAGCTAATTCAAGTGATGTAAATCAACTCTCTTCATTTTTTTATGCCAAATTAGTCTTTACTATTTGTGGTCTTTTTTTTTTTGTCTCCGAATTTAGAATTGATTTATTAAGTCTCATGAAAAATACAGCTGATATTTGATAGCAATTGCATTGAATATGAAGTTTTACTTAGAAAAATTGCCTTCTTTGTAGTAGTATATCTTCTGACCCATCAGCATTTTAAATCTTCTACTTATTTAGATCACTTTTGTATCCATCAGTGAAACTTTATCATTTTCCTAATATAGGTGTTAATATTTACAGCTATTTTTAGTTACTTTTGAAATTACTCTTGGAAGTGAAAGTGTTAGTTGCTCAGTCGTGTCCAACTCTTTATGACCCCAAGGACTATAGCCTACCAGGCTCTTCTGTCCATGGAATTCTCCAGGCAAGAATACTGGACTGGGTAGCCATTCCCTTCTCCAGAGGCTCTTTCTGGTCCAGGGATCAAACCTGGGTTTCCTGCATTGCATGCATTTGTGCTAAGTCACTTCAGTCATGTCCACCTCTTTGTGACCGTGTGGACTCGAGCCTTCCAGACTCCTCTGTCCATGGGTATTATCTAGGCAAGAATACTGGAGTGGGTTGCCCTGCCCTCCTCCAGGGAAATCTTCCCGACCCAGGGACTGAACCCTAGTCTCTTATGTCTCCTCTTTGGCAGGCAGGTTCTTTACCAATAGTGCCATTTGGGAAGCCCATTGTAGATGGATTCTTTACTGTCTGAGCCACCAGGGAACCCCAGTTACTCTTAGTATAATAGAAATGCTTTTTTAAGTTTTATATTATTTGTCTTGGCAAAAGCTATGTAGAAAATGTGTATAAGCCGTTCATGTTGTTAGAATAAGTTTGTTAATTCTATTTTTCAGCACTTATTAATTTTGTCTTTGTGATCTATCCATTAGAGAGAGGGGTGTAAATTGTTTCTCTATGATCAGAGGAGTTATCAGTCTCTCTTCAAACTGCTTCTGCTTTCTGTTTTTCAGAGATACACTGTTCAGTACTTATGTATCCAGAGATTCTAAGTGTCTTCATTTCACAGTGAAAAATGACCATCTTTGTACTATTAATGGCTTTGCAAAGAGATATATTTTTTATGATGTTAATTATGGCCATTAACATGTTAGTTATGTTAATTAAGAGCCATCTTCTGATTAGAATTTTCCTGCTATATCTTTTGTAGAATCTGTTAAAAATTTACTTAAAATTTGCAGAACACCAAGACATATCAAAATAAAGATTCACATAAGTACAAATTAAAGAAAGTAGGGAAAACCACTAGATCATTCAGGTATGACCTAAATCAAATCCCTTAGGATTATAAAGTGGAAGTGAAGAATAGATTCAAGGGATTAGATCTGATAGACAAAGTGCCTGAAGAACTATAGACCAAAGTTCATAACATTGTACAGGGGGTGGTGATCAAAACCATCCCTGAGAAAAAAGAAATGCAAAAAGGAAAAATGGTTGTCTGAGGAGGCCTTGCAATAGCTGAGAAAAGAAAGGATGTGAAAGGCAAAGGAGAAAAGGAAAGATATATCCATCTGAATGCAAAGTTCCAAATAATAGCAAGGAGAGATAAGAAAGCCCTTCTAAGTAATCAGTGCAAAGAAATAGAGGAAAACAATAAAATGAGAAAGACTAGAGATCTCTTCAGGAAAATTAGAGATACCAAGAGAATATTTCATGCAAAGATGAGCACAATAAAGGACAGAAATGGCATGGACCTGACAGAAGCAGAAGATATTAAGAGGTGGCAAGACTACACAGAGAACTATACAAAAAAGATCTTAATGACCCAGATAACCACGATGGTGTGGTTACTCACCTGGGAGTGTGAAGTCATGTGGGCCTTAGGAAGCATCACTACGAACAAAGCTAATGGAGGTGATGGAATTCCAGTTGAGCTATTTCAAATCCTAAAAGATGATGCTGTGAAAGTGCTACACTCAATATGCTAGCAAATTTGGAAAACTCAGCAGTGGCCACAGGACTGGAAAAGATCAATTTTCATTCCAATCCCCCCAAAAAGGCAATGCCAATGAATGCTCAAACTACTGCACAATTGCATTCAACTCACACGCTAGCATTACTTTATGCTCAAAATTCTCCAAGCTAGGCTTCAACAGTACATGAATTGAGAACTTCCCACGGTTCAAACAGGATTTAGAAAAGGGGGAGGAACAAGAGATCAAATTGCATTGAAAAAGCAAGAGAGTTCCAGAAAAACATCTGCTTCATTGACTATGGTAATGCCTTTGACTGTGAGGATCACAACAAAATGGAAAACTCTTGAAGAGATGGGAATACCAGACCACCTTACCTGCCTTCTGAGATGTCTGTATGCACATCAAGAAGCAACAGTTGGAACCAGACATGGAACAATGGACTGGTTCCTAATTGGGAAAGGAATACATCAAAGCGGTATATTGTCATTATACTTATTTAACTTATATGCAGAGTATGTCATACGAAATGCCAGGCTGGATGAAGCACAAACTGAAATTAAGATTGCCAGGAGAAATATCAGTGACCTGAGATATGCAGATGACACCACCCTTATGGCAGAAAGTGAAGAAGAACTAAATTAGAGTCTCTTGATGAAAGTGAAACTGAGGAGTGAAAAAGCCTGCTTGAAACTCAGCATTCATAAAACGAAGATCATGGCATCCAGTACCATCACTTCATGGTAAACGGGTAAACAATGGAAATAGTGAGAGACTTAATTTTCTTGGGCTCCAAAATCACTACAGATGGTGACTGCAGCCATGAAATTAAAAGACATTCCTTACAAGAAAAGCTATGACAAACCTAGACATTACTTTGTCAACAAAGGTTCATATAGTCAAAGCTATGCTTTTTCCAGTAATCATGTATAGATGTGAGAGTTGGATCATAAAGAAAACATAGTGCTGAAGACTTGATGCTTTTGAACTGTGGTGTTAGAGAAGACTCTTGAGAGTCCCTTGGACTGCAAGGAGATCCAACCAGTCAGTCCTAAAGGAAATCAATCCTGAATATTTATTGGAAGGACTGATGCTGAAGCTCCACTACTTTAGCCACCTAATGCAAAGAGCTGACTCATTAGACAAGACCCTGATACTGGGAAAGACTGAAGGTGGGAGGAGATGGGGATGAGATGGTTGGATGGCATCACTGATTTGATGGACGTGAGTTTGAGCAAGCTCTGGGAGTTGGTGATGGTGGGAAGCCTTGTGTGCTATAGTCCAGGGGGTCGCAAGGAGTCAGACATGACCGAGCAACTGAACTTATAAGTATAAATATCCCCATGCTAACATTAAAAGGTAGAATATTGCCAATAGACTTGAATTCTTCCTGTATCTAATCTCTTCCGTTCCCTGTGTTAACATTAGCCTGAATTTGGTGTTCTTATTTTTCTTGCTTTTGCTCGTACTTACACTACTGTTTGTGTTGCTCTGTGTGTGTGTGTGTGTGTGTGTGTGTGTAAATACCATCTTTTATATATTTATATATGTTGTATAAGTTTCTATTTTGGCTTTTGAAAACCCTTGCTACATTTCCATATTTTAATACATTTTTGTATTTTTTCTAACATATTTATAATGGTGTAAGCTTTCGTTCAGGTCATTTTAATTTGGGTAGTATTTTATTGCATGAATTTATCATTTATCTTCCTGATATACAGGTTGTCTCCATTTAAAATTTGTGTATATATATGTATATATGTATGTACATATGCATGTATATGGAGAGAGACTATGCTACTATGAACATCTTTTAGCTCTGTACCCTTGTGTACATTTGAGGATATTTCTGAAGAATATAAACCCAGGAAGAGAATTACTGGGCCATATGACTATACTAATTTATATTCCTTTCAGAAGAGTACAAATTCCAGTTATTCCACAGTTTTGGCAACCCTTGATATTGTCAGACTTCAGCTTAAATTATTGCTTCTCCGGTGATGTAAAATAGTATCTTATTGTGACTTTAATTTGCATTTACCTTTTTATGCTGAAGTTGAATATTTTTACATGTCTTTATAGGCTGTTTGGGATTCCTTTTCTCTTAAATGCCTATTCTATCTACACTTTCTGTTTTTACATTGATGAGCTTGTCTACTGTTACCATTCTGTAGACGTCATGTACTCTGAATGCAAACTCTTTCGTTAATGATACAGTTTAATTTCGCTTCCCTTCTAGTTTGTTTCTTGATTCTTATTTGACAAATATTTCTCCACCTCAAAGTCATAAAGGTAATTTCAATTGCCTTCTAAAGGTTAACTTTTGCTTTTTGCATTTACATCTTTAATACACTTAGAGTGGATTTTTGTGTAGAGTATATTGGGTTTCCCTGGTGGCTCAGATGATGAAGCATCTGCCTGCAATGCAAGAGACCCAAGTTCAATCCCTGGGTCAGGAAGAACCCCTGGGGAACAGAATGGCAACTCACTCTAGTATTCTTGCTTGGAGAAATCCATGGACAGAAGAGGCTGGCGGGCTACAGTTCATGGGTTTGCAAAGAGTTGGACGGGGCTGAGAAACTAACATTTTCACTCTCACTTTCATCTATATAATAAGTACTTCTAACTTACCTACCTATCGATAGATTTTTATTGGCTTTTTTCTGCAAACAGGTCTATCATCTGAGGTTAATAATGACCTTTTCACAGGTATTGTGGCAATTTTTAATAGAAACTACCAGGCATCCTTGATTTTTTGAAGAGACTATTTTATATATTTCACCATTAAGAATGTTGGTTGCTCTAGCATTTTTTCAGATAATTTTCATTGAGTTAAATTCTGTTGTGAGGTTTACTTGAGTTTTGATTTTAAAACAATTGCATAGAACATTCAGTAATTCAGTGTTTGAGGTACTGAAGTATTCTAGTCTCATTTGATTTTTTTGTAAGGTGGATGAAATTAATAGATTTTCTAATATTGAAATATCTATTTCTTCAGTACTCCAAACTTGGGTTTTAAAAAAATATTGGTTTGCCAATAATTTGGTTTGTAAGGAAAAATGCTTCAGTGTTCCTTCTTGTACTGTCTTTGATTAAGACAAAGACAGTATTTTTTAAGTTTGTATTAAGATTATATTAGCTTGTTTGTATTAAGATTATATTAAGATTACAGTTTGTATTAAGATTATATTAAGTTTAGACAGAATCAGGGAGAAGTCACACTTTTTCTATTATCTGGAATAGTTTGCATCCATTCTTAATATTTGTTTCTTGTATATTTGTTATTTTTACCTGTAAAATCTTCTGAATTTTTGTGTGTTGTGAAGTGGCTTTCTTTTGATTTAAAAACATTACTGATAGTTAAAAAAACAATTTGTGCTTTCTATTTCTTAATCAGTATACTATGAGAAGTTATATTAACTAGAACAAATTGTTGAAAATGTCATTTTTAAGTTAATGACAAAGTGTTTCTTTCACTCTTATCAATCTTTAAAGTTTTTGCATCATATTACTCCTCTAGTTTAGGTCTCTTCAACACTGCAATTAGCTATTCAGTGCACCCACTTTTTTTAGAGAATGTGAAATGTAATTTTCCTATTTAAAGAAGTACAGATTTACTGTAAGTTTATAGGCTTACAGATTTATAGATATTATTTTAGTATATGTCTATAAAATGTTAATTGGAACTCTTTTCATAATGATTATGACTTATGCAAAATTAATCCTTAATATTAAGTTTTCTGATCGGTGTTTATATTTTCAAATTATTTTTTAAATAATTTTAGGTTTTTTAAAATTAGGATAAAATTAATTAAAATTCCATAACTGAAACTGGTTACTATTTTAAGTCTCAATCTATCGATTATCTTATTTGTTGATGAAGTTTGGTCATTCTTCCTGTAGCATTTCTTAAACATTTGCTTAGATTGTATCTTTATGATGTCATTTAACATGTTAATATCTCTCTAGTATTTTCTATAATTTAAAATTGCATTTAGATACAGTGACATGAAAATTCCATTTTGGAGAGGCAACTCTACCTAACAGAAGGTTATATACTTTCATCATAATGTCTGATTTTCTCTAATTGTCATGATATTAGAGCCATTGATGATCATTACTAGATCTAGTTTATTAGAAGTTGCAAAATATTCTAGTTCTATCATTTATTTATTAGATAGGGCATTTCTATAAAGTGAAACTTTCCTTCATGAATTGCTTGTTTTTCTGGAGTTATAATTGGCACAGGAAAGGCAATTTAAATTCTGAATTCTTTCCTATTATTTACCATTTCTCTAAATAATCAGTTTATTCCTTATCTTTCCCTGTCTTTTATTGCCAGCAGTGGGATACACATTTATGATCAATTATTTCTTTCTTTTTTGTTGTTCTTTTTAGGATTCCTGTTGTTACATGTTTAAACTGTTTTCAGGTTGCTGCTCCAAATTTTCTCATGATTACCTGTTGGTGATTTTTGTGTGTCTCCTGTTCTGAGAGCCACCACAAGCCTGGTACCTTCCCTCAGTCTGCCCTTGACCAGATGTTTACTCCCACGTGGGTCTTACAGCTATTTGTGGTTTGATCCTATCTTTTAATGTTTGGAGACTTTGAGGGGGGTGTGTTTTTAGTTTGAACAACATGCTTACTTTTGCTATATGTATTTTCTCTGGGTTTTAGGTTTCACTCTCTTGCTTCCTCTCTCTCTCTCTTTTTTTTTTTTTTTTTTTTTTTTTTTTGGTGGAAAGAGGGTGGGGAGTGTGAGATTTAAAAACTATACCATGTGTTAATTCACTGCATAATTTTTCTGATTCTATCTAGATTGAGAGGTTTAGAGTCAAACCCCTCAGTAGGAAGGAAGGTATCTAGATTTGGATCTTGACTTCTGAATACCATCCTCTAGTAAAAGCAACCAGGGGTACTTGGAGAATTGGTTCATTCTGTACCTGACTCATATAATGGAAATGCTCAAAAAAGAATATGTGCGAGGGTTGAAAAGACATAGCAGCCAAGCTGAAAGAATGACCAATGGTCAAATACAGAATTATTTGAGAAACAAAATGAATAACCATGTTAGATTATAACCCATAGAATAATACATATATCCACTAGTCCATACTGATGTAACAAAATAAATAAATGAGGGTAGAAGGGATAACTCTTCCTTGTAGAGGAATACCAATTAATCTACAAGAAATGAGAAGATAAAATCACCATTAGAATAGCAAAGTTATTGGCATGGTTGGAACCATACCAATTAATGCTAAAATCAGTGGGTAAGAGTTTGAGGAGAAACAGGATAATGTCAGAATGCCAAAGGATCCTCCTCCAAGACACTGTTAACTAGAAAGGTGAAAAGTGGTAACTTTGTATAAATGGATAAACAGATAGCAACTTGACCAGTTAATTGAGGTTACTATTACAGACATGAATTAGTGGTAACAGTGTGTGTTCAGTCACTAACATGATGTACTGAGATCATGTATCCTTTGATATGAGAGAAGTGTATTAGTTCTGTGGCATTCTTATCAGAAATCACTGAACTCAATCTAATTATAGGACAACTCCAAACAAATCCAGTTTAAGGAGCATTCTTTAAAATAACTGACCAGTACTCTGCAGGAGAGTTGAGGAAGGATTACAGAGCTGTCACAGGTGGAGGAGACTATGGAGACGTGCAAATGAAGACGGAAGTACCATTATGGATTGGATCCTTGGACATAAAAAGGATATTAATGGAAAAGCTTCAAAAAAATTGAGAAAAATCTATATTTTAGTTAATACTATTCTACTAGGGCCAAAGCCTTTGACTGTGTGGATCACAATAAACTGTGGAAAATTCTGAAAGGGATGGGAATACCAGACCACCTGACCTGCCTCTTGAGAAACCTGGATGCAGGTCAGGAAGCAACAGTAAGAACTGGACATGGAACAACAGGCTGGTTCCAAATAGGAAAAGGAGTACGTCAAGGCTGTATATTGTCACCCTGCTTATTTAACTTATGTGCAGAGTACATCATGAGAAACGCTGGGCTGGAGGAAGCACAAGCTGGAATTAAGATTGCCGGGAGAAATATCAATAACCTCGGATATGCAGATGACACCACCCTTATGGCAGAAAGTGAAGAAGAACTAAAGAGCCTCTTGATGAAAGTGAAAGAGGAGAGTGAAAAAGTTGGCTTAAAGCTCAACATTCAGAAAACTAAGATCATGTCATCCGATCCCATCACTTCATGGGAAATAGATGGGGAAACAGTGGAAACAGTGGTAGACTTTATTTTGGGGGGCTCAAAAATCACTGCAGATGGTAATTGCAGCCATGAAATTAAAAGACGCTTACTCCTTGGAAGGAAAGTTATGACCAACCTAGATAGCATATTAAAAAGCAGAGACATTACTTTGCCAACAAAGGTCCGTCTAGTCAAGGCTAAGGTTTTTTCAGTAGTCATGTATGGGTGTGAGAGTTGGACTGTGAAGAAAGCTGAGCACCGAAGAATTGATGCTTTTTTTTTTTCTCTGTTCTTTTTCTTTTTTTTTTTTTTTTAATAAATTTATTTATTTTAGTTGGGGGCTAATTACTTTACAATATTGTAGTAGTTTTTGCCATACATTGACATGAATCAGCCATGGGTTCACATGTGCTTCCCCTCCCGAATTGATGCTTTTGAACTGTGGTGGAAGAAGACTCTTGAGGGTCCCTTGGACTGCAAGGAGATCCAACCAGTCCATCCTAAAGGAAATCAGTCCTGGGTGATCATTGGAAGGACTGATGTTGAAGCTGAAACTCTAATACTTTGGCCACCTCATGCGAAGAGTTGACTCATTAGGAAAGACCCTGATGCTGGGAAGGATTGGGGGCAGGAGGAGAAGGGGACGATAGAGGATAAGATGGCTGGATGGCATCACCAACTCGATGGACATGAGTTTGGGTGGACTCCGGGAGTTGGTGATGGACAGGGAGGCCTGGCATGCTGCAATTCATGGGGTCGCAAAGAGTCGGACACAACTGAGCTACTGAACTGAACTGAGGGTTAATTTTATAGTGATTGGACTATGGCTATACAATATGTGAACATTAGAGGAAGCTAGGCCAGGGTATATGAGAATTCTCTGTACTATTTTTGGAACAAATTATCCTGACATAAAAAGTTTTAAAAAACTTAAAAGCAATCTTATGTCACAACCACTGTCAGCTTTCTAGGATTCCCATTTGGAATTTAATTGCTTTATTTTTTTATTTTCCTAAATATGTCCTATCAGTTTTTAAAGCTATCTATTTGACTTTTTATATTGACTTCATGTGGTTTTGTATTTTTGTTTTTATTCATTATTTTACACAATTTTTTCCCAATCCTTCTCTATCACTTTTTATTTGCAGTAATTGATTATGTACCTGTTTGTTATAGGATCCTTTCATGGTGTTTGCCTTTTTCCTATAGTTTGTAATCTGGGCTGCTTTAAGCTTGCATTCCATTCCAAATTCAGGAATGAATTCTTCTCCAAACAGTAAAATAGAAGGATTTTATTTTGTTTTTGACCTAGGCCCAGAGAGTTCAGCGATCCCAGCTGTTTAATTTTCTAGTCTCATGTTTAAGCCTCCTTCTTTGATTTCTTGTGTCCATCCTCGTCTCCCAGGGTCATGAAGGGAGTAGGAGAAGGACCAGTAACAGAAGTTTCCTTATTTCCTCTCACAGGACTGGAGAGCTTTCTGTTCTAGCTCCTCCATCTTCCATGGCCTGAGAGCAAGTTTGTCATCCATGTGTGGGCACTGGAAGCACAGGATTAGCCCCTCAAGCTTGAATTCAGAGCCAGTATCCCTTTGGTCACCATTGCCTCAGCTACACATTGAAGTTCTGGCTTTTAGTTTCTTTTTTGATTAGGCCTGAGCATATTCTCTAAAAGAGGTTTAGATTTTTGCCCTGTATTTTTGCACTTCAAACTAGAGTGTGGGTTTTTCCCACCAACCTGGTCTGTCATGTTGCCAGAAGTCTTTCAACTTATCTCTGAGCAGTTCACGTATATTCTCTAAAAATTGAAAAGGAACTCTATTATATTAGTGAAATTTAAGAAGTTTTATGAAATTTAAGAATTCAAGCATTTTAAGAAACTTAAGAAGTATTATTCAGTGTTTTCCTCAAAACTATTAAAGTGTTATTTCTTTACGTTTATATAAGTAATGTCTGTGGTTGTATGCAGAGAAGGCAATGGCACCCCACTCCAGTACTCTTGCCTGGAAAATCCCATGGACAGAGGAGCCTGGTAGGCTGCAGTCCATGGGGTCGCGAAGAGTCGGACACAACTGAGCGACTTCACTTTCACGCATTGGAGAAGGAAATGGAAACCCACTCCAGTGTTCTTGCCTGGAAAATCCCAGGGATGGCGGAGCCTGGTGGGGTGCCGTCTATGGGGTCACATAGAGTCGGATACAACTGAAGGGACTTAGCAGCAGCAGCAGCAGTGGTTGTATGATAAAATATAGGTTTTGGAGGGAGTTGTTCCCAATAATAATTATTTTAGCAGAGAGTGTTTCCAGATGAGAGTGATGAATATAAAGATTCTGTGATCCTCAAACTTGGATGCTCCTTTCCTAATTTGGGGGTGTGAAGGAACATTGGATTCTTCTTTGAAGAATATATTGAAATATGCTTAAATGAATATGAGTTCGTTTGGGTTTTTCCTTAAGCCCAAATGAACGAACTTTTTGGCCAAGCCAATATAACTTTATCCTCTACTGTCACACATTTATGCTTTCTTTTTCCTAATGGGGAAGCATCATCCTTTTTTCTTTATTGCGGAAAGTTAGGAAATACATTTGATTCCATTGCAATTTGTTATAGTAGATTACATTTCAGTTTATAGATTTTTCTCAGGGCTTTCCTCCAGTGAAAATTCTGTGCGTGTGTGTTTGTGGAAAGTTTGAATACTTCAGACAGTTAATGCATATGGAACTACCACTGGGTGGTCATAATTTTGTTCACCATATTATTGGGAGGAAAACCAAGTTGACAGTTTCTAGGGGCAAGTGCTAGTGAGGCACTGTCAACTGCACAGTTAACATAACTGAAAGCTATCCTCCTAACAAATCCCTGCATCACCAGTTCAAAGCATGAGCCTGAGCCTGGCATGCACCAAGTAAAGAGATTTAGTTGCAGATGTATGTTTGGGGGCTGATGATACCAGCTTACTTAGTGGACATATCAGCACACATGCTGGGCATAAGGGAAATACAATTCATTTTAAAATGAATACATTTCATTTTAAAAAATTCCTATGAATGTTGAGCATTCTTGTCTCGGGAAATATTTCTTTCTTAATGATGAAAAACACATGTCTGTCAGATGCTTGTAACTGTGCCTGCCAGACCCAGTTTAGGGAACAAAAGCAGCGAATAGAAAAAGACTTGCCTACCACCAGGATCCCAGTAATAGGGGCTGAAGTCGTGTTCTCAGTTCCATGAGATGCTGAATAAATGCAACAAAGGGACTTGGATCTGGGAGTAAGTAGGTATTTTCAGAGTCAGAAGAATCCTTGTAACACTTAAAAAAAAATAACTTACTTAAATCTACCCAATCAAATACCCCCTTAAAAGATATCCGAATTCTTATTTCTGCATTTGCAGAGCATTTTAAAATACAAATACTAGGACAAATTCAAATCTTTAATTATCCAGGAATAATTCTGAAAAGAACTCTTATTCATTCTCTTAACTGAAACAGAAATAAATTGAAATGTAGACTAGTTTCCACTTTCTCACCTCTAGAATTAAGGGGTGGGGTGGGATGGGGTGAGATGATGTGGGTGAGTGTATGGAGGCATGAACTGAGGGTTGAGAAGAGTATTTGTTTAGGCTGGTAAAGAGAGAGAAATAATGTTGTGTGTTTTATATACAGGAAGCTTTAGTTCTTAGAATTATGCAGTGAAGAAGCTACCACTATTATCTCCATTTTACAGATTAGGAAACAGATATCTAAGTGAGAGTCTCAGGAAGTAACAGGCATAGGATGCAGCTCTCTGGTGTGTCACATCCTCAGAGTTAAGGAGAAGGGTGCAAGGTTAACTTAGTAAGTGTCACATGGATTCCTAAGTGGTTGACTTAGGTTTTAGTTAGGAGTTTTCATAGCTAATTTTAAAGAGGACAACACACAGAACACATTCCCATTCCCCAGTCTTCATGGCCCCTTTCCCCCTTCTCTAATCAACTGAATTTGAGGAATTATTTAGATAGAATGTATTATGCTCCCTATATCACTATCAGCACACTGGATCAGACCTGTCATAGAAAAAAATATGCCTCTGCTTTCAGAACTGGGGGTCATTTAAAACTGAATTATTCCTCTGTACCTTGCGGGCCATGCTGCAAAATAGAACATGGCTATTTAATTCGTGATTCTCTTTACCTCTCTATGATGAAATCTCCATAGTCAAAGCTCTGATTCCTTTTTTGGGGATGTGGAAGAGGCCAAAATTTTTTTCTACTGTCTTTATTTTACATATGTGTAAATTTTATATCTTACTCTAACAAGAACTGAAATTAATTCTCTGAATTCACTATTAAATATCTTTCAATCCTAGAAACCCTGGCTTTGCATCACCTTGGTGACAGAAGCAAAAGTAATCAGTTAGTCTTGAGTTGCCACACTACAGCTTAGCTGTAATATAGCCTTTAATTTAGTCAAGAGGCATTCTATGGATCACTAAAGTCTTATTTCCTTTTTAATAGTTATTCGTATAATTTTAGTACTTTTCCTTATATTAAATTGAATTCTGTCCTTCAATCACTTCCATTCCATGGGGTTCGTTTTCCTTCTAGCACGTTCATCAGATCCAGTGCTGCCTGTTTTCATCTCATGGTGATTTTCAATATTTTCAGTCAGCTCTCAGGTAGCCTCCTGCTAACTGCTTTTTTGCTTTCAAGTGAAACATCCCCTGTTTCCTCACTCATTCCTCAAGATGTGATTTTCGTACTCTTACAACTTATCACCTCCTTGCAATCCATCCTTCTTTGCCAACAGCCCACTCAGGGTACTTCCCAGATGCAATACAATTTTACAGATTTAGTCTGATCAGCCAGAGTACACAAAGACAGAATTTGTTCAGGATATTTTCTTTCTACTAATGCTTTTGACTAAGCCATGAGATGGGTGACAGGCAGCTTCTGGAAGAAGAACATGCCAAAGACAAGACCACATAGGCAGACAGGGCTGTGGAACTGACTTGCATAAAGACATTCTGTCTTTCCCCTAGCAGAGGAGGCTGCTAGATATATCTTCTAGGCACTCAACATTGTGTACTCACATCTCTTTGGTTTTCTCTGTGTGGAATGTCCTCTGCCTCGTACAGCTACTTGGCAGATGTCTCTTTCTCTTTCCAGATCCTCCTTTGTGGGGAGTTCTTGCCTGCCACACCTTTTGCTAAGTATTGTTGCTTAGTCACTAAGCTGTGTCCCACTCTTTGTGACCCCATGGACTGCAGCACGCCAGGCTTCCCTGTCCTTCACTATCTCCCAGAGTTTGCTCGAACTCCTGTCCGTTGAGTCAGTGATGCCATCTAACCATCTCATCCTCTTCCACCGCCTTCTCTTCTAGCCCTCAGTGTTTCCCATCATCAGGGTCTTTTCCAGTGAGTTGGCTCTTCACATCAGTTGGTCAAAGTATTGGAGCTTTAGCTTCAGCATCAGCCTTCCAATGAATATTTGGGTTGATTTCCTTCAAGATTGACTGATTTGATATCCTTGCTAAGTGACTCTGCCCTAAATGCAGAAGCTAATGAGGTGGATGGCTGTGTCCAGTCTGAAGTCACAGCTGATTGAGCAAAGGAGTGGGACACCTAAGTTAATGGCCTTCATGGTATGGTCCAGCAGAAAATGCTTAATGAGTCTTTTTGTTTGTTAGTCATCCAGTCACGTCAGACTCTTTGTGACCCCATGGACTGTAGCCTGCCAGGCTCCTCTGTCCATGGAATTCTCCAGGCAAGAGTGCTGAACTGGGTAGCCATTCCCTTCTCCAGGAAATCTTTCCAACCCAGAGATCAAACCTGGATCTCCTGAACTGCAGGCAGGTTCTTTGCCATCTGAGCCACCAGGGATGTGAAAAATAGAATCTGGATCTGTAGCTACAGATGCACCAGGTCAGGTGTTACTTGGGTCTGCAGTTGCCCTCTTGTGCTATGTAAGCTGCAATCGGGGGGTGACAGTTCATAGAGGGAAGAGAGCAGAGAAGACGCATGGGAAGAAACAAAGCCTCCTTAAGTGAGAGACCATATGGCCCACACATACTCCCAGCTTCCTTATGGCTTTCTGGTTGCTTCCATTTCTAGTTCCTAACTATGCTTAAATAAGCCCTACTTTGTTTGAGGTAAAGTGAGGGCCCCCTTGTTCTTTGAAACAAGATGCTAAAGCATCTTCCATGTGGGATTATCAATTCCAAATTGTGCAATCTCACTCTACCTACTACGGAGTTCTGTGATGGAACCTGCATCCCTCCCTGCTCTTAAGGCTTCTTGAAAACTAGGGTATTCTTGGTTCCTATCTTTTGATGTGATGTCTTTACGTATGAAATTGTTATTTATATAAAGTATTACTTATCAGGTTGGGTTGTAGATTCTAGGTGGTTCCAATTTTCTGTTTGAGGTACATGCTAAATATTTGTTGAATGTTGGGTAGGTATTTTTGTATTTCTATAAATATATTGAGCACTGTTCTGGGAGGGAGTTAAAGTACTTGGAAAGAATTTTATACTTTTGAATCTTCCATTTAAAATTCATTAGGAGGGACCAGAGAAGTGCTTAGATAAGGGCTAATTATTCCCCCATTATTGAAGCAAAACCATTCCAAGTACTCTACAATTGCCTATAGATTGAGTTTTTTTCTAATCTGCCTGTAGCAACAGGCACTATTTTAGCTCTGTAAGGGTACCAGTCACTGTTTCTTTCTTCTAATCTTTTCAGGTGTTTCTTGTTCTGGTTTTGAGTGGTTTCCTCATATATGTATGTACTAGATACATCTCTACTGAATATATGAAGAGAACTCTCTGAAGCTCTCTGGAGTTCTGTCTATGCCACTCTCTCTTATTAGGTATCCTGTCCTGCAAACTTGAGCTGCCTTGATCTTCTCTGAGTCTCAGCCCTCTCTCCTCAGCAGGGAGTACACCAGTCTCTTCCCTGGTGTCTCAGAGAGTAAAGAATCTGTCTGCAAAGCAGGAGACCTGGTTTGATCCCTGGGTTGGGAAGACCCTCTGGAGAAAGGAATGGCTACCCACTCCAGTATTCTTGCCTGGAGAATTCCATGGACAGAGGAGCCTGGCGGGCTATAGTCCACAGAGTCGCAAAGAATCAGACACAACAGAACAACTAACACTTTCACTTTTTTTCCCACTCAGTGGTCTGCAAATGGGATAAAGGCAGTGCTGGAGCAGTCTTAATTCATCTTGTTTGTTTTTCATCTCTCTGGGCTCACTGTTCTTCATTTTCTCATGTTCAGTGTCTTAGAGAACTTTTTAATATGTATTTTATCTTCTTTGAAGTGAGAGGGCAAACCAGGTCACTGCTGTTCTATCTTGGAAGTGAAAGTTATATAACTTGTTGAGAGTTCTTTAGGAAAGTTTGATAAGTACTATAGCTGGTATGCTTGACTACATTTTGATGAATTGAAATATTTTCTTTGATTCTTGATCAGGGCCTTAATCAAAGTGATATAAGTTATTATCATAATTTAAACTAGAAAAGGCAATGGCAACCCACTCCCGTACTCTTGCCTGGAAAATCCCATGGACAGAGGAGCCTGGTAGGCTGCAGTCCATGGGATCACTAAGAGTCGGACACGACTTCACTTTCACTTTCACTTTTCATTTTCACGCATTGGAGAAGGAAATGGCAACCTGCCGGAGTCCTGCTCCAGCTGGTCAGGGTTCCCTTAGGACGGATGGCGTCGGCGATGCGAATGAGAAGACACAGCGAGTCTCGGTGTTTCCAAGTGTCTCCTGACTTTATTGTTTTTAAGACAGCTTTTATATTTTTAGTGGTACACAGAAACAAATGTAAAGTATAGAGTCACACCAGATCAGCTTAATGGGTCAAGTGCTGACCCTCACCGACATCGGTTGCATATCTTAGTTCATTTTGTTTACGTCATCTTACGGCCTGGGGGCCTGCTAACATCCTGTGACTCTCCACTGATAAGGGTTGATCAGTCAGAACGCTTTTGTATCAGGCACAGCAGGAAAGAATTCATCAATAGAAAGTTTCAAGGTAAAACCCATTTTCGGTAATTACTCTACGCCTTGAGCTTAACAGAAAAGAATGTGGTCCCATAAAGTCATAGAACAGCAAGCTGAAGGTCAGCTCTAAGTAAGAATCATCAGTTAATTCAACAATTGTCTTATTATTTGTATTAAAGCTAAACTTCTATTTATATAAATCTTTTAACTATTATACTTTCATTATATAGGCTAAATGCATTGAGTAAAAACATAGTGAGTAAATATAGACTAAGTAACAGTTTCATAAAGCAATATTTCTTATATTTCCTAACAAGCCTTTTTTCCTGAGAAAGGTTTTGTGCCCATAGGGGCTTTCTGTGCAGAGGCTCTCAATGCTGTTTTATTACTAGGGAGCAGTTATGCACATTAGCTCCAAAGGCACAGGTACATTTATTAAACAAACCAATATGTCAGCAAAAGGAATTTAGATCAGCATACTCTATATCTCAGATAATTTTATTTAGGGTGCTACCACTCAGGGGCCTTGTTGATTTGAGATTTCAGGTTGATCTATTTTAGAAGAGAATCAGGAAAAGCCTTTTTTCTAAATCACAGAAAGTAAGAAGAGGTTTATTGTAGCAAACATCAGAAAGACAGATATCATCTTTAAGGTGAGTGCTGGGGCAGCCTTCCGAGAATTCCTGAGGGCTGAGAAGCTGTGCTCAATCAGCGCTTTACCTCATGACTCTGTCATGGGTGGGATCTCGTGAGCTGGCTCCCGGCATCTCCCCCTTTTTTATTTTTTAAGACGGCCAAATGGGCTTCAGTCGTGAGCTTCTGAATACTCAGCTGAAGAACTCTGACAATACAAGGAAGGATTATAATGAGAAGCAGAATTAAGGCGGCTACAGCAACATAACTGAAAATGGTTGATAAGAAATTCTTCTTAGTAATAAAGTCAGAAAAGGTATGAAAGAAATCATTAGCGGCCCCTGCAGTAGTAAAATCTAGATGGGACTGTTCTAAGGTCTGTATTTGATCATGAAGCTTTTTTTTTTTAGATCTAAGCCAATGCTGGAGCTATTCCAAATACCTGAAATATGATTTTTAATTTTTTCCCAATTATAATCTGTATCATTTACTTTTAAAGGTGTCACACAAATCCACCGAAAGTCGGAGTGACAGGATAATGTTAACTTTACTTTCAAAGCCTGTAACTTGGTTCCAATATGCATAACTGCTTCATTGCTGTAGAATAGCCAGACCATAATTGTGATACCAATAGGTATTTACTGTGACAGGCAAGCAATGTAAGCATAACAACAATAACAACAAAAAGATGTCCGGGAGTTGTGGTGGCTCCCGCTCAGCCACCAGCCCGTGAGCGTCCTCAGTCCACCTCCTAACTCGGCCCCAGGTAGGAGCATCAGCGGCTCTAGTCGAAGCAGCAGGGCGAGGATGTCTGCGCGGCACGGGTGTAGGTCGCGGTCTGGGGCGAATGGGTCCCGGTCTGGGGCGAATGGGTCCCTCAGCATCAGTGAGTGAGATCCTGAAACTGCTGATAGGGCGGTGCCTGTCCTGAAAGAGGCTGTGGTTTTTTGAAAAGAAAGTAGGGAGGGGGTGGGGGCTGCTTTTCCAGCGGCTGCAGAAGATGGACTCGAGCAGTGTGTCTCTCTTGAAGCGCCAAGTGCCTGAAGCGATGTACTAGTAGTGAAGCCTCAGGTGAAAGGTCACTCGCCTCTCGGCTTTTTCAAGTCAGGAATCTAAACAAGAGAAGTGGAATCCTGCGGAAACACAAGCATACCCTCTTCCCACAAGTTAACAGCACAAAGGGCTCTTTTCACTCTCTAGTAAGGAAGTCTTTTCACTTCACCAGGGGCGGAGTCGTAGCCCCTTCATGAATCCAGTGCCTTCATCATTGTAGTTTGTCCCTGTGTGTCTACGTTTAAATGATTAATTATAAACAAAGCATGGTGTAGAACATGATGTGGAGAGAAATACTTAAATTTTACCTCTCTTAATTTAGCTGTTTGATTTCTTAAAGTCTGGTGCGCCCTTTTTACTGTGGCTTGGCCTTGGGGATTTATTCTTAATGGTAGAGATGGACTAGATGTTGGGCAGTCTGGACACCACTTGACTATTTGTCTAGCTGCCTCCTTAGAGATATGAAACTCATGCCTTAAACCAGCTGCATTTTGACGGTGACTTTTGTGAGAATGTTGAGCCTTGTCAATCTTCTTACGTAAGTTTAAAGCGATTACTTTAGTTAATGCATCTGCCAAAGCATATTTTTTTTTTTCACGTAGAGGGCCGGGCAAGCCGGAATGGGCTCTAATATGTCCCACAAAATATTCTTTATCTCTGTGCTTAATCTCTTTTTTGTAAATCAAATAACAAGGAGAAGATGGTAGTCTTATTTTCCAGGATATTAGCAGTCTCAATATGAGGAAACATCCCTAACGATATATCGGAAGTCAGTTAAAAGATTGAAGGTATGGTCTCTCAAATGTTGAAAAGCCCAAATAACTGCCCTTCACTCAGCTCTTTGGGCAGACGTCTCTACAGTTACCTGAACATGGGATTTTTTTTATTAATAATTGTAACTGCTTTACCCGTAGAGGAACCATCTGTGAAAAACTAAAATTGCCCCTTTTTGAGGTTGAATAGAAAATTTCTTCGGAAAAATCACGGAATGTGTTTTCAAAAAATGTAAAAGGGGGCTTGAGGGTAAATGAAACAAAATTTGTCTCCTGAGATCTATCAGGGCAACTTGCCAATTATCACTGTTTTGTAAAAGAAATTGCAGTTGATCATGATTGAATGGAATCACTATACTTGCTACTTTTTTTTTCTAAAAATTTTATACTTGTTTTTATTATCTTTTATAATTAATTGTGCCACCAGGCCGGGATAAGATAAAACTATTTTTCTTGGGGTCACTGGTAGATAGAGCCATTCTGGGGCCTTTTTGCCACAAGCATCTTGTATGTGTATGTTCTATGGCGACAATAATTAAATCTCATCCTCTGGTAATATTAATTCTAATTAATTGATCATTTAAAGCCTCATCTATTTTAACAAGAGCCGACTCTGTCTCCCTAGTCAATTCTCTTTTAGAACTGGGATTAGGATCGCCCCTTAAGCAATAAATAAAGGCTTTAAATCCGTAGTAGTCGGTCTTAAATGTGGGCGTATCCGATTAATATCCCCTAATAATTTTTGGAAATTATTTAAAGTTAGTAAACGATCTCTTTGCAGCTGCAAAGGAGCATGACTCACAGTATGGGTATTTAGCACCCTTTTTAAATAAGAAAAAGGAGGATTTACTTGCATCTTATCTGGAGCTATCTTCAAACTCCAGTTTTTTAAGGCCTTAATCAATTTAGATAAGATCTGTTGTAATAAGGCTCTATCTTTATGGGCAGCTAAAATATCATCTATATAGTGTTTCAAATATAAATATATTTTCGTCTAACATTTTGCACATCTTGATCCACAAATTTTTGACACAAGGTGGGGTTATTTTTTATTCCCTGAGGCAAAACCTTGGGAGAGAGCTCATTCTCAGGTCTCGGGGAAATTTTATTGATCGGCCACTCAGTGTGTTGTTATTGGACCAGGCCTTGTAAGTAACAAAAGTCTCTGGACCACTGTCTCACTAGCCTCTTGGTCTAGGGAAATATTTTCTCTTGTTGCTTTTTTCCCGTATCTAGAGTTATATTATTACAATCATTGATCTTATATGGAACTGCATATCAGCATTACATCACAGGCTCAGTCACACATTTGTTAACGCAAGAAGTAATCTTTTGAAACAAGTGACATAGAAGATAATATAGCTATAGCTAGCAGTTATTAGTAAAGTCATAAGTAAGAATGATAAGTCATGAACTTTTATTAGGTAGAACCCAGTATACCCCAGATCATCTGACTTCATTTGTTAAATGACCATAGCCTGGTGTTAATCTCTTGGTTGTACATCATGGAGCATCTGATCCTTATCTGAAGATTGTTTACTGAGATAAGCCTTAGAAACAAACTTAGAGTGTCTTTTTAAATAACTTAATTAACTCTGTTAGCAATATAACACAACAAAGAACTATCTCAGAAGTGAGTCTTAGTAAACACTAGACTTTAATTAACAAAACTAGAAATTTAGCTTAACAATTTATAAAACTTAATATTTAGTGAAACATGATTTTTTTCATTATGGAGGCATTAACCCTGCAGCCAAGGAAGGCTTTAACCCATCAAATAAAAATGAGGTCTGTCAGGGAGCCGGGAAAAGCCAAGCGGCCGTCTTGGATTTCCCATAGCCCCGACTCTTTGATTTTCCAGCTATTGTTCATCCATTTTTAATTTCCCAGTTTAGGAGTAGACTGTTGCCATGTTTTAAGGACATTAGGATAACACAAGTCTACCATCATCTTAAATAATGCTTATTTATTTTTTCAAAGTAACAAAAGTTTAAAAAACAAATATACATCACTTAAAGGTAAAGAAATGTATAATCTGTTATTGAAAGAAAATGAACTCAGGTAGTTTCATAGCTCTCTGGGATGTCTCAGGGGCCCTCTGAAGCATCCCAGAGTTAGCTAGAAGTCTAAGTTATTTAGGCAGTTTTGTCGATAGATATCAAAAGAGTTTATAACACTCAGACAGAATCATATAGATCACTAGGAAATAATATATTCACTTAGCCAAAATGATAAAGAAGATTTTAGGTAAGGTAAACATAGAACAGATCACTTCAGATGTAAAGAAACGGAAAATTCATTACCAAAGGCAGTTCACCATCTCAAGAAAACTTGCAAAACTCTTTTCTTGGGGTCCACTTTCTACAAAAAACTTTTTTATCACTTACTGTACCCGTTTGTTTTTTCTCATCTTGAAACAGCCACCTGTAAGTCAGACCTATTTCTTTTTCCCTTCATAAAATGTAACTTCATTTCTCATACCTTCTTTACTGAAAACACACATCCTACTTTCCTTAAGCAACCAAGAACTGACCTTTATATTAGCATTTTATAGATTGGTGAACATAAATATCAGTGATAATTTTTAAAAAAATTTTAGCGAACTTTTTAGGATGGCATCAAACATTATTTATTAACAGTCCAAAATCTTTTTCTGTAGGTTAGCATTTAGTCATGAATGTTTTAGAATCTTATTTTATTTGGAAATGACCTAGTTATTCAATAAACTTTTGTTATGTAGTTTAGCACAACACTAGAAATTTAGGTTGCCGAAATCTAGAGAGACTGTTTTAGACAGACACTTTTAATCTTAATAGAGTTTATCTAAAAATTCATCTCATTTTATATATATATATATATATATTTTTTAAGTTTTTTTTCACTCGAGGTACCTTCCTTGCCGACAAACTTGTGACAGATATAATAATA
Organism: Okapia johnstoni; assembly: GCA_024291935.2. Classification (NCBI taxonomy): domain Eukaryota; kingdom Metazoa; phylum Chordata; class Mammalia; order Artiodactyla; family Giraffidae; genus Okapia; species Okapia johnstoni. The sequence continues at coordinate 40,695,271 of CM044323.1, forward strand.
TAATAATATTTAACTTATAGTAAACCTAGGTACAATAAAATATGCTTAATGTTAATGACTATTAGACATGTCTATATTAGACTAGCAAATAAACATTAATACTAGATACTTAATATTGAATATTTTTCAGTTCACGTGAATCTGAAATTCAGTTAGGTTAATTTTTCTCGTATTTAGAATTGTCTGATTTGTAAGCGCTTACTTTTCTTTTAGGCCAATTAAATAGAGCTCATTGACTAACTAGGCTTTAGCAATGTTGTACAACGACAGAGACACACTGAGACATACATAAATCTGGACAGACAGAATACACTGAGACACACATAAATCTGGACAGACAAAAACCTCATAGTTTTCCCCTTCAAATTTAAAATGTCTATTTGCCTTTTTTTGCTTTTCCTTCTGTATTTCCTTCTCTCTGATGTCTACCTCATACCTTTCTTTTTTTCTTCTTAACAGGTATTTTTTTAGATTCATGCACGGGATCTAAGGCATCTCTAATCATGTTCCATAAGGAAAAGGTATCCGTAGGCACATTTTTCCGGACCGTGCAGAGTATAATAAGTTTTTAATTGTTTTCTTACTTTCTCCCAAGTTTCTAAGTTAACAGTACCCTCTTCTGGAAAAGATTGAACGCTAGCTTTTTTTCACCTTAATTCCTCTTTTATTCAATAATTGTAAGATTACTTGTATAAAAAGTGGTCGTTCTTTTGACTCGCTATTACCCATTTTTATCTTTTTTTTTTTTTTTTTTTTACAAGTTTACTTCTTCGAGAATTATTCTCGAGGCCTCAAAATCTTCTCAAAATGTTCTGACCTACCCACTATCCTTACCCTACCTCTCTTATGCAGGGGGGTCTGCAGTACCCTCAGTGGGGGGCCTATCCGTCCCGAAAACTGAACGATTGGGGGGGATTACCTTCAGGTCCCTGTCCCGGGTGCCACTTGCCGGAGTCCTGCTCCAGCTGGTCAGGGTTCCCTTAGGATGGACGGCGTCGGCGATGCGAATGAGAAGACACAGCGAGTCTCTGTGTTTCCAAGTGTCTCCTGACTTTATTGTTTTTAAGACAGCTTTTATATTTTTAGTGGTACACAGAAACAAATGTAAAGTGTAGAGTCATGCCAGATCAGCTTAATGGGTCGGCAGTGCTGACCCTCACCGACACGTTTGCATATCTTAGTTCCTTTTGTTTACGTCATCTTCCGGCCTGGGGGCCTGCTAACATCCTGTGACTCTCCATTGATAAGGGTTGATCAGCCAGAACGCTTTTGTATCAGGCACAGCAGGAAAGAATTCATCAATAGAAAGTTTCAAGGTAAAACCTGTTTTCGGTAATTTACTCTACGCCTTGAGCTTAACAGAAAAGAATGTGGTCCCATAAAGTCATAGAACAGCAAGCTGAAGGTCAGCTCTAAGTAAGAATCATCAGTTAAATCAACAATTGTCTTATTATTTGTATTAAAGCTAAACTTTTATTTATATAAATTTTTAACTATTATGCTTTCATTATATAGGCTAAATACGTTCAGAGTAAAAACATAGTGAGTAAATATAGATTAAGTAACAGTTCCACAAAGCACTATTTTTGTATTTCCTAACAAGTCTTTTTTCCTGCGAAGGGTTTTGTGCCCATAGGGGCTTTCTGTGCAGAGGCTCTCAATGCTGTTTTATTACTAGGGAGCAGTTATGCACATTAGCTCCAAAGGTACAGGTACATTTATTAAACAAACCAATATGTTAGCAAAAGGAATTTAGATTAGCATACTCTATATCTCAGATAATTTTATTTAGGGTGCTACCACTCAGGGGCCTTGTTGATTTGAGATTTCAGATTGATCTATTTTAGAAGAGAATCAGGAAAAGCCTTTTTTCTAAATCACAGAAAGTAAGAAGAGGTTTATTGTAGCAAACATCAGAAAGACAGATATCATCTTTAAGGTGAGTGCTGGGGCAGCCTTCCGAGAATTCCTGAGGGCTGAGAAGCTGTGCTCAATCAGCGCTTTACCTCATGACTCTGTCATGGGTGGGATCTCGTGAGCTGTCTCCCGGCAGCAACCCACTCCAGTGTTCTTGCCTGGAGAATCCCAGGGATGGCGGAGCCTGGTGGGCTGTCATATACGGGGTCGCACAGAGTTGGACATGACTGAAGTGACTTAGCAGCAGCATAATTTAAACCAGATCTACTGTACAATAAGTATCTCTGACATGAGAATAACATGTTAAATCCATTGTGGCTCAAAATCAAAGCTGAAGTTGAAGGCAATGGATAAAGATGTTATCACATTTTCTTTAGAGGAAATCTATTCCAGTGAACCATTTTGGTAAAAATAGTTTCTCAAGAGGAACTTAATTCTGGAAAGATAATGATCTGTTTTAGATGACTGTAATTTACAATTATGTGTGGTTAACTTCTGAATTGTGAGCATGGGAAGTGTTGCAAGTCTTAGAAAGTTAGTTGATATGTAATTCATGCAATTTATTTCTGAACCTCAGGAGAGCCAAACATTTGGGAAGAGAACCTGGGCCTGTATTTGAAAAAGCCATTCAAAGTGTGTAGGCTCTACATGGGAAAGTACTACTAATATTGTTATCAGTCATAGTAATATAATTTTCCTTTAAAAAAAAAAAAAAGAAAATGGCAAAATGACTTTTACCTCAACCTAGGAGAGCATCCACTTATCTGTGAAGTCTTAAAGGAAGAGATGGCATCACTGACTCAATGGATATGAGTTTGAGCAAGCTCCAGGAGATGGTGAAGGACAGAGAAGCCTAATGTGCTGCAGTCCATGGGGTCACAAAGAGTAGGACATGAATGAGCAACTAAACAACAACAAAAGGAAGAGAATTCTTTCTCTTGCCAAGTACTGATGCCAGGAATGGATTCCAAAGTTTCAGTTTTTAAATGAGGATCCCTCTGTAACCAAGTACAGCAGGGAAAGGCAGAGCATAGTTGAGCCCTTCCACCTAAGAACAGCACCTATGTCTCTTCTATGGAGAAAGCCCCCACTACTCAACAGCCTCAGAGTAAACTTCCCTCTCCTTTTCCCTCCTGGACTGAAGGGATGCTGGTACTACAGGAAGTTAGACATGAAGCCCACGGTTTCTTCAAGCTTCCTTAGAGAGGACTTATCTCGGGCCTTTCAGTGAGGAAAGACTCCACTGGTTGGCTAATAATAAATGAAAAACTATTTTCAGGAGGGAAAACAGAGCTTTTTGTCACAAGTAACCAAATGGCTCCCTGCGGGTAAGTGTGTGGCATGATTTTTTGAGTTATCAACCTCTGCCTCATCTCACTTTCCTATATCCTAGTCCAGATCTTTGCTCTGGGCATCACAGATGCTATAACTTTACCTCTAGGGATCAGAGGTTTTTTTTAAAGCTGTTGATACATGACTTATCTCTCTTATTAGTTATAAAGCTAAAAATCAATTGTTGCCTCTAAAATGCAGAATTAAATGCCATTGATTTGGGGGGCTCAGAAGTGAAAATATAGGATATTTAATAAATTACAGTAAATGGATAGATGAAAGCCTCCAGTATAGCGTACAGTCACTAAAGTATGTATTTAGGGACTCGGAGACATGCCAGCTACACACGGGCTTGTTCTCCATGAACTCTGAGGCCTGAGGAGTGGCAGAAGCTGGAAAGTGATGCACTCATGGGTGGAGTGGGGGGTGTAGAAACCATAGGAATAGCCAAAGGAATTTGCCAACCACGGTGTATGCATTGGACCTTAAGAAATCTGACCCTGGGCAGTGAAGTAAGGTATGTTAGTTGCTCAGTTGTGTCTGACTCTGCGACCCCATGCCTTGCAGCATGCCGGGCTTCTCTGTCCATCACCATCTCCCAGAGTTTGTTCAAACTCATGTCCATTGAATTGGTGATGCCATCCAACCGTCAAGTAAGGTACAAGGGTCACAAATTGAGAGTGAAGTGGTAGGTAAATTGCTTCTTCCATCACGTTAGTGATTTGCAAGACCAGAAATGTTTTTGTGAATTTTGTGTCCTAAAATCAGTGCTAGCCTCTACAGTTGAATTTGAAGCTCTGGATAATAAAGAGCTCATTTTTACAGTGGCCCAGAGGGGAAGGTCCATATCTTCTGTCTTTCCCCTGAAGTGTATGACATGAGTGTTGATGCAGATGGTCATCATTTAATAGACACTGGCGTTTCTGCCAACATCTTGCTACTGGGGCCCTGTTCTCACTGCTCAGTCTCCAGGCATGGACTCCTAAATCTGTCTGTCAAGACCACCCTTTTGAACTTGAATACTATTACCTGTAAAAACCTATGAAATCTGCTTTATCCTGCCAGTGTTACTCAATGGGAGCCCTTCTGTTATCTTGGGTCAGACAGTTCTTCAGTCAAATAGACTCTTTCATTGCTTGACTTGTAACAACCATGATCTCAGCACTAAATGCCAGTAGCAACCTGTCATTATGAGAAGCAAATATACTGTCACATTTTTCAATGTTTGACCTTCATCAAATGCAGTGCCCTGCCTATTTAAACCTCAGTTCATCACCTCTGACCTGCCCTGGCTTCCAACCTTCTGGTGCCACTCTAGATCACTCATTTAGTTCCAGATTTCAAGACTCTCCTATTTTGTAAGGTAAGCTTATATTGTCTCTGTTTTTTTGTCTCTATGTGTTCAGAGGGAAAGTTAACAAAATATTCTGATTTTTTTTTTTTTTTTGCTGAACAATAAATGCATCTAAATAGACCCCATTGGGTAAGATGAAAACTCTAATCAAATGATTTTCCTCTTGCAAAGAGAAAAAAAATGAATAAAATCAGTAAACAAAAATCAACAAAAACAATCATTAGTTCTTTTTTCTATAAACAACTGTTCAAACAGCAATGCTTTCAGTTATAATTGTTTTTAAACCACCTGATGATCTCACTGTGATGAAATTCTTACACACTGAATACAGTCTTCAATTATCTCAGCTGTTTTCCAGTCCTATCAATGCATAGCTTTTAGCAAATGGTTGTTCTGATTCAATTCCGTATAATGATATTTACTCATAATATGACATTTTTCGTCAACTGTCTTAAGACAAAAGTGAGCAATAAACTCATCCCATGTTGGGCTTTGACCGATAACAGCAGAATTATTTGCTTAGTGTATATAATAATTAATATGATTTGAGTTGTAAAGTATGAACATTTTATTCATTTTATTACCTACAGTCTTCCATTGAGAATAGGCACTGTTAATAATTTTATGTGGACTAGTAAATTTTCCATTGTTATTAATAAATATGATTTGTTTTTTAAACCAAAAGATTACAGAAGAAATATTTTATGATTTGGGAATATTTGACTCTAATTAAGTGAATGCTGAAATGAAATGTCATTTTATTTAATTAGAATACACCACTATAAGCTTTAAATTTTATCTGAATAATTTTCAGAAGCACTCTCAGATATTATTGCTTAAGTGATGAAGGTGGTTTTGCCATTTCCAAGTAACTGTAAGTGCTGTTGTTGTCCTACAGGCAGGAAGTGATTTGATTGTCTTACTTCTGCTAATTTTACTTCCAACTTCATTGAGATACAGTGCTGTATGTCAGTTATAAGTTTAAAGAGTACAGCATAGTGATTTTACATAATTATGAAAGAATTATCACAAGAGTGAACATCCATTATTTTACATAGATACGAAATTAAAGAAATAGAAACCATTTTTTCCTTGTGATGAGAACCCTAGGATTTTCCTTTACAGCATACAGCAGTGTTAATTATGCTTACCAGGTTGTACACCTCTAGTACTTATTTATCTTATAACTAGAAGTTTATACCTTTTGATTGCCTTCATCCAATTGCCCTCCCCCATCCCCGCCTCTGGTAACCACAAGTCTGATCTTTTTATAATGTTAGGTTTTAAAGGCTAATTGTGCTACAACACAGTTAGTTCCTGTTACACAACACAGGTATTTGATGTTTCTACGCTTCAAAATGATTTTCCTCACAATAAATCTAGTTATGATCTGTCACCCTACAAAGATACTACATAGTGACTATTTCTCCATGCTGTACATTTCATACCCATTTATTTTGCAGCTGAAACTTTGTACCTTTGAATGTTCCTCACCTCCTCCAGGCCCCTCCCTTGTGTAATCTACCAGCTCTCTGTTATCTACAACTGTTTCTGTTTTGTCTGTTCATTTGTTTTGTTTTTCAGATTCCACATATAACTGAAATCATGCAGTATTTGTCTTTGACTTATTTTGCTTAGCGTAATACTCTCTAGGTCCATCCGTGTTGTCATAAATAGCAAGATTTCATTTTTAGTGGCTGAATAATATTCTGTTATGTGTGTGTGTGTATACACCCCGCACATCTCTACCCATTCTTCTTTTGATGGACACTGAGATTGCTTCCGTATCTTGGCTATTATAAATAATGCTTCAGTGAACATACGGGTGCACATATCTTTTCCAAATTAGTGTTTGTTTTTCTTCAGATAAATACCCAGTGTTTGAATAGCTGGATCATATAATAGTTCTACTAATTTTTTGAGGAGTTTCAATACTGTTTTCCATAGTGCTGCACAAATTACATTCCCACCAAGAGGGCATGAGGACTCCCTTTTCTGCACACTCTTGCCAAAACTTGCTATTTGTTGTCTTTTTGATAACAGCTCTTATGACAGATGTGAGGTGATATCTTCTCTTGGTTTTGATTTGCATTTCCCTGATGATTAATGCTGTTGAGCATCTTTTCATGTGCTTGTTAGGAACCTGTATGTCTCCTTTGAAAAATATATCTATTCTGACCCTCTGCTCATTTTTCAATCAGCTTGTTTTCCTCTTTTGATATCTAGTTGTATTGTTTCTATATGTATTTTGGATATTAACTCCTTATTGGGTATATCATTTACAAATATATTGTCCCATTAAGTAGATTGGCTTTTCATTTTGTTGATAGTTTCCTTTTCTATTTGAAAGCTTTAATCTGATGTAGTTCCATTTATTTATTTTTGCTTTTGTTTCCCTTGCCTGAGGAGACATATTAAAAAACTAAGACCAATGTCAAAGACTTACTGCCTACGTTTTCCTCTAGAAGTTTTATGATTTCAGATCTATACTTAAGTCTTTATTTCATTTTGAATTTGTGCATGGTGTGAGAGAACAGAGTGGTCCCATTTGATTCTTTTGCATATAGCTATCTGATTTTCCCAACAACATTTATTGAAGGAAACTGTCTTTTCCCCACTGTATGTTCTTGCCTCCTTTGTCAAAGGTTAATTACCCATATCAGTGTGGGCTCATTTCTGGGCCCTGTATTCTGTTCCATTGATTTATGTGTCTTTTTTTGTGACCATACCATACTGTTTTAATTACTGTAGTTTTGTGGGATAGTTTAAAATCAAGGTGCATGATACCTCCATCTTTGCTTTTCTTTCTCAAGATTATTTTGACTGTTTAGATTTTCTTTCTTTCTTTTTTTCTTTTTTTTGCTTTTCCATACAAACTTTAAAATTCTAGTTCTGTAAAAAATTCCATTAGTATATTGATTGCATTGGATCTGTATATTGCCTTAGGTAATACGGACATTTTAATAATATTCTTCTAATTCAAGAGCACAGTATATCTTTCCATCTGGGTTGTCATCAATTTTTTATATCAATATCTTATAGCTTTCTGAATACAAAACTTTTACCTCTTTACTTAGATTTATTCCTAGATATTTTAGTCTTTTGATGCAGTGGTAGGTGAGATTGCTTCTTCAATGTCTCTTTCTGAAAGTTTGTTATTAGTATATAGAAATGCAACAGATTTTTGTATAATAATTTTATATCCTGCAACTTTATCAAATTAATTGTGATCTAGTAAATTTGTGGTGCTATCTTTAGTATTTTCTATGCATCACGTCATCTACAAGTAGTGACAGTTTTACTTCTCCCTTTCCAATTTGAATTTCTGTTGTTTTTCTTGTCTTATTGTCTAAGACTTCTAATACTATGTTGAATAAAACTGGTGAGAATAAGCATCCTTTTCTTGTTCCTGATATTAGGGGAAATGCATTTAATTTTTCACTGCTGATTGTGATGTTAGTTGTAGGCTTGTTATATATGGCCTTTATTATGTTATATTTCCTCTATATCTACTTACAGGCTAGTTGTAATACATATGTCTATTTGGTCTAATGTGTCATTTAAGGTCAGTATTTTTTTGTTAAATTGACTTTCTGTCTGTCCATGGATGTCAATGGGGTGTTAAAAATTCCCTGGTATTGTATTACTGTAAATTTCTCCCTTTATGTCTGTTAATATTTGCTTTATATATTTAGGTGGTTTCCCTGGTGGCTCAGTGGTAAAGAATCTGCCTGCTAGTGTAGGAGATGTGTGTTTGATCCCCTGGAGGAGGAAATGGCAACCCACTCCAGTATTCTTGCCTGCGAAATCCCATGGACAGAGGAGCCTGGGGTAACAAAGAGTCAGACATGACTTAGCAAGTAAACAACAACAGTGTTGGATGCATATATATTTACAATTGTTATCTCTTCTTGTTGGATTTATCCCTTTATCTTTATGTAATATCTTTCTTTGTCTCATGTTACAGTCTGTTTTAAAGTCTGTTCTGTATAAATGTTGCTACCCTGGCTTTCTTTTAATTTCCATTTGTGTGAAATACCATTTTCCATCCTCCTCATTTTCCATCTGTGTATTTTTAGATCTAATTTGAGTCTCTTGTAGTGTGTTTATATATGGGTCTTGTTTTTGTATGTATTTAGTCACTCTGTCTTTTGATGGGAATATTTAGTCCACTTATATATAAAGTAATTATTGATAGAGATGTACTTTTTGTCATTTAAATTTTTTCTAGTTTTTCTTTTTCTTCTCTTCTCTTGTGACTTGATGACTACCTTTAGTGTTATATTTGGATTCCTTTTCTTGTACATGTTTCTATTATAGTTTTTCATTTTGTGGCTACCATGAAGTTTATATATAGCAATATATATGTATATATTATATGTATAATATGTATGATTATTTTAGGTTGCTGCTTCCTTAAATTTAGAAGCATTTTAACAACATTGCATTTTTACTACCCCTCAATATTTATCTTTTTGTCTTGTTTATTCCTTAACCACTTAATACGGATACAGATGATTTTACAACTTTTGTCTTTTAACCTTCCTTATAGCTTTATAAGTAGTTGATTTACTTTACATTATATCTGCTCTTACCATGAGATTTTTCCTTTCATAATCTTCATATTTCTCATTGTGGCCTTTTCTTTTCCACTTGGAAAAGTCACTTTATCATTTCTTGTAAAGTTGTTGGTAAAGCTAAACTCTTTTAGTTTTTGCTTGCCCATAAAACTTTTGTACTCTCCCATCAAATCTGAATGAAAGCCTTGCTGGGTAGATTATTCTTGATTGTAGGTTTTCTCCTTTCATCATTTAAGTATATCATGCCAATCCCTTTCTGGCCTGCAGAATTTCTGCTGAAATGTCAGCTGAGAGCCTTACGGGAATTGCCTCATATATAATTTGTTCTTTTCCCTGTGATGCTTTTAATATTCTCTCTTTATTTTTCATTTTTGTCATTTTAATTACCACGTGCCCCAGTTGTGGCACTGTCCTCTTGCTCCTTGGGGAGAACCTCTGTAATCTTAATTATTGTCCTGTTTGTGGGTCACCCACCTGGGATTATGGTTCTTGACTATACATCGTCTCTACCCCTCCTACCCATCTTGTTGTTGTTACTTTTTTATATCTTTAGTTGTAGAAGATTTTTTTTTCCTAGTATTCCAATCTTTCTCATCAATGTTAGTAGTAAATTTGGTGTGTCCATGAAAGGAGATGAGCTCAGGGTTTTCCTATCCTGCCATCTTGACCACTCTTCCTCTGCTCATTTGAATTACTAATAAGGATCAAAAATTGGACATTTGGAAGCAAACTGAAATAACTGTTTTTGCAAAATCAGGAGATGGAATATACTCTATTGCAACTTTAATTATCTCAGTATTAACTCAGTAACTAAAATTTTTATATTCAGTTTATATACACACATAGGCTTGACTTTTAAAATTACCTAATTTATCTATTAATGAGTTATTTGGTAAGTTTTGATAGTGCAAAGTGTGCTGCCTTATTTACTCAGAATTTACCATAAGATCTATTTGGAAAAACAGTAGTTTTTCATCTTGTAATGGCTAATGTCATATAAAATTAAAATTGCTTTTGATAAGTTTTCTATAAGAAGTTTGATTGTTGTTGGTGTTCTTGAACCCTGTGTCTATGAAATTGAACAGCAGGTTTTATTTTAATGACTCTGCTGTTTGACATTCATTTCAATATAGCCACATTTTTGAACTTGACTATAGAAAAATAGCATACTGCCTGAAAGGGACATCTCCATTGATTAAATATGTAGAATTAGCGTATTTCTCTTTGACTTTAGATGCAGGAAAGATCAAAATAAGTGGAATATTTGATTAGCTTTGAAGGACTAATACAGGGTCACAGATGCAGTGTACCTATGTAAATCATATGGGCAATGGACCAGTTGAAACTAGCCTCTTTAAATCATAAGGTTGCCTAGCTACCCAATGCCAAAGATCTCTGGAAGCACATATGAAACATGCTTATGCCAATCAGATCATTGATGTACCATATGATAGTTACTGGACAACAAGGAAGACTAAAATGATAAAATCTTTCATGGGTAACTAATATGTGAATATGTAGGTATTAATAACTGATAATTTAAGAGGGATTGTGTTCAGTTTTTATGACCAATGTATGCAGTATTTCTACTATTTCCACCTAATAGTTTTGTTGACCCTATCTAAAAGTTTATGCCAACTAAATATCTGAATCCTGAGGTGTATTCCATTGGAAAGGACCACTCAATCTCAGTACTACTGGCATTTTGGGCCAGAGAATTCTTTATGGCTAGGAAATGTCCTATGCATGATGTCCTATGAACGTTCAATGACATTCTTGGTATCTACACACTAGATGCCAATAGCACCTTCCTTCTCCCTACCCACCCCCTCCACCAGTTGTAATAATCAAATGTTTCCAGACATTACCAAATGTCTCCTACGAAGAAAAGTTATCCTAGTTAGAATCACTACTAAAGTATAAGAAGGGAAGAAGTCATCTCTCTTATCTCATTCTTTTAATCCTCTTGGAAGAGGCTTCCTCATTATTACTTGGCACTCTACGTAATTATTAAGAAGGTCATAGTCCATATTTCTGTTTTTAAAAAAAGACAGCTATATTTTGCTCAGAAGCCAAAATTTTCATCTTAGGACAATGTTTTTTTTTTTTCTTTTTTTAATTTAAAAATTGTCTCAATTGGTTTTATGCAAGAACTAAATTTTCCAAGAAGTACCTCAGAGTACCCGAGTACTCAGAGTGCCTCAGAGTACCTCAAGAAGTACCTGCATAGTAACAATGGATCGGTGCTCAAAAATTTAGCTGCTTAGATGCAAAACAGGGACATTTGGAAGCAGATATGTGTGTGTAATAGGGATACATGGGACTAAAAATTCTTTTCTTTTGTAATACAACGTGAACAGCTATTCATCACTTTCTTTTTTTAGCTTTTGATGTGTATATCAGATAGGAATGTGTTTGTTGCAGGTCACAGATAGCCATCTATTGTCTAAAGTTGAGAGCAATACTGGCATTGGGTCAGTTCAATACATTAGAATGTATGGCTGTCAGAATCTCTGTTGTGGCTCATCTCTGTTCTAAGGGTGTAATATTGGCTTCCTTTCAAGACAAGCACTCTCATCATGCTTGTGAGATAATTACAGTTTAAGGTTTAGGTCTTAAGTTTTTTTAATTTTAGATGCAGAAAGGAAGACAGCATTTCTGTATCAGAAGGTAGGGTCTATCTTATCCAAACTGCTTGAGTCTTAATGGATAGGAGGGTTTAGGGATGCTGACCCTTGGTTGCAGTTAAAAATATCTAGGTAATTTACTGTCAGCCCTCCCTATCTGTGGTTCCTCCCCAACCAGGGTTCCTCTGCATCCATGGATTCAACTCTAGTATATTTATTATTTTAAAAAGTCTGCATAAAAGTGAGTCTGTGCAACTTAAACCTATGTTGGTCAAGTGTCTATTGTACCTAGTTGGTTAGAAGAGAGCTGAGTGGTTTTTGAGGATGAAAATAACAGATGACCATTTCTACATAGTGTCCAATCTCACTAAAAACAAAGCCATTGACAGAAGGAATCACATCTTATATTTCATTGTACTTCCCTTGGTCCTTTGTGCTCAACAGACATACAATGTAAAATTTGTAGGCTAAAAAAGAGCTTGGAAGTCATACTTAGTATTCTTACAAAGAGATCAAAGCATTTTTTAATGTTTAAAACACACAAAATTTTCAGAATTTCCATGGAACAAGAGTAATAGAGAAGGTATGCTATCTTATTTTAAAGTAGTAATCATTCAAATGATTTACTTGTGGTCATGTTGTTGTTGTTTAGTTGCTAAGTTGTGTTCAACTCTTGTGACCCCATGGACTATAGTCTGCCAGGCTCCTCTGTCTATGGGATTTCCTAGGCAAGAATATTGAAGTGAGTTGCCAATTCCTTCTCTGGTGAATCTTCCCAACCCAGGTATCGAACTTGCGTCTCCTGCATTACAGCGGATTCTTTACCACTCAGCCACCCAGAAAGTCCACAACCTGTGGTCAGAGTTAGTAAGATAATAAATTTTCCACTTACATATTTTGTTTCAGAGAGAAGGCAGGTCAAACTAATTTCTAAGTGAGGGAAGAGAATACAGATATATATTATTAGTGCTGAGAATTTCTTTCAGTAACGAAGTAGAGTTTTCCTCTCTAATGTAAACTAAGGAGGTTTAATGAATATCTGGGTTCTAAGATAACAAAGATCTAGATATCTACAATCAAATAAATATAAAACTTATTTACATCATGTTTAGGGATTAATCTATGTAAGAAAATTGGACTGCACATTTCCTAAGCTTAACTTCATATTCAATTAGGTGTTTGGAAGCTATATTATTTTCGATATCACTTATGAAAAAGGAAACAAAACCAAACTCCAAAAAAGGCAATTAATGTATCATCAATATGAGTCCTGGTTTTTATCAATACCACACTTCATTCACCCCAAAGAATGATAGCATGGTGCCCCCATTGTGCTTTCTAATGATGCTTCTCTGTATGAGAAAAATGTGATTGTCATTTCACAAAACAGAGAGCACATTAGGTTAGATGAGGTCTTCTATTTCCACATTTTTGGCAAGAGCACTCACACAATGTGTTTAGTTTTAAAAACACAATTATTTCTTCTAGTGTAATGAAGGTGATATTTAAAGTAGTACTGAAATCTTTAAGTTTTTTATTTATGGAAAAACAGCATAATTCTAAATTGCTTATGTAAATATGTTTAGATGCACTCTGTACACATTTTTAAATGTGATTCATTGCAAACAATACAGTTAATTTGTTGCCAACTCAAATAACAATAAATTTGATTTTGTAATATTTCAAAAAGATCCCTTTTTCAGGTTGGAGATGATTACATGTTTATGACTTGGAGCAGGTACCAATTTTCATAGATAATTTAAAGAATAAAAATCTATTATAAATGTTAGTAGGAAGAATTGTAGAAGTACCTTTGATGTATTTTAAGTAAGTTTTATTTTTCGTTGTTGAATAAGGATATTCAGATCTGCTCTTTCACTGTAATTGTTGTTAATTATCTGGGAAAACATTATTGACAGGAATTATTGCTGTATTAAGCTTGGGTTTCTAGTTTGAGTGATGCAGGTAACCAGTAAAAGAATTCACACATGCCATGGTGTTTACCTGCGAGACAGAGTTGATGAACCTGGGGTGTTTAGTGCATGGGGAAATGTTCTGCTGATGGTTAGCCAGATATTTATAAATTCCTAAGTGATATCTTCCTTGTGTACTTTCTTAAAACATGGTCGAATAAAGGAGACCTTATTGTTTGAAGTGTCTGCTACTTATGAAAGTTGCAAGGTATCTAACTTCTTTAATCCTTAACTTCCTAATCTGTAAAATCAAAATAGTGATAGCTATTTATAGAATTATTTGGGAATCATATGAGAAAAGGGATGTGAAAAAGCCGGTACAAGGTATAGGAGCCTGGAGCCTGGAGGCCCAATGGTCCCCCCTCTTCCCCCAAATTCCAGTGTCCCATCTTCTTAGGTAACTTCCAGCTTCTGGTTCTCTGTTGCTCCTCTCAGCCTGAACCTGCAGCTACTCAAAATGACCTCTTCCTGGAGACGTCTCTGGTTCTACCTTGACCAAAATTTCAATGAATGGTGTTTAACTTTCTGAGTAGATTCATAGACATCATTATATTCCCAAACCAACGTGGGGAGGGGGAATCTTGTTATTATACAATATACCCGAATTAGGAGAACAAATATCCTCACAATGTGACCATCCCTCAACTTACACTTTCCTCACAACCTTACCTTTTCCACTGGCTTTCTAGGAAAGAATGTCTTTAACTTAAATTCAGATGTAAAGATGTATTTGTGTGTGTGGAGGAGGGGGAATTGGTGATATATAAATTTAGGCTATTTCTTGAAAGACAGCCACTCTAGTTGAATCTCTTAGTTCCCCAAAAGAAGGGTGGTGTGGGTACAGAGCCAGGATATAGGGTTCACAACTTTGGCAATGGTTGTGTAATTTCTACAAATCCTAATGTTCTATATTTTCTGTGACTAGTTCATAAGAGTATTCCTGTCTTTCTCTGATATAATTGCAACAATAACCAGAAAGTTGGTATAAAAGTTGTTCACTAATGGACCACAAAGGGAAAAAACTGCTACTACTTACCATTTGAAAATAATCATCAGCAAGGAAGTATAAATGAAATAGCTACTTACTATAGTTTCAATAGTTAATTAGTCATAGATTTTAGCAAAAGGTAGTCAGACTAAATTAGTGGCTAATTGAATTTTCAGTTGTCACAGAAATTTGAAATAAAGTAGTATTCATTGCTTAATGACAAGTGATCTAATAAAATGCAATACTTATTTTTAAGAGTTTCTAAATGTAAAATAAAGGAAATAGGTGAAAGTATTTGAACTCAAAGAATCTCTTCCTAGATACTGAAGGCTATTGTTTTCAGTGCATTTAGAAACAAATCTGATTTTTCTAACTACTAAATATGGTTGTCCCATGCTAATAACAACTCTGTATGTTTCATGGAAAACTCCATAAAAGAAAAATCAGAAATTTTACATGCATCTTGACAAGACTCTGTGCATAGTAATTCCATAAAAGACAGGGCTAAAAAGAATCCTAAAAGGATCTTCCACCCCACTTCCCTCGTATCTGGGACCCTATGAGGCATCAACAGAAAAGGATTCATATTTGCCAGTTAAATGTGAGCCAAGAGGCCCATATATATGTATATTAGATACTATAGATATGTATATTAAATATTGTATGTATGTGTATTAGATACTGTGTGTGTATGTGTATATATATATAAAATAAAACTCAAACAAACAAAAGAAATAAAGTAGAACACTAGGGGAACACTAATAATGAGAAGAAATAAAGCACTTGAGAGACTAATGTAAAACATTACACTTTCAAATAATAAAAAGGCAGTAGCATCTCCTGGGACTGCATAAAACAGGATTCTGACCTATTGTTTGTTGACAATGAAACTAAGAACAAAAGAGAAGGTGCACATAAATGTTCCAAGTTTGCTCCGAACGAAAATATCCTCTTAAAAGGATAAAAACAAACAAGCAAGCTGGAGAAGAAAATATACTAGAATATTTCACTTCAGATTCTCTAAAGAGATTATTTCTAGTCTTATTGGAAAATAGGTGAGTAAGCTGAATATAAGGCTGAACATCTTCAGATTCTTGAAAAATTATACTAGGAAGAAGAGCTAAATCCTTTCCTCTCTAGCTGTTCCATCTTCTGATAGAACGCTCAGTCTGTCCATTAATGGACTAGAGGTGGGGCAAGGCTGAAGTGAAGAATATCAGTAAGACGCTGTTATGACAGTTCAGACAAGAGATAATGAGCACCTTGGATACAGTCATGTCGGTGAAAAGAAGGAAGGTGAGGGCATGGACTGCAAGACTATTTAGAAAGCTAAATCATCTGGATTTGCTGAGTAAATGGGGAGGAAACCAAAACAAAAAACAAAAAGGAAAGAGTTTAAGCATGGCACTCAGATTTCTGGTTTGAATAAGAATGGATTGTAGCCTATGAGAACTGACTTGCCAATATTCAGCATCTTACAATGTGCAACTGGTGTGTAACGTTGACCCAATACCTTTGCGCAGTGAGCACTAGGGATATCAGGTGATGTTTTCTTATTTGATCTCCTTGGCCTATTTGATACATCCCCCGTGAATAATACCTTCCCTAGGGCTCACTAATGTCCAAATTATTTCAATCAAGAGAGAGCTCCAGGGGGTAGGGAAGGGTAAATAGGTGAAACACAGGATTTTTAGGCAGTGTAACTAATAATGATACTATATTGCTGGATCCATGTTACATATTTGTTCAAATACATACAATGCACACTAACAAAAGAGAACCTTAAACTATGAACTTTGGGTAATAATGATGTGTCATTATAGGTTCATAAGGTGTCACAAATGTACCACTCTGAGAGGAATGTTGGCAGTAGGGGAGGCTATGGATGTGTTGTGGGCACAGGGTATATGGGAAGCCTCTGTACCTTCCACTCAATTTTGCTGTTAATCCGAAACTGCTTTAAAGGTAAAATCTAATTGAAAAAAGACAGTTATAAAGTAGATATCCACAAATCTAACGTCTTAGACCTAAGTTAAGGGGTGGGATGAAAGGGAATGGTATAAAGTCAGAAATAAGTTGTGGTATACGCTGGGGTACTGTAATGACTGAAGCTACACATTCTGTTTAAGGATCAGGAAAAAAAAAAACAGAAAAGTTTTAGGAAAAGAATCCCAGAAAGAAACTGAATAGCATAAAAAATTATCAGTATAAATATAAGATCTGCAACTACTACGCAGAAGCAACCCTAATTCCTATGTTGCAGAAAAACTTGAGCACATGCACGCTAACTGCTCTCTTTCAGGGGTTTTAGGTTATTTTTTTGAAATACTCTCTCAGCGCCTCTAACGTATCACACACTGACTGAAGCATGTATCTGAGGTGCAAGCCTCCTGCTTTGAATCCTCCTGGAATAATCTCTAGGAATTGAAACACAATGCATCCAACACACTTTTAATTGAACACCTGTTATGTTCCAGACACTGTTATGTTCTAGAACCTGTTATGTTCTAGGTGGTGGGGACTCAGTAAAGTTCAGTCGCTCAGTCTTGTCCGACTCTTTGCGACCCCATGAATCGCAGCACGCCAGGCCTCCCTGTCCATCACCAACTCCCGGAGTCCACCCAAACCCATGTCCATCGAGTCGGTGATGCCATCCAGCCATCTCATCCTGTCTTCCCCTTCTCCTCCTGCCCCCAATCCTTCCTAGCATTAGGGTCTTTTCCAATGAGTCAACTCTTCGCATGAGGTGGCCAAAGGATTGGAGTTTCAGCTTCAACATCAGTCCTTCCAATGAACACCCAGGACTGATCTCCTTTAGGATGGACTGATTGGATCTCCTTGCAGTCCAAGGGACTCTTAAGAGTCTTCTCCAACACCACAGTTCGAAAGCATCAATTCTTCAGTGCTCAGCTTTCTTCACCGTCCAACTGTCACATCCATACATGACCACTGGAAAAACCATAGCCTTGACTAAATGGACCTTTGTTGGCAAAGTACTATCTTTGCTTTTTAATATGCTGTCTAGGTTGGTCATATCTTTCCTTCCAAGGAGTAAGTGCCTTTTAATTTCATGGCTGCAAGCACCATCTGCCGTGATTTTGGAGCCCAGAAAAATAAAGTCTAACACTGTTTCCACTGTTTCCCCATCTATCTGCCATGAAGTGATGGGACTGGATGCCATGATCTTAGTTTTCTGAACGTTGAGCTTTAAGCCAACTTTTTCACTCTCCTCTTTCACTTTCATCAAGAGACTCTTTAGTTCTTCTTCACTTTCTGCCATAAGGGTGGTGTCATCTGCATATCTGAGGTTATTGATATTTCTCCCCGCAATCTTGATTCCAGCTCGTGTTTCTTCCAGCCCAGCATTTCTCATGATGTACTCTGCATACAAGTTAAATAAGCAGGGTGACAATACACAGCCTTGACGTACTCCTTTTCCTATTTGGAACCAGTCTGTTGTTCCATGTCCAGTTCTAACTGTTGCTTCCTGATCTGCATACAGGTTTCTCAAGAGGCAGATCAGGTGGTCTGGTATTCCCATCTCTTTCAGAATTTTCCACAGTTTATTGTGATCCACACAGTCAAAGGCTTTGGCATAGTCAGTAAAGCAGAAATAGATGTTTTCCTGGAACTCTCTTGCTTTTTCAGTGATCCACCGGATGTTGGCAATTTGATCTCTGGTTCCTCTGCCTTTTCTAAAACCAGCTTGAACATCTGGAAGTTCACCGTTGACATATTGCTGAAGCCTGGCTTGGAGAATTTTGAGCATAACTTTACTAGTGTGTGAGATGAGTGCAATAGTGCGATAGTTTGAGCATTCTTTGGCATTGCCTTTCTTTGGAATTGGAATGAAAACTGACCTTTTCCAGTCCTGTGGCCACTGCTGAGTTTTCCATATTTGCTGACATATTGAGTGCAGCACTTTCACAGTGTCATCTTTCAGGATTTGAAATAGCTCAACTGGAATTCCATAACCTGCACTAGCTTTGGTCATAGTGATGCTTCCTAAGGCCCACTTGACTTCACATTCCAGGATGTCTAGCTCTTATATACTAGTAAACAAAATAAAAATGTTTAGTTTCTTGGAGTTTGCATTCAGGTTAAGAGAAAATACAAACATATTACTAGCTAAGATTATATTTGTTGTTGTTTAGTTGCTAAGTTGTGTCCAACTCTTTTGTGCCTCCATGCACTGTAGTCTGCAAAGCTACTCTGGGGGATTCTCCAGGCAAGAATACTGGAGTGGGTTGCCATTTCCTTCTCCAGGGGATCTTCCTGACTCAGGGATTGAACCCATGTCTCCTGCTTGGCAAGCAGATTCTTTATCACAGGGCCACCTGGGAAACCCAAGATTACAGTACATATGAGCTATGAATAATAAAGAAGCAGGAGAAGCAGCAGAGAGTGAGAGGGAGGGAGATGATTGCTCTTTGCCATTGGGTGGTGAGGAGACTTTAGTGAATGAAGGAGTTTTGTGTGTACTGGGAGGAAAAGGACTTCAGGTATAAGGAGGAGCAGGAAATGTTTGGTAGGTCAGAAAATATCAAGGAGGCCAGAGTGGCTGAAATAGAGTGGAGGTCAGATCATCTAGTACCTTGTAGAACTACATTATCTTTTACTGCAGAGCACACACACTAAAATCAGGTGGTTTAATGCAGTAATCAGTATTTCTCAGACTTTGGTGGGTTCACTGGGCAGTTCTTCTACTGCTCTTGCCTGGGCTCCCTCAAGAGCTGAAGTCATCTGGCAGCTCTCTTGGAGCTTATGGTCTAGGATGTCCTTAGGAGACATGGTTTTCCACATTAGCCTTCTTCACATGGTGGCAGAAGTGTTCCAAGGGGGTAAGAGTGGGAGGTTTAGACCTCTAGATCCAAGTTCAGAGCTTGTTCAGAGTCCCTTCTGACACATTCTAATGATCAAAGGAAGTTCCCAGGCCAGCCCAGATTCAGGGAGTGGGGAAGGAGACTGCCATTTCATGAGATGAGGAGCAAAGCATCTGCAGCTATTGAAACACCACCTCACAGGCGGTGGCTCAGACGGTAAAGAATCTGCCTGCCATGCAGGAGACCTGGGTTCAACCCCTGGGTTGGGAAGATCCCCTGTAGAAGGGAATGGCAACCCACTCCAGTATTCTTGCCTGGAGAATTCCTTGGACAGAGGAGCCTGGCAGGCTACAGTCCGTTGGTTCGCAGAGCTGGAAATGACTTGAGCAACTATCACTTTCACTTTTACAGGCTGTAGAAAAGGTTTAGAACTGCTTTGCAAGTGTCTTGAGAAGTGATGGGAGGGTTCTGAGTGGAGATGTCATCTGAACCGACTTGTTTTTCAAAGATAACACTAGCTTCATATGCAGAACAAATAAAAGACCACTTAGTAGGCTAATGTTGAAGAGCATCACTCTACCAGTTATTAATATTAAACCTACATAAAGGCTTCCCTGATAGCTCAGTTGGTAAAGAATCTGCCTGCAATATAGGAGACTCTGGTTCAACTCCTGGGTTGAGAAGATGCCCTGGACAAGGGATAGGGTACCCACCCCAGTATTCTTGAGCTTTCCTTGTGGCTCAGCTGGTAAAGAATCTGCCTGCAATGCAGGAGACACTGGCTCAATTCCTGGGTTAGAGGAGATGTGCTGGACAAGGGATAGGCTACCCACCCCAATATTCTTGGGTTTTCCTTTTGGCTCAGCTAGTAAAGAATCTGCCTGCAATGAGGGAAACGTGAGTTCAGTCCCTGGGTTGGGAAGATGCCCTGGAGAAGGGAAACCCACTTCAGTACTCTGGCCTGGAGAATTCCATGGACTGTGTAGTCCACGGGATCGCAAAAAGTCAGACATGACTGAGTGACTTTAACTTTCACTTTTCAAACCTGCAGGAAAAAGCTGACAGCTTTTAATAGAGCTGTTGTAGTCATATTTCATGGGTTTCCTCTTGGTTCAACTTTCTGAAAAGTAGTGAAAATCAGGACATAAAATTAAAGTTTTCTTTTCCAGAAAAGGCAATGTCCTTTATGTGCTACATTTTTACTTTCATTTATCTTTAGTTCAATTTAGTTTTCAACATTCAAAAATCATGAGCTTTTACATAAAGTCTATTTCTGGCTTCTCTTGAAAAAATAAGTATAGAAATTACATTAAATCCTCCATGCTGCACAGAGACTTTGAGACAGTCATGATATTCTTGTTTTAAATGACAAACAAGACATTTACGTCTTTTCCCAAAGAACTCTGAGCACTACAACAATACTCTGGAGTGGAAACAGCCGTTTACATTGTCAACTGTAGGAATTCTTGCAGTCCTGTGCACATTTCATAGATGTCCTTATATTATGTATGCTAAACCCGTGTGTAGATTCTAAGTTAAACCTTGCTTTCATCTTCTGATTTTGTCTTCATTTTTGTTGTTCTCATTACGTAGTCTTCCATACTGTAAGTACAGGTGAGAAGGCTGTATATGGAACAAATTTAAGTAAAAGAATGAATAAAAGAAGGCCAGAAGGAATGTTGGTTAGGAGAGGAGAGAGGACCAAGTTTGAGAATTTCCACTGCCCCAAGAGGAAAATCTTAGAGCTTAAAGGCATTTGATGATTATCTACTTCAGTTTCCTCTTTAATAGTCAAGAAAATGAGCCTTGCAAATGCCCCATCCTGGAGGCCTGTGGGCAAAATGCAGCCTGCAGATAAATTATATTTTTCCTTCAATGCATTTTATTATTAGTTAAAGTTGGCTTTGCCATTCAAAAATCGGGAGCTTTCACATCAATCTGTATTTCTGGATTCTCGTGGAGAATCATATTTATCTTATAATCCTGGATTTTTCACAGCCTTCCCTACCAAGCCTGCTTCAGTCATTTCCAATCCTACTTGAACTTTGGTGACATTTTACTGTAGCCTCTGGGTGACACAAAACTTAATGGCAGAGACAAGGCCAGAGGTAAGCTCTAAACCCTTGTTCCTTCTGATTTATTCTTCTTGCCTTTCTTTGTGATTCCAGTTTTACTGATTTTTTTTTTCAGACAATAAATATCCAATAAATTCTATTTTCTTATCCAAATTGGATAAAGATACTTGTGGATATTGCATCTTAATAAAGCCACCCCACCCCGTTTAATTAAAAAAAAGTCTATAACTCACTCAGCAATAGGCATGCCATTTTAGAGTCAGGATCTTAAGGGATCATCAGCAGATAGTGAAAGGGCAGAGTGATTCCTTCCATACTGAGGTGCATGGTGAGAGTGACTCCAGCTGAAAAGAGGTCATTAAGAAACTCCTGATAACCATATCTTGTACCTTCTCACTTCAGAGTCTACTCACTAGAAAGCATCATGTATTATAGCCTTTTATTTATATGCTATAAAAAATTTGCCTTCTATGTGTCAAGTGAGGCATACAGTGAAATAAGATTTCCATTGCCAGACAACAAATTAAACCAAAAACTATCCATACAGAGTCTTACTCAGCTTCTAGAAATATGCATTAGATACATTCAAGTTGGTAAATTCAGCTAAAGTAGTGTATTCATGACAGCATTCATTGTTAACTTTGTCTTTTCTGAAAAACAGACCAAATCCTATAATACGGTTTCACATAATATCCTTAGATATATTTATGTAGAATGCTTGCTGCTTTTTGAAAACTTTTTTTTCAACTAAATGTTTATTTATCCTCACCATAACCACTGTGCATGTCACAGGATGGTTTATAATTAATAGCTTCGTGGCTTTGACTGGGGCTTTTTAAAGAAAACAACCCAAGGAGCTACTTCAGATATCATGGACAGGGAATGTGCAAAATAGCACATCCCATACATTGTAACTGATGTAATTAATGGCCTATTTCTGTACATTTCACATTTGTATGACGTGATCAGCATACCTCCATACTCTCAGCAGAACGATTATCTCCAGATTTTTCCAGAAAAGTCACTAGGTAGTACTTTAAAACCATTAAAGCCATATTATTGACTGAAGAGAATAGCAAGTTCTGTAATAAAAGTGAGGATTCTGGCCAAAATATTTGTCAGTTCATTGAAATTCATATCCCTGTAAATGATGGAGTTAAAACATTCATCTTTGACTGTCTTACTATAATTGAAGGCACTAACAGTTTATAAGCATCATTCTCTGAGGATGTCTAAGATGCATTTAGATAATTACTTTTTGCTTTACATCTTATTTGGCATATAATCAAACTATATTACCCTGGAGACCTTATCCTGAAGCTTTCTATGGCTATATTCACTGTCCTGCTAAGTATGAAGCTTATAGACTTCTGTCCTCTGTCCCTTCCTCTAAGTTACTGGTTATTAAATTGATTTATATCTGATTAGTAAGATCATATCCTTATTATAAGTCTTCCAATAAATTCTAGACAATTTTGGACTGCATGGAAGTGCCCAGGAGTATAAATAAAGGTAAATGAGATCAAATTCCTTCAAAGGAAGATGCTTGTGTTCCTCTGTGTATTAAAATCTTCTGCATCTGCCTTTTAAATCTGGCCTCCATTAAACTCCCAGGGACGGTGGAGCCTGGTGGGCTGCCGTCTATGGGGTCGCACAGAGTCGGACACGACTGAGGTGACTTAGCAGCAGCCATTAAACTCTGTTCCTGCCAAACTGGCCCACCAGAAGGGTCTGTTCATGCCTTCAGCTTTCCTGCTTTCTTATTCTATCTGAATCACCAGTCCTATCTTCACCATCAACTTTTACTCAGCTTTTGGGACTTGGCTTCCTCACATCTTGGTTATAAGATCTGCTTTTGGAAAAATCGAGCTTATGTCTCCAGAGTCTATTCCAGGCCCTGAGCCAAGCCCTGAGGCTCTGAGGATGGCAGCACCTGGTCACTGTTCTCAGGGCACTGCCGTCTGATGGGAGAGACTGTGGCCACACTGCACATCCAGTACTTTGACAGAGGAATCCCCAGAGGGCTATGTGTGCTCAGAGAGGGACACTGACTCCAAAGATGAGGCAAATGGAAATACGGCTGGATCATCAGAGGTCACCCGAGGAAGAGGAACGTAGAGAAAGATGATCATAGCAGACCATGGGGAGAGGGCAGAGGCTCAGAGAAATGAGGATAGGATACTCCTGGGCTGGTCTAGATCCTGAAGTGGGAGGGAACAGTGATGGGAGATGCAGCCAGAGAGGTGAGCTGGGGAAGATTTTAAGTGTCCCATCTCATATGTGAAGGAGTTTGAATTTTATATTGAGTTATCAGGAAGCACAGAACTGACAAGAAAGATCATCCCTAAGGTTTCTTACAGTTTTGAAGACCTTAATTCTCTGACCCCAACTCTCTTCTACTTAACACACTTGCCCAAAACTAACTTGAGTGGCATAGTGTCCTTATTTATGTCATATCCTTTATAATGGGCTTTGCATGTTGTAGGTGATTAAAAATAACTTATCAGTTTTATTTTATTTTACAATTATACTCTAAGAGGCAGAAACTATATCTTATATGCAGTTTTATCCACACAATGCCCAGTACTATAAATATTAAATAAGTGAATGAAAGATACAGGCGGGGCCCCAGCCTGAATCTATGTCATCTTCCTTTCAGTAGTCCCAAGGTTTAAGAGGGCTTCCCTGGTGGCTCAGAATGTAAAATAATTCTCTTGTAATGCAAGTGATCCAGGTTTGATCCCTGGGTTGGGAAGATTCCCTGGAGAAGGAAATGGCAACCCACTCCAGTACTCTTGCCTGAAGAATCCCACGGACAGAGGAGCCTGGCAGGTTATAGTCCATGGGGTTGTAAAGAGTCCGACACAACTGAGTGACTATCCACAATGATGAAGGTTTAAAAGCCTAAATGAAAATATGTTTCCTTTACTTTTTGCTGCTAAAAATATTGGCTGAAGGCTTGGAGGTCCCAGGACTGGGACATACAACATTGACTGTGACAGTTACAGTCACTGTCCTCGTGGATTTTTTATTCTGCATTTTCCCTTGCCTCTCTGCCCTTATCCATGTAATTACCAGGGTTCAGCAAAATTAGACACCCCTCCAACATAAATCTCCATAAATGGAAAAGGAAATGACAACCCACTCCAGTATTCTTGACTGGAAAATCCCATGGACAGAGGAACCTGGTGGGGTCCATGGGGTTGCAAAAGAGTTGGACATGACATACGACTTAGCGACTAAACAAACTCACATAAATCATGGGAAATAATTCAACAGGATCTGGAGCCCTGCTTGGAATTAAATTGTTCTTTATATTTCTGTTTTATTGTTGCTTCCAAATATTTTGGTGTAGTGGAAAGATCATGGAATGACATGTCAAACACACTGGATTTGAATTTTCATTCTGCCATTAATACATGTATAATTTTTGCACAGTCTACCTTTTCTAATCTTGTTTATCCAACAGAAAAACTGAGCTCACTAGGACAACACATGCTATTTGTTCGACGCACAGTTGATGCCAGTTTCCCATTCTTCTGTTTGTTTTTTTTTTATAAGGACATTGATTTCATCATGAAGCAGAGTGATGAGAACAGCTTACAGTAAAGCATTTGAGGTTCTCCTGGTGTCAGATGTCAGAGTGGCACAAAATCATTTTAGGCCTATTCCACATGAGGACAACAGTGGGAAGATGCCAGACCAGTCAAAGCAAATGGATAATAAGAACAGAAGTTTTATGTCTTATCAATGTGCATATTAAATGTCTTATAATAACCGCAAGAGGCTGATAGCATTCATCTCCATTTCACACATGAGAAACATGAGGCTCAGAGAAGCAAACTTGCCCAAAAGTAGTGCATAAGCTGAGATTTGACTCAAAGTAAATTCACCATCAAACGATCAAGCCTTTTCTTCCAAGCTACAACATATGGACACTGTCAATTATGAAAAAAGTAAAGTACTGCTGTCCAAGTTCTGGCCTACCACTGATTGTAAGATCTGAAAGGCAGAGACCTATTTTTAAAAGTCTAAGAAAAATATCAGAAAAAGTGTGCCATTACAGCTATATTCAGAAGCATAAGTCATTAATTTTGTGTGTGTTGGTTAAGTTCTAGCCAAGAAATCTTACTGAACAGTTGGGCTGAAAGGCATTGAGCAGAGCAGTAACTCCATCAAAATGTTCCCCTGGACACTTGATACACTTCTCTAGAAACATTGGGATAATGTGTATTACAAAAAATTTCCATTCTTGTGTGTTTATGTATAATACATGACATGTAATATATGTAGATTCAGACTATTAGCTTTCATAATTGTCTCTCCTGATTTCACCTGCTGATGATATAAAGCTGAGATGGAGCCCATTCTTTACCAAATTATAGAGTAAATGAAATCAAGATTTAGGGTGCCATTAGTTTTTAGGGCCCCTGGTCACCTCCTGATGATGTCTCTTCTTTCCTTGTACCCTGGATTTCAGGTTCTACCATGTTTCTCTGTCTGCCCTCTGTGTCAGCTTGTGCTTTAACCTGGTCTGGAATTGCCCTGACTGATCAGTAAGAAGTGAGATTAATTCACTCTACAGTTATTGTTAATAACAGCAAAAAAAAAAAAAAGTGTTTCTTTCCAAGCACACATACATGCTCAGGCCCTCATTCATGGCCAGCTCTTTGCGACTCCATGGACTGTACTCTGCCAAGCTCCTCTGTCCATGGGACTTTTCCAGGCAAGTATACTGGAGTGGGTTGCCATTTCCTCCTCCAGGGTTCAAACCTGCATTAGAGACAGGTTCCTTTACCACTGAACTACCTGGGAAGCCCCTCTTCTAAGCATGCTTGTAACCAATGGAGAAAAATTGTGGAGGAGTGAGAGCTGGTACATTAGACATAACATGAGGTTCTGGTGTCATTAGAAGTAAAGGCATGTTTGGATAGGTAGTAGAATATCCCATGAGCAATTACCCTATTATAAAGGAAGAGACGAGGTAGAAATTACTGACGGAATTTTACTAACTTTGTGTGGGAAGAGAGGTGAAGAAACGGAGATTTGTAAAGGTGCACAAAGAGTGGATTGATCTCATTGTTCTCAAGTCCTAAGGAAAAAAATGCACATTTTTAACAGCAAATAGGTATAAACATAAATTTTGCGATAGCAATGTTTGTGTCTCTTTTAAAAGAGTGTGTGTGTGTGTGTGTGTGTGTGTGTGTGCACGCACATGCGCACTCACTCAGTTGTGTCTGACTCTTTGTGACCCTGTGTACTGTAGTCCGCCAGTCTCCTCTGTCCATGGAATTGTCCAAACAAGAGTACCAGAGTGGGTTGCCGTTTCCTCCTTCAGGGGATCTTCCTAACCCAGGGGTCAAACCCATATCTCCTGCATTGGCAGGCAGATTTTTTACCACTGCACCAACTGGGAAGCCCCCAAACTACAAAATATTACAAAAATCTTCTCATGCCTTTCAGGTAACTTTTTCTATGCAAAAGCTTGGCGAGTTAGGAAAGTATTCCTACATCATACAACTTGCTATACCCCAGCCTGCTGCCCTGCTGCTGCTGCTGCTAAGTCGCTTCAGTCGTGTCCGACTCTTTGCGACCCCATAGACAGCAGCCCACCAGGCTCCCCCCGTCCAGTGTCTCCTTATCCCAGGACCTCTGGCAGGTGTGTCTTTGTGTGTTAGGGACTCTGGTCCCATCCAGCTACTGACTTCAGTTCCTCTGGATAGCTGCCTTCCCTGCATCACCTGGTTAGTTGGGGCCCATGGCAGCAACTATTTTCTCAGTTACTGCAAAGTGTTAAGTAAGTCCCAGAGCCTAAGAGGCATAATTGTGAAGTCAGTGAGAACCGAAACTCCAGGGCAGTGAGATCGAGGTGACAGTGACTTTAAATGATGCTGGAAAGTGCTTCGTCAAGCTATGCTGGAAGCCAGCAAATAACTAATTGAGCCATCACTCTGTTAACAGGTAACAGGCATCAATTTTCATTTGCTCATCCCTGTGCTGCCTCGCATTTAGAAACTCCCTACAAACTCACATACTTAAGAGTGTAGGGAAAATAGAACAAAAAAGCCAGGAAACTGAACATGTTGCTAGTCTTCTAGGGTCTTCTAAACCGCACAGCTTACAAGGCACCCTGTTGCCAGTGTACCATTATGTTCATTGCCACCTTCTCCTCTTCTCATGGCCCCATAACTATGTGGGGAAGCCCTACTCTCTGCAAACTTTGACAGGCAGCCATTCACAGGGCCTCCCGTGATGATTCCAGCTTCTAGATGCAGAAAAGAGTTTTCTGTCAGCAGGATTCATTTACATTCCAACTGACAAGGTTTCGGTCTCAGAGTCTTTGTTTTATGCTATGGTGTCTGTTCAAATTAACAGTAAGCTCAGTTGTGCTCTTCTGACCAAGGGTCACATTCTCATCTGGTGACTTGCTCTGGGCGGGTGCAAATTGCATTATAACAAAGGCCACGGCTGTTAACTTGCTTTTACAAGAGAATATCAGAATCTCCTTTATGCATAAAACCATTGATGTGTACATTAATTTTACTTCATTGGCAGCCAGATCTACCTTTTTTTCCCCTTATTGTGGAGTGAAAGATTCTGTACAAGAGTGTTGGGCTCTTAGGAACTGAATATCTTATGTGATTTCTTTAAAAGATAATTCCCAGTATGACTTGGAAATTACTGTGGCTTCAGTTCAAGTGAACTGAAGGGCTTTGATTCTGTCTTGTGAGCTAACAACTCTGTAAGATTCCATGCGAGAGTGTTAGTTGTTCAGTCATATCCTACTCTTTGTGACCCCATGGACTGTAGCCCACCAGGCTCCTCTGTCCATGGAATTCTCCGGGCAAGATGGTATCATAGTTTGTGCTGGCATGTTAAGAGTGAGTCTTTGCATTCGAGGCAGATGTGTGTCAGGGAAATACCTATGGCCCTCACGGTGGGGAAGTGGGATTGGATAGATAGACATGTGAATAAATCAGTGGCCTATGCAGTCACTGATGTTTGTGAGACTTTAAGTCCTTCCAATGACAAAACCTACTATGAGGCTCAAATGTATAAATGATCCATTTTAAAAAGGCAAAATTATCTACAAATTAGCAAAAGAAAATTCTCAAGTTTAAAAAATTGATTTGTAATTTAAAAAACCCTTAGGCCTAGAAACTTAGAATTTTAAAGTTCAAAGAAAATCATTTTCTAAATGATTTACTTTTGAGATTTTTACTTTTTTAATTCAATACAATCCTATGCTGAAATACGTGAAAAACTGAAAGTTAGGTCCATCTCTTTGTGACCCCACTAGGATTCTCTGTCCATGGAATTCTCCAGGCAAGAATATTGGAGTGGGTAGGCATCCCTTCTCCAGGGGATCTTCTTGACACAGGGATCAAACCCGGGTCTCTTGCATTGCAGGCAGATTCTTTACCATCTGAGCCACCAGGGAAGCCCACGCTGAAACATATCATAGTGGCCAAATTTGCAAATGGAATATTTTGTTTGGTAGGGACCGATTCCTATCTACATATGGACTGATCTCTCCATCAACTAGGATGGATATAGTTATAGCTATATCTTATATAGAGTAAAGCTCATGGTTCAGAAGGAACTACTCTTTTGTTCATGAAAAAAAAAAAATGTAGTCACTCAGTCATGTCTGAATCTTTGCAACCCCGTGGACTCTAGCCTGTCAGACTTCTCTGTCCACAGCAAAAATACTAGAGTGGATTGCCATTCCCTTCTCCAGGGGACCTTCCCAACCTAGGGATTGAATCCAGGTGTCCTGCATTGCAGATAGATTCTTTACCATCTGAGTCACCAGGGAAGACTTCTCTTGCTCATGGCCATTAGTAAATGAGTCTCTTAGCTTGAGTTTCACAAATTTTTCAGCTCACATCAGGGAAACCCAGTCATTAAATCCTATGTTCATATGGTAACTTTGGTAAAAAAGCAGACACCATTTTCCTCATCTATCAATACATGGGGAAAAAACTAGGCCACATGCTCTCAAATCATTTGAGTTGAGTGGGGTGGCTGTGGCATTTGATGAATGGTGAACAACAGTCATGCATTCCGTCTGTGTGCTGTGAAGACGCTGTTGTGCTTTTCCTTCCTTTCCTCTTCTAGTAGCTGGTTGCACACGATGGGGCCATAAGGGTCACAGTGCTGCAAAACTGAAGGAATTTGGTTGCCTCTGGGATTGAGTGGGAGAACCACCTTTGCCAGCCAGCTATACCATCTTGGGCTATTAGATGAATGAGAAATATTAGTTTCCTATTCTGTTTGAATTATTACATCTTGGAATGTGTCCTATGTATTCCCAAAGGGAGGAAATAGGCTGCAAGTGTCAAGCTTTTTTATCTCTCTTAAGTGGTAGGAGGAAACAAACTACAAGTGTCAGATTTTTTCCCTTCTCTATACAAATTTAAAAGGAGGTTTTTCTTAAAATTTTGTATTGCCTTGATGACACCTGTCTTCACCTGAACTTAACTTTTCTCAAACCTTGAGCTAATCAATGCATTTTTCCAATGGAAATGGTTTTCTTAAGCTATGTTAATGAACTATGTATCTACCCTAGACTCTGTCTTTCTTCAAGTCAGTTCACTTAAGACTCAGAACCCATAGTTCAGTTCAGTTCAGTTGCTCAGTCATGTCCGACTCTTTGCGTCCCCGTAAACCACAGCATGCCAGGCCTCCCTGTCTATCACCAACTCCCAAAGTCCACCCAAACGCGTGTCCATTGAGTCAGTGATGCCATCCAGCCATCTCATCCTCCGTTGTCCTCTTCTCCTCCTGCCATCAATCTTTCCCAGCATCAGGGTCTTTTCCAATGAGTCAGCTCTTCGCATCAGGTGGCCAAAGTATTGGAGTTTCAGCTTCAACATCAGTCCCTCCAATGAACACCCAGGATTGATCTCCTTTAGGA
This sequence comes from Okapia johnstoni, assembly GCA_024291935.2. Classification (NCBI taxonomy): domain Eukaryota; kingdom Metazoa; phylum Chordata; class Mammalia; order Artiodactyla; family Giraffidae; genus Okapia; species Okapia johnstoni. The sequence continues at coordinate 40,725,860 of CM044323.1, forward strand.
TGGACTGGTTGGATCTCCTTGCAGTCCAAGGGACTCTCAAGAGTCTTCTCCAACACCACATTTCAAAAGCATCAATTCTTCGGTGCTCAGCTTTCTTTATAGTCCAACTCTCACATCCATACTTGACCCATAAGGGCTCAAAAAACCAGTATGTTTTGCTCATACATTGTTCTCCTAATCTATGTTAACGAAACTATACATTTACTTGGAAGCCTGCCTTTCTTCAAGATTCATGTCAATCATTTTATGGCCCGGGATGACTCCCCTGGTGCCAGTGTTATCTCAAAATGCATGCTGTGGGTGAGGGGCCTGGTGCCACTCTGAGTTTTGAGACATCTCCTTTCTCTAATTAACAGCTTGCTGATAAAGAAAGTGAAGTCACTCAGTTGTGTCTGACTCTTTGTGACCCCATGGACTGTAGCCTATCTATCAGGCTCCTCTGTCCATGGGATTTTCCAGGCAAGAATACTGGAGAGGGTTGCCATTTCCTTCTCCAGGGGATCTTCCCAACCCACGGATTGAACCCAGGTCTCCCAAATTGTAGGCAGACGCTTTACCATCTGAGCCACCAAAGAAGTCCAATAGATATATAACATACTGCTAAAGCCTATCAGAGGGGCACTGTTTCTCTCCCCTTCTGATGTCTATGTCAGAAGCTTTCTCCGTCTCTTTTATACTTTAATAAAACTTTATTATACAAAAGCTCTGAGTGATCAAGCCTCGTCACTTGCCTTAGATTGAATTCCTCTCCTCCAGAGGCCAAGAATCCTGGTGTCTTTCACAGCTCAGCAACAACATTTCATAATGACAATTTTATCTTCTAATCACAAGACATTTTTGCTATGGGGAAAATATTCCTCTTCATCTCTCATTCCCTGTAGTCCAGTGAGTTGACCTTCCCTGGTACTCCAGCCTCTACAGGTCTCATGAGTTTGTGGTTGGGTTGAGGACTCATGAACTAAGTCTAGCTAATAAGTGTTTCCCATCCCATTAGCTATGGTGACTGGCTCAGCAAGAGCCCGCAATCTTGGTTGATCCAGCTGTACACAACCTGGGACTTTGTTGTTACTACTGGGAGGTGCCAGCTCTCCCTTTCTGCCAGACTATAAGCTTGGGGCCTACCATGTGAAGAGTGATTGCCTGTGAGCAGTTGGTTCAGAGGAAATGGGAATAAAAGATAACTAGAGAGAGACTAAGCCCTGATGGCAATATCTGCACCCTTGTTTGCAGCCAAGGTGATCCCTTAGCCATGTTGAATTGGATTCTTGGAACTTTGGAATGAAATGGTCTTGTTCAGTAAACACACTTAAAATTTGAAAAGAATATAAGCAAATGCTGTGTACATAATTTTATTTCATATACCAAAATTATATTTCTAAGTGCTTATCATAAATATTTTAATTCCTACAAAATAACTTCCCCAAAGGAGATGGAAGGATTTACAAAAGCTAGAAATAGTCCAATAGGATTTCTTTAGATAATATTTCGTAGCAACTCTTGACTCTGCCCATTTCTAATCATCAGGGAGTTGAGTGTCTTCTCTAGAACTATTTTATCTCTGATTTTACCTGTACTTTAAAAACTTGTATCACATGTGTATAACCCACAATTCTGCATCTGTTGATTTGGGCAGTGGCAATATTTAAATGTCTTTATAAAAATGCAGATACTATGAAATATTTTTCTCAAAATAAGTTTATAATAGATTCACAGAAATATCTACACAGATTAATATTGCACATTTTCATATGCCTGGTTGAACTGCAACATCCTGTACATCACTGAAGAAATGAAAAGAAAACCAGCCTCTTCTGGGTGTTTCAAAATGCTTAATAGTTTTAAGCCAGCTTCACTTTATCCAAGTAAGAAAATTGACTGCAGGCATGAATTTCATATTTTTTTTAACCACTCAAGATTTAGGAAACCATAGAGAAATCAGCATTGCAACACTGCATATTTCACTTCATAAACAAAGATGCATGTATAAAAGATACAATATTTTATAAGCCTAATTGCTATGAAAACATAATATTTTAAAAAATAACATTAAATAAACACTAGGTACACTCTTAAAATCTTTTTAGGATCAGTTCAATTCAGTCACTCAGTCATGTCAGACACTTTGTGACCCCATGAATTGCAGCATGCCAGGCCTCCCTGTCCATCGCTAACTCCCGGAGTTTACCCAAACCCATGTGCATCCAGTCGGTGATGCCATCCAGCCATCTTATCCTCTGTCGTCCCCTTCTCCTCCTGCCTTCAATCTTTCCCAGCATCAGGGTCTTTTCCAATGAGTCAGCTCTTCACATCAAGTGGCCAAATTATTGGAGTTTCAGCTTCAGCATCAGTCCTTCCAATGAACACCCAGGACTGATCTCCTTTAGGATGGACTGGTTGGATCTCCTTGCAGTCCAAGGGACTCTCAAGAGTTGTCTCCAACACCGCAGTTCAAAAGCATCAATTCTTCAGCGCTCAGTTTTCTTCACAGTCCAACTCTCACATCCATACATGACTACTGGAAAAACCATAGCCTTGAGTAGAAGGACCTTTGTTGACAAAGTGATATCTCTGCTTTTTAATATGCTGTCTAGGTTGGTCATATCTTTCCTTCCAAGGAGTAAGCATCTTTTAATTTCATGGCTGCAATCACCATCTGCAGTGATTTTGGAGCCAAAAAAAATAAACTCTGACACTGTTTCCACTGTTGCCCCATCTATTTCCCATGAAGTGATGGGACCACATGCCATGATCTTAGTTTTCTGAATGTTGAGCTTTAAGCCAACTTTTTCACTCTCCTCTTTCACTTTCATCAAGAGACTTTTTAGTTCCTCCTCACTTTTTGCCATAAGGGTGGTGTCATCTGCATATCTGAGGTTATTGATATTTCTCCTGGCAATCTTGATTCCAGCTTGTGTTTCTTCCAGCCCAGCGTTTCTCATGATGTACTCTGCATATAAGTTAAATAAGCAGGGTGACAATATACAGCCTTGATATACTCCTTTTCCTATTTGGAACAAGTCTGTTGTTCCATGTCCAGTTCTAACTGTTGCTTCCTGACCTGCATATAGGTTTCTCAAGAGGCAGGTCAAGTGGTCTGGTATTCCCATCTCTTTCAGAATTTTCCACAGTTTATTGTGATCCACACAGTCAAATACTTTGGCATAGTCAATAAAGCAGAAATAGATGTTTTTCTGGAACTCTCGCTTTTTCGATGATCCAGCGGATGTTGGCAATTTGATCTCTGGTTCCTCTGCCTTTTCTAAAACCAGCTTGAACATCTGGAATTTCATGGTTCACGTATTGCTGAAGCCTGGCTTGGAGAATTTTGAGCATTACTTTACTAGCGTGTGAGATAAGTGCAATTGTGTGGTAGTTTGAGCATTCTTTGGCATTGCCTTTCCTTGGGATTGGAATGAAAACTGACCTTTTCCGGTCCTGTGACCACTGCTGAGTTTACTGTATTTGCTGGCATATTGAGTGCAACACTTTCACAGTGTCATCTTTCAGGATTTGAAATAGCTCAACTGGAATTTCATCACCTCCACTAGCTTTGTTCGTAGTGATGCTTTCTTAGGCCCACTTGACTTCACATTCCAGGATGTCTGGCTCTAGGTGAGTGATCACACCATTGTGATTATCTGGGCCGTGAAGATCTTTTTTTTACACTTCTCCCGTAATGAATCGAATAATATTTTCCACATAGGATCTAAAGAATATAGCTCAGTACTCAGAATATATATATTATTACTGATGAAATTTGTGTTCCTGTCACTCTGCCAGTTGATTTTCATGCCATTTCACTACCGTGTATGATAGGTAATAACTTTATACATGTGGAAAGTGGAGCTTGGCACGACTAAGAATATACCCAGTAAAAGGTAGACCTGGATTGACAGTCACCACCACACCCATTCTAACATATCTTCTGTCATCCCACTTCTTCGCTATTCCTCTCAGTTTTGTAGTGAATTTATTTGATAACAAGGACTTCAATCCTTGTCCAAGTTATTACTTTTATAATTCCCCAAATTAACATCAAGACCCATGTTACTTAGACGCTATCCTAAACTCTTCCATTTTGCTACTATATATTACAATAAATCCTTCCAGGTCTAAACATGACATTCTGCCATATGAAGGGATGTCTTCATGTAAAGCATAGCTGAATTATTTCACCATGTTCTTGCTGATAACCAATAACGTTAAAAATCTTCTCTGGGATTTAGGTCTTGTTGATAGTTGAAGTTTACTCTTCCCTAGGATCCTTTGAAAATTTCTGTAATCCAACACTGTCACCTGAAACAAAGTTTAAAGCAGTATAGTAGACAAAAATGATACATCTCAGTCTCTTAAAACAACTACTTAAGACGGTATACGTAAATTAACAAAGGGAATATAAGATTTTCAAAATCAGTGTTTTTAATATGTAGCGAAGTTTAACCTATGAAAAAACGATCAATTGGATTATTACTTCATCTTTATAAGGATGGTTTGATAATTAATAAATCAGAGAGTGGGCTTCCCTAGTGGCTCAGATTGTAAGGAATCTGCCTGCAATGCAGGAGACCTGGGTTCAGTCCCTGCATCAGGAAGATCTCCTGGAGAAGGGAATGGCTACCCACTCCAGTATTCTTGCCTGGAGGATCCCATGGACATGGGAATTTGGCAGATTACAGTCCATGGGGTCACAAAGAGTCAAACAGGACTGAGCAACTAAGCATGCACACATTGATACAACCTATTAAAAATGAAATTCCAAGGTTGACATCTATTAGTTCCTCAGTATCATTCATTCAAAGTTTTGAATAGATTATCATGTATTATGACATGTCTTTTTCTAATGTTCATCTTTGAAATGCAACTAGCACCCAAAATGAGCATGCTCAGCCTTGGTATAAATTTTTACTCTCTAACACTAATTAGAGTTGTGTGTGTGTGTGTTCCAATTTGTTTAGGTAATTTCTTGGCATAGGTATAAATTTCTCCCAGGCAACTATTTGTAGAAATTTCCTGAAAGAAGAGGAAGAGGCTGGTAATTTGGATAGGTGCTTATTATACGATTAGAGAAAGGAGATTCTTTCTAAAATAGTGTTATTCAGTATTTTTAGGTGAAGAGGGAAAGTGAAGAGAGGAACAAAGGAGTAAGAGAGAAGAGAGGTTTCTGAGTTAGGAGCTTTTACTTATCTGTCATTGAGGAGGACACAGCAACCCACTCCAGTATTCTTACCTGGAGAAACCCATGGACAGAGCAGCATGACTGGCTACAGTCTATGGGATGACAAAGAGTTGGACATGACTGAAGCAACTTAGCACTTGTGCACGCACATACCTGTTATTAAGAAGTAAAGCAAAGCAAGCTTTGTAAATAGTCATTGTCACTACCCCCTTAGTTTCCACTGGGACCAAATAAATGCATATAAGGCATTCAGAATGGAATGTTCCTTTAGGAACAAACACTCATCCATAGAAGAGCAGCAGGGTGACACTGCATCCGAAAATGCATTTTACGTCAGGATAACTGGTCACTCTAGTTCTTTTATTTTTGTTACAAGTAGAATCTCTAGATTTAGACTATATTCCATAAAGGTTTAATTTAGTGTAAATTGTTATTGCCTTTTATAATGAGTCATTTATAAAATAGAAATAAATCATATTGAAACCTATGGTGGTAAATTACATCTATGATTTTAAACTTAAATTTAGGGAGAGCCAATGCCAGTATTGTTCTGAGAGTCTTTATTTTTCCTTTTAGTTAGTATGTAATGGCAACTCCCATTGTCATTTAGAATTTATGAATATCTCATGTTTCCCTCATTTTTCTTCTGTCTGATATGAATCTCCTAATACACATTTGCAAAAACTCCAGTTAAACTCTGAGACTCTCGTATTGTCCAATCTTAAGCTTTGGTTTTCTCCTCAAATTGGGAGCAGGAAAATTTGAGGTAAGAAATAGATGAAAAGGACACAAAAAATACTATTTGTATCACTGACAATTTGTTATGATTGCCTATAAAACAGGTTTTGAAAGGTCATAGATTCCTACTTCTAATTTCTTCTCAGAGCTTCTCTCAAAATTTAGGGGGGGTGATATGATACCCTTTCCCCACCCCCCTAAATTTAGAAAACTCTGCTGTACATTCACAATGATGACTTTGTTTATAATCAGGTATCCTTCAATAATAATCATTCACAGAAAACTATGAATTTTTATTCAGTTCAGTCGCTCAGTCATGTCCAACTCTTTGTGACCCCACGGACTGCAGTACGCCAGGCCTCCCTGTCCATCACCAACTCCCGGAGCTTTCTCAAACTCATGTCCATCGAGTCAGTGATGCCATCCAACCATCTCATCCTCTGTCGTCCCCTTCTCCTCCTGCCTTCAGTCTTTCCCAGCATCAGGGTCTTTTCCAGTGAGTCAGTTCTTCGCATCAGGTGGCCAAAGTATTGGAGCTTCAGCTCTGCATCAGTCCTTCCAATGAATATTCAGGACTGATTTCCTTTAGGATTGACTGGTTTGATGTCCCTGCAGTCCAAGGGACTCTTAAGAGTCTTCTGAGTTATTCCACAATTAAACAGTATGTAAACATTTGCCAAATGAAAGAAATGAAGAATTTGCCATCAGGAAAAAGCAGTTTATTCGTCTAAATATTAAACATTATTGACAAAAATAATACCTCTCTTCTGTATTATTCTAAGATGAACAAAATCAAAATTAGTGTAGCTCATTCCTTTGCATCCTGAGGAGAGTGGACTTTGAATATGCAGCTATATTATAGTTTGAAAACATTTGTTTAATTTAATTAGATTTAAAATTAAGAGTATATTCTGTTTTTTTTTAATCAGTACCTCTACTGTATTTTTGTCATTTTTTTAAACTTTTAACTTTATATTGGAGTATAGCCAATTAACAATGTGGTGATAGTTTCAGGTGGACAGCAAAGGGACTCAGCCAAGTATATATTGTTTTGTAATACATGAAGAATCACCCTGATGCTAAAAATCAAGTTGAAAATTCTCAAGCAAAGCATCAGAAAGATGTACAGTTCCTTGTTTTCCGACCATGCCATAAATATATTCATTTAGAAGTTCCTGCAGTCTATAGAATTATCTTTTAAAAATGAAGTCCTTGAGACCCATAACCATCACCTCTGCTTTTACAGCAGCCAGTAAATGCATATCACTGTTTCACTGGGGATTCATGAAAGCATATCTACACTGTTTAAGAAAGCAGAGGAGGAAAATTTCCTGTCAAATTTCATTGATGTCTTGTCCAAAATCATCTGTTGCTGGCAACAATGAGATACTATGAGAATGATCTGCAACAACATTTGAAGCACCTATTGCTCTAAAAAAATGTCTAATATTACATTAGTGATACATAAGATTTATAAATCAATTTTAGATAATTTTCACTTTCATCTTAATTGTCAGTCTCATAAGTTTGGCTACTTTGCCCTTGATATTTTAACAAGTCATTAATTAAACTCTCAGGCTATTTTTCTTTTTTATTAGCTAAATGGTAAAACTAGGTGGAGACTTGTAGCTATCAGAATGATTTCCAATCTATTTTCACTTACTTCTGCTACTCTATAAATCTGATGGCTGTGGCATATTCATGATATAAGACATTAGTTATTAAAACCTGGTGTCTGAGCTATTATTTATGAAATCTTATTATCTAGACATTGAATTAGTAATGTTTCTCCAAAAGTAATCTTAAAATTGGACTATCTAGAATGGAAATGAAGAAAAATTCATAGTTATTGAAGATTTTTTAAAAAAGAATTTGCCAACAAATTAATCACAGCCTTAAGGATAATTTAATTGAAGAGTGTAATAGAGGACATTAGCATTGCTTTTTGTGTCAACTGAAAAAAATGTACTACCTAAAAGTTGAGAATTATGTTTTATTAAGTTGACATACTGAGGACTTAAGCCTGGGACACAGTCTCTAGATAGCTCTGAGGAAAGTGAAAGTGAAAGTCACTCAGTCGTGTCCGACTCTTTGTGACCCCATGGATTGTAGCCCACCAGGTTCCTCTGTCTGTGGAATTCTCCAGGCAAGAATACTGGAGTGGGTTGTCATTTCCTTCTCCAGAGGATCTTCCCAACCCAGGGATTGAACGTAGGTCTCCTGCATTGCAGGCAGACTCTTTACCGACTGAACCACCAGGGAAGCTCTGAGGACTACTCCAAAGAGGTAAGGGAGGAGCCAAAGTATATAGGAATTTTGTCAACACACACACACAAACACCAGATATTTGAACATCAAGGGTTACTGTAAATTAGAGAAAAAAATGGACTTCTCTGGTTAAATGAATTTAGGGTTTTTCTATTTATGGGGATATGCAAATGAAATCATTTCTTCCATATGCACCTTAAACATATAGGATCAGTATCCTGTTTTTCTTCATCCTGAGTCCCCTTAAAATGCACAGTTGGGGACGGCTGCAGTAGTTGATGGCTTGTTGGCTGCACACCTTTGTTTACTGATGTGGCAAGTGACAGTCTTTGTCCACATGTGCATTTATATGCTGAGTAAGAGAAAATTTGTGGACATTATTAAATGACTTTTATTCATGAAATTATTCAACACATAAGGAAAAAGAGAAATGAAGATGACGTATTCGATACTACTAGGAATCAGAGGACTTGGATTTTAGTTATTTTGCAGACATTTACTGCCTCAGTACCCTACTTTCAAGGTTCATGGTTGCCACTATAAAGCCTATTGATGTTTGTGAATGCATCAGTTCCAGTGGCCCTAAGGTCTTGTGCTAAACGCCTGTGCCATGTTCTTGCTTCTGAACCATAGCTTGTTGCAACCAACCACAGTTATGTTAACATGTGTTAACAGAGAAAAAATTATTGCCACTTCAAAACTACAACCACCTAGTGCAGTTAAAATGTTCAGAGTAAAATCTCATCTAGGACAGTGAAACAGAGTCTAAGACTGTGGGCTTCAGAAGCAGTGACTCAAATCCCAGCCTGACTTCCTTCAAACTAAGTAAACTTGGGAGTCTGAGAGCCTCTATTTTCTCTTTGAGGAGGAGGTATGGTCATGTAAAAATTAAAAACAAATAATGACTGGTGGTTATTATGTGCCAGCTCTATGCTAGGTTCTTCCTCTATAGAGTACCTAGCCCAGAGGACTGCTGGGAAGAGTTAAATGAAATAATGAACACAGGACAGAGGAACACTTCACAAATAATTGTTACCTTTTCTACTACTGTTACTATCATAGCTGGTGGTGTTCCCTTCCCCTCTTTCTCTAGATAATAGCTCAAATCTGAAATGGCCAGATAAAACACAGGATACCCAGTGAATACAAACTTCAGATAAACAACAAACTTTTAAGTGTAAGTTGTTGTTCAGTTGCTCAGTTGTGTCTGACCCCACAGACTGCAGCACGCCAGCCTTTCCTGTATTCACAATCTTTCAGAGTTTGCTCAAACTCATGTCCATTGAGTCAGTGATGCCATCCAACCATCTCATCCTCTGTCATCCCCTTCTCCTGCCTTCAATCTTTCCCAGCATCAGGGTCTTTTCCAATGAGTCAGTTCTTCACATCAGGTGGCCAAAGTACTGAAGCTTCATCTGGAATATGGAATATGATTGCATCAAATACTACTTACCCTGAAGTCTTTTTGAAATTCAACTTTGAGTAATTTGTATTTTTAGTCGTTAATCTGAGAATGCATGTGTACCTGTGTGCTAAATTGCTTCAATCGTATCCGACTCTTTGCGACATTTATGAACTGTAGCCTGCCAGGCTCCTCTGTCCATGGGATATTCCAGGTAAGAATACTGGAGTAGGTTGCCATGCCCTCCTCCAGGGGATCTTCCCCACCTGAATGGAAACAGCGCCTCTTCCATCTCCTGCATTGGCAGGTGGGTTCTTTACCACTAGCACCACCTGGGAAGCCGGTCAGACAGTACTTGTCAAATATATATATATATTATCCTAGTGGTAAAGATTGGGGAGCTTCAATATAATTTAGTCATCAGTATAAAAAACATTTCAGCACTTTCCCTAAGCTTAGGAGGGACAGAGGACACCTCTGGATCTCCAGGGGAGAATTCAGCAATGTATCTCATTTAGTCTTGGTTGTTCCATTCACAATGTATCTTGTAGGCTAATGGAACATCTTTTAAAAAATATGGACTCTATTCCTGGTTTTCTGGGCTACTATTTTAATGCAGTGGTTTTGTTCAGATCACTATGCATAAATAAGTAACAAAAACAATAAGGGTTTTTGAATAACTGTGTTCTGAACTCATCAAACATTTCAAAGGAATTTTCAACTATTTGTATGGAAATCTCAAATATTTTGCCAAATATAAAATTCTTGATTATAAAATTTCTCTATTTTAAGGAAACTTAAATCTTCTGCCTCTTTCTAATCTATTTATCTTGAAACATAAGAATGACATTTATATCAAATTTATTTTTAATGTTCTTAAGAGATTGAGTCTTTGTCCATCCTCAGTATCTTATTATTTCTAAATTATATATATGTATATATTATAATTATATATTACAAAAAAAGGGTTTCATTCGCAGAGTACTGGCATAAAACACCAGGAAAGGATTCTGACTTTCACACTTGAGAGACATTTCTGCCCCTCCTCCCAATCACACATTCATCTAAAGATAAGACATGCCTCACACACCATTTGGAAGTTATTCTCCAAAATGTCAGGGTTGAACATTAACATCATGTGTTTTTATCTGCACAATCACCCCTTTGAGCGTGAATATTAGTCTAGTTAGGCACTTTGCAATGTTATTTATTATTATGAGGTTGCTGTTTTAATATTGCATTAATTTGCCAGCCAGTTATAAATCAAATGAAAATACTTTCTCTTCTAAATAAGGGCAAACTTCTATATTCTGCTTAACTTTTGACAATATAACATTTACCATTATCATCCCACACTCCTCTTTTGGAAATTAGTAACATTTGCAGCATTCTCAAATCAATTCCATCTTTATTCATTTGCATGAGGGCAAAATCATGAAGTGAGTTAAGCTGGTCTCTCGTGACACCCTCCCACATGTCCATGACTGAGTTTCTCCTCCTTCCCAAACGTTTGTGGGAAGAGGGAGCAAATGAAAATTGAAGCAGTTAGATGGCCAGTGTAGAGACTGCAGGTTTCAAAGTGACTGACTATACACAGTCTTTATTCCTTTGCTGAAATAACTGTCCAGGATGGACTGAGGGAAAGGGTCACATATTCATCACTGCAACAGCTTCTGTCGCCTCTAAAAACTGGTAGGAGGGAACAGTTCTCCAAACATTGTGCTTGTGTTTAGATTTTTTTCCTTTAATTTCTTTCCTGCTATGTGAAGAAATCTCAAAACAGCCATGATTATTGTCCTGACATTTGTTTGGTATTTTATGGTTCATAAAAACTTTTACGAATCATTTTGGAAAAATTATTAGCTAAAGATCAAGAAAAACTCCCCTCTTGCTGTGAGAGCCTGAAATAAACTTTTATTTGCTTTGCTTTTAAATTTGTTTTAAATAAGACAGAAAATGAGAGACTCAAGACCCCAAGGGACATGCAGCAGTAAAAAGTGTGTTTTGAGGGGCCAAGATACTTATCGTCTCCCTAGGTAACGTTAAGAATCAGACATTATCCTCCTCTCTCTTCTAGGATGGTATTGCCTTTGTTTCAAAAGAACAGGAAAAAGCTGTTCTTCACCCTTTCCTTTAGGGGGAAGAGGAAAATGATGGAACAAGAAGATTCATTCATAGGTAGAATGTTTTTTTCTTTGACACCTGGTTAACATTTGCAAGGGTTAAGGTGGCAACACTTCATTTCTTGTATCCTAGGTAACTGGTAGTGATAATATTCAATTATGATTTTTCCCATTTGGGAGGTACTTCATGATGTCTCCTTTATTCTTTCACAAGAAAATGACAATGGAGTGTCATACTCCATTTCTGAAGGCAAATAGAAAGTTAAAACTATTTGCAGAGCATCTCAAAATTCCATTCTTTTTATTTTAGTAGTGTATGAAATATCACTGGGTAGTAGAATGGCCCAGACTATGTAGAACTCTGCTCTAATACACGAATGATGTTTATCAATCCCCACTTGCCAAGATAGAGGAAACTTGTCACACAACAAATAGCTAAGGGGCAATCAGAATAAATCTCCAAGAGCTTCATTGGACCTCGACACTCAAAGTATGGTCCCTTGGACCAGCAATATCAACATCACCTAGAACTTACCTAACAAATTTATACATTTTTAATATTTTACTCCAGACCTACTGAATTAAAAACTGCTTTTTAAGAAGATCTCAGGTGATTGAGGGCTTCTCTGGTAGCTCAGCTGGTAAAGAATCTACCTGCAATGCAGGAGACCCCAGTTCAATTCCTGGGTCAGGAAGATCCTCTGGAGAAGGGATAGTATTCTTGCCTGGAGAATTCCATGGACAGAGGAGCCTGGCGGCCTGTAGTCCATGGGTTTGCAGAGTCGGACATGACTGAGCAACTTTCACAGGTGATTGGTATGCATGTTAAACTTTGAGAAGTATTGCCTTCACACATAAAGAGAATAAACTAGTGGTACCCATTGGGGAGAGGGTGATTAGGGACAAGATAGAGTTAGGGGTGAGTGTTGTTATTCAGTCACTAAGTTGTGTCTGCCTCTTTGTGACCCCATGAACTGCAGCGTACCAATCTCCTCTGTCCTTCACTATCTCCCAAAGTTTGCTTAAATTCATGTCCATTGAGTCAGTGATGCTCTCTAACCATCTCATCCTCTGCTGCCCCTTTCTCCTTTTGCTTTCAGTTTTTCCCATCATCAAGGTCTTTTCCAATGAGTCAACTCTTTGCAACAGATGGCCAAAGTATTGGAGCTTCAACATCAGTCCTTCCAATGGATATTCAAGGTTCATTTCCTTTAGGATTGACTGATATGATCTCCTTGCAATCCAAGAGAATCTCAAGGGTCTTCTCCAGCACCACAGTTCAAAAGCATTAATTCTTTGGTGCTCAGCCTTCTTTATGGTCCAGTTCTCACATCTGTAAATGACTGCTGGAAAAACTATAGCTTTAACTATATGGACCTTTTTTTGCCATGTGATGTCTCTGCTTTTTAATATGCTGTGCAGGTTTGTTATACCTTTCCTTTAAAGGAGCAAGAGTCTTTTAATTTCCTGGCTTAGTCACTGTCCTCAGTGATTATGCAGCCCAAGAAAATAAAATCTGTTGCTGCTTCCACTTTATCCCTTCTGTTTTCCATGAAGTGATGAGACTGGATGCCACGATCTTTGTTTGTTTTTTTTTTTAACTTGTTTCATTTTTCTTAATTTTGATGTTAGTTTTTTGAATGTTGAGTTCCAAGTCAGCTTTTTCACTCTTTTTCCATCCTCATCAAGAGGCTCTTTAGTTCCTCTTACTTTCTCCCATGAGAGTGGTAACATCTGCGTATATGAGGTTGTCAATATTTCTCCCAGCAATCTTGATTCCTGCTTGTGATTCATCCAGCCTGGCATTTTGCATGATGTACTTTGTATGAAAAGTGAAAGTGAAAGTCTCACAGTCCTGTCCTATTCTTTTCTATCCCATGTACTGTAGCTTACCTGGCTTCTCTGTCCACGAAATTCTCCAGGCAAGAATACCAGAGTGGGTTGCCATTTTCTTCTCCAGGGGATCTTCCCAACCCAGGGATCAAAGCCATGTCTCCTGCATTGCAGGCAGATTCTTTACCAGCTGAGCCACTAGAGAAGCCCAGTACTTATAATAGTTTGTATAGTATACAAACTATATATACTTGTATATATACTTGTTTGTGTATATATGTATATATATATACAAACTACTATACTTTGTATAGAAGTTAAATAAGTAGGGTAACAATATACAGCCTTGTCATACACCTTTCCCAACTTTGAACCAGTCCATTTTTCCATGTCTAGTTCAAACTGTTGTTTCTTGACCTGCATACACGCTTCTCAGGAGGCAGGTAGTGGGGTCTGGATTCCTATCTCTTTTAAGAAGTTTCCAGTTTGTTGAGATCCACATAGTCAAAGGCTTTATGTAGTCAGTGAAGTAGAAGTAGATGTTTTTCTGGAATTCTTTTGCTCTTTCTACGATCCAACAAATGTTGGCAGTTTGATCTCTGATTCCTCTGCCTTTTCTAAACCCAGCTGTACACCTGGAATTTCTTGATTCATGTACTTCTAAAGCCTAGCTTGAAGGATTTTGAAAATAAACTTGCTAGTTTGTAAAATGAGCTCAATTATGTACAGTAGTTCGAACATTTTTTTGACATTGCTCTTCTTTGGAAATGGAATGAAAATGGACCTTTTGCAGTCCTATGGCCACCTTTTTCAGTACTGAGTTTTCCAAATTTTCTGACATATTGAATGCAGCACTTTATCGTTTAAGATTTGAAATAGCTCAGCTGGAATTCCATCACCTCCACTAGCTTTGTTTGTTGTAATGCTTCCTAAGGCCCACTTGACTTCACACTGCAGGATGTCTGGCTCTACGTGAGTGACCACACCATCGTGGTTATCCAGAAAATTAAGACCTTTCTAGTTCTTCTGTGTATTCTTACCACCTCTTCTTAATCTCTTCTGCTTCTGTTAGGTCCATACCGCTTCCACGTCCTTTATTGTGCCCATCTTTGCATGAAATGTTCTCTTGATATCTCCATTTTCTTGAAGAGATCTCCAGTCTTCCCCATTCTGTTGGTTTCCTCTAATTCTTTGCATTGTTCACTTAAGAAGGCCTTCTTATCTCTCCTTCCTATTTTCTGGAACTCTGCATTCAGTTGGGCATATCTCTCTCTTTCTGTCTTGCCTTTCATTTCTCTCCTTTCATTAGCTATTTGTAAACCCTCCTCTGACAACCACTTTGCCTTCTTGAATTTTTCTTTGAGATTATTTTGGTCACTGCCTCCTGTACAATAAAATGAAATTACCTATAAAGATAAATTGTATAGCACAGAGAATATAACTAGTATTTTTATAATACTTATAAATGAGATATAATCTCTAAAAATTGTGAATCACTATGTTATACCCCTAGAAATTATATAATGTTGTAAATCAACTATACTTCAGTAAAAAATAATAATAAAATGATGCTTGCTATAAAAAGGAAGTATCGTCTTAGAATAAACACGATATTTTATTAAAGTCTTGCAATAAACCCATGATGCAGATTGTTGCTATAATTCTTAGCGTGGTTATGAGAAAACTGAGGCATTGAAATATTGTTAAAATAGCCTTAAATTCATCAAGAATATAGCCTTTAGTAGTGACACTAATGGGCTTCCTAAGTGGCTATTGTGAAGGATCCACCTGCCAATGCAGGAGCCCCCAAGAGACACCAGTTCGATCCCTGGGTCAGGAAGACCCCCTGGAGAAAGAAATGGCAACCCACTCCAGTATTCTAGCCTGGAAAATTCCATGGACAGAGGAGCCTGGCAGACTATAATCCATGGGGTTGCAAAGAGTCAGTACTGAAAGCGCGCATGCACACATGCACACACACATACTCTCTTACTCATACGCCTTATAACATTAACAACATAACAATTAAGATAAAACATGGCCAGCAGTACAGCATACAAGTGTCTGTCTCAAATCCTGACTCTGTAAAATATTCACCAAGGTGGTCGGTATCTCTGTTTCCTTTTTAAAAAGATAAATAAGGATTTGGAAAGACCTACCTCATTGTGTTAGAGGAGAGGGAAGATTAATGAATAAATTAAAATGCTTAGAATAATGCATAGCATGTAGTACAAATTCCATATATGTTAGACAATACTAATATTAGGAGTAATAGTAATTATAGTAGTAACATTTTTTCCAATGCCAGCTACATATTTCATTTGATTCAGTCAGTGAAATAACCTTACTGTCCCCTATACCTTGTCATAGAAGGACTAATGTTATCCAGCTGAACTTGGGTCTGCTTCCGCAATGTGCAGCAAAGCCAATCTGTTGATACTGGGTTGTGGTAAAGGACAGTACAGCATTTTCTGCAGGGTGGGAAACAAGAAGAAGCTCAAAAACCATCTCCCAGTGGCTTTCAGGGTAGGGTCTGGATGCTGTGTGATGAGCTTGTGGACACTTTTCCTGATGGGCTCTAATGAGATAACAGGGTGATGTTTTGAGGGATCTTAATCTTAACCTGGTTCCAACCAGTCTAGACCCAACCATGGACCATGAATTCCCTAGATGGACCCTAGATGGACCCTAGATGACCATGCTTGTGGTCAGCATATAGTTTCCATCCTCTACGTTTTGGGATCAGGGGTGGATCTTAATTTCTGCAGAACAACTCAAAGATATGTATCAGATTGCTGTCTATATCCCTTCAGGATGAGCCAGGGGTCCTGTGACTGCTTTATGGATGAACTGTTGTTTAAACTGTCATTTCTTTTCTTGCTTGACTGTGTTTCCTTTGTTTCTACATTCCCTCACTTCTATAATTAGTAATTTTTTGAATCTTCTCTTTAAAGCTTGGATAAGGCCAAGCAAGACGCTGGGGCTGCAGAGGAACTTGTGCTTGGGAAGGCCTCACAGGGTCCTGCTAGATTTCATTAAGAAGTAATTTTGCCTAAAGTCACATCACTGGTGAATATTCAAGCCTTGGCTCCACATTAAATTGCACTGCTCTTAAAGTGAGAGCTTTAAGTTCAGGTCTTTTGAATTCAAGCCCTCTATTATTCCACCAAACTGCACTTCTCTCCAACCATGAATGAGAAGAATATTTTCAGCTGACTGACGACTCATTAATGCTATTTGATTCAGAATGCAATTATCAGCTTTCAGATTTGCATCTCTTTTTTGCTCCAGGTCCTATTCCTTTCCTCTTTGCCCTGGCCCTAGAGAACACTCTGTCATTCTTCCCTTGCCTCCGTTTCAAATCAGCATCAAAATACTCTTAGAAGGTAATAGAATCCTGAGCTGAGTGTTCTAGCTTCCCTAGGATTCTTTTTAATAAATAGCCTCTTAGCATGTCTGTTTCATACCCTTTGAGGGAAATTTGCATTTTGATGGAGAACTTCTGAAGATGAAAAGCCTTAACCTACAGACTGACTATGTAATGGTAGTATATCAGGTACAAGAGGGCAGTGCCCTCCAGGGTAAAACACAATTAAAGAAGAATAAAAGTTTTTCCAGAGAGCTTCTGATCTCAGCCTGTAGGCAAATGATGTCTTGGATAAAAGCACACCTGCACAGTCTCTACTAGGCAGTGAAATAGAACATGATAATCTTCATATATTAGGAGGTGGCAATTCTGATTCTTAATTTCGTATCACCAGTGGTTTTCGTAACTAAAAATTTATAAATTATCTACAATGGCCTATTAAATGAGAAAAATTACTCTCCACAGCGGTGTGGGTTTCAGCATAGATGGGCTTGAGCATGATGTGAGTGTATGATGAAGGATGTAATAGACACATTTACACTTGCCCTTGAACAACACTATTTTGAACTAAGGTGGTGGTCCCATTTATACGTGGATTTTTTTCAAGAGTAAATGCTACAGTGCTACACAAACCCTGAACCTCAGTTGAGAATCTTGATACAGTTCAGTTCAGTCACTCAGTCATGACCGATTCTTTACAACCCCATGGACTTCAGCACACCAGGCTTCCCTGTCCATCACCAACTCCCAGAGCCTGCTCAAACTCATGTCCATAGCATCGGTGATGCCATCCAACCATCTCATTCTCTATCGTCCCCTTCTCCTCCTGCCTTCAATCTTTCCCAGCATCAGGGTCTTTTCCAAAGAGTCAGTTCTTCACATCATGTGGCCAAAGTGTTGGAATTTCAGCTTCAGCATCAGTCTTTCTAATGAATATTCAGGACTGATTTCCTTTAGGATTGACTGGTTTGATCTCCTTGCAGCCCAAGGGACTCTCAAGAGTATTCTCCAATACCACAGCTCAAAAGCATCAATTCTTCACTGCTCAGCTTTCTTTATAGTTCAACTTTCACATCCATACTTGACACTGGAAAAACCATAGCTTTGACTAGACAGACATTTGTTGGTAAAGTAATGTCTCTGCTTTTTAATATGCTGTCTAGGTTGGTGATAACTTTCCTTCCAAGGAGCAAGCATCTTTTATTTTCATGGCTGAAGTCACCATCTTCAGTGGTTTTGGAGCCCCCAAAAACAAAGTTTCTCACTGCTTCCATTGTTTCCCCATCTATTTACCATGAAGAGATGGGACCGGATGCCATGATCTTAAGCCAGCTTTTTCACTCTCCTCTTTACTTTCAACAAGAGGCTCTTTACTTCTTTGCTTTCTGCCATAAGGGTGGTATCATCTGCGCATCTGAGGTTATTGATATTTCTCCCAGCAATCTTGATTGCAGCTTGTACTTCATCCAGCTCTTTTGCATGATGTACTCTGCATAGAAGTTAAATAAACAGGGTGACAATATACAGCCTTGACATACTCCTTTCCCAATTTGGAACCAGACTGTTGTTCCATGTCTCATTCTAACAGTTGCTTCTTGACCTGCATACAGATTTCTCAGGAGGCAGGTCAGGTGGTCTGGTATTCTCATCTCTTTCATAATTTTCCACAGTTTGTTGTGGTCCACACAGTAAAAGGCTTTGGCATGTGTAGTCAATAAAGCAAAAGTAGATGTTTTTCTGGAGCTCTTTTGCTGTTTTGATGATCCAACAGATGTTGGCAACTTGATCTCTGGTTCCTCTGCCCTTTCTAAATCCAGCTCAAACATCTGGAAGTTCACATTTCACATACTATTGAAGCCTGACTTGGAGAATTTTGAGCATTAATTTGCTAGCGTGTGAGATGAGTGCAATTCTGCAGTAGTTTGAACATTCTTTGGCATTCCCTTTCTTTGGAATTGGAATGAAAACTGACCTTTTCCAGTCCTGTGGCCACTGCTGAGTTTTCCAGATTTGCTGACATATTGAGTGCAGCACTTTCACACATCATTTTTAGAATTTGAAATAGCACAACTGAAATTCAGATTTGTTCGTAATGATGCTTCTTAAGGCCCACTTGACTTTACATTCCAGGATGTCTGGCAATAGGTGAGTGATCATATAAGCGTGATTATCTGGGTCATGAAGATGTTTTTTGTATAGTTCTTCTGTGTATTCTTGCCACCTCTTCTTAATATCTTCTGTTAGGTTCATACCATTTCTGTCCTTTATTGAGCCCATGTTTGCATGAAATGTTCCCTCAGTATCTCTAATTTTCTTGAAGAGATCTCTAGTTTTTCCCGTTCTATTGTTTTTCTCTGTTTCTTTGCATTGATCGCTGAGGAAGGCTTTCTATCTCTCCTTGTTATTCTTTGAACTCTGCATTCAGATGGGTGTATCTTTCCTTTTCTCCTTTGCTTTTAGCTTCTCTTCTTTTCTCAGCTATTTGTAAGGCCTCCTCAGACAGCCATTTTGCCTTTTTCATTTCTTTTTCTTGGAGTTGCTCTTGATCCCTGCCTCCTGTACAATCAATGTCATGAACCTCCATCCCTAGTTCTTCAGGCACTCTGTATATCAGTTCTAATCCCTTGAATCTATTTGTCACTTTCACTGTATAATCGTAAGGCATTTGATTTAGGTCACACCTGAATGGTCAGTGGTTTTCCATTCTTTCTTCAATTTAAGTCTGCATTTTGCAACAAGGCTTTCATGTTCTGAACCACAGTCAGCTCCCGCTCTTGTTTTTGCTGACTGTATAGAGCTTCTCCATCTTTGGCTGCAAAAAATATAATCAATCTGATTTTGGTATTGACCATCTGGTGATGTCCATGTGGAGAATCTTCTCTTGTGTTTTTGGAAGAGGGTGTTTGCTAAGACCAATGCATTCTCTTGGCAAACTCTTTAGCCTTTGACCTGCTTCATTTTGTACTCCAAGGTCAAATTTGCCTGTTACTCCAGGTAGCTCTTGAATTCCTACTTTTGCATTCCAGTCCCATATACTGAAGAGTACATCTTTTTTGGGGTGTTAGTTCTAGAAGGTCTTGTATGTCTTCATAGAACTGTTCAACTTCAGCTTCCTTAGCATTACTGGTTGGGGCATAGACTTGGATTACTGTGATATTGAATGGTTTGCCTTGGAAACGGCGATCATTCTGTCATTTTTGAGACTGCATCCAAGTACTGCATTTTGGACTCTTTTGATGACTATGATGACTACTCCATTTCTTCTAAGGGATTCTTGCCCACAATAGTAGGTATAATGGTCATCTGAGTTAAGTTCACCCCTACAGAAGACTGCATATAAGTTGTATACAGATTTTGAACCACTGTAGGATCAGCACTTCTAAACTCCATGCTGTTCCAAAAGTCAATGGTACTGTTTTCTATCTCAAGAGAAAGGCTGTCTCAATTGAGAAGACAATGCTCCAGAAGCCTAATATTGTATAAGAGAATGAATGTTCAACTTTAGGAAATCTGGAATTATTGGCATAACGGAACCATACACACAGGTAAAGTAGCTTTTCTAATGTTTCATCACATGAAGGACTTAGAGGTCCAGGGAAATACCTTTGGTTGTGTTTAATGAGCACACATGTAAAAGGGGCTTGAGCATTTGGAAAAATTTTCTTAAGAATTTATGAGTATTATTGAAATACAAGCCTTCGGTTATAGTAAACTATTGAAGTCTTTGACAGGACTGAAATTCTAAGTCCTTTAACAAGATGGAAAAATATCAGTTGAATTTTAAAAAAGATAGAAATCCATCTACTTACTGTCTAGGTGCTTTGTTTGAAATGATGAGAAATGGGATTAGACCAGAGGCTTAAGCTTTATATGCTGTGTGTACTCAGTTGCTCAGTCATATCTGACTCTTTGTGACCCCATGGACTGTAGCCCGCCAGGCTCCTCTGTCCGTAAGATTTTTCAGGCAAGAATACTGGTGTGGGTTGCCGTTTCCTACTCCCAACTTTTAAAACTACCCTCTGCTAGAACATTAGAGGTATTTTTTATTAGATAGGCAAAAGAGATAATACAAGGTGGCTCAGGAGACATGTTAGCCTAAGATCATAGTAACAAGAGTATGGGTGTTCTCTAGGGGTCAGTGTCCCAGAAATAAATAGAACCAAAAAGGTATAGAATATTTACAAAAATAGTTGGCAACAAAGGGGGAAAAAAGGAAAAACAAAAAAAAATCTGATTAAAAAGAAAATAGGATAATGGATTCAAGAGAATCTGTATCGATCAGTCCACTCTACACAATAGCTCAAAATTTGGAACAATTGGAATAATGACTGGTTTTTCTTTTGCTTTCACTCGACACATTTTGTTATTTCATTTGCAGAAGTGAGTGGGATGTGACACGGAGGTTGCTATAGTTACTCATTTTTAATGAATTTCAAGACTTATCCTACCAAATAGCTCTCAAAGTCAAAATTTTTAGAGGTTAGTAGAGGGAAATTTGTGACTGAAAATGACTCATCATAACACAAATACAATGAAAACATTAAAGACTACTTAAGGAATAAAGTTTTAATTTATTGAACCATAACTTATTCTTTGATTTATTTTTGTTAAGAGTGTGATTTGAGGGCATTTAAATAACATTCCCTTGTGACTCAGCTGGTAAACAGTCTGCCTGCAATGCGCAAGACCTTATTCGATCCCTGGGTTGGGAAGATCCACTGGAGAAGGGAAAGGCTACCTACTCCAGTATTCTGGCCTGGAGAATTCCATGGACAGCAGGGACCATGGGGTCGCAAAAAGTTGAACATGACTGAGTGACTTTCACTTCAAATAACATTTATTTGAGTTAAATATATTTAATCACTTAAAATGATTTGTTGTTGTGAGTTCTATTAATCTATTAATAATCAAGAAAACATGATGGTAAAAAATTCAAAGTGTTATTCACTCAGTCGTGTCCAACTCTTTGCAACCCCATGGACAGTATCCTGTCAGGCTTCTCTGTCCACGGAATTCTCCAGGCAAGAATACTGGAGTGGGTTTCCATTTCCTTCTCCAGGGGATCTTCCCGACCCAGGGACTGAACCTGGGTTTCCTGCATGGCAAGCAGATTCTTTTCCATCTGAGCCACCAGGGAAGCCCCCAAATCAAAATATACTCACATTAGGAAGAAAAATAGTTTGGGAATATTTATCTCCCCAAATTTTAAACTACCTTTCACAGTTTATAAAAAAGAAAACAATGATCTAATTATACTATACTTATAAAAGGAAACTAACCTTTCTAGTGCAGATGCAAATGAAGGATGTTCAGAGACAGTGTCAAAATCTCATTATCAAGGAAACTAAAATAAGGGAGAATACAGTTAAAACTAATAAGGATGATTTCAGATATTTTTTCATGCTAATGAAAAAGACACTTAGTATGTTGGAGACATACAGAAAAATTAGAAGAAAGCAAAATGAGAATAATTTGCCCAAAATAAGCTTGAAATATTTATGGCAATAGACATCAGTTCCTTAAGCTGGATTCCCAGTACAAATCAGTGGAATTCCATTTGATTATACTTCCTTCAAAGTGAGCCCAAACATTAACAGCCTCTATAATCATGGCTTAAGTTAATATTTCCATGTCTTTGTGTAATGTAAAATGTTTATATAAATATCGTATTGCTCAACATAGTTCCAGGGCTACAGAAATATTAAAAGTGACATTTATGCTCACTGCTTGGAAACATTCTAAGCCAAATTTAGGTATATGACCTTAGAAGTAAAGAATTACAGGAAAAAGAGCATTTCTTTTAGCAACTTTACACCTGAATCCCAAACCAAACATGATATATAAAGTCCTCCTATACTTTAGTTCTATGAAAGAATAATAGAAAAAGATAGCCATTTATAGGAGAGTTTACTTCGACGAATAAATGTTGTTTGAGGGTTTTTGTTTTCATGTCTCAGGAAAATCTACTGGACTATGAGGCCAGAATTATGATGTTGATATGATCATCACTAGCTGTAATACTTGACCCGTTTGAATTGAGAGGTGCTACAAGTGTAAACTACATGTCAAATCAAAAGACAATACTAAAAAAATAACAATGTAGAATATTGCTTTCATTTTTATATTGATTACATTTTAACTTGGTAATACTTTGGATTATTGGATTAAAAAACTCATTTTATCAGTTTCTTTTTACCTTTGTAATGTGTGTATGTGTGCTTAGTGTGTCTGACTCTTTGTGAACTCATGGACTGTAGCCCATCAGGCTCCTCTATCCATGGCATTTTCCAGGCAAGAATATTGGAAAGGGTTGCCATTTACTTCTCCAGGGGATCTTCCCAACCCAGGGGTCAAACTCACATCTCTTGCATCTTCTATATTGGCAGGCAGGTTCTTTACCACTAATGCTACCTGGGAAGCCCACCTTTTTAATGTAGCTACTGGAAAATTTGATATTACATAGGTAGCTCACATTATATTTCTCCTGGACAATGCTGATTTAGACCAAGGGGTTCTTAACTAAGGAATTGCTTGTTGGCAAGCTAAGTTATTTGGACATGTTTTGTTCCTCTGAGAAATGATGCTCTATAAGTTGATGGGGTTCCTAATAAAGTTGGCAGAGCCTGCTTAGCCTATATTGCAAACAAAGTGATCACTACCACAAGTCTAGTTATGATCCATCATCATACAGTTAACTCCCTTCATCCACTTTGCCCAATCTCTTTCCCCCCGGTAACCCCTAACACGGCCTCTGTATCTATGAGTTAACTTTTGTTTCATTTTTTTTTTATTTTGTTTTTTTATATTATACAAATGAGTGAAATCACACTGTATTTGTCTTTCTCTGTCTGACTTATTTCACTTAGCATATTGCCCTCAAGGTCCATCCATGATGTCTCAAGAGGCAGGATATCTTTCTTTCTTATTGGTAGGTAGACTTGCATTGTGTGTGTGGGGGTGGAGTGGGGGGGGGGGGGGGTGGGGAGGTGTGTAAATACCCAGAAGAGGAATAGCTCGGTCATGTGGTAGTTCTGTTCCTAATCTTTGGAGTAATCTTCACACTGTTTTCCATAGTGGCTGCAATAATTTACAGTCCCATTAAGAGTGTACTAGGGTTTCCTTTTCTCCATATCCTTTTCAATGTTTGTTTGCTATTGTCTTTTTGATAAGTCATTCTAACAGGTGTGATGTGATATTCCATTGTGGTTTTGATTTGCATGTCTCTGATTTGTGATGGGGAACATTTTTCCACGTGTATTTTGGCCATCATATATGCCATCCTTGAAAACATATCTATTCAGGTACTCTGACCATTTTTTTTATTTTAATACCAAATCAAACTTTTATTTATAAAAACAAATGCTGAATGAGTAGCACTCTCAGACGATCAAAGTCATTTTGTTTTATTTTTTAGTTGAAGGATAATTGCCTTACAGAATTTTATTGGTTTCTACCAAACATTTGTAACGTATATTTGCTGTTGAGTTGCATGAGTTTTTTATGTTGAATATTAACCCCTTATTGGATAAATTATTTGTAAATATTTTACCTCATTACCTTTAAGTTACCTTTAGGTTACCTTTAAGTTTTGATGATGGTTTTCTTTGTAGAAGCGTTTTTCTTGATGTTGTCCCATTTGTTTATTTTTCTTTTGTTTCTCTTGCCTTTAGTGTCAGATCCACAAAATTATTACTAAGACTGAAGTAAGTAAGGTTCCTGTCTATGTTGTCTTCTAGGAATATTATCATTTCAAGTCTTACATTCAAGTCTTTAATCCCTTTTGCATTAATTTTTATGTATATTCTTAGTTGTCTAGTTTTATTCTTTTGCTTGTGGTTGTTCAGTTTTCCAACATCACTTATTGAAGAATAAATGTTGTGTGTTAATGCTCCTTTATCATAAAGTAATTGTATGTGTGGGCTTATTTCTAGGCATCTGTTCTGTTTCAATATCTGTGTGTCTGGTTTTATTTACCACCCTATTTTGATTACTATAGCTTTGTAATATAATTTGATTGAAATTGGGGAGCATGATACCTCCAGCTGTGTTCTTTCTCAAGATGGTTTCAGTTGTTTGAGATCTATTATGTTTCCATACAAATTTTAGAGTTCTTTTGTCTTAGTTCTTTGAAATATTCCATTGGCATTTTGATAGGCAATTGCATTAAATTGTAAATTTTTTACATAATATGGAGATTTTAACTATTAATCCTTCTAACCCATGAACATGAACTATCTTTCCAATTATTTGAGTGTTTTTGAATTTTTTTTTCAGTGTCTTATAGTTTTCAGTATATAGGTCTTTTACCTCCTTGGCTTAATTTATTTCTAGGGATTTTATTCTTCTTAATGCAATTATAAATGGGACAATTTTCTTAATTTCTCTTAGATTTTTCTATTAGTGTATAGAAATACCACAGATTTCTGTATATTGCTTTTGTATCCTGTGACTTTGCTAATTTTATTTATTAGTCCTAACAGTGTTTTTGGTGCAGTCTTTAGGTTTCTTGAAATATGGAGCATCATGTCATCTGCAAATAGTGAGAATTTTATTGATTTGGATACCTTTTATTTTTTGCCTATTGCTGTGACTAGAACTTCCAATAATATGTTGAATAAAAGTGAGAGTGACCATCCTTGTCTTGTTTCTGATCTTAGAGAAAAAGCTGAAAGCTATTCACTACTGAGTATGATGCTAGCTGTGTGATTGGCCTTTAGTATGATGAGGTACGGAATACCAGACCACCTGACCTGCCTCTTGAGAAACCTGTATGCAGGTCAGGAAGCAACAGTTAGAACTGGACATGGAACAACAGACTAGTTCCAAATAGGAAAAGGAGTACATCAAGGTTGTATATTGTCACCCTGCTTATTTAACATATGCAGAGTACATCATGTGAAATGCCAGATTGGATGAAGCACAAGCTGGAGTCAAGATTGCCAGGAGAAATATCAATAACCTCGGATACCCAGATGACACCACCATTATGGCAGAAAGCGAAGAAGAACCAGAGAGCCTCTTGATGAAAGTGAAAGAGGAGAGTGAAAAAGTTGGCTTAAAGCTCAACATTCAGAAAACAAAAATCATGGCATCTGGTCCCATCACTTCATGGCAAATAGATGGGGAACAATGGAAACAGTGAGAGACTTTATTTTGGGGGGTTCCAAAATCACTGCAGATGGTGACTTCAGCCATGAAATTAAAAGACGCTTGATCCTTGGAAGAAAAGCTATGATAAGCCTAGACAGCATTTTATTTTTTAAAATAAAAGCAGAGACATTACTTTGCCAACAAAAGTCTGTCTAGTCAAAGCTATGGTTTTCTCCTTTTCATGTCGATTTGCATGAAAAAAAAATTTTCCATCTCTTAACCTTCAGTCTGTGTGCCCTTTCTTCTGAAGTCACTCTCTTGTAGGCAGCATATAGACAAGTCTTGTGTTTTTGTTTTATTCAGATATTCTATACTGTTTGGTGAATTTAGTCCATTTACATTTAAACTAGTTATTGATAAATATCTTCTAATTGCCATTTAACCTGGTGACTCAGATGGTAAAGAATCTGCCTGCAATGCAGGAGAACTGGGTTTGATCCTTGGGTTGGGGAGATCCCCTGGAGAAGAAAATGGCAACCCACTCCATTATTCTTGCCTGGAGAATTCCAAGGACAGAAGAGCCTGACAAGCTACAGTTCATGGGGTTGCAAAGAGTCACTAACACTTTCACTTTTAGTATTATGTTTATATTTCTTATTTTATTTTGTATATTTACCATAAAAATTTTCCTTGGGGTTATCATGAGGTCCACATGTAACATGCTATGTAAACAGTTGTCTGTTTAAATTGGTAGCAACTTAAATTTGAACAGATAGCTTTAGTTTTACTGCCCTCCCCATGCTTTATACTTTCAGTGACACTTTTTACATCTTTTCATTTTATGCATCCCTTAAATAATTATTGTAATTTTAGTCACCTTTATGACTTTTTTGCTTTAACCTTCATGCTTGCTGTGTAACTGATTGATCCACTACTGTTATAAGTTTACCTTTCACAGTGAGAATTTTACTTTCATATGTGTTCTTATTCTTAGTGACATTTCTTTTCAGCTTAAAGAAGTCCCTTTAACATTTCTTATAAGGTCAACTTAGTGGCCGAAGAGTCGGACACGACTGAGCGACTTCACTTTCACTTTTCCCTTTCATGCACTGGAGAAGGAAATGGCAACCCACTCCAGTGTTCTTGCCTTGAGAATCCCAGGGTAGGCGGAGCCTGGTGGGCTGCCGTCTATGGGGTCGCACAGAGTCGGACACGACTGAAGAGACTTAGCAGCAGCAGCAGCAGCATCAGTGGTGATGAACTTCTTTAGCTTTTGTTTTCTGTGAAACTCTTGATCTTTTCGTTAATTCTGGATGATAACCTTGTTGGATAGAGAATTCTTTGCTGGAGATTTTTTCCTTTTATCACTTGAGTATATCATGGCACTCCTTTCTAGCCTGGAAACTTCTGCTGAAAAATCTGAAAGTCTCATAGGATTTCCCTTGTACAAAACAAGTTATTTTTTTCTTTCTGCTTCTAGTATTTTCACTTTAGCCTTAACTTTTACTATTTTATTGAAATGCATCTAGTGATGTGTCTTTTTTGGCTTATCATATTTGGATCTGTCAAGAATTCCTGGACTTGACTGTCTGTTTCCTTCCACAGTTTAGGAAATTTTTCAGCTACTATTTTTTTCAAATTGTTTTTCTGGTCTTTTCTTGCTCTCGTCTCCTTGTGGGACCCCTAAAATGCAGGTATTTTTTCACTTGAAGTTGTTCTGAATGTTCCTTAAAATATTTCCACTTTTAAAATATATAGATAGCCAATGGGAATTTGCTGTATGATGCAGGGAGCACAACCGGGTGCTCTGTGACAACCTAGAGATGTGGGATGTGGGGTGGGACAGAGATTAAAGAGGGAGAGGACATATATATACCTATGGCTGATGCACACTGATATATGGCAGAAACCAATATAACACTGTAAAGCAATTATCCTCCAATTAAAAATTTTATAAATATATACAATATTTAGCTTTATGAATAAATTCTTATTTCACTTTGCCACTCTGTCATTGTTTCATATTCTAGCTCACTGATTTGTTCTTCTACCTCATCCAGTCTGCTTGTTGAACCTTCTAATATATATATTTTTTTACTTCAGTTATCACTTCTATTTGTTTCTATATTTTCTATCTCTTTGTTGACATTCTAAATATGTATAGTCATTTTTCTCCTGATTTCTCAGTGAGCATGTTTATGCCAATTATTTTGAACTCTTTTTCAGGTAGATTTCTTATGTCCATTCTCTTCTTTTCCTGAGATTTTGTCTTGTCGTTTGATTGGAACATTGTTTCCGCATTTTGCCTAATTCTCTGTGTTTGTTTATTTTTATTAGGTAAATCAGCTCTCTCTCTCCCAGTCTGGAAAGAGTAGACTTATTGAGACTATCTTGTGGGGCTCAGAAGTTAGTTCTCAACTGGCCACCAGAGTCGGCACTCAAGGGGTTCCCATTGTGTGGGCTATATGTCAGGCTAGAGTAGGGCTATAGTACTCTTGCTATAGTAGGGCTACAGCTGCTATAGGGTGCTCGTGGAAGGGACTGGCCCCAGCCCAGTTGCAGGGCCTGGCTAAGGTTACTGTGGAGTACTGATGGGTGGGGTTATTGCTTGGCTAGTTGTGAGGTCTTACTGAGCCACAGAGGGCAGTTTGGTTTCTCAGTGGAACGTGCACACGAGCACTAACAAGTTATAGAGAGTATTTCACAATGGCTCCCACCAGTGTTGGCATTAGTAATGTAGCCTGAGATGACAAAATGGCTCCCACCAGTGTCTCAGTTACCAGGGAATGTCCCAGCTGGTTCCTTTCTCTCCTCCAGATGACTCAATATTAGTAAATGGGTAACCTACACCCATGGTCCGGGAGCTTTTCAATCTACTGTTTGTGCGCTGGTTTTTATGCCATAGGAGTTATGTGTGGGCCCCTCAAGAGCAAGATTTCTCTTCCCTGCAGTTTTATTGTTTTCCTTCACGTATTCTTTGCTGGTTTTCAGAGCAGGTGCTTTATGGGATTGTCTTTCTTCTGCAGGATCTACGGGTTGGGGTTCCTGATATGGAGCTTCACATGGAGCTTTGTGGTCCCTTCCAATTGTGGATTTTTACCTCGGTGATACTCTTTTTCTTCCCCTCCTACCCATCTTGATGCTGTCCCTTTACTCTTCATTTGTATCTCTGTTTACCCAATGTTATGTCCCCTTAGGAGGAAATTATTTTATATGTACTTGTTTCTTTGTTGTGTCTGTGGGAAGAGGTGCTTTCAGGGTCTTCTATGCTCCTATCTTGAACTCTCTGGAAAAATAATGTTACATAAATTTGCATTCCTTTTTATTAATTGCACATAACCATAATTACAGTTCAGTGAAAATCTCTAATTCAGTGAGAAATAGTTTAAATCCTCTTTAGTGTACATCAGGAACATCTGGAAGGTTTATTAAAACATTAACCGCTGTGCCCTATTATCCAGTTTCTAATACATATGTCTAGGGTGCGGCCTGAAAATTTGCATTTCTAAACTGCCCCATGACGCTACTGCTGCTATTCATAGGGGAAGCACATTTTGAGAACTCTTGGGTTAATTTTTTCCTCAGTGATCAAAAATTATACCAGTAAAAACAGTTTTTTCTTAGGTTTACCAATGTCTGTAGCCTCACATAAAAGAATAATAGACAAAAAATTATATAAACAGACATTTATTCTAAGACTAAGTGTTATTCCCATAAGAAAATTACTGTCATGTAAGAAATTTATCTCTCAAAGTAACAATATATAATTTTCATTCTCAACAGTCAACTTGTTTTTTCTTTAAAATCTTCCTTTTATTTCTAACTTGAAAAGGACTCCAGATTAATTCTTTCTGCTTTACATGGAACAAAATTAGTTCTAAACATCCACGTGAAGGGATTAAACTTCCTAAAGCAATGGAAAAGAATCAATGTGTTTCAGTGCTGTTTAATCAGTTAATAACCAAAATGAGTAGCACTTTTACCTTCAGAATTTCATCACCTTTTTATCATTTGGAATTCAGGGTTTGTGTTAGCTTAGTATTTCTGTGGTAAAAGCATTTAACTCTCTAAAAGAGATTGACAAAATAAACCTGTCATCTTCAAAAACCAAATTTATGAAAGTTATGTTATGCGTTTTCAAATGTACTTCCACTCAATAAAACTTAAATTTGCTTTTAGAAAATGCTATTGGGAGGCAATTTAGCATACTATGTATTTTAGCTTACAAATAATATCATTTTGACAATTATTCCATTTATATCTAGTTCCAGTGTTCAATATTTAGTACTTACCTTTTCAAACTTCACAGCTTTTAGTATCTGAACCATTATTGGGCAACATCTATTTGAAATTTAGACTCCTTCACTATTCCAGGTTCTCTACAATCTGAAGTTAATCATTTGTTCATAATTATTTCCTCAATATAAACCATTCTAAACTTTTAGTTTATAGACCCTTCATCACCATTGCCTTGATTCTTGCTTCTGAGCTACTACCTGAAATTTTCTGTTCTCTCCATTGTTGTTGTTCAGTCACTCGGTTGTTTCCAACTCTGCAATGCCATTGACTGCAACACCCCAGGCTTCCCTGTCCTTCACCATCTATCAGAGTTTGTTCAAACTCACATCCTTTGAATCAGTGATTGCCTCCCAACCATCTCATCCTCTGCCACCCCTGTCTCTTTGTGTTTGATCCTTTGCAGTATCAGGGTCTTTTCCAATGAGTCAGCTCTTTGCATCAGGTGGCCAAAGTATTGGAGTTTCAGCTTCAGCATCAGTCCTTCCAATGAACACCCAGGACTGATTTCCTTTAGGATGGACTGGTTAGATCTCCTTGCAGTCCAAGGGACTCTCAAGAGTCTTCTCTAACACAACACTTCCAAAGCATCAATTCTTTGGTGCTCAACCTTTTTTTTGGTCCAACTCTTACCTCTGTACATGACTACTGGAAAAACCATAGTTCAATTCAGTTCAGTCACTCAGTCCTACTTGACTCTCAGTGACCCCATGGACTGCAGCACATGAAGCTTCCCTGTGCATCACCAAATCCCAAAACTTGCTTAAACTCACGTCCATTGAGTCAGTGATGCCATCAAACCATCTCATCCTCTATTGTCCCCTTCTCCTTCTGCCTTCAATCTTTCCCAGTATCAGGGTCTTTTCCAGGGATGTGTCTCTTCACATCAGGTGGCCAAAGTATTGGTGTTTCAGCTTCAGCAACAGTCCTTGCAATGAATATTCAGGACTGGTTTCCTTTAGGATTGACTGGTTGGATCTCCCTGCGGTCCAAGGGATTCTCAAGAGCCTTCTCCAACACCACAGTTCAAAAGCATTAATTCTTAGGTGCTAAGCTTTCTTTATAGTCCAACTCTCACATCCATACATGACTACTGAAAAAACTATAGCTTTGACTAGATGGACATTTGTTGGCAAAGTAACGTCTCTGCTTTTTAATATGCTGTCTAGGTTGGTCATAGCTTTTCTTCCAAGGAGCAAGCATCTTTTAACTTCATGGCTGCAGTCACCATCTGCAGTGATTTTGGAGCCCCCCAAAATAAAGTCTGCCCCTGTTTCCATTGTTTCCCCATCTATTTGCCATGAAGTGATGGGACCAGATGCCATGATCTTAGTTTTTGAATGTTGAGTTTTAAGCCAGCTCTTTCACTCTCTTCTTTACTTTTATCAAGTGGCTCTTTAGTTCTTTCTTGCTTTCTGCCATAACGGTGGTGTCATCTGGGTATCTGAAGTTATTGATATTTCTCCTGACAATCTTGACTCCAGCTTGTGCTTCATCCAATCTGGCATTTCACTTGATGTGCTCTGCATAGGTTAAATAAGCAAGGTGACAATGTACAGCCTTGAGGTACTCCTTTCCTGATTTGGAATCAGTCCATTATTCCACATCCGGTTCTAACTGTTGTTTCTTAACCTGCATACAGATTTCTCAGGAGGCAATTAAGGTGCTCTGGTATTCTCATATCTTGAAGAATTTTCCACGCTTTGTCTTGATCCACAGAGTCAAAGGATTTGGCATAGTCAATAATGCAGAAGTAGATGTTTTTCTGGAACTCTCTTAGTTTTTCAATGATCTAGCAGATGTTGACAATTTGATCTCTGGTTCCTCTGCCTTTTCTAAATCCAGCTTGAACATCTGGAAGTTCATGGTTCATGTACTGTTGAAACCTGGGTTGGAGAATTTTGAGCATTACTTTGCTAGTGTGTAAGATGAGTGCAATTGTGCGGTAGTTTTGAACATTCTTTGGCATTGTCTTTGTTTGGGATTGGAATGAAAATTGACCTTTTCTAGTCTTGAGGCTACTGCTGAGTTTTCCAGATTTGCTGGCATGTCGAGTGCAGCACTTTCACAGCATCATCTTTTAGGACTTGAAATTCCATCACCTCCACTAGCTTTGTTTGTAATGATGCTTCCTAAGGCCCCCTTGACTTCACATTCCAAGATGTCTGGCTCTAGGTGAGTGATCACAATATTGTGGTTATCTGGGTCATGAAGATCTCTTTTGTACAGTTCTTCTGTGTATTCTTGCCACCTCTTCTTAATATCTTCTGCTTCTGTTACGTCCATGGCATTTCTGTCCTTTATTGTGTCTATCTTTGCATGAAATGTTCCCTTGGTATCTCTAATTTTCTTGAAGAGATCTCTAGTCTTTCCCATTGTATTGTTTTCCTCTTTTTCTTTGCATGATCACATAGGAAGGCTTTCTTATCTCTCCTTGCTATTCTTTGGAACTCTGCATTCAATTGGGTATTTCTTTCCTTTTCTCCTTTGCCTTTTGCTTCTCTTCTTTTCTCAGCTATTTGTAAGTCCTCTTCAGACAACCATTTTGTAGTTTTGCATTTCTTTTTCTTGGAGTTGGTCTTGATCACTGCCTCCTGTACAATCTCACAAACCTCCATCCATAGTTCTTCAGGTACTCTCTCTTTCAGATCTAATCCCTTGAATCTATTTGTCACTTCCACTGTATAATCATGAGGGATTTGATTTAGGTCATATCTGAGTGGTCTAGTGGTTTTCCCTACTTTCTTCAATTTAAGTCTGAATTTTACAATAAGGCATTCATTATCTGAGACACAGTCTGTTCCTGGTCTTGTTTTTGCTGCCTGTATAGAGTTTCTCCATCTTTGGCTACAAAAAATATAATAAACCTGATTTTGATATTGACCATCTGGTAATGTCCATAAGTGATCTACCCAACTGTAATTTTTTAAAAAAAATTTACACTATTCTTTAAAAAAAAAAAAGATATTTTGAGTATTATTAAAGTTTTATTTTTCAGCTATAGATTCATGGAATAAATACTTAAAATAAACAGTGTAATCAGGATATTTAGTGTTCATTTTCCTTAACTAAAGAAATATTCAGTTATACTTAAAAATGTAGCAGCTTAACGACATTTTCTTCTCATGTCTTGGGAATTATGAAATCGAATAATTCCTGTTATTTTTGCTTTTGTAAGGTTGGATTAGTTGTTAGCCATATGTAAATGATCCATTTACTTTAGTAATGAAGGTATGCCTGATTTTTTTTAGCTTGATTTATATATATAGGTCTAATACTGGATTTTTACACAATGCATGGATATTTTCTCATTGTTTATCTAAAGCATAACATTTTTCTCTAATTGTTATTACTGTTTTCATATGTATTAAATAAAATTTTAACCTAAGCCCAACAGACCTCTAATTATGCAAGTACATGGCATGAGATGGAGGTGTTAGGCAGTAGTGTTTCCTGTCTACATGTATTTGAGAATGACATCAGTAGGAACTTTATGAAGCCTTAGATAAACCTACATTGTGGAAACTCTGTAAAATCTGATGTGGAATATGCTTCATGTGTCCAGCCAGTACAAAATTCTCTTAGACTTACCCTTTTTATTTCTGCTATTAAGTTAAAATAGTTGATTCCTATGGGTCTTACTTCAAAGGAAGACCAGTGACTCATGGGCAATAGAATAGATTCTACTGCATCGAAATTTTCTTCTGCTGATGTAATAATGTTTAATAATGTAGTATATACTTATGTCCTTCATATACATTCAGAATATATGTGAATATTTAAGTTGTTAATGTATGTTTGGCAGCACAGTCTTTCTGATCATTGGACTAAAGCAATGGTCCTCAAACTTCTAGCTTGCATTACAATCATTTGGAGGGCTTATATAGATTAATTATGTGTGCTCAGTCACTCAGTCGTGTCTGACTCTTTGCAACCCCAGGGACTATAGCCTGCCAGGCTCCTCTATCCCTGGAATTTTCCAGAAGCGAATACTGAAGCGGGTTGCCATTTTCTTCTTCAGGGGAACTTCCCAACCCAGGAATCGAACCCCAGTCTCTTGAATCTCCTGCATTGTCTGGCCAGTTTTTTTTTACCACTGCTGTTTCTGCTGCTAAGTTGCTTCAGTGGTGTCCGACTCTGTGCGACCCCATAGATGGCAGGCTACCAGGCTCCTCGGTCCCTGAGGCTCTCAAGGCAAAAACACTGGAGTGGGTTGCCATTTCCTTCTCCAATGCATGAAAGTGAAAAGTGAAAGTGAAGTTACTCAGTCATGTCTGACTCTTCGAAACCCCATGGACTGCAGCCTACCAGGCTCCTCTGTCCATGGGATTTTCCAGGCGAGAGTACTGGAGTGGGGTGCCATTGCCTTCTCCATCTTTTACCACTAGTGCCACCAAATTTTATGTGTGTGAAAGGGTTGGCAGATATATGTATATAGAATGTTAGAATAATCTACATAAAACTATAGAAATCAGCCAAAATCAAAAATTATATATGCTAGGGTGTCAGTATTTTCTAAGATATACTAATAATTTACACAAATTTAGCAGTGGTTGGACTTTTACTTATTGACATGTGTGTTTTTACTTGAAAATCATGCACCTGTCAGAGCTGTTAAACTCTGATGAATCTCTATATATGCTTTCCTTCTGTTGTGTTTTGACTGACTTAGTACCCTTAAGAACATGTAGGAATGATAGATGTGGACTTTGAATTGATGAACTCTGATTGCTCTGTCAGTGAACTACTTCCTAATTGGCCTCATTCTTTCAAATCATTTACTATACACTTGTCCTTGGAGGTTATGTATCTTTTGGGTGTTTGTGGAAGTAATCTGATTATGGTCATTTTTTCCATCTTATTTTTTCAGGGGAAAATATGACAGATTAAGTACACTAGTGAGTTTTCAAAATATTTACTAAGACACTTTTAAAATTATATCAGTATCAACTGTCATTTTTAAAATTAGCTTTATAAAAGCATGCTATCCTTTGCTTGTTACTGATCAAGTACAACATGGTAGAAAGAGGTGAATAAGACCAGTAATAAGAAAAGATTGCAAAACAATGAATTAGAAAATAACTATTGCATTAGTATGTACATTTAAGCTGCTTTCTTCCTCCTCCAGCTTAAAGTTACTCTAGTAACTTGATTAGACATATTTCTGGAAGAAGCAATGAGAAAGCCTGTTGATTAGCTGGAGCTTTGACCTAAGAGCAATGATCCAGCAAAAAAAAAAAGCCTGCCATTCATTCAGATAAATGGTGGTCTTGGAAGTAGGATGGACATAAAGTATAGGGAATTGGGATAAATAGAATGAACCATTTCTTGGAGACAGGTTTGTCAGACTTTGCAGTGCTGAGGCTGTGAAAATTATACCTCTGAGATTATCTAAATTCAGCAAAGGTCTGCCAAAGATAATTTAGTGTTCATTCCTCTGGTGACAAAATGTCAAAGCTTCCTTGCACACTGTGAGGCTTCAAATGGTTACAGATGCACCAACACAGTGATCCCTTCAGCCTTCAGTGCTTGCATAAGCCTGGGACAACTGAACTTAAAAGTCATACCTTTCATTCTTGAGCTGGCCCTGCCACTTTACTTCAGGTTGCCTGAATGATCTTTTAAGTCTTATATATGATTTTTAAAAAGGTAGACAAGATGACTTCTTGAGGTTCTTTCTCTTAAAATCAAGCCTGTCTACTTGTTCTCCTGCACTGTGCTAATTAATTTCTAGTCTTAAGGGCTTCCTTGGTGGCTCAGACGGTAAGGAATCTGCCAGGCATGCAGGATACCAGGGTTCAATCCCTGGGTTGGGAAAATCCTCTGGAGAAGGGAATGGCTATCCACTCCATTACTCTTGCCTGGAGAATTCCATGGACAGAGGAGTCTGGTGGACTGTAGCCCTTGGGGTCGCAAAGAATCGGACATGAATGGGCAACTAACACTTTCACTTTATGGCTTTTATGTATAGAATGTCCTCCTCCTTCCAAACTATTAGGTGCAAATATTTCTTAAAACACAAGAAGTATGAACCATAATGAAAAAACTGCTAACTGAATGATATTATGACTTACAACTTCTGTTCAAAGAGAGACACTAAAAACAAAGTGAAAAGATACATCTTAGGCTGGGGAAAATCCATGAGAAATAAAGACAAACTAATTTAAAAAAAAGGACAAATAAAGAAACAGTTTACCAAATGGGAAACCAAACAGGAAACCAAGAAGGTCAACAAGCATCTGTAAGGTGCTTAACATTGCTAAGCAATTTAAAAACAACGGTGAGATTCCAATTCATGGTATAATATTGTAAAATTGATCACCCTAAAAGTAGATGAGGATGGGAAGAAAGTTCTGTATTGATGAGAACAGACTAGAGGACAATTTGATAGTAGCTGGTAAATTTGAAGATGTAGGCACAATAATTTCACTTCTAGGTCTGTATTCTAGAGAACATTTTACACCTATGCAAAAGGATGTTTATTTAGCAAAGTTATAAAAACTGGTATAACTTTTCTTTAAACAGGCATTGCTCAGTCACTTCAGTCGTGTCCAACTCTTTGCAAGCCTATGGACTGTAGCCTGTCAGACTCCTCTGTCCATGGGATTTTCCAGGCAAGATACTAGAGTGGGTTGTCATCAGACTAACAGAATAACCCTTAAAATGAATGAACTAGATCCAAGTGTATCAACATATATAAATACGAAAACAATGAAAAATGAAAAAAGGCAATCAGAAAATTATATATACTATATGATCCTATTTATTCAAAGTGTAAAGGCTCATAAAATGAATTTTTTTTAAATGTTTAACACATAGAGTTAAACTGCATAGCCATGCATGGGAATGATACATAGAAACTTTTTAGCAGTGTTTACATTTGGGGAGGGAGAGGACAGGAGGATGGGTATTAGCTCGAATTAGAAAATCTCATTAAAAAATTAAATGTAAAGAAAATGTCAAAGTTAATATCAAATTAACTATTTTGTTGAGTATCTTACTAATATCTTTTACAGTTTTCTGTACATTTAAAATGTTTCAATCAAACATCTTTTAGATGAATGAGAGAAATGTAAGACCAGTCTTAATAAACTTCATTGATTATGTGTACACAAATATCTATTTAGATATATATCCATGTCAGTAGATATCTTTGTATTATATCTGTGAGACTCTATTTGATAATGTTTCATTTTCCCATCAAATTATATATCTTTTAAGGGATGACACTGTGATTTCTGTTTATTTTCTGCCTTTTGCAATGACTAGAACTGCATTAGGCATCTTGTGTGTATGTAACAAATAACTGTTAGCTGATTGCACAAATTGTATTCAGTGAACTGGAAATCCTCCCATGGTAAATTCGTAAGGCAGCATTTGCAAACTTTCTCCATACCAAAGAAGCAAATATGTTTCTGTATTGCAAAGATTCTTTTTAACTTTCCCCTTTTATCCTGTCCTTGTTTCTTTCTCCCCTTCCCTCAACCATTTCTCCTCCTGTTCCCCACAAAATTCTTCTAAAACCACCAAAATCAAGCAAAGCAGGGTTTCATTACAAATAAAGATGCTATTTACACCCACCCCAAACCTCTACGTTCCATCCTCCAGCTAAATGGGTCAATGCTCTTGGAATGAGAATAAAGGAAACTCATAAATGTTGGTTTTGATCCAGAGGCATATCAGATTCCAGATCGGATGTCTTTGCCAAAGGGGAACAGTGGTTACAAAAAAAAAAAGCGCTCTAAATTCAGCATCTCTCATTTTCTGACTGTAGAAGCTAAAAAACTTTATTGACTATCAAAGAGAAATATTTTTTTAGAAAAAATGACTACAGATGATCAGAACAAGCCTGCATGGAGGTAATATATTGCTGATAGATTTTCAAATCTTCCAATTTATAATCCATTAATTTTTTTGAGGTCTACATTTTATTTTAAAGAGCTAGTAAGTTGTTTTCTGTAAAGCAGACCAAAAACTTATGAGAAAATAAGAATCGATTTGGAAATCCTCTAGTGTTTCTGGATTCTATCCCCAGGAAAAACTTACCGGGACACAAGTACACAAGTTTTCATGTTATTCCAGGGAGACTGTGGAGCTGCTGAAGCTTATTCATGGACCTCCTTATTCTATAGACCCCAAGTCAGCATACTGGTCCCAAACACTTCCTAATAGTTCCAGTATCTGCCTAGAAACAAGCCCAAATAATGATTTGTTATTACTAGATATTAACTTGTGAGATTTAAATGAATTATTGATGATTAACTGAAAAATGTTGAATAACACCATAATTTTTCTCAAACTGACCTGCAGTTTTAAAGTATAGAATTCCCTGGAAACAAAATTCTACAGATAATTCTGAAAATTACATAAAGAAGGGGAATCGTGGATTGTTTTCAACTATACTTCTAATCTTTAAAAATTCATTTCTGTTTACTATTAAGGCAATTTTACCAAAATAGAAACACTGCATTGAGTTCTTTTAGGCTCATTGCCTGATTTTACTTAGACTTGGAATGCATGATAATTAGCAATATTGAATTTGAATGAAGCCAACATAGAGGAAAATAACTGGTTTTTAATTGTAATATCACTGTTTCTTTGGTTGAGGTCTCTAATTTAATGCAATTAATGTGGCTGTGTTATTTATTCTTATAGTGGAAACAATCAGTCCTTCCCTGGTCATATGTCAGCATCATCAGTACCCTATTCTTGCTCTTCATCCTCTAGGGAACATCTCTCTTAACCTCTGGCTCCTCCCATCTTCTTTCCTACAAAGGAGTCCCCCCTGAACTCTTTCTATCTTTTCTAAATGGCTTTCTGGTTTCTCGTTTACTTGAACGCAGATCTTTGACTCTCTGGTCACTTATTCAACATAGTCTATGGAAGAGTTCTCCTGATTTGTTCTGTCTAATCAAGATCATTTGACCAGTGAGTATATGTGTATAATAACCTTGTGCTTATATGTAGTATAAACCATTTAAAAGCCAATATCATCTTACATTACAATGAAGTCAAAGAGATCAAGAAATTAAGCATGTGGAGAGATATGGACCATATGGCTATTACCTGTAAGTAGTTGCTGCTGCTACTGCTGCTAAGTCACTTCAGTCGTGTCCAACTCTGTGGGACCCCATAGATGGCATCCCACCAGGCTCCCCCGTCCTTGGGAGTCTCCAGGCAAGAACACTGGAGTGGGTTGCCATTTCCTTCTTCAATGCATGAAAGTGAAAAGGGAAAGTGAAGTTGCTCAGTCGCATCCAACTCTTCATGACCCCATGGACTGCAGCCTACCAGGCTCCCCTGTCCATGGGATTTTCCAGGCAAGAGTACTGGAGTGGGGTGAGGTCTATATAAAAGAAACATGAAAGGTGGTGCAGAAAACCCTTGGTGTAGTTATGGATGTAAAAGCTTGAACTCCTGTTTACTACTCTCTTTTATCTTCTGAAGATTGTTAGCATGTGTATTATCATGCTTCTTTCCTTAGGAGTTGTCACCTATCAGTGATGAGAGTGATGTCAATAATGTACGACTAACCTTCATTGAGTACTTATATGTTAAATACTTTGTGATTAGATTCTCATTTAATCTTCACAATAATTCTCTAAGTAAACATAAAACAACTGATAACTTATGCTCCATGATTAAAGAAGCAATCCCTGCTGAAACTTGGGTTTAGACGTATACTCTGAGGACATAGATCATGCTCTTACTTGCTAAGCTCTATTGTCTTCCACATGGAAAATCAAATCCAATTGTCTGCTTGCACTTTCTTTCTTTTTGCATTCTCCATTTAGTTTGGCTTCTGATGGAGTCTTATCCAGTTATGGATTTCAATTCCAGCTATACTTTGATAGTCTCAAGATCACTTCTCCAGTTAGGATCTCTCCTGTTGAGCTCTAGACTGCTGTATTGACAATTCCAATCGGATTTCTAACAGGCATTTCAAATTGATCATATAAAAAACAAACTCTGAGTTTCTTGCCTCAATCCTTCTGCTGCAGGTTTTCTTATCCAATGAAATGGCAACTCTATTTTTATAATTGTTCAAACCAAATATGTTAAAATGATATTTAACCAAGCCTTTTTGAAATATTCATTTTAATTTTTTATTGAAGTATAGTTGATTTACAATGTTGTGTTAGTTTCAGGTGTATAGCTTAAGTGGTTCAGATAAATACACACACACATATACATATATGTTGAATATATGTGTATATATTCCTTTTCAGATTCTTTTACCTTATAGAGTATCACAAAATATTGAGTATATTTTTCTGTGCTATACAGTAGGTCCTTGCTGGTTATGTATTAGTAGTTTGGATCAACTAATCCCAAACTCCCATTTTACCCTAATCCCAAACTCCCATTTTATCCCTCTCTTCATTCCGCCTTTGGTAACCATAAGTTTGTTTTCTGTCTGTAGGCCTATTTCTCTTTTGTATATAAGTTCATTTGCATCATTTTGTTTTTTAGATTCCACATGTAAGCAGCATCATATATTTGTCTTTCTCTGTCTGGCTTACTTCACTTAATATGCTCATCTCTAAGTCCATCCATGTTGCCAAAGTAGTATTTCAGAATATGTCTAGAATTCAAGCATTTTCCCACATCCACTGATAATCCATTAGTCCTACCCATTATTGTCCTTGCTTAGATGTCTGGAAAATCCCATGGACGGAGGAGCCTGGTAGGCTGCAGTCCATGGGGTTGCTAAGAGTCAGACACAACTGAGCGACTTCACTTTCACTTTTCACTTTCATGCATTGGAGAAGGAAATGGCAACTCACTCCAGTGTTCTTGCCTGGAGAATCCCAGGGACGGCAGAGCCTGGTGGACTGCCATCTATGGGGTCGCACAGAGTCGGACACGACTGAAGCAACTTAGCAGCAGATAACTATAATGTCCTCTTACCCCATTTCTATACAACATTTTTGCCCAGATAGACTATACAGAAGCCAGGAGGAATCTTTTAAAGCAAGTCATACCACTTCTACTTTAAAATCCCTTTAATGCAAAAAGCAGGGCATAACCATTTCATTCAGACCTGGACCCTGTCGTCATAACCAAACCTCTTCCTCAAAGTCTGACACACTCTAACCCCCTTAACCTACTGTATTTTTCTCCATAACATAAAATACCATATTTTTGAACTATGTATGTACTTGTATCACCCCAATTAAAACGTAAATCCTATTATGACTGTCATATCCCTGGTACCTGGAAGCCTGCCTGGCACATATTTGTTGAATGAACTAATGAATTTACACTTCCACTAGCAGCATATGAGAGGGCCCATGTCACCAACTCCTTCCCCCCAAATATGTATTTCTACATAAAAAATGTTGGGGGGCTGCACTGGGTCTTTGTTTGCTGTGTGCAGACTTTCTCTCTAGTTGCAGCAAGCAGGGGTTACTCTTTGCTGTGGGGTGCAGGCTTCTCATTGCAGTGGCTTCTCTTGTTTTCTCCTACGGAAACACAGGCTTCAGTAGTTGCATCACGTGGGCTCAGGAGTTGTGGCTTGTTGGCTCTAGGGTGCACGGGCTTAGTTACTGTGGCACAGGGGCACATTAGTTGTGGTTCTTGGGCCCTAGAGCATGCGGGCTTCAGTAGCTGCAGCTCATGGGCTCTAGAGCACAGGCTCAGTAGTTGCATATGGGAGTAGTTATTCTGCGGCGTGTGGAATCTCCCAGACTAGGGATTAAACCTGTGTCCCCTGCACTGGCAGGCAGATTCTTATCCACTGTGCCTCAGGGAAGACTTGAAACTTATATATTTTTTAAATTACTTTTTTAATAAACTGTGAAATTCACTACAGAAAGCAATTTTGTGTATTAAAGCAATGAAGTGAGATAACTATATGAAGTAACTTATTTTTGACCCGACATCTATTAGGGTATGGGTTTCCCTTGTGGTTCAGCTGGTAAAGAATCTGCATGCAATGTGGGAGACCTGGGTTTAATCCCTAGCTTGAGAAGATCCCCTGGAGAAGGGAAAGGGTACCCTCTCCAGAATTCTGGCCTAGAGAATTCCATGGACTGTATAGATACAAAGAGTTGGACACGACTGAGCGACTTTCACTTTCACTATTAGGGTATATGTACTAAACTCTCACATGTAATAAAGTGTGGAGAAATAGAAGCACACAATATTTTTTGAAGTTCAACAGTGTTCCTATCAGTTGCTAGTGATTTTACCTGCTGCTGTGTTTATATCTCTGCTCTGGATTGCCCAGGCCTCTCATTATCCTACCATTCCAACAGCAGCATAGATGTTTAAAGTGACTGAAATCTGTTTGATACTTATCTGCAAAGAAGTCTCCATTTTCATTCTTCTTGAAGTCTACTTTCCTATCTAATAAAAGAGGGATTTTATTAGAATACTAAAGAGAACAGAGAAAGCTGAGCACTAGTGATAATACACTCCCTAATGTTCATAAGTAGCTTTCTCTAAGAAAAGGAAAGATATACCCATTAGAATGCAGAGTTCCAAAGAATAACAAGGAGAGACAAAAAAGCCTTCCTCGGTAATTAGTGCAAAGAAATAGAGGAAAACAATAGAATGGGAAAGACTAGAGATCTCTTCAAGAAAATTAGAGATATGCAAAGATAGGCACAATAAAGGACAGAAATGGTATGGGCCTAACAGAAGCAGAAGATATTAAGAAGAGGTGGCAAGAATACACAGAAGAACTATACAAAAAAGATCTTCATGACCCAGATAACCACAATATTGTGATCACTCACCTAGAGCCAGACATCCTGGAATGTGAAGTCAAATGGGCGTTAGGAAACATCATTACAAACAAAGCTAGTGGAGGTGATGGAATTCCAGTTGAGCTATTTCAAATCCAAAAAGAGAATGCTGTAAAAGTGCTGCACTCAGTATGACAGCAAATCTGGAAAACTCAGCAGTGGCCACAGGACTGGAAAAATTCTGTTTTCATTCCAATCCCAAAGAAAGACAATGCCAAAGAATGTTTAAACTACCACACAATTGCACTCATCTCACACACTAGCGAAGTAATGCTCAAAATTCTCCAAGCCAGGTTTCAACAGCACGTGACCATGAAATTCCAGATGTTCAAGCTGGATTTAGAAAAGGCTAAGGAGCTAGAGATCAAATTGCCAACATCTGTTGGATCATTGAAAAAGCGCAAGAGAGTTCCAGAAAAATATCTACTTCTGCTTTTATGACTATACCAAAACCTTTGACTGTATGGATCACAACAAACTGGAAACTTCTTCAAGAGATAGGAATACCAGACCACCTGTCCTGTCTCTTGAGATATCTGTAGGCAGGTCAGGAAGCAACAGTTAGAACTGGACATGGAACAACAGACTGGTTCCAAATCAGGAAAGAAGTATGTGAAGGCTGTATACTGTCATTGTGCTTATTTAACTTATATGTAATCATGTGAAATGCAGGGCTGGATAAAGCACAAGCTGGAATCAAGATTGCTGGGAGAAATATCAATAACCTCAGATATGCAGATGATACCACCCTTTGTCAGAAAGTGAAGAAGTAAA
The DNA here is from genome assembly GCA_024291935.2 of Okapia johnstoni. Classification (NCBI taxonomy): domain Eukaryota; kingdom Metazoa; phylum Chordata; class Mammalia; order Artiodactyla; family Giraffidae; genus Okapia; species Okapia johnstoni. Next base: position 40,769,679 of record CM044323.1, read on the forward strand.
GAGCCTCTTGATGAAAGTGAAAGAGGAGAGTGAAGAAGCTGTCTTAAAACTCAACATTCAGAAAATGAATATCATAGCATCTGGTCCCATCACTTCATGGCAAATAGATGGGGAAACAGTGTAAACAGTGGCAGAATTTATTTTCTGGGCTCCAAAATCACTGCAGATGGTGATTGCTGCCATGAAATTAAAAGATGCTTGCTCCTTGGAAGAAAAGCTATGACCAACCTAGTAGCCTATTAAAAAGCAGAGACAGTGCTTTGCCAACAAAAGTCCATGTAGTCAAAGCTATGGTTTTGTCAGTAGTCATATATGGATATGAGAATTGGACTATAAAGAAAGCTGAGCGCTGAAGAATTGATGCTTTTGAACTGTGGTGTTGGAGAAGACTCTTGAGAGCCCCTTGGACTGCAAGGAGATCCAACCAGTCCATCCTAAAGGAGATCAGTCCTAAATATTCATTTGAAGGACTGATGCTGAAGCTGAAACTCCAATACTTTGGCCACTTGATATGAAGAGCTGACTCATTTGAAAAGACCTTGATGCTGGGAAAGATTGAAGGCAGGAGGAGAAGGGGACAACAGAGGATGAGATGGTTGGATGGCATTACCCACTTGATAGACATGAGTTTGAGCAAGCTTCGGGAGTTGGTGATGGACAGGGAGGCCTGGCATGCTGCAGTCCATGGGCTCACAAATAGTTGGACACGACTGAACTACTGAACTGAACTGAATGGAACTGATCATCTCATGTTGATAAAAGACATCCTCTGCCATCTTAGGACTGCCCCCAGAATTGATGCTTTTGAACTGTGGTGTTGGAGAAGACTCTTGAGAGTCCCTTAGACTGCAAGGAGGTCCAACCAGTCCATCCTGAAGGAAATCAGTCCTGAAGATTCATTGGAAACACTGATGTTGAAGCTGAAACTCCAATACTTTGGCCACCTGATGTGAAGAACTGACTCACTGGAAAAGACCCTGATGCTGGGAAAAATTGAAGGCAGGAGGAAAAAGGGATGACAGAGGATGAGATGGTTGGGTGGCAAAACCGACTCAATGGACATGAGTTTGAGTAAACTCCAGGAATTGGTGGTGGCAGGGAGGCCTGGCGTGCTGCAGTCCATGGGGTCGCAAAGAGTCGGACACGACTGAACAATTGAACTAAACTGAACTGACGATCAGTTTTTCTTGTATTCTATTTAAAGTAACCAACCTACACAGTTGTGAAGAGGGAGTGAAGTTTGTTAAATCAAGAGTAGAAAAAATATAATGCCTGAAAAATTAGGCCCTACTGAAAAAGTAATGAGAATAATATTATACTGCTAATATTAATCTTAGGAACTACTTTTGGATAATTCTTTTAAAAAAATATTGCCTTTTTACCATATGTGAATGTGTTAGACACTAGATTCACTCTCTGCCTCATGGAGCTGATAATCTAGTTGGGGAGACAAAGCAAAACACAAAGTTATACCAATAATTGATTTAAATTAAAATAAATCACATTGATTTACAGGATTCACTGTTATTGGCTTCACTGGTAACTTATGTTCTGAAATTTGTATTATAAGAATTTCTGAATGAGAAGACTTAGAATTATAAAATCTATCTGTAACTTAAAAATCTATTTGTAGCTTAAAACTGAAAAGTTTAAATAGGCAAACTTGAATAGAATGTAATGAAAATTGTTACTATTGTTACTCCCCAGATCAGCAATAGACTTATGAAATATCAACACAGGGAAAAACTGAAAATTATGTATATTGTGCTATTAGAAAAAAAACACCATGATTATAAACATTGCTTCCTCAGGTCTTTTCTAGCCAAGCTCCTAAAGCAATTTCTTTCCCTTATTCTTTGTATCAGCACTCTATTTCATTCCAGATGCTAATCATAATATCTAATCATTATATATACATGTATGTGTATGTGCATGGATACCCCACACATTTATAGCAGATTATTTACTTTTTGCTTTGCTTATTTGTTACTTTGGAAAAGGAAATGGCAACCCACTCCAGTACTCTTGCCTAGCAAATCCCATGGACAGAGGAGCCTGCTGGGCTATATAGTCCATGGGGTCACAAGAGTCAGACACAACTTAGTGACTAAACCACCACCACTTGTTAGTTATTGCCCTGTATTAAGAGTATCCATTTCTCAAAAGCAGGCTCATTGGCTATCTTGTTCTCCTCTGTATTTCTATAATGGAGAACAGAAGTTGGCATGTAGCTAATGTTTAATAAGTATTTTTTTCAGTAGATGAATTATAATAAAGGTATCCAACAATCCCACTGCTGAGCATGCACACAGAGGAAACTAGATTTGAAAGAGACACATGTACCCCAATGTTCATTGCAGCACTGTTTACAATAGCTAGGACATGGAAGCAACCTAGATGTCCATCAGCAGATGAATGGATAAGGAAGTTGTGGTACATATACACAATGGAATATTACTCAGCTATAAAAAAGTAATCCATTTGAGTCAGTTCTAATGCAGTGGATGAAACTGGAGCCTATTATACAGAGTGAAATATGTCAGAAAGAGAAACACTAATACAGTATATTAATGCATATATATGGAATTTAGAAAGATGGTAACAATGATCCTATATGCAAGGCAGCAAAAGAGACACAAATGTAAAGAACAGATTATTGAACTATGTGGGAGAAGGCGAGGGTGGGAAGATATGAAAGAATAGGATTGAAACATGTATATTACCATGTGTAAAATAGATGACCAGTGCAAGTTTGATGCATAAAGCTGGACACTCAAAGCCAGTGCTCTGGGACAACCCAGAGGGATGGAGTGAGATGGGAGGTGGGGTTCAGGATGGGGGGGGGCGTAAGTGTGCCCATGGCTGATCTGTGTCAATGTGTGGCAGGGGCCACCACAGTGTTGTAAAGTGATAGTCCTCCAATTAAAATATATAAATAAAATTTTAAAAAGATATAAAGCAAGTTTATTATGTCAGATTCCTACTGTGTATATATTGTATTGAATGTGTGTCAAATATTAAGTACTCAGTGCTTTCAAGTTATATATTTCTTATAAAACATAGTATACAAAAGAATTCCTAAGCATTTACCTGAGTAAATGCCTAACCACCACACTTAAATAATCCTACAGATCAGTCAGCACCTGTGCAGGATCTGTTGGAAAAAGTAATTACTCGGTTTTAAATAGTGCATAAGACAATTAAAAGCTCTTTAAAAAAATTTTATACACAATTAAAAAAAATTACATATTAAATTATTGCTTTCATTGCAAATTAGCTTAAAGCTATATGTTTTATCAGTGTGCCTTATATAAACAAACACAAAAATAAAAGAGGAGTTAATTGTAACCCGTTTGCTTGTTGTACAGAACACATTTCAGGTATGAAATATACTAATGGAAAAATGTGATTGGTGAAGAAGGAGCCACTTGAAAATGCTTGAATAATGGTCAGTGACACTGGATCCTTGTTCATATTACACGAGGCCATGGGTGCTCCCGACCTTCTGAACCTGAGTAAAGGCAGGCTCAGGCGGCTGAGTCCTTGCAGGTGTGCCCTTGTTAAAGCTTGTCAAGATGCATGCATCCACACAGCAGTTAAAGAGCCCAAGATCTAAAAAAAAAAAAAAATGCCAAACATACATGGCTCAAGGTGTTGTATTGTGACATTGCCTTCATAAATTAAGGGAAGTGGTAGGGGTGGGGAGGCTACTGTCATTTGAAAAGAAAATAGCAATTTTTTCTAAGTACCTCTAATATAGCAAAGATAGCTTATAAATAAACTCAACTTGTTTTATTTATAAAGAATTCTTTCTTTCCAGAAGTATTGATATTCATGTAAGGATTCCCTAATTATGATGGTTTGCTATGAGGGTATACTATAAGTGTTTATAACAAACACTTATACTGTAAAATAAGATTATATTCATTATATTCAAGTTTCTAAGAACCTTCCTATTATGGAAAATTTTTCACAAGAACAAAGTATAGCTGTACTATTTCTTTCTTTTTTTATTTTTGACAGGCTTATCAAACCATACTCCTTATCACATTACCTGTCATTCATTAGTAGATTTCCCTTGGTTGGGGCAAGGGAGTGGTATGAAATTATGACACTCATTCATTATTGGAGGCAAAATTAAATTTGTAAAAGCATTTAGTGAAGTGATTTTCCCATAGATGTCAAGAACCATGCAAAGGCCTTCTGACCCTCTGGCGGTTTTAGGAGGGAAAAAAAAAAGGAAAAAGTGAGAAATATAAAGACATGCACTTGGGGATTATCTGTGATAGTGAAAACTTGAATCCTCCTAAATACACAACACGAGGGAGTGACATATCCATTTAAAAGGGTATTAACCAGCCACTAAAATGATTATTTTATTGTGTATGTGCTCAGTCATGTCCAACTCTTTGCAGCCTCATAGACTATATATAGCTCACCAGGCTCCTCTGCCCATGGAATTTTCCAGGCAAGAATATTGGAGTGGGGTGCCATTTCCTATTCCAGGGTATCTTCCCAACCCAAAGATTGAACCCGCATCTCTTGCGTTGGCAGGAAGATTCTTAACCACTAGTGCCACTTGGGAAGCCCAATTACTTTATTAAATATTATTAAATAGCTGAACTATTTCTTAATGTCACAGACTTAATCATGATCCAAAGCATTTGTATCACTTTGTGCCTGTTTTCCTGAAAGCAAAGCTTTATATTCTAAACCTGCATATAAGTTGAATAAGTAACAAATATTCCAAAAGAGAACTTTTAAACAAGTATACAGATATTTATGTGGCAATAGTAGCAGTTTGTTTATAATACCTAAAAAACCCCTGAAAACAAGTGTCAAATATTTATTCTCTATAGAATATATATATATGTGTGTATGTAATATATACACACCACAACTTCTTTATCCATTCATCTGTTGATGGACACTTAGGTTGCTTCCATATATTTGTGATTATAAACCATGCTGCTATGAACATTGAGCTGCTTATGGTAGTTCTGCTTTAGTTTTTAAGAAAGTTCCATTGTTGTTGTTCAGCCACTAAGTTGTGTCCGACTCTTTGTGACCCCATGGACTGCAGCATCATGACATCCTGTCCTTCACTATCTCCCAGAGTTTGCTCAAACTCATGTCCATTGAGTCGATGATGCCACCCAACCATCTCAGTCTCCATACTATTCTCTGTAACAGTTGCACCAGTTTACGTTCCTACCAACAGTGTACGTGGGTCCCCTTTTCTCCATTTCTTGCTGACATTTGTTATTTGAGTTCTTTTAGATGACAGTCACTGTGACAGGTAAGGTGATATCTCATTGTGGTTTTGATGTATATTTCCCTGAGGATTAGTGATGTAGAGCATCTTTTCATGTGCCTATTGGCCATCTGCATTTCCTGTTTGGAAAAACATCTCTTCAGTTCTTCTGCCTATTTTGGAAATTATTTTTAATGTTTAGGTATATTCTGTATTACTCATGATTTCCAGTGAAACAGACTACATAAACACATATATTTACTTTTTTTTTCTTTTTTTAAATTAGTTTATCTATTTTTTAACTTTACAATGTTGTATTTGTTTTGCCATACATTGACATGAATCCACCATGGGTGCACATGTGTTCCCCTTCCAGAACCCCCCTTCCACCTCCCTCCCCATCCCATCCCTCTGGGTCATCCCAGTGCACCAGCCCCGAGCACCCTGTATCATGCATCGAACCTGGACTGGCGATTCGTTTCACATATGATAATTTGCATGCTTTGATGCCATTCTCCCATATCCTCCTGCCCTCGCCCTCTCCATAGAGTCCGTAATACTGTTCTATTTATCTGTGTCTCTTTTGATGTCTCGCATACAGGGTTATCTTTACCAACTGACTAAATACCATATATATGTGTTAGTATACTGTATTGGTATTTTTCTTTCTGGCTTACTTCACTCTGTATAATAGGCTCCAGTATTTGTGTGTTTACTGAAAGGAATTGGCTCAAAAAAAAAAAGCAAAGAACTGGCTCACACAATTATGGAGGATGAGAAGTCCTATGAGATGTCCCAAGAATGCAGTTGGCAAGCTAGAAACTCAGGAGAATTGATGACGTAGTTCTGGTCTAAGTGCCTGAGAATTGGGAAAGCCAGTGGTGTAAGTTCCAGTCCAAAAACCAGCAGGCTCAAAAAACAGCCAATGTTCAGTTCAAGCTCAAAGGCAGGGAAAGACTGATGTTCCAGCTTAAACATTCAGAAGGCGTTCCCTTTTACTCAGGCTTACAGGACTTCATCTGACTGGATGAGATCCACCCACATAAAGAAGGACAATCTGCCTTACTCAGCCTACCACATCAAATGTTGTTGGTTTCGATTTTTTTTTAATACCATTCATATTCAGTTTTTTTAAAAATTGAAATATAATTGACATGTAGCATTGTATTTGTTTTATATATTTATGCCTTATGTATTTATATATTTTAATGATTTGATAGCTATATGTAGCTAAAATGATTTCCACAATAAGCTTAATTAATTCATCACCACATATAGTTACAATTTTTTTCTTGTAATGAGAACTTTTAAAATCTACTCTTAGCAACTTTGCTTAGTCATTATGTTGTACATTACATTCCCAGAACTTATTTATCTTATAACTGGAAATTATAATAAACTAACTCAAAGGACTGATGTTGAAGCTGAAACTCCAATATTTTGGCCACCTCATGCAAAGAGTTGACTCATTGGAAAAGACCCTAATGCTGGGAAGGATTGGGGGCAGGAGGAGAAGGGGATGACAGAGGATGAGATGGTTGGATGGCATCACTGACTCGATGGACATGGAGTTTGGGTAAACTCTGGGAGTTGGTGATGGACAGGGAGGCCTGGAGTGTTGCAATTCACAGGGTCGAAAAGAGTCGGACACAACTGAGCAACTGAACTGAACTGAACTGAACTCAAATATTAATCTCATTTAGAAACACCGACACAAACACACCCAGAATGATGTTTAACCAAATGTCTGGGCAGCTGATGGTCTGGTCAAACTGACACATACATTTAACTCCTCAGTTCAAATACTTTCACAGAGAAGCTCTTCCAGCCTCATTAGTCTAATACAGTCCATCTTCCTTTCTTAGTTGCTCAGAAAATCATTATTCTGCTTTGTATCCTTTGGAGCTCTTACCATTATCTGAAGTTACTTTGTTTTAAAATAAATTTTATTGATGTAAAAATGCTAATAACACAATGCTAAGTATTAAAATCAAGATGCAAAATATGCGTAATTATTTCAATTAATGGTAACCATTTTATGTACTTATAGAAGCATAGAAAAAAGACTGAAAATATTTCAAAATGAGTGTTTTATCTTTATGGTGGTATTCTGGGAAATTTTTGTTTTTATTATGTTCTTCTGTATTTTCCATTTATGGTATGATAACTATTATTAACAGAAAAAAATGTTATGTTTAAAAAAGATGTTCATGCTTCGTGTCTCTAAAATGATCTTTCTTATACATGTATTTATATGGAATACTATTTATCAAGCACATAATAAGAGGTTACATCATTAGTTAGGAAAAAAATGAAAATATGGGAAACAAAGCCCTGATTTTGATAACTCTTTTCAAAATAAGAGGTTAATGAAAGGCACAATTATAGTACCATATTTAATATTCCATAAGCAATTTTGAATATATTTTTGGAATTTATAATTACATGAATCATTAAAACATTTTAAAAGATATATTTTATCGACCAATTAATTTACTCTCTGTTATTAAACATGTCTTACTGAAGAGCAGCTGCCTATAATTTCATAATCAAAGAAGTATAGTTGTACTTTAGAATACTAATCAACTGTTATCATTTATAATAGTTGGATGAATAAAAAATAAATTAAGATAGAAAAACCTATTTTACAAGTTAAAAAGTTAATAAAAAATTTATAAATAGGTTCATAAAGGTAAGGTTGAGTCAAGCCCACCCAAAATAAAATTTTCAAGCTAGTGATTCCCAAATCAGTTGAATATTTGCGTTCTCATGCCTAAATAATGCATGGTATAGTGTATGTCAGAAAATTGTTCCTTTGATTTTCAAGACAATTATTCAGGTATACAAGTAAGTATATATTTCAGTTTTGGAAACAGCAAAAGATTTTGAGATCTTTTAGACCTCTGTTTTCTGGCTCATGGTCCATATAATAAATGCCAGAGGAGCAACACATGTATGAGTCTCAAAACCTTCCACTTGTTAGGTAGTTAGAATAGGAAAAAGGAGTCCAAAATGTCAGTGGGTAAAAGACAAAGAAGGGAAAAGCCCGTGAAAACAGAGGAAAGGAAGGTCCGAGGACTGGAGTGAGAACCTGAGGTGAAGCAAACAGCCCTCCTGGCTAGCCTGATTTACACAGGGCAGGCTCAGGGGGAGGAGAAAAACATATTTAAAAAGGAGCCAAAATTGAGCTGGCTTGGCACCATATATGTCAGGGGGCTTTGTAATTTCCTCGGTTCTGTCTCACCACAGCAGAAATTTGAAGCAACGGATGGACAGCTCAGTTTTATTTGGCAAGCAAAGGAAAATACATCGTGAGGTGTGAGGGCAGGCAGACCCAAAAGACTCAAAGAGGAGAGAGAGCGAGTTCAATTTGAGCGAGCTCGAAAGAGAGGGCTGTTTGCTTCACCTCGTGTTCTCACTCCGGTCCTGGGACCTTCCTTTGTTCTATTTTCACGGGCTTTGCCTTCTTTGTCTTTTAGCCAGAGCCATTCTGAACTCTTTATTCCTATTCTAACTACCTAATACACTGATGCTCTGACCTTAAGGCTAAGGAAGTTGGCTTTGCTGTTGTGACAGCTGCACAGCCTGGTTTCTGCTGTGCTGAGTGGGTAATGGACATGGAGGAAAAATGAAAGATACACAGAGCAGTACTTTCATCCACCTTCAGAGGTCAGGAGTATCTTGAGATAGACATAAACTGACAAGCGGACAGGAAGAGAGGAGGACGGGCTGGTATTGATTGAGATGGTCGAGGGGGAATTGAGAGAGGGACTAGAGAATGGGGCAGGGTAGCAGGGATCTGTCGAGCCACATAAGAAGCAAAGGAAAAGAAGGTGGTGAAAGGGGATTTTAAGAGAGTTGGTTGTATGAGATAAATGATCCACCATAGTACGTTCCAAGACAATTCAGTAGAAGTTTGAATTTACAATGCATTTTTTAGAATGATTTTGCTTCTTTGAACGTGATACATGTAAGAAGTGGAACAAACTGGGCCTTAATGTGGGAGAATAAGAGCTATGACCTCCATTTTACAAGGCTGGTATTAAGAGTTTTAAAACTTTAAATACTAACCTGACCATCTGGCATCCAAATCTCGAAATATTATCACCTCTACTTCTAAACAGAGCTCAAATCTCACTACTTTTTGTCTCTTCTTCCATGCTGCGGCAAAGCTTGAACATGCTCCTTGATAGCCATCTTACTCTACTATATAACAGTCAAAGTGCTTCTTTTAAAATGTAAATCACATTACATTATTCCTCTATGACCCTCTAATAGCTTCTCATTAAACTCAAAGTCCTCATCAAGACTTGTAAGGCCTGCCACGGGATGCTTCTTTTGACTTCTGTGTTCTGATCTTCCTGTGATTTGTTTTCATACACCAACTCTGTCTAAAATAGGCCCATGCCCAATCACCCCCTATTATTATTTTTATCCACTTTTTATTGATAGCACTCATCAGTACCTTAAATTATATTTTACAATTATCTCTTTAATTGTTCCTTGTCTGTATCCCCTTCTAGAGTATAAGATCCATAAAGGTAAGAATTTGTGCACAGGTGAGTCTACCTCTCGACCAGTGTCGTTCATTCTGAAGTTGAATGGATGAATGAGTGATTAATTCATATCTAAGAATTTTTTTCTGTCCACACATGTTGACAATGCCGACCATATGGAAGCACTGTGGTGGGTGCCAGGGGTATAAAAAAAGCAAGGTAGATTCTACCTTGTCACAAGGGTCATCCTGCTAAAAAGCAAGATATTAAAAAATTTAAAAATAATCACAAAAAATCAGTTAAATGTATCAGTTCAGTTAAGTCACTCAGTCGTGTCCGACTCTTTGTGACCCCGTGGACTGCACACCAGGCTTCCCTGTCCATCCTGGAGCTTGCTCAAACTCTTGTCCATTGAGTCAGTGATGCCATCCAACCATCTTGTCCTCTGTCGTCCCCTTCTCCTGTCTTCAATCTTTCCCAGCATCAGGGTCTTTTCCAGTGAATCAGTTCTTAGCATCAGGTGGCCAAAGTGTTGGAGCTTCAGTTACATGTATAAAGAGTGCTAAAAAGAAAAGAAAAATGTGAATAGGTTAAGCTGAATATTAAGCTCTTCCTTTAAATTTTAAGGATATATTTAAACAAAGCAGATTAATTTTTCCTGTTACATTTGCTATTTTTTTCTCTTTAGTGTTCCCTTTTAGAAAGAAAAGGAATAAATATACAGTGATGATATCAGGGAAAAATAAGAGAATCAGACAGCATGAGAGAAAATGAGGTGGAAGACTTGTGAAAACAGGGAGGCAGAAAATGAAAAGGTGATACATCATTTGTGTGGGTGGATGGTCTTCAATTTATCATTCTCCACATGCTTCATGGAAATGCAGTTCAAGGACCTTAGTTTATGAAGTTCCCTACTGTTTGCCTCCAAAATGACTGTGATCTTAAATGCAGTAACTAATGACCCCCAAATAATTATGTAATAACTTATTACACATCATCATTTATTAAATGACTTGTAATACTTAACATAGTCACAATGACTACCATTTGTAAGGTAAATGGTTCTTAGATAATTTTTAAAATAGAAAAACTTTCATATGTTAATACAAACATTTCAATATATTTATGTCACTACCATTGCTAGTCATGATTTCAATTCTGAACATCCCTCCCTCTCAAATTTTATTCTGAATTGGTTCAGAAACGAGATTAATCTCATCTGATATATTTATCTCCTACTTTATCAGATGGTTTGCAAAAATATAACCAATTCTTAGGATTTTTAACTGAAAGTTGAATTAGAAAAATAAATGCGTGCTTAAGAATAACCATGTATTATAATTATACAATATGCAATATGCATTTAAAAGAAAGTGCTTTACCTAATTTAATTTTGACAACTAAGTCTAAGTGAATTCTAGCAGTTCAGTGTGCCCTTGACAATGTTTGGGTGGCTGCTCTTGATCGATTTCTGGTTTTGCAGGAGGAAGCACACAGCTAGAAACTTTCACTCAGTATCTGACTCATTATTTAGGGCTTTGCTGCCCTTCCTGAAATTTTCTCTAGGTTTACTTTCCCTTTATCCTTTTTTTTTTCTGTGGTGACTTCTCTTACGTCTGCATCTCTACTTTTTGGAGGTCATCAATGCTTTGCATGCCTGGGCTGCTCTGCAGCAGCCAAAGGACTTCTGCATACTGTGCACTTCTTCATCCTGTTAGATTCTCAGCACCCTGCACTACCTCTTGTGCATATGTGCGTGCTTCAGTCATGTCTGACTCTTTGCCACCCCATGGACTATAGCCCACCAGGCTTCTCTGTCCACGGGATGCTCCAGGCAAGAATACAGGAGAGGGTAGCCAGTTTCTTTCTCCAGGGGATCTTCCCAACCCAGGGATTGAAACCGAGTCTTTTTATTGCAGGCAGATTCTTTACCGCCTGAGTCACCAGGGGACCCCATACTACCTCTCCCTTCCCATTAAAGCCATGCACATAGTAATTCCCTCCAGTAAGCTTCCAAGTCTAGAAGGTCTCTATTTCTATACAGTCTCAGAGATAGTTTTGTCTTTTTCTGATGGTTTCCTCCCAGGGCTGCTTCCAGAACCATATTTATTATGCATTCAAGAATTTTTCATGTGTCAGACTCTGTTCCATCTCAATTAATCCTCATAACAATCCTCTGAAGGAAGTATTGTTATCAGCATTTACAAATAATTTGTTCTTTAATAATCATGGCTAAAAATGACAGAGTAAAACTACACTAAGTGTCTTGGATAGCTGATTGAAGAAATGATTTAGCACTTCTTAGACATTTTGCTAAACATTTTAGTTTTTTTCTTTTTATCCTATTTGAACTTCTTAAACTTTGAGAATGTATGTTTTGAGAAAACCTAAAACTTCGAAATAAACTTAATGACCATGAAAACATAAATATTTTTGGCTTCTCTTCATTTTACATTTTATTCTACAGCATAGTAAAATTAAAGTTCTCATTAATTTAAAAGTCACACATTTCAAAACTAATGGTGGAACTAGATTTAATGTGTTGGAGCAAATGACTAAGAAAATGTAATTAAAACATATATAAATTTAGGCAGCTATACAGCCTGATTTATTGGTATTATAATTATAGTGATTATTAGACAAAAATATTTTTTAGAAAGACTGGACCACATGTAGGAAGGCTATTCAAAGTACAGTGTGATTCCTACAGTAGAATTGGAGGGTGCTGAATGTTTTAAAATTTATCCTTTCAATGTTTTACCATTATTAAAAATATTAGCCTTAATTAATATAACTGAGTTTTCCCTACAGTAATGGTTAAATAAGATTAAAATTAAAACAAATTTAAAAAATGGAACGTATATAGTGAAAAAATATTTTGGTATAGTAACTCCTATTTTTTTTTCTATACTTCTATACCTTTCTTTTTTCAAGCAGTCATAAGAAGTAAGAATAATTGGTACTTGCTCTCCTCCGGGAAGGAATGACACAGCAGAAATAGCTGGTGAGGCAGATTCTTGACTTTTGAAACTAAAAAGCCAAGGACCAAGCATGAGACAAAATAGTCTAGAAGGATATATGATCAATCCAGACCTGTTTTAATGTCCCTGTGTGTGCTAAGACACTTCAGTTGTGCCCAGCTCTTTGCAACCCTATGGACTGTAGCCTGCCAGCCTCCTCTGTCCATAGGATTCTCTAGGCAAAAATACTAGAGTGGGTAGCCATGCCTTCCTTTAAGTGACCTTCCCAACCCAGGGATAGAATTCATCTCTTAAGTCTCCTGCACTGAATACAGATTCTTTACCTCTAGCACCACTGGGGAAGCCCCTTAATATTCCTGAGGCTAAATACAGTTTGCTACATAAAGGGTAGGGAAGACAGTCAGAGAAAAAACATTGGGAGTTAGCTGTTGGTCAGCAAGCATACTTTCCCTTGTCCCCTATCTTAGGGCAGACTGAAGGACTGGTGATGTAGGAGGTGATAGAAGCCTTGCGTGGACTGGCCCTTGGTCTCAACTCCCAAGTCTATGCCACGGCAAGGGCAAGCCTTGCAGGATTCCCTTAAGTTCAACCAAACAAAGGCAGCTTGTGCAAATCAGGATGATGGGAAGAATAACTGAATGCTTTCCCATATGGTCAAAAGTAGCACAGATATGATATTCACAACCATTGAGGGCAAAGAGGATGCAAATGTGGTATGTATGTACCAGTTCTAAATTATTATGGAGGAAGAAGAGTCATTTTGTGTTCCTTGTCTAGTAGAATTGGGCTACCCATGGGTAAAAACTCTGGTTTTGTACAAGTTCCCAGAAAATCAGATCAGTCTCCTCTCTCATTAATCCCTTCCCACCAACACCAGGCTCCCTCAGTGTCCCATAACAGCGAATTTTAACGAGTTAACCAAAGGGACCTCAAGAATCTCAACACCCCGGGAACCTGAAGTTTCAGAGATATATTTACAGCTTAAGGAAAAGCAGAGAGCTCTTTTTCTACTATAGGTAATGTTGCAAATCAACACACTGAAAAAATTTAAATCACATTAAATTAAAATGTAGGTTTTACACAATAGATCACAACATATTGGCACACATAATCAAATGTGTTATTTATACCAAGTCAGGAGCAGGTTGATGGCAAATACAATTGCAAATATATGCATCCCAAGAAAAAGAAATGCAAAAAAGAAAAATGACTGTCTGAGGAGGCCTTACAAATAGCTTTGAAAAGAAGATAAGTGAAAGCAAAGGAGAAAAGGAAAGATATACCCATTTGAATGCAGAGTTCCGAAGAATAGCAAAGAGAGATAAGAAAGCCTTCCTCAGTCATCAATGTAAAGATATAGAGGAAAACAACAGAATGGGAAAGACTAGAGATCTCTTCCAGAAAATTAGAGATACCAAGGGAACATTTCATGCAAAGATGGGCTCAATAAAAGACAGAAATGGTGTGGACCTAACAGAAGCAGAAGATATTAAGAAGAGGTGGCAAGAATACACAGAAGAACTGTACAAAAAAGATCTTCACGACTCAGATAATCATGATGGTGTGATCACTCACACTCACCTAGAGCCAGACATCCTAGAATGTGAAGTCAAGTGGGCCTTAGAAAGCGTCACTATAAACAAAGCTAGTGGAGGTGATGGAATTCCAGTTGAGCTATTTCAAATCCTGAAAGATGATGCTGTGAAAGTGCTACACTCAATATGCCAGCAAATTTGTAAAACTCAGCAGTGGCCACAGGACTGGAAAAGGTCAGTTTTCCTTCCAATCCCAAAGAAAGGCAATGCCAAAGAATGCTCAAACTACTGCACAATTGCACTCATCTCACATGCTAGTAAAATAATGCTCAAAATTCTCCAAGCCAGGCTTCAGCAATACATGAACCGTGAAATTCCAGATGTTCAAGCTGGTTTTAGAAAAGGCAGAGGAACCAGGGATCAAATTGCCAACATCCGTTGGATCATCGAAAAAAGCAAGAGATTTCCAGAAAAACATCTATTTCTGCTTTATTGACTATGCCAAAGCCTTTGACTGTGTGGATCACAATAAACTGTGGAAAACTCTGAAAGAGATGGGAATACCAGACCATCTGACCTGTCTCTTGAGAAACCTGTATGCAGGTCAGGAAGCAACAGTTAGAACTGGACATGGAACAACAGACTGGTTGCAAATAGGAAAAGGAGTTCGTCAAGGCTGTATATTGTCACCATGCTTATTTAACTTATATGCAGAGTACATCATGAGAAACACAGGGCTGGATGAAACACAAGCTGGAATCAAGATTGCCAGGAGAAATATCAATAACCTCAGATATGCAGATGACACCACCCTTATGGCAGAAAGTGAAGAACTAAAGAGCCTCCTGATGAAAGTGAAAGAAGAGAGTGAAAAAGTTGACTAAAAACTCAACATTCAGAAAACTAAGATCATGGCATCCAGTCCCATCACTTCATGGCAGATAGATGGGGAAACAGTGGAAACAGTGTCAGACTTTATTTTTGGGGGCTCCAAAATCACTGCAGATGGTGATTGCAGCCATGAAATTAAAAGACGGTTACTCCTTGGAAGCAAAGTTATGACCAACCTAAAAAGCAGAGACATCACTTTGTCAACAAAGGTCTGTCTAGTCAAGGCTATGGTTTTTCCAGTGTTCATGTATGGATGTGAGAGTTGGACTATAAAGAAAGCTGAGTGCAGAAGAATTGATGCTTTTGAACTGTGGTGTTAGAGAAGACTCTTGAGAGTCCCTTGGACTGCAAGGGGATCCAACCAGTCCATCCTAAAGGAGATCAATCCTGGGTGTTCATTGGAAGGACTGATGCTGAAGCTAAAACTTCAATACTTTGCCCACCTGATGCAAAGAGCTGACTCATTTGAAAAGACCCTGATGCTGGGAAAGATTGAGGGCAGGAGGAAAAGTGGATGACAGAGGATGAGATGGTTGGATGGCATCACCGACTCAATGGACATGGGTTTGGGTGGACTCCGGGAGTTGGTGATGGACAGGGAGGCCTGGAGTGCTGTGGTTCATGGGGTCGCAAAGAGTCAGACACAACTGAGCGACTGAATTGAACTGAACATGAGTAAGATGCTCGGTATGTTGATGACATTATATATATGTGTGTGTGTATGATATTGTGAAGGATTTGATTTCACTTTATTGAACCTATCCACTCTGAAGAAATAAAAGTTTCTTTAACCCTTTAAAATAGTTCACAAGAACTGGAACTGATATAAAGATGTTATGTCAGTTGTCTTTAAAATAAGTTTACAGTAACTTAGAAATAAATTAAGAGTTATAAATCACAGAGGGCTGACTTTCCAGACCAGAGGACAAAGCCTTGGGCCAATAGCAGGTCATGTGAAGCTATTTGGTATTCAGTGGTTTATTTCACATGCTGTGCCTGCAAATGACCTAGACTAGTTTTATTTTTTATTTGTTTAATAAATTTATTTATTTTAGTTGGGGGCTAATTAGTTTACAATATTGTAGTGGTTTTTGCCCTACATTGACACAAATCAGCCCTGGGTTTACATGTGTTCCCCATCCTGAACCCCTCTCCCACCTCCCTCCCCATCCCATCCCTCTGGGTCATCCCATTGCCCCAGCCCTGAGCATTTGTCTCATGCATTGAACCTGGAATGGTGTTCTGTTTCACAATGAATAAGCAAATAGTCTAAGACACTGAGGTTAAAAAAATGTATGTAGGTGGTAAACATCTCAATTACAATAAAGGACTATTACTACATTTCACACTTGTATAACATGGCATTATGGAATATTAACATAACTACAAGAGATGAGCTAATGCTTGTGGACTTGAAACTAGTAGGGGCAGGGAAAACTCAATGAAAATCTGTAAAAAGCATGATACATATTTCACACAAGTGTGCTCCAGCAGAAAAGGAGGGAGAAATAAACTAAGATGTGAATATTCAAAAATCTACCCTATAACTGATGAACTTAAGGAAGATGAATCATTGGCAAAAGTGGGAACAATGAGTCAAATATAATTGTCCAGATGAGGGACTTTTATAGAGGTGGTGGAGGGAAGACAGTAGGTGTGAAAACAAAACAGGAGATAGCAATGACTAAACATGGTAAATGATTTAACTGGGAATGGAGAAAGAATCTAAGACAATACCCAGGATTTTGGCATGAGCCACTAGGAAGTGTGAGGGAAGATGATAAGGTTTCTTTTAGTAATATTGAATAGAAGAAGTCTGCACGGTATCCAGGTGAACTGTCTAGGAGGAAGTAATGTATCAATCTGCAATTCAGCTATGCATTTTGTCCAATGGGTAGACATTTGGAGTATTTTGTAATTCAGAGTTCCAACTCAGAATTAAAGTGTATTTAGTTAACTTATATTCAGTGGACTAAATACAAAGTAAGTGTAGCCCAGGGATTCAGAGCTTTGGTATCAGAGTTACAGCACCTGGGTTCTAAATTCAGCTCTAAGAAATACTGTATGTATGACTAAAAGGATATTCCTGAACCCCTCTAGATTTTTTGTTTTTTTTGTCTTCTGTAAAATGTTATGGTAGGTATTATACCTACCACACTGGATGGCTATGAAGATTAAGTGACTGAATACATATAAAATCCTTTGTGCTTAATGGATATTAGCTATTAATTCTGGTTGAACAACATGAAATTTGCATTTTGAAAATCAAAAGAGTCAAACTTAGCAATTTCATATGATCTAATTTTATCACTGTCAAAGCAAGAATCTTTTCTGTTTCCTTAATTCAGCTTCACTTGTATAAATTCATTTACCCTACATTGATGGTATAAACAGGTACCTCAAGTCATCTGGGAATATGATCAACTTAAGTGTTAAGTTTTATTCCAAAATTACATCATTATATCTGATTTTCCGTGTACTCTCAAATTTTTCTATGGTGGAAACATAATGTTTTATTTCCAAAAAACCTTATTTATCAAAAAACCCTGATAATTATTCCTGAAATATGTGCTCTGTTTAAATACAGTTGTATAGTGAAGATGATCATTAGTATCAGCACCTTTGGAAAAATTCAGATATATTGTCTCTTGGCGGGGGAAAGGCCACTTTACTAACTAATCTCTGGGGCTTAGGTAGCTAAATAATTAAGAAATTGCAATTCAAGTCTTTACTCACCCACTTACCATCTGCTTCCTTAAGGCTATATTCTAAGTAATTGAATCAAGAGATGAAAAACATGAACCTAACATATAAAGATCAAGCTGACTTGAAGCAGTATACATTGCAATATTACTATATTTAAAGGCAAAAGAAAATTTGTATACTGGTAGTATGTCTATAAACAAATATTTTGATAGTTACTACTGAAAATCCTTTGAGTAATAAAACACTGATGTTTGAGGTTCTGTTCAGAGCAGAGATCATATAAATTTCAAAATCTAAATTGGGTTCAGTTCAGTTCAGTTGCTCAGTCGTGTCCAACTCTTTGCGACTCCATGAATTGCAGCACGCCAGGCCTTTCTGTCCATCACCAACTCCCGGAGACTACCCAAACCCATGTCCATAGAGTCAGTGATACCATCCAAACATCTCATCCTCTGTCGTCCCCTTCTCCTCCCGCCCCCATTCCTACCCAGCATTAGGGTCTTTTCCAATGAGTCAACTCTTTGCATGAGGTGGCCAAATTATTGGAGTTTCAGCTTCAACATCAGTGCTTCCAATGAACACCCAGGATTGATCTCCTTTAGGATGGATTGATTGGATCTCCTTGCAGTCCAAGGGACTCTCAAGAGTCTTCTCCAACACCACAGTTCAAAAGCATCAATTCTGCGGCACTCAGTTTTCTTCACTGTCCAACTCTCACATCCATACATGACCGCTGGAAAAACCATAGCCTTGAGTACACAGACTTTTGTTGGAAAACTAATGTCTCTGCTTTTAAATATACTATCTAGGTTGGCCATAACCTTCCTTCCAAGGAGTAAGCGTCTTTTAATTTCATGGCTGCAATCACCATCAGCAGTGATTTTGGAGCCCAAAAAAATAAAGTCTGACACTGTTTGCACTGTTTCCCCATCTATTTCCCATGAAGTGATGGGACTGGATGCCATGATCTTAGTTTTCTGAATGTTGAGCTTTAAGCCAACTTTTTTACTCTCCTCTTTCACTTTCATCAAGAGGCTCTTTAGTTCTTCTTCATTTTCTGGCATGAGGGTGGTGTCATCTGCATATCTGAGGTTATTGATATTTCTCCCATCAATCTTGATTCCAGCTTGTGTTTCTTCCAGCCCAGCGTTTCTCATGATGTACTCTGCATATAAGTTAAATAAGTAGGGTGACAATATACAGCCTTGATGTACTCCTTTTCCTGTTTGGAAACAGTCTGTTGTTCCATGTTCAGTTCTAACTGTTGCTTCCTGACCTGCATACAGGTTTCTCAAGAGACAGGCCAGATGGTCTGGTATTTCCATCTCTTTCAGAATTTTCCACAGTTTATTGTGATCCACACAGTCAAAGGCTTTGGCATAGTCAATAAAGCAGAAATAGATGTTTTTCTGGAACTCTCTTGCTTTTTTGATGATCCAGCAGATATTGGCAATTTGATCTCTGGTTCCTCTGCCTTTTCTAAAACCAGCTTAAACATCTGGAAGTTCACGGTTCAGGTATTGCTGAAGCCTGGCTTGGAGAATTTTGAGCATTACTTTACCAGCATATGAGATGAGTGCAATTGTGCAGTAGTTTGAGCATTCTTTGGCATTGCCTTTCTTAGGGATTGGAACGAAAACTGAACTTTTCCAGTCCTGTGGCCACTGCTGAGTTTTCCAACTTTGCTGGCATGTTGAGTGCAGCACTTTCACAGCATCATCTTTCAGGATTTGAAATAGCTCACCTGGAATTCCATCACCTCCACTAGCTTTGTTCGTAGTGATGCTTTCTAAGGCCCACTTGACTTCACATTCCAGGATGTCTGGCTCTAGGTGAGTGATCACACCATCATGATTATCTGAGTCGTGAAGATCTTTTTTGTACAGTTCTTCTGTGTATTCTTGCCACCTCTTCTTAAGATCTTCTGCTTCTGTTAGGTCCATACCATTTCTCTCCTTTATTGAGCCTATCATTGCATGAAATATTCCTTTGGTATCTCTAATTTTCTTGAAGAGATGTCTAGTCTTTCCCAATCTGTTGTTTTCCTCTATTTCTTTTTTTTTTTAATAAATTTATTTATTTTAGTTGGGGGCTAATTACTTTACAATATTGTAGTAGCTTCTGCCATACATTGACATGAATCAGCCATGGGTTTACATGTGTTCCCCATTCTGAACCCCCCTCCCACCTCCCTCCCCATCCTATCCCTCTGGGTCATCCCATTGCCCCAGCCCTGAGCATTTGTCTCATGCATCAATTTCTTTACATTGATCGCTGAAGGCTTTCTTATCTCTCCTTGCTATTCTTTGGAACTCTGCATTCAGATGGGAATATCTTTCCTTTTCTCTTTTGCTTTTCGCTTCTCTTCTCTTCCCAGCTATCTGTAAGGCCTCCTCAGACAGCCATTTTGCTTTTTTGCATTTCTTTTACATGGGGATTGTCTTGATCCCTGTCTCCTGTACAATGTCACAAACCTCTGCCATAGTTCATCAGGCACTCTGTCTATCAGATCTAGTCCCTTAAATCTATTTGTCACTTCTACTGTATACTCATAAGGGACTTGATCTAGGTCATACCTGAATGGACTAGTGGTTTTCCCTACTTTCTTCAATTTAAGTCTGAGTTTGGCAATAAGGAGTTCATGATCTGAGCCACAGTCTGCTTCCGGTCTTGTTTTTGCTGACTGTATAGAGCTTCTCCACCTTTGGCTGCAGAGAATATAATCAATCTGATTTTGGTGTTGACCATCTGGTGATGTCCACGTGTAGAGTCTTCTCTTGTGTTGATGAAAGAGGGTGTTTGCTATGACCAGTGCGTTCTCTTGGCAAAACTCTATTAGCCTTTGTCCTTCTTCATTCTGTACTCCAAGGCCAAATTTGCCTGTTACTCCAGGTGTTTCTTGACTTCCTACTTTTGCATTCCAGTCCCCTATAATGAAAAGGACGTCTTTTTTTTGGGTGTTAGTTCTAGAAGGTCTTGTAGGTCTTCATAGAACCATTCAACTTCAGCTTCTTTGGCATTACTGGTCGGGGCATAGACTTGGATTACTGTGGTATTGAATGGTTTGCCTTGGAAATGCACAGAGATCATTCTATCATTTTTGAAATTGCATCCAAGTACTGCCTTTCAGACTCTTTTGTTGATCATGATGGCTACTCCATTTCTTCTAAGGGATTCGTGCCCTGATCCAAATCTTATTTGTGTCATCAGATGAACATGGCAGTTGGAGTTATGGCACATCCAGCTGACCAATTCAGATGTGTGTTTAAAATACTGTGGAAGACCTGTGTGGGCAGGCACTTTGCAGGATTTTAAGAGATGAGTATTACAAAGTATTTGCACACTACATGAATAGTAAATGTTATAGTGCATTTATAATACTTAACAGGTATTTGACTTATGAAAAATAATCAAGGTTATTATTTGGCAGTGAATATAAAAAGAGAACATTCTGGAAAAATCAAGTGTATTTTCCCACTAATCTATTTTTTGAGAATTTCATATTCTGATTGGCCTTATTCTTCATTTCTTATGAACAGTCTTTAATGAATGCTTCTTTTCCTTTAAAATAAAGGCAGAGGCTTCTTTATATTTGTCATGTGACTTGGAATTTTTTTGTGTGTGATTTGTCTGTGTTAAATTAAAACAAAAACAAATTCCAAGTCATATGGCAAATGTAAAGAACAGTTCTGCCTTTATTTTAAAGGAAAAGAAGCATTTTGTGATTTGTTTGTGTTAAATTGATCGTCCCTGGTGGCTCAACTGGTAAAGAATACACCTGCAATATGGGAAACCTGGGTTCGATCCCTGGGTTGGGAAGATCACCTGGAGAAGGGAAAGGCTATCCACTTCAGTATTCTGGCCTGGAGAATTCCAAGGACTGTATAGCCCATGGGATCGCAAAAAGGCAGACACAACTGAGGGACTTTCACTTTGTGTTAAATTATCTAGCATTTTTTTTCAATTGAAATCTTAAGCAATTTTGCTGTATTTTTTAGTTGAAATATAATTAATCTACAACGTTGTGTTCGTTTCAGGCATGTAGAAAAGTGATTCAGTTAAACCTATATATACATTTTTCAGATACTTTTCTATTATAGGTTATTATAAGATATTGACCGTAGTTCCCTGTCCTATACAGTAGGTCCTTGCTGTTCATCTATTTTATATGTAGTACTGTGTATCTACAATATTGTAGTAGCTTCTGCCATACATTGACATGAATCAGCCATGTATCCTAACCACTCCTAGTGTATCCCTAACCACTTTCTCCCCTTTGGTGACCATATGTTTTTTTGAATGTCTATGAATGTATTTGTATTTTGTAAATAAGTTCATCTGTATCATTTTTTATATGCCACGCTTAAGTGATATCACATGATACTTGTCTTTGGCTACTTCACTTAATATCTAGGTCCATCCATGTTGCTGCAAATGGCATTATTTCATCCTTTTTATGGCTGAGTAATATTCCATTGTATATATGTATATATACATATATATACACACACACACATCCATCCCATTCCACACACCATATTTTCTTTATTCATTTGTCAATAGACATTTAGGTTGCTTCTATGTCTTGGTTTTTATAAATAGTGCTGCTGTGAACATTGGGGTACAGGTATCTTTTTGAATTAGAATTTTTGTCTCTTTTGGATATACGCCCAGCAGTGGGATTGCTGGATCATATGATATTTCTATTTTTAATTTTTTAGGGAACCTCCATACTGTTCTGCATAATGGTTGTACCAATGTACATTCCCACCATCAGTGTAGGAAGGTGCTCTTTTCTCCATACCCTCTCCAGCATTTATTATTTTTGGACTTTTGATGATGACCATTCTGACTGGTGTGAGGTGATACCTCATTGTAGTTTTGGTTTTCATTTCTCTGATGATGAGTGATCCTGAGCATATATTCATGTGCCTATTGGCCATCTCTGTGTCTTCTATGTATAGTATCATGTCATCTACAAACAGCTACAGTTTTACTTCTTTATTTCCAATTTGGATTCCTTTTATTTTTTCTCTGATTGCTATGGCTAGAACTTCCAATACCATGTTGAGTAACAGTGGTGACAGCGGGCACCCTTGTCTTGTTTCTGATCTTAAAGGAAATTCTTTCCCAGCTTTTCACCACTGAGTATGCTCTTAGTTGTGGACTTGTCATATATAGTCTTTATTATTCCCAGGTGGCTCAGTGGTAAAGAATCTGCCCACCCATGCAGGAGTGCAGGTTCAATCCCTGAGTCAGGAAGATCCCCCAAAGGAGGAAATGGCAACCCACTCTAGTATTCTTGCCTGGAAAATCCCAAGGACAGAGGAGGTGGCAGTTTATAGTACATGGAGTCACAGAGTTGGACACGACTGAGCACACATGCACATACTCCCTCTATGCCTACTTTTCAGAGAGTTTTGAATAATGAATGGATAATTTAATTTTACCAAAAGCTTTTTCTGCATCTGTGGAGATGATCATATAGTTTTTGTTCTTTAATTTGTTAATGTGGTGTATCACATTAATTGATTTACAGATACTGAAAGATTTTTGCATCCCCAGGGTAAATCTCAGTTGATCATAGTGTATGGTCCTTGTAATGTATTGCTGGATTTGGTTTGCTAGTATTTGGTTGACGATTTTTGCATGTATTTTCATCAGTGATATTGGCCTGTAATTTCCTTTTTTAATTATATTGTTGTCTGGTTTTGGTATGAGAGTGTGGTGGCTGCATACCAAACCACTGTGGTGGTTTGGCAGTGTTCCTTCCTCAGCAATTTGTGGAATAGTTTCAGAAGGATAGATATTAACTGTTCTCTAAATGTTTTGTAGAATTTACTTGTGAAGCCATCTTATTCTGGACTTCTGTTTGTTGGGAGTTTTTAAATTACTGATTCAGCTTCAGTACCTGTAATTGGTATATTTATGTTTTCTCTTTCTTCCTGGTTCAGTCTAAGGAGATCGTACATTTCTAAGTACTTATCCTTTTCTTCAAGATTGTCCATTTTATTGCTGTATAGTTGCTTATGGTAGCTTTTTTATTTAAAACAAAGTACAGTAATCTATAATTAAAAATTAAATGCTAAACTGAAAACATCTCTTGTTCATAAGAGGGAAAAAGCATTTTTATTCTGTCCATATTGGTGCTATGTTAAAACCAGGAAAAGTATAAAAATGTCAGTTGCAAAGTAATTCTTAAAATTCTCTCACATGGGAGTTTTAATTTTGGTTATTTCACTAATACAGTAAGATTTAGTTTGTTACAGGCATTTATGGATTTCATTTGTATTGTAAATGTCCCTGTTATGTATTGAAAGGAACAAAATATGTTAAAAGACCAGGATTCTTTAAAAGCTATGTATGGCCAGTTTTAGTTTTATACAGCTCTCTATGAGCATTTAATGGCTACTTCTCTGATTTAACGAAGGTAAGTCTTAGTTGATGACCAATACCTTTTACTTTCTCATCCTTAATAAGAAAGCATATCTACAAAAACTCTATAGCAAATATCACACTTAATGGAGAAGGTTTTGATTCATTACACTCAAAAACAAGAGGAGGATGGCTACTATGAATATTGTTACTTAATATTGTCCTGGAGGTCAAAGACAGTACAATAGCCCAAGGAAAACAAATAAGTAATACAAAAAAATGGAAAGTTTACCCTTCAGGATTAGTTTTATCTGCACATACAGAAAGACTTTAAATTATAACACCTTTAAAAAGTGTTTCTCTCACTTTACAAAAAAAAAAAAAAAAAAAAGGCAAGCAATCAGGACTGATGCTGGCAACTCCCCAGCCATCAGGGACCAGCACTTCTATCTTGAGGCTCCACCAGCTTTTTATATTGCCTTATAATCCAGGGTAATTGCTCAACTCCCACACTTTATGTTTTCATTCCAGGCAATCAAAAAGAAGAAATGGAGAAGCACTCATTTGTTCTCATTTAAGAAGCCTTTCCCAAAGTCCCACACATTGCTTTGCTTAAATTTTATTGATCAGAACAAAGTTACATGGTCACATCTAGTTGCAAAATTACCTGAGAAATGTAGTCTTTTAGAAGAGAGGTAATGTGCCTGGCTGAAAATTGTTCTTCAGGTTGGATAACAAGAAATTTCTGCCAGGGAAAGGGAAAAGCAATATTCCGTTCCTTCCAGATGTTATGACTGCTTAGAGAGAACTGCAAAG
The DNA here is from genome assembly GCA_024291935.2 of Okapia johnstoni. NCBI lineage: Eukaryota > Metazoa > Chordata > Mammalia > Artiodactyla > Giraffidae > Okapia > Okapia johnstoni. The sequence goes on from CM044323.1 coordinate 40,794,733, forward strand.
GCACTCTAATACATTTGTTAAAACTAAAGCTTTATCTGAGTTGCTGTCTGTAGGATCAACATGGGCTCAGTTGCTATATAAGCAGTTAGAGGATTAGTAAAAACGAAGATACTGTTGAGTCAGTTAAACTATAGTACATATAGAAATAACTTGAAATGTATAGTAATTCATGGAAGTTTATAAACAAAACTGAAGGAAAAATAATTGCATAAAAATAGTGATATATTTTCATAAGAAAATTCACCATTATAAGGAAATGTGTTTCTACTTAATTTATCTAGAAATCTGAAGCAAATTCAGTGAAAGTTTCCCTGTCTCCAGTGTTTCACTGAAATTGAAAGATTTTAAAAATTCATTTGGGACAATGAATGGCAAGGAATATCCACAAAAAAGTTGAAGAAAATAAAAAGTGAGACCGGATACTAAGATTTATTATGAGATTAAAACATTGTATAAATTATACATTGAATCAGTGGTGGAGAGTAACCCAGAAACAGACCCTTAAACATATTTAATCTTGCATATACTGTATGTAACATAGCTAATGTTACAAATGGGGCTTCCCTGGGTGGCTCAGACAGTAAACAATCTGCCTGCAATACAGGAGACCCAGGTTCAATCCCTGGGTCAGGAAGATCCCCTGGAGAAGGAAATGGCTACCCATTCCAGTAATCTTGCCTGGAGAGTTCCATGGACAGAGGAGTCTGGTGTAAAATTACAAATAAATTAACAATTAATGTTGGAATAAATTGTTATCCAAACAGAAAAGATAAAACTACATCCGTATCTCACACTATACACAAAACAAGTTACAGATGAATTGAAACTGTAAAAGAAAAATCAAATTCTAAAGCTTTAGAACAAAATTTTAGAATACAATCTTTAGTATACTAGGACACGGAAGGTTTTATTAAATGACATACACAGAACGTTAACCATGAAGAAAAATTAATTGGATGACACTGAAGTTTTACAACTCACTTATTTTAAAAAGTTAAAAAATAAGTAAAAGACATGAGGTACCTAAGTCACAGAATAAGTATTTACAATAAAGAAGTATAAATCTGTAAGAAGATGACTCTTGACCCAGTAGAAAAAAGCACTTGAACAAGTTGTAAGCAAACAATTTGCCAAAGATAATTCTATAAAAAATATGCTGTCTTCCACTACTAATCAAGAAAGGGCAATTAGATTATGTATTACCTTTTCAAACCCATCAAAATTTGGCCAAAACACAAATATTTCTCTGATTATTGGTAAGACTATGAGTAGAAAAGGAAGATTCATTTTCTTTTCCTTTTATTTTTATTTTAAAATTTGTATTGAAGTGTATTTGATTTAAAATGTTGTATTAGTTTTAGGTGTACAGCAAAATGTATCAGTTATACATATACATATTTCCCATGTAGACCATTACAGAGTATTGAGTAGAGTTCCCTGGCTATACAGTATGTCCTTATTAGTTATCTGTTTCATATGTAGTAATGTGTATATGTCAATCCCAATCTCCCAATTTATCCCTCCTCCTTTTGCTCCCTGGTAGCCATATGTTTGTTTTTTACATCTGTGACTGTACTTATGTTTTGTGAAGTTCACTTGCACCCTTTTTTAAGATTCCACATATAAGTGATATCATATTTGTCATATTCTGAAATGCTTCACTCAGTATGACAGTCTCTAGGTACATCTATGTTGCAGCAAATGACATTATTTTGTTCTTTTTATGGTTAAGTAATATTCCACTGTATACATGTACTACATCTTCTTTATCCATTCATCTGCTGATGGACATTTAGATTGTTTCCATGTCCCTGTTATTGTAGATAGTGCTTCAGTGAGCATGGGGTGCATCTATCTTTTCAAATTATGATTTTCTCTGGGTATATGCCTAGGAGTGGGATTGCTGGATTATATGGTAGTTCTGTTTTTAGTTTTTTAAGAAACCTCCATACAGTACTGTTCTCCATAGTGGCTGAATCAATTTACATTCCCACAAACAGGATAGGAGGGCTCCCTTTTCTCCATAGGCTGTCCAGTAATTATTGTTTGTAAATTTTTTGATGATGACCATTCGGACTGGTGTGAGGTGATGATACCTCATTGTAGTTTTGATTTGCATTTCTCTAATAATTAGTGATGTTGAGCATCCTTTCATATGTTTTTTAGCCATCTGTATGCCTTCTTTGGAGAAATGTCTATTTAGATCTTATATATAAAATCTTTACCCATTTTTTGATGAGTGGTTTGTTTTTTTAATATTGAGTTTCATGAGCTGTTTGTATATTTTGTAGATTAATCTCTCGTTGGTTGCTTCATTTGCAAATATTTTCTACTATTTTGAGGATTGTCTTTTTGTTTATGGTTTCCTTTGCTGTTGAAAGCTTTTAAATTTATATACTGTTGTTGAGAGCATAGCTTTGCATAAACATTTTGCATTGTACTACAATAATATCTAATAAAGGTGAAGATGAACTTATTCTATAACCTATTTCTAGATATATACTCTGGACATAGACCCATGTCTAAGTATATACTCTAGAGAAAATCTCATGTGTGCACATGAAAATATGTGAAATGATCGATATTGTAGAATATTTGTTAACAAAATGGAAACATAACAATGTGTATCATTGAGAGACTGGATAGACAGTTGCCTATTTCATGTTTATGTAATCAGTTGCCTATTTCATGTTTATGTAATCAAATACTCGGTAATCGTCAGTATGAGGGATACAGATGTAACATGTGATAACATTAAATTTCAAAAGCATTGTTGGTTGAAAATAAGTGACAGGGTAGTATATGGTTTATAAATGTAGTATTTCTAAATATATATAAAACTTCATTGAAGTTTAAAGGCATACACAGTGCTACATAGTCTTTATAGATACATCTATATTAAAACTATAGAGAGTATGTAGTTGTATCAACCTTAGATTAAATTTTCACCTCTTCCACATATTTATATGACCTTAAGTTACTTAATTTCTCTCATGACAGTGTTCCCATTTGTAAATTGAAATAGTGGCTTATAGTTAAGGTGAAATCATATAGTTCATGTTGTGCTCAACACAGTTGCCTGCTTTGCAACAAAGCTGAGTACATGGTAGCTATTATCATTCTCCTTGAGATGCATGCATTTAGGATCCCTATAGTATCTAGAAGTGCTCCAGACTCAGTCCTAACTCAAAAAGCTTTTTTATGGAGTTCTTGCAACCAGTTGAAATAGTTCAAGCAAAGGCAAAAAGAATAGAATTGTTTGAACATGCAAACCCAAGGAAATTAGAGTTAACCAAAAGCCATATTTTAATACATATGTGGTATGATTACACAGCATAATTCCTCATCTGCAAATATATGCTTTTGGAAGAAATGTTGCCATTTTATTTGGGGTGGGAAGGAAGGATAGGAAATTTGTCAGAGTGCAATAGCTGATAAAGGCCCTGTCTCTGAATATGGTCACATTGGAGACATGGGTTTCAACATTTGAATTTGGAAGGGACACAATTCAGTCCATAACGCATTATAAACTAAGTGAGCCAGGGTCCATGTCTGTTCTTGCACCCCATTATATGTCCAGTATCTTGCACATGATACCTAAACAGCATCATTTCTATTAGCCCTTTTTAAGGATGAAGAAACTAAGGCTCAGATTAATGAACGTGCTTAAGGTCACACAGCTACTCAGAGCTAGGAATCAAATTCAAGCCTGCCTGGTTCTAGAAACTTAAAATAAGCACTTCTTCTATCTATAATAAGGCCATCAACCACAGCATCCATTTAAAACTGCCCCTGATATTTGCTAAATCACATAAATCTAGAGGTAGGGTTAGTTCAATAAAATTTTATAAGGGTTGAAAACATCAATCTGTGAGAAATGACAGATATTTTTGAAACAGCCCAGCTAGAAATGTAAAGAGCTAGAGATTGTTCAGAGAAACGGTGTTTAATAGGAAAGTTATTTTTAAAGAAACACAGTTGAAAGAGGCAGGGATGAAAGTACAAATGTGAAGTTGCCTGCAGGGCTCAGTAAGCAGGGAATATCCAGGCTGGAGGCTGTATCAATGTTTTACCTTGAAAAGCAAACATGATGATTTCTCTTGGATGGGAGAGTCAGGTATAGATAGGAGACAGCAGCTAGTCATTTCGGGAAATATAGTGATTGCAGTCTGCATCCCGATTTGCTTCTGCAGACTGCTGCTGCTAAGTTGCATCAGTCGTTTCCGACCCTGTGCGACCCCATAGACGGCAGCCCACCAGGCTCCTCTGTCCCTGGGATTCTCCAGGCAAGAAATGACTACAGATCTGCAATTGTATTCCTCTGTGATTTTTCTGCTCCTGCCCAGAGGCTCAAGCCTTCCCATTGGTCTGTCTATACCCAACAGGACAGATTTAAAGTATATCATCCATACAGCAGTGTGGTGCTAGTGGTAAAGAACCTGCCTGCTAATGAAGGTGATATAAGAGACGTGGCTTCAGTCCCTGGGTTGGGGAGATCCCCGGGAGAAGGGCATGGCAACCCACTCCAGTATTCTTGGAGAATCCCATAGACAGAGGAACCTGGCGGACTACGGTCCAAGGAGTTGCAAAGCGTTGGACATGACTGAAAAAACTTAGTAGTCAAAATGTTGTACATTTCCTCCTTAGCACGTGTTTATCCTATAACTGTAAGTTTGTACCTTTTCATTACCTTCAGTTAGTTCTCCTGACCCCACCCCTGACCTTTGATGACTACTAATATTTTCCTTGGGTCTATGAGTTTGTTTTTGGATTCCACATATAAGTAAAATCACATAGTATTTTCCTTTTTCTTAATTCTCTTAATATAATGCCCTCAAGGGCCATCCCTGTGGTTGCAAATAACAGGATTTCCTTTTCAATGGCTGAAAAATAGTCCATTGTGTATGGACTAAATATATACCACATTTAAAAAAAAGTCCTTTAACCATTGATGGAGACTTAGGTTGTTTGCATGTCTTCACTTTAGTTCTGTTCAGTCGCTCAGTCATGTCTGACTCTTTGTGACCCCATTGACTGCAGCACACTGGGCTTCCCTGTCCACCAACTCCCGGAGCTTACTCAAACTCATGTCCATCAAGTCGGTGATGCCATCTAACCATCTCATCCTCTGTCATCCCCTTCTCCTCCTGTCTTCAATCTTTCCCAGCATCAGGGTCTTTTCCAATGAGTCAGCTCTTTGCATCAGGTGGCCAAAGTATTGGAGTTTCAGCTTCAGCATCAGTCCTTCCATGAATATTCAGGACTGATTTCCTTTAGGATTGACTGGTTTGATCTCCATGTAGTCCATGGGACTCTCAAGAGTTTTCTTTAACACCACAGTTCAAAAGCATCAATTCTTCGGTGCTCAGCTTTCTTTCGGAGAAGGCAATAGCAACCCACTCCAGTACTCTTGCCTGGAAAATCCCATGGATGGAGGAGCCTGGTAGGCTGCAGTCCATGGGGTCATGAAGAGTTGGACATGACTGAGCAACTTCACTTTCACTTTTCACTTTCATGCATTGGAGAAGGAAATGGCAACCCACTCCAGTGTTCTTGCCTGTATAATCCCAGGGACAGGGGAGCCTGGTGGGCTGCCGTCTATGGGGTCGCAGAGAGTCGGACATGACTGAAGCGACTTAGCAGCAGCAGCAGCAGTTTTCTTTATAGTCCAACTCTCACATCCATACATGACTACTGGAAAAACCATAGCTTTAACTAGATAGACCTTTGTTGGCAAAGTAATGTCTCTGCTTTTTAATATGCTGTCTAGGTTGGTTATAGCTTTTTTTCCAACGAGCAAGCATCTTTTAATTTCATGGCTGTAGTCACCATCTGCAGTGATTTTGGAGCCCCCCAAAATAAAGTCTCTCACTGTTTCCATTGTTTCCCCATCTATTTGCCATGAAGTTATGGGATTGGATGCCATGATCTTCAGTTTCTAGTTTAGTTCTTGGAGTTTGACCAAAGTGTTTGACTACTCTGACACCACTATCCAGTGAGAAATTCCAAACTTGCATGTAGAGAGGCTTAGTAGAGAACTGAGAACTATGATATATGGCTGTAACCATTCCCACTTGTTTTAGCCAGCCCAGCTGAATGACAAATCATTCCTAGTTTGACTTGCCTAAATTGATGACCCATAGAATCATGATCTTACAAAATGGTGGCTGTTTTACGCCACTCAGTTTTTGGAAGGTTTGTTGTGCAGCAGTACATCTTTAGAACAACTTTCAATATCCATGGATATTTTCTTAGTTCTACTTATACTACATTAGCTACTATGATCTCACATTATTCTTCTATCACCTAAACACTGAGGGTTCAGACCTCTAACCCTTGTCAGTTCAGTTCAGTTCAGTCGCTCAGTCGTGTCTGACGCTTTGCGACCCTATAGACTGCAGCATGCCAGGCCTCCCTATCCATCACCAACTCTCAGAGCCTGCTCAAACTCATGTCCATCACGTCAGTGATACCATCCAACCATCTCATCCTCTGCCATCCCCTTCTCTTCTCACCTTCAATCTTTCCCAGCATTAGGGTCTTTTCCAATGAGTCAGTTCTTCACATCAGGTGGCCAAAGTATTGGACGTTCAGCTTCAGCATCAGTCCTTCCAATGAATATTCAGGACTGATTTCCTTTAGGATTCATTGGCTGGATCTCTTGCCTTGAGAACCCCATGAATAGTATAAAAAGGCAAAAAAATCTACACTCGTGCTGGAGAAATTTCCTTCAGTCCTTGGGCTTTAAATTGCATCCTTACACTATGACTTTCTAATTTATATCTCTCACATTATTCCTTATATTTAGGTCCTTTGCCCAGTTTTTAAACTGGATTATTGTTTTTCTGCTATTTGTTGTTGTTTAGTCACTAAGTCATGTCTAACTCTTATGCAGCTTCATGGTCTATAACCCGCCAGACTCCAGTATTCCCAGTAGCCTCCTTGGACATCTCCAGTTTAATGTCTAATAGGCATTTCAAACTTAGCACATTCAAACTTAAGTCCTAATCTCCTTAATAACATAGCAACTCTCATACTGGTTCCCATCCAGGTACATGATACTCAGGGTCAACCAGTGCCTCAAACATCATAGCTGCTCACTTTGATTCTTCTGTTTTTCCCATACTTCACTCTGATCCATCAGTAAGCACTGTGGACTCTACCTTAGAATAGGTTTCAAGCTGAGTGATCTTATAAAACATAAATCAGATCATATCTTTCAACCTGAGAATGGCTTTTCTTCCCATGGTGGCAAAATCTTAAACTCTTAGCATGGCCTCATATAACCTGGATCCAGATGACTTCTCCATCCTCATAGCCCTTTCTTTCCCTCCCTTACTAGAATAAATGTGCTTTATTCTAGCACATTTGCCTTCCTGTTGGGCTCAGGGATCCCAGGGATCCTGCCTGACATCTGGAATTCTCCTTTTTCATATGTTTTTCCGTAGCTCATTCCTGAAATTCAGTCAGGTCTTGGTAAAAGTGCCTCAGAAAGTTCTCCTTGTCAGTCACATCTATAATAGGAACCCCTCTGTCCCCATCATTTTCCCATAAAGTTGCTTTATTTTTTCTCATTGTACTTTTTGTCACCCGCAATGACATGTTAAGTAAGTTAAGTGTTAGTTGCTCAGTCATGCCTGACTCTTTGCGACCCCATGGACTGCAGCCCACCAGGCTCCTCTGTCCATGAGATTTTCCAGGCAAGGATACTGGAGTGGGTTGCCATTTCCTTCTCCAGGGGACCTTCCCAACCCAGGGATCGAACCCGGGTCTCCTGTGCTGCAGGCAGATTCTTTACCGACTGCAATGACATGTTACCAGTATTTATTTATTTGATTACTTGTTTACTGCCAGTACCATTATTATGTAACCTCTTTAAAACCAGATTCTTTTTCTTGTTCACTACTATACCCCCAGTCCTTGAACAGTGCCTGGGGACACTACTATACCAGGCAAATCGTTCAATTAAATGAACTCCTTGAACGATTAAATAAACTCTTTAAGAGCAGAGACTATTTTATTCATCTTTAAATTCTTCCACCCACAGCCTTGAATATTTCTTGACAAAGATTGGCTACTTAAGGAATATTTGTGAAGGTGTTGAAATCAAGCCTTGAAGTGATTCATAACAACTTTTGAAGCTGTCTTCTTTCGATTAAAATCTTTAATCAGGCAGTTTGTGAGACCCAATTTCCATAAATTCTGTGTAGTAAAGGTTCTGATTTCCATCTTCTTAAGTGTCCAGCAATTTTGAGTGTTCAACATTTCTATTGCTGAGGGGGTCCTTGAGGAAGGTTCACTTTGTTTTGGTAAGTCTGCAAAAATTGTGATACCTGACAGTCTTTGATTACTTTTCTGTCATCATTGGAGAAGTTACACAGACCATGCATGGAAGTGTTCCGAGTAAATTGTTTCTTATCCTTTAAAGAAAGTCTGAATTATAACAGACCAATGGAGGAAGAGTGTTATCTTAAGACACATTTTCAGGATCTCATCTAATTTGTGAGGCAAGGCACATACATATTCCTGAATATGTAACATGCTGGTGAAAGGCATATATTTTAAAAATCAAAAATTTGAAATTCTCAAACATTAGCTGGGTCTTACTTGAGTCTTAGCAATATGTATATTTTTTAAACTTGATTTCTAGACAAAGAAATCTTCTTCCTAGGGATTCTTAGTATTCTAAAGAACTGGGGGAGTTCATGACAGCCTTGTGCCATCAAAAACACATCAGCATGTTTGGATCATTACTTTTCACTGATAAAATTGTCTTTCTTAACCAACTCCACATTCTCTTTTGTATTTCAATTTTACTGCAATATTAAACACTACAGAAATGACAGTGCTGATTTTTTCACATACTTCTTTTGTGTGCTCCCTTTATTTTGCCAAATAAATTATTCAATACATTTTGCATATGGTTCATTAATCCTTAGTTGTGTGCCTTTACTTTTTTCCCTTTAGAGGTAAAAATATGATTTGCGGTATTTCTAAACAAAGCCCCTTTTTTGGCTGTTCACTGTGCCCTTTACCTGAAGTGTATAATTGGATTCTTCAGTCATTTATCTCAAAATATACACCACCAACTGAGTTGGAAAAATGTAGCATTACTAAGTTTAGATGCAACAATTCTATGCATTCAAATATAATACTACACTGAGAAGATGTATTATCTTAGTCTGCCAGAAAGCCACTTTAGTGTTTCAGACAACAAATTGCTCATGGTACATTTTCTACTCTGACATATTGCAGAACCGAATAAAAATAAAAGGTACAATTTGAACCATCACTAACAATTTGCTGCTTTTTATGGCACATTTCAGATTTTCTTAATGTGGCTGACTTAATTTCACAAAGAAAGTACGTTTCATCCTAGTATCTGCATCTACCTTATCTATCATGTTTCTGCAGTTATGAAAATGAATGGATGCCAAGCATAAAAACTCCTGGTTTTGAATCCATGAATTAGAGTGAAGTATAACTTCCTTCCTTGAAGCAGTATTGCACAGCGTGAAGAGCAAATGTCTTGGGACCAGATTACTCAACTTCATCTCTGCTCTGACACCTCGTAGGCCTGGATGAGTTTTATAACCACCCTGTGCCTCAGTTTCTTCATCAGTATGGTAGATGTAATCATAGCACCAATCTCATAGGGATGAATTGAGCTTTACAGGTAGAACCTGTGTAAAATACTGAGATTTTGTACTAAGCAAGTAATAGCTGGTTTATTTCTAAAAAACTCATTTTTCTATCCAAAATATAATATTTATTAGATTGTTACTATATATCAACTGTCATACCTTACATATGTCTGTGGTTATGGCAGACATGGTCTGCATACTTTCTAAAGAGGCTAATTGAATTTAAAAACTGTTTAAAAGATACAAAGCCATATGCATGATCACTTACCACCCCTGCTACCACCCTGTACTCCCACCCCGACCTCATTCTACCTTTACCCCTACAGTCTATTCTCAATGCAGCAGCAAGAGAAATGTTTTTAAAAGGTTAGTCTGATCATGTTATATCTCTATTCAAAACATAGCATTGGCCTCCATTTCACACAGTCAAAGCTGATTTCTTAAACTGGCTTGCAAACCCCAGCATGATCTGCGCATTCCTCTTTGATCTCTTCTTGCATACCTCCCTCACCATTCCAGCCACACTAGCATCCTTACTATGTCTTAAACCCAGCCAGACACACTCCCAACTCAGGGTCTTTGCACAAGCTGTTTCCTCTTCCTGAGACCCCTTTCCTCTAGAAAGCCACATCCTTACATCCTTCAAACTTTACAAAAACATCACCTTCTTACTGAAGCCTACACTGACAGCCCTATCTGAAATTGCAGTCTGCTCCTTACTCCACCATTTTCAAACCCCCTTAATCTGCTCTATTTTTTCTCTTTTATCATAGCACTCAGCACCTTCCAAAATAGTATATTATTTATATATTGGATTTATTTTCTGTTTCCCTCACCCTCTCACCAGAATGTAAGCTCCAGCAGGGCAGGATTTGTTTTATTTACTCATATGTCCCAGGAACTCAGGATCATGTATGATACTTAGTAGTTACTCAATAAATTGTTGAAATACATCAAAACTTTCAACAAATACAATAGACTCAGTTCAGTTCAGTTCAGTCTCTCAGTTGTGTCTGACTCTTTGCGACCCCATGAATCACAGCACACCAGGCCGCCCCGTCCATCACCAACTCCCGGAGTCTACCCAAACCCATGTCCATCGAGTCGGTGATGCCATCCAGCCATCTCATCCTCTGTCGTCCCCTTCTCCTCCTGCCCCCATTACTTCCCAGCATTAGGGTCTTTTCCAATGAGTCAACTCTTCGCATGAGGTAGTCAAAGTATTAGAGCTTCAGCTTCAACATCAGTCCTTCCAATGAACACCCAGGACTGATCTCCTTTAGGATGGACTGGTTGGATCTTCTTGCAGTCTAAGGGACACTCAAGAGTCTTCTCCAACACCACAGTTCAAAAGCATCAATTCTTCGGCACTCAGCTTTCTTCACGGTCCAACACTCACATCCATACATGACCCCTGGAAAAACCATAGCCTTGACTAGACGGACCTTTGTTGGAAGAGTAATGTCTCTGCTTTTAAATATGCTATCTAGGTTGGTCATAACTTTACTTCCAAGAAGTAAGCATCTTTCAATTTCACGGCTGCAATCACCATCAGCAGTGATTTTGGAGCCCCCCAAAATAAAGTCTGACATGGTTTGCACCGTTTCCCCATCTATTTCCCATGAAGTGATGGGACCAGATGCCATGATCTTAGTTTTCTGAATGTTGAGCTTGAAGCCAACTTTATCACTCTCCTCTTTCATTTTCATCAAGAGGCTCTTTAGTTCTTCACTTTCTGCCATAAGGGTGGTGTCATCTGCATATCTGAGGTTATTGATATTTCTCCCGACAATCTTGATTCCAGCTTGTGTTTCTTCCAGCCCAGCGTTTCTCATGATGTACTCCCCATAGAAGTTAAATAAGCAGAGTGACAATGTACAGCCTTGATGTACTCCTTTTCCTATTTGGAACCAGTCTGTTTTTCCATGGCCAGTTCTAACTGTTACCTCCTGACCTGCATACAGGTTTCTCAAGAGACAGGTCAGATGGTCTAGTATTCCCATCTCTTTCAGAATTTTCCACAGTTTATTGTGATCCACACAGTCAAAGGCTTTGGCATAGTCAATAAAGCAGAAATAGATGTTCTTCTGGAATGCTCTTGCTTTTTCGATGATCCAGTGGATGTTGGCAATTTGATCTCTGGTTCCTCTGCCTTTTCTAAAACCAGCTTGAACATCTGAAAGTTCATGGCTCACATATTGTTGAAGCCTGGCTTGGAGAATTTTGAGCATTACTTTACTAGAGTGTGAGATGAGTGCAATTGTGCGGTAGTTTGAACATTCTTTGGCATTGCCTTTCTTTGGGATTGGAATGAAAACTGACCTTTTCCAGTCCTGTGGCCACTGCTGAGTTTTCCAGATTTGCTAGCATATACAATAGGCTAGAGTGTTTAAATTCAATAATATGGTCTTTTTAAAGTAGCACTAGGGAAGGAAGGAAGGAGCTTTTACTTTTTTCCAAAGTATGTCATTACACACTTTGGAGTATTAGGGTTTATTCACAGATATGCCTTTTTAGTTTATTTAATTTTTAAATATCTTTAAAGTTGGCAAGTAGTTATCTTTATGGGATAGTTTCATTCTTGGAAACAGCTGGAAGAGAATATGGTAAATTAATAAATTGATTAGGACAGTATTTGAAGGAAAGAAGGAAGGAAGGAAAGAAGGGACTCAAATAATGAGGCAAATTGACCTGAGTCACTAGTGAATTGGCAATTTCAAAGTACTCTGGTCAAATGGAAGGAGGACACTGGTCCACACTCCAAAAGTTACTTTGAAATTTAACATTTATTTTGATACAGAAGACCTAAGTTTTCAAAATCTTGGTAAATTTTAGTTTTCCATACATAAGAAATGATATGATTCTACTATGCAGTTTTACCATGAGTTCTGCTAGGAACTCAAAATAAACATTTTAAGGCTTACATATTTGGATCAGGGGGCAAGAGAACACAGTATAACAAAGCAGAAGAAGCAGGTGCCTTTTTTAAAGAGAAAAAACTTATTTATTTGGCTGTGCCAGGTCTTAGCTGCGACAAACAGGATCTTCAATTTTCATTGTGGCACGCAAGACCTTTTAGTTGTGAGTTGTCAGATCTAGTTCCCTGACCAGGGCTGGAACCTGGGTCCCCTGCTTTGGAAGCTTGAAGTCTTAGCCACTGGACCACCTGGAAAGTCCCAAGAAGCACATGCTTAAAGCCATGTACACCTGAGTTTATTTCCCACCTTAACTACCTTGTGTTGTATGATGTTGGAAAATAAACTCAAGTTCTGATTCTGTTTTTTTTACTTCTAAAATAAGCATAAATATCTACATCCTACAATAAATATCACACAATTAAACATGATAGAATGAAAAGAGGCCAAGTACATTAATAACAAGCATCATGGTTAGCTCAGAAAGCCCATAAGTAAGCCATTAATGTCTGCCACTAATAGTGTATTGTTGCTTAGTTGCTAAATTGTGTCTGACTCTTTTTGTGACTCCATGAAATGTAGCCCACCAGATTCCTCTGTCCATGGGATTCTCCAGGCAAGAATACTGGAGTGAGTTGCCATTCCCTTCTCCATGGGATCTTCCTGACCTAGGGATCCAACCCACATCTCCTGCATTAGCAGGCAGGTTCTTAACCACTGAGCCTCCAGGGAAGCCCATCCAGGTAGTGGGTAGAGGGCTTTATTCACATTATCACAATCAGTCCTTATAATAAGCCCGAGAGGTAGGTAGCAGTATTATCTTTATCTTGCAGATAAGGGAATTGGAGCTTAGGGAATTTAGAGGTTAATTCACTTCTCCCTTTCCCCTAATTTTTGAAACACTTATTAAATTTTATTAGTTTCAAAAGTACTATAAGAACAGTATATCAATGCATCTGTATTTTTCTTCAACAAAAAATAAAAATGAAGAAAGCTGATGAGTAGATTTAATAGAAATTCAATCCACAAAATGTTCTGTTTTAATTTTGGTCAGTGTGCATTTTGTGTGTATAATGCCTATTACTTTAGCTTTTCAATTTGTATGTTCACCATACATAGGGAAGTTACTTTGCATTTGGTGCTTATATCTTCAGTTCTGCAAATTTGGAAAGCACTCATCATATCATACTACTTGACATCTTATGGACTGAAAACAATTGTAAAACACACTAAATTATCTTGGAAATAGGTGTGATAGTGTTTTATCCATCCCCAGAAAAGGTTCAGAAGATAAGAGAAATATCATGTGGAGAAAAAAATAGAATGGTTGAAAATTAGTTTACACAAGGAAAGACACCCATTTGTTTAGATTTAATTCACGTAATTAGTTTTAAAAGTAGTATTTTTATTTCTCTGCCTGTTGATATGATACTGGCAGATGCGGTATGACATGGGAGCAGATTCTCTGATTTCTAAGCTTCTCAAGATAATGTTCTAATGTTTGTCCCTAAAAGTACCTTTGAAATGATCTGGCGCACACTCAGAGAATGGAAGTATCATTCCAAGATTACTAAGCAGTAAGGGCCAGAACAGAAATAGTTCAAGGGTCCTCACCACTACCCAGGCCCTCTGGTTCACTTTTCTGTTCTCGACAACATTTCTTAATAAAATTTAAACCTGCAACTCTTGGGCTCAGGCAGGCTTGTAATTAGCCAGGACAACAGTAGAAAAGTGTGATGACCAATGTCAAACTTCTGAAATACCAAATAAGGGCTTTCTTCATTTTAGGGGGGATAAAAAAAAAAAAAACAGAAAAACTGACACCAAATGCTTCCAAATGCCCTGAGAAGCACCTCTTGACTCTGATAGACACAGATAAGATAGATATTTTTTATAAGACACTGAAAATTCAGGGCTTAGTTTTTCAGAATTTCCCTGAAGGTAAAAGACCTCTAGATCTGGCCCACAAAATAGTGAGATCTTGCTATTTAAAGGTGGTCCAAGTAGAATTAAATGTTTGATTTTGCCCCTTGAGGAATGAGACTCTGAACCTTCTTGTTTTCTAACATTCAAGGTTAAGCACAATGTTTTCTCAAACAGTGCCTAAGAATTATGGATTTTTAAAAGTGGTCCATTTTTTAGGTGGCCTCTGTTGGAAATTGTCCCAACAAATGATAATATTGCAGCTGCTATTACGTTGTATTTTATTTCAACATCACTGTCATTAGGACTTTTCCAGAGAAAAAACTCTGTCCTCAGAGGCCACGAATGTAACGTCTCATTGAGGTGCTTCTAAGCTGTCCTCCTTTTCCAACCAATTTCTCCCTCTGAGAAGTCAGAAAAAATTCCAGGCTGCTGTCATGTTCACCCTTTGCTCCTTGGGAAGAACCCTGTGTCTACATTTTTAATAAGCACCTGGAATTCTGATGTCGTTTTTTTAAAAAAAATCTACTTAAAGTATATGACTCAAAACATGCATATTTAAGGAGGTATCAGTTGTATAAAGTGCTTTGCTCCTTTTTCTTTGCCATTTTGTAGCATCAGATTTTCCTCTCTAATTTATTATTCCTTGAAAATAATACAGTCAAAGCTTTAAGAGCTCGTTGTTAGCTGTTTGATTTTAGAAAATCAAATGTACAAATGCAAGTTTAATGACACTAAGTAAGAAAAAACTTGTATTAATGTTACTATTAAAATGGCTGCCGGAGACAGTTGACCTCAAAAGACAGGATATTACAAATGAAACCTGACAAACAGTCCCTTGAGAAAAAACAAGACCAACAGAGGGAGAAACCTTGGGCTTATGTGGTAACAAAGTCAAAGCGAGATTTCCTGAATGTCAGAGCAATGAAGCAGCAGTAACGTTTTTACTGTGAAAAGATAATCGGGGATCAGCCTGCATGTTGGCTGGAATGACATAATTTCCTTTAACCTTTGATTTCTCTTTGCGAGCCTGTGTGCCAATAACAGCAATATGCGAGTACAGTGGGGAATATTATTATTAAAGGGGATTTTCAGATACATTACCTGATTTGAGGTACAAATACACTCCTGTCAATGATATTGTTGCTGATACTGTCCTGATATTACTCATTGCTTCTGATATTATTCTGGAAGCTGTTCTTTACATTTATACAGGACATTTAAAATAAGTTAGGGAATTTTTATAACCCTGGATACAATGACATTTGTCATCACTCATTGTTTTGGTTTTGTGAGTATAGAAATTACCCTCCAGGAAGGTGAGAACAGGTGTAATAAAACAGAGTTTTGAGTTCTCAAGGAGCAAAAGATAGAAGAATTAATTCCAATTTTGTTGATATTAAGTAGCAATCATAACATATACTAAAATTTCATGAAAAACAGGACAATGTAGCTGACATTAATCCTAAGCAAAATACCACAGTAGATTTTTCAAAATAATGATTTTTTACTGATTGCATAAAAAGTGTTCCCAGTTGAGGCAGTAGACAGTTCAGAGAGGACTGTCATCTTTTGTTTTTGCTTTTGTAGCTAGTGTTATTAATTAACTTTGTAATAAGTGTGTTAACTTGAAAACATTGATCGCTCATTTATCTGAGCATGTCAGAGGGTGATGAACTAGTAATAGCAGAATTGGGTTGATTCACAACTGATAGAACAATGAAAATTTTTGAATTACTTAGTTTTTAATTAGCCAATGTCAATCTAGAAGAAAGTCTTTAGAAATGACGTGCTGGACTCTGCCTTTAGCTTTTTCTAGAATTATCAAACTATCTGACTGACAAATCATCAAAAATGGAAATGGGTATCTTATACATTCATTGACAAAATCTGAGGCCAAGAATTTTCAAGTCTGAAATAACAGGCAAGATTCAGTAAGTTGAATCTTACAGAAAGTGTGTAAAAACCTCTACTTAAAGCCAGAGTTCACCTGAAGAAGATTAGGATGGAAATGTCTCTCTTAGAGGCAGAAGAATTTTACTAGGTAATTTCATAGAAGTTATTCCTGTCTCAGGTTGCATAGGCAGACAGAAAAGGGAAGAATGACTTGTTCTATCTAAATGTTCTAGAACTTCACCTATTTTGCTTTATCAGTGCTGGGCATCAGACCTCAGGAGGCACAGAGACTGAGTACAGAAACTTCCCTGGTGGTCCAGTGGCCAAGACTCCATGCTCCCTATGCAGGAGGTCTGGGTTCCATCCCTGGTCAGGAAACGAGATCCCACATACCGCAACTAAAGATCTCATGTGCTGCAACTAAGCCCTGGTGTAGCCAACTAAATAAATACTTAAAAAAAAAAAAGAGTATATGTGAATGAGAATGGCTAGGATGGTAGATAAAACCCCAAATGTTTCACACTATCAGTATCTGAAGGAAATGGGGGCACTTAAGTGAGAATGAGTGAGCGTGATACCATAGATGTGGAATTGGACTTCCTTCAGCATACTTTAGTAGTGGACAGAACTAGGACTAAAGGATGGATGCTAACTGGTGGATTCCAATTCAACAAATGGTAAAGCTTTTAAATGACATGATATAACTGAATAGAGCAAGTCAAGGAGGTCAAACAAATATTAAAATGGTGGAAACGATGGTACTGAAGCATCACATAAAATAAGGTTATAGTTTAGATCACTAGGTTTTAAACTGGGCTGTCTGGAGTATTCAGGTTCATAGTGTCCCTTTGGAGGTGGAAGAAGATGGAAGATGTTGACTGAGTTGACTGTTACCCTAGGTTCACATTCCACTTTGTTTGGATATTGGCTTCTCTTAAGAATTTTTATTTTCCTAAGCTAAAGTCTCCATGGTTGTGAAAAAGAAAAGAGAAAAAAAGGAGAAGAAAAAGATTAGACAATAGTTTATCTCTTCCAGACTTCAGTTCAGTTCAGTTCAGTCGCTCAGTCATGTCCGACTCTTTGAGACCCCATGAATTGCAGCACGCCAGGCCTCCCTGTCCATCACCAACCCCCGGAGTCTACCCAAACCCATGTCCATCGAGTCAGTGATGCCATCCAACCATCTCATCCTCTGTGGTCCCCTTTTCCTCCTGCCCCCAATCCTACCCAGCATCAGGGTCTTTTCCAATGAGTCAGCTCTTCGAATGAGGTGGCCAAAGTATTGGAGTTTCAGCTTCAACATCAGTCCTTCCAATGAACACCCAGGATTGATCTCCTTTAGGATGGATTGATTGGATCTCCTTGCAGTCCAAGGGACCCTCAAGAGTCTTCTCCAACACCACAGTTCAAAAGCATCAATTCTTCAGTGCTCAGCTTTCTTCACCATCCAACTCTCACATCCATACGTGACCACTGGAAAAACCATAGCCTTGACTAGACGGACTTTTGTTGGCAAAGTAATGTCTCTGCTTTTAAATATGCTATCTAGGTTGGTCATAACCTTCCTTCCAAGGAGTAAGCATCTTTTAATTTCATGGCTGCAATCACCATCAGCAGTGATTTTGGAGCCCCCAAAAATAAAGTCTGACACTGTTTCCACTGTTTTCCCAGTTACTTCCCATGAAGTGATGGACCAGATGCCATGATCTTAGTTTTCTGAACTTTGAGCTTTAAGCCAAATTTTTCACTCTCCTCTTTCACTTTCATCAAGAGGCTCTTTAGTTCTTCTTCACTTTCTGCCATAAGGGTGGTGTCATCTGCATATCTGAGGTTATTGATATTTCTCCCGGCAATCTTGATTCCAGCTTGTGTTTCTTCCAGCCCAGCGTTTCTCATGATGTACTCTGCATATAAGTTAAATAAGCAGGATGACAATATACCGCCTTGACGTACTCCTTTTCCTGTTTGGAACCAGTCTGTTGTTCCATGTCCAGTTCTAACTGTTGCCTCCTGACCTGCATACAGATTTCTCAAGAGACAGGTCAGATGGTCTGGGATTCCCATCTCTTTCAGAATTTTCCACAGTTTATTGTGATCCCCACACAGTCAAAGGCTTTGGCATAGTCAATAAAGCAGAAATAGATGTTTTTCTGGAAATCTCTTGCTTTTTCGATGATCCAGCGGATATTGGCAATTTGATCTCTGGTTCCTCTGCCTGTTCTAAAACCAGCTTGAACATCTGGAAGTTCATGGTTCAGGTATTGCTGAAGCCTGGCTTGGAGAATTTTGAGCATTACTTTACTAGCATGTGAGATGAGTGCAATTGTGTGGTAGTTTGAGCATTCTTTGGCATTGCCTTTCTTTGGGATTGGAACGAAGACTGACCTTTTCCAGTCCTGTGGCCACTGCTGAGTTTTCCAACTTTGCTGGCATGTTGAGTGCAGCACTTTCACAGCATCATCTTTCAGGATTTGAAATAGCTCAACTGGAATTCCATCACCTCCACTAGCTTTGTTCATAGTGATGCTTTCTAAGGCCCACTTGACTTCACATTCCAGGATGTCTGGCTCTAGGTGAGTGGTCACACCATCGTGATTATCTGGGTCATGAAGATCTTTTTTGTACAGTTCTTCTGTGTATTCTTGCCACTTCTTCTTAATATCTTCTGTTTCTGTTAGGTGCATACCATTTCTGTCTTTTATTGAGCCTATCTTTGCATGAAATGTTCCTTTGGTATCTCTAATTTTCTTGACGAGATCCCTAGTCTTTCCCAATCTATTGTTTTCCTCTATTTCTTTGCACTGATCGCCGAGGAAGGCTTTCTTATCTCTCCTTGCTATTCTTTGGAACTCTGCATTCAGATGGGAATATCTTTCCTTTTTTCCTTTGCTTTTCACTTCTCCTCTCTTCCCAGCTATCTGTAAGGCCTCCTCAGACAGCCATTTTGCTTTTTTGCATTTCTTTTCCATGGGAATTGTCTTGAGCCCTGTCTCCTGTACAATGTCATGAACCTCTGTCCATAGTTCATGAGGCACTCTGTCTATCAGATCTAGTCCCTTAAATCTATTTGTCACTTCTACTGTATACTCATAAGGGATTTGATCTAGGTCATACCTGAATGGACTAGTGGTTTTCCCTACTTTCTTCAATTTAAGTCTGAATTTGGCAATAAGCAGTTCATGATCTAAGCCACAGTCTGCTCCCGGTCTTGTTTTTGCTGACTGTATAGAGCTTCTCCATCTTTGACTGAAAAGAATATAATCAATCTGATTTCATTGTTGACCATCAGACTCCAAATAGTAACAACTAAGGTATATTTGAATTGTGAAAAATATACCTCAAGAGAGTTTGAGAAAAGTAAATCCCTAAATTTGTGTACCCAACATACACGCAACATCCCTCTCTGTCTCCCTCTCTCTCACACACACACATTCACAAGAAAATATGCATTTTAAGAGCCCTCATCACTGAGTGCTAAGCTATTTTTTTTCTAATTTGTTGCATATATCCAACACTCATGACCATGATTCTCCTGCTTGTTTAAAAAAAATAGTAAAAAATTTTTTCTTTTAGTTCAAACATCTAAATGAACTTTGTATAAAATTAAGTTAAATATCAAGCACTCAGTTATCCCCCCAGGGTAGTCAGGAGAGCTGGTTTCCTCCGATCATCTGTCTAGTTCCAGGTCACCAGATGTAGAGTTAACCAAGGAGAGAGTTGGGTGAATCCAAAGCTCAGATATATTTTTCTAAGTCAAGACAGTATGTGGATATGCATTTCTGCCTTTAAAGCTAAATACCACATTTAATTATATCTGTTGTAACATTCTATCTGTAATTCAGTAACAAAAGAGATAAATTATTATACAGCAGGATTATCAAAAATAACATCAACCACACAGAAAGTAAATGCAGATGCTTTCAGCAAATACTTACTGAGCACCTTTCATGTGCCAGGTGTGGTTCTAGACCCAAGGGACACACAGCAAGCCCTGACCTTGTGAGGGTTATATTCTAGTAGGTAATATGCAAATAAACACGCCAGGTGATGACAAGTGCTGTTAAGGAAGATGTAGCAACTGTCACTGTGTAGAGAACAGTGGGGGCTGCTGTTTTGTATAAACGGAGGAAAATATAAGGTTAATGTGTGGCTGCAAGGAGTGTCTCAGTCAGGATGCTTGTATAGAGACAATAGATGACAAGTTTTCACAATGCTCCTACTTCAAAGGTTTTGCGCAGAGCAAGTATCAACTGCCTGCTTTAGCAACTCTCTTCCTTTGCTATGCATCTTTTACTTTGTGGTTTGTCTGGTTTCCTTTTGACTTCCTCAGGATGTCCAGGGTTCTGAAGAGAATTATATTACCTGTAACTCCCCCTCCTCCCAACTGATTGAGCTTTTGCTAAAAATAACTCTAAGATGGTTTCACTACTATTCTTTTTAGCCCACAAACTTGCTTTTTCTTCAAAATTATTTTCCAGTTTATATACATTTTTTTCTAATTAAGAACATTTACTCCCATATTTTCACTTTTTTAATAAACGTATTAACTGTGTCATTTACCTATGTGAGCGTATTTATCTTTTCTTTCTCTGCATGATAGCATGGTAATGAAAGGAGAAAAACAGCTTCTGCCTCCTCAAGAAAGGACTGGAGATAACTTTTTTTTCATATTCTAACTAATTTTTTAAAATTACAAATTTCAGACCTTCTCTGTTTGTTATAGGAAAAATATGCTCATTTGGATTTTTCTATTAATCTCTTCAAACAAATATTACATTGCATTGATTATGAAATTATATAGAGAATGACCATGACAGCTGTGAATGCCTCTGAGACCAAGTAAGTGTGGAAATGGCTTGGGTTACATAAAAGTGGTAGGGACGCTGGTAAACTGGAGACACATGGCCTTCCTAAAGGCATTAATTTCAAAATTTTGAAACTTGGTGATAACTGTTAAATCCTTTTTAACTCTAATACTCTGTGCTTTTGAACTGGATTTGCAAATAAAAGCAACGTGTATTTATTAGGCATATAAAGTGTAAAAACCTTGTTATGATTTGAGAGGGGCAACATAAAGCTATGAGTAATGCCTTCTGCCTTTGAAGCATATAATTTAAAGAAATAAAACTCTGAAGACAATGAAGAGGCTAGTTGTTCTTGTGATGGGGAAAACACTGATTATTTAACCACACACAAAAAAGCTGTTTTGTATTAAAAAAAAAACATGGGTGTGTATTACCAAGTGCTGGAGAAATTGTTGGCATGAAAATACCGTCTAACAAGAGGGTCTGAGGAAAGACTTCCTTGAAGAGGTGAAGTTCAAGTGTGAGATACAGGTATAGGATCTGCCCTGGGACAGAATGGGATAGCTTTACAAGCCAAAGATTTAACTTCAAGGAGACCTGCTATACATGCCATTAAGTAGTTTGGATTTTTTGTTTCTTGGTTTTTGTTAGTGATGGATTCTTGTTAGGAAAATTAGTAGTACAATTGTCACTTAACCTCGTCACAGTGTTTTTATATATATTCTGATATCAGCCAAACATTTGGTTGTGGTATATATATTTCAATGTTGAAGCTGAAGACTTTTACACAGATTTACTTAGTGAGTAAATACATTCATTTGATCATAACAAAATAAATTTATCACCATTGTATTTGCATTTTTATCCCACTAAGCATCTGTTTTCTCTACACTGTTATCTCTAGTTATAATCTTTCTTTCTTCAACAAAAATATTTCACTGTTGTCTCTTAATGCCTGGAAATGTAGGATGTCCAAGTAAGATGGGTCCAGATAGATGATCTAATAATGACTAACACTGGTTTTATGTTTTCAGATTTACAAGAGTTTTCATATGCATTTTAAACATTTATTCCTTTAAAAAATTCTATAGTGTATATTGTATTCTTCTTTATTCAAAAGAGAAGCTGCTTCCATGTTTATTAAGAATGATTAACACAGTCATAGCACACAGTAGGATTGCTATAGAGATCATTACAGTTAGACCTGGAAGATGGCATGGTCCATATCTCTCATGTCCTTCATTCATACACCTAGTATTTATTGAGCACCCACAAATTTCCAGGCATTACTCTAAGTTACAAGCACATAGTAGTAAACAAGACAGACAAGGTTATTATCACTTTCTACATTCTACAAGGCAAACCTGTCCACAGTTTACCCATCTAGGACCCAGGTCTTTGGATTTACAAGTTGTGTTCTTTCTATGATACTGACTGTAACCATACGTTTGGTTGAATACTTGTAATGCTACCTCAGTGTACCCTGATCCAGGGCAGATAAGATAAATGCTCTGAGAGTAAGGTGAAATCTCCAATACATGTGTTGAATGTAAGTAAAATTGCCAAGATGTTTATGACAGGAATAAATGCTCAGGGAAATTCTGGCTGACAAGAATGGATCTTATTTTGCTTTCATGGTTGTTGTGTGGTCAAAGAACTATATAATCAGATGCATTTTGCTTTTTGTTGGCCTCTCATTATGTTATGCCTATCTTTAATTTGGGAGTCATGTGTTATTTAAAGGTGTAACATCAGAAGAAAGAGGACCATAAATTAAGATAAAAAGGTAAGAAATAAAGGGATCTTTTGTTTATATGTATATGTGTGTGTACGAATAGGAATGTATATATATGTATGTATAAAAATATCTTTCACAACAATGATTCTGGATATATCCTTGTCATCATTTCACTATAATAATATAATGGGAAGTAAATATTATTCAATGTAAATGACAAAATCATCTAAATATAACTAAGACTCACCTAGGGATTTTTTCTACTGAATAAACATATAAAGGAGGCACTTTATTACCTCAATTACTCTAGCAAGATCACACCTGGTGCTAGATGCATGGATCAAGAACCACAGTGCATTTGTGTAGCAGTTAGGTTATTAATCATGGATGTCAAGTCTTTTCTTCTAATTAACCTTAATTGAGCTCTCTGTTATAGAAGCACTGTTTCCAATGAAGCAACTTAGCAATGATACCAGAATAACAGAGCATGGTAAAACCCAAGATTAATATTACTTCCTATACCTGAATACAAATGCTTAATGCATTATATTGTAACACAAAATCTTAAATCTTCTATCAAAGTTTAGAAATTACACTTAGTAAAAATTGATGGAATATATATAAAATTTGCACAAGAAAATTATTTGGGAAAGCATTTTTGACACAACATATATGTCTGCATTTTATATTTTAAAGCAATTAGAATGCCCTATTTATAATAAAAAATTTAAAGATTCAAAGATTAAAATCTCAAATTATACATTAGTTAATGTGACTGTGAATTTAGTCATGCTTGAAACTGAATTTTTCTTTCATTTATGTTCAGGATTATTTTCAATAGTAATGCAAAATGTCCATTAGAACAGAATTCTGCTGCAATAAGCAGCTTTATTAATCTGCCTGGAGAAATGCAGTGCAATTAATTCTAAATTTGATAACCAGTAAGCACTTCAAATGTTCAATAGATTGTTTATTAAAAGGCAAATCAAAAAAGAAATAAGCTTTCCTGCCAATGAACAGAATGCTTGGATTTAAAAATGGCCAGAAGGCTACTGGTATTAATAAGCTTTGTCAAATTCATTTTCAGACATGCATGGAGGAGTTTGTACTATTTTTTGTTCATGTCACAGTGTTTGTCAAGAGAAGAGCTCAGGTACCTTGGGGAAAGCTTTCTGATGTGCAAGTATTTGAAAATAAAAAGACAGACAGACATTTACCTGATTCACAAGGAAATGGAAAACCATGAAGGATCTTGAGAAAAATTAGAGCAGTAACAATGAAAGTGTTAGGAAAAGAGTTTAGCCATTGATATAAATTTGAGTAAGAATGACAAATACAAACATTGGTGATAAAAATACTAGAAACTTAAAGTCAGCATGAAAAGAATTTCCATTGTATGAATGAAGCAACCCAGGTCATGAATGAATGTGTCTCATGAACCATCTGTTTATGCTGTATCTGGAGCTATAATGTAAATATCACACAAATGGCCCAGTTCCATCAGATACTAATGTGTATTGTCAATGACATCTGACCACAGGGACTTAATGGTATATAACAGAACCTTCCTGTAGGCATGTAAAACTTGGGTTCAAATGATAGCTCTGCCAGGTAATAGGTGTGTAACTATGGACAAATTATGTAAGAACCTGTATTTCATTGGTGCTCTCCAGTAGACCTTTATGTGATTATGTAAATATTCTATTTACATAGAATATTTGTTAAATAAGAATATTTGTTACATAGAAATTTGTTAAATTCTGTGCTGTTAAATAAGGTAACCATGAGCTATGTGGCTATGGAACACTTCATATCTGGCTACTACAACTGAGGAACTGGATTTTTAATTTTAGCTACTGCAATTTATTTAAATAGCCACATGTTGCTAGTGTCTACTAAATTGGACAGTACAGTATAGCCTCAGGTGATTTCTTCCGTGAAACAGCAGTAGTAATAGATCTGATTCAATTATGATGCTTTCAGTTGCAAGGGAGAGAAAACTCAACTCAGAATTTAAACCACAAAGGAAATGTACTTACTTCTTTTAACTGAAAAGTCCAGAATTGAGAGGTGCTGGGCAAAGTTCAGTTAGGGTTTCTCACTCTATTTTTTCCCTAGTACTCTTTCTTCCCCTTTATTTTCATGTCGAGTCTCTGCCCTTATGGTGGTTTCCCTGATGGTCACAATCTGGCTGCTGTAATAACAGGGGTTACTCAATTCTCATTTGCATCTAGTAGGAGTGAAAGAGCATTGGCTTCCATGTCCACTTAAAAGGCCTAATATTATCATATGTGAACTAGATCGCCAGTCCATGTTCGATGCATGAGACAGGGTGCTCAGGGCTGGTGCACTGGGATGACCCTGAGGGATGGGAGGGGGAGGGAGGTGGGAGGGAGGTTCAGGATGGGGAACACATGTACACCCACGGCTGATTCATGTGAATGTATGGCAAAAACCACCACAATATTGTAAAGTAATTAGCCTCCAATTAAAAAAAAAAATAAGGCCTAAGCTTTGCTCTAACAAAATCAGTCTGTAACAAATAGGTAAAGCCAGGAGAAGGCTGTGTATTGCTTGGCTTGTATCTAATTCCTGCCCATCCCCTACTTAATTACTTTGTCAAGGGGAGGGAGATTTTTTAATGAATGTTGAAACTAATGGTTAATGAGGGGAATGGTGTTTTCTCAAAGAAAATCTGGAAGCTATTCAGAAGTAGAAAAAGATGGGGAGAGAATGCTCGGTAGGTAATTGATCATTTTCATACAACTATCTGAAAGAATCATTTTAACGGAGTCAGTGACTTATGTAGGTAAATCACATAACAGAGTCTGATGTATTGTATCACTTCTTGTTCACATACCCCACCCTTTCCATGTACCCTGGGCAACAATCTTAGCCCTTCAGTGTCTTAGTTTTCTCACGTGGGAATAGGTGACTGTTAAGATTGCTTCTAGCACTCAGTCTGTTACTGATACCTACTTCTGATGTTATATAGCCTCAGAGCACAGGAATAAGTGTGGCAAAAGTGGGTTAATTGCGTTGGAGGGCAGTGGATGGCCACAGCTAACACAAATATCATTGGGTCTCCTGTCTCCAGTCTGTGGAAGTAGCCCAGGTGCCAGTCTTTCAGCAAATAGAGGAAAGATGAGGCACTGTGCCTGTTTTTCAGTTCCAACTTCTGCTGGACTCAGTTCTAGCTTCTGCTGGACTCAGTTCTAGCTCTACTACCCTCAAACAGATGAACAGATAATAACAACCAATGATATCTAGCCTTTAACTAAATGACATGAGAGACTCATTTGAGGCCTACATCTGAAAATTGAAATTTTATTGTGCCAGACTGGGATTCAGGCATCTCTATTTTCTTTTTTAAGAAAAAAGAAAAGTGATTTTAATGTGTAGCTATGGTTGTGAAGCACTACTCAAGTGATTTTCAGATAAACAGGAAGTGGAGTCAGGGGCCTATATCACATTATTTGGTGTCAAGTAGCAGGCCAATTAAATGATGTGAAGATAGCGAAATAACCAGTGTTAGAACTACGCAAAATTTCTTCACCAAAAAGATGAAGAGCACAAAAGCAAGTACATTTTTTTAAAAAATCTGGAGACAAAACACTTAGATGACTATTTCTCACTCGCAAGAAAATTTTACAACACCATGAATTCTGTAAGACATAAAAATTAAATGATATTTAGTTAGCAGAGCTCAAATAAGAAATTATGGAGGAAAATAGAGCAGTAACAGACATTGAAACCAAATTACAAGGAAAAGAGCAGGTATGGCAGAAAGTCAAGTTGGTAACATGAAAGGACTATGTAAAAAGAGCAGCGGAAGAAACAGAGGAAAAGCACCACAATGTTATTAGAAAAAAGCACAACCAAAAGGTATTAGAAAAATGAGATTGGAAGAACATTGCAAATTCTTGTATGGAGGGAAAAGAACACATCGAAGAAACAAATTACATTAGTTACTGTAGAAACTGACTTTCAAGAAATGAAAGAGGGTGAATCTTCAGGTTTAACAGGCCTATGATGTGCCAGGAAAAAAAAAAAAAGATTTAAAAATTGTGAATGAGTCATATCCTTGTGAATTATATTGAGGATAACCAAAACATTTTAAGGTACATATTCTCTGTTATATTTCCATTGCCTAAGCTTATATCTGGTAATAGACAGATATTTGATGAATATTTGTTGAGTAAATGAGAAAACAGATCTTTTTTTTAATAAAATCACTTTGACTGAAATATTAGATTACTAAGTTCAGTTCAGTTCAGTCATTCAGTTGTGTCCGACTCTTTGCAACTCCATGGACTGTAGCACACCAGGCCTCCCTTTCCATCATCAACTCCCAGAGTTTACTCAAACTCATGTCCATTGAGTGAGTGATGACATTCAACCATCTCATCCTCTGTCCTTCCCGTCTCCTCCCGCCTTCAATTTTTCCCAGCATCACGGTCTTTTACAATGAGTCAATTCTTCGCATCAAGTGGCCAAAGTATTGGAGTTTCAGCTTCAGCATCAGTCCTTCCAAAGAATATTCAGGACTGATTTCCTTTAGGATGTACTGGTTGGATCTCCTTGCAGTCCAAGGGACTCTCAAGAGTCTTCTCCAACACCACAGTTCAAAAGCATCAATTCTTTGGTGCTCAGCTTTCTCTGTAGTATAGCTCTCACATCCATACATGACTACGGGAAAAACCATAACCTTGACTAGACGGACCTTTGTTAGCAAAGTAATGTATCTGCTTTTTAATGTGCTGTCTAAGTTGGTCATAAATTTATGTGTGTATGTACACTATGTATACCTGCATACAGATTTCTCAGGAGGCAGGTCAGGTGGTCTGGTATTCCCATCTCTTGAAGAATTATCCACAGTTTGTTGTGATCCTCACAGTCAAAGGATTTGGCATAATCAGTAAAGCAGAAGTAGATCTTTTTCTGGAACTCTCTCACTTTATCTATGACCCAACGGATGTTGGCAATTTGATCTCTGATTCCTCTGTCTTTTCTAAATCCAGCTTGAACATCTGTAAGTTCACACTTCATGTATTGTTGAATTTTGAGCATTATTTTGCTAGCTTGTGAGATGAGTTCAATTGTGCAGAGTTTGAGCATTCTTTGGCATTGCCTTTCTTTGGGATTGGAATAATAAAGATATTTTCCAGTCCTGTGGCCACTGTTGAGTTTTCCAAATTTTCTGGCACATTGAGTGCAACACTTTAACTGCATTATCTTTTAAGATTTGAAATACCTCAACTGGGATTCCATCACCTCCACTAGCTTTGTTCGTAGTGATGGCTTCCTAAGGCCCACTTGACTTCACATTCCAGGATATCTGGCTCTAGGTGGGTGATCACATCATCATGGTTATCTGGGTCATGAAGATCTCCTTTGTATAGTTCTTCTGTGTATTCTTGCTACCTCTTAATATCTTCGGCTTCTGTTAGGTCCCTACCATTTCTGTCCTTTATTGAGCCCATCTTTGCATAAAATGTTCCCTTGGTATCTCTAAGTTTCTTGAAGAGATCTCTAGTCTTTCCCACTCTGTTGTTTTCCTCTATTTCTTTGCATTGATCTCTGAGGAAGGCTTTCTTATCTCTCCTTGCTATTCTTTGGAACTCTGCATTCAAATGGGTATATCTTTCCTTCTCTCCTTTGCTTTTCACTTCCCGTCTTTTCACAGCTATTTGTAAGGCCTCCTCAGACAGCCATTTTGCTTTTTTGTATTTCTTTTTCTTGGGGATGGTCTTGATTCCTGTCTCCTGTACAATGTCATGAACCTCCATCCATAGTTCATCAGGTATTCTGTCTATCAGATCTAGTCCTTTAAATCTATTTCTCACTTCCACTGTATAAGGGATTTGATTTAGGTCATACCTGAATGGTCTAGTGGTTTTCTCCGCTTTCTTCAATTTCAGTTTGAATTTGGCAATAAGCAGTTCATGATCTGAGCCACAGTCTGCTCCCAGTCTTGTTTTTGCTGACTGTATAGAGCTTCTCCATCTTTGGCTGCAAAGAATATAATCAGTCTGATTCCAGTGTCAACCATCTGGTGATGTCCATGTGTAGAGTCTTCTTTGCTTGGTGGTTGATAAAGAATATGTATGTATATGTGTACATATATATGTGTATATATGTAGTATATGTATATTGAGAAAATATATTTCTTAAATAGAAAAATAATTTGTGTCGATGTAAATATCTCTAAAATACAATTTAAAAAGTGAAAAACAGTAATATGCAATTTTGATTTGTTAAGGTGTGTACAAAATCATATATAGATTTTCCTCAATTTACAATGGGGTTACATCCCAACAAATTCGTCATAAGTTGAAAATATTGTAAGTCAAAAATTCATTTAATACACCTAACCTACCAAACATCACAGCTTACCTTATACACACTCAGAGGCTTTCATTAGCCTACTAGAGGGCAAAATCATCTAATACAAAGCCTGTTTTATAATCAAGTATTGATCATCTCGTGTAACATTTTTTAAATCATTTTTATTGGATATAGTTGATTTACAGTATTTAATTTCTGATGTACAGCAAAGTGAATTAGTTATACATATATTAATATGTATATCCACTGTTTTTTTTATTCTTTTTCCATATAGGTCATTACAGAGGGTTGAGTAGAGTTCCTTGTGCTAAACAATAAGTTCTTATTAGTTATCTGTCTTATATATAGTAGTGTGTATCTGTCAGTTTCAATGTATCACTTCCTTCTTTCCCCTTTGGTAACCATAGGTTTGTTTTCTATGTCTGTGAGTCTGTTTCTGTTTTATAAATAAGTTCATTTGTAACAATTATTTAGATTCCAGATATAAGTGGTATCATATGGTATTTATCATTCTCTGAAGTAATTCACCCAGTATGACAATCTCTAGGTCTATCAGTGTTGCTGCAAATGGCATTGTTTCAATCTTTTTTGTGGCTGAGTAATAGTCCATTGTATATATGAATCCATTCATCTGTTGATAGACATTTAGGCTGCTTCTGTCTCTTAGTTATTGCAAATGTTCTGCTATGAATATTGGGATGCATGTATCTTTTCTAGAGTTTTCATTTTTTTCCCCAGATATATACCCAGGCTGGCTTATACAGTAGCTCTATTTTTTATTTTTTGAGGAATTTATATGCTTTTTTCCATAATGGCTGTACCAATTTACATTCCTATCAACCGTGTGGTAGGTTCCCTTTTCTCCCTTTCCAGCTTTATCTGTAGATTTTTGATGACAGCCATTCTTACTGGTGTGAAGTGATACCTCATTGTGATTTTGATTTGCATTTCTCTAATAATTAGTGACGATGGGCATATTTTCAAGTAGTTGTTTGCCATCTATATGTCTTCTTTTGAGGAATGTCTATTTAGATCTTCCACCCATTTTTTGTTTGGGCTGTTAGCCTTTTTGATGTTGAGCTGCATAAACTGTTTGTATATTTTGGAGATTAATCCATTGTCGGTTGCTTTGTTTGCAAATATTTCATTCTCATGTTACTTATTGAATACTGTACTGAAAGTGAAAAACACAGTGGTTGTATGGGTATGGATTGATCATTAAGTGTGTCAGTTGTTCACCCTCATGATCATTTGGCTGACTGGGAAGTTGCAACTCATCTCACTGCTGCTGCCCAGAGTGAGAGAAGGTCATACTGTGTGTAACATTCAAAATGTGAAGTACAGCTTCTCCTGAATATGTGTTGTTTCACAACATCGTAAAGTCAAAACATCATTAAGTCAAACCATTGTAAGTTGGGGACTGTCTGTTACAGTTAGGTAAATGAATAGAGAATATTCTAGACACATACATTCAAAAGTGTTAGCCGCCATTATTTTGGGGAAGAAGAGTAGATGTAAGAAGTAGTAAGATGAAGTTATCTTATTTTATTCCATATTCTGTACTAAATGTTTACAATGAGAATATATTCATATAAATATTTTTAAAGTGACTAAAAAAAACCCATCTGGAAAAATGTTAAAACATAGCCAGGAGAATTATGAAAATGAAGAACAATGGGATAAACATAAGAACAAAAAGACCAATAAGTATTAACATAGTATGCTTGACAAAGAGATCATTTTGAAAAAGATTTGATTATGGCCTCACACCAGGTACTTGCATACTCAGTTGTGTCTGACTCTTGTTTTGTGTCCTTGTTTTGTGCTTGCCATTTCCTCCTCCAGGGAATCTTTCCATCCCAAGGATCGAACCTGCGTCTCCTGCATCTCCTGCATTGGCAGATTCTTTTACCATTTTACCACTGAGCCACATGAGAAGCCACCTCACTCTATACACCAAAGTAAATTTTAGATTTATCAAATATGTAATTATAAAATTACAGTAACAAAACCATAAAATCAATAGAAGGAAATACTGTGAATTACTTTAATTATTGTGTTTGGAATGGTTTTTCTCAACATGAAACTCCAGCCAGAAATCGGAATAATAGCAACAACAAATAATGTAGTTTTACTACCTAAAAATTAAAACACTGTGTGAACAAGAAATATATCATATATAGATTGTACAGGACACAAAACAAACTTGTTAAAAAGCATTTACAACATCCAAGGTAAGGAATGAGTAGCATAATATACTGGAGAAGGCAACAGTACCCCACTCCAGTACTCTTGCCTGGAAAATCCCATGGATGGAGGAGCCTGGTAGGCTGCAGTCCATGGGGTCACCAAGAGTCAGACATGACTGAAGCAACTTAGCAGCAGCAGCAGCAGCAGCATAATATACAGAGTCCTTACCAGTTAATGGGAGAAAGATAAATGTACAATACCAAAAGAAAAAGGGACAAATGACACATGTGTGACATCAAGCTATTTTTTCTATCTATGTAATTGCAAACTCAAGATTTTGCCATCAGTGATCCCAAAGAGCTTATGACCCACAATCAATGATGTTGTCTAGAATCCCACCTATTTTCAAGTGGGATTTCCATACTTTTTTTCCAAGAGGAAATTAAATTTTAGAAGACTTTTGCTTAAGAGATTTGTCCTTCCTTCACAAAGCTTACCTTAGCAAGAGATTTTTTTCCAAGAGGAGGGAAAAGTAAAACCTTTTGACATTTGTTTAAACCAGTATTGCCAACTGCTATTTACATGTTTCCTGGGGGTTCCTTGGTGTCTCAGATGGTAAGGAATCTGCCTGAAATGCAGGAGACCTGTGTTCAATCCCTGGTTTGGGAAGATCCCCTGGAGAAGGAAATGGCTACCCACTCTAGTATACTGGCCTGGAGAATTCCATGGACAGAGGAGCCTGGCAGCCTACAGTCCATGGGGTGGCAAAAAGTTGGACACTACTGAGTAACTTTCACTTCACTTCACTTCACTTCTGGTCTAAGTAATGTATATTGGAAAGTTGAAGACAAGTGTCTTTTCCTCACTGATGCCTTCCTGTATTTGGCAAGCACAGGTACTGCTCTGGGATTCTGGAGACCAAATAAAGTTTCATTTTATTCATTCTTATTTGGAAAGAATTTCACAGAAAGAACAATTCTACTTCTATTTAAAACATTCATTTCTTGATTTCAGCAAAATAGCTCATGAAGCTTGCTGTTGATAATTGATGAACTTGGTCAAAAGTTGTTAGTAAGTCAAGATATTAATGAAAGTACAGAATTCAGACCCCTACTTTTAAATGTTTGCTGGATGTAGTTAGGGATTGCCATTCAAGCATTTAGCATAGTGGGAAATACTTTAATCAGTACAAAAGATAATCACTGGCAGAAAGAAACAACGATTCAACAAATCGTTGTGTGTGTGTTATGCTCTCTTCCAACTAATATAGGACAAAACACTTAGCAGACCATACGGAAGTAAACATATGAAGAAGGAAGGTGTCAGATATGGTTAAGTGCTCTGTAATTGTACTGATGCTAAAGACAAAAACATCAGTTCCTAGTCAGTAGCATTTATTGTGTCCATTTATACTTCACAATAATATACATATGCAAATATTTTAGAGGACTTACTATGTGCCAAGAATTTTGTATGTATTGCTTCATTTGATCCTCATATTAGTCCAGAATTGATACGTATCCGTTGCTTCTCAGCCTTTTGGCTAAGGTCAAGTGTCAATTGATAGGCATAGATCTTAATATAGATGGATGCTTGCATTTATATTTTTGTAACTGTCTCTTGAGAAACCTGTATGCAGGTCAGGAAGCAACAGTTAGAACTGGACATGGAACAGAAGACTGGTTCTAAATAGAAAAGGGAGTACGTCAAGGATGTATATTGTCATCCTGCTTATTTAACTTATATACAGAGTACATCATGAGAAAGGCTGGGCTGGAAGAAACACAAGCTGGAATCAAGATTGCTGGGAGAAATATCAATAACCTCAGATATGCAGATGACACCACCCTTATGGCAGAAAGTGAAGAACTAAAGAGCCTCTTGATGAAAGTGAAAGAGGAGAGTGAAAAAGTTGGCTTAAAGCTCTACATTCAGAAAACTAAGATCATGGCCTCTGGTCCCATCACTTCATGGCAAATAGATGGGGAAACAGTGGACGCAGTGTCAGACTTTAATTTTTGGGCTCCAAAATCACTGCTGATGGTGATTGCAGCCATGAAATTAAAAGACGCTTACTCCTTGAAAGGAAGGTTATGGCCAACCTAGATAGCATATTTAAAAGCAGAGACATTACTTTGCCAACGAAGGTCCGTCTAGTCAAGGCTATGGTTTTTCTAGTGGCCGTGTATGGATGTGAGAGTTGGACAGTGAAGAAAGCTGAGCACCGAAGAATTGATGCTTTTGAACTGTGGTGTTGGAGAAGACTCTTGAGGGTCCCTTGGACTGCAAGGAGATCCAACCAGTCCCTCCTATAGGAGATCAGTCCTGAGTGTTCATTGGAAGGACTGATGTTGAAGCTGAAACTCCAATATTTTGGCCACCTCATGGGAAGAGTTGACTCATTGAAAAAGATCCTAATACTGGGAAGGATTGGGGGCAGGAGGAGAAGGGGACGACAGAGAATGAGATGGTTGGATGGCATCACCAATTCCATGGACATGGGTTTGGGTAAATTCTGGGAGTTGGTGATGGACAGGGAGGCCTGGCATGATGTGATTCATGGGGTCGCAAAGAGTCAGACACGACTGAGCAACTGAACTGAACTGAACTGGTTTTATTATCCATTCTAGACTATAATCTCATTGAAAGAAAAAAATCATGTTTTTCTGTCCTTTTTATGTTATTTTTTTTTTACTTAAATCACTACCCCTCCCACCCACATTAAATAACCATTCCCCTCACACTCCTTCTACAATTTCCAGCAATAAGTAGTGCCAAGTCTGGGGAGACATACACCCTGTTAGCTTTCTGTGCATTCCCTGGTAGCTCAGATGGTAAAGAGTCCACCAGCAATGCAGGAAACTGGGGTTAGATCCCTGGGTTGGAAAGATCCTCTGGAGAAGGAAATGGCAACCCACTCCAGTATTCTTGCCTGGAGAATTCCATGGACAGAGGAGACTTGTAGGCTGCAGTCCATGGGGCTGCAGAGTGGGACATGACTGAGCAACTAACACTTTCACTTTCAGTCTGTATAGGATTACCTCTTTCTTTTATAAGAGTTGCATCATTTTTATAGAGTGGATAAAAGATATTTTATTAAATCCCTTCCGTGGGATGGATACTTAGGACTTTTACAATATTTTTCTGTAATAAACAATGTTGTAGAAAACACCTTTGCATATACATCTTTGTGCTCAGGTGGACACATTTTTACAAGATCAGTTTCTACAGGTGGCATTGTTAGGAGTAATGGAAGGCAGTTTACCTTTAACAGATGCTGTCTAATTGCCATTTATATGTTTCATGCACTTATAGTCCTACTAACATTTCTTAATATTTTTGACATTTGATAACATAAATAATTTTTATTGCCAAACTTCTAAATTTAAATTTCTTGTTCTTCTAGTTTGTGTGTATGATTATATACCATTTTCTTCTGTTTATGCTGTTGATATATTTTTTTACCTATATGTAACTTAGCAGTTTTTCTCAAATTACTGTTAGAGAGTAGTTCTTGTTAGAGTTCTTTATATTTTCTTCAACTTGATCCTATATGTACTCAGTGTGTTGCAAATACATTTTTCTCAACTTGACTTTTTAATAGTAGCAGATACCTATATAATATGTACTATGAGTCAAGCACCTTGGTGTTTTACACATTAACTCATTTACTGTTCACAGCAGTCCCGTGAGGAAGGGGCTGAACCTGGTAGCGGATTAGCTGGTTGGCTGTGGTTCAGGATCCCTGTGAATGGCAGTACTGCTCTAAGCTAGGGCAGCAGTTGGCATAAATCTCAACTGAGGAAGGACTCATTTCCAAACTCACTCACATGTCCAACAGTCTTAGTTTCTTGTCACATGGGCCTCTCCACAGGGCCAATTACAATGGCAGCTGTGTTCCTCCAGAGTGAGAAGTGGTCTGAGAAAGAGTGAGCCATGAGACAGTGTCCCAGATGGAAGCCACAGTCTTTGTAATGTAATGGGCCATCACTGCTGCCGCATTCTACTGATCATAGAGACCAACCATGGTACAAGGAGAACCTGTTTTGCCTTGGGCTGGGGGATTTCTCAGATTTTAAAATGTGACTTTCTGGCTTAAAAATGGGTAAGTCCCAAGCATACAAGGATGGTTGGTTGCCTTACCTGGTACAGTATGGGTGGGAACTTTACAAGGTGTAGAAGTTTATAATTTTTCTATTTTGATGCATAATATATAAAATACTTAATAATAACCAAGAATTATAAGCCAGTTAGTCTCAAAATAAACAATTTTGTGAGCAACAAAATTAGGTTTGTTTTTTTTTTTTTTTTTTTTTTTTAAGCTCTGAGACAGTGCATTCTCTCTTGCTCATTTCCAGATTCATTTGCAGAGTTAGGACATATTTTTGAGATAGTGTTTTATATAACCAGCAGTGGAATTACTGAATCATATGATAGGTCTAGTTTTGGTTTTATGAAAAACTTCTGTTCTGTTTTCCACAGTGACTGCAGCAATTTACATTCCCACCAACAGTGTACAAGGGGTCCTTTTTTCCCATACCTTCCAAAATATTTGTTATTTGTGTTCCTTTTGATGATAGTCAATCTGAGGTTGTGAGGTGAATCTCATTGTGATTTTGATTTTGATTTCCCTGATGATTAGCAATGTTGAGCATCTTTTTATGTGGTTATTGGCCATCTGCATTTCCTCTTTGGAAAAGTATCTATTCAATTCTTCTGCTCATTTTTTAATTGGATTGCTTGTTTTTATGATGCTGAGTTGTATGTGTCATTTATATATGTTGGATAAGCTAAGCTAAGTGAAAGTTGCTCAGTCGTGTCCAGCTCTTTGGAATCCCATGAACTATACAGTCCATGGAATTCTCCAGGCCAGAACATTGGAGTGGGTAGCCTTTCCCTTCTCCAGGGGATCTTCCCAACCCAGGGATCGAATCAGGGTCTTGTGCATTGCAAGCTGATTCTTTACCAACCGAGGTATCTGGGAAGCCCCATGTTAGATATTAATCCCTTATTGCTTATGTCATTTGAAAATATTAGGTTGGCCAAGAAGTTCATCTGGGTTTTTCCATAACATCCTATGGAAAGCCTGAATGAACTTTTTGGCCAACTCAATATTTTTTCCCATTCAGTATATTGTCTTTTTGTTTTCTCAGTGATTTCCTTTGCTGTGCAAGAGCTTTTCAGTTTAATGAGACCCCCATTTGCTTATTTTTGCCTGTATTTCCTTAGTTACAGGAGACTGATACAAAAATATATCACTACAATTTATATCAGTGTGTTCTGCCTATGTTTTTCACTAGAATTTTATGATTTCTGGCCTTATGTTTAGGTATCATATTTAATCCATTTTAGGTTTACTTTTGAATATGATATTAGAGAATGTCCTAACTTCATTCATCTACGTGTAGCTGTCCAGTTTCCCCTGCATCACTATTGAGGAGATCATCTTTCTCCATTGTATCTTCTTGCCTCCTTTATTGTAGATTAACTGACCATAAGTGCATGGGTCTATTTCAAGGCTTTCCATCCTGTTCCACTGATCTATGTGTCTGTTTTTGCCATTATGGTGTTGTTATGATGACTGTAGCTTTGTAATATTGTTGGAAGTCAGAGAGCCTGATTACTCCAGCTCCAATCTTCTTTCTCAAAAGATTGTGTTGGCTCTTTAGGATATTTTGTGTTTTCATACAATTTTGTATATTATTTATTCTAGTTCTATGAAAAATGCTATTGGTAATTTGATAAAGATTGCATTGAATCTGTAGATTACCTCTGGATAGTATGGTCATTTTCCACTCTGTCATGTCCGACTCTGCAATCCCATGGACTGCAGCATGCCAGGCCTCCCCGTCCATCACCAGCTCCCATAGTTTACACTAACTCATTTCCATCAAGTCAGTGATGCCATCCAGCCATCTCATCCTCTGTCATCCCCTTCTCCTGCCTTCAATCTTTTCCAGCATTAGGGTCTTTTCCAATGAGTCAGCTCTTTGCATCAGGTGGCCAAAGTATTGGAGCTTCAGCTTCAACATCAGTTGCTCCAATGAATACCCAGGACTAATCTCCTTTAGGATGGATTGGTTGGATCTCCTTGCAATACAAGGGACTCTCAAGAGTCTTCTCCAACACCACAGTTCAAAAGCATCAATTCTTCTGCATTCAGCTTTCTTCACAGTCCAACTCTCACATCCATACATGACCACTGGAAAAACCATAGTTTTGACTAGACAGACCTTTGTTGGCAAATTAATGTCTCTGCTTTTTAATATGCCATCTAGGTTGGTCATAACTTTTCTTCCAAGGAGTAAGCATCTTTTAATTTCATGGCTGCAGTCACCATCAGCAGTGATTTTGGAGCCCAGAAAAATAAAGTCAGCCACTGTTTCCACTGTTTCCCCATCTATTTGCCATGAAGTGTTGGGACCAGATGCCATGATTTTAGTTTTCTGAATGTTGAGCTTTAAGCCAACTTTTTCACTCTCCTCTTTCACTTTCGTCAAGAGGCTCTTTAGTTCTTCACTTTTTGCCATAAGGGTGATGTCATCTGCATATCTGAGGTTATTGATATTTCTCACAGCAATCTTGACTCCAGCTTGTGCTTCATCCAGCCCAGTGTTTCTCATGATGTACTCTGTATATAAGTTAAATAAGCAGGGTGACAATATACAGCCTTGATGTACTCCTTTTCCTATTTGACACCATTCTGTTGTTCCATGTTCAGTTCTAACTGTTTCTTCCTGACCTGCATACAGATTTCTCAACAGGCAGGTCAGGTGGTCTGGTATTCCCATCTCTTGAAGAATTTTCTAGAGTTTGTGGTGATCCACACAGTCAAAGGCTTTGGCATAGTCAATAATGCAGAAATAGATGGTTTTCTGGAATTCTCTTGCTTTTTCAATGATCCAACAGATGTTGGCAATTTGACCTCTGGTACCTCTGCCTTTTCTAAATCCAGCTTGAACATCTGGAAGTTCATAGTTCACATATTGCTGAAGCCTGGCTTGGAGAATTTTGAGCATTATTTTCCCAGCATGTGAGATGAGTACAATTGTGTGGTAGTTTGAGCATTCTTTGGCTTTGGCTTTCTTAGGGATTGGAATGAAACTGACTTTTCCAGTCCTGTGGCACTGCTGAGTTTTCCATATTTGCTGGCATATTGAGTGCAGCACTTTCACAGCATCATCTTTCAGGATTTGAAATAGCTCAACTGGAATTCCATCACCTCCACTAGCTTTGTTTGTAGTGATGCTTCCTAAGGCCCACTTGACTTCACATTCCAGGAAGTCTGGCTCTAGATGAGTGATCACACCATCGTGATTATCTGGGTCATGAAGATCTTTTTTGTACAGTTCTTCTGTGCATTCTTGCCACCTTTTCTTGATATCTTCTGGTTCTGTTAGGTCCATACCATTTCTGTCCTTTATTGTGCCCATCTTTGCATGAAATGTTCCCTTGATACCTCTAATTTTCTTGAAGAGAACATTAGTCTTTCTCATTCTATTGTTTTCCTCTATTTGTTTTCACTGATCCATGAGGAAGGCCTTTTTATCTCTCCTTGCTATTCTTTGGAACTCTTCATTCAAATGGGTATATCTTTCCTTTTCTCCTTTGCCTTTCACCTCTCTTCTTTTCTCAGTATTCGTAAGGCCTCCTCAGACAGCCATTTTGCTTTTTTGCATTTCTTTTTCTTGGGGATGGTCTTGATCCCTGCCTCCTGTACAATGTCACGAACCTCTGTCCATAGTTCATCAGGCACTCTGTCTATCAGATCTAATCCCTTGAATCTATTTGTCACTTCCACTGTATAATTGTAAGGAATTTGATTTAGGTCATACCTGAATGGTCTAGTGGTTTTCCCAACTTTCTTCAATTTAAGTCTGAATTTGGCCATAAGGAGTTAATAGTCTGTGTTC
This sequence comes from Okapia johnstoni, assembly GCA_024291935.2. Taxonomy (NCBI): domain Eukaryota; kingdom Metazoa; phylum Chordata; class Mammalia; order Artiodactyla; family Giraffidae; genus Okapia; species Okapia johnstoni. Next base: position 40,834,105 of record CM044323.1, read on the forward strand.
ATGGTCATTTTATCAATATAAATTCTTCCAATCCAACAGCATAGTATTATCTTTCTATCTGTTTGTGTCATCTTCCATTTCTTTCATCAGTTTCTTATAGTTTTCTGAGTACAGATCTTTTACTTCCTTAACTAGGTTTATTCCTATGTATTCTTTTTGATGTGGTAAATGCGATTGTTTCCTTAATTTCTCTTTGTGATGGTTTGTTGTTAGTATATAGAAATGCAACTTATTTCTGTGTATTAATTTTTTATCCTGCAGTTTCAACACATTCACTGATAAGCTCTTATAGTTTTCTGGTGGCATCTTTAGGATTTTCAGTATATAGTATCATGTCATTTGCAAACAGTGACAGTTTTACTTCTTTCTTTCCAATTTAGGTTTCTTTTATCTATGTTTCTTCTCTGATTGCTATGATTAGGACTTCCAATACTATGCTGAACATCAATGGCTAGAGTGGGCATTCTTGTTTTGTTTCTAATCTTAGTGAAATGCTTTCAGCTTTTCACCATTGAATATGATGTTAGCTGTGAGTTTTTCACAAATAGACTTTAAAATTTTGAGGTATGTTACCTCTATGGCCACTTTCTGGAGAGGTTTTTTGTTTGTTTGTTTGTTTTTTTATCATAAATGGATGTTGAGTTTTATCAAAAGTTTTTCTGGATCTGTTGAAATGATCATATGGTTTTTGGAATGGTTAAATTATCATGCAATTAGAACTAACCTATTTGTGAAACAAAGTTGACTAAAAGCTATTAACCTTGTAACTATAGTCAGAATCGTACGCTCTATAAGCAGTTTGCTCTTGCAGAATCCAGTAGTCATTGTCTTTAGCCTTGGGCATGACATCAGTCTGGATTCTTGGGCCTTATATGCAAAACAATCTATATTGATTTATATTTGCATTGTGCTTCATTATATGAGTTTCAAATGCTTATATATAATCAGTTTTACCAGGCTCAACATTTAAATTTTATTGGGTTGGGCAAAAGGTTCATTTAGGTTTTTCCATAACATCTTACAGAGAAATCCAAATGAACACTTGGCTGGCCCAATATATATTTAAGATTCATGTCCATGTCTTCCATTTCCTCTCTACCTTAAAGTAAGTCTTTTCTCTCTTTTAGTTTGTGATCTTTAAAATTATTCAGATTTGGAGTGGATTTCTATCCATTAGGATACAAATATATGTGGTCATAAAATGGAAAATTACAGTCAATATGTTGTAATGAAATGGAAGAGATGTTTTGAGATTTGAAGGGTGATTGTAATAAATACTTGGAACATACAATTGAAAAAATAAAATTCCCTGGTTATGTGACCATCAAAGCATCTATTTTGTTAAAAAAAAATGATAAAATTGAACTAACCAGACAAAATTCATGAATATGCTCTCTACGCAATTTCTTTTTCCACTGTCTCCCTTTCCAAAATACTATAAACTGTTATTTCTCTTATTGGCAAGAAACAGTCAGTAAGTAAGTTATGGAGTCTTATAGAACTGACATATTCTGGAAGTTTGAGAAAATGACTTGTCTCCTAATTTGTAAAAATGTATAGGCCTTGCTACTCAACTCCTTGGGCTTATACACACAAGGATTACATGAAATAAAGTATGTAAAGCAAAATTCATACCACAGTGTAAGTGTTCTAGAATAATCAATTCTTCCACTTTGCACACACCCATCTCAATCATGCCTATTCTAAAAACATTTCTTGGCAAAATGCCTTCTATTTACATTAAGATGTTAATTTTCCTTCCTCTAAAGAAACCCTCTTGTATTCAATTTCTTTTTTTCACTTTTTTCTATTATTTGAGCCCCAGTGAAACAGAAAAGTTATTACATAACACACCTTTGTGTTTTAAATCAGCAGACTTCAACATAAGACCCATCACTTGTACTTCTATTAACACTTTATTTGCAGTTTTAGCAATTGCAGAGTTCACAAAGGACTTGGCATCCTAACAATGGGATGAAAGGTTGGAAAATTTTTATCTTCAAACATTCTCACTTCTCTTCATCCTAGGTTTTAAAGATTATTTTTCTAGCCTTTTTCTGTTCAAATTGTTGACTGCTCATCAGAGTGCATTTCATCATAGTCAATTAGACCTGGACAAGTAGGAAAAAATTGCAATTAAGAAAGCTTTCCATTCACTTCCACTTTTATGGAAGGCTGTAAGGTTGCTGTGAGCTCTTACAGAATGTTCAACTGTGATAGTCTGAATTACACTACCCAATTTCAGTTGCCTGCTTCCTAACACCTAAAAAATTCATGGGGCAAAGACCTTCAACCCCACTCTTGGATCTTAGCTGCTCCCCTCTCTCCCAGAAAGAATCCCTGACACATTTTTCTCTTCTGAAATATTATGAGCATGTGAAGAGAGATTGAGTAAGAGAGTCAGGATGAGAAAGGGAAGGGGTAGGGATAGAAAGGATGGGAGGAGAGATTTTTCTGATCAGAATCAAATAAACTACTAAAAATTCTTTACCTTTTGTGCTTGTCATGAAGTGAAGGATCTTTTGTGCTTTCCACACCCAAGTTTGGAGGGGATAGCTAAATGAAGACATTTTCCTTTAGAAAAGCCACAAACCACTTTTCCAAAGCTTGAATTAATAAGGTCCTTTGCAACAATGTTTCTCTGTGACTGTTCAGTTTTCAAGATGGAAATCTGTAGAATGTCAGTTCCTTTTTAGCTAGAAAAAAAAAATAGGACTGCATGAAGCCCCTATTAAAACATTCCTCCAGTGCAAGCATTTTAAATAATTTCTCAAAGGAAAGTACTATATTCTGAGTGAATAGCATGACATTATGAACTACATCTAATGTAAGATTTTGCTTCAACAAGCCTGTCAATGCTCCTTAGTTCCACTGGAATGAAATGAAAATCATGCAAGCTTAGAAGGAATATCTTCCTCACCCTGATACTCTTTATTAACTGTGGAATTGTGCTATTTTTCTTCACCATGGCAACAAAAGCACACAATAGAGTTCATTCTCACCTTCTCTGCACAAGGTGATGGGGAAAAACAGTAACAAAGAAAAGTGAAGAAAACACAGATTTCAGGAAAAAAGGAGTTAAGAAAGCCCGTAAATGCAGGGCAGTGTGAACTCAATGATCAGCAAACAGTTTCCTACACTAGGTGATGCAACCCAGAGAAGAGACTTTCAGTTTATACTTGATTGAATCTCCAAATTGCTGACTTTTAATGTCAGCCAGTCAACTGAAAGACCAATTTAAATGGTATCAGTTTACAGTAAGATTAATGTCAGTGAAAGGCATAGACTGACCAGTAATCTTGAAATAAAACTCTGAATTACTCATGTACCTGTCATTTAAAAGTAAAGAACTTGTTCTCATCAGCACTTAACAATTCTTTGCATTTTTTAGAGAATCAAAGCTGATTTGCACTACGAAATATTTTAGCCATAACTTTTTTTCAGAAAATAGTTTGGCTTAAAATGTCAACTATTCTGTAGTGTGTTCAGTATACATTGTTCAAAATATCCAAAGCCATTCATCATATTCTGACATTCTGAGGTCCATAAATGGGTTGTCTTTCACTAGGACATACTGACTTAGGCCAGAATGCCAGAAATGGGCCAATTAATTATTGCCTGTTCAGGGAAAAGGCAGCGGGAGGCGGGGGGAGGGGGGATCACATTAGATTTTTGTCACCTGAGAAGCAATGCAAGAATGAACAAATTAGTACTCTCTAACTAGAAATTAAATCACTACATTGTAGCTAAGAAGGCAAAATATTTGATTGAATCATGGGATTTAACTGATGTAGAACTTTAAGGAATAAAAAAAAATAAATTTTTGGCCATTTATCTTTAGTAAACAAAGTGACCAATACTGTGTTGTGTTCTTGACCCCCCAGATAGTTTTTAGTATCATGTTTTACTAAAAGCAAAGTTGACACTTATATTCAGGGAAAAGTTTCAAAATAGTGTTTTAAAAATAGAAAACTAATTTGGGAAGACTTTAGGAAAGATGAGGAAAAGAATGCCTATTTAAATAAATGCCCTCTTTGAAGCCCAAAAATAGCAAAAAGAATTCCACTAATATTAAAACTAAGCAATGGTTCCACAGTGACACTATAAATATCAAAATCAAGCTGACCTTTACAACATGATTTGCAGCAAATTGAGCACACTGAATGTTAGCACACAGGTCCCAAACAGGAGCATCCAGTCAGCATTTGAGAAGTTTGTGAAGTAAAGCAAGGCTCAGAGTTACAAGTTGAACCCTTACTATTTACAGGTATTAGTACTAAGGATGTTACCTGCATCATTTCAGTGACTCTTCTTAATAAGTTGGTGCAATTATCACCATCTTATAATGGTAAAACTAAGATTTTTGCCCAATATCCCATAGCTGTATTGCTAGTATTTGGGTGAGCTGAGATTTTAACACAGCCTTTTTAAAAATGTTATATATTTTTATTGGATTATAGGTGCTTTACAATGTTGTGTTTCTGCTGTACAATGAAATGAGCCAGCTATATGTATACATATATTCCCTTCCTCCTGGAATTCCTTCCCACCACCATCCACCATCCCACCCCTTTAGGTCATCACAGAGCACTGAGCTGAACTCTCTGTGCCAAATAGCAGGTTCCCAATAGCTGTTTTACACATAGAAGTACACATACATCCATCCCAATCTCCCAATTCCTCCCACTCCCTTTAACTTGTCCACATGTCTGTTCTCTATATCTGTGTTTTTATTTTTGCCTTGCAAATAAGTTCATCCACACCATTTCTAGATTCTACATATATGCATTCAGTTCAGCTCAGTTCAGTTGCTCAATTGTGTCAGACTCTGCAAACGCATGGACTGCAGCATGCCAGTCTTCCTTGTCCATCACCAACTCCCAGAGCCTACTTAAACTCATGTCCATTGAGTTGGTGATGCCATCCAACCATCTCATCCTCTGTCATCCCCTTCTCCTCCCACCTTCAATCTTTCCCAGCACCTTTTCCAAAGAGTCAGTTCTTCACATTATGTGGCCAAAGTATTGGAGTTTCAGCTTCATCATCAGTCCTTCCAATGATTATTCAGGACTGATTTCCTTTAGGATAGACTGGTTGGATCTCCTTGCAGTCCGAGGGACTCTCAAGAGTCTTCTCCAACACCACAGTTCAAAAGCATCAATTCTTCGGCAGTCAGCTTTCTTTATACTCCAACTCTCATATCCATACGTGACTACTGGAAAAACCATAGCTTTGACTAGGTGGACCTTTGTCGGCAAAGCAATGTCTCTGCTTTTTAATATGCTGTCTAGGTTGGTCATAGCTTTTCTGCCAAAAAGCAAGCATCTTTTAATTTCATGGTTGCAGTCACCATCTGCAGTGATTTTGGAACCCCAAAAATAAAGTCTGTCACTGTTTCCATTGTTTCCCCATCTATTTTCCATGAAGTGATGGGACCAGATGACATGATCTTAGTTTTCTGAATGTTGAGCTTTAAGCCAACTTTTTCACTCTCCTCTTTCACTTTCATCAAGAGGCTCTTTACTTCTTTTTCACTTTCTGCCATAAGGGTGATGTCATCTGCATATCTGAGGTTATTGATATTTCTCCCAGCAATCTTGATTCCAGCCCAGAATTTCTCATGATGTACTCTGCATAGAAGTGAAATAAGCAGGGTGACAATATACAGCCTTGATGTACTTCTTTTCCTATTTGGAACCAGTCTGTTGTTCCATGTCCAGTTCTAACTGTTGCTTCTTGACCTGCATACAGATTTCTCAGGAGGCATACATGCATTAATATGCAATATTTGTTTTTATCCTTCTGACTTACTTCTCTGTGTATGACAGACTCTAGGTCCATCCACATCTCTACAAATGACCCAACTTTGTTCCTTTTTATGGCTGAGTATTATTCCATTGTATATACATACCACATCTTCTTTATCCATCCATCTGTCATGAACATTTAGTTTGCCTCCATGTCCTGGCTATTGTAAACAGAGCTGCAATGAGCATTGGGTTGCATTTATTTATTTATTTTGAATTATGGCTTTCTCTGGGTGTATGCCCAGGAGTGGGATTGCTGAGTCATATGGTAGTTCTACTTTTAGTTTTCTTAAGGAACTTCCATATTGTCCTCCGAAGTGGCTGTGTCTTTGAGCTTAAAACTTTCCCCAAATGACTAAGCAATGGAGTCTTCCAGAGGGTAAGTTCTGGAGTATCCTATTTGTAACCCTGAACTTGGAAAAGTTGGAAGTTGCGTGGTGTACTGTGGAAGAAAGAGTACCCCAGTAGCAAATGGTCCAGGGACAGAAGGGAACACAACACCTTGGGAAATTGAAGCAAAACAGAGAAGAAAAAGGCAGCATGAGAGTGATGTGTTTGTTTCATTAGGATCATTGTCCATCCAGGAGAGGACAGGCCTAGAAGCAAGTCTGTATTTGACAGAGATACAGAATAATAGGCCAAGGCCCACTTGTTAAGCCATAGACTAAAGTGATTTACACAGAGAAAATATGAACTGAACAAACAAGCGAAAGACTACTGATCCATGAGTCATGATATAAACATGGTCACACCCAAACATAGTTGGTCTGCCCAGAAAGGGCAGAAGAAAAGGTCAAATCTGAGGGGATTCCCACAAGTTAGCTTGTATGCCTAACCTGGTGGAACTGGCTGGCCTTTGAGGCAATTTGCAACAGATATAGAAAGCACATAAAGAAGTCATTTGATTTTTACTTGCTGCATCAATTCAGATTCCAGGTTGAGTGGCTCCAGGAGTCTCAGAATCTCTTGCAGTGGGTCCTATGAAGCTCGAGATGGGTTCTTATATAGGAGAAACACATGAATAGTTTCATGTCCAAAGTCATGGTGCCAATAATTCACATTATGGCTGAGTTCACGATATTAATCCAATTGTAATATAAGTAAGTTACTTTCAAGCTCGAAGGCTCTTTGTGATCAAAAGTTCTATGATCATTTAGGACTAGTGAGTTTATTCTAGTCTGCTTGTGGGTTCTGATAATCTCTCCTTAACAAGAGACTAAAGGTTTGGTGAGTTAGGCCTAGGCTGGAGAAGATATACCAACTTGAAGTTAATGATGTGACTTATACAGTGCCAATTCAAGGAACTAAGAGACAGCTTTCTGTTTGAGATGGCACTGGATGTGTTTAGTGGCTTAATTGTAGCTTATTGTTAATATGCACCAATTAGATAGCATAAAGATCAATTATAAAATGTTCCTGCTCATAACAGTTATATAGCTTCACTGTACAATATTTAAAAGTCAATGTCTGTGTTCAGTTGCTCAGTTATGTCCAACTCTTTGCAACCCCATGGACTGTAACCCACCAGGCACCTCTGTCCATGGAATTTTCCAGGCAAGAACACTGGAGCAGAGTGCCATTTTCTCCTCCAAGGGATCCTCCTGACCCAAGGATCAAACACGTATCTCTTATATATCCAATACATCAAATGAAAAAAAAATAGCTCAGAAATATTGCCTGATAACTATAATAATGTTTTGATTTGTTTCTGACAGTTTTTAGGCTTTCTGATCTCTCCCCCTGAACCGTAAAACTCATTACCGGAATTTTGTCTCTTTTATCTTGATGTCCCTGAGCTTGGCATAAATGTTTTCTAAACATAGACTTTCCTCATGAAGCAACAGTAAATACTGGCTGTTGAAAAGTCCTACAGCTTTTCTGACAGCAACTCCCTTTTATGTGGTATAGCTGTTTTACCTAACACCATACTAAATAAATACTAGAAGTGATATTTGATCTCATGGTTCAGATTGGATTGCATACCATATTTGGTTAGAATTGTGTTGATTAAATACTTCTACCAGAGGAGGTGAGAAACCTATTAAAATAATCATACCATTGATTATGCATAATAATTGTACAAACTAATTATATGAAAAAAAAATGCAACTAAACTGGAGTCAAGTGTGCTCTTCACAGGAGCGATAAACATTATCTCTATAATGTTAATCCAACCTTTTCAGTGACTTCTTCATGTATCCAAATTCTACCTCCACTGCAGGTCCACCTCATCATGATGTATGTGAATGAATGGAATCTGAATCCATTAATACTTATGACATAAAGGGAGAATGTGAGTATCATGCACTCCTCATTTCTAGAGTGCTAGAAGTAGCTTAAGGGCTTCCTTGGTGGCTCAGATGGTTGAGAATCTACCTATAATGCAGGAGACCCAGGTTCAATCCCTGGGACAGTAAGATTCCCTGGAGAATGGCTACCTACTCCAGTATTCTTGCCTGGAGAATTCCTGGACAGAGGAGCCTGCAGGCTATAGTCCATGGGGTCTCAAAGAGTCAAACATGACTGAGCAACTTTCACTTACTCACTCAAAGGTAGCTAGTTGGATCAGAATGCATCATATGTATCCATTAAATTGAATGAGAATATTTTTTAATACAGTAGTTTTTCATTTACTGGCCATTTTTTAAGGAATGAATTAAAGTGGATTGGTGACTGGTTGAATGACTTTTATCAGGAGGACACTGGCCTGAGCTAAGATTTACGCACGTGGGTACTGAGGTGTTGACTGAATCCAGACACCTACATGCATGAGCTAATTTTTACAGCAGAAAGAGAATCTGCCAGAAGGAAGTTTTATGTGAGACAATCCACTTATAGGGATGAAATATAGTGAATGGAGAAGAGACTATGATGAATGGCCCAAGCCTATGAATGACATCAGAGCTTTTGACTAAGAGGAGCAAAAGTAGAAGCTGAAGGACTGTTCTCACGGAGACTTTGAAGTGTGTGCTTTCTGAAGTGCCATGTAAGGTGAGCTGATGCCTGTCCCTCACCCGCCCCTTCTATTTGGTACCCAGCAGCATTTCTGCACTGTGAGAGTTCTAGGGCATTGACGGTGGTATTTTTTAAAGTTTTTATTTTATATTGGAGTAGATCCAATTAACAATGTAGTGATAGTTCCAGGTGGACAGCAAAGGGACTCAGCCATATATATACATGTACCCATTCTCCCCTAAACCCCCCTCCCATCCAGGCTGCCATATAACACAGAGCAGAGTTCCCTGTGCTATACAGGAGGACCTTGATGGTTACCCACTTTAAATATAGCAGTGATCATGATCTCAAACCCTCTCTCTCCCCTCTGACCATTCTTCCCCACTGGCAACTGCAAGTTCATTTTCTGTCAGTCTTTCTGATTTGTAAATAAGTTCATTTGTATCATTTTTTTAATATTCCCCAGATAAGGAATGTCATGCACTATCTCTCCTTCTCTGTCTGATTTAGTTCACTAAGCATCACAGTCTCTAGGTCCATCCATGTTGCTGCAAATGGCATGGTTCATTCTTGTCATCACTGAGTAATATTGATGGTAATACTTGAAAGGGCAGCCATTAGTGTCTGGGCAAATAACTTATAGAGTAGGCTGAATAATGGATACCCCCAAATATCCGCATTATAATTCCCACAGCCTTCAGTGTATTACTGTTGTGGATTGAATGTTTGTGGCTCCCTCAAATTCACATTTTAAAGCCTTCATCCCCAATGTGATGATATTTCCAGCTGAGGTCTTTCAGAGGTAATTTGGTTTAGATTAAATCATCTGGACAGAGCCTGCATGATGCAATGAATGCCTTTATAAAAAGAGAAAGACCCAGGAGAATGGTTGGGGTCTCTCTCTCTCTGAACCTGGGTTTCCCAGTCTCCAGAATTGTGGGAAATAAATGTTTGCTGTTTAAGCTACCCAGTCTGCATTATTTTGTTACAGTATCTCACAGTGACCAAGACAATCACCACTCGTGGTAAGGGGACTTTGCAGATGTAATGTAATTAAAGTGCCTGAAACTGGGAGATTAAGTTTGGTTTTTCAGCTGGGCTCAGTATTATCTCAGGGGTCCTCATGAGGAGGAAGCAGGAAGGTCAGAATTAGAAAAGGAGGTGACAAAGGAAGCAGAGATTGTAGTAATCCACTTTGTAGATGGAGTAAGGGCCTATGAGACAAGGTATATGGGCAGCTTCTAGAAAATGGAAAAGGCAAGGCAATTGATTCTCCCCCAAGCCCTCATAAAGGAACACGGCTAGGCCAAATCTTGATTTTAGCCCCATAAAACCCATGTTGTACCTCTGACCTCCAGAACTATAATAAGCTGGTATTGTTTTAAACTGCTAAGTTGGTGATAATTAGTTATAGCAGCAATAGGAAATGAATGTAACTTGTAAGGACAGACACACATGGATGGTGGTCAGCACACTCGGGAGATCCCACTGGAAAAGCAGTAGTGCCCTGTCGGAGGACGCATGCGAGACAGACTCTGGGACTTCCTAGAAGGTCTTGTGTTAGGACACTTGACAGGGGTCTGAGACTGTGTTGCAGTTGGGGGCAGCGAACCATCAAGATTGGAATTAATAACTACTCAGCCATAAAAAGAGTGAACTACTACTACACACAACATCATGCATGAATCTCAAAAACTGTATGTCAAGAAATAGTAGCCAGAAACAAAAAATTCAAGCCATGAGAATAATGGTATGGAATCTGTATACAGACAAAATAAATCTATGGTGATAGAAATCAGAGGTAGTGGTTGAAGGCAGTTGGAGGAGGGACATTGATTAAAATGGAGCCGAAGGGTTTTGATGGAAATCTTTGTTGTTTTGAGTGCTGGTCCCACTGGTGTAAACAATTGTCAAAACTGATTGAACTGAACTCTTTAGATTGGTTCATTTCTTAGTATGTTAATTATATAGCAGTGAATAAAAGAAGGTCCTTTACTACAAAGTTTTTTCAAGATTGAAATTAATAATTTTTACACCTAGACATCATCTTATACATAGTCTTATTTGTACACATGAGCCAGTGAAGCATGGAGACATTCCAATTACAGAATGATTCTAACAGACTCAACTTGCAAATAAGCTTACCTAAGTCTTTCACAAACTTGAACAGCTTATCTGTCATTGATGGAAACAGTGTCCTCATTGCAATCTTCCACACCTCTCCACCCTACAGTCTGCCAAGTTATTCACTTTCTTAGAGGGCAAAGAAGAAAAAAATGCACTAAACATGCACACATGATCAGTCATGTTTGACTCTGTGTGACCCTATGTACTGTAGCCTGCCAGGTTCCTCTGTCCATGGGATTCTTCTGGCAAGAATACTGGAGTGGGTTGACATTTCCTCTTCTAGGGGATCTTCCTGACCCAGGGGTTGAACCCGTGTCTCCTGAGTCTCCTGCACTGGCAGGCAGGTTCTTTACTGCTTGAGCCATCGGAAAGCTCCCCTAAAGGGCAAAGGAGGCCTGAATAGCTCAAGCACTCTCAAAGCCAATGCATTACTCTAGGAAAAGCAAATTGGTTTTCTGGCACTCATGTTGGTTTCAGGAGATATGTTAGAACCAAAGAAATATCACCTGATGTCTGGATCTAGGGGACACTCATTCTAGATGAGAACTACATATCTGGCAGCTGAACTCGATTACATATACTTGGGGTCAATGGAGGTACAAGGAATGACATGGCCCTGGGTTGTCGCTGATAATTACAGCTGAGGCTTCCAATGGTAACAGTAACTAGGGCAAAGTTAGAAAGCTATAGTAGCTTCCCATGAGAACTACCTATGACTCAGTGTTCTCTTTAACTCCTTAGTGCTATAAACAGACATGTCATCATTTGCAAGGGATGAAATTATACTTATGAGTGCAGTAGTCCTTTTAAATTCCCAAACTTTGAAAACTCCCATTACTTCATGATACTTATTGATAATTTAATGAACATCATCACTGTGTCGATAAATTATCTTGAATTACTGCTTGTATTTTGTTGTGAATTCCCAGGCCAGATAGCTCATGTAGTTGCAATTACTTGACATTAACAGTTCTATAAAAATTATTAAGGAGATTTAGAAAAGATTACATATGAGTCATGTGGACTATTTCATCCACAATATGATAAAAGTTCCTTATGTATGCTTTATATGCAGCCCATTTTAATAACACATCAAAACAGTGACTGTTTTATTGTGTTATAAATTCTTTCCACTTGGCCTATGAGCTTCTAAAAAAGCATTTCAAAATTAAAATGAATTTTATTTCTAAATTTCTAATAGTTATAATTAAAAGGCTAAATTTTGACCCAGATTTTCCTATGAAGGTGCATGGATAGGGATCAGTACCCTTACTGGTATTGTCAAGTGGGGGCCAGTTAAGGTTAAGTGTTATTTCTGATTGAATCTTGGTCTAGTTCTTAGGATACCACAAGTACTTGCTACATCAGAAGGCATTTGACATTATAGCAATACAAGTATATTAACACCCTTGTAACTACAAGGTCATGTGAAGACAGTCCTGGGAGCAATATTAATTAAGGTCATCCAGGCATCATCACCCCTAGGCATATCTGTAAGGCAAAAACAATGTTTATCTTCTTTTTTATGCCTTAGTGAGCTTCTGTTTGGTATCTTTCACTGTACCCTACGGAGATAGTAATATCCTTCTCTGCTCCTTACCCTCGTGGACCCTTGCTAGGTTTTCACATAAGCCCATCCTATCTATGTGATTTCCACCGTGACAGCAGGGAGCACATCTGTTCAGAGGCACAGTGATTAGAACGTACAGGGCTCAAAATATCAATACATGTGTTAAGTGAATGAATAAGTGATTGAATATATATATATAGACATACATGAAGGAATTATAAATAGATTTCTTTCCTAAACATCATCTCATACTTGGGGTCCTTCTTTTTAATGACTTTGCCCTCTTGCATTAATATTCAAAATGATTCTGCCTACCTACCCCTAGTTATGCTATAGCTAGAGAAATATACACATACACACATATAAAATATATATTAAATAAAATATATATACTGATATATATGACATACGTACTGTCATGTATATGGCAATAAAAGAACACTACCACTTCCTTTGGTGGATGGTAGAGTAGCAAGGATGCACTGAAGTATAATGGAACACACAAGTTTTAGGATCAGACAGCCCTGGGCTTGAATCGCAACTATGTCCCTAATTAGTTTTGTAACACAGGCAAATTACTTAACATCTCAATGTCTCAACATCATCTGTAAAATGGGAATATTAATATGTACCTTCAAGAAAGCATTGAGCTTAGTTGCTCAGTCGTGTCCAAATCTTTATGACCCCATGGACTGTAGCCAGCCAGGCTCTTTTGGCTATGGGGATTCTCCAGGCAAGAATACTGGAGTGGGTAGCCTATCCCTTGTCCAGGGGATCTTCCTGACCCAGGAATCCAACCAGAGTCTCTTGCATTGCAGGTGGATTCTTTACCAGCTGAGCTACCAGAGAAGCCCCAAGAAAGCGTTGTCAAGACCTTATTTATAGATCAATCCGAAATGTATTGGTTAGTGCCCTATTGAAGGAGGATGATTACAAGCCATTCTTGTAGTTAGAGGGGGAACAGAAATGCCCAAAGTAGGTGTTCTCTAGAGCGATGACTTGTTGAGAGCAGGCATTTACCAGAGTGTATTGAAGGAAGAGTCTTCTCAGTGCTGCAGTTGCTAAACAACCATAGGGAGAGGTTAGAGGTTTTGTCCTATTAGCCTGAAAATTGGAACAACTTCACGGGAGGAACCAAAATGGGACACTGTAAGTTCAGCAGAGCCTGTACAACACAAGCAATACAATTATGACAGAAATAGAAGACAGTTTCTTAAACCTACTTGGTAAAGATTTTTTAAATAAATTTCTAATGAGTAGGTATTGATAGTAAAAAAAAAAAAAAAAAAAGAAGTCAGATGCCAAATACTTCTTTTACTTCCATAACGGCTACTCCTCAGGAAGTCTTAAAAATCCCTCTGGATTAAGTATTTCAACCAAATTTTATTTTCTACTCAAAGCTGAAGAAATAAAATGTTCGTCCAAGAGGCTGCCACCTGATTTTAGTTCTAGGATCTTTAGATGTATTGGCCATTCCTAAGGCACAAAAATGGGTTTTTGTGTCCTACACAGTGAATTTCTTTGCCTTGTCCATATTAGTTTTCACACTAAAAGGCAGAGAAAGGGACTCGACATTAACTCCATGTTCAAATAAGATCTGGAAACCTCACTTTAACCTTATCCTCCCAGGCTCTCATGAAGGAAATGGTGGTGAATTTCCAGTTTTTCCAAAATTTCACTCTTTTGGGCAGTTGGTCAAAATACATTACAACAATAGTTTTCAACAACAATCAATTTTATCCCCCTGGAGGGCATTTGGCAATATCTGGAGACATTTTTATTTGTCACAACTGAGGAGGTGCCGCTGGCATTTAGTGTGTAGAGGCCAAGAATGCTGCTAAAATTCCTAGAACACCCACTAATTCTCACATAATAATCATCTGGTGCAAAATGCCAACAGTGCTAAGTCAGGAAACCCTGTATTACATAAATGTAAGCTGCATTTAATCCATGTTCATAAGTGCACTAGTGGTAAAGAACCCACCTGCCAGTGCAGAAGACATAAGAGATGTGGATTCAATCCCTGGGTCAGGAAAATCCTCTTTAGTAGCAAATGGCAACCCACTCCAGTATTCTTGTCTGGACAGAGCCTGGTGGGCTAGAGTCCATGGGTTACAAAGATTCAGATATGACTGAAGCAACTTAGTACACAAACACAATCATCAAAGGCAGAATATCATGTTATAATATGGCGCTTCAGTGTGGGTTCCCTAGTCCCCTGACAGGGGTGTCACTTGTATCATAGGGACTCTACAGGAAGATGCTTCTTAAGATTCTTCATAGTTGGAAACTTCCTCAAATGATTTGAGGCTCAGTAATTTTTTTTTACAAATATTGCATGGAATGCTTTTTGCTTTCTGAAAGCTGACTTTACAATCTCAAGATCTAGTATACAGGCTCACCTTGCAAACTATCTGCTGTGTACCTTTAACAAAGTCCCTTAATATCCATGAGCTTTGCTGCTTCCATTTGCAGAATGAACTGAAATGTATCTGTCTACTTCGTGGGAAGTTTCAAGCAAAAAAAAAAACAACCTTAAATGGCATATGTAAA
Source organism: Okapia johnstoni (assembly GCA_024291935.2). Classification (NCBI taxonomy): domain Eukaryota; kingdom Metazoa; phylum Chordata; class Mammalia; order Artiodactyla; family Giraffidae; genus Okapia; species Okapia johnstoni. Next base: position 40,849,117 of record CM044323.1, read on the forward strand.
ATCACTTTCATAAGTGTAATATAAACACAAGGTATTATAGTGGCTTTTTGAAATATAAAATTTCTTTTGAATAATCAAACAACTGATTTTTATGACTTTTTTTTCTAAGAGTAATTACATCAATTTTTCAGATAAAGAGCCTACACATTTCTAAAATAAGTACTTAGGATCCTAGTCCACACCACCAGTTTTGCTTTAGTGGAAAGACATAAAAACACAGATTTTAAATTAAGTTTGGAGTAGACCCTATCAAGCACAATCTTAATGTAAACAATGTAATATAAATAAATGGCACCTTAGCTTCTATATTTATTTGTTTACACTCACACACACACATACACAGTTCCCAGAATCATGACAATTTTAATTTGCCAGAGAAGATGGCTGTTTTTGAGACTTTAAACTAAGAACCTGTTCTTATTATACAATCACAAATACTTCTGAGAGGATTAAATCTGTAATCACTATATAAAGTAAAAAGAAATAATGACAAGTATATATTATGCACTGAGAAAAGGTGAGTTGATGTATTAAATAGGAAGTCATACACACAAATGCCTGTAGACGACCCAGGCAGACCATTTATGTGAAGCAGGTATAAGACAAAAGGGAGCATGAAAATACCACTCATAGTTGAGAATACCACATACCACTCACCTCCAAACCAAGGTTTCATGTGGAATATAGGCCTTGTGTGGTTGTTGTTGTCTCGTCACTAAGTTGTGTCAGACTCTTTGTGACCCTACTTACTGTAGCCAGCCAGACTCCTCTGTCCATGAGATTTCTCAGGCAAGAATCCTGGAGTGGGTTGCCATTTCCTTTTCCAGGGGATTTTCCTGACCTAGGGATCAAACCAACAACTCTTGCATTGGCAGGCAGATTCTTTACCACTGAGCCACCTGGGAAGTCCTCTATAGTAAGGCTTGTACTTCCAGAAATTAGAATTTTTAAAGAACAAACAGAAACCTTGACACTGATGTGAAATTTTCATACTTTTAAAGTATCTACAGGGCAAATTCTGCCTAATGGCTATCCGCAACCACTATTCTAAACAAACAGTTTAAAGACAATACTTTTCATCTCAATGTCCCAATCTTTTTTTTTTTTTTCTCCAAAGCAGCATGTCTCTCTGACCACAGTCCTTTCAAAGGCCCTGTCAATAGAGTGGGGTGATTCATATAACACATGATAATCTCAATGACCCAAGGTATGCAACTTTTTTTTTTAATTTTAATTGGAGGCTAATTGCCTTACAATATTGTAGTGGTTTTTGCCATACTTTGATATGAATCAGCCATGGGTGTACATATGTGCCCTATCCTGAACCCCCTTCCCACTTCCCTCCCCATCCCATCCCTCAGGGTTGTCCGAGTGGACTGCTTTGAGTGCATCGAACTTGGACTGGTGATCTATTTCACATATGGTAATATACATGTTTCAATGTTATTATCTCAAATCATCCCACCCTCACCTTCTCTCACAAAGTCAAAGTCTGTTCTTTGTATCTGTGTCTCTTTTGCTGTCTCGCAAATAGGGTCATCATTACCATCTTTAAATTCCATATATATGTGTTTATATACTGTATTAGTGTTTTTCTGTCTGACTTACTTCTCTCGGTATAATAGGCTCCAGTTTCATCCACCTCGTTAGAACTGATTCAAATGCGTTCTTTTTAATGGCTGAGCAATATTCTATTGTGTATATGTACCACAGCTTTCTTATCCATTCGTCTGCTGATGGACATCTACGTTGCTTCCATGTCCTAGCTATTGTGAACAGTGCTGCGATGAACATTGGGGTACTCATGTCTCTTTCAATTCTTATTTCCAGCAGTGGGATTTCTGGGTCATATGGCAGTTCTGTTTCCAGTTTTTTAAGGAATCTCCACACTGTTCTCCATAGTGGCTGTATTAGTTTGCATTCCCACCAACAGTGTAAGAGGGTTCCCTTTTCTCCACACCCTCTCCAGCATTTATAGTTTGTAGACTTTTTGATAGCAACCATTCTGACTAACGTGAGATGGTACCTCATTGTGGTTTTGATTTGCATTTCTCTGATAACGAGTGATGTTGAGCATCTTTTCATGTGTTTGTTAGCCATCTGTATGTCTTCTTTGGAGAAATGTCTGTTTAGTTCTTTGGTCCATTTTTTGACTGGGTCGTTTATTTTTCTGGTATTGAGCTGCGTGAGTTGCTTGTATATTTTTGAGATTAATTCTTTGTCATTAGTTTCATTTGCTATTATTTTTTCCCTTTCTGAAGGTTGTCTTTTCACCTTGCTTATACTTTCCTTCATTGTGCAAAAGCTTTTAAGTTTAATTAGGTCCCATTTGTTTACTTTTGTTTTTATTTCCATTGCTCTTGGAGGTGGGTCATAGAGGATCTTTCTGTGATTTGTGTCAGAGAGTGTTGTGCTTGTGTTTCCCCTAAGAGTTCTATAGTTTCTGGTCTTATATTTAGATCTTTAATCCATTCTGAGTTTATTTTTGTGCATGGTGTAAAAAGTGTTCTAGTTTCATTCTTTTACAGGTAGTTGACCAGTTTTCCCAGCACCACAAGTTAAAGAGATTGTCTTTTCTCCATTGTATACTCTTGCCTCCTTTGTCAAACATAGGTGTCCATAGGTGTGTGGATTTATCTCTGGGCTTTCTATTTTGTTCCATTGATCTATATTTCTATCTTTGTGCCAGTACTGTACTGTTTTGATTACTCTAGCTTTGAAGTATAGTCTGAAGTCAGGCAGGTTGATTCCTCCAATTGCATCTTTTTTTCTCAAGATTGCTTTGGCTATTCAAGGTTTTATGTATTTCCATGCAAACTGTAAAATTATTTGTTCTAGTTCTCTGAAAAATACTGTTGGTAGCTTGATAAGGATTGTATTAAATCTATAGATTGCTTTGGGTAATATATTCATTTTCACTAAATTGATTCTTGCAATCAATGAACATGGTATATTTCTCCATCTATTTGTGTCATCTTTGATTTCTTTCATCAGTGTTTTATGGTTTTCTATATATAGGTCTTTGGTTTATTTAGGTCAACAGCATATTAAAAAGCAGAGACATTACTTTGCCAACAAAAGTCCGTCTAGTCAAGGCTATGGTTTTTCCAGTGGTCATGTATGGATGTGAGAGTTGGACTATAAAGAAAGCTGAGCACTGAAGAATTGATGCTTTTGAACTGTGGTGTTGGAGAAGACTCTTGAGAGTCCCTTGGACTGCAAGGAGATCCAACCAGTCCATCCTAAAGGAGGTCAGTCCTGGATTTTCATTGGAAGGACATGTTGAAGCTGACACTCCAATACTTTGGCCACCTGATGCGAAGACCTGACTCATTTGAAAAGACCCTGATATTCGGAGAGATTGAGGACAGGAGGAGAAGGGGACGACAGAGGATGAGATGGTTGGATAGCATCATCGACTTGATGGACATGGGTTTGGGTGGACTCTGGGAGTTGATGATGGACAGGGAGGCCTGGCGTGCTCCTCTTCATGGGGTAGCAAAGAGTCAGACATGACTGAGCTACTGAACTGAACTGAGCTGATTTCAAGTGTTTTATTCTTTTCATTGCGATGGTGAATGGAATTGTTTCCTTAATTTCTCTTTCTGTTTTCTCATTGTTAGTGTGTAGGAATGCAAGGGATTTCTGTGTGTTAAAATTATATCCTGCAACTTCACTATATTCATTGATTAGCTCTAGTAATTTTCTGGTGGTGTCTTCAGGGTTTTCTATGTAGAGGATCATGTCATCTGCAAACAGTGAGAGTTTTACTTCTTTTCCAATCTGGATTTTTCCTTTTTCTTTTTCTTCACTGATTGCTGTCACTAAAACTTCTAAACGTATGTTGAATAGTAGTGGTGAGAGTAGGCACTCTTGTCTTGTTCCTGACTTTAGGGGAAATGCTTTCAATTTTTCACTATTGAGGATAATGTTTGCTGTAGGTTTATCACATATGTGATATTATGTTGAAGTATGTTCTTTCTATGCCTGCTTTCTGAAGGGTTTATATCATAAATGGATGTTGCATTTTGTCAAATGCTTTCTCTGCATCTATTGGGATGATCATATGGTTTTTATCTTTCTATTTGTTAATGTGGCGTATCACATTGATTTATTTGCAAATATTGAAGAATCCTTGCATCCCTGGGATAAAGCCCACTTGGTCATGATGTATGATCTTTTTAATATGTTGTTGGATTCTGTTTGATAGTATTTTGTTGAGGATTTTTGCATCTATGTTCATCAGTGATATTGGCCTATAGTTTTCTTTTTTGTGACATCTTTGTCTGGCTTTGGTATTAGGGTGACGGTGGTCTCATAGAATGAGTTTGGAAGTTTACCTTCCTCTGCATTTTTCTGGGAGAGTTTGAGTAGGATAGGTGTTAGCTCTTCTCTAAATTTTTGGTAGAATTCACCTGTGAAGTCGTCTGGTCCTGGGCTTTTGTTTGTTGGAAGATTTTTGTTTACAGTTTCAATTTCTGTGCTTGTGATGGGTCTGTTTCTATTTCTTCCTGGTTCAATTTTGGAAAGTTATACTTTTCTAAGAATTTTCCATTTCATCCATGTTGTCCATTTTATTATCATCTAGTTGCTGTAGTAGTCTCTTATGATTCTTTGTATTTCTGTTTTGTCTGTTGTGATCTCTCCATTTTCATTTCTAATTTTGTTGATTTGATTCTTCTTCCTTTGTTTCTTGATGAGTCTGGCTAATGGTTCGTCAATTTTATTTATCTTCTCAAAGAACCAGCTTGATTTATGCTATAGTCTCCTTTGTTTCTTTTTCATTTATTTCTGCCCTAATTTTTATGGTTTCTTTCCTCCTACTAACCCTGGGGTTCTTCATTTCTTCTTTTTCTGGTTGCTTTAGGTGTAAAGTTAGGTTATTTATTTGATTTTTCTCTTTTTTCTTGAGGTAAGCTTGTATTGCTATGAACCTTCCTCTTAGCACTGCTTTTACTTAATCCCACAGGTTTTGGGTTGTAATGTTTTCACTTTCATTTGTTTCTATGCATATTTTGATGTATTTTTTTGTTTCTTCTATGATTTGTTGGTTATTCAGAAGCATGTTGTTTAGCCTCCATATGTTTGTATCTTTAATAGTTTTTTCCTGTGGTTGACGTCTAATCTTACCACATTGTGATCAAAAAAGATGCTTGAAATGATTTCAATTTTTTTAATTTACCTGGAGAATGTTCTATGTTCCCTTGAAAAAAGGTGAAATTCATTGTTTTGGGGTAAAATGTCATATAGATATCAATTAGGTCTAACTAGTCCATTGTATCATTCAAATTTTGTGTTTCCTTGCTAATTTTCTGTTTGGTTGATCTATCCAAAGGTGTGAGTAGGGTATTAAAGTCTCCCACTATTATTGTGTTACTGTTAATTTCCCTTCATAGTTGTTAGCATTTGCCTTACATATTGCATTGCTCTTGTGTAGGGTGCATATATATATTTATAATTGTTATATCTTCTTGGATTGATCCTTTGGTCCTTATTGTGTTGTCCCTCTTTGTCTCTTTTCACAGCCTTTATTTCAAAGTCTATTTTATCTGATATGAGTATTGATACTTCTGCTTTCTTTTGTTCTCCATTTGCATGAAATATCTTTTTCTAGCCCTTCACTTTCAGTCTGTATGTGTCCCTTGGTTTGAGGTGGGTCTCTTGTAGACAGCATATATAGGGGTCTTGTTTTTGTATCCATGCAGCCAGTCTTTGTCTTTTGGTTGGGACATTCAACCCATTTACATTTAAGGTAATTATTGATAAGCATGATCCTGTTGCCATTTACTTTGTTGTTTTGGGTTCAAGTTTATAAACCTTTTCTTTGTTTCCTGTCTAAAGAAGATCCTTTATCATTTGTTGATGAGCTGGTTTAGTGGAGCTGAATTCTCTGAGCTTTTGCTTGTCTGTAAAGCTTTTGTTTTCTCCTTCATATTTGAATGAGATCCTTGCTGGGTATAATAATCTGGGTTGTATGTTTTTCTCTTTCATCACTTTAAGTAAGTCCTGCCATTCCCTTCTGGCCTGAAGAGTTTCTATTGAAAGATCAGCTGTTATCCTTATGGGAATCCCCTTGTTTGTTATTTGTTGCTTTTCCCTTGCTGGTTTTGATATTTGCTTTTTGTATTTGATCTTCATTAATTTGATTAATATGTGTCTTGGGGTGTTTCACCTTGGATTTATCCTGTTTGGGACTCTCTGGGTTTCTTGGACTTGGATGGCTATTTTCTTCCCCATTTTAGGGAAGTTTTCAACTATTATCTCCTCAAGTATTTTCTCATGGCCTTTCTTTTTGTCTTCTTCTTCTGGGACTCCTATGATTCGAATATTGGGGCATTTAACATTGTCCCAGAGGTCTCTGAAGTTGTCCTCATTACTTTTAGTTCTTTTTTCCTCTCTGCCTCATTTATTTCCACCATTCTATTTTCCACCTCACTTATCCTATCTTATGCCTCAGTTATTCTACTGTTGGTTCCCTCCAGAGTGCTTTTGATCTCAGTTATTGCATTATTCATTATTAATTGACTCATAGTTATTCTAGGTCCTTGTTAAACATTTCTTGCATCTTCTCAATCCTTGTCTCTAACCTATTTATCTGTAATTCCATTTTGTTTTCAAGATTTTGGATCATCTTTACTATCATAATTCTGAATTTTTTTTCAGGTAGACTCCCTATCTCCTCTTTTGTTTGGTTTGGTGGGCATTTATCATGTTACTTTACCTGCTGTATATTTCTCTGCCTTTTCATTTTGTTTAATTGTCTGTGTTTGGTGTGGCCTTTCTGTATGTTGGAAGTTTGTAGTTCCTCTTTATTGTGGAGGTTGCTCCCTGTGGGTGGGATTGGACTAGTGACTTGACAAGGTTTCCTTGTTAGTGGAGCTTGTGTCTGTGTTGATGGAACTGGATCTCTTCTCTCTGGAGTGCAATGAAGTGTCCAGTAGTGAGTTTTGGGGTGTCGATGGCTTTGGCATAGCTTTGGGCAGCCTGTATTTTACTGCTTATGGCTGTGTTCCTGCATTGCTGGAGAATTAGCATGGTAAGTCTTGCTCTGGAACTTGTTGGCGCTTGGGTGGAGCTTGGTTTCAGTGTAGGTGTGGAGGCTTTTGGATAAGTTCTTGTTTGTTAATGTTCCCTGGAATCAGGAGTTCTCTGATGTTCTCAAGTTTTGAATTTAAGCCTCCTGCCTCTGGTTTCAGCCTTATTTTTACAGTAGCCTCAAGACTTCTCCATCCATGCAGCACAGACGATAAAACATCTAGGTTAATGGTGAAAAAATTCTCCACAGTGAGGGACACCCAGAGAGGTTCACAGAGTTACATGGAGAAGAGGAGAGGGAGGAGGGAGAAGGAGGTGACCTGGAGGAGAAGAGGGGAATCAAAAGGGAAGAGAGCAGTCTAGCCAGTAATCAATTCCCTATGTGCTGTCCACAGTCTGAACACCCAGAGAGGTTATATAGAGATTACTCCATATGTAACACCCAGGAGTTACATAGAAAAGAGAATAGGGAGGAAGGAGATAGAGATGACCAGGAGAAGATGGAGAGTCAAAAGGGGAGAGACTAATCTAGCAAGTAATCAGTTCCCTAAGTGTTCTCCACAGCCTGGAACACCCAGAGAGATTCACAGAGTTAAGCAGAGAAGAGAAGGGGGAGGACAGAGATGGAGGGCGGAAAAGGGAGAGTCAAAAGGGGAAACAGCAATCAAGCCAGTAATCACACCCCTAAGTGAAAATGGATATTGAATATTAGATTCTTAAAGGTACAAAATTGACAACAAATACGAAAAAGCAAAGATTAAAAATCTAGAGTAGAGGTTAGACTCTCAAAAATACAGTATTAAAAATACCAAACAAAATCAATCACAAAAATTATAAAATATATATATATATATGATATTTGCTTTAAAAATAGGGTTTTTTTTGCAAGGTAATAGTAAGTTATAAAAAGGAAAATTAAAGGAGTAACAAAGAACTTAAAAATAAAAAAAAATTAAAAATGATAATAGTAAAAATATATCTAGGAATTTCTCTGGAGCTGTTGAGGGCAGTATGGAGTCAGTTCAGTTTCAGATAGTTCCTTGTTCCAGCTTATAAACTTCTTCTCAATGTCTATAGTCCCCTTCCAATGCTTAGTCAATTTTAACTACAGGGTTTTAATCTGTTGCACCTGTCACTTCCAGAGTGGTTCCCTCTTTGTTTATTTTGGCTTCTTCTGTTTGAAAGTCTCTTCAGTGTCTAATTTCCATCCTGACACAAGGGGGAGAAGGTGGTCACTTGTTTAGGCTCACTTGTTCATCTGTGTTGTGGGGAGGGAGAAACACTGCAAACAAATATCACTGGAGTGTGTGGTAAGTGCTCACAGTGTATAGACCACACTGGGTTTGCCCCAGATCATGGCGGCGTGTGCTTTGCAGGTCTACACTGCTCAGACTCCAGGTTGCTCTGCAGGGGTACTGTCCAAAACGGGCCCTGTCTTTTGCGCACTTCCCAGGTCTAAGCTGCTCAGGTTCAGGTTCTCAGGTACTCTGCAAGGGCACAGACTCAGCTGGGCGTGCATTTTGTGCCCTTCTCAGGTCTGCGCAGCTCAGGCAACCAGGTGCTTTGTGAGCTCACTGTCCCAGGTGGGCCGTGCATCTTAATCATCTCCCCAGTCCTGCCCGCTCAGTTTCCTGGGTGTGAGGCAAGAGCACCATCTCAGGTGTGCTGTGTGTCTCCTCTGGGGAGCTGATCTCAGGCTGTGACTCTTCTGGCAGATGTCAACCATTCAGGGTCCCAGGAAGACATGGTTAGCAACTGGGAGCCTGCTAAGAGTTTGGTGGAAGATGCCTGGTCTCTGAGGCCGAGATTGCCACTTGCCTTCCAGCTCTGGCTGTCCCACACCTGCCTCTCTGCCTCTGGTGGGGGAGAGGAGCCTGTATGCAGCTGGCTAGCTCTCCTTTTGTATTCGCTCAATCCTTTGTTTTGTGAGCAGGCCAGGCTGTGTGTTGGGTTAGAGCCTTTCACCAGGAAAGTTCTCTTCTTGTTTTTTTCCTCTCTGGCTATCCCATAGTTTGGGCTGCTATCTCACGTTAGCTCCCTCAGATTGTCCTCAGGGCACTCAGGCCCAGTCCTTACCCTAAGCATGTGGCCCGCGCCTCCCTGTCCAGCCCCTACTCGCTCGTGGCGGAGGCAAGTGTCTGAGCTACTTCTCCACTGGGAGTTGCGGTTAGGCACGTATTCTGTGGGTTTTTTTTTTTTCCTCTCGGTTATGTTGCCCTCTGAGATTCTAAACCTCCCCACAGACCCGCCGGTGAGAGGGTTTCCTGCTGTTTGGAAACCTCCTCCTTCACGACTCCCTCCCCAGAATGGGTCTCCGTACCTAACTCTTTAGTCTCTCTCTTTGTCTTTTATCTTTTGTCCTAACTCCTTTTGAAGACAATGGGCTGTCTTTCTGGGTGCCTGATGTCCTCTGCCAGCATTCAGAAGTTGTTTTATGGAGGTTGCTCAGCATTTGAATTATCTTTTGATGAATTTGTGAGGGAGAAAGTGGTCTCCCAGTCCTATTCCTCTGCCATCTTGAGACCACCCTCCACCCAATGTCCCAATCTCTAAGAAAGAAGAAGAAAAAAAGAAGAAAAAAAAAAGTTGGGCCAGTGATTATTTTCATCCTTCCTTAGTAAACTCCCTCTAAGGATCATGACCAAGAGAAAACATGTAAAGTCTGCACAGTAACCCAGAAACTGTCTTCAATATCGTGATACCTTGGCCACTTCTTCTTACCCATCGTCCCAAATATCCTCAAGTGAGAGGAGCAGGCCCTCACTGAGGTCTGAAAACACTTTCCATAGAATGTAACCTCCTTCCGAGGACAAATTCACTCAATATATTTGTATCAACTCCGTAATAATTGCTCCTATTCGGAATGATTCAGGTTTACACTCAAGATAAGCAGACATATTCTGATTCCATTTATGAGGAAATATTGCAAAGTGACAATAAATGTTTCAACAAGTGCATTCAAATAACCTACATTATTTATTCATTATTTACTAAGCTCTATGCCATATGTACAATTTTGATCATTTATATAAAAATGTTCCTAATAAGTATAGATTTTTGTGTAATGTTTAACACTTCATTCCTACCACGTTTACACGCTCTTTCAGCTCTGTAATACATTAAACATTTCAACTAAGTAACATTCAACCATCAGAACTGTGTTAGAGGCATGATTTTGATTTTAGTGATGTTGACATATTCTCTAATTTTCAGTCATTTCCATTGAATTCACATTTGCTAATATCCATAGCACCTTCCCTTAGTCACATGTCCCCCTCAACTAAAAAAAGCCTTTGAAATATAACAGAAAAAATTCATTCTGTTGGAATTTGTCTTTTGAAGAAGTTGATGATAATAAATCCTAAATTGTTCAATTTTGTTTCAGATGTGCATCTCAGCAGAATTAATATCTGATCACTGGAGAAGGAAATGGCAACCCACTCCGGTATTCTTGCCTGGAGAATCCCAGGGACAGCGGAGCCTGGTGGGCTGCCGTCTATGGGGTCGCACAGAGTCGGACACGACTGAAGCGACTTAGCAGCAGCAGCAGCAGCACTGTATGTTTTTAAGTAAAAAATATTCAGAATCCAAAATCACCCAGAAAAAAATGCAGACTGCTGACACCTTTGCAAAATGTGCTGAAATTCAAGCTAGCATAGACACAAAACCTCAAAGATTGGCTTGCTTACTAGGCAAACCACACACAGCTGGACCCATGTATCTTCCAACCAGATTCACCTCTCAACCACCATTTTCAGGGCAAGTCTTAACTACAAATTCTATGCACATAATTACTAACAGGATACTAGAGTGAAAATGTCACTGTTAAAAAGTAATCAGGGCCTTTCCTTGTAGCTCAGTGATAAAGAACCTGCCTGGCAATGCAGGAGGCATGGTTTAATCCCTAATCTGGGAGGATCCTACATGCCATGGAGCAATTAAGCTCACGTGCCACAACTGTTGAGCCTGTGCTCTAGAGCCCCAGAGCTGCAAATACTGAGCCCATGTGCCACAACTACTGAAGACTCCATGCCCTAGAGCCTGTGCTCTGCAATGAGAAGCCACCACAGTGAGAAGCCCACACTCACCGCAACTAGAAAAAAGCCCACACAACAATGAAGACCTAGCACAGCCAAAAAGAAAATAAAGAACATTTTATAAAAAGGATTTATAAATAAATAATAATCAAAGAGTAAGTGTACACTATTGACACATTGCTTAAAATTTGGCACTGTAGATGATGAGAAAATAGCGGAAACCATGATTCTTGCTCTCACACAGAGGTCTAGAAAAAGCTAAATATAACTGGATCAGTCAGAGAGCCACTAATTGTGCTATAGCATTTGCAGGTAGAAAATACTCAGAGCAAAGGAGAAGGTTCTGAAATGGTAAGAGACAACTTCTTGGGAAATATGGGGTTTGATATTTACACTTAAGAATTCCTATTTACAGTTGCTTTGTTGGTTATGACCTGGTGTAGGTTCTGGAGTTTCTTTTCTTGTGTGACAAAATTTGAATGATATGACGCACCTGGGACTTTCCAGGTGGCTCACTGGGTAAAGAATCTGCCTGCAATGCAAGAGTCTCAGGAGCCACAGGTTCAATCCCTGGGTCAGAACGACCCCCTGGAGTGGGGCATGGCAATTCTCCAATGGACAGAGAATCTAATGGATGGAGAAGACTGTGGGCTACAGTCCATAGGGTTGTGAAGAGTCAGACATTACTAAAGTGACTGAGCATGCATGATGTATCTCTCAAAAATGTAACTTTCAAAAATCTATGACTCTGAGGTTAGTTTTCTGTTTGTTTTTTTGTTCTAGTTTTGCAAGAAGTTTTACTTCTGTTGTTATTTCAATTAATAATAACAAAGTTTATACACATTAAGAGATGTATACTTTTAATGTGACTCAAATATGCTTAGTTTTATGACATGACTTTGGTGGGATCAAATCCCAGACACTGAGGCTCAATTTCATCTATAATCTCAGTTATCCAGAAACATCAGTGGGTATAGTAGATAAAACCTACTGGCTTGTGTGCTACTGAATAATCAAAACATAAGATTAAAGGTTTTTTTGTTTGTTTGTTTTTTTGTGGGTAGAACCATCAGTGGGTGTACTCTGGGGTGAGCTAAATCATTGTTGGTTAAGGAGCAACACTAGAGTCCAGTGTAAATTATAAACACACTGGGATGACATGGCATGTATATATGTATACTTATACATATCCATTATGTATAAATTGTGTGAAAGTGAAAGTCACTCAGTCACGTCTGACTCTTTGAGACCGACTCTAAATTCTGTCCAACACTGAATTATCCAGGCCAGAATACTGGACCACTCCAGAAGGGAAAGGTAGCCTTTCACTTCTCCAGGGGATCTTCCCAACCCAGGGATCAAATCCAGGTCTTCCACATTGCAGGCAGATTCTTTACCAGCTGAGCCACAAGGGAAGCCCAAGAATACTGGAGTGTGTAGCCTATCCTTTCTCCAGTGGATCTTCCTGACCCCAGGAGTAGAACCTGGGTCTCCTGCATGGCAGGTGGGTTCTTTAGCAACTGAGCTATCAGGGAAACCCATATATGAAAGTCGCTCATTCTTGTCCAACTCTTTGCAACCCCATGGACTATACATTCCATGGAATTCTCCAACCAGATTCACCTCTCAACCACCATTTTCAGGGCAAGTCTTAACTACAAATTCTATGCACATGATTACTAACAGGATACTAGGCCAGAATACTGGAGTGGGTAACCTTTCCCTTCTCCAGGGGATCTTCCCAACCCAGGGATTGAACCCAGGTCTCCCGCATTGCAGGTGGATTCTTTACCATCTGAGCCATGAGGGAAGCCCATAATATGTATGTATGTGTAATTATTAAGAGAAATGTACTTGTTTTCTGATATTTGTTCAAATATAACAAATAGCTTCTGTGTGTGTGTGCACATGTGCAGGTATAGTGGCCACATGAGAAGATCTTAATATAATGAAAAATATTTTTAAAAAATCTTTGGTGAGATATGTAGGGCACAGCATAAGGAAGAACTGAAAATAATTTAAAGTCTCTGTCTTTTCATGAAACACCAAACAAAAAGAGGACCACAATATATTTTATGCATGCGAAGTTCAACACTTACAAAGTTATGTTTCCAGAATAGAAAAAATTTGAAAGCCTGCAATTATTATTATAACGTAAATAGCCAAATGCAGAAGCACAAATTTTTAAAATATTATTCTGTATAAATATCAACAAGGTTAAGGGTTTGATAGTGTTGTTCATATCTTCCATGTCTTTAGTTTTTTTTTTTTTATCTAATTGGTCTGTTAGTTGCTGGAGATATTAAGATTTCCAAATGATTGAGGAATTACTATTTCTCTCTTTAATTTTCTCACTTTTTTGTTTCATATACTTCTATATACATTTAAGCTATATTATTAGTTTTTGTTGTTCAGTTGCTAAGTTGTGTTTGACTCTTTGTGACCCCATAAACTGCAGCATGCCAGATTTCCCTGTCCTTCACTGTCTCCCAGAGTTTGCTCAGACTCATGCCTATTGAGTCAGTGATGCTATCCAACCATCTCATCCTCTGTCTCCCCCTTCTCCTCTTGCTTTCAATCTTTCCCAGCATCAGGGTCTTTGAAGTATGTATACATTTAAGATTGTTATATCTTCCTAGTGAATTGACCTTCTATCTTTTAGAAATGTCCCTATTTATACCTGATAATGCTCTTTGTCTTTATGTGTTAATCTAATGTTAAAATATCCACTCCAGAATTTTTATTCTTACTGTTTGCATGGAATATCATTCCTCATACATAATCTTTAAACCTGAGTTTTATGTTTAAAGTGCATTACTTTTAGATTGTAATATATAATATAGTTGGGTCTTGCTTTTTTTTTTTAGCCTATTCTGACCACCTCTAACTTTTAACTGGAGTGTATAGATCATTAACATTTTTTATTAATTTTTATTGGAGTATAGTTGTTTTATAATGTGTTAACTTCTGCTGCTGTACGGAAAGTGAATCAGCTGTATGTGTACATATATTCCCTCTTTTTTGGATTCCCTTTCCATTTAGGTCACCACAGAGCACTGAGTAGAGTTCCCCTGTGCTATACAGTAGGGTTCCATTAGTTATTTATTTTATACATAGTCATGTATATATGTCAATCTCAATCTCCCAATTCATCTCACCCTCTTTCCCCCATTGGTAATCATAAGTTTGTTCTCTATATTTGTGTCTCTCTCTCTGCTTTGCACTTAAGTTTATCTGTACCATTTTTCTAGATTCCACATATAAGCAATATCATACAACATTTGTTTTTCTCTTTCTGACTTACTTCACTGTATATGAGTCTCTAGGTTCATCCATATCTCTGCAAATGACAGTTTTGTTCCTTTTTATGGCTGAGTAATATTCCATTGTATATATGTACCACACCTTCTTTATCCATTCCTCTGTTGATGGACTTTTAGGTTGCTTACGTGTCCTTCTATTGTAAATAGGGGCTGCAGTCAACATTGGCATGCATGTAACTTTTTGAATTATGGTTTTCCTGGGTACATGCCCAGAAGTTTGACCACTGACACTCAATGTAGTTTTTTATACTGTTGGCTTAAGACCTACAATTTTACTATTTTCTTTTCTGCCTGTCAACATTGTTTTTTGTTTCCCTTTTCTTCCATTTCCTACCTTCTCTTGGACTAAATGAATATTTCTAACTCCATTTTAAATTTATCTGTTGGCTTTTTTAGTTATACATTTTTGCATTGTGCTTTAGGAATTTTGTGTTTCATAGTATACTTCATTAACTTTGCACAGTTTACATAGAGTTATTATTCTGCTTCATGTAAAAATGTAAAAATCTTGCTAGTATATAATTTGATTTAACTCCTCATCATCATGTTTCATGGCCATATGTATTACACCATGTATACTATGGATCCCACAATTAAGTCTTATCATCTTTTTCCATTAATAACTCTATGTATTTTAAAGGATTATGAAGAGGCAACAGTCTTTTATATTGTTGAACATTGATTATTGAACATGAAGAGATGCATAGAATGGGCTGTCTCCAGCACACCACTGAAATCAAAAACACTTCTTATTTCTAGGGCTGAATTCTCACTTTTCTTCACAATATTTTTTTTTTCAATTGACCAAGAATACCTACTACCATTTGTATGACCTGAGGAAAGAATGTGTCATCCTTCATGAGAAATTGTTATTTGCAGGACTTATCCCGTAAAACCCTATTTGAAGTATCTGGATTCATAGAAACATATACTTTAAAAGACTTGAGAATCCTCTATCTCAACCATTTCATTTTGAAGTTGTAGAAATTGAGACCCAGGGAAATGGAATGATCTAAGTAAAGCCATGTAACTAATTAATAGACAAACTTAAAGTAGAATATAATTCTCCTGACTTCTAGAGGTCAATTCTTGCCTGAAATTAAGGTGCATTTCACCCAGTAAATGTGGTCTCCTAATCTCTAGTGTCTCCTTATTCCCACCAGACTATAAAAGCCTCAAGGACAGAGTATGTTAGGATCCACCTTATCTTTGAATTCATGGCATCTAAAACACAGTAAGTCAGTGTCACAGAGTGGAGATTCACAGTATGTAAGTTTTGCTTGGCCTCTTCTATTTTAAAAATCTGATTTTGAATGTTCTTACATGGGGAATGGGATTCTATAGATGCCTCAGCATTGCCCACCTTTCTGTTTCATTTGTGAAAGCCAATATACCTGTTCATGCATCCCATGGAACATTTAAATAGATAAGTGCTCAGTAAACGTCAAATGGAGAATCAGGATAGCAAACTTGCCCACCTTTCTGTTTCATTTGTGAAAGCCAACATACCTATTCATGCATCCCATGGAGCATTTAAATAGGTAAGTGCTCAGTAAATGTCAAATGGAGAATCAGGATATCAAACACTTAGGTTTTTCCCCTTAGATTAGGGTGAACACCTCTCTTGGTTTGCCCAGCACTGCCCTGGTTTTGGAGAAGACAATGGCATCCCACTCCAGTACTCTTGCCTGGAAAATCCCATGGACGGAGGAGCCTGGTAGGCTACAGTCCATGGGGTCGCTAAGAGTCAGACACGACTGAGCGACTTCCCTTTCACTTTTCCCTTTCATGCACTGGAGAAGGAAATGGCAACCCACTCCAGTGTTCTTGCCTGGAGAATCCCAGGGACGGCGGAGCCTCGTGGGCTGCCGTCTCTGGGGTCGCACAGAGTCGGACACGACTGAAGCGACTTAGCAGCAGCAGCAGCAGCAGCAGCCCTGGTTTTAGAACTTCAAATTTTATGTTCTGGAAAACCCCTTAGGCCTGAACAAATCAGAATGGTTGGTTATTCTTAACAGACCAGTTTCTACCCAGGAAAAAATATTTTTTATAAATTTAATAACCAAGTATTAATTATTTATATTTCTCTTTGGTATGAGAAAAAACCATTTACCACTGTATTGTTTGATTGAAGTTCATGGAGAGTGGAACTTAAATATTCTTAACCTCAGAAAAAAAAATGATAAGCATTAATTTATGAGGTGATAGATGTGTTATTTACCCAGGTGGGAGGAATCCTTTCAAAATGTATACACATATCAATTCATCACAATGTACACTTTAAATATCTTAAAGTTTTGTCAATTATACTTCAATAAAGCTAAACAAAATAAGATCAATCTCGATTGTCTGAAAAAGTACAATTTAAATAATTAGAGCATCTAGGTAAAGTCTGTGAACCTTCTCTCAAGAAACTTGTAATAAATCATGACTTAATCATAGTCTAGTTTCCTTTCTTAATCCTAAAGTGTCATCATGATCTTTTCTTGAGACTGAGCAGCTATACCTCGGCTTCAGTAATATTTTAGTTTTTTGAGATACCTCTTCACCTTCAAAAGGACCTCAGACACCTGAAGTTCTATCAGCAGCTCTCCATGGAAGAAACCCCAGTTCTTCCTCTGTCCTTTTGATAAGTGTTCCTCCCTTGCAAAGTTTTGCCCTGTAAGAACTTACCAGTGATGCTCTTCTAGGTGGTCTTGCTTCCTACAGAAATCCCTTCTCAGATCCTAACCCATTTTTTCAAAGACTAATTGATTCCATAATTTGTTTTATTAGTTTGTCTTAAGGTAAGCTCTCACTGCAATCATCTCTTCACTCTCAAATTTCCAGAATTTAAGGTACTCCTGAATTATTTATGCATCTGTGTATTGAAACCTTCCCTGAAGCTCTGCTTGTCCTCTACCTCTCTCTGCCATCCACGCTACTTCAGGTCTCAGATAGACCTCTGATTTCACAAGGGAGTTTTGCCTCTCTCTCTCTCAAATCTTTTTAAACACATTTAAAATGGAGAACAAACCACATTTTTGGTTTTGCTTTTTATTGTTTAAAATAATAGTTGTGGCTGTGAGGATGGACTTGAAAAAATAAGATAATACAGGTAGGACTAACACGAGAAGGAGGGATTAGGTGTTGGAGGAGGAGAAAGGGGAGAGGTAGAGATGGAGACTAAAGAAGAGGAAAATAACCCTTATCTTCTTTCTTATCTTCTCTTTTTGTCTTGGTAAAGTCCCTGATTCTGTGTCCACTTCTCCATCTGAAATTTCATCTCTACTTTGATCCCAACAATATAATATATCTGATATGTGATAAAATTGGTTTTTAAAATATCTTCCAGTTTTTTTGAGGAATCTCCACACTCTTCTCCGTAGTGGCTGTACTAGTTTGCATTCACACCAACAGTGTAATAGGTCCCCTTTTCTCCACACCCTCTCCAGCATTTATTGCTTGTGGACTTTTGGACAGCAGCCATTCTGACTGGTGTGAAGTGGTACCTCACTGTGGTTTTGATTTGCATTTCTCTGATAATGAGTGATGTTGAGCATCTTTTCATGTGTTTATTAGCCATCAGTATATCTTCTTTGGAGTAATGTCTGCTTAGTTCTTTGGCCCACTTCTTGATTGGGTAGTTTATTTTTCTGGAATTGAGCTGCATAAGTT
The DNA here is from genome assembly GCA_024291935.2 of Okapia johnstoni. Lineage (NCBI taxonomy): Eukaryota > Metazoa > Chordata > Mammalia > Artiodactyla > Giraffidae > Okapia > Okapia johnstoni. Next base: position 40,867,169 of record CM044323.1, read on the forward strand.
GCTTGTATAATTTTTGAGATTAATTCTTTGCCCATTGCTTCGTTTGCTATTATTTTCTCCCATTCTGAAGGCTGTCTTTTCACCTTGCTTATAGATTCCTTTGTTGTGTAAAAGCTTTTAATTTTAATTAGGTCCCATTTGTTTATTTTTGCTTTTATTTCCAATATTCTGGGAGGTGGGTCATAGAGGATCCTGCTGTGGTTTATGTTGGAGAGTGTTTTGCCTATGTTTTCCTCTAGGAGTTTTATAGTTTCTGGTCTTACGTTTAGATCTTTAATCCATTTTGAGTTTATTTTTGTGTATGGTGTCAGGAAGTGTTCTAGTTTCATTCTTTTACAAGTGGTTGACCAGTTTTCCCAGCACCACTTATTAAAGAGATTGTTTTTTCTCCATTGTATATTTTTGCCTCCTTTGTCAAAGATAAGGTGTCCATAGGTGCGTGGATTTATCTCTGGGTTTTCTATTTTGTTCCATTGATCTATATTTCTGTCTTTGTGCCAGTACCATACTGTCTTGATGACTGTGGCTTTGTAGTAGAGACTGAAGTCAGGCAGGTTGATTCCTCCAGTTCCATTCTTCTTTCTCAAGATTGCCCAGCAATCCCACTGCTGGGCATACACACCGAGGAAACCAAAATTGAAAGAGACACATGTACCCCAAAGTTCATCAAAGCACTGTTTATAATAGCCAGGACATGGAAGCAACCTAGATGTCCATCAGCAGACGAATGGATAAAGGAAGCTGTGGTACATATACACAATGGAATATCACTCAGCCATTAAAAAGAATACATTTGAATCAGTTCTAATGAGGTGGATGAAACTGGAGCCTATTATACAGAGTGAAGTAAACCAGGAAGAAAAACACCAATAGAGTATGCTGCTGCTAAGTTGCATCAGTCGTGTCTGACTGTGTGCCACCCCATAGACAGCAGCCCACCAGGCTCCTCCGTCCCTGGAATTCTCCAGGCAAGAATACTGGAGTGGGTTGCCACTTCCTCCTCCAGTGCATGAAAGGGAAAAGTGAAAGTGAATTCACTCAGTCATGTCCGACTCTTCGTGACCCCATGGGCTGCAGCCTACCTTCGGGTTTCCCAGGCAAGAGTACTGGAGTGGGGTGCCATTGCCTTCTCTCCAGTACAGTATACTAACTCATATATATGGAATTTCAAAAGTTGGTAAAGATAACCCTGTATGCGAGACAGCAAAAGAGACACAGATGTATAGAACAGTCTTTTGGACTCTATGGGAGAGGGTTAGGGTGGGATGATATGGGAGAATGGCACTGAAGCATGTAAATTATCATATGTAAAACGAATCACCAGTCCAGGTTCGATGCATGACACAGGGTGCTTGGGGCTGGTACACCAGGATGACCCAGAGGGATGGGATGGGGAGGGAGGTGGGAGGGGGTTCTGGAAGGGGAACACATGTGCACCCATGGCATATTCATGTCAATGTATGGCAAAACCAATACAATATTGTAAAGTATAAAAATAAATTTTTTAAAAAAGTGACTAGAAAAAAAAATCTTTATTTCATGTGCCATATCCTGAGTACTGGATTCAGATAGAACAACAAGAATGTATATTAATTAATTAAACTGCTTTTAAATATTTGCAAATAGGATTTTCAAACTATGATGTAAATTTATGCAAAAATGCAAATCAGAATGTTTCCCAGTTTTGCATGTAATAAAATCTAGTACTTTTGTTATAAACTTCTATGATTCCCCCCCGCCTCCAATGAAAAATAAAAGTGCCAAGCACTGTCTTTTTTCAGGCTTTCCCCTTGGAATTCCTGTCACTCTTATTTAGCATCCCTTATTTCTTCATGGAAATAGCACTGTTTAGTTTATTAAAAATTCATGGGGCACAATTTTCTCTTGAGTACATAGGGCCTAAGGCTTTCAACCATGTCTATGTTACTGCCTGAAAATTTACCTATGTTTAAAAGATTCATGAATTTAGAGTTACTATTGCCCAAATATCAGCAAAATCTTTTTTTAGAATTATAGAACACAGGATTAGAAATAAAAAACTGTAAGAGATCATCATTCTGTCTTTACTTCTGGAAATACTTGTCTTATATTAATCAAAACCAATAAATATCTAATCTTACTATTAAAAAAGATGTCACCCCTTATTTTGGTATTTAGATATTTCAAAGAAGTGTCTATTCCTTATGGAATGATGCCTTTTGTTGTAATATCGATTCTATTTTCTCTTACTAGATAGAGTTTTTAAGTAGTCCCTGTGCTTCAAATTTCTTTTTTCAAATTTTCATGATTATATTTCCTGATCTATTCTTAAAACTTCTTTCTTTCTTTTTTCTCAAAGTCTCGGGTTTCTAATTTATTTGTAAACTTTAAAATTCCCATATACATGATCTGGGGATACAGAAATTTTTTTTTAAACCATTCCAAATTTCTGTGTTGGAATGATCAAAATTCTTTACATATTGTTCCATATTTATATAACTAGAGGATCCTGTGTTTGATCTATTTCTCTTCTCTTTAAAACATTATTCTTAATTTTCATAAACCATACTTAACATAACATTTACCATCTTAACTATTTTTAAGTGTACATTTTTGTGGTAGCACACACATTAGCATTGTTCACATTGAGAGGAGACAGATTTTGACCACCCAAATATTAACCTAGATAATATTTGACTTCTTTGATCCAACAGCTTTTAGTATGTTTTATGAATTTTGCCCTGTTTTATATTTTTTGTTCTATAGCCTAAGCACCCAGCACAGAGTTTGCAAGTCAATAAATGTTAAAGATCAAGGACTCAAGCCAAACATCCACAAAGGGAGTCCATCAGAGTTGGGAGTCTGAAGTTTTGTGAAATGGAGCTAAAAAAAAAAAAAAAAAACTGCTCTATTCAAAACAACATTGCATGTGATGATTCTCATCTGCTATTATTAGCAATGTCTGAGAGTCAAGCACTTCATTTATTGAATGCCTGTTCAATGGGTCTTAAAACTGGATAACATTATTTCTCTGGGGACAAAAAACAGTCAGATCTTCTCATCTAGATTATTCTATTCATTTCATCCCTTCAGGGCTACCAGCCTATCTAGAAGAGAATGTATTAAGATGTCAGCTATTTTTATCAGATCTGAAGCCATGAAAAGAACTTAAAATCATGCTTTGACCATCAGCACCTTTGTTGTTGCTGTTTATTCACTAAATCGTGTCTGACTCTTTGCATCTCCACAGACTGTAGTCTGTCTGCCAGGTACCTCTGTGAGACTTCCCAGGCAAGAATACTGTTCAGTTCAGTTCAGTTGCTCAGTGGTGTCCGACCCTTTGCAACCCCATGGACTGCAGCATGCCAGGCTTCCCTGTCCATCACCAACTCCCAGACCTTGCTCAAACTCATGTCCATCGAGTCAGTGATGCCATCCAACCATCTTATCCTCTGTCATTCCCTTCTCCTCCTGCCTTCAATCTTGCCCAGCATCAGGGTCTTTTCCAGTGAGTCAGCATCAGCTGGCCAAAGTATTGGAGCTTCAGCTTCAGCATCAGTCCTTCCAATGAATATTCAATAATTTCCTTTAGGATTGACTGGTTTGATCTCCTTGCTGTCCAAAGGACTCTCAAGAGTCGTCTCTAACACACAATGCAAAAGCATCAATACTGTATGAAAAGAATACTGTAGTGGATTGCCATTTCCTTCTCCAGGAGATCTTTCCAATCCGAGGATTGAGCCAGCATCTCCTGTGTTGGTAGGCAGATTCTTTAGCTTGACCCATCAGCACCTTTACATGTCTGATATTCATAATTGTGGTCACTTATCAAGTGTATATTATGTTCCAAGGACTATGCTAAAAAGCATTTGGCAGATGCTATTTTATGTAATCTTCATAGAAACTCTATCAAATACTGCTTATCACCTTTACTGTGCAGGTGAGGTTGAATGGGTTACCCAAATGTACAGAGCTAGAGAGTGACAGAAATAAGATTTAATCTGGTCTATCTGATTTCAAGCCTTGCTTTTTTTTTACTATGTCAATATTTTTTACAGATTCATGACCTACAACTAACTTGTTAATATTGATGAGAATTGAAGCTTTGGATAAGCATAAAAGTAAAAGCTATTAAGCTTTTTTTTTAAAAATGAGAGTACAAAGAAGGCATTTGTTAAATTGTAATGAATAATTTGATTGACAAAGGCATTTCAGTGTTGGAATTTACTGATTTAGGATCCCAAAAACCCAGGTTCTGTTCTTGCTCTTGCTACTTACTAGTTGTATTGTCTTTAGCAAGACAGTCATCTACAGTGATTTCAATATTTTCCATTAGTGTTGTTGTTCATTTGCTCAATCGTGTCCAACTCTTTATGATCCCATGGAATACAGCACACTAGGCTTCCCTGTGCTCCACCATCCTGGAGCTTGCTCAAACTCATGTCCATCAAGTCAGTGATGCCATCCAACAATCTTGTCCTCTGTTGTCCCCTTCTCCTCCTGCCTTCAATCTTTCCCAGCATCAGGGTCTTCTTTAATGAGGCAGATCTTTGCATCAAGTGGCCAAAGTATTAGAGCTTCACTTTTAAGCATCAGTCCTTCTAATGAATATTCAGGATTGATTTCCTTTAGGATTGACTGGTTTAATCTCCTTGCAATCCAAGGGACTCTCAAGAGTCTTCTCCAACACCACAGTTCAAAAACATCAATTCTTCAGCGTTCATCCTTCTTCATGGTCCAACTCTTACATCGATACATGGCTACTGGAAAAATCATAGCTTTGACAGTATGAAACCTTGTCAGCAAAGTAATGTCTCTGCTTTTTAATATGCTGTCTAGGTTGGTCATAGCTTTTCTTGAAAGGAGCAAGTGTCTTTTAATTTCATGGCTGCAGTCACCATCTGCAGTGACTTTGGAGCCTAAGAAAATAAAGTCTGTCACTGTTTCCATTGTTTCCCCATCTATGGGGAAACCGGATCTCATGATCTTCATTTTTTGAATGTTGTATTTTAAGCCAGCTTTTTCACTCTCCTCTTTCTCCTTCATGAAGGGGCTCTTTAGTTCCTCTCCACTTTCTGTCAAAAGGGTGGTGTCATCTTCATATCTGAGGTGATTGATATTTCTCCTGGCAATCTTGATTCCAGCTTGTGCTTCATCCAGCCCAGCATTTCTAATGATGTACTCTGCACAGAAGTTAAATAAGCAGGGTGACAATATACAGCCTTGATGTGCTCCTTTCCCAATTTGGAACCAGTCTGTTGTTCCATGTATGTTTCTAATTGTTGCTTCTTGACCTGCATACAGATTTCTCAGGAGGCAGGTCAGATGGTCTGGTATTCTCATCTCTTGAAGCATTTTCCAGTTTGCTGTGATCCACACAATCAAAAGCTTAGCGTAACCAATGAAGCAGAAATAAGATGTTTTTTTGAAATTCCCTTGCTTTTTCGATGATCAAACAGATATTGGCAATCTGATTTCTGGTTATATCTGGCTTGAACATTTTAGAGTTCTCAGTTCACGTACTGTTGAAGCCTGGTTTGAATTTTGAGGATTACTTTGCTAGCATGTGAAATGAATGCAATTGTGCAGTAGTTTCATCATTCTTCAGCATTGCCTTTCTTTGGGGTTGGAATGAAAACTGACCTTTTCCAGTCCAGTGGCCACTGCTGAGTTTTCCAAATTTGCTGGTATATTGAGTGCAGCTCTTTCACAGCATCATCTTTTAGGATTTGAAATAACTCAACTGGAATTCCATCACCTCCACTAGCTTTGTTCATAGTGATGCTTCCTAAGGGTCGCTTGACTTTGAACTCCAGGATATCTGGCTCTAGGTGAATGGTCACACCCTCGTGGTTATCTGGGTCTTTAAGATCCTTTTTGTATAGTTCTTCAGTTTATTCTTGCCACTTGTTCTTAATATCTTCTGCTTCTGTTAGGTCCATACCATTTCTGTCCTCATTGAGCCCTTCTTGCATGAAATGGTCTCTTGGTATTTCTAATTTTCTTGAAGAGATCTCTAGTCTTTTCCATCCATTGTTTTCCTCTATTTCTTTGCGTTGTTCACTTAGGAAGGTTTTCCATTAATAAACAGGCACGGAAATAACTTGCTTTATCCAATATCAATGGTGACATTGATGTTCAAATGACATAAATTATGTGAAATCAGTCTGAAAATTTAGATACTATGTATTGGTTTGAGGCGATTTCAAATCCACTTGCTTGTGTCTTAGGTAAAATCGTCTTGTTCTAGTTGTGTATGACTAAGACAAGAAAACAAATATTTTTTTAGAAGTGGAGTTGTTGTGATACAAGAATGAGTTAAGTTGTTTCAGGATGTCATCATCTCATCCGTTGCCCTTAATAATCACTTAATACCTCAGCTGCCCAGGGGCCTTGCTGAGAACTTACTGATAAGAACTTGTGGAGAAGCAACTATGGCAAGAGGACATTTAAACTGTAAACACTGGGAGTTTGTGAGGAATATCTGAAAGAGAGAGAGTATTTTGCTTTGGGCAGAAGCTAGTTTTTTGCTGATCTAGCTTTCCTAAGGTCTTGATACACTTGCTTTTACCATGTTGTTTACTCTTGGTGGGCAGTGTAGTGTTAAACCATGCAGCAGTCGCAGGAAGAGAAGAGACATTCCTGCCTGTTTAAAATGCTCCTCATAGGCAGTGGTGCAACCTAGGCAATAGTGTCTTAAATGATAACCCTAAAGCAGCGTAGCCTGCCACCCACACCAGTGCCTTCATTCCCTAGCAACCTGCTCTGACAAAAAGGACTTTCATATTTTTGCTTTGACAGCTGGACATCAGCGCTTTGTTAAGTCCTCTCACCTAAGTCCCCAGTTGTACAAAGGTACACCTTGAACTAAATTTGGACTTTATTTCTTTCATCTCCCCTTGCCTGTAACAGTAGTGTAACTATTCTATCGTTTATTTAGAGTGTGTTATTTCTTTATTGGCTTATCAAAAGATACTTTCTTATGTGTTATTGGTTTGTGAAATTATTATAGGTTCCACAGTGAACCTATGTTAAATAGGTTGCTGACAAAGACAAACTCTGAGCATTATTTGCCCCCCAAACAAGACAGTATATATTGTATTTTATGTAAGAAAAAATTAGTGTTTCTATTAACCTATAATTTTTCTAAAATCAACATTTTAGGAAGAAAAATTGAGAATCGAGATACATACTTGAGTTTTTAAAAAATGTTTTATTTTATACCGAGATGCACTGATTAACAGTTTGTGATAGTTTCAGGTGAACAGTGAAGGAACTCAGTCATACATATATGCATATCCATTCTCCTCCAAACTCCCTCCCATACAGGCCACCACACAACATTGAGCAGAGTTCAATGTGCTATACACATACTTGAGTTTTAATCTTACATTTATCTCTAAGCACTTGTGTCTGGGGGTTTCCCAGGTGGCTCATTCAGTGGTAAAGAATCTGTCTGCAATGGAAGAGACACAGGTTCAATCCCTGGGTTGGGAAGATTCCCTGGAGGAAGAAATAGCAACCCACTCCAGTGTTCCTTCTGGGAAAATCCCATGGACAGAGGAGCCTGGTGGGCTACAGTACCTTAGGTAGCCAAGAGTCAGACATGACTGAGCATCAATGTACACACACTTGTGCCTGACACATGTTAAATCTTCAACAGCCCTTCCCTCTTCTGTGCCTATATTTCATTCTCTTCATATGAAAAATGAGAATGTTTGAGCTAGTTAATGGCTACAGACCAATCCAGCCAATATACCTGAATATATGAAATGGCATGTCCCTTTAAGACTCATTACAACTAAAAAGTCTTCTGAGTCTCTTAAATGTATACCTTGGGCCATAGTAACCTAGACATGGTGCTTATGCTCCATATCTAGGCAAAAAACCAAAATGCTCTATTTTATAAAGCCCTGCTTACTAATTCCCTGAATTCCCATATCTTTCTTCCTCAAAGGTAAACTTTTCCAAGATATTAAATTGGAATAAAGATTTCTCTCATCTTCTTATTCCCAAAACAGCAACAATAAAATCCAATCAACTCCTTTAAAGAGGAAATACTTTGTGTTTAACTCCCAGATCACCTGCTTACAGCTGAGTAATTTTGGACAATGTATTACATTTCTTAAGACTTCAGTTCTATGAATATATAAAATGTAATTATCGTCTTTTACCTTCCAGAGTTATGGTCAGGACTGAGTGAGATATCCTACATATGGTGCCTAGCACAGAGCCAGATAGAGAGCAGATGCTCATTAAATGTTAATTTGCTTCCTTCCCTTCCCAAGTAATCACCATTAGGAAACTGTCGGGTCCACAAATAAGACCAGACCCCTTATAACAGGGATGGGGCTCATGAGAATTACTTTAAAAAGAAGAATATCTAGCAAATTACAAGAATTTTGTTTGTTTCCCCATTTGATGATTTATGGAAATACTGACTTCTTGGAAAGCCAAGAGCCAAGACACATAGACACCTAGTGTAGGAATGTTACTGGAAAGATGAGGAAGGAATACGAGTGGAAGCTGAACGTTCAAATCTCTTACCAATCACCAAGAAAAGTGAATTGCTTCAGTGAAGTTATTTTAGAGTGATTGAAGTCACTTTAGAGTGAGTGAAGTCTGGCAGTTCAGAATATAAGTTTTCAAAAGATGACTGTGTAGAAACCTTTTTTTCCACTTGAGAGCCAGGTGTTTCTGACATGGTGGAGGAAGCTCTTTAAAGGAGTTAGTAAGAGTCTGAAAGAAACAGTCAAATTAAGTTGCAAATATAAACTTTACAAGAAGGCACACACTTAAAGGAACTCGTTAGAGTAGTTGTACTCATGACCATGTTGTTGTTCAGTAGCTAAGTCATGTCCAACTCTTTGCAACCCCATGGACTACAGCATGCCAGGCCTCCATGCCCTTCACCACCTCTTGGAGTTTGCCCAAGTTAAGTTCATTTCCACTGTGTTGTTGATGCTATCCAACCATCTCATCCTCTGCCTCTCTGCAGCATCCTCATGATCATGGGTCTCGATTAAGATGTAAGTGGTATGTGATGAATATTTATAGCCCTTCTCTATTCCTCTCTGGGAAATGCACTTGTGGCTATTTCAAACTGATTTTTTTATTTAGAAAACAGTCCATATTAAGTCCTTGCTTAACTGAATCATTGACCAAAGTATTTGGCTTTATGTTAGATCCATATTGAAACCAGGACCTAGGTGACAGAATCTCCAACTCTTTCACTGTCTGTTCTGGGTGCTAGTCCTTCAAATAAATTTTTGTGTCTGGACAATGAGACTTTTTACTGTAAATGAAGGTTTCTTAACCTTAGGTCTGTAATATTTTGGTCTGGGTAATCATTTAGGGGCTGTCCTATCCATTGTAGGATGTTTAACAACACCTTTGGTGCCAGTAGCACCCACCCCTCCAATCATGACAATCAAGAATGTCTCCAGGTAGTGTCAAGTGTCCCCTGGGGACAAAAGTCATCCCAGATTGATAATCATTGAGAATCACAGGAGGAAAGTTGTGCTCATCTCTTTAGTATAAAAGCTAGTTACCTAAGTATTTATTGTCCTACACAAGATATTCAATTTTAAAAAAAAGTTAGGCATATGAAAAAGGGAAAACTGCTTTGAAGATTAAGCATCAGAAGCAGACTCAGGTATGACACAGTGGCTGGAACTTTCAGATAGGGATTTAAAATAACTGTAATATATTAACAGCCCTAATGGGAAAGGTAGACAACATATAAAGTCAAATGAGTAATTTCAGCAGAAAGATAGAAACTATAAAAACAGTCACATGGAAATGCTAGAAATCAAAACCAGAAATGAAGAGTGACTTAAGTCCACTTTAGTCATTTTCCACTCAACACAGTTAAGGAAAGAATTGATGACCTTGAAGACACATCATAAGAGATCACACAAGATTGAAAGAAGCTTGTGACAGTTTTTTAAAGTTTGTCACTTAAAGAATAACCCAAGTGTTATGGAATAATGGGTTCTCTTCATTTACATTTTAGCTTTCTAAACCTCTCTGGATCATACTTAGCTGTTATCCTGTCTTATACTTTATGCCATCCTCTTGATTTGTTCTTGATCTTGTTAGAGTGCTTCCTAAAATGGGTTTTCTATCCTGTGTTTTAGTGTTTAAAGTTTTATGTTCAATATTATTTTTGGTTTATCTTGACAGTTAATTGAAAATCTTGGATTCAAAAATTTGAAGATCTTTCTTGAGAGTCACTTATATTTTCAATGTTGCTTACAGGAAAACTGACATCATTCTGATTCTCTTCTTTTATGGATAACTTAATTTTTCTGGATACTCCTAGAAATTTCTCATTTTCCTTGGTATACTAATTTCACCAGGAACTGATGGAATATAAGTGGTTTTTCATTAATTCTACAGTGTCCTTGGTGAGCTCTTTTAATCAAAAGATTTTATGTTTGTTAAACGTTGGGAATTGTCCTTTGTTTTCTTAATCTTTTTTAAAAATTTATTTATTTTAATTGAAGGCTAATTACTTTACAATATTTTGGTGGTTTTTGCCATACATCAACATGAATCAGACATGGGTGTACATGTGTCCCCCCCATCCTGAACCCCTTCCAACCTCCCTCACCCCATCCCTCTGGGTTGTCCCAGAGCACCAGCTTTGAGTGCCCTGATTCATGCATCAAACTTGCACTGGCCATCTATTTTACATATGGTAATATACATGTTTCAACGCTATTGTCTCAAATCATCCCACCCTCACCTTCTCCCACAGAGTCCAAAAGTCTGTTCTTTACATCTGTGTCTCTTTTGCTGTCTTGCCACAGGGTTGTCATTTTCGTCTTTCTAAATTCATATATATGCATTAATATACTGTATTGGTATTTCTCTGACTTACTTCACTCTGTATAGTAAGGCTCCAGTTTCATCCACCTCATTAGAACTGACTCAAATGCATTCATTTTTTTATAGCTGAGTAATATTCCATTGTGTATATGTACCACAGCTTTCTTATCCATTCATCTGCTGATGGGCATCTAGGTTGCTTCCATGTCTTAGCTATTGTAAACAGTGCTGCAGTAAACATTGAGGTACACATGTCTCTTTCAATTCTAATTTCCTCAGTGTGTATGCCCAACAGTGGGATTCCTGAGTTGTATGGCAGTTCTATGTCCAGTTTTTTAAGGAATCTCCATGCTGTTCTCCACAGTGGCTGTACTAGTTTGCATTCCACCAGCAGCATAAGAGGGTTCCCTTTTCTCCACACCTTCTCCAGTATTTATTGTTTGTAGGCTTTTGATAACAGCCATTCTGACTGGTGTGGAATGGTACCTCATTGTGGTTTTGATTTGCATTTCTCTGATAATGAGTGAAGTTGAGCATCTTTTCATGTGTTATTTAGCCATCTGTATGTCTTCTTTGGAGAAATATCTGTTTAGGTCTTTGGCCCACATTTTGATTGGGTCGTTTATTTTTCTGGTATTGAGCTGCATGAACTGCTTGTATATTTTTGAGATTAATTCTTTGTCAGTTGTTTCGTTTGCTATTATTTTCTCCCATTCTGAAGGCTGCCGTTTCACCTTGCTTATAGTTTCCTTCGTTGTGCAAAACCTTTAAGTTAATTAGGTCCCATTTGTTTATTTTTGCTTTTATTTCCATTACTCTGGGAGGTGGGTCATAGAGGATCTTTCCATGATTTATGATGGAGAGTGTTCTGCCTGTGTTTTCCTCTAAGAGTTTTACAGTTTCTGGTCTTACATTTAGATCTTTAATCCATTTTGAGTTTATTTTTGTGTATGGTGTTAGAAAGTGTTCTAGTTTCATTCTTTTACAGGTGGTTGACCAGTTTTTCTGGCATCTTTTGTTAAAGAGACTGTATTTTCTCCATTGTATATTTTTGCCTCCTTTGTCAAAGATAAGGTATCCATAGGTGCATGGATTTATCTCTGGCCTATTTATTGTGTTCCATTGATCTGTATTTCTGTCTTTATGCCAGTACCATACTGTCTTGATGAATATAGCTTTGTAATATAGTATGAAGTCAGGCAGGTTGATTCCTCCAGTTCCATTCTTCTTTCTCAAGGTTGCTTTGGCTATTTGAGATTTTATGTGTTTCCATACAAATTGTGAAATTACTTGTTCTATTTCTGTGAAAATTACCATTGGTAACTTGATAGGGATTGCATTGAATCTATAGATTGCTTTGGGCAGTATACTCATTTTTACTTTATTGATTCTTCCAATCCACGAACATGGTATATTTATCCATCTATTTGTGTCACCTTTGATTTCTTTCATCAATGTTTTATAGTTTTCTATATAAAGGTCTTTTGTTTCTTTAGGTAGATATATTCCTAAGTATTTTATTCTTTTTGTTGCAATGGTGAATGGGATTATTTCCTTAATATCTCTTTCTGTTTTCTCATTGTTAGTGTATAGGAATGCAAGGGATTTCTGTGTGTTAATTTTATATCCTGCAACTTTATTATATTCATTGATTAGCTCTAGTGATTTTTTGGTGGTGTCTTTAGGGTTTTCTATGTAGAGGATCGTGTCACTTGCAAACAGTGAGTGTTTTACTTCTTCTTTTCCAATATGGATTCCTTTTATTTTTATTTATTTATTTTTTCTTCTCTGATTGCTGTGGCTAGGACTTCCAAAACTATGTTGAATAGTAGTGATGAGAGTACAATGTTCTTGGTGAGCTCTTTTAATCGAAAGATATTATGTTTGTTAAACAATGGGAATTATACTTTGCTTTTTCAATCTTTTTTAAAAATCATTTTCTTTTCCCTATGTACTCTTCTTCCAAAACTCCACTTACATAAAACTTCTAACTCCAGGTCTAATCTCAGAGTCTTATTTTCCCTAATTTTCAATAACTTCTTGTATGTAGTATGAATTATGAGAGATTTCTTTCATTTTCCAGATCACTGACTTGATCATAAGGGATGTTCAGTTTACTATTTAGTTGGTCCACTAGATTTATTAGTTCAGCCATCATTTTTTTAAATTTTAAGTATTATTTCTTCTCTGATCTTCATGAAATCATTCTTCTGTATTTTTATTATTCATAGTACATAGTATTATTCATAGTAGTATTTTCTTACCTGCAGTATAGAACAAAATTTGTCAAATTTATGCAAATGTATTTTTCAGGAAATTTTTAAGTTACTCCTTTGTTTTCTAAATTATTCAATATTTTCTGCTTCTGACATCAGTTGTTCTGTATGCTCTGCTTTTTTCTTCTCATTTATGGATTTTGGTTTTGATTATGATTATTGTTCAGCTTTAGGCATCCCTATCTTTAAACACCTTTGACTCAAAGAAATCTTAAAACAGGAGAAAGGATAGGCCCACCTACACAATCAATTCAGTCACTCAGTCGTTTCCTACACTTTTGACCCCATGGACTGCAGCACACCAGGCTTCCCTGTCCATCACCAACTCCCCGAGCTTGCTCAAACTTATAGGCACTGAATCGATGATGCCATCCATCTCATCCTCTGTCATCCCCTTCTCCTTCTGCCTTCAATCTTTCCCAGCATCAGGGTCTTTTTCAGTGAGTCAGTTCTTCACATCAGATGGTCAAGTATTGGAGTTTCAGTTTCAGCATCAGTCCTTCCAGTGAATATCCAGGACTGATCTCCTTTAGGATGGACTGGTTGGATCTCCTTGCAGTCCCAGGGACTCTCAAGAGTCTTCTCCAACACCACAGATCAAGCATCAATTCTTCAGTGCAGAAGTTTCTTTATGGTCCACTCTCACATCCATACATGACTACTGGAAAAACCAAAGCTTTGACTAGACGGACCTTTGTTGGCAAAGTAATGTCTCTGATTTTTAATATGTGTCTATGTTGGTCATAGCTTTTTTCCAAAGAGCAAGCGTCTTTTAATTTCATGGCTTCAATCACCATCTTCAGTGATTTTGGAGCCCCCCAAAATAAAGTCTCTCTCTGTTTTCATTGCTTCCTCATCTATTTGCCATGAAGTGATGGGATTGGCTGCCATGATCTTAGATTTTTGAATGCTGAATTTTAAGCTAGCTTTTTTTACTCTCTTTCACTTTCATCAAGAGGCTCGTTAGATCTTCTTTGCTCTCTGCTATAAAGGTGGTGTCATCTGCATATCTGAGGTTACTGAAATTTCTCCTGGAAATCTTGATTCCAGCCTGTGCTTCATCCAGTAGAGGAATAATTTGCCTCAGTGTCAGTGGAGCTGAGTCTGGTGATATGATGATACCTACTGAGTAGGGGTAGAGCTAGTTACAGCATTCTATACTGACCTTGATGCACAACGCACCAAGGTTCTTGCCCATTCTCTGACCCTGCTTCTCCAGACCTCCTGTTCATTCTGTGAGCTTGCCAAAACCCTTCCAAAAAGCCCTCTGCTGTTGAAGACTTCAATGGCTCAAAAGGACTTATTCTAACTAGCATGGATACCCTTCACTGACCTTCATAGAAGTAAGTAAAGGACTAATTGTTTTTAACAGAAATCTGGGAATTGTAGATCAATTTCTCCCAATGCTTTTCCGCTTATGGGACAGATGCCTTCAGCTTCTGTGTAAGTGAGAGTGAACGTGGAAAGAAGGTCTCTCTGTATGGAAGCGTGCTGCCCTATGTTTGGCATTGTAAGGAGGTATTCACACTGGGAGTGCAAAATTTTAGCCAGTTCCAAGGAAAAGTGTCTTTCTCTGTCCCCATTCTCCTCCCTTCCCATCCCCTCTCCCCTCTTTTGTGTATTTAGAAGAGCTCTGATAACGTCTATATTTCTGCTCTTTTTTAAGTCTCTGCTCACAGCCCCTTAAGTAATAAACAGAAACTGGGAAGGACCCAGTCATCATATTTGTTAAGAATGTGATTCTTTGACCTTTGTATTGATTGAAACTGGATTTGTAGCTAGTGTATCTTGCACTGTGGTTTCCTCTGATTAGATTTCATCACCAATTCATTCCACCTGTTTTTGTCTCATAAAATGTCTTACCATGCTTGGACATCTGATAACACTTCCTTTCCAGAACTCGTATACATCATCATCATTATTGTTGTTTTTGTTATTATTGTTGTTTAGTCCTTCAGTCATATTTGACTCTTTGTGACCCCAAGGACTGCAACATGCCAGGCTTCCCTGTCCTTTGCCATTTGCTGGCGTTTGCTTAAACTCTTTTCCATTGAATCGGTATCCAACCATTGAGATGCTATCCAACCATCTCATCCTCTGTCGTCCCCTTCTGTCTTCAATCTTTCCCAGCATCAGGATCTTTTTCAATGACTCAGATCTTTGCATCAGGTGGCCACTGTATTGGAGCTTCAGCATCAGTCCTTTCAATGAGTATTCAAAGTTGATTTCCTTTAGTAGTGACTGGTTTGATCTTCTTGCAGTCCAAGGGGCTCTCAAGACTCTTTCCCAACACCACAGTTTGAAAACATCAATCCTTTGGCACTCAGCCTTCTTAATGATCCAACTCTTACATACGTAAATTATTTAAACACTTTTATACATTCCAATGGGAAGTTTGGAGAGAAGGAAGAAAGGATATGCTGTCACCATCTGGTTTTGGAATTACATGAAATGTCCAATGATTCCCAAACTTAGCTGCACCTTGGAGAGTTTTTTGGTTTTTTGTTTTTTTTTTTTCAAATACCAGTGCCAGAACCTCAGTTCCAAAGATGCTGTTTTATTTAGTCTGGAGTGGAATCCAGGCATCAGTAGTTTTTTAAAGCTACCTAGATGATTGTAATGTGAAGTTAAGTTGAAGAATGACTCTTATAAGCATATACATAGACTTATTTAAAGAGGATTGAATTCTCAACCTTCTGTCTCTATAAGAATATTCAGAAAAGATTATAGGATCCCCTACTCACTATGTTGATTAGGTAGATTCTCCTTTTTGTATCCCAAAGGAAAACAGGGACCTGAAATTTCCTTCATTGGTTTCTGAATACTTCTGCTTCTTCCTAATTTTATTTTTGCGCTTTCACCTTAATACCTATGAAGGGCAGATAAAGCTGTTATAACACAGCTTCAAAATCCTCAGCACTATGAATCAAGACGCCACCCCTTAACATTTAATTGAAGTTGACATGTAATATGTACCTTGCATATTATTCCCAACCTGGCCCATCCTGGAAGTTCTTAAATACCTGCTGGTTTATCATCTCAGAATCGATTTAATGGTCCATTCTGAGGTTTCTTATTTTCAAAGGTAGTCAATTTTCACAATTAAGGATCTGTCAAACAATACTAACAATCACAGACTGGTTTTCATCCCGAAAATTGGGGTAATCATTCCTTTACAAAATCATGGTAATATTTTGTCATATTTTTCAAGATAAAATAGTGAAGGGACCCAATGTGTAACTCTTTACAGAGAATATGAATTTCTTAAGATCAGAAAAAAAAGAACTCATATCTATGCCCTTGTATGCTGTAACTGAGCATTCAGTTCAGTTCAGTCACTCGGTCGAGTCAGACTCTTTGTGACCTCATGAACTGCAGCACGCCAGGCCGCCCTGTCCATCACCAACTCCCGGAGTTTACCCAAACTCATGTCCATTGAGTCGGTGATGCCATCCAACCATCTCAGCCTCTGTCGTCCCCTTTTCCTCCTGCCCTCAATCTTTCCCAGCATCATAGTCTTTTCAAATGAGTCAGCTCTTTGCATCAGGTGGCCAAAGTATTGGAGTTTCAGCTTCAACATCAGTCCTTCCAATGAACACCCAGGACTGATCTCCTTTAGGATGGATGGGTTGGATCTCCTTGCAGTCCAAGGGACTCTCAAGAGTCTTCTCCAACACCACAGTTCAAAAGCATCAATTCTTTGGTGCTCAGCTTTCTTTATAGTCCAACTCTCACATCCATACATGACCACTGGAAAAACCATAGCCTTGACTAGACGGACATCTGTTGGCAAAGTAATGTCTCTGCTTTTTAATATGCTTTCTAGGTTGGTCATAACTTTTCTTCCAAGGAGTAAGTGTCTTTTAATTTCATGACTGCAATCACCATCTGCAGTGATTTTGGAGCCCAAAAGTAACAGTGTAACACTTCTCTAAAACTAGAATATACTTACAAAGCTGAGAAGAATCTTTTTCCATTCTGGTGCTGGGGACTGCTGCATAGATTCTTAACCAATATGGAAGTAATGTGCTTCCAAGCAGCCTGCCAAACTAGAAAGTCAGATATTTTCAAGTTCTATAAAAAATTGTAGAGACATTAAAGTTTTATTATAGCCCATTAGCTAAGAGAGTATATTTCCCACAAACTAAAATTCTAACTTTTGTCTAATACAATTTTAATCCCATAACATTAAAATCAAGAGAATCAAAAGTTTTACATTCTAAATAATTCTTGTGTTTATACTAGCATTACAAAGGGAATATGTCTGACTTGTTAATCCCATTATGAAACATGGATTCATATTCTACATAAAATGTGTAGTCCCTTTTAATTATATCCTATTTAACACAATAGCACATCTAATTTACTAAGTGCTAATTATATATTATATAAGCAGTCAAAAAAATAATCTCTCTGTTTATTGCTGGAAATATTCCCATAGGAAGAAATGAAATGTAGAATGTTTTGAGAGCATATAATTAAAAAATCAGTATCTAAAATTTCACTTAAATAAAATGTAGAGTGAATGTATATGTTTATATCCTTTCCTAGAGATTCATAAAATTGTGTGTGAAAAATAAAATTGCACTGCAAGGTGGGAAATTCAGATGAATTTAAATTACATCATAAAACTAGATGAAACCTATTTTAGGAAAAGATGATAGTGACTGAAAGAATGTGCATCAAGATACAGGGGAAGAGTGTGTCAGCATTTCCAAGGATGATATATATTAACTAGGTAGATACTGGAGAAGGCAATGGCACCCCACTCCAGTACTCTTGCCTGGGAAACCCCATGGACGGAGGAGCCTGGTAGGCTGCAGCCCATGGGGTCGCGAAGAGTCAGACACGACAGAGCGACTTCACTTTCACTTTTCACTTTCATGCACTGGAGAAGGAAATGGCAACCCACTCCAGTATTCTTGCCTGGAGAATCCCAGAGACGAAGGAGCCTGGTGGGCTGCCTTCTATGGGGTCGCACAGAGTCGGACACGACTGAAGCGACTTAGCAGCAGCAGGTAGATACTAGTTTGGAGAGCCACAACACATAGGATTCAGTCACTGACTCAACAAATGTTTATCAAATGACAACTAGAATACAAGTTCTACACTTGATCCTGGAGATGTCATTGTGAGCATAAGAAATAAAAATATCTCATGTCGCTCTTGGCCTACCAGAATATGCATACATGCATTAAATGATTAAAAATAATCATAAAAATAAAAGCTGTGCCTAGGTCCATGAAGGTATGTGGTGTGACAAAAGTGTGGAACTGGTTTGTTCATAAAGCAAAGACATTTTATAAAATCCAATGCCTTAATATTTTCAGTACAAAGAATTCAAATTCATCAGAATCCAGGTAAATACTTTTCATCAACAGTAAGACTCAGTATTGCACAGGCATACCTCATTTTATTACATTCCATTTTTACATTCCAAAAAAACAGATATTGTGTTTTTTATAAATTGAAGGCTTGTGGCAACCCGTTGTCAAGCAAGTCTATCAGTGGCACCTTTCCGACAGCATTTGCTCACTTCATGTTTCTGTGTCATATTTTGGTAATTCCTGCAGTACTTCAATCTTTTCCATCATTATTATATTTCTTATGGTGATCTGTGATCAGTGATCTTTGAGGTTACTACTGTGATGGTTTTGGGGAGGCCATGAACCATGCTATATAAGACAGTGTTCTTAATTGATAAACGTTTTGTGTGTTCTGACTCCTCCATAAACAGGCAATCCCCCCATCTCTGTCCCTCTTATTGGGGTTCTCTATTCCCTGAGACAAAACAGTATTGACATTAGACCAGTTAATAACCTTACAATGGCCTCTACTTGTTCATGTGGAAGGAAGCATCCCATGTCTCTCACTTCAAAGGCTAGAAATAATTAAGCTTAGTGAAGAAGGCATGTCAAAAGCAGAGATAGGCTGAAAGCCAGTCTCTTGTACCAACCAGTTAGCCAAGTTGTGAATGCAAAGTGAAAGTGCTTGAAAGAATTTAAAGTGCTATTTCAGTGAACAGACAAGTAATAAGGAAGTAAAACAGACATTGCTCTTTGGAGAAAGTTGTAGTAGTCTGGATGGAAGATCTGTCAAACCACAACACTCCCTTAAAACAAAGCCTAATCTATAGCAAAGTCCTAACTCTCTTCAATTCTGTGAAGGTAAGAGAGGTGAGGAAGCTTCAGAAGAAAAGTGAAGCTAACAGACGTTGTTTCATCAACTTTTAGGAAGGAAACCAACTCCATAACATCAAAGTGCAAGATGAAGCAGCAGGAGTTGATGTAGAAGGTGCAGCAAGTTATCCAAAATATCTAGCTAATTAATGAAGATAGCTACACTAAACAAAAATATTTTCAATGTAGATAAAACAGCCTTATATTGGATGAAGATGTCGTCATGGATTTTCATAGCTAGAGAGCAGTTTATGCCTAGGTTCAGATGCCAAAGGCAAGGTTGACTCTCTTGTCAGAGGCTAATTCAGCTTATGACTGACTTGAAGCCAATGCTTATTTACCATTCTGAAATCCTAGGGCCCTTAAGAATTATACTAAATCTACTTTGGCTGTGTTCTGTAAGTGGAACAATAAAGCCTGGGTGACAGCACTTGTTTACAACAGTTTACTGAATATTTTAAGCCAATTGTTGAGGCCTACTGCTCAGGAAAAAAAAAAAAGATTCCTTTTTGAAAATGTTAGTGCTCATTGACAATGGGTATGGTTCCCCAAGAGCTTTGATGGCGATGTACAATGAAAGTAATGTTTTCATGCCTGCTGACACAGCATCCATTCTGCAGCCCATGGATCAAGAAGTAATATTTTGACTTTTAAGTTTTATTATTAAAGAAATACATTTTGAAAGGATATAGCTGCCAAGGATAGTGATTCTGCTGATGAATCTAGGCAAAATCAAACTTTTTGGAAAGAATTCACTATTTAGAAGCTATTAAGAGCATTCTTGATTCTCAGAAAGAGGTCGAAATATGAAGAGTAACAGGATTTTCTAAGAAGTTGATTCTGGCCCTCATGTATGATTTTGAGGGATTCGAGACTTCCATGGAGGAAGTAGCTGTAGATGTAGTGGAAACAGCAAGAGAACCAAGATCCGAAGTGGAACCTGAAGATGTGACTGAATCACCACTTCACGGTAAAACTTTAATGGGTGAGGAGTTGTTTCTTACGATGAGCAAAGAAAGTACTTTCTTGAGATGGAATCTACTCATGGAAAAGATATTGTTAAGATTGTTGAAATGAAAACAAAGAATTTAATATTGCATAAATTTAGTTGATAAAGCAGCCACAGGGTTTGAGAAGATTGATTAATTTTTAAAGAAGTTCTACAATGGGCAAAATGCTGTCAAACAACATTGCATGGTGAAAGGAATCATTCATGAAAGGAAGAGTCAACTGATGTGGTAAACTTCATTATTGTCTTGTTTCGAGAAATTGCCACAGCTACCCCAGCCTTCAACAACCACCACCCTGATCAGTCAGTAGCCATCAGCATTGAGGCAAGATTCTCTACCAGCAAAAGACTACAATCTGCTAAAGGTTCAGAAAGTGGCTAGCAATTTTTAGTGATAAAAGTATTTTTTAATTAAGATAATGTACATTGTTTTCTTAGACATGATGCTTTTGCACACTCAGTAGGCTACAGTATGGTACAAACATAAATTTTATATGCTCTGGAAAACCAAAAAAATCATGTGACTTAGTTTTTGCTTTATTGTGGTCATCTGGAAGCAAACCTGCAATATTTCTGAGGTATGCTTATAGATGAATTAAGGATGAAAAAAACTTGAAAACTTCTAAAAACTGACTATGATAAAGTGTCATTAGCATATATTGATATGGAAATACTGCAAGCTTAGACATTGGCTACTGATCCTAGAGTTGGCTTCTGAATGAAATTTCTGCATCTGAAATTGAGCCTTGTATTCTTTTTTTTGAATTATTATTATTTTTAAGTTGAGCCCTTTAGACATATTTAAACTCAAAGAAAGATATGAGAACTTGATAAGAATATGATGATGAATTAATGAGCTTCATCTTGGATGGGAACTCTTGAAGCAGAGAAGAAACATGAGCATAAACTTTGGGCTAATTTTGATTGTCATGTAGGCTGGTACATTTCTGATTAATTTATTTCTAGTGACTAAGATAAAGTTGGATTAAATTATCCAATTGAGTACTTTTTTCCAGGGTAGAAGCAAGTATTTGATACAAAGTGAAATATCCAAAGTACTGACATCTATCATTAGTTTTGATAATAGTGAGCATGTTAAACTACTCAGGGAGTTTGCTAACATGGAATATGTTGATCTATAACATTCTATTACCTCACAAGGACATCTTGAAACCTACCAATTATTAAGCTTTTTGGTCAGCAAATGGATAAAAATATAAATACAATTAAAACTGCTCTTTTAGCTTTAGATATTTTAAGAGTTTATTTCTAGAATTCAAAGGAAATCTACAAATAGCTTACATGATCATATAATGTACTAATTATACAAATTAATAAGCTGAAACAATTCATAAAAGATGTATGCAGTGAAAGCATTTATTTCTTAACCAAGTCTTTAAAACACCCAACATTTCATTCCTCAGCCCTCAAGGCAGTGAGCAAACATTCTCACTCACAAATGAAAGACCATATCTACATGAATTATTAAATGGGGAAGAACAGGGCCTCTTATAAAGCTACAAGAAAAAAATCAAACAAAACCAACCTCATGAATTTTTTAGCAGAAGTTACCACCTGTGGATAATAAAGTATAGCCAGAGAAGAATCTAGCATTCCTCACGAATACTTAAATCTCTTTAACCATTTAAAGGCTTTATTTCCATTAGTTGCTTTACTGCACTTAGAATTACTGGGATTTTGATGTACATATATGCAATACACAGACATATAGTTCTCATTTAAGAAGTATTAGCCTGACTCATGGAAAAGTTATGAATGATTCCCTCTATATGTATTTGTATTTGTTTCAATAATAAGTTACAAAAAGGGTAAAATTATACAATTCAATCTTTGGACTTTTCTATGTTTAAATTCAGATAATGAGGATATTTGTAACAACATTTAAAGTTCAGAAACATGGAGTAAACAACATACTGGAAAGTCAACAGGTTTGATAATCCCAGAAGTTATTGACAAGACAAAAAATGAGAAGCAAATTCACTCTTTTTAATGATTTTTTTCAATTCATTAAATATCATAAAATAAGTTTTAGTTATTGTGACTCTAATGTAGTAGTATATATTGTGTCCTGCATCATTTAGTAAAACATTTATGTTTACACATGTAAATTCAGAAAATTAAATGAGTATTTTTCTGTCAATGACTCAGATATATTTTTATCAGTTAGACTGGCATAATATTTTAAATTATCTAAGGAAAAAAATTTAAGTAAGTATACATAGGGATCAAGTATAATTTATTAATAAATTCTGTTAAATATTCAGGCTTGAATATCATATTTTGTGAGGAGAAAAATAAATATCATATGTTAAACACTTATCAACCTTTCTTAGTGAGAAAAGAACAAAGGAAGCATCTTTTTCCAACCACTGAAAGGCTTATGAAGTTGTTTAGATGTGAAATTTGACTTAAGTCTACATTTTGGCTGCTAGCACTGTGTGTTCTAACACATTTCTGGGACTATAAAAATACAACTGATCAGTATCATCAAGAAATAATCAAAATCTAAGATGAAAAAAAATTGACTTAGAATAAGAAATGAGATTAAACAACTTACTTAATATAAGGCAGAGTGCATGTAAAAGGAACAATGTCTGGAAATCCTGGTATTGAAATTATATAATAAAGAATACCACCACCACCACAAAACCACACAAAGTATCTTAGATATTAGGACAGAAATACTATGTTAATCATAAATTATATGGCATTAATCATATCACAAAACATAGGTTTCAGTAAAAAAGTTCTACTTGGATTAAAATTGATAGATTTAAATTTTTTCAAAAATAGTAAAAGATTAAAATGACTGAATTAGAAAGCTTTCAACTTAAGCAGTTTTTAAAAGGCAAAAATATGAATGGAGAACAAAGAGAGGAGAACTCCTAATAACTCTTAGGACTGGTGTTATAACATAACAAGAAACTGAGGAAATCCCAATCAGGGGCAAGCAAAAGAAAGAAAGAAAGATGAACACGCACACTATCAAGATGGAGACAAGAGATGAGAAATAATGAGATGAAGGGGAAGGGAAGTGGCCATATGTCTATTCATAGAAGAGCATGGAGGACATGACATTGCTATAGAAAATTCTATGTAAGTATATTGGAAATATTTAAATAGATGATTCTCTACCTAACTGATTCAAAAAAGTGTATATTTGGAAAGAAACATGGAAATTGAAAAAACCTATTTTACTTAATAGAAGAATGCAATTGAGTTGTAAAAATGTACATATCAGTAATAAACCCCTTTTAAGGAACCATAATGGAAATGAAGACCTACAAGACCTTCTAGAACTAACACCCAAAAAAGATGTCCTTTTCATTATAGGAAACTGGAATGCAAAAGTAGGAAGTCAAGAGATACCTGGAGTAAAAGACAAATTTGGTCTTGGAGGACAAAATGAAGCAGGGCAAAAGCGAACAGAGTTTTGCAAAGAGAATGTACTGCTCATAGCAAACACCCTCTTCCAACAACACAAGAGAAGACTCTACACATGGACATCACCAGATGGTCAATATAGAAATCAGATTGATTATTTTCTTTGCAGCCAAAGAAGAAGATGCTCTATACAGTCAGCAAAAACAAGACTGGGGGCTGACTGTGGCTCAGATCATGAACTCCTTATTCAGACGTAAACTGAAAAAAGTAGAGAAAACCACTAGACAGCCAATGACCTCAAATCCCTTAGTGACCACATGCAGAAAGGGATTAATCTTATAGAGGAAAAACAGAATAGAATGGGAAAGATCTAGAGATCTCTTCAAGAAATATAAGAGATACCAAGGGAACATGCAAAGATGGGCACAATAAAGGACAGGAAAACAATAGAATGGGAAAACGGATACAGGGAAACGATGGGCACAATAAAGGACAGAAACGGTATGGACAAACAGAAGCAGAGGATATTAAGAACAGGTGGCAAGAAGACACAGAAGAAATCTACAAAAACAGTCTTCATGTCCCAGATAACCATGATGGTTTGATCACTCAACCAGAGCCAGACATCCTGGTATGTGAAGTCAAGTAGGCCTTAGGAAGCATCACTACAAACAAAACTAGTGGAGGTGATGGAATTCCAGTTGAGCTATTTCAAATCCTAAATGATGATGCTGTGAAAGTGCTATACTCAATATGTCATCAAATTTAGAAAACTCAGCAGTGGCCAAAGGACTGGAAAAGGTCAATTTTCATTACAATCACAAAGAAAGGCAATGCCAAAGAATATTCAAGCTACCAAACAATTACACTCATCTCACATGCTAACAAAGTAATGTTCAAAATTCTGTAAGCCAGACTTCAACAATACATGAACCATGAACTTCCAGATATTCAACCTGGATTTATAAAAGGCAGAGGAGCCAGAGATCAAGTTGCCAACATCCACTGGATCATTGAAAAAGCGCAAGAGTTCCAGAAAGACTATCTACTTCTGCTTTATTGACTATACCAAAGCCTTTGGCTGTGTGGATCACGACAAACTGTGGAAAATGCTTCAAGAGATGGGAATACCAGACCACGTGACCTGCCTCCTGAGAAATCTGTATGCAGGTCAGGAAGTAACAGTTAGAACTGGACATGAAACAACAGACTGCTTCCAAATAGGAAAATGAGTATGTCAAGGCTGTATATTGTCACCATGCTTACTTATTTAACTTCTATGCAGAGTACATCATACAAAATGCTGAGCTTGATGAAGCACAAGCTGGAATCAAGATTTCCGAGAGAAATATCAATAACCTCAGATATGCAGATGACACCACCTTTATGGAAGAAAGCAAAGAAGAACTAAAGCACCTCTTGATGAAAGTGAAAGAGGAGAGTGAAAAAGTTGGCTTAAAACTCAGCATTCAAAAAACTAAGATCATGGCACCTGGTCCCATCACTTCATTGCAAATAGATGGCAACACAGTGGAAACAGTGCCAGACTTTAATTTTGGGGGCCCCAAAATCACTGCAGATGATGATTGCAGCCATGAAATTAAAAGACACTTGCTCCTTGGGAGAAAAGCTATGACCAACCTAGACAGCATATTAAAAAGCAGAGACATTACTTTGTCAACAAATGTCTGTCTAATTAAAGCTATGGTTTTTCTAGTAGTCATATATAGACATGAGAGTTGGACCATAAAAAAGCTGAGCACCAAAGAATTGATGCTTTTGAACTGTGGTGTTGGAGAAGTCTCTTGAGAGTCCCTTGGACTGTAAGGAGATCAAACTAGTCAGTCCTAAAGGAAATCAGTCCTGAATATTCATTGGAAGGACTGATGCTAAAATTGAAACTCCAATACTTTGGCCACTTGATACGAAGAACACACTCATTTGAAAAGACCCTGATGCTGGGAAACATTGAAGGTAGGAGAAGGGAACGATAGAGGGCGAGGTATTTGGATGGCATCACCGACACGATGGACATGAGTTTGAGTAATTTCCGGGAGCTGGTGATGGGCAGGGAAGCCTGACTTACTGCAGTCCATGAGGTCACAAGGAGTTGGATATGACTGAGCGATGGAACCTAACTTAATGGAAATCTGCCCTTCATAGTATTCATAAAAATATTTTTAATTAATAAGCAACATAAGGTATGAAAGTTTATATAAAATATGAAAATTTTCTGTGAAACATGAAAAGGTTTTAAATAAATAGAAAAAATACAGTGTGTTTCCATGGAAAGACTGATACTTATTTCATTCTCTTCAAATAGATAATGATATCTAATGTAATAGGGTAAGACTGTGGAGAACTTGAGCAAATGACACTGAAGTTTATTTTGAAAACTGGGTAATTTTATAAAAGTTAAAAGATGAGTTATTCTGTCATATATTTAAAATGAACTTTTAAGCTACAAATAACGTAATAACATGGAACTCATGAATGAAAATAAAGAACTATAATTAAAAAGCCATATATAAACAGTCAAAAGTTTCAGAAACTAGAATAAGAATTGAGTTTATTGAAGGTGGTATTTCACACAGAAGAAAACTATCCAATTAACTATACTCAAACAACTTACCACTAAGGAAAAGTTAAAGTAACCAAAACTAATCCCAGTTAGAGCAAAAATTTTTTAATTAAAAGCATAGATTAATGTTTAACAACACATAAATATTCTCTAGGTTAAAAACATGAAAAAAAAAAAGCTAAAAGAAATGGACACTTTAGGAAAAATCATTTGCAACAAACATACCATGCTGTTGATTATTTAACATTCAGAAAGTCTCAGGTAAACCTTTCTAAATCGTGTCCAACATTCTAATAGAAAAATATCCCAGTAACTTGGATAGGGAATTTTCAAAGGAAATAACACACATGGTGAAAAACATGAAAAACTGAGGTGATCCTTGCTGTCTTTGCATGCCCGTATATTTTCACCGTGGAGTTGCATCCTCCGCTTCATGTGATTCTGGTGGGACCAGCAACAGTGAACAATGTACTCCTGACCACAGTGTGTATCATGTGACCTATGCTACTCTAACCAGACTCTTCCCCAGGAATTGTTATCCTAAATAGAGGCATGCTGCTGCTGCTGCTGCTAAGTCGCGTCAGTCGTGTCTGACCCTGTGTGACCCCATAGACGGCAGCCCACCAGACTCCTCCGTAACTGGGATTCTCCAGGCAAGAATACTGGAGTGGGTCGCCATTTCCTCCTCCAGTGCATGAAAGGGAAAAGTGAAAGTGAAGTCGCTCAGTCATGTCCGACCCTTTGCGACCCCATGGGCTGCAGCCTACCAGGCTCCTCCGTCCATGGGCTTTCCCAGGCAAGAGTACTGGAGTGGGGTGCCATTGCTTTCTCCGAAATAGAGGCATAAAAGGATGCAAAGTAATTGATGCTAAATCATTTGAAGGCAGCACCACAGAAGAGAAGGTTCACAGTTACATGCTACTTTTCCATCTCACAGTCCATGAGCTACTCAGTGTCCTTCCAGTTAACCCCCCTTTTCCTTATTTAAAGTATACAGAATCTATTTCTTTAGATCAAAGAATTTTTAGTGAAACAAATTGTTGAGTCTCACTCATGATCAAAGAAATATAAAATAAAACAACTATCACCTTTTGTCCAAGTGTTTAGTAAATATCAAAACAAATGGTAATAGGTAAAAGGTTTTATGGGTGAAAAAAACTATAAAAAGATTACAGATACATTTAATTTTTTCTTAATATTTTGTGGTTTTAAAAAATCAGATGATAAAAAGAGTATTAAGTGGAAAGAGAGAGAATTCAGTTTCTAAGCTCACTTCTCAGACTGAACACTATTTTCATCATTAATTTTACTAAGCTAACAGGCTTCCCTGGTGGCTCAGTGGTAAAGAATTCACCTGTCAAGGCAGGTTACACAGGTTCAATCCCTAGGTCAGGAAGATCCCCTAGAGTAGGAAATTTCAACCCATTCTAGTATTCTGGCCTGGGAAAAACCCATGGACAGAGAAGCCTGGTGGGCTACAGTCCTTGGGGTCACAAAATAACAACAGCATAATACTAATATTTTTTAAAGCCTGACAAAAATAATGTATTAGGTCCCCACAGGGAAGAGATGCAAATCAAATTTAGGTAATTTGAGAATATTTACAAAAATGTAAGTGAAGTTCAGGGGAATCAACAGGCGATTGTGTAGGACCCTGGGACTAGCAACAGCTAGACCCATTACCTTCTGGGCCTGAAATGGCAGTACAGGGAGGATCACAGAAATGTGAGAACAGGTGTTTGGATCTGTGGCCTTCAATAAAGTTTTGTCACTTTCCCTCAAATACTAAGGAAATGGCAACCTACTCCAGTATTCATGCCTGGAGTATCCTGTGGACAGAGGAGCCTGGTGGGCTATAGTCCATGGGGTTCCAAAGAGTCCAACAAGAATAAGCATAGCACAGCTCAGATACTAAAATGCTTTGGAAAACAAAGATGAATATATGGTGCCAAACTTATATGAGATGGACTGAGGGCTGTTTAGAAAACCTAAAATATGAAATTAAATGTATTCATCATTAAAATTAGTTCACCATTTCTAAGAGGGTATTATTTTCTGAAACCTGTATATATAATTATAATATTTTTATTTTTATATATTACGTATAAATTTTTTCAAGTAAAAAATAAGTAAAATTTAGAAGATATGTTTGAGGGGAGAAAAGTATAAGCAAAGGCCAAGAACAATTCTGATTCTAATTTTGTGTTCTGGACAAAAATTATTAAAAAGCATATGTTGTTGTTTCTTTATGTATGTATATATGTATATATTTGGTTGTACTGGGTCTTTAATAGTAGCATGCAGGATCTTTAGTTGCAGCATGTGAATTCTTGGTTGCACCATGTAGGATCTAGTTTCCTGACCAGGAATTGAACCTGGGTCCTCTGGATTGGGAGCTCAGAGTCTTCACCACTGGACCACTAGGGAAGTCCCTATAAGTATTGTGTAATAGAGTTTCAACCTCCCATTTTTGCAATCAATAAAGGGTCATTTTGAGCTAGGACTATAAAGTGAGACTCAATCAGTACATAAAAACAGTAAGTCCAGTAGTATACTGGAGCTGATGACTACTGGCTCATGAGAAATAACTATTAAACTTTTAGGAATTTTGCAAATTAGTTGTTAAACACAGTCTGTGTTAAAGATTAAATTATATAAAGTAATAGCTAAATTACGACAGGTAATAAATATTAGAAACTCATCACATCCTAATTATTACATTATGTTTTTCTATTATCTACACTCTTGAGGCTATTTCCAGCTAATGGATCTGTATGATAGAGATACTATATAATGGTGCTATTGATTTTCTTCCCAGCTTTACATTTAATGATATCAAATTGGTAGCTTTAAATCAGCTATGTGGAAATTTGCAACCTTTAAAATTGATGGTTTTGTATTTTAGAATCAGTTGTTGAGTGTTTACCAGCATACCAATGGGAGAAAGTGAGTAATGGATTGGGAAGATAAAAACATGAATATTCTAAGCAAAAAGGCCTGCATAAATAATGATGAAGAAGGCAACATAGTGGTGGAAATATCAGTAAGAATAGCATCAGTGTAGTAGCAATGGAGGGCTTCATTGATGGCTCAGATGCCTGCAATGCAGGAGACCTGGGTTGGGAAGATCCCCAGAGGAGGGCATGGCAACCCACTCCAGTATTCTTTCCTGGAGAGTCCCCACAGACAGAGGAGCCTGGCGGCTACAATCCATGGAGTCTCAAAGAGTCAGACATGCCTGAAGCTACTTAGCACACACAGAGTAGTGATAGATGAGGTAATGGTAGTGGTGTTGATTGGTAGTGGTGGTAGTACTTATAAAATAATTTTTTATTAAGAGCTAAGACTCTGTTAGATGCAGAGTCTCATTTAATCCTCATAAAAACCCCACAAGGCAGATAATGATATAATTTCCATTTTTCCAATGAAGAGACTAGGGCCTGGAGAGGCTAAAGAACTTGCCTATGGGCTCACAGTAGCAGAGCTGAGCTAACCAAATGAGATTTATTTCAACTATGCAGGCTGGTGAAACACTTAAAATGCAATCTGTTACATTAACAGATAAAGAAGAAAAAAATCATATGATCACATCAGTTGACAAAGGAAAACACTTTTGACAAAATTCAATGCTCAGCTCTCTAGTGAATCTAAGAAAAGTCATTAATTTTCAGTTTCTCTAGCTTTTTCTTATAGTAGAGACAGTGGTAACTACTTTTAAGTACTTTACATGTCAAAATGAAACTGAAAGGTCTATATTCATTTTTAAATAAAAGCATCAATTCTAACTTTAAACAAAGTTAAAAGTAAAGGAGTATATATCATGAGATATATTAGTCTTTAAAAGCTACTCCTAAGGTTAAGAAAAAGATATTGAAAAACATTAAGAAATTTGAGTCATTTGTTAAACTTTTTTTCATGTTGAGACAGTTTGACTGAAAGATAAGAAAATTAGTATTCTTTTCACCCAGTGTTCTCTAACTGTCCCTTCTAATTTTTGTCACTTATAATATTGTTTTTATAAATATATTGTTTATAATATTTCCATTGCTATTTTCATAACTATTTAGCTATCATTTTCCATAAAACAAACACAATACGCACACAGGCTTTTTACCATGCCTTTTTCTCTTCTGATATCTTTATTTTGATTCATTTCTTTATCACCTGGATTTGGTATTAGTGTTAAATGGTAGCTTTTGTTTGTTTTAAAGCAGGCTTCATATACTATGTTACTTGAGTTGTTTCATTTTTTTCAATCAAATTTAATAATTTAATAGTCATAATCTTACTTTTTCATGGACAGTCACAAAAGAGGTAACAACAAACAACAACAAATAAGTGACAGAAAACTGTTTTAAGATAATTGTGTAGCTAAGTGAACACCTAGTAAAAGTGCTATATATAATTACATTTTTTAAGGAGGCACTTGTGACAAAATTATAAAATTATGACAATAAAACACTGGATTTACATTTCCTTTAATCCCAAACTTAGAATTCAGACTTTATAACTATATCTATATTATCTGTTACCCTCTACCCCACTTTTATACTTATGAATGGAACAAAAGTTCACTGCAGCCTTTCAGTTCTAAGGTGTTTTTTGTGCTTACAAATGATTGATTTTTCTTCACCTTATTTAAAAACTTTTTTTGATTCATATATTTATATTTTATATTTTCAGCTTTACTGAGGTACATTGACAAGTAAAATTGTAAAATATTTAAAGTGTATAACATGGTGATTTGATACATGTATTATAAAAAGATTCCTGCCATCATATAAATAAAAGTTCTTCATTTTAAAAATTTTTATTTTATATTGGGGTATAGTTGATTTATAATGTTTTGTTAGTTTCAGGTGTGCAGCAAAGTGGTTCAGTTATACATGCACATATATACAATCATTTTTAGATTCTTTTCCCTTATAGGTTTTATAGAATATTAAGTGGAATTCCCTGTGCTATGTGTATGTCTTTGTTGATTATCTATTTTATATATTGCTGCAAATAACATTGTTTCATTCAGTTTTATGGCTGAGTAATATTCCATTGTATGTATGTACCACATCTTCTTTATTCATTCATCTCTCAATGGACATTTAAGTTGTTTCCATGTCCTACCCATTGTAAATAGTGCTGCTATGAACATTGCATGGATATTTTTGAATTATGG
The DNA here is from genome assembly GCA_024291935.2 of Okapia johnstoni. Lineage (NCBI taxonomy): Eukaryota > Metazoa > Chordata > Mammalia > Artiodactyla > Giraffidae > Okapia > Okapia johnstoni. The sequence goes on from CM044323.1 coordinate 40,898,604, forward strand.
TTTTCTCCAGATATATGTCCAGGTGTGAGATTGTTGGATCAAATGGTGGCTCTATTTTTAACTTTTTAAGGAACCTCCATACTGTTCTCCATGGTGACTGTATCAATTTACATTCCCACCAAGAGAGTAAGAGGGTCCTCTTTTCTCTGTGACCTCTTCAGCGTTGATTATTTGTACAATTTTTGATGATGGCTATTCTGACTGATGTGAGGTGATTCCTCATTGGAGTTTTGATTTGCATTTCTCTAGCAATTAGTGGTGCTGAGAATCTTTTCATCGGCCTTTATCCACCTGTATGTCTTCTTTGGAGAAATATCTGTTTAGGTCTTCTGCCCATTTTATTTTTATTGGGTTTTCTGTTTTTTGATAATGAGATGTATGTATATTTTAGAAATTAATCCCACCAGTACATCATTTGCAAATATTTTCTCCCATTTCATATGATCTTTCTGTTTTGCTTAAGGTTTCCTTTGCTGTGAAAAAATTTATAAGTTCAATCAGGTACCATTTGTTTATTTTTGCTTTTATTCCGTTACTCCAGGAAGCACATTCTAAAAGATATTGCTGTGATTTATGTCAATTAGTGTTCTATGTTTTCCTCTAGGAGTTTTATAGTATCCAGTTTTACATTTAGGTCTTTATTTTGAGTTTATTTTTGTATATAGTATTAGTTCAGTTTAGTCATAGTTGGGTCCAACTCTTTGCGACCCCATGGACTGCAGCGCACCAAGCTTCCCTGTGCGTCCTCAAATCCTGGAGATTGCTCAAACTTATGTCCATCAAGTTTGTGATGCCATCCAACCGCCTCCTCCTCTGTCATCCCCTTCTCCTCCTGCCTTTGATCTTTCCCAGCATCAGTATCTTTTCAAATGAGTCAGTTCTTCACATCAGGTGGCCAAAGTATTGGAGTTTCAACTTCAGCATCATCCTTCAAATGAATATTCAGAACTGATTTCCCTTAGGATTGACTGGTTTAAACTCCTTGCAGTCCAAGGGACTCTGAAGAGTCTTCTCCAACAAGACAGTTCAAAAGCATCAATTCTTCAGAACTCAGCTTTCTTTATAGTACATCTCTCACATCCATACATGACTACTGGAAAAACAATAGCTTTGACTAAATAGACTGTGGTCGGCAAAGTAATGTCCCTGCTTCTTAAATGCTGTCTAGGTTGGTCATAGCTTTTCTGCCAAGCACCAGGAGTCTTAATTTCATGGCTGCAGTCACCATCCACAGTGATTTTGGAGCCCAAAAAAGTAAAGTGTCTCACTGTTTCCATTGTTTCCCCATCTATTTGCCATGAAGTGATGGGACCAGAGGCCATGATCTTAGTTTTCTGAATGTTGAGCTTTAAGACAAGTTTTCCACTCTCCTCTTTCACTTTCATCAAGAGGCTCTTTAGTTCTTCTTCGCTTTCTGCCATAAGGGTGGTGTCATCTGCATATCTGAGGTTACTGATATTTCTCCTGGCAATCTTGATTCCAGCTTGTGCTTCTTCCAGCCCAGCGTTTCTCATGGTGTACTCTGCATAGAAGTTAAATAAGCAGGGTGACAATATATAGCCTTGATGTACTCCTTTTCTGATTTGGAACCAGTCTGTTGTTCCATGTCCAGTTCTAACTGTTGCTTCCTGACCTGCATACAGATTTCTCAGGAGGCAGGTCAGGTAGTCTGGTATTCCCATCTCTTGAAGAATTTTCCACAGTTTGTGGTGAGTAGATGTCTTTCTGGAACTCTCTTGCTTTTTCGATTATCCAATGGATGTTGGCAACTTGATTTATTGTTCCTCTGCTTCTTGTAAATCCAGCTTGAATATCTGGAAGTTCACAGTTCACGTACTGTTAAAGCCTGGCTTGGAGAATTTTGAGCATTACTTTGCTAGCATGTGAGATGAGTGCGATTGTGCGGAAGTTTGAACATTCTTTGGCATTGCCTTTCTTTGGGATTTGAATGAAAACTGACCTCTTCCAGTTGTGGACACTGCTGAGTTTTCTAAATTTGCTGACGTACTGAGTACAGCACTTTCACAGCATCATCATTTAAGATTTGAAATAGCTCAACTGGAATTCCATCCCCTCCACTACTTTAGTTCGTAGTGATGCTTCCTAAGGCCCACTTGACTTCACACTCCAGGATGTCTGGCTCTAGGTGAGTGATCACACCATTCTGGTTATCTGGGTCATGAAGATCTTTTTTGTACAGTTCTTCTGTATTCTTGTCACCTCTTCTTAATATCTTCTGCTTCTGTTAGGTCCATACCATTTCTGTCCTTTATCTTGCCCATCTTTGCATGGAATGTTCCCTTGGTATCTCTGATTTTCTTGAAGAGATCTCTAGTCTTTCCCAGTCTATTGTTTTTCTCTATTTCTTTGCACTGATCACTGAGGAGAGTTTCTTATCTCTCCTTGCTATTCTTTGGAACTCTGCATTCAGATGGGTGTATCTTTCCTTTTCTCCTTTGCCTTTGGCTTCTCTTCTTGTGTCAGCTATTTGTAAGGCCTCCTCAAGCAGCCATTTTGCCTTTTCACATTTCTTTTTCCTGGGGATAGTCTTGATCCCTGCTTCCTGTACACTGTCACCAACCTCCGTCCATAGTTCTTCAGACACTCTGTCTATCAGATTTAATCCCTTGAATCTATTTGTCACGTCCACAAATCATAAGGGATTTGATTTAGGTCATACCTGGATGGTCTAGGGTTTTCCCTACTTTCTTCAATTTGAGTCTAAATTTGTCAATAAGGAGTTCGTGATCTGAGCCACAGTCAGCTCCCAGTCTTGTTTTTGCTACCTGTGTAGAGCTTCTCTATCTCTGGTTGCAAAGAATATAATCAATCTGATTTTGGTATTGACCATCTTGTGATGTCCATGTGTAGAGTCTTCTCTTCTGTTGTTGAAGAGGGTGTTTGCTGTGATCAGTGCATTCTCTTGGCCAAATTCTGTTATAGCATTAGAGAATCTCTAATTTCATTCTTTTATACGTAGCTTTTCAATTTTCCCGTCACCACTTACTGAAGAGATTGTCTTTTCTTCATTGTATCTTCTTCCCTCCTTTGTCATAGATTAATTGATCATAAGAGCCTGGGTTTATTTCTGGACTTTCTATCCTGTTGCACTGATCTATGTGTCTGTTTGGGTGCCAGTACCATGCTCTCTTGATTATTGTAGCTGTGTACTATAGTCTGGAGTTAGCTTGATTCCTCCAGCTGTGTTCTTTTTTCTTTTGTCTATTCAGGGTGTTTTGTGCTTTCATACAAATCTTGACATTGTTTTAGTTCTGCGAAAATGCTATGGTAATTTGATAGGTATTGGATTAAATCTGTGATTGCCTTGGGTAGTGTGGCCTTAAAAAAATACTGAGTCTTCCAATCCAAGAATGTGATATCTTTCCATTTGTTTGTATTGTATTCAATACAACGTAATTCATCAGCATCTTATAGTTTTCAGTGTATAAGTCTTTTGCTATCTTAGGTAGGTTTATTCCTAGGTATTTTATTCTTTGTAATGGTAAATGAGATTGTTCCCTATGTTTTCTCATTTATGTGAAGAAGATAAGACGTTTAAACAATTATTTAATTATAAGAACATCTGAGTTCAAAAGATCTTTTAAGAAATCCAGAATTTTTATGCTGCTATAGATTACATTTTGTTATTAATTAAAAAAAAAACTTTAGTATGTGATATCTTCTTTTCTATCAAGTTAGTGTCATTTTGCAACCTCAGACATCTGAAAAAACAGAGCCTGTGAATTAAATAAATAAAATTTCTCCTTGCCATCATGAGACCAACAATAAAAATAGCTTAAAAAACCCCACAAAGAGTCCAAGATCGTGAACTTCATGGAAATGAGGATTTTTGTTTTGTATCTGAGGCACACAAGCCTGCCAATAGTGTCTGGCACGTACTAGGTGTTCAGTATTTGTTAAATGAATAAATCTGGTGGGCTGCTTCAAGTTCTAAAAGGAAATTTATGATTTTGTTGCCTATAATAAAAAGGGTACTAAAGTTGAGCCACTCATCCCAAATAGAAAAAAGAAAAAAAGAGAGCTAAGGAAAGAAGTATAAAAGAAACAAATAAGAGAAAATGAAATAGACTTGTCACTAGAAAATGGAAAAAGTAGTGATGTTGATTAGAAAAAGAAATGGATCCAGGGACATTATACCCTGCCACATTGGAAAAGAACACCAATGAAAGAGGCATAGAGGATAAAGCTAGTCTGTATTTGGATCTAGAGGCTTCTAGTATACTAATAGAGTGCAACAGTCGTTAATCCATATGTACCTGTTTGGGTAGAATTTGAGGAGTAGGAAAAGGAAACCAGGAAGTAATACAGTTTTAAAATAGTAAGGTAAATCCATTGATTTCAGTGGCACAAAGTATAATTCATGGGATTTTTCTCTGAAAGGTGCAACCCTTGATCAGTCTAAGGACCAGGGTCTTCCTTTTTGTACAGTATCCTTCTAAGTATTTTTTTTAATATAGACTTCTATATCTTGAAAGTTGGCAAACTTAACAAGCTTAGCATTTCAGAATTTCTCAATTAGGCAAAAGCAGAGGCTTCAGAAAGTTGTATCAATCTTCAAAGAGTAGCAAATTAAAAAGCATAAGATCTGAGAAAATTATGATAAATGTGAATATATTATGTATTGTTTGGTGGATTAGGCATTCAATAAATATCTGTTACAGAATGATTTAAGTTTTATGGTATTAAAGTCCTAAGAGATTTAATTATGTGTGGTTTCAGTCAAATGATGTCATTCATATACACATGTACTCCCTTGAAGGTTGTTGCAGTGTCTCCTGTATCTTCATTATTTTGACTATTGTGTTATGAGACTCTGAATCCTATTAAATTTTCCAGAGAATACTGAATTGTTTTGTCTTAGCAAGCAATTAGTGTGGTTATGTTGAAGCTGTGAGTCTTGACCTGCCTTTTGTGGGCTGTGCTTTCAGCATCAGTTTAGTCTTCAGAGTCCACAGTGCTGTTCTGGTTGACTTCTGTGCATCACTAGGGGCCAATCTGGAACCTGGAGAGTGGTTCTTACTGTAAATTCTTGAAGCATTTGCTGTGCTTACTCTGATCAGTTCTATACACATTAAGTATGGGAATTAACCTCTGGTGGCTCAGATGGTAAGAATTTGCCCGCAATGCAGGAGACCAGGGTTTGATCTCCGAATCAGGTTGGGAAGATCCCCTGGAGAAGGGCATGGCAATCTACTCCAGAATTCTTGCCTGGAGAATTCCATGGACAAGGGAGCCAGGCAGGCTACAGTCCATGGTGTCACAAAGAGTCGGGCATGACTAAGCAACTAACACTTTCACTTTCATGGGAATTAGCTGAGCAATTCATATCAGATTTAAAGAATTCCTTTTCCTAGTTTCCTCATATCTGTGAATTGTCTCTCATCATCTTTGGATCCTTGAGTCCTCTTTTCCTGATACTGTGGCATTTATGGGCTGTCACAGCTCTACTAGAAATCAGAAAATTAAAAATGACCCTCACTGGTTATCTTAATCAGGGCTGGCTAGATAATGTGCAGGACCCAGTGAAAAATGCATATGTGAAGCCCTTTGTTCAAAAATTCTCAGGATCTAAAGATGATGACAGTGATTAAAACTATTGTGGGACCTTCTGAGCATAGTATCCTGTGCCACTTCATTGAGTGTACACTCATAGCTCAACTGAAAATCAGAGTCCAGCCAGGGAAAATGGCATAAGAAGCACACCATCATATAAGTTCAGCATGAATTCAATATTTGATATAAGCACAACAATATTCATGTATATTTAGTAGCAAAAGGAAAACTTGCCTGTCATACAATGTGTACCTATATTTTTGTAAATATATTAGATCCTCATCATTTGTGGAGTCCACACTTATGAATTTGCCTATTCACTAAAATTTATTTATTAACTCCAAAATCAATATCCCAAGATGGTGCTTCTGCAGTCATTTGTGGATGAGCACAGAGTGGCAAAAAACTTGAACGGCTCAGCAGATGTCAAACAAGACCACGTTGCTCTCTTTTTTTGGCTCTCATACTTTAAATGTGTCCTTTTGCAGTCTAGTTCGTGCTACATTTTTGCTTTTTATTTATTTATTTTTTTGCCCTTTTTTTTTGGTGATTTCACTGTTTAAAATGGCCACCAAGCCTAGGGCTGAAGTGCTATCCGATGTTCCTAAGTGCGATGTGCCTTACCGAGAAAATGTGTGTATTAGATGTTCTTTAAGAGTGAGTTATAAGACTATTCTATGCATCTGTGTCTCTTAGGAAGAAGGTGAGGGTGGGACGTTCTGGGAGAACAGCACTGAAACATGTATATTATCATATGTGAAACAGAACACCATTCCAGGTTCGATGCATGAGACAAATGCTCAGGGCTGGGGCAATGGGATGACCCAGAGGGATAGGATGGGGAGGGAGGTGGGAGGGGGGTTCAGGATGGGGAACACATGCAAACCCATGGCTGATTCATGTCAATGTATGGCAAAAACCACTACAATATTGTAAAGTAATTAGCCCCCAACTAAAATAAATAAATTTATAAAGAAAAAAAAAAGAGTGAGTTATAGTGCTACAGCTGTGAGCTCAACGTTAATGAACCAACAATATACATTAAATGAGGTGTCTTTAAACAAAAATACTCATAACAATAGGTTGTGTTTTGGTCAATTAAGGAAAATGTTGTGACTAGAGGCTTCTAGGAACTTAACTCTGCATTTCCCCTAAGAGCAAACATTCATTATTTGCCAGTTCAGCATTCACTGGGGCTTTATAGACTCTAACAGTGAATAACAAAAACCAACTCTACGTGTGTAATGTATCAATAGGTATCCAGCTATAGAATCTTAAACAGAATGTGTATAGGGTACTAAAAATAAATTCCAGGAGGTCTTCTTTCCTACCAAAGGGGATAAAGTACCAACAGTACTCATTACTTAAATTGTACTTGATATCTTATATACATTATGTAGCTTTACCTTACATTATATTTATTATCTCGTTGTTGTTTTGTCACTAAGTCTGACTTTTTTGCAACCCCATGAATTGTAGCCCACCAGGCTCCTCTGTCCATGGGATTTCCCAGGCAAGAAGACTGGAGTTGGTTGTCATTCTTCTCCAGGGGACCTTCCTGACCCAGGGATAGAACCTGTATCACCTGTGTTGGCGGGCTGATTCCTTACCAATGAGCCACCAGCGTTAAATCCTTACAAAATCATTAAGATAGAAGAATTGCAATTTATGTTTTATAGCTGAAGAAAGAGATCCAAACTATCACTCCTCTTAAATTATATAGCTAGCCACTGTCTAAGCCAAGAGCTGAACTCTTGGGTCATGAATCTTGTCTCTAGAGTGTGTACAGAGTACATGGCCATTCGACTCATTCCCTTGGACATATCCTTGTCATTCCCATAAACACAAATACTATGATAATTCTCTACAGTAGGCTAATGGGAAAATGGTAATGAGCAAAGAATAAACGGGACCAGGATCAACAGATAATCCAGCTGGAGGTCTAAATTCATCCCGTATATAAGGGAAGCTGTGAAGTCACATTTATGACTGGTTGGAAATCACTTGCCTGTTTAATTGAGGCTGACTGTTGAGAGATGAAGGTCAGTAGCCATCTCTTATGGGCCTGAATTGTGGCTTCAGGGAGATCTCTTTGAACATGATATTGTTGCAGGAAGGGGGACCCCTTCCAGGGCCTGAAACTGGGCCCTTGCCTAACACTCAGAAATGAATTGCCCAAGGAGACACATGTGCTGACAAAGCAAGAGATTTTATTGGGAAAGGGCACCCGGGTGGAGAGCAGTAGGGTAAGGGAACCCAGGAGAACAGCTCTGCCACGTGGCTTGCAGTCTCTGGTTTTATGGTGATGGGATTAGTTTCCGGGTGGTCCTTGGCCAATCATTCTAATTCAGAGTCTTTCCTGGTGGTGCACGGATCGTTCAGCCAAGATGGATGCTAGAGAGAGGGATTCTGGGAAGTGGATGGACACGCGGTGTCTCCTTTTGACCTTTCCCGAACTCTTTCAGTTGGTGGTGGTTGTTGGCTTATTAGTTCCCTGTTCCTTAGCAGGACCTCCTGTCCTAAAACAACTCATGCAAATAGTTACTATGGTGCCTGGCCAGGGTGGGCGGTTTCAATCAGTGTGCTTCCCCTAACAATATGATTCAGTAGCTAGATATTTGAAGAGCAGAGTTTTCCTTCATCTCTCATAATAAGGTACATGACAAAGGTGAGCAGAACCATTACTTGAAATTGTGTTGAGGGTTAGCTCATATGACAACCAAGAAATCATAACAGAAAACTGTCATACAGTAAGGTTTGGGAGGAAGATAGATGACTGGTGAATATGTATGAAGGCAACTATTTCAGATGCCCTGTGAACCAAGCCAATTCCAAATGTATCTACTAAATAAAATAAGTAGAAATCTACACTCACAGGCCCAGTCAGAATTTGTATAAAATGTACGACAAGGCTGAGCCTGTGTGTACAAAGTCTTTGATACCCATAAATAGAAAGGACACAAATGAAATGCCCCTTGAGCCATGAACTATCCTGAAATATAAGGTCCAGATTTTGTGAGGTATGTAAAAAGCAACATTACTAATTACCAGTAATGGGTAAATTAAGGGGAAAAAAAATCAATTGTGAATGACTAATCAAATAGCATATCTTATTGCTAATTTCCTCCATTGTTCTACTGTCCATATGACTCATGTGACATTTATAAAGCAGAACCAGATTTCCCTAAAAAAAAAAAATCCTGAAAAATTAAAGAATGCTTTCAAAATGAAAAATATGTAGATAATGAAAATAATTGTTTTCTGCTTCTCTGAGTAGAGAATAGAACTGAGTAGGTGTAATGTGCTACCGCCTTTCTCTCTGCTAGGGGTTGTTGGAGCCACCCTGGCATTCATTCCAGACTCTGGCCCTAGACTTGAGGGCCCTCACAGCTATGTTCAGTTTCCCCCACTCCAGAATCACCTGTAATGTGGCAACTTTTCATGTGCAAAAGTGAAATTAATAAACTTACTCTTTGTTTGGGGGTTTTCAAAAAAAAAACATACATTAGAGAGAGAGAGATAGTAGGTGAACTCTCAGCTGCCAACATAGCACAGATGGGCTCAGGAACAGAGAATGATGTGGATCGGCAGGACCAGAGCAAGCTGTGGGAAGTTTGGGCAGAAGGTCTGAGGCATAAAACAGTAAAGGACTACTGAATACTCCATGGTAGATGTGCTTGTTCCCTTGCCCATATGCCCTTGATAAAAAGACATTTTGATCTCTAAGGTTGACTTGAAAAAATATATAACTTAATCTAGTTTTGAAAAATAACCCTGGTACACAAACAATGGCTCAGTGTTAAAACATGTTTACTAAAATATCAAAGGGTTTTTATATTTCATTACATTGCCTATCCTATGTATCTGATATCCTCAGTTAATTGAATATATCTTAATTCATTTAAAATGCATGGACCTACTAAGTCCTTCATTACACAAGAATACCTCCTTTCAGAAGAGAGGCACAAAAAAGACTTAACCTGTTTGCTTGTTTTATTTTTTGCTTTTTCCCACCGCTACCTATTCTCAAACTGCAATTTACCCTTCTTTCCATTTCTTTAATTTTCTCTTCTTTCTGCAGCCTTTCTCTCTTATTTTTACTCATTTTCCTATCCTCAGCTCACTACTCTTTATATGGCTGCTTTGGGACTCCAGTAATTTTAGCTAGTTAGTGAAATCACTGACCAGCCTTTGGTCTCAATAGGCTAAATATACAAACAGACAATAGCCAGAAGATATATAAAAACAGAACTCTGACCCACAACCTGCTGCAACTAGTCCAGAAAGCTAAACCATATTTTCTGTAGCAGTTGGCCCCAGATGATGAGGACTTTATTAATAACTCTGTGCCAGCTTAGAAATTAGAACCTCCTGGAGAAAGCCTAATATGTACCCCTAACCCATCATGTAGGATGTCCTACTTCTTGTTATCCCACCTCCAGCTTCCCCACACCATCAGCATCCAAAAAAAACCTTCCATTTTCTTCACCCTAAACCTTTCCCATTCTGCCTGTCTTTGAGTCTCTACTAAGACACAAGTGACTGTAATGGACTCCCTTGCTAGAGGAAGTCCTGAATATCTAGTCTTGGCTTGTTCTCATTTGGGTGAATTTCACTTATTCCCACAGTTCTTTCATTCTATGAAATTGCCAATTACAGAAATTCTTTGACTAAATACCATGGCTGTCACTCCTCTGGAGGCATCAGTTCTCTCTAGCTCCTTTTCTTCAATTTCCCTACTTTACGCAAGTGCAATCTACCCTTTATGAGGCTTTAGAAATTATCTCCTTTTTTAACCACACTTTTTATTTGACTGGTAAATGGTGAAATATTATTTAAGTTGAATGTGCATCAATTCTGGTTCTGAAAAAAAATAAAATTGTAAATTTGTTTCCATAAGTATGATGGGACATCTAATTATCTTTATTTTATCTATCAATGAACATATTCTGAAAAGTCATTTGGTCTTGTGCCAAGTAGAAACTATTAAAATATAATGGGCTTTTTGTCTAGAACTGTTATATAACGCTTCAGAGTTTTCTAACCGTTTGATGCTTTCCATTCTATTCACGCTTTTGTTGCAGTAAAATGTAAAAGAAAATAACCTTGTGTATGCATATTAGAATTTCAACAGGTAAGGGTTTCCATGGATACTTTTATGTAGCCAGAGAGCTTGAGTGTGGAAAGAAGCATTCATTTCTCATTCTAAGAGATTTTCTTCTGATAAAAAACTCCTGCCAATCATTTTGTATGTCTTGACTTTCTAAAAGAATAAAATAATATATATCATGAGTGTTATGTTGTAAGGTATGAGATAGGTCTATCTTAACCTTTTCAGTCATCTGGCCTATTTGAGAAGTGCCTTGTCATTTTGTTAAAGCTTGAAAACTCTATGAAGATTCTGTAAGCAACTTTTAATGAGTTTTAAGTATGGCCTTCTAGACTTGTATAAAGCATTTTCTTCTTTTTTTGTTATCATTTAAGGCAGTTTAAATTACCCATTACCAATGCTAAAATTAAGGTTTATCTTTTACTTAAAATAACTTTGGGAACAGTTTAATCTTCAGTTTTATCTTGACTTGAACATTCTCAAGAGTCTTTGATTGAATCTCACTTCCTGACATCCACCCAAATGAAATTTTTTCCAGCTTTTCTATCTTTTTGAGAAACATCAAAAAAGATGTACAATTTCAGATCATAAAATTACTAGGTTAAATTTTAAGCTATATAGGTATGATGAGCTTGATGAAGTTCTGTGACATTTGAATGAATGAAATCATTTTAAACAACATGTTTTTAATATAACATCATTTTGCACTGACATGAGCATAGCAGTTGCAAATTGTAGTCACATCCATAACACTGTTTTAAACAATCTGAAACATGATTTTATTCTGATTTAAGGTTGACTCTCAAATATCTTCTGTTTTTACTAGTTAACATGGCCTCTGGGCTCCCTGGTGACTCAGACGGTAAAGAATCTGCCTGCAGGAGACCTGGGTTCGATCCCTGGGCAGGAAAGATCCCCAAGAGAAGGGAATGGCAACCCACTCCAGTATTCTTGCCTGGAGAATTTCATGGACAGAGGAGTGTGGCAGGCTACAGTATATGGGGTTGCCAAGAGTTGGATAAGACTGAGCGACTAGCAATTTCACTTTCAACTTGGGCTCTGGATAGCATCAAAGTGTAAATTATGATCCAAATGGTAAAAACAAGAGAAAATCAAAATACCCCCAACCACCAAACTGCTCAAAGCTATGTTTTGATGACAAAAATTTCATAATTTATTGTTGTGGTCCTTTAATGGACTGGAACTTGTGGGTACAGAGTAAACCGATAAGAAAGAGAAAGAAAGAAGAAAAGAGGCTAAGCCTCCTGAAGGGGACAGAGAGAGAGAGAGACAGACAGACAGACAGACAGACAGACAGACAGACATGGGGACCAGTGCTCTGATGGAACAAATGCATTTATTTAACATATTGTGGGCATATATATACTCTCCTACAAGATAGCCCTTTTTAGCAGAGACAGGTATCAAAAATCTAACAAGTCATCCAGAAAGCCAGAGGCTAGAATCATTCTCAATAGAGGGGGTTGTAAAAGTTACTTTACATATAGGAAGGGAAGAGTTGTAAATGGCTGCTGTTCACCATATGGAATTTCCATACGAATGAGATACATGAATTTCTATTATTCCCAAAAGCCAGCTTGCCAGCTCTCTAGCACCTGTATTCAGGTGCTGTTAAGGAACTTAGAATTCATGCAAGACTGAAAACAGCACACAGGAAGCCTCCTGTTAAATGTATCCTGACAACTTATGATTTCACATCCACAGAAGCAAACGCTTTTCCATTTGAGAACAATATTGCCATGGCACATTATACTACTAGGATAAATGGTGTCAAAAATATGAGTTAAATAATTTTGGAGGAAACAGAAGTGCAAACTATATTTAGCACTAACATTGGGCTTGGCTTTGACTTAAGATGACATTAAAGAAATAGAGCATGATTATATTTCAATACATAACTTCTGTACAACGACAACAAAAAATGGTATTTTATTTGCAGTGCATGACAAATGATTAAGAGGTAAAGATCCTTAGCCATGAATGAGCTCTTAGAAATCAATAACAAAACACTAATATTCCAAGGAGGGGAGGACACAGATAAATATGAAATTAAAAAACTCACTGGCCAAGATTAAGCATATGTGAAGATGACTGAGCTGAACAATAACTGAAGGAAAGCAAAATCTTTGTAATATCACATTGTCAAAGATCAAAAACCTAATGTTTGTACAGTTTTAGAAAACAGATTTCAAACACTGGAAGACAAAATTGATGAGGACTGTCTCTTCAGTTATGGGTAAATCTACAGTTTTGACTCAAAATATATTTTGGATATCCTCCCAGATGGTGCTAGTGGTAAATAACTCGCCTGCCACCGCAGGAGACATAAGAGATACGAGTTCGATCCCTAGGTCAGGAAGATCCCCTGAAGGAGGGCATGGCAACCCACTCCAGTATTCTTGCCTGGAGAATCCCCAAGGATAGAAGAGCCTGGCAGGCTATAGTCCATGGAGTTGCAAAGTGTTGGACACGACTGAGTGACTAAGCATGCACAGTCCTAGCAGTTTCAATTCACCAAAATTATTTCAACAAATTAATTGAGCATATTTAAAATAACTATTTAAATATTTATATAAATACATTTACTACACAGAAAATCTGTGGTTAATATATGGGCCCCTAAAAAACTACTTGCATATTAATTTATCAACATACCCCAAAACAATGTGTACAAAGCTTCATTGATAGTAGATAATATTGGGAGGCAGAATTAGGAAAGAAAAGGGCATTTAAGAAGTAAAAAAATATTATACTTCACAGATTTTTATGTCCTTTGAAATCTTGAAAAAGATTATTTTTTTGTGAATCAGTTTTACATTTACCTGTGATAAGTGAACATCAGTATATGCAATTAATACTTAGGAAAGCATTGAAATGAAGCCTTGCAGTTAAACCATCCTGAGTTTCTCTGTGTAATAACATCTCCACCATTCAAGGTTCTGAGATACAGTCCAATGGCAACAATGAATAGTCAATACACTTCACTATAGTTGTCTCCAATGCCACCCTTTAGATCACTTTCAAGCATTAGCCTTCTCGGTCCACTCTTTCTGATCTACAGTGTTTCCACTGCAACACATGAAAGACAAGTTCCCACACATTTGGGAAGATGGTGGCAGAAGCAATAGCATCAATTTTCTATTTAGTATCACAATCATATCACCAAGGGATACACCTGAAACAAAAGATGGGCATGAAAAAGTCTTAAGTCAGAAATATGGCAACAAGGAGGTATCATTTATTGAGATAAAAAAACAAAGTTGGCAAAAGTATCTTTAGTTCAGTTCAGTTGCTCAGTCGTGTCTGACTCTGTGTGACCCCAAGGACTTTAGAACGCCAGGCCTCCCTGTCCATCACCAATGGCTGGAGTTTACTCAAAATCATGTCCATTGAGTTGGTGATAACATCTAACCATCTCATCCTCTGTTGTCCCCTTCTCCACCCACCTTCAATCTTTCCCAGCATCACGGTCTTTTCCAATGAGTCAGTTCTTCACATCAAGTGGCCAAAGTAATGGGAGTTTCAGCTTCAGCATCAGTCCTTCCAATGAATATTCAGGACTGGTTTCCTTTAGGATGGACTGGTTGGATTTCCTTGTGGTCCAAGGGACTCTCAAGAATCTTCTCCAACAACACAGTTCAAAAGCATCAGTTCTTCAGAACTCAGCTTTCTTTTGCAACTCTCACATCCATACATGATTACTGGGAAAACCATAGCTTTGACTAGGCGGACCTTTGTTGGCAAAGTAACATCTCTACTTTTTAATATGCTGTCCAGGTTGATTATAACTTTTCTTCCAAAGAGTAAATGTCTTTTAATTTCATGGCTGCAGTCACCATCCACAGTGATTTTGGAGCCCCAAAAAATAAAGTCTGTAACTGTTTCCTTTGCTTTCACATCTATTTGCCATGAAATGATGGGACTGGATGCCATGATCTTCATTTTCTGAATGTTGGGTTTTAAGCCAACTGTTTCACTCTCCTCTTTCACTTTCATCAAGAGGCTCTTTAGTTCTTCTTCACTTTCTGCCATAAGAGTGGTGTCATCTGCATATCTGAGGTTATTGATATTTCTCCCAGCAATCTTTATTCCAACTTGTGCTTCATCCAGCTCGACATTTCTCATGATATACTCTGCATGTAAGTTAAATAAGCAGGGTGACAATATACACAATTGAAGTACTGCTTTCCCACCTCGGAACCAGTCTGTTGTTCAATGTCCAGTTCTAACTGTTGTTTCCTGACCTGATACAGGTTTCTCAGGAGGCAGGTCAGGTGGTCTTGTATTCCCATCTTTTGAAGAATTTTCCACAGTTTGTTGTGATCAACACAAAGGCTTTGGCACAGTCAATAAATGAGAAGTAGATAACTTTCTGGAATTTTCGTACTTTTTTGATGATCCAACGGATGTTCACAATTTGATCTCTGGTTCCTCTTCCTTTTCTAAAACCAGCTTGAACATCTGGAAGTTCACGGTTCATGTATTGTTGAAGCCTGGCTTGGAGAATTTTGACCATTAATTTGCTAGCATGTGAAATGAGTGCAATTGTGTGGTAGTTTGAACATTCTTTGGCATTGCCTTTCTTTGGGATTGAAATGAATACTGACCTTTTCCAGTCCTGTGGCCACTGCTGAGTTTTCCAGATTTGCTGGTGTATTGAGTGCAGCACTTTTGCAGCATCATCTTTTAGGATTTGAAATAGCTCAGCTGGAATTCCATCACCTCCACTTTCTTTGTTCTTGAAACTATCATTTTCTTTGGTTCACAGTTAAGCATAAACTGACTCCATAGAAAGAGGAACATTCCTAATGATGTCAACTAGCCTCAGGCTTTCTACAACTATGGCTTTCTTTCACCATGCTGACTTCAAATTCCATCTTCTCCCTTCTTCTTTCCTTTATAATTCAATATTCTTTGTTTCACTGTGTCAAACTCTCTGCCACACTAGTTTATCAATCACACACTCTGTAATCTCTCAAAAACAATTCATAATGACCACTGGGAATACAAAATTGGATGCAACAATCCAACACTCTCAGATCGTTGATAGGCAAGGATGAAGATAGGCAAGAATTGGTTGTATTTTTCAAGATGAGATCTTAATGATTATCAAGGATGTTGTTTTTAGACGATTCCTTGGAACATGATTCATTATAATATTGTGCACTGCTAGAAGAGGGCCTCCATTTAAAAGCTACCCTACATAATTGTATTTCATAACATGTATTCAGTATGTGAATAACACTCTACACAGATTATTGCATTACTTCTGTTCAACATTGCACTGGTAAACTTATAGCCTGAGACATCATAAAGTTACTTTTTGTTGATTTTTATTAATAATATTCTAGTTTTGTATCTTTTTCCTCTATTACATCATTGGAGAGTGGTAATTTCCAAAGGTAACCATAAATCACTCTAACTTTACACTCTTCCTTAACAACTTACCCATTATAATGGCTTTAATCACAATATGTTCACCTCAAAAATCTACATCCCCCTCTCACACTTCTTAGTCACCATTTTCTACCCTGAGTTTTTCCCTAAATTTCTGCTGAAAGTATTGACTACTTGCTTGAGAGTTCTGTCTAGATATGCATTTGGAACCAAGTATATTTCACACCGAACTTAGTAATTTCCTTCAAAATCTACTTCTCCTTCAAGACAGAGACCTTAGCATAATGCTGGTCTATGACTTCTACCTCACTACTCACTTCTAATGAGACTTTATTTTTCTGGGCTCCAAAATCACTGCAGATGGTGATTGCAGCCATGAAATTAAGACACTTGCTCCTTGGAAGAAAAGTTATGATCAACCTAGACAGCATATTAAAAGGCAGAGACATTACTTTACCAACAAAGTCTGTCTAGTCAAAGCTATAGTTTTTCCAATAGTCATGTATGGATGTGAGAGTTGGACTATAAGGAAAGCTGAGCACCAAAGAATTGATGCTTTTGAACTGTGTTGTTGGAGAAGACTCTTGAGAGTCCCTTGAACCACAAGGAGATCCAACCAGTCCATCCTAAAGAAAACCAGTCCTGAATATTCATTGGAAGGACTGATGCTGAAGCTGAAACTCCAATACTTCGGCCACCTGATGTGAAGAACTGACACATTGGAAAAGACCCTGATGCTGGGAAAGATTGAGGCAGGAGGAGAAGGGGATAACAGAGGGTGAGATGGTTCAATGGCATCACTGACTCAATGGACATGAGTTTGAGTAAACTCCAGGAGTTGGTGATGAACAGGGAGGCCTGGCATGCTGCAGTCCATGGGGGTCACAAACAGTCAGACTCGACTGAGTGACTGAACTGAACTAACTTCCAACAAGTACCAAAGTCCTCTGAGCTCTATGTCCCAAGGCCCTCTCAAACCTGCCCTTCCTTTACAATCCCACTGCCTGCCACTGCCTTAATTCAAATACTCATCATCTTTTTCCTGATTTGCTTGTGTAGCTCCTGATGTGTTTCCCAGACTTCAGTTTTGCCTTCAAGATGCATTCATTGCAGCCAGAATAATCCTCCTGTAGCACAAACCTAATCAAGCTAGTTGGGTTTTTTTTTTTTCCTTTAAAATTCTTTACTTTTTATAGAACAAAGATCAAACTCCTTAAAATGTTGTATGGAGTCCCTTATGGTCTGGTCATGGTGATGCCATCCTTCGAAGTTTAATCTCCAGAAATTTCCTTCCATATATAAAATGCTCTCTGGCCTGCCTTACTCCTTGACACTTTGTTTTTTCAGGTTTACAAACCTTAGCACTTTCCATTCCTTTTGCCTCGCATGTCCTTCCAACCACCTCACTCTCAGCTTATTCCATGGCCCTCACCCATCAGACTCCTCCTGATGATATGAAGCACCCTTAGCACTACCTTTTCTGTGAAGAACACAGAATCCACTGCATTTTCTCCCCAACTCCCAACAGGGTCAGAAATCCTTTACTGTGCACTTCAGTATCTATCTCACATTCCTCCAGTGTCATGTTGGATTACAAGTATTTACTGATATGTCAGTTTCTCCACACAAAACTCAGATCATTTGCAGAAGATATCATCAGAATCAAATTCATGAGAATTGAGCATGAGGACAAGTTTTGTCAGTCCTTCATTGTATAACTTCAGAGCTGTCAGTTTTAAGTTATAAAATGAGGGTCCTGAATCGGATGACACCTAAAGTCCCTCCCAATCTTAATGTTCTATAATTATTTCCAAGTAGCATCCATAATATGTGTATGGAATTGTATATTTTTAAACAGATATTTCTAGAACTCCAACTATATGCCTAGGATTGTGCCACATTTTGAAATATAGTCTATGTTTGCCTTCTCGATAGAATTAGGCCTATTTAGAGGTACCTTTCTAGATTTAAGCAAACAAAATAGTAAAATGTAGGAGAAAAATACTCAGTACATTACAAGAAATATATGTTTTAATAACTGTAAATGTAACAAACTATTTCATATGGTGTAAGTCAAAAAGTCAATATATTTGCTCAAATGCGTTCATCAGTTGTGAAAATATGTTTTAGAAATCCATGAGTTTTGATAAGACAAGTCTATTGATACAGTTTTTATTTCTCATGGCAAGATGTCTAAGGAAATATAATTAAGTTCAAGGTGAAAGCATGTCTTTTCAGATTTTCACAAAGTCCAAAGAGTGTGTGTGTGTGTGTGTGTGTAGGTAGGCCCTAGTGTTCCATAGCTATGTATCCCACTTATTTGGCTTTTCTCAATAATTTATTTGACAAGCACATCTTACCACTACTTTCTGCACAGTACCGTGTTGGCACCATGGATATAAAGGGTCACACGAGGAATCCAAAAGTACATGCAGGTCCTGGACAAAGTCAACCCATGAAGGTTCTCTTCCCACTCCTACTCCTAGTTCTTCCTAGCATCAAAGAGAAAACTCATCATGATAACAATATTATTCAGCACATTGCATTTGCCATTTGCCAAGTACTTTAACCTAATACCAACTCAATAATCAATGACAGTAATAATTTAGCATCACTTCTTCCATGATAACTTCTTTAGAACTTCATGAGCTTCAGTAAAGTTAGTAACCTTTCACTTGTTGTGCTTACCTGTAGTAAAGCGGCTATCACATGGATAGGCATTGTCATTTTCCTTGTTTCACAGAGGAGGAAAGTAGGAGACAGAAATGGTACATAAGCTGTGTAAGTGCACACAGCTAGGAAGTGGTACCATTGGAATTTAAGCCCAGGCAATCTAACTCTAAGTGAGTGCTTCTAAATGCCACATTATAGTTTTATCCTGGGGGAATTAGAACAAAGAAATTTCAAAAAAAAAAAAAAAGACACATGCAGCTTTGAAGGAGATTTGGAGTCTATAAAGAGGGAAAGCTTTGGTCTTGAAGATGTTGAGATTTATGGGCCAATTAGATGCACGCGGGTGAGCCTCAGGTCTTTTTAGTACTAGCCAATCAACCTGCTTCCTCTTTTCCAAGCCCTCGCCTGGCACCGAGAGCTCCAGGCATCTGAGATCCTGAAAATGGATCTGTCCCTCTGTTGAGATTTGTTCCAGCCCAGAAATAGCTCTTCCCTTGCGGGCGGAATGTAAAGAACTCTTAACAAACCGTGGATAGTTGCCCTGGGGGAGAACACCATCCAGCAGAGAAAACCAAGAGAAATGTGAATGGAAATTAAAGCATAATGAGGACTTAAATACCAGTGCAATTAAGAGCCAGTGAATGCCACCGTGGACAAAAAGCAATGCCTTGTTCCACTGTTCAGAGAAGGAGAAATCCCTTTGCAGTTATGCTGTCTGGAAGGAAATAGAGCCTTGGGCTCAACCTGGAAAATCTGGTGGTTTCACTAACTGTGGGCGTGGAAAGGGGATATTCTTGGAGAAAGAAAGAGAGTAAAATTGTGGCATGAGAAATGTGCACTGCATTCTCAAATGAGGATCTTGAAATGTCACTATTGGAAAAGCCAGTTGGATTGCAGTGTGGGGGAAGAGTTAGGAATAGCTCAAGACCAGGTGCAGATTTGGAAATGAAATGATAGAGCTCTTCATGATCCCTAACTTGTAGAGCTAATTAAAACAAGTTCTCACTATCCAGGCTTTTAAATAGAAGCCTATAATGGATGCAGCATTCAGAACAGGGAACACATGGTAGCCCGATCCTATTATGGATCCGAGTTAAGGGATTCCTGCTTATTTGTCCTCCTGGTGTCAGAACTTGTAGATGCTTATAACTGAGTCACTTTTAGAAAGATTTCCACCACCATCAGTTACCTGAAGATGAATTTAGGCCCCCATAGTCTGGAGAAGGCCTAGAAAAGCAGTGATATATATTTTGTATATTTTTCTTTAATCGAAAAAGAAGAATAGCTAGCACCTTTAAGTGTTTGCTTCCATTAAAACAAACAAACAAACCACACATTTCTAAAAGGATATTTTGTGCATTGAAACAAGAGAAGACACACACAAAATATTTTTAATTGCTCTGAATTCCACCACCAAAAAGATCTCCATTATAAACATAAGTATATGTGGTCTTTCTTGTCTTGAACTGATTGATTTGTCTCTTTATTTATTTATAATTTGTAGCAAGTGTGTGAAGTTGCCATGTCACTATTTTTCTTTTCCTCATACTTGAAGGACCGTGTCCAGACTTTTTATTTGTCTGACACTGTGCAGCAGTGACTTGACTAAATTCTCATTATTCTCAATTCATAGTCTCTCTCTCACTCTCTCATCTTCCCTCTGTGGTACAGTGTGAGCATCTGAGCGTGTGTTCATTTCCACATTCAGGAGACTTTCCCAAAGACTAAGATTAGAGGATACCTGGGTTCTTTCTTCTGAGATTTGGTTCATTGTCCTAGACCAGGGTTTTGTAAGTCTGGTTGGGGCTGCACTCCATTTCCTTTAGGAGGTAAGGGTGGAAGGAAAGAGTACCATCATACTTTGGATCAATTTCCAAGTTCAGAAAGCAGCTGGGGGAATTTTATTTCTGAGAGCATCACCTTCCTTTATTTTATTTTCCTCATTTTACCTGTAATATCTTGTAGCAATTTCTACCATGGCCCTATTCAAGCAAAGATAGTTAATTATAGTTTGCTTTTCTGAATATCTGGGAATACAGTGAGAATATTAGGATTTAGTGAACGCACCATACTGACATCTGAATTTGAAAGCACTTTGAATCTTACATGTGCTGACTTTCTTCTCTAAAACCTTCCACTTCCCTCCAGAACCTACGTTTCATTCTTTGATTGTGTTATTGAAGCTAACATTGTCGCATTAAGCTCCCTTTTTCTTTTGTTTTATTATTAGTACATTTTTTATTTGTTTAACACACATATATATATAGACAGAGAGTCAGGGTATATATTTATTTTTTTATTTATATATAAAATGTGCTCTGCTTGTTAGGAATCAGGGGAGAGAATTTTATGTAACTTAGGACTCCGCAGTCTGGTAATAAATATTCTGGTGACTATCAAGAACCTTCATTCCAATAATAGCCCTCACAGATTTTTATTTCTCTTATTTTCCCTTTTTATTAATATCGAAAAGAGAAATAGTTCCTCACTTAAACCACATTAGAACTGGGAAAATTCTGATCTAAGGCCCCAATTATATCCTTAAATCTTCCGACATTTTAAAAATTAGGGGTGTTACTTTTTCAAGACTCTGTAAGAAATTGACTTATAAGATATTAATTGCTCTTAAGATCCTTGAAATAAATTACATTTTGCTCGGGCACACTTTAGAACATATTGCCCTAACAAAAACCATAATAGAGTCTTAAGATGTAATAAATAGCCTGTCATTGTGTTACCTATTCTGACCAACACATTTAAGGAGATTTAATATCATATATTTTTAAAATAACCATAATAAAGGGCATAATATAAATATCGAGTTATCTGAGAAAAAATTTTAATCATTTTATGACATGTTACAGAGGAACTAGAAAGGAACATACATTGTAAGTGGAAGATTTAGAGAATGAGTAATAGTAATTCACAGAAGCTAAGACAAGTCAACGATGACTGCTAGGTACTGAACTAAGGATAGTTATTTATGCATCTAAATAGTAAAAATTAGAAACAATCTAAATATCCAACTTGATGAAAGTGAAAGAGGAGAGTGATAAAGTTGGCTTAAAACTCAACCTTCAGAAAACTAAGATCATGGCATCTGGTCCCATAACTTCATGGCAAATAGATGTGGAAGCAATGGAAACAGTGACAGACTTTATTTTGGGGGGCTTCAAAATCACTGAGGATGGTGACTGCAGCCATGAAATTTAGAGACGAAGCTCCTTGGAAGAAAAGTTATGACTAGCCAAGACAGCATATTAAAAAGCAGAGACGTTACTTTGCCAACAAAGGTCTGTCTAGTCAAAGCTATGTTTTTTTCCAGTAGTCATGTATGGATGTGACAGTTGGATTATAAAGAAAGCTGAGCACTGAAGAATTGATGCTTTTGAACTGTGGTGTTGGAGAAGACTCTAGAGAGTCACTTGAACTGCAAGGAGATCCAACCAGTCCATCCTAAAGGAAATCAGTCCTGAATATTCATTGGAAGGACTGATGCAGAAGCTGAAACTCCAATATTTGGCCACCTGATGTGAAGAACTGACTCATTGGAAAAGACCCTGATGCTGGGAAAGATTGGGGCAGGCAGAGAAGGGGATGACAGAGGATGAGATGGTTGGATGGCATCACTGACCCAATGGACATGAGTTTGGGTAAACTCCAGGAGTTGGTGACAGACAGGGAGGCCTGGCATGCTACAGTCCATGGGGTTGCAAAGAGTCGGACACAACTGAGTGACTGAACTGAACTGAAATATCCAACAACAGTGAAATAAGTAAATAAATTTTGTAATGTCAACATAATGGAACATTGATAGTGTTCAGTCATTAGTCATGCCCTACTCTTTGTGACCCCGTAGACAGCAGCATGCAAGGCTTTCCTGTTCTCCACTGTCTCCCAAAGCTTGCTTAAACTCAAGTCCATTGAGTCTGTGATATCATCCAACCATCTCCTCCTCTGTCACCCTCTTATCCTGCTGCCTTCAATCCTTCCTAGCATCAGGGTCTTTTCTAATGAGTCGGCCCTTTGCATTGTGGCCAAAGTATTGGAGCTTCAGCTTCAGCATCACTCCTTCCAATGAATATTTAGGGTTGATTTCCTTTAGGATTGACTGGTTAGATCTTGCAGTCAAAGACTCTCAAGAGTCTTCTCCAACATTTCAGTTCAAAAGCATCAATTCTTCAGCACTCAGCTTTCTTTATGGTCCGACTTTCACATCCATATATGACAACTGGGAAAAAAAAGCTTTTACTAGATGAAATTTTGTCATGACAATAATGTCTCTGCTTTTTAATATGCTGTCTAGGTTGCTCATAACTTTTCTTCCAAGGAGCAAGCATCTTTTAATTTCACGGCTGCAGTCACAATCTGCAGTGATTTTGTAGCCCAAGAAAATCAAGTCTGTCACTGTTTCCATTGTTTCCCCATCTGCTTGCCTTGAAGTGATGGGACTGGATGCCATGATTTTTGTTTTCTGAATGTTGAGTTTTAAGCCAAATTTTTCACTCTCCGCTTTCACCTTCATCAAGATGTCCTTTAGTTCTTTGCTTTCTGCCATAAGAGGGGTGTCATCTGCATATCTGAGGTTATTGATATTTCTCTCAGCAATCTTGATTCCAGCTTGTGCTTCATCCAACCCAGCATTTCATATGATGTACTATGCATAAAAGTTAAATAAGCAGGGTGACAATATACAACCTTGACATACTCCTTTCCTGATTTTGAAGCAGTCCATTGTCCCATGCTCAGTTCTAACTGTTGTTTCTTGACCTGCATACAGGTTTTTCAGGAGGCAGATAAGGTGGTCTTGTATTCCCTTCTCTTGAACAGTTTTCCACAGTTTGTTGGAAACTGATCCCTGCCTCCTGTACACTGTCACCAACCTCTGTCCATAGTTTTTCAGTCACTCTGTCCATCAGATTTAATCCCTTGAATCTATTTGTCACTTCCAGTGTAATTATAAGGGATTTGATTTAGGTCATACCTGAATGGTCTAGTGGTTTTCCCTACTTTCTTTCATTTTAGTCTGAATTTGGCAATAAGGGGTTCATGATTTGAGCCATAGTCAGCTCCAAGTCCTTTTTTTTTTGCTGACTGTATAGAGCTTCTCCATCTTTGGCTGCAAAGCATATAATCAGTCTGATTTTTTTATTGATCATCTGGTTATGTCCATGTGTAGAGTCTTCTCTTGGATTGTTGGAAGAGGGTGTTTGCTATGACCAGTGCATTCTCTTGGCAGAACTCTATTAGCCTTTGCCTTGCTTCATTCTGTACTCTAAGGCCAAATTTGCCTGTTACTCCAGGTATCTGTTGACTTCCTACTTTTGCATTCCAGTCCCCTATAATGAAAAGGACATCTTTGGGGGTGTTAGTTCTAGAAGATCATCGTAGAATCATTCAACTTCAGCTTCTTCAGCATTACTGGTGGGGCATAGACTTGGATTACCATGATATTGAATGGTTTGCCTTGGAAACAAACAGAGATCATTCTGTCGTTTTTGAGATTGCATCCAAGTACTGCCTTTCAGACTCTTTTGTTGACCATGATGGCTACTCCATTTCTTCTAAGGGATTCTTGCCCACAGTAGTAGATATAATGGTCATCTGAGTTAAATTCACCCATTCCAGTCCATTTTAGTTCACTGATTCCTAAAATGTCAATGCTCACTCTTGCCATCTCCTGTTTGACTGCTTCCAATTTGCCTTGATTCATTGACTTAACTTTCCAGGTTCCTATGCAATATCATTCTTTATAGCATTGGACTTTACTTCCATCACCAGTTACACCCACAACTTGTTTTGTTGTGGGTGTTGTGTGCATTGTGGTATGTTGTTTTTGCTTTGGCTCCATCTCTTCATTCTTTCTGGAGTTATTTCTCTAACATTCTCTAGCAGCATATTTGGCACCTACTGACCTGGGGAGTTCATCTTTCCATGTCATATCTTTCTGCCTTTTCATACTGTTCATGGGTTTTTCAAGGCAAGAATACTGAATTGGTTTGCCATTTCCTTCTCCAGTGGACCATGTTTTGTCAGAATCTTCCACCATGACCCATCTATCTTGGGTGGCCCTACATGGCATGTCTCATAGTTTCATTGAGTTAGACAGGGCTGTGGTGCATGAGATCAGTTTGAATATCCTCTTCTATCACAACAGTATTCCTAATATTTTTTGGCATGCCTCTTTTAAATCCTCTCTTTATCCCAGAAAGATTATCTTCAGTTCCATAAGACAGTTCTTCCTATAACATGGTTTCCAAACCCCTAATAGCTCAGGGCCTCCACCTTTAGAAATCATGATGAAATTTTCCATCAACATATTGGTTAATCTGGGAACTGTGTTTCCCACCATCTCCTTCCTTGTATGGTTCTATGTGAAAGCACCCAAAAGGGGAACTTGCATAAGAGTCACAAAGCAGGAGGAAGTAGAAGTCATTATTTCTAAAGGTCTTAGCAGGCAAATACAGTGATGAACAGATACAGAAGGTGCTTCTAACATTTCACTTTGCCCTCATGCTTGACCTCTGTACCAAATTTAGGTCTTTTTCTTGATTGCAAATCCTTCTTCCTCAGAATAGCCCTAGCCTACCACTAGTCACTCACTTGGCAGAAGACACAATGAGATAGTAACAAGGAACAACCAGTGCTATTCCATAAACGTATAATGTAAAACACATAAACAATTTAAAATTTTCTAGCCAAATTAAAAAGGTAAAAAGAAACAGGTCAATTTTATATACATATATATGACTGTGTATATATTGTATATATGTATATATTATATTATATATGTGTGTATATATGTATATTATATATATATATGTATTATATATGTTTATGTATGTATATATACAGCCATGCTCCATGACATGCAGGATCTTAGTTCCCCAACTAGGGATCAAACCCACACCCCCTGCAGTGGAAGCACAGAGCCTCAACCACTGGACCACCAGGAAAATCCCCAAGTCAATTTTAATAATGTATTTTATATAACCTCACATAGCTAAAATGTATTGCTTTTACACATAGACAATATTAAACATGATTAATCAAACAGTAAGGAGGCCAATATAGCAAAAAACAGCCAATGACATGGAAGATAATAGGGGACAAGGTAAAAATATAGCCAAGAACCAGTGCATACAGGGCACTGTAGACCATGATAATGGTGTGAGATTTTGTAAGATGTAATGAGACTTTCAAGCAGAGGAATGGCATGAGCTGACTTACATTGTTGAAAATGGCTCTGATGCTCAGTGGAGAATAGACTGAGAAGAGAAACCCAGATGTAGAGTGCAGTTAGGAGGCTTTTTCAATGACCTAGATGAAAGATGACTAGGGCTTGGACGAGGATCATGGTATAAAAATAGTAATATATGGAAAATCTGTGATATATTTTCAGGGTAGAATAACAAAATCTGCCCATATTTGAATATGTAATGTGAGAGAGGTAAGAAAGACTTATGGATGGTGTCTATCTTTTAGAATTAAGCACTTAGAAATGATAATGCCATTTACCGTGAGAAGGAAGGCTAAGAAAAAAATGTTTGTTTTGTTCGGTTCTATCATAAAATATGACTTTAAATATTGATTCTTCCTTTGTCATTTTGATAAGCATATCTTTATCTAAATCATAGGCAAAAATCTTGAACTGAGAGCTAATTATAGAGTTTATAGTTCCATTCAGCTTAATACCCAAGCATTAGCATTACATCCAAAATATAGTTAATTCATCTTACTCTACTACTTATTATCAAAAAATGCTTTTACACACCTTGCTCATAAGTATAAAATTCATTCATTGCTATTTGTCATTTATGGCATTACTTTGACCTCCCAAATTAGAAACCTCATTTCTTCCTCCCCTGCTTAGCCTGGACCACTATTTCAACAGATCGTGCCTATATCCTCTAGTCCCTCAACTCTTGTCCTTCCAGCTCATCTGAGTCACCAGTCCCTAACCATCTGCTTACTCAACAGATACTTCAAAGCTGCCAAACACTGCTGGAGAAAAATTGTGTAACTGGATTGCTTGGACTTTTCACATATTTACCACTTCCAACCTCAACTCAATCCTCAGTATTGCTGGGCACCACTCTCATTTGCCTCTGTTCAGATATCTTTCCCACTCACTAAGGTCACCATTTTATGTTTTTGCTCTCATCCTTAACCTTCCACTTTTATATGCAGGAGGAAAAAATACTGCTTTCTAGAAAACCAAATGAATACTCCAGGTAATTAATTTATTCCAATTTTCTCCTCCAGCTACAACATTATATATATATAATTAATACATATTTATATGTGTATATATTAATACATTATTAATATACATATTATAATTATATATTAATACTCATCCTCCTCCACCACATTCAACCTGGGTCTTGTATTCATCTCCAAACATTCTTCCAGATCGTGTTCCATCGTCGAATTTTCCCTGTTCATTGACTGCTTTTTCTTCCTAAATAAATATGCTTAAGTCTCCTCTCATCCTAAAGAAAATCTTCTGCTCTCCTTGGTTTCTCTTAAGCTAGTAAGCTGATCTCTGTCCTCCTTTCACTGCAGATTTCATTAGAAAGTTTCATAATCTGCTATAATCACATCCCTCTACTGAATCCCCTCTTCCCTGAGTCATCAGTGGCCTACCAGTCTTAAATTCAATAATCTATTTCACTTCTTTGTCCCGTTTAGCATCTGTAAAGCTTTCAATGCTGTTGATCATAGTCTTTCTTGAATCTCTCAACTCTTAGATCCTGGCCCTGATTCCTCTGATCAATTCTAGATTTTCTGGATTGATTCTTCTTCATGATCACTTGAGGATGGTGCTTTGAGTCCTTCCTACATACTTTCTTTTCTTCTCATGCTCATTCCTCTCCTTGAGTGACACGATCCACCCAGACAGTCTACTTTCACTTACTGTGACAGCCAAGCAAATAGGCTGCTCACATCTCCTACTGTGAGGAGCCAAGCTGACGGACAGCCCTAGCTGACCCCCTTACAGGTCAGCCACTACATCTGCACCCAGGCCAGGCTTCTGTGGGTTGCTCCCAGCCAACGACTGAATGTGGTTAGATTTGAAAGCAGGCCCAGCCCTGCAGCCCACAGGACTCTGTTTTGGCTCTAGGACTCCCTTCAGCCTGGAGAAAACTTTCTTAAGATTGCACTGCCATCTTGGACTCTGCCCAAACAAACCTCCTTCCTCACACTTCTTCTTATATCACAGATGTCAAACTAGCATTGTGGCCTATGGGTCTCCCTGTCTTCCTCTTCATGAGTGTTTCCCCCAATCATTCTGTTGCATTCTTGATTCTATCTTGGCAACTACCTCTTAGAGGATCAAATTTAGCATATCTACATACAAGCAGCTGATGAATATATCTCCAAGTCCTGCCTTGAGCTTAAAATTCATATATAAACTACTTTCTCAATAACTTCTCCCAGGTGATTCAAATGTATCTCAGATGTAATACATGTCATATTAAATTCCTTATTTTGCCATACCCCATATTCCTCTCCAGCAATTCTTGCCTTGTGTAGTCACACCATCTTCTATCTTCTGCTGATCACCTCCTTTTCCATGTGTTCAACTCAGACATTTCTTAAACTGTTTGGGATGTGTGCCATGTCAGTTATGGACTCTGGTTTTCAGTCATGCCTCTCTCCAATTCTGTATTCACAAAAGGCTTTCCACAAACTAGCTCCATCATACATTTGCTGCTTTATCACTGTCACCTCCTCATTCATCCATCATTCTGCCCATCATTTCTCCCACTCAACCAAATAAATATCCTGAACTTGCTCATGGCTTTGAATCTCTGAAGGTACAATTTATCATCCCCAAATTTCTCTGTTGCTCAATTTCTACATGTTTTTCAAGGTGCAACTAAAATGTTAGAGAAGCTCCACTCCCAAACCAGCTACCACCATAGACAAAGATAGAAAATATCTCCTCTTTATTATCTTTGTATGCTGTATAGACTACAATTACAGCACCCACTTCTTATATTTTGCTACAATTATGTATGTATTATGTATGTATTTCCAAATAGGAAAATGAGTACATCAAGGCTGTTTATTGTCACCATGCTTATTTAACTTATATGCAGAAAACATCATGAGAAACACTGGGCTGGATGAAGCGCAAGCTAGAGTCAAGATTGCTGGGAGAAATACCAATAACCTCAGATATGCAGATGACACCACCCTTATGGCAGAAAGAGCTAAAGAAGAGCTAAAGAGCCTCTTGATGAAAGTGAAGGAGGAGAGTGAAAAAGTTGGCTTAGAGCTCAACATTCAGAAAACTAAAATCATGGCCTCCAGTCCCATCACTTCATGGCAGATACATGGAGAAACAGTGGAAACAGTGGCAGACCTTATTTTGGGGGGCTCCAAAATCACTGCAGATGGTGACTGCAGCCATGAAATAAAAAGACGCTTACTCCATGAAAGAAAAGTTGTGACCAACCTAGACAGCATGTTAAAAAGCAGAGACATTCTTTGCCAACAAAGGTCTGTCTAGTCAAGGCTATGGTTTTTCCAGTAGTCATCTATCGATGTGAGAGTTGGACTATAAAGAAAGCTGAGCAGTGAAGAATTGATGCTTTTGAACTGTGGTGTTGGAGAAGACTCTTGAGAGTCCCTTGGACTGCAAGGAGATCCAACCAGTCCATCCTAAAGGAGATCAGTCCTGAATGTTCATTGGAAGGACTGATGCTGAAGCTGAAATTCCAATACTTTGGCCACCTGATGAGAAGAACTGACTCACTGGAAAAGACCCTGATGCTGGGAAAGACTGATGACAGGAAGAGATGGGGACGACAGAGGATGAGATGGTTGGATGGCATCACCGACTCAATAGACATGAGTTTGAGTAAACTCCAGGAGTTGGTGTTAGACAAGGAGGCCTGGCATGCTGAAGTCCATGGGGTCGCAAAGAGTCAGACACGACTGAGAGACTGAAGTGAACTGACCTGATATATGTATTCTGTCCTTTCACTAAGACTTTGAAGCAATGAACCATGTATTATTAGTCTATATCTGTCTAATTCCTTGAATGGTACTTCAATCATAGTAGATATTCAATAAATATTTGTGGAATTAACTGAAGCAGCAAAGAAATTAAGTTAAGTTATATTGATTGGACTTTTCTTGAGAAATGCATACTAACTTTTAATGATTATCTCAGTGTTTCTTAAAAGCTTGAAAATAATCTGTTTTGTTCACTGTCTCCATCAAAACAGATAGGTTTGAGGCCACTACTCAAAATTCAAATAAAAATCCAAGGCTAATCTATCATTTTCTTAAGTAAGGAAGAGTCATGCTCGGCAGACACAATCACATTTGAGCGAAGCAAACTGCTGATATTATGTAGGTGTTTAGAGAAGAGTTTGTTTTGAGACATGTTTGTTACTGAGGTAAGACTATGGTATCAGTGTTAGAAACTGACACAAATACTCTACAAATATTTACTGAATATCTACTACGATGGAGGCACTTTTGTGTTGGATACAAAAGTGCCTTCTGTGTTTGTTACAGAAGAAGAACGAGTGGATGTCAGCCTTAGAGTTGTGTTCAGGTTATTGGGTCTGCCACGGATGTAGTGATTTCTTAGAACCATGGCTATGAAACAGTCAATTACTAACTAGACAGGTGTAAAGACATTTCAGTTGGATGTTTTTGTGATACAATAGATCAATATTTTACTAGGAGTGTGAGGGGATTTCTTTTTTATCCTCAGGTATTATGAGGATACTTATATTCTGATTTCTTACCTTAGTTCATGAACTTTAGATTCTCTAATATACTCTAGGCTTACAAAATCATAGATACACACATGCCTTTTTCCTACAACCGGTTAATTAGATACAGGAATATCATAATAAATGTCACAGTTTTGTGTCACACAGTTTTCCCTGGAGGGTTTATCTTTTGCTTAGAGGATAGATCAATGAAAATATTCATGCAAGGAACCTTCTGAATTGGGAACTATCCATAAAGCTGCTTTCATTTTGTTTTTTTTGTTGTTGTTGTTTTGTTCTGTTTTGTTTTGTTTTGTTAGTAATAAGAAGCTCAAGAGCTGTAACACAGGAATTCATTGCTGAGTCAGCTGTTTTGAAAGTTATTCTTAAGAAGCGCAGACAGCAGAATGGATAAGTGCGCACACATATGAAAGCTGTGTTAGT
Source organism: Okapia johnstoni (assembly GCA_024291935.2). Classification (NCBI taxonomy): domain Eukaryota; kingdom Metazoa; phylum Chordata; class Mammalia; order Artiodactyla; family Giraffidae; genus Okapia; species Okapia johnstoni. The sequence continues at coordinate 40,929,564 of CM044323.1, forward strand.
CACTTTTTACATATTATCAATTAATCTCCAAAATCACAAAGTAGGTGTTCTTATGTCCATTTCTATGGGGGGGGGGGGAAGGAACTTAAAGGGGTTAAATACGTTTTTTAATCTCATAAACTTGAAAGTGACAAAATTAGAAGTTGAATCCAGATTTATATTTCAATAGCAAAAAAAATTTCTCTTTGTATCATACTGTGGTTCAGACAGTAAAGAATCTGCCTGCAATGTGGGAGACCCAGGTTCGATCCCTGGGCTAGGAAGATCCCCTGGAGAAGGGAAGGGCTAGCCACTTCAATATTCTTGTCTGGAGAATTGCACAGAGGGGCCTGGCAGGCTACAGTCCATTGGGTCACAAAGAGTCAGACATAACTGAGCCACTAACACTCACATAGCATACCTCCTGTCACAAAGAAAAGTTGAGTACCTCAGTTTCAAAGAAATTAGCCTGGAGACAGCATACAGTGGAAATTGGAAAAAATTCTCTACCAGTCATCCTAACCTGCTAAATGCATATTTCTCACTGGCTGTTGTTTTGTTTTGTCTTTAATTATCACTCACAAAGCAAAAACTAAAATATTCTTAAATTTAGAAAGTTACCCAATTTCCATATTCCAGCTATTCTCATACAAACATGTGCTGTGCAGAAAGCCACCCTACAAGAGACTGTGATATAATTAGTTTCCAGTGGGTGTATAGAAATGGTTACTTCACCATATTCACATTTCAAAAAGGAGTCTATATGATTCAGTAATTCCATCTCTCTATCTACACCATGCATTTTTAAATGAGTGAAATAAACATACAAATCTCTATAAAACATATCAAAATATGAAAAACAAACATGTCTAGCTTACATTATTGGGGTTTTCTATGAGTCTTACGGGTTACTAAGCACTAACTTAAAACAAGAATAGGGTCATAAAAAGAGAAGAATGAGTTAATATTTTTTAAATGCGTGCAAGGAAGTCGTATTCACTAACTTTGGACAGATAACAAATTCAACCATTTTAAACTGTACTTAAGAACAAAGATTTAGTTTTACTTTTAGTGATACAATTATAATTCAGATTGACTTTTTATATTTTTGGTTGTGAAAAACAGGAGTGCACAGGATAAAACAATTACATATACACAACCTGAAAATCAAATCAGACTATCAGAAGCACAACTTCTTCTTGAAACTAAGCCAATCCAGTAACTTCTTTTGTGAATATTCAAAAATATAGCATTGATTAATGGCCTTAAATGTGACCTTATAGAAGATATACTATTTTCATTAAACTGCTTTGTACAGCATATGTTGAATATACAGGTACCTTTAGAATTTCAACAAATTTTATTGATAGTGAGTGACAAACATTGCACAGCATATTCAATATACTAAATAAAAATTCTGGTTTGCTAAACTATTTTATTTATTTTTGAATAGGTAATAACATGTAACAGAGAACACAAGGAGTAAAAGTTTCTCCTAACTCTGTCCTCTTGCACCCCAGTTCCCGATGAAGGGAACTAATATTAAATACCATGGTTCAAGAAAAGTCCTCTGAAATAAAGACTTGGGTCTGTATATTGAGTGGCTCCACCTTTTATTCCCCCAAATCAATCCAAAACAGTTGACTGTGAGACATATCCTAGTAGAATCATTAAACTTTAAAAATGAAAGAAACCTTTGGGTTTCTAGGCAGAAAAAAAAAATCAGAAGGAGAAGAAATTCAGGTTGGCATCAAACTTATTGTCATCAACAATCAAACCAAGAAAGCAGTGCAAAACGCCATCAACTTCCTTCAACTTGAAGGAAGGGGTAAACATTCTATACACAGCCAAGCTGTTCTTCAAAATTACCCTACCCAGGAGTCTTTCCTGGGAAATCTACTAACAGATGAATTTCACTTAACATAGAGATGATTAAGGAAACTAGAGAAACGAGGATTAAATATACAGTTGACCATTGACCATTGCAGATGTTAGGTGTGTAGACTATCCGATGTAATTTCACAGTCAGCTGTCCAAAGCCAGGTCCACATCCACAGATTCAACTATCCTTAGCTATTCATATATTTAGTGGGGGACAAATAAAAAAGCACATGTAAGAGGACCACAATTCAAATAGACGTTGTTCAAGAGTCAGCTGTTCTTAAGTGTAGATATAAACTATAACAACTGAGAATGAGAGAGAAAAATTATTGTATAAATATTCTTTTCTCTGTCAAAGTAACATACCAAAAAAACACCCATAAAAAAAATTCGAGAGATAAAAATGTGAGAAAAAGAGAAAAGAGTATATTCTCATTGACTGTAGCAAAGTAATAAGTTGAAATAAAAGGAAATTATCTGAAGTTGACAATATAGCTGACATCCTACCAAAGAGGAAGGGGACTAAGAGTGTTAAATAAAAGCATTAAGATAAGGTAATAATTATTTTGAATATATGTCTTCTTAAACCCAAGAAAATGAGAAATATCAATAACCTCAGATACACAGATGACACCACCCTTATGGCAGAAAGCAAAGAAGAACTAAAGACTCTCTTGATGAAAATGAAAGAGGAGAGTGAAAAAGTTGGCTTAAAACTCAGCATTCAGAAAACTAAGATCATGACATCCGGTCCCATCACATCATGGCAAATAGACGGGGAAACAATGGAAACAGTGAGAGATTTTATTTTTCTGAGCTCCAAAATCACTGCAGATGGTGACTGCAGACATAAAATTAAAAGATGCTTGCTCCTTGGAAGAAAAGCTATGACCAACCTAGACAGCATATTAAAAAGCAGAGACGTTGCTTTGCCAACAAAGGTCCATCTAGTCAAGGCTATGGTTTTTCCAGTAGTCATGTATGGATGTGAGAGTTGGACTATAAGGAAAGTTGAGCACCAAAGAATTGATGCTTTTGAACTGTGCTGTTGGAGAAGACTCTTGAGAGTCTCTTGGACTGCAAGGAGATCAAACCAGTCATTTCTGAAGGAAATCAGTCCTGAATATTCATTGGAAGGACTGATGCTGAAACTGACACTCCAATACTTTGGCCACCTGATGTGAAGAACTGGAAAAGACCCTGATGCTGAGAATGACTGAAGGCAGGAAGAGAAGGCGACGTCAGAGGATGAGATGGTTGGATGGCATCACCAACTCAATGGACATGAGTTTGAGCAAGCTCCCGGTGTTGTTGATGGACAGGGAAGCCTGGAGTGCTGCAGTCCATGGGGTCACAAAGAGTTGGGCACAACTGAGCGACTGAACTGAACTGAACTGAATGAAAGTCACATAGTAAACATAGTTTGACGTTAAAAAGACAAAATATTCATCATATCAATAAATGTAAATAGGCTCAATTTATCTATTTAAAAAAACTTTAGATCAGCTTACAGATCAAAACCAGAAGAAGAAATATTCTTCAAGCCACCTAATTATATTGCTTCTTAAAGTCATTGTCATTGCTCTGTGTTTTTTGGTGCTGAGCATTTGTCAATATTGACTTTGTTTATACTATAAATTTGCAAAATACATTTTTAATCCCTCAAATCTTACTGTTCCAAATTCAGTTCTTCCAAAGCAATGTAGCATTGGATATTTATGAGATAAAAAAAGGAGCAAATGTTGGGCTTTGAGGGGAAAAAATCCAGTGTATAATGCATTTTATTCTTAAATGCTAAGTGTTTCCAGGCTTTCTCTTTCCATTTCTTATGGACTTGCATCATCTTTTTTAAGATTATATGTAAAGATTAAAGATAAATAAACAAACATCAGGAAATTATTTTAAAGTGCTTTCATTTCCTTGCTGTGTAATCACAGGCAAATCACTAATCTTGGTCTCTTCTAGAATTCTGCATCCTTCCTACATTGCAGACAATGAACATTAAGCTATTTTGAAAGCCAATTGATAAGCAGTATATAGCACTGCTGCTCACAATCACATCTTACAGAATTTTCACTGACTTTTAGATTAAATAATATTACCATGTGGATAAATCAGAACATATAGATAGGGAAAAAAAACAATAATTAAATCAGTCATTCTACCACAACACTGTTGCAGATATTTCTATGTATAACCATCTGTATTTACTCTCTCATCATCCTGGGAAAGAAATCTGCCCAACAGCCACTAACACTGCATGCAGCCTGCTGCCCCTTCTCCATCTCTTTGATTTGTAAATGGAGATGAAAAATGGGGCTGGGAAGGACTTGAATCTGGCAGGGAAAAATCAGAGCAAAGGCTTTGGTTGTGTCATAGGCACTATCACCTGTGTATGGAGAAGGAAATGGTAACCCACTCCAGTATTCTTGCCTGGAGAATTCCATGGACAGAGGTGCCTAGTGGGCTACAGTCCATGAAGTCGCAAAGAGTCAGACACAACTTAGTGACTTTCACTTTCACTTCACCTTTAGTGTAGCGCTTGCCAGGCCACAAGGTTAAATGCCAAAATAAAAAGTGTTCTTAAATAAATTATAATCTACGACTTTAACAGGGACTCGTTTGTAACCCCCTAGTTTTCTATTTATATCACAGAATCAGAGACAATATAGTTCTCTAAAATATTGATGTATATGATTTTTCAAAGTATGAATATATTCAATGCAAAAAATTAGATGACACAGAAAAGTACAAACAAAAGGAAATTAAAACTCCTCATTTATGACCCCACACTGCCACCATATTTTACATCAACAAATCATTTTGATGTGTTTTTAGTGACCAATAAAGCTGACCGTCAACTGCAAACAGCAGTACATTGCCTAGAGAGGAAATAGACCATTAACCTATCAGTGTGTTTCCTCATTCTTCTCCTTAGTAAAGTCAACTAGGATTAGTCCTTAACCACAGTTAATTTTTTAATAATTTTATTTATTTATAATTAAGACTGTGCTGGGTCTTCCTTGCTGTGTGCGTCTTTCTCTAGTTGAAACAAGTAGGGTCTACTTTCTAGTTGCAGTGTGAGGGCTTCTCACTGTGGTGGCTTCTCTTGGGTTGCTGAGCATGGAATCTAGGGCTTCAGTAGTTGTGGCGCACAGGCTTAGTTATTCCATGGCATGTGGGATCTTCCTGGCCCAGGAATCAAACCCATGTCTCCTGCATTGACAGATGGATTCTTTACCACTGAGCCACTTGGGAAGCCCCTTAGTGACAATTATCTTGTATCATGGCTGAGTAGTAAATATTAATGTCTAAGTGCTCATTGTTCTAGCTAACTGGAACAGTGATAAAAAACTGACCAGTGATAAAAATTAATTTGGTTACTAAATATCCTTCTCTCACAATTATAACAACTTCCTTATCTCCACATACTGGTATTTATTTGAATTGAATCAGATGATCCTTGAGTTTCCTTCTAGTACAAAGATTTGGGTGACAAATCTCTGAAAAATAAGATTAAAAGAAACTAAGACATGTACTGTAAATAAGTTAGCTTTTAGTGAGATTTTTCTTAAAGTTATCAGAAAATCAATTCAAGCCTTCCTGTCCAATGTGTTTTGACATCTACTCTTTTGATATAAAGTTAGTTACCATGCAAAAGCAGATTCTTAATAATTCATGTTGTTTACTTTGAATGTGATTACTCATAGAAGGCAGGAGAAATGAATCAATACTTGCTTAGCTTCTCCAAAATAAATCAGAGTTAATTGTTAAAGTAATGCACGTTAATTTAGCCTGTCAAATTAATTTCCCAGCACCTCCTTATGCTACAAGAGCCTTAATTAAGAAATAACTAATGTTACTTTCCCTTATTATAGGTATTGCTGAGCCACTGGCTCTGAACAAAGTCATTTAACTCCTTTGATGTATGTGATTTAAAGAACACCAGAGAAAATCTACAAAATATTAGTTATACTGTGCATTTGAAAGTGACTTCACAGTTTGCAGAGTGATTCTATTTTCTTTCTGCAAAATGTGTTCCATTCTGCAAAATGCAATGTGGGCCTCCTATGAAGCTGTGTAGAGTTTCAGTACTGTGTGGAGTCCTTCAGAGTGTTCAGTCCCAAGTTTCACAATTTTAGGAGGTTCACTGACTCCCTTTTTCCAAAAGAGAAAAGGAAGTGATGAAGTCTATGGAAATTACAATAAGAGGAAAGTCTGAAGAAATATGGAGTATTTAATCTAATAAAAGATGAAGGGATTGATACATGTATATGTATAGCTGAGTTCCTTCACTGCTCACCTGAAGCTATCACATTGTTAATTAGCTATACCCCAATACAAAATATAAGTTAAAAAAAAAAAGATGAAGGGATATAACAATGAGAACATCCTCTCTTGTTTGAATGTATGTTATATGGTAGAGGGCTTTATTTTGCATATTATTTAGATGGCAGAATCAGCACTGGTGATTGATAATTACCAGGAGGTATATAAAGATTTAACATAAGAAATTTTCTATGATAGAAAGGGCTCCCTCACCCAGGACTGAGCTTCCCAGAATAAGCATCCCATGAAGGAACACTTCCCAGGGGCAGGGACTGATGCTGAAGGACAGTTCTCTAAGGCTCACGGTCTCTGTGTTTCAAGTGTACCAAACATGGGAAAGCCACCCCTTCTTAGTCCAGCCCACACTTTGACTCTTGTTACCCACATTAAGTGGACATTTTAAAACTCCAAAAGACAAGGACTTATTGAAAGTCCTCATAGTCCCCTATTACATGTCAAGTCATGCTTAAGAATTACCCATTGCTATTCTATGTTGTTCGGTCACTAGGTCATGTCTGATGCTTTGCGACCCAGTGGACTGCAGCAGGCCAGGCTTCCCTGTCCTTCACCTTCTTCTGGAGTTTGCTCAAACTCATGTCCATTGAGTCAGTGATGCTATCTAACCATCTCGTCTGCTACCTCCCTGTTCTCCTCCTGCCCTCAATCTTTCCTAGCATCAGGGTCTTTTCCAATGAGTTGGCTCTTTGCATCAGGTTGTCAAAATATTGAATAGAGCTGTCCATTGCTGGGGTACAGGCCAGGCTGTTAGAGAGAAAGTGTGAGACCAAGGGCATCATTCCCACTTTCCAAAGTTTAAGGAGAGCACTGCAGTTCATGTACAAGTGGTTGTACTCTGTCCATCCACCTGGTCTAGCACTTAACATATAATATTTAGTTAGTTTGTACAACATGATATGAGCTCCTTAAGACCAGAGACTCTGTTCTATTTACCTTTATAACATCATAGCTTATCCAAGTGTTGGCACTTATTAGATACTCAGTATGTGCTTAATGGAGGAATAAATATATTCCATTCCAAGTAAGCATTGCCTCAGTGCAGATACTATATCAACGGCAAGGCATACAGAATTAAAATAAGGCTCAATCCTTGCCCTTAGGAGTACTACAAAAAATCAGCAGAATAAATGCATGAGTGAATGAGAACACTATATCGGACAGAGTTTTATCTTTTAAGATTTCATTCAACTCTAAGATTCTATAAATCTGTATTCCTTTCCTCAATTAAAATAGCTTAAATGTAAGAGCAGGAAAAGTAGTCATACTATATTAGGATTTTCCTAGATTTTTAATCCACTGTGGGTAACACAGCTCACTTCAGTTCAGTCACTCAGTCGTGTCTAACTTTTTGCGACTCTCATGGACCGCAGCACACCAGGCGTCCCTGCCAACTCCCAGAGCCAACTCAAACTCATGTGCATCGCATTGGTGATACCATCCAATCATCTCATCCTCTGTCATCCCCTTCTCCTCCCACCTTCAATCTTTCCCAGCATCAGGGTCTTTTCAGATGAGTCAGTTTTTTGCATCAGGTGGCCAAAGTATTGGAATTTCAGTTTTAGCATCAGTCCTTCCAATGAACATTCAGGACTGATCTCCTTTAGGATGGACTGGTTGGATCTCCTTGCAGTCCAAGGGACTCTCAAGAGTCTTCACCAACACCACAGTTCAAAAGCATCAATTCTTCTGTGCTCAGCTTTATTTATGGTCCAACTCTCACATCCATACAGGACTACTGGAGAAACCATAGCTTGGACTAGACGGACCTTTGTTGGTAAAGTAATTCTCTGCTTTTAAATATGCTGTCTAGGTTGGTCATAGCTTTTCTTCCAAGGAGCAAGCATCTTTTAATTTCATGGCTGCAGTCACCATCTGCAGTGATTTTGGAGCCCCCAAAATTAAAGTCTATCACTGTTTCCATTGTTTCTCCATCTATTTGCCATGAAGTGATGGGACCAGATGTCATGAGCTTAGTTTTCTGAATGTGGAGTTTTAAGCCAACTTTTTCCCTCTCCTCTTTCACTTTCATCAAGAGGCTCTTTAGTTTTTTGCTTTCTGCCATAAGGGTGTTGTCATCTGTGTATCTGAGGTTGTTGATATTTCTCTCAGCAGTCTTGATTCCAGCTTGTGTTTCTTCCAGCCCAGCATTTCTCATGATGTACTCTGCATAGAAGTCAAATAAGTAGGGTGACAATATACAGCCTTGACGTACTCCTTTTCCTATTTGGAACCAGTCTGTTGTTCCATGTCCAGTTCTAATTGTTGCTTGTTGACCTGCATACAAGTTTCTCAAGAGGCAGGTCAGGTGGTCTGGTATTCCCATCTCTTTCAGAATTTTCCACAGTTTGTTGTGATCCACACAGTCAAAGGCTTTGGCATAGTCAATAAAACAGAAGTAGATATTTTTCGGAAACTATCTTGCTTTTTTGGATGATCCAATGGATGTTGGTAATTTGATCTCTGGTTCCTCTGCCCTTTCTAAACCCAGCTTGAACATCTAGAAGTTCATGGTTCAAGTACTGTTGAAACCTAATTTTGAGCATTGCTTTGCTAGTGTCTGAGAAGAGTGCAACTGTGCAGTAGTTTGAATATTCTCTGGCATTGCCTTTCTTTAGGATTGGAATGACAACTGACCTTTTATAGTCCTGTAGCCACTGCTGAGTTTTCCAAATTTGCTGGCATATTGAGTTCAGCACTTTCACAGCATCATCTTTTAGGATTTGAAATAGCTCAACTGGAATTCCATCACCTCCACCTGCTTTGTTTATACTGATACTTCCTAAGGCCCACTTGACTTCACATTCCAGGATGTCTGGCTCTAGGCGAGTGATCACACCATTCTGGCTATCTGGGTCGTGAAGATCTTTTTTGTACAGTTCTTCTGTGTATTCTTGCCACCTCTTCTTAATATCTTCTGTTTCTGTTAGGTCCATACCATTTCTGTCCTTTATTGTGCTCATCTTTTCATGAAATGTTCCCTTGGTATCTCTAATTTTCTTGAAGAAATCTCTAGTCTTTCCCATTCTATTGTTTTCCTCTATTTCTTTGCATTGATCACTGAGGAAGGCTTTCTTATCTCTCCTTGCTATTCTTTGGAACTCTGCATTCAAAAGGGTATATCTTTCCTTTTCTTCTGCCTTTCATTTCTCTTCTTTTCTCAGCTATTTGTAAGGCCTCATCAGACAACAGTTTTGCCTTTTTGCATTTCTTTTTCTTGAAGATGGTCTTGATCACTTCCCCTTGTACAATGTCACAGACCACTGTCCATAGTTCTTCAGGCACTCTATCAGATCCAAGCCCTTCAATCTATTTCTCACTTCCACTGTATAATCATAAGGGATTTGATTTAGGTCATACCTGAATGGTCTAGGGGTTTTCCCCACTCTCTTCTAGCTCATTCTCTAGCAAATCAAATAATTTGAGAAGTCAATTTACAGTTAAAGAATTGGGAAACTAAAGGTCTTGATAGAAATTTGTGTTAAAGCCATATAAAATTTCACTTTTCTCATATGAAGAAAAACACTTTCTAGTTCTGGAATTCAAAGTGTTTGGTAATTTTATCTATATACTAATTGATGAATTCAAAATATTACATCTATATTAAAAATAACAAATACCATCAAAATGTTCAATCTCCATTTAATTTACATTAGCATGAAAATCCACTCCTTTATAAGTCAGTTACTTTCATTTTTCCTGTTGTACAGAGTATGCAACAGGACATAGGTTTAAGGTGTCGCCCTTAGATCATGGAACAGCAAGTGGTACACCTCGGCAGTTGAGCACTGGAGTTAACGTTCATAACCACTTCAATATATTACCTCTCATAAATAATATTCTCCTGTAGCATGGTATCAATTTTATTTACTACATCACATTGGGATTCTTTTTGCCAGCTATTGCATAAAGCAGAATCAGTGATCCATAATTAGTCTTACTTCTGATCCAGTCATGATCAAAGATAAGCCTAGGCTTTGAGAGGAAGTATGCAAAGCAATAAAACAGAGCCCATTAGCAGGAAAACAATGGTCATTATTTTAATTCCTTACTTTATTTTTTATACAAACCCAGACAGTCACCACTGTCTCTGTCCCATTTCCCACCCCTGTCCAAAAGGACACAGTTATATAAAGTAATAACTGATTATTCGAACAAATAACAATATATTACTCTACATATTCACACACACACACACAAAACCCTGCAAGTCAACTGTTTTGCCAAACCATTTTGATTCACTGGGGGTTAAGGTGCTTGCTCTGAAAAGCAAGGTACATTTAATTTGGGGATTGAAAGATCTTTTTTCCCACTTAGTTTCACATATATTCTGTTTTTCATTTTGTGCTCTAAATAGTTAGTTAATTGAGACTATTTAACAGATTGCATACATGGCTGCTGAGAGTAATTGTATCTTAACAACAACTGAAGGAGTTTTTACTTAATTTGCAAGCAGTTTGGTAGAGAATGACCTTGCCCCCTACAGCTGGATTCAAAGAGTTAGGCAGAAGCTAAAGTGCTCCTGACTGCAGGAGGTGAAACTCATTCATATTCTTTTGTAAACAAGTTAACAGTGAGTTGCCAATGTGTTTTCATCCTCCCCAATCACCTTAGCAACGAGGATATAGAAACAGCATGGACTTTCCTCAGAACGTGCAGTTTTTCCTAGCACAAGAAGATAGCAACAAATGGGACTGGCAAAATTCCCAATTCATTTTAACCCTTAAAATGAGTGTCAGAATTTCCATGAAACATTATAGATTCCAATGTAAAAAGAAAGGGCTCAACTTCTCTTGTATATGCAATAATTAGTTATTTCTCAGTAGTACTATATTTATTGATTTATATTTAAAAATTTTGCTGACATGGTTTGACCAAGTTCAAATTAGTTTCAGCCCAGAAAGAAAAGGAAGACGTATTTTCAAGTAATTTGGCTAGGCTCATTTGAATGGCAGGTCACTGATGGTGGTTATATTTTATTCTTCTGTGTTTGAGGAACATGAGCTCTAGAAAGTGGAGAAAGGTAAAACCATATGGGAGTTATGAAGTCTGCTGGAGTCCTTGGGGTCAGATGAAACCTGGAACAGGACAAACCCTGCCAGACAATTGAAGTCAGTTACCTGTAGGAAATGAGCCAGAGAGCTTTGTTTTGTGTGCTTTCCCATCCACTCTCACCCTTCCCACATGGGAAGGTGACAAATCTGTTCATTTGTGGATTTCTTACAGTTTTGACTGTTGCTGATCTTCTCTTGAGACAAAGAACTAGTAAAACTAAAGTATAAATGTACTTAGGAGCAGGACCTCAACTACCTAACCTCTCTATCTTCACTCTTTGGTATTTATCTTCACTCTTTGATCCATGAAAGATTTGTTCCTCATGCAAATGTTCTACACAGTTCAAAAATCAGTAGTAAGAATTTTATGTCTACACAGTTAGCAGATGGTTTGCCCCAATATCCAAAGTTTAAAAAATAAAGAGTAGACTATCAAAAGAAAAGGGATTGTTTTAATGTCATCATCATTGTTGTGTTTCATTCTGGAAGCACTTGTGTTTTATTGCTGCATCTGAACAAACTTCTAGTTATTAGTGTCTGTGTTTAAAAGTTGTAAAAATATTTTTACTTTGTTTAGTGAATTGAGATAGCATGAGCTGTGTTTATGTATTTTCTGTCTTGCATTGATGTGAGAATAATCCATGCTGGCCTTGTCAGAGAGAGGATTTTATAGCATGTATTGCTAGTACCCCCACTCCTACCCTTTAAAATAGTATAAAGTCTGGGATTTTAAATGCTGTCATGAAATGCAAAACAAAACAAAACAAAAAACCACTATTAGATGCTGCAGGCACCCTTGTAAATTTGAAAACAGCTGGTAATATAAGCCAAAAGTCTTAAACCGGTTCTTAAATAAGTTTGTAACATGAACCCTGTATTTTAGGTTAGGTTCTCCAAGAAACAGATTGAGACAGATTTTCATGCAAGAGTTTTATTAGAGAGTAACCTTGGATTAGCATCAGTAAGAAATAACAGAAGCAGGGTTGGGGAGAGGAAGAAGTTGAAAAAGATTGCATGGGAGCCTCAGCAAATCCCACAAGGAACCCTGAATCTTGAATGGCTCTTCAGAGGTTACACAAATTTACTTCTAATATACCACCACCATCACCTGCCAACACAGAGCAGTCACTAGATGTGGGTAGCCAGAGGGGAGGGGTCCTAACATTGGGCAGTGCAGCTCCCTTCTTTTGAGGCAATTCCTGGAAAAGAACTTAGCTCTATAACAAAATCAACCACACTCATAACAGCTATGGAAAGGAGGGCATTGACCCTGACGTGGGGATCTGGATTTCAGAGTACAGTACCCGCTATAGTTCAGAACTCGCAAAATTCAGATCTTCTTGTTTCATATAAGCTCACCATCTAAAATAATCTTTTCTAGGATTCTGGGTTGATGTCTGGGCTTCCCTCATAGCTCAGTCAGTAAAGAATCTGCCTGCAATGCATGAGACACGAGTTCGATTCCTAGGTTGGGAAAATCGCCTGGAGAAGGAAATGGCAACCCACTACAATATTCTTGCCTGGAGATTTCCATGGACAGAGAAGCCTGGCAGGCTACAGTTCATGGGGTCGCAAGAGTCAGACAGGGTTGAAGTATAAGAGGGAGGTTAGTGGAAACAACTACAACTCTCACCACTGAAGCTGGTCTTGGGAACACAACTGATACTCATCTCCTTTCTTTACTATCCCTTCTAGATTCCCTTCCATCTCAAAGAGCACATCCCCTGGTCTAGTTGGTTTATATCATGAGGAAATCCAAGCCCTGATTCCTAAAAGTTCTGATCCTCTGATCACCATGCCTTTCTCAAACTGTGGTGTCAGTACTTGACAATTTACTGTCAGAATTGGGTAAGGAATACCAAGAAACACCATGGTGGATCTCCTGGCTGCCAGAGGTATTTTTGCCTCCCCTAATATGTAATGGCAGTATCACAGACTCGTAATCATCAGGGTCCATTATCTCAGCCAGGATGGCAACTTGTTTTCAGGCCTTTTGGCACAAGGAATCCGAAGCGCTAGTTGACTGAAAAATAGAACTTAAAAGTGTTATTGGTAAAAAGTATTCATCTTTGGGAACAGAAACTTTAGACCTGCGAAGTTTGTCATTATAGAGTCAGAGGCACAAATTCTTCAAGGGTCTCTGTAGGGCTGATAGTAAAAGGGGCTACTCCCTATTTTCACATCTTCTATCTGCTGGGGAGATAGCACTGTATAATGATCACTAACTTAGGACATGTCCTATGTCCTAGAGGATGACACCTCATCTTTGCAGGGTATTATCCTCAAGCTTAGGTTTCAGCTATACCTTCAAAAGGCAGTTCTATCACTCTAAAAGTCTGATAGCTTTTCAGTGATATGGTCTGTTATAGGAATAGTGTATTTTTTTGTTATAAGTCCTCTGCCAAACCTCTTTTGCTTTAAAGTGGTGCTTGGTCTGCAACATTGTCAGATGCAGTACCATATATGTGAATCAAACCTTATGTAAACATTGGAGATGGCTGAGGTCCTATAAATGGAGAATTCAATCTGATACCTGGAAAATATACTGATTCTAGTAAAGATAAATTGCTACATTTTCCAGGAGATAACTAACTTACCACTAAGTGTCTTATTGATATCCTTGAGAGATGGTACCATATCAAGTCTTAGTATTGTTCTTTGTTGCTGCCTGGTTGGACATCTGACAGCAGTAGGTAGATAGATCAGCCATAGTGATGGCAAGTCCATGACATTGGGTGGACCTATGCCTAGTGTCCATTCTGACACCATGAGTACCCTGTTCATGATCTTTTTGTGCCAGCACTGCAGTTGCTGATAGCAGGCTAGCTGTCACATGTCTGCCTGTAGCAGAGAGTCATTCTGTCTGTCTAGCTGTTTGATGTCTCTTTCATGGTAAATGCTCCATGGCAGGCAGTAACAAGTTATATATGGACCTTCACAAATTGTGTTCACTTCCACAGGCCCATCATCAGGCTTTTTCCTCAGATCTCAGATCCCTCAAAGTTTCCATTTTTCTTCTTAAAATTTCTCATCAAGCAGCCACAACAATGATATTGATAGAAAGTCCATCAGTTTAGTCGCTCAGTTGTGTCTGACTCTTTGTGACCCAATAGACTGCAGCATGCCAGGCTTCCCTGTCCATCAAACTCTCAGAGTTTACCCAAATTCATGTCCATTGAGTCAGTGATGCCGTCCAACCATCTCATCCTCTGTCATCCCCTTCTTCTCCCACCTTCAATCTTTCCCAGCATCAGGGTCTTTTCAAATGAGTCAGCTCTTCCCAACAGGTGGCCAAAGTATTGGAGTTTCAGCTTCAACATCAGTCCTTCCAATGAACTGATCTTCCAATGAACTCAGGACTGACCTCCTTTAGGATGGACTGGTTGGATCTCCTTGCAGTCCAAGGGACACTCAAGAGTCTTCTCCAACACCACAGTTCAAAAGCATCAATTCTTTGGCACTCAGCTTTCTTTATAGTCCAACTCTCACAACCATACATGACTACTGGAAACACCATAGCTTTCACTAGACAGACCTTTGTTAGCAAAGTAATGTCTCTGATTTTTAACATGCTGTCTAGGTTGGTCATAAGTTTCCTGCCAAGGAGTAAGTGTCTTTTAATTTCATGGCTGTAATCACCATCAGCAGTGATATGGGAGCCCTCCTCCAAAAAAGTCTGCCACTGTTTCCCCATCTATTTGCCATGAAGTGATGGGACCGGATGCCATGATCTTAGTTTTCTGAGTGTTGAGCTTTAAGCCAACTTTTTCACTCTCTTCTTTCATCAAGAGGCTATTTAGTTCTTCACTTTTTGCCATAAGGGTGGTGTCATCTGCATATCTGAGGTTGTGATGTTTCTCCCAGCAATCTTGATTCCAGCTGTGTTTCATCCAGCCCAGCGTTTCTCATGATATACTCTGCATAGAAGTTAAATAAGTAGGGTGACAATATACAGCCTTGACGTACTCCTTTTCCTATTTGGAACCAGTCTGTTGTTCCATGTCCAGTTCTAACTGTTGCTTCTTGACCTGCATACAAGTTTCTCAAGAGGCAGGTCAGGTGGTCTGGCATTCCCATCTCTTGAAGCATTTTCCACAGTTTGTTGTGATCCACACAGTCAAAGGCTTTAGCATAGTCAATAAAGCAGAAGTAGATGTTTTTTGGGAACTCTCTTGCTTTTTTGGATGATCCAACGGATGTTTGCAATTTGATCTCTGGTTCCTCTGCCCTTTCTAAATCCAGCTTGAACATCTGGAATTTCATGGTTCACATACTGTTGAAGCCTGGCTTGGAGAATAATGAGAATTACTTGTGTGTGAGATGAGAGCAATTGTGAGGTAGTTTGAGCATTGTTTGGCATTGCCTTTCTTAGGGATTGGAATGAAAACTGACCTTTTCCAATCTGTGGCTACTGCTGGGTTTTCCAGATTTGCTGACATATTGAGTGCAGCACTTTCACAGCATCATCTTTCAGGATTTGAAATAGCTGAACTGGAATTTCATCACTTCCACTAGTTTTGTTTGTAGTGATGCTTCCTAAGGCTCACTTGATTTCACATTCCAGGATGTCTGGCTCTAGGTAAGTGATCACACCGTTGTGATTATCTGGGTCATGAAGATCTTTTTTGTACAGTTCTTCTGTGTATTCTTGCCACCTCTTCTTAACATCTTCTGCTTCTGTTAGGTTCATATCTTTTCTGTCCTTTATTGTGCCCATCTTTGCATGAAATGTTCCCTTGGTATCTCTGATTTTCTTGAAGAGATCACTAGTCTTTCCCATTCTATTGTTTTCCTCTGTTTTTTTGCACTGATCGCTGAGGAAGGCTTTCTTATCTCTCCTTGCTATTCTTTGGAACTCTGCATTCAAATGGGGATCTCTCTCCTTTTCTCCTTTGCTTCTCATTTCTTTTCTTTTCTCAGCTATTTGTAAGGCGCCCTCAAACAGCCGTTTTGCTTTTTTTGCATTTCTTTTCCATGGGGATGGTCTTGATCCCTGTCTCCTGTACAATGTCATGAACCTCTGTCCATAGTCCATCAGGCACTCTGTCTATCAGAATCGTCCCTTAAATCTATTTCTCACTTCCACTGTGTAATCGTAAGGGATTTGATTTAGGTCATACATGAATGGTCTAGTGGTTTTCCCCACTTTCTTCAATTTTAGTCTGAATTTGGCAATAATGAGTTCATTATCTGAGCAACAGTCCATGTATAGTCCATATATAGTCTTAATTTGAGCCATTTCTCTTCATATATAAAGTAAGTATCCTGGGTTGGTGCCTGAAGCTCTGTCTATGAGAGAATTTTCACTGGTCACCAGCTTTTAGGGCCACAACTGAATAGGACTATAGTAAGCATTGGCCCACTTTCAGGTTAAATATGGAGATTGAAAAGTGAAACTTGCTCAGTCATGTCCAACTCTTTGAGACCCCATGGACTGCAGAGTCCATGGAATTCTCCAGGCCAGAATATTGGAGTGGGTAGCCTTTCCCTTCTCCAGGGGATCTTCCCAACGAATACCCACCCAAAAACCAAACTAAGACTTTTTCCTTCTTTATCAGCTAATCAAAGTGCTATAGGTGTGAACTGAGAGAGAGGCATGATTGTAACTGTTGTGGATGCATGTGGATCTGGGCCACCTGCTGTGTGTGTGTGCTCAGTCCTGTCAGATTCTTTGAGATCCCATGGACTGTATCCCTCTAGGCTTCTCTGTCCATGGAATTTCCCAGACAAGAATACTGGAGCGGGTTGCCATTTCCTCCTCCAGGGAATCTTTCTGACCCAGGGATATTGAACCTGTATCTTTTGCATCTCCTGCATTGGCAGGCGGATTCTTTACCACTGCACCACCTGGGTATCTGGGGCCACCTGCTAAAGCAGGTTATTTGTGCTGCCCAGCATGTGCAGAATCCTGGATGGGCATTCTAATAAGAGAGTGCTGCTCATGATGGAATATTGCAGGACTCTTACTCTAATGATTTTGTGAGTTCAAGAAAACCCAGCTTGGACTTCCCTGGTGGCTCAGTGGATAAGAATCTGCCAGCCATGCAGGGGATACAAGTTCTATCTCTGGTCTGGGAAGATCCCACATGCCTTGGGGCAACTAAGGCTGTGTGCGCAACTACTGAGCCTGTGCTCTAGAGCCCATGAGCTGCAACTACTGAGCCTGCGTGCTGCAACTATTGTAGCCCGTGCACCTAGAGACTGTGCTCCACAACAAGAAGAGCTGCAGCAATGAGAAGCCTATGCACCGCGATGAAGAGTAGCCCTCACCCACAGCTAGAGAAAGCCCACACGCAGTGACAAAGACCCAGATCAGCCAAAAACAGACAAAGTTGGTTTAAAATAGAAAACCCAGCTTATGATGGACAGCCCTTTTATAAATGATGAACCGTGTGGTCACGTGATATTCCATGGTCAGACAGCTCAACTCTTTCAGACCCAGTAGTAAGCCTGGAGATGTTTTGAGAAGATGGGTAATTCTCTCCTGCAAATAGCATGATCTTATTCCAGAATGCTGATGGACCTCGTTGTGATTTTTCTAGTGGAGCTTACCAGAAATTCCACATGACATTGTTTCCCATCACAGCTACCTTTATGTCTTTAGGGTGACACTGATCTCTGCCTTTCTTCCTGGGCTTGTTATCTTTGTTAACTTACAGTATTGGCAGATGTAGGCAATTTCAACAGCTTTCATTTGACCTTCCCAGTTAAATAACTGTTTTTCCACAGGTCTAGTATTAGGGTTCTTACAATTCTTTTGTACACGCATTTCAATTATACATTTGGGGAACTGGTGACATCACCCATAGGTGGGTGTATAGAAAAAGGGACCTACTGTAAACCAGACCTGTGATAGGACTCCATTTATTACTTGGCTCCTCTATGCCCCTACTCTAACACAAGAGCTGTAATGGTACTTGAGGTCCCTAGGTATTAATGTTAACTTAAACCCCATGTTCAAGAGGCATTACAATGTCTAGATTTTCTCTTTCTCATAGTATAAATTTACCCATGTAAATCATCATGTCCTTTTGAGAAAGAGCGAGAAGAATCATCACCATGTCTACTTGCAGTAGCAATTCAGGGCACTTCCTTATGGGGACCCAGCCTCTACTTTTGCCAATGACTTCTGGGTCAGAAAACTGGCTGAGTTTGAAAATGGCAGATAAATATGAACTTATGTTAGACAGCGTCCTCAAGCCTCTGATCATTCAACTTTGATTTCTTTAGATTGTATACACTGAATAGTTTCTGTTGGCCCATCCCTGGTGGCTCAGATGGTAAAGATTCTGCCTGCCTCCTCGGGAGACCTGGGTTCGATCCCTGGGTCAGAATGATCCCATGGAGGAGGGCATGACAACCCACTCCAGTATTCTTGCCTAGAGAATCCCCATGGACAGAGGAGCCTGGCAGGCTACAGTCCATGGGGTTACAAAACCTCTCACATGACTGAATGCCTAAGCACAGCACAGCACTAGTTACGATTGTTTCATTAATCATCTCCACAGTTTGTTGATCAAGCCCCCTGGTGCCACTCCATCATGATGATTATACCCACATTGTTTCTGACTGTTAAATGCCACCACTTGTTTTTTTTTTTATCTTCTGGTCCTATCAACCCTACTGCTATGAGGAAACCTACCATGAACACTGATATTTTCCTGAAAGACACTGAAAGTTATTCAGTGATGCTGGGGTTCCTCTCACTGGTGCATTTCTTATCGTATTGGTAAATAGTGTGTTTTCTGGGCCCTCCAACAGAACTTAGTCAGCTGGTAAACATTTGGACTTTATACAACATATCCACTCCTGTGCACTCACTTCTCTAAGCCGTTCGATCTCTCTTTCTACTGTTTGCACGGCAGTTTGGAATTTCTAGCTTAATTAGTATGGGTCATCCCTTTTTCTAGGTTTCTAAAAGCCCACAAGCCTCCTGGCACTGATTCCCAGGGTCCTTGCCAGCATATTATGTCCTGTGTCACATCCAAGGCAATACTATATACGCCAGTTCCTGATAGTATGTTTCCTAAGTCCTACGACAGCCTCTTTCTTCCCTTAACAAACCCAGCACTTCCCAGACCAGATGATCTTGTCTCTTGACTGTAGTTTTTGTTGTTTGGTGGCCAAGAGAAAAGTTGTAGATAGACTGGAAGGGAGGAAGCTGCATATTTCTTTGCAAAACAATGACTTTTGAATTGTTGCTCAAGCAAAAGGGGAATGAAAATTTTTCGATGGGGAGAATTGAGCCATTGATGCAAAACCAGATTGTCCAGAAAATCCTAGGCCATGTTCTTTAGTGTGTCAACCCAAATATCACCATCACAAGTCTCAGGGTTGCACTAATGCCTAACCAACAAACTCTGACGTTAGTAAGTAGAGTTGCCTGGCAGAGGTGGAGAATGCAACTTTGTCCAGAGATCCACTACCTTTATAATTAACTCTGCAAGTTTTTCTGCCCTTATATATATATATCCATCCAGGAAACCATCTAACTTTCATATTTTGCCCTAAATTAATTATTAATCACCTTCAGCCTTCATTATTATTCTCTAATGAGTATGGAGAATATATTCATTTTCCCTTTACCCTTTTGAATTTTTGCTGAGACTTCTGTAATAAGACAGATTAACAAAAGAAAAACAATCAAAAGTTTAACATGCATACTTCATGGTATACATGGGAGATACTCAGGGAAAAATGAGTAATTTTCCAAGGTAGCTTAAAATTTAGACTTAAATACCATCTTTACTGGTTTCCCTGGTGGCTTAGCAGTAAAGAATCTGTCTGCCAATGCAGGAGATGCAGATTCAGCCTGTGGGCCGGGAGGATCCCTGAAGGAGGAAATGGCTGGGAAATCCCAAGAACGGAGGAGGCTGGGAGGCTATAGTCCATGGGGTCGCAAAGAATCAGATATGACTAAGCGACCAGACAACAACAACCATCTTAATAGGGAAAGGGGAGGGGAATATGGGATTCTTAGGGAAGAGTAAATAATTTTTAGGATGATGAGTGGGCCTTTAGAAGAATAGATGGTAGGTATGATATTCTGTGACAAAGTTTGTTGGGTTGTCACCTTCTATTCTTCTCTCCTGTGATGAGTCAATCTCCCCGGACTGATACAGTTCCAAGGGAGGAGATCTATGACAGTCAAGTCTCTTTTGGAGGATCTGTCTTTAGGCAAAAAGGGGAGTTTGGAGAAAGCCTCTTCCTGCATTTGCTGTTTTTCAAGTACCTGCAGCTCAAAATAATCAATATACCAAAGTGGCATATTTTAGGGTGGCATGCTCCGAACTTTTGCAGTTGTATTTTGGAGTGGCATATTCTGCTACCTGTTAAAGGCTTGAGTGTCTCCCAGGGGACCCAGTGGTAAAAAAAAAAATCTTCCTGTCAATTCAGGAGACACAAGAGATGCAGATCAGTCCCTGGATGGGAAGATCCCCTGGAGCCAGGCATGGCAACCACTCCAGTATTCTTGCTGTAAAAAAGATCTCGGACAGAGGTGCCTGGAAGGCTACAGTCCATGGAGTTGCAGAGTTGGACATGCCTACGCAACTGAGCAAACACAGCACAACAAGGCATTACTAGAATGAATCATTTGATTCCCCTTTTCTTAATATTATTGTTCCTCCCTGAAATTTATAATACCTGGGACAGTCCCTATTCCCCTCCCAGTTTACCACCTTGAAAGTTTAATAATTTCATCACTACAGCAGGCCAGGGTACCCATAAGCTACCTATCACCAGCCAGCTGGTAGGAGACCCAACTCCAAAATCTTCAGAGTCTCCTTTCTAGGATCACTCCTGGCATTAACAATCGTAGGTTGAAGCCCGTTGCATCCAGGTGGATTTTTGGAGAACCTCCCATAAGTAACACCCACAAGGAAGTGAAGGAAACAGGGTCGGGTGGAGGGAAAAATTAAACTGATAACAGTTGCAAAGGAAGTCTCAGCTGATCACATGGGGAGCTCTGAAACTGGAATGACCCACCCCAATAGTGTATGGGGGCGGTGGAGAAAGGGGATCAGAGGTTAGTTTTGTAACTTCCTACATTTAAGAGTCATTGGATGTGGGTTGCTTAGAATATTGGGCAAAGCAGGTCTTTTCGCTCAAGGGCAATTCTTGGGGAGAGACTACTGTGAGAGCTCCGCAGGCCACAGCCCTGGAGGTTAGGAAAATGAGAGCTTCTGCCTGGAAGGGGAATCTGGGCCATGCACCAAACACTTTACTTTTGGTTTTGAGAGTCCTATGTGATTTGGGGGCAACATATTTGATAGGTTAATGTTGTTTAAGCTTGTAAGTTCTTAACCATACACAAATGGTATAAGGAAAGATAATCTAGAGCTATGTATGGGAAAAGGGAAGATTCAACCTAGAATTATAAACTACAGAACACTCAGAAGTACATAACTTACACCCCTGGATAATCAAGGATGGACTGTGTTGGGGAAATATCAAGTGGCCTTGTGCTACAGCATGGTTTCTTGTTTCATAAGTCACCAGAAATTTGGATTTTATAAGAGGAAAGGAGAGCTTGTTCTCATCTGACTTTCTTGAAGGCTTGTGGTAAAGTAGAAGTTCATGGTGGTAAAGTAGAAGTTAAAAATTTGCAGTTAAAAATAAAAAGTCAGATTCCTGAACATTTACAGAGTGGTCAGTATGGAGACCTCAGATAAGCAAAAGCACCATCTGGAGGTTTGATTGTGGCTCATTAATTCTAGAAAGGGCCTGAAAAGTCTGTATACAACTTTAGTTGTGTAGTATGTAGGCAACTGTAAGTGTTGCAGAATCTTAATTTTATTCTCTATATCATGTTGGTGCATATGTTTGCCATGATTAGTCCATGGCTAGCAATAAATAGACTTGAAATAGTGGATTAGGAAGCACAAGTTTTAACTCTTTGGTGATTTATATTATGATAATACAAAAGAAAAAAACCACCAAGCAGGGTATCCCAAAGAAACTATATAAGCAGCTAAACTAAATAACCAAAGAGAAGAAGAAAGAGTAGATTTCAGAATGAGAACCTAGGTCTGTGCACAGTTGTTTTCAGATCAGTCAAGTTGTGTTAAAGGGAACCCTGGCAATAGAAAATGTAGGACTCTCACATCATCCATTCTCAGGCTAAAAATCATCTAATCAGTTTTTTAAAAATAAACTGACTTAAAAAAAAAAAAAACTGACATGAGTTTGAAATGGAAATAATTATCTAAATTCATTTGGTAATAAAGCAAGTTAGAATTCATTGAGTTATCATAGCTGTATACTTAGACTTGTCATGTAACTAATTTCCTCATTTAGACATCCACTTATCAGCATAGTTTAACTGCACAAAAATGATTATGTCACTAAGGTATTCATTTCCTTTCTCCTTGTTCACTCACACCTACTATGTTTCAGACATTACCTGGTATAAGGGATTAAAAATGACTAAGAAACAATTACTGTCCTCAAGGAACTCACAGTTTAGTAAGGTAGACAGACATGAATATGATATAAGCTACAGAAAATACAGGGAAGAGAGTGAGTCATTAAATAGAATACTTATTGACTACCTATCCAGGTTCTAATATTGATGAAATAGGGATAAAACATTATATGTATTCTCAGTAAACTCATGGAAGGGAATATCTTGCCTGGGCTCATTTGTCTTTGAACAGGAAGGGACATTTCATCATCAGACTGGAATGATGTGTAAGAATATGTAAGTTTTTGTAATTTCATACTTAATAATTTCAATAGTTCCAACTGAAATAGATTTCTATCTGTTCATAGTGCCAAGGTGAATTTTGGCTTCCTCATTAGTACTCATTCATCTGGTAATGGGAGCTGAGAAGAGAAACTGTAGATGTCTAAGCTGGAATACTGTCATAGTGGTGAAGATGGAAAGGGAGTATGGGAGCTGAGGATACTGGCAAGAGAACAGTTCAACTCCATAGATTACTGTGGTCTTTGTAGCCGAACACCAGAGATTATAGAATCTAAGCAAAGTCAAGAACAAAGTGAAGGTGACAAATAGTTGAGAAATTAGAAAAAATGAATCAAGTAAATTTAATTTTATGAGACTAATGAGTATGCTAGGGTGAAACGGTAAGAGCTGGAAAAATATGAGATTGTTGTTTGATGGCAAGTTATTGAAGCTTCATGTTTCAAAGGAGGAGACTTCCAAGTCATGACAAGAGCAAGCGAATGTGAAAGCCAATGGAGTTACAGAGATCAAAGAACCATGAAGGGGCAAGGGCATTAGAGAACTCATCCATTTAAAGTTGAGAGTAGGCAGAATGATGGTGGAAGTTGGGGTGGAGAGGAAGGAAGCGGTCCTCAGTAGAAGGATGATCACCGCCCAGTAGCTCACTTCTCAGGGATCCCTCAGAATTACAGTGGAGGGTACATTCCCTTGCCTGGAGGAGAAGGTAAGGATGCCAGTGAGAATTACCTCTGGGAGGCCGAGTTTTATCTTGGCCCATGCTCTTCTTGTCAGAAAGATCTAAGGTCTCTAAGTGAGCATCAGAGGGGAGATAACTTACTTCTTGATGCAAAACAGGAAGTTAGCAGTATAACCTGAAAGATCTTTTTACTTTATTGTATTAATTTCCTCTTTAAAAAGTATTTTCTGCCTGGTTGCTTCCTAATTAGAAAAATGTGGGGCAACAGAAAACTCATGTCCTGGGTCTCAGAAAATCTTTATGACCCAGTTCTATCTCCTGGATGAGATGTCACATAGACAATTCACCTAATATCCCTTACCCCATTCCAGAAAAGGTAACAGCATTTGGAAACTAATCTGAGGTAGGAAGAAATATACTGTATTAAAGAAACTAAAAGAAGACCACTGAGATTGGAGGCAGACAATGAGGGGGAAACTCTACCTCAGAGAGGGGTGAGGACAATCAAGTAAGTAGTGGGCATGAGATTGCTTCTGTATTATAATACCCAAACAGATGTTACTGTTGTGCTTTTTTTTTTTTTTGCAAGTGAGATGCTGAGAGTTACTTTAAGCTTTCTGTATCATTCAGGACACAGTCAGGAAAACACAAACTACCCTAAGACTTCCAAACAGAGGGGTTGAATTACACTGCTTCCTCAGTTCGGATCACCAAGAAATGACAGCTTGGGACAAGGATTTGAGCACATGTGATTTTTCTGAAGGTGTGCTCTTTAAGAAAAGTGAGGGAGAGAGCAGATCAAGACAGAGAAGAAGATAGAACTAAGCAAAGATGGGACTCAAGTCATGCACAGCCTTGGCCTGATCCACAGGGAGAGGTCTCTAGGTCATAAACCCCACCGAAGAATTGTCCCTTCCTTGACAAAAGAGGGTCAGCATTTCATAACCATCAGCACTGCCTGTGACTGCTCTGCCAACTCCATCAGACACGTCTCGGAGAAGAAGGCTGGTTTTGAACTCTCAGCAGTCAAAACTCATAGTAGCAGGGCAATGGGTACCTCAGGCCAGTAAGGAGACATAGAAGGAGCTAGGGTATCCTGAAACAGCTGGTGAAAAAACAGAGACACCTATGAGGGGATGGTGAGGCCACCCAGAGTTTGGCAAAAGCAGAAAGAAGCTATCATGCCTAGGCCTGGAGGGAACCAGAAGTGATATAATAAGAGCCCACAGCCAGGATGTTTTGTGGGATGCAGACATGGCAGGCTTTGACCAGAAGGAGTTGGGACCACAGGAGGAGGAGCTGCCTGGCAGAAGTCAGAACTAAGGAAGAGATGCTGCCATGCATGCATGTGTGCCAAGTTGCTTCAGTCATATCCGACTCTTTACAACCCCATGGACTATATCCTGCCTGGTTCCCCTGTCCGTGGGATTCTCCAGGCAAGAATACTGGAGTGGGTTGCCATGCCCTCCTCCAGGGGTTCTTCTGGATCCAGGAATCAAACCACGTGTCTTATGTTTCATGCATTGACAAGCAGATTCTTTACCACCAGTGCCACTTGATGCTGCCATAAATGGCATGAAAATCAGAAGAAAAAAAAAAAAAAGAGGGAAAACACCACTGCCATCTTCCTTCCTCTGACCCCACTCTTGCCTCCCATTGGATGAATGAACCTACCCACAGCCCGAGGAAGGTCATTCCTTGCCATTCAAACCAGGGCAGGAGAAGTTTGAGAAATAGACTCAAAGTCAACACATAAACTGGGAATCCACTAGAGAAACTGAGAGCAGCTACTGTTAGGAAGGTGAGGGCCATTATTTGAGAGCAGTGTTCAGATATAAGATTTTCCACATTTAGTGAATCTGGATTTGCATAAGGAAAGCTGGTTAAGACATGGAGTCTCTGAAGTAGCAGCTATCCAAACAAACCTGGGGGCTCCAGAGCCAATTTGCAACCCCAAAGGTTTCTCTGCATAAGGAAGTAGATTTATGAGTACAGTGCTTATTATTAATTTCTGGTGAATATTCTGAGGATATACAGGTAGCCCCTCTAACTTCTTACCTTTGCTACTTTCTAAAACTCAGCAGTGGCCACAGGACTGGAAAAGGTCAGTTTTCATTCCAATCTCAAAGAAAGGCAATGCCAAAGAATGCTCAAACTACCACACAATTGCACTCATCTCACACGCTAGTAAAGTAATACTCAAAATTCTCCAAGACTGGCTTTAGCAGTACGTGAACCATGAACTTCCAGATGTTCAAGCTGGATTTAGAAAAGGCAGAGGAACCAGAGATCAAATTGCCAACATCCGATGGATCATCGAAAAAGCAAGAGAGTTTCAGAAAAACATCTATTTCTGCTTCATTGACTATGCCAAAGCCTTTGACTGTGTGGATCACACTAAACTGTGGAAAATTCTGAAAGAGATGGGAATACCAGACCATCTGACCTGTCTCTTGAGAAACCTGTATGCAGGTCAGGAAGCAACAGTTAGAACTGGACATGGAACAACAGACTGGTTCCAAATAGGAAAAGGAGTATGTCAAGGCTGTATATTGTCACCCTGCTTATTTAACTTATATGCAGAGTACATTGTGAGAAACGCTGGGCTGGAAGAAACACAAGCTGGAATCAAGATTGCCGGGAGAATTATCAATAACCTCAGATATGCAGATGACATCACCCTTATGGCAGAAAGTGAAGAAGAACTAAAGAGCCTCTTGATGAAAGTGAAAGAGGAGAGTGAAAAAGTTGGCTTAAAGCTCAACATCCAGAGAACTAGTATCAGGGCATCTGGTCCCATCACTTCATGGGAAATAGATGGGGAAACAGTGGAAACAGTGTCAGACATTTTGGGGGGCTCCAAAATCGATGCAGATGGTGATTGCAGCCATGAAATTAAAAGATACTTGCTCCTTGGGAAAGTTATGACCAACCTAGACAGCATATTTAAAAGCAGAAACATTACTTTGCCAACAAAGATCTGTCTAGTCAAGGCTATGGTTTTTCCAGTGGTCATGTATGGATGTGAGAGTTGGACTATAAAGAAAGCTGAGCGCCGAAGAATTGATGCTTTTGAACTGTGGTGTTGGAGAAGACTCTTGAGAGTCCCTTGGACTGCAAGGAGATCCAACCAGTCCATCCTAAAGGAGATCAGTCCTGGGTGTTCATTGGAAGGACTGATGTTGAAGCTGAAACTCCAATACTTTAGCCACCTCATGCGAAGAGTTAACTCATTGGAAAAGACCCTAATGCTGGGAAGGATTTGGGGCAGGAGAAGAAGGGGACAACAGAGGATGAGATGGCTGGATGGCATCACTGACTCGATGAACATGAGTTTGGGTAAACTCTGGGAGTTGGTGATGGACAGGGAGGCCTGGCGTGCTGCGATTCATGGGGTCGCAAAGAGTCGGACACGACTGAGTGACTGAACTGAACTGAAAGGAGTAAAATTCTATTTATAGGAAACTGTTTGGGGGGAGGGGTGGCAGGGAGAAAAGGTGTCAGTCATCTTTGGGAAAGAAAAGAGAATTGTTAGAACCATTCCTGATCTTGAAAACCTATGTCAGCAACACAGCTTTGGCAATAGCATAGAGGGCTCCTGGGGAACAGAAACCAAAATGACAGATGGGTAAAAAAAAGATATAGCAAAATAAAATACACCAAGACAGCATACAGGTTTTGGAAACTAAATAACCTATTTTTTTCATTCATCCCTCACTTAATATTGATTTCTGCATTTCAAATCTGCCCTTTTATTTTATTGATCACATTGCTTTTTTCATAAAAACAATATGATATCACATTTCTCCCCAAAGTGACTCTGAAAATGTGCATTATGTGATAACTTGCAAGATACTCATCTACACTTTAGAGAAATGATCTATAGACATTTTGATGAAATGCTTTATCCCAGTATCATGCTTGGCTGGTGGTATTTTACAGGTTCATTTGCAAGTAGGTTCATTTTTTAAAAAAACATTTTTTTCAGGTGGTGATGAGAAATGGGTAATTTATAACTTGATAATATCATATCTAGGTGCTTCATTGTCTTGAGACTCATATATCTTGATTGAATATGTAACATCACTATTTGAGTCTTAGAAAGTATTTGCTAGTAGATATTTTTCTTTCTTATTCATGAAAATTAAAGGATTCTGGAGGCAGAAAGTTCTAATCAATTCAAGCATTACTACTTGTTTCCCTGAGGAGCCTTTCAAAGGTCAAATTCATGTTTTCATACGAGAACTTTCTGAAGAACTTGAAGCAACTGTTAAAGCATCTGGTGGTTTAAATGGTTCTTTCTGAGAAATATTAAACATTAGCTTTCTAAAATTGCATGATTATAGAAAGAATAAAATGAATTCATGTACTAGAGTGGATTGAGAGTTAGCAAACAAGTTCCATATAGGAAGAAACACGGCTAGCTTTTTTTATTTTTCTGCCTTAGGATCTCCCCTTTCACATCCCTAACATCATCATTCTTTTTTCTGTCTTAATGTTACACAGTGGCGGGAAATGACAAGAAAGAGAATGCTGAGAAAGTATCAGTAGAAAAAAGCTGCAAGAGGAGAGTGTTGTGGGATTTTAAACAGACTGGAGAAGGGACATGGGTCTGCCTTACATGCTGTAGGGAGTAGAGTTCTGAGAAGAAAGTCATATTTTGAGGTCATCTGGTCTCTCTTACATCTTTTAAGCAAAATTGTACCTGATATAAAATAGAACATGGGAAACATGTAAGAAAAAGCCCCTAAAGTATTAAATGTTCTCTCTGCTTGCACCCCTATTCCTATAATCATAAAAGCACCAAATACATGGCTTGATTTCTACAAGTTCAGTTCAGTTCAGTTGCTCAGAAGAGATTTTTTTTTTCTTTCAAAAAGAAGCCTCATTCTTGGATCCTATGTCTTTTATCCAGTTTTCCAGCAGCTGTCCTTCCCTCACACTGGCTTCTAAAGCCCATCACCTTCATCAGCCACATATGTCTACTGGGCTCCTGCCTTGTGGGGCACAAACTGACCTGCGCTATGTGCGTGAGTGTGTGTGTGCTCTGTCGCTTTAGTCTGTGTCTGACTCTTTGCGACCCTCTGGACGGTAGCTTGCCAGGTTCCTCTGTCCATGGGATTACCCAGGCAAGAATACTGAAGTGGGTTGCCATTTCCTCCTCCAGAGAATCTTCCCAACCCAGAGATGGAACCTAGATCTCCCACACCTCCTGTATTGCAGGTGGATTCTTTACCCACTGATCCACCTGGGAAGCCCAACCTGAACTATGGAGGATACAAATAAAGGGGACTGGGCTCTGCCATTTAGGAACTCCAGACCTCACCACCTCAGTATGACAGCCTGGTACCCTCCTCTTCCACCTTTTAGTGATTCTACCATCCTTGAAGGTTGAAACGGCTGCCCCCTTTCTGTGAGTTCGCCAATTATAACTGTTCCCTTTATGACCCTCCCTTACTTTCTGGAATTAGGAACTACAAAAATAGAGAAAGAGAGTTATCATAGGCCAGGAGATACTTTTGAAGTAAAAATACATGAAAAGCTCAGCCTGGAATAATCAGCTGGAATGGTTCAAGCATGGAGGAGTAGGAAGGACTGTCTAATTATGGAAATGATGCATGAAAGGGGCAGAGGTGTGGAATCAAAAATCCAGTCTGTGTTTTGGTTAAACCACTTTGAAAAAATTCTGTGTAGGAAAATAATGATGGCATAGGTTAGTGGTTCTCAAATTTTAGGTCAGTGTTGTCCAAGAGAAATGTGTGTATGTTTATGTGTGTATGCAATTGTGCACTCAGTCATGTCTAATTCTTTGTGACCCCATGGACTGTACCCTCCAGGCTCCTCTGTCCATGGGATTACCCAGGCAAGAATACTGAAGTGGGTTGCCATTTCCTTCTCCAAGGGATCTTCTCCACGCAGGGATCTAACCTGTTTCCTGCATTTGGCAGGCAGATTGTTTACCCCAAAGAATCTGTGTAGCCACTCGGGAAACCCAATGCAAGCCATATATGTAATTTCTAGCAGGCACATTAAAAATAAGAAATAGGTAAAATTCATTGTAACAATACATCTTCTTTAACCTGCCCAATATAATTTCAACGTTTTATTAATTTAAAATATCATTTACATGACTTTCATATTCTCTTTTTGTACTGGGTCTTCAAATTTTATTGTGTACTTGATATTATAGTCCATCTCAGTTTGGACTAGCCACATTTCCAGTGCTCAGTAGCCACAGGTAGCTACCACATTAGACAGCACAGCTTTGATATATGTCAAAATCTTATTGAAATACAGGTTTCTGGTTTCATCCCCAGGATTTCTGATTCACAAGATCTGGGGTGGGGTCCAATAATTTGTATTTCTAGCAAGTTCCCAGGTGATGCAGATGCTCCTGGTCTGGAACCACTAGTTTGCATAAGTGGCTTTCAAGCCTGGGTTCAATTAGAAATGCCTAAGTTAAAGGGAAAACACTTATCCTCCAGTCCACACCCCAGGTCACTTAAACCATAAGCTCTAGAGGTCAGGTCAGGAAAAGTGCTCTTTCAAAAAGTTTCCTAGGGGATTTTAATTATCAGCCAGGTTAGAGAAACACAGAAGTGGTAGGAGAAAGTACCGGAAAGATGTTTTAGGAGGGCTAAAATTTTAAAAAGAGAAATAGACTAAATCTAATAAGTAACAGGGAACCTCAGTAGGCATTTAAAACAGGGCAGTGATATACAGTGAAAGCATTATTTTGTTGAGTTGCCTGCACTGGTAATGACCTGCATCAGGAAAGGGGTTAGAGAGGATTTAAAATTGTTCAAGAGCTCCATGAGTTTTGGCCAATGGAAGGAGGAGGTGGATGAGGGTCAAATAAGAGTTAGATACAGTCTGTTCAGTTACATAACTATTCTACAGAGTGATGGAATGAGGGGTATGAGTTAAACATCAACATGCAAATTGTGTTTGTTGTTTAATAGAGCAATAATGTAGCAGTCACAACTAAAATGCCTACAAAGGCCATGTAAGAAAGGTAAGAAAAAAAAAGGAGAGGACCACTAGGAGTAAATTCATATGTATACTTCCTGTGAATGATGGAAGCTGAAGTTTGATTACATTTGTTGGGCTCAGTCCCGAGAGGCCATCTCCTCCTTATAGGACCCATTATATGCTCCACCTCTCTTGCCCCTAACAATTATTTATTTTCCTTTGGACCAGACTAGAAATTCTCATTAGGACTCCTAGTCTCTAGGCAGTAGAGTCTTTCTTTGTCTGAGCCTCTGACTTCAGATTGAAACTTTGTGAAAATAGATTATCAAAAGTACTTAGAGTCAGTGGAAACTACAAACAAAAGCCAACAAAAGTCACCAGTTCCTGGAGAAATGATCCCAGTTTGGGAGATGGGGGTGTGCAGCTATGGGCGAACAAATATAAATTCATGATGAAAATAAGATATCACAACCTTAAACCACATTATCTCTCAAATGCCACAGGGACACACTCTGGAACATTAACTGTTGCATATATGCCATAGAATTTAGATCACATAAAAGCACTAGGGGAAAGCCACAACAATAAATGACACTCTGGTATCACAGGGCCTACCCACATTCCCTCACTTATGCAATTTAACTTACCATGATTGAATGCTGTTGCTCTTCAGTCACTAAGTAAGGTCTGACTCCGTGGACTAGAGCACGCCAGGCTCCTCTGTCCTCCACTATCTCCTGGAGTCTGCTCAAATTCATGTCTATTGAGTCAGTGATGCTATCTAACCATCTCATCCTCTGCCACTCCCTTCTCCTTTTGCCTTCAGTCTTTTCCAGCATCAGGGTCTTTTCCAGTGAGTCAGCTCTTCGCATCAAGTAGTCAAAGTATTGAAATGTCAGCTTCAGCATCAGTCCTTCCAATGAGTATTCAGGACTGATTTCCTTTAGGATTGACTGATTTGATCTCCTTGCAATCCAAGGGATTCTTAAGAGTCTTCTCCAGCACCACAGTTCAAAAGCATCAATTCTTCAGTGTTCAGCCTTCTTTGTAATCCAACTCGCACATCCATACATGACTATAGGGAAAAAAATAGATTTCACTATATGGACCTTTGTGGGCAAAGTGATGTCTCTGCTTTTTAATATACTGCCTAGGTTTGTCATAGCTTTTCTTCCAAGGAGCAAGCGTCTTTTAATTTCATGGCTGCAGTCATAATCCGCAGTGATTTTGGAGCCCAAGAAAATAAAGTCTTTCACTGTTTTCATTTTTTTTCCACATCGATTTTTCATGAAGTGATGGGACCAGATTCCATGATCTTAGTTTTTTGAATGTTGAGTTTTTCACACTCCCCTTTCACCTTCAACAAGAGGCCCTTTAGTTCCTCTTCACTTTCTGCCATTAGGGTAGTGTCATATGCATAACCAAGGTTATTGATATTTCTCTCAGCGGTCTTGATTCCAGCTTGTGCTTTATCCAGCCTGGCATTTCTAATGATGTACTCTACATACAAGTTAAATAAGCAAGGTGACAATGTACAGCCTTGATGTACTCCTTTCCCAGTTTTGAACCAGTTTGCTGTTTCATGTCCAGTTCTAACTATTTCTCCTTGACCTGCATACAGGTTTCTCAGGAGGCAGATAAGGTGGTCTGGTATTTCCATCTCTTTAAAAATTATCCAGTTTGTTGTGATCCACAGTCAAAGCCTTTAGCATAGTCAATGAAGCAGAAGTAGATGTTTTTCTGGAATCCCCTTGTTTTTCCTAATCCAATGATGTTGGCAATTTAATCTCTGGTTCCTCTGCCTTTTCTAAATCCAGTTTGTACATCTGGCAGTTCTCGGTTCACGAACTGTTGAAGCTTAGCTTGAAGGATTTTGAGCATTACCTTGCTAGCATGTGAAAGGAGTACCACTGTGTGGTAGTATGAACATTCTTTGGCATTGCCCTTCTTTGGAATTGGAATGAAAACTAACCTTTTCCAATCCTGTGGCCACTGTGGAGTTTTCCAAATTTGCTGGCATATTGAGTGCAGCATTTTCACAGCATCATCTTTTAGGATTTGAAATAACTCAGCTGGAATTCCATCACCTCCACTATCTTTGTTGGTTGTAATGCTTCCTAATGCCCACTTGACTTCACACTTCAGGATGTCTGGCTCTAGGTGAGTGACCACACCATCACAGTTATCTGGGTCATTAAGACCTTTTTTTGTACAGTTCTCTGTGTATTCTTGCCACCTCTTCTTAATATCTTCTGCTTCTGTTAGGTCCAGTTAGGTTCAGTTGGGTATATCTTTCCCTTTTTCCCTTGCCTTTAACTTCTCTTCTTTCCTCTGATATTAATATTTGTAAAGCCTCCTCAGTCAACCACTTTGCCATCTCTCATTTCTTTTTCTTTAGGATGGTTTTGGTCACTGCCTCCTGAACAAAGTTATGAACTTTTTTCAGGCACTCTGTCTACCAGATCTAATCTCTTGAATCTATTCATCACCTCCACTGTATAATCATAAGGGATTTGATTTGGTCATATCTGAATGTCCTATTGGTTTTCCCTACTTTTTTCAATTTAAGCCTGAATTTTGCAATAAGGAGCTCATGATCTGGTTGAATACATGCTTCAAAAAAAGTAACCAACAACAAATATCTAAAGTAGTAATTACAGGTATCAGCCAACACATGTTTAAATCAGTTGCTTCATGTGAATTGTAACTTATAGCCATCCTTCCTCCTCCTTTCTATGTAAGAATTTGGGCAGATTCTCCAAAGCCTCTTAATAGGAGCTTTAAGATAAAGCTTAAACGAGCTTTTAAGATAAGCTTCCATTACCATTTCTCTGGGCTTCCCTTGTGGCTCAGCTGGTAAAGAATCTGCCTGCAATGCGGGACACCTTCCCTGGGTTGGGAAGATCCCCTGGAGAACGGAAAGACTACCCAATCCAGTAGTCTGGCCTGGAGAATTCCATGGACTGTATAGTCCATGGGGCCACAAGGAGTCGGACATAACTGAGTGACTTTCACTCTCACCATTACTGAACTCTGGGTTCCTTGCTCTTCAGCTGGTATTTTCTTTCCGTTCCCTTGGCTCCACATTTTTCTTACCCATATATTTTTAAAACTTTTTATTTTGTATTGGGATGTAGCCGATTGACAATGTTATAATAGTTTCAGGTGGATAACAAAGAGACTCAGCTATACATATACAAGGATCCATTCTGCTGCGAACTCCCCTCCCATCCAGGCTGCCACATAACATTGAGCAGAGTTCCCAGTAGGTCCTTGGTGATTATCCCCCAGCAACCATAAATTCTTTCTCTAGGTCTAGGAGTCATTTTCTGCTTTGTGAGTAGGTTCATTCGTATCTCTCATCCAATCCTTAAAACATTCCCACTAGGCCTATTAACAGACTGCCAAGTCAGATTGGCAATTAAATTGAATCCTTGAACCTAAGTTTCAATCCTGAAAATTTTTTTTTCTTTCTACAACATGCCCCCTAAAATTACTGGCTCAAATATTGCAGGGGGCCAGAGATCCTTTCACTTTTTGTGAAAGTATTTTGCCACATTCTTAGACCCATGGTTAGCTCGCTACAGAAAACCTCCCCATTCATCTAGAAATTCTTCATGCTATATTTGTTTGTATTGTTAATATCTAAACTCATATTGGTGCTTATCCACAAAGTCAAAGTCACTTTTGATTTAGGGGGGAAAGGATTAATCTGAAATCTGTTAACCTCAGTTAAACATTCTGGATCCTACTAATCTCCGTAGTCCCATTAGCTCTTATTTAGAAGTTTATTTCCTCCCTCTGTTTCTACATGTCCTATTTTCAATAGTGATTGAGAATAACCAATCACTATGGTATAAAAAGTAATTTCTTATCCTTCCTACTTAACTAAATTTCAGACTAAAACAAGAAGTTATTAGTTTTCACTACCACTTCAGCTTTTCAAAGTTAAAACTAATTTGGATTATAAAGCTTAAAATACACAGATGATGAACAAGTTCACAATTTTAAATGACATTAGTAGAAATGTTTCATCAAGCCCTTGTCAAGACAGAAGTGAATCAGAACATTTACACTGAAAATGAATGAAACTAAAAGAATTAAAAAAAAGAAAAACTAATTTCTTAGAACTTCAAAAAAGTGTTAGATCTACTCTAAGGATTTCTTCAGACGCTCAAGCCTGTTATAACTCATCTAATAGTTCTAGTGCAATGCAACTCAGCAAACTTTTCCCAAAACAAAGCGAGTTTCATTGGATTTCTTCAAGGCACTATGCATCATATGTGTGGAAGATGCTTTCATCAGAGCTTAAATTTTTGGAAAAGAACTGCTTTTGCTGGAACTCTGAGTAGGTGTTAGAACATTCACTCTGGACAAACTTCTTACAATGTAATCTGTCAAAAAAAATAGCTATAGCAGATACAATATCCCTACTTTCATGTAATTAGTATTTTGGGGAGCTTACTAAGAGAATTCATGCATGGATCAGCACTCATGAATATTAAACATAAAGGATAAAACTCTTACAAGTAATCGCTGCCCTATAAGTACTTTACTTGGTTAAGCAAATCTTTTGTATTTATTAGCTAATTCTCAACTGGATCTTAATTCTTGTCAAATGAGCTAGCTCCCACTTGGATTGCATGCAGATCACAGCTTGATTGTGAACCTACGCAACAAAATTAAGCTGTACAAATAACAGTCCTCAATATGGTGCTGTCAGAAAGGCCTTAACTTATCCTGCAGTGTGGAATGGAGCCTAGAAGGCTTGGGTGGTGAATTATGCTTCAAATTTGAGCTGATTGGTAAAAAGAAGAACAAATTTTGATTCAAAGTATAGAGAAGAGTTGCTAATAAATGGAAAATCTACATCCAAAGCCTAGTTATAAAACATCACATTTAGGACTCCAAAACCAAAGGAAAATTAAAAGAACCACTTGTTAATTTTTAAATATTTGTACCAGGTCTGTAATGAAGAGTCTAAAATATTAGTTACTGAGAAACAAAAATAAGCCAGGCTACAGGCAGTTGTACCATACTAGAATTCATATTAGCTCTCTTTCTTCAGTTTTTTTTCTTCTTCTTT
The DNA here is from genome assembly GCA_024291935.2 of Okapia johnstoni. Lineage (NCBI taxonomy): Eukaryota > Metazoa > Chordata > Mammalia > Artiodactyla > Giraffidae > Okapia > Okapia johnstoni. The sequence continues at coordinate 40,965,263 of CM044323.1, forward strand.
TTTTTTTTTTGTTTCTATATATGGCAGAACCCCTCAAAGTACTTACCTTCATTCATCTAACTGATTTTTATTGCTAGGTTTAAAGCAAGATACATTTATTTATTTTTGCTAGATATTGTTGTTACATAGCAAAATGTCTAGCACATAGTAGATTCTCAGCAAATATATGTTGTAAAGAATTTAACAAATGGATATGTGTGTGTGTGTGTAAGTTGCTTCAGTCATTTCTGACTGTGAAACCCTATGGACTGTAGCCCGCCAGGCTCCTCTGTCCATGGAATTCTCCAGACAAGAATACTGGAGTGGGTTATATGTCCTCCTCCAGGGATATAGATGATATTATATGATCTACACAGAGTTAATGGAGATTTATAAAAGAACATCCCCAATTCCATGACTTCTAAGTTGATTTGTGGGCCCTCAATGCTTGAATAATCTATTTGTGCAGGAACTAAATCTGAATATGGAGGGAAAAAATCCTAAACTGGGACTGTGACTTGACTATTAAGAAACCAGGTTATTCATAAAACTGAGGGAAAAATAGCTGTTTGTAGCATACTAGTACTGCAAAACAATTTATGCAAACCTCTAGCAGATTTTATTTTTTTTAACCATCCAAGCATTACCAACTGGCCTAAAATTTAATCCTCTGCCTTAAAGTCTTTTTGCATCTGTGCCCATAGAAACTGACTGGTATTATTAAATTGACATGTAGTTTTGAGGAGGGAGGTTGTTTCTTTTAATTTAAAATGTAATACATAGTTAATGTAGAACATTTGAAATATACAGGGATCTTTGAAAAAATTCTAAGTCATTATACTTCTATATGCAAGGAAAATATTAGCATTTTAATGATCATCTTCCTTTTCTTTTTTAATATATATAAGATACAACCCTCAAGAACAAGGCTCACTTCAATTAGAACTCCTACAGGGAAGCCTTCTCATACAGATCTCTCTAGGGCTTCCTTTTTATGTATTGACAGCCAAAAATATGTAGGAAAAAAGAATGCAAGGACATGTATCATATGTTAAAAGTATTTCTGACAGAGGAGAGTAGAATTCATATTTTATTGTACACATTTTGTTTGAATTGTTGAAATCAGATGTGTTTGCAGGTTGCTTGTAAGAAAAAACACTTAAAAAGAGTTAAGCAGTAATTTAAAATGAGAGTAAAAAAATGAGGGTACTGTCACGCAAAAATGCAAAAGTATTATATAATCTATCTTAATTTTCTCTTTCACTCCCAAAATATTCAAAACTTATTTTACATCCTATTGAGATACTTAACCTATGATGAAACCTCATAGATTTGTTGTGTTTTCTATTTTTTTTTAATTCATTTTTAATTGAAGGATAATTGCTTTACAATACTGTGTTGGTTTCTGCCATACATCAGCATGAATCAGCCATAGTTATACGTAAGTCTGCTCCCTCTTCAACCTCCCTGCTACCACCCACTCCATCCTACACCTCTAGATTGTCACAGAGCACTTGTTTGAGTTCCCTGAGTCATATAGCAAATTCCCGCTGGCTATATATTTTACACTCCTTGGAAGGAAAGTTATGACCAACCTAGACAACATATTAAAAAGCAGAGACATTACTTTGCCAACAAAGGTCCATCTAGTCAAAGCTATGGTTTTTCCAGTGGTCATGTTTGGATGTGAGAGTTGGACTATAAAGAAAACTGAGCGCCGAAGAATTGATGCTTTTGAACTGTGGTGTTGGAGAAGACTCTTGAGAGTCCCTTGGGCTACAAGGACATCCAACCAGCCCATCCTAAAGGAAATCAGTCCTGAATATTCATTGGAAGGACTGACGCTGGAGCTGAAACTCCAATACTTTGGCCACCTGATGTGAAGAACTGATTCCTTGGAAAAGACCCTGATGCTGGAAAAGATTGAAGTCAGGGGGAAAAGGGGACAACAGAGGCTGAGATGGTTGTTTGGCATCACCGACTCAATGGACATGAGTTTGAGTAAACTCTGGGAGTTGGCAATGGACAGGGAAGCCTGGCGTGCTGCAGTCCATGGGGTTGCAAAGAGTCAGATGGGACTGAGTGACTGAACTGAACTGATCTGTTTTACATATGATAGTGTATATGTTTTCATGCTACTCTCTCCATTTGTCCCACCCTCTCCTGCCTCCCACTATGTTCACAAGTCTGTTCTCTGTGTCTGCATCTCTGTTGCTACCCTGCAAATAGGTTCATCAGTACCATCTTTCTAGATTCCATATATACGCGTTAATACATGATATTTGTTTTTCTCTTTCTGACTTACCTAACTCTGTATAATAGGCTCTAGGTTCTTCCACTTCATTAGAATTGACTCAGATGTGTTCCCTACTATGGCTGAGTAATATTCCATTGTATTCTTTAACCATTCATCTGTCGATGGACATTTAGGTTGCTTCCATGTCCCAGCTATTTTAAATTGTGCTGCAGTGAACACTGGGGTACATGTGTCTTTTTCAATTATGTTTTTCTCAGGGTATATGCCCAGTAGTGGGATTGTTCAGTCATAAGGTAGTTTTATTCCTAGTTTTTTGAGGAATCTCCATACTGTTCTCCATAGTGGCTGTCAATTTGCATTCCCACCAACAGTGTGAGAGGGTTCCCTTTTCTCCACACCCTCTCTAGCATTTATTGTCTGTAGATTTTTGAACAGTGTGAGGTGATATTTCATTGTAATTTTGATTTGCACTTCTCTAATAATGAGCAATGTTGAGCATCTTTTCATGTGTTTATTAGCCATCTGTATGTCTTCTTTGGAGAAATGTTTGTTTAGGTCTTCCGCCACCTTTTTGATTTGGGTTGTTTGTTTTCCTGGTATTAAGTTGTATGAACTGCTTGTATATTTTGGAAATTGTTGCATTTTTTTGAAAAATATAATCCTCTTTTCATTTCCTACTCAACTGTCACCTTTACATTAATTTTTGGCACTTCTTATTTTGTTTTGCAATAATTTACTTCAGTAATTTTTTCAAGATTTCGTTTATTTGAGAAATAGATGGACTAACAGATTAATTAAATTATAAAGCCAGAAAAAAAATCAACTTACCCTAGCTATGGAAAATCAAGCCAACCAACTCATGTAATATTTAAGACTCTATGAAGAAAGCTGCTTAGAGTACCAATGCCTTTTTCCCCCGAAGATGCTAACCCCAAAATTGAAATTATATTTCACCAACATCAGTAAGCCACATCCATAGGAACCTGTCCCACCTGCTCTTTCAGAATTTTTTTCTCCTGCAAAGTTTCCCCATCCAGAAGCCCCAGGAAATGAATGTCTCACCAGAGCTGAGAAGCTAGCTGCTGCTGCTGCTAAGTTGCTTCAGTCGTGTCCGACTCTGTGTGACCCCATAGACGGCAGCCCACCAGGCTCCCCCATCACTGGTATTCTCCAGGCAAGAACACTGGAGTGGGTTGCCATTTCCTTCTCCAATGCATGAAAGGGAAAAGTGAAAGTGAAGTCGCTCAGTTGTGTCCGACTCTTAGCGACCCCATGGACTGCAGCCTACCAGGCTCCTCCGTCCATGGAATTTTCCAGACAAGAGTCCTGAAGTGGGTTGCCATTGCCTTCTCCAGCCATATAGAAATTTCCCTCCCTGCTCTGCCTCCCTTTGGAGATGGTCTTCCCTTTATCCCAAGGGCTAAATGACGCCCCTCATCACTTCCCAGCACTAGCAGTTGAACTGGTTTACTCCAGGAACTACTTCCTTCTATGAGCATATTGCATTCCTACTTCCATTTCCTCCAGGTGCTCCTTCTTCTGTTTCTGCACTTGTGTTGAACTCCACCATTCCTTCAGGTCCTCCAGCTTTCTTTGGTGAGTACACCACTTCCCCAAAAGTCCTTCTTTCTGCCCCTTCCCTTCCTTCCCCCTACCCCGGTCCCTTGCAGCCAGGCAGAGTTGCCACCTCCAGAGTTGCCTGGGTTGGCCAGAAACTCCTTGTCCGTTGGTTCAAGTCTTACTTACTCATGGAATCCAGTGTTTAGTGCTGCGCTGTGTTCTGTGGTGAAGGCTAGAGAAGACCCCTCTCCCATTTGGGATGATAATCTATTAAAGGAGTGCCAAAGAAATATGCTTGTGATCTCAGGGCTGGAGCGGTTTATAGGAATACAGTATTTTCTCTTTTTGATTTCAGAGTGCCTCCTCTGGGAAATTTAGATATGAATAAGAATTGAAGGAAGGGAATGCAGCTGACACAGGAGATAAATACTGTACTCTGTGCAGACCTCTCAGTCTTGCCTGTTCCTCACTTATGTCCAAGAATTTGTTACTCATTTCACAGTTGTCTGACACTCTGTTCCCTGAGACTTCATTTTCTTCTAGAAGTCTCATTCTCTCATGCAATCAAGCCTCAGGGGAACTGCCCATTAATTTCCCAGATACACCTAAAACTGACAGAATCCAAAGGTGTACTCCATTAAGCTCAAGCCAAAAACTCCATTAGAGACAAAAATAAATGTCTTGAATAAATAAGGAGCAATGCTATATCGTTGTGTGGGAAATTAAATATTACTCACAAGATCAGTTTTTTTCTGAATTAAGTACTGGCTTCAATACATCTATTAAATGTTACCAGCTTGGGGAACATAAAATAAAGTCATAGTACTCTTAATATTTAAGTTAATATGACTCTGATCCTTATTATGCTCATCTTGAAAATTCATGATTGAAAACAAATTTTTCAGCCTGAATCTAAGGCAGGTGTACCTCTGGGATTCTGGTAAATCTGATAGTGTGCTTTGATTACCTTCCCCATAAAAATAATTTGCCCAATAATTATAACTTAACCAGATTAATAGAGGGAAGATATTCCCTTTATTCATAAACTTCTCATATGTTTGGCTTATAAACTGATTCATGATTAAAGAAATGAATATTACATCTTATATAATTATTGGTCATGTAATTATTGGCCACTAAGATCAATATCATTATTAATAAAAATAAATAATTTACTTCTTTCTATAAATTGCTGCATTCAGTTAACACACATGGCATTGACTACATTTATATTTTGACCTTCTAGGAAGCCTCCTGAAAAAAATTATTTATCATATAATCGACATGATATTGTATTACTTTTAGGTGTACAACATAATGATTTGCTTTATGTATCCTGAAATTTAATTTAGTAAAATAGCTTCTCATATTTTATGGTATCTCTTAGTTGATCAGTTGATAATTAGCCATCAGCAAATGAAGATTGAAAACCCAACCTGTTTAGAAAGGAAAATGAGTCAATAGCAATCTAACTCTGGAAAGATCTTTAACAATCATCATATTCAAAAGTCAAAGAAGAAATAACATTCCAGTGAAATGAAATCTGCTTTAGCATAATTGGAAGCCTCAGGGTAAACCTTTATTTATGTATTTTACAATGAGTAGAATTTTAAAACATTACCCAGCTAATTTAAATGTTTTAAAATGCCAGGAGGGAAGGGATATAGTGGCCTTAAATGTCCTTATGAATGGGTGGTTGATATTTGCTAATAATTCATTAGAAAATATGCTCAATTTTTCATGGTAAGAAAATGTCATTAAAAAGAAATATCAGCTGCTCAGTTTTATGTTTAAAAAAGAAGATGTCTAATTGACTGCAAAATAAAAGCATGCATAACCTTTTAAAAAATTATCAAAAGCATTGTCCTTGATGTTAGCCTGACATTTTTTCCCTTTGATTAGTAAAAAATAGCATCATGGACTTATATAGTACTCTCCTTCAAAAGGACCTGCTTTTAAAAAAAAAGCAGGGAACCTGCTTAAAAAAAAAAAGTTATTATCCCATTATCTTTACAAGGATGAAAGTACAAGGGACTTGCTAATGAATAGCATTGCTATCTAAAACAAAAGTAACAGGCCCACCTGTGATCCACCCTTCCCAGCCATCTACACTGAGGTCCTCCCCACCCAGTTCAGTGTCTCTTAACAGGCCACAGTATAACATCAAATGCAGCCTCAAATGACTACTACCAGAAAGGCATTTGGGCCTGAAACTTTATCAACCATGACTCCAAAGAAACTCTTCTTAATTGAGAACAAGGAATTTCAAGGCATATTGGTTCTGTCTTCCATCATTTCTCTATTTATTCAACTAAAATCTATTGAGTCCCTAGTATGTGTAAGGCTCTGTGGTAGGTACCAGAAAATTAATACTGAGTGAGATCCAGTAGGGCACTGCTCTCATGAAGCTAACACTAGGTATTAACTGATTAATTACATAATTTTAAAGTAAAATTGGGAAGAGTATTATGAATTAGAAATAGTGGGCATTATGAAAGCATAGTATGGGTAAATCTGGAGGATCATAGATGTCTTCCTTGAGGCAAAGACATTTGACCTGGTCTTTGACATAGTAGGAGTTAACTAGGTTAAAACAGAAGGAAGAGCATTCTAGCAGAGGCTACAGATTACTCCACTATCCTGTATTAGAAGCAATATTGATTATTGTTGTATTGAGCAAGACCAAGAACTCAACATCTATAAGTTAGATCAGTGATGCCCAACCTTTTTGGCACCAGGGACCGGTTTCACGAACGACAATTTTTCCGTAGACAGGGTGGAGTTTGGAGATGATTACATTTGTTATGCTGCCACTGATCTGACAGGAGATGAAGCTCAGGCAGTAATGCAAGCCCGTGGGGAGTGGCTGTAAATACAGATGAAGTTTCACTTGCTCACTCACTGCTCACCTCCTGTGCAGCCCACTTCCTAAGAAGCCACAGACCAGTAATAGTCTGTGACCCAGGGACTGGGTTCCCCTGAGTTAGACCACAAGAAAGTGTTTTATAAAAGGTAAAACCCTGAAAATAGGTTTGTAGTTACTTTTATTAATTATTATTATTGTTGTTATCATCTGATATTAGTGGAGAATCAGGGCTGTATTTTTCTCTCACTGCCTTTAAGCAGTGAGTTAAATCACCCTTTTCTACCTCTTGGCAATGTCATGAACAGGTACAGTAATTGCTTAGAAAACTAGTTTAAGACTAAATCAAAATTTTCATACCATATCTAATTCAGTATTTACTCCTACAATAAAACCTCTACTCTCTTATGCCTTGACTCCATCCTCTTAGGTCAGATCTGAGGCTTGAGAAAGTTTGCTGGTGTTTTATTCTTCCTCTTTTATGTGGTCTGGCCCTGGCACTGCTGGGGTTTTTGGGGTGGAAGAAAGTTGTAAGATGAGAATAGCAGATGGAGAGAGGTTTAAAAAAAAGGTCAAAACCTTCCTTGTCTAGTGCTGTTATAACCCACCCATGTCCTCAGTTGTGGGAAGTTCTAAACACAGGCTCTTTCCTAGAGAACATCTGAGGTTTGTCTGGAGAATCCCTCTACAGGGTCTCTACAGGGCACCGTCCCCCTGACACAGGTCATGACCTTTCCTGCTGACCTCTCATGACCCCTCTCAGCTCTGCTCCCTTTCCCCTTCTCTCAGTGGTGAACCCACAGACTCTTTCAGCTAAGACCTTCACACTTCTTAAACCATCTCCTTCAACAGAATTCTGCCAAGATGGCTTAAGTGGCTATTTTCAGTGGATTCACTTGACCCATAGAAATTTGCATTCAGGTTGCTGATACCAAAACTGCCTTCTTTGTTCCTCTTGCTCTCATGGTTAGCTCTAACCTCCCTCAGACTTCAGCATTCCTCAGACCAAATGCAGGTGTTAGGCTCTATGTCAATATACCTTTCCTGATGCTCTCAAGTTCAGCAAGAGTAACATAAGGCATAACAATGCATTTATGCTGTTAAATAAATATCCAGCTCAGAAATAAGATTCATTTCTCTTCTCCTGAAAAAAAATAAAAGCCAGCACAAACACACAACATTAACAACAAAAACAAATCTCTTTAGAAAGCCCCTGGTGTTGTCTTAAGAGAGTAAAGACTATGACACAGAAAACGTTTTCTCTTTTAAATTCCTCACATTTTATTACATAGATTGTTTGAAGTAGTGGACACAAAGTGATAGATAGACCTTTTAGCAAGCCCTCATGGAAATGTCACTCTTTAAAACATGGTTTTTGTTATCCATTAGGCTCAACTGTACCCTTCAGCTGAAATTCTGAAACAATGGGAAAAGGACCATTTTACACCCTGTTACAGAAATATCAGTTATTCTTATTTATCATTTGCTTTTTATCATCACTATTTTTAGTGTTGTCACATTTATTGTTTAGGGAACACTAAGACACAAATATTGTAAAATTAAAATCTTTCCCACTGAAAGCTTATATAGTGGATACTCTCTAGAGAGCCCTTCAGAACTGAAGGACTTATCACCCCAGCCTCTGGGAGTACTTCCAGCAGGGAGCCCTTAGTTTTCCACCTCCTTTAGAAATTGTACTGACCTCATCCAAAGGTACATCACCTTCCTCACCTGGAGAGTCATCAACCAGTCACTGGTTAATACAGAGACACAAGACTTGGTCCTCTTCTCCCACTTGGAGGGACTTGAAAGAGATACCTCGGCTTCAGAGGTCCACATGGGTTGCCTGCGGCATTCTCTGAGATCACATTGTAGCCCAACTTCTTTTTCAATCCAGTTCTCCTGTGACTTCATTCCATCTACCCAGTAGATCCCAGGACCACTTCTAACACATTTTTCACACACTCATCTCCGTCTCAAGATCTGGTTCTGAGGCCACCCAACAGATTAAATAAAAGATGTCCACTATTTCCACCTAAACATTCTACCTGAAGGTCCTAGTCAATGCAAAAAGACAAAAAAGAAATGAAAGATATAAAGATTGCAAAGGAGAAAATAAAGTTATCATTATTTATAGACAACATAATTGTACATAGAAGATCCAAAATAACCTTCAAATAAAGTATTAGACTAAATAAAAAAATTTAGCAAGATTGTTGGATAGTATAATGTTTATATTTCCATCAAAAATTTCAAAGTTTTAAAAATATGCCATTTGCAAAAAATAAAAATAACCTAAGAATAATCAATGATTTTAAGATAATCATTCAGTAAACCATAAAGTATTATTGACAATAATTAAGGAATACCTATGTGAACAGAAGAGTAAATCACAGTTGTGAATTGGAAGACTTGATACAGAGATGTCAGTTTAAGTTGCTATAGATTCAATGCAACATCAAATGTATCAATCAGTAATTGTCATAATAAAACTGTATAACAAGTCATCCTCAAACTCAGTGTCACTGGACAATAATTATTTATTTCCCTCTTTTGAATCTATACTCTGGGAGTTGGTGATGGACAGGGAGGCCTGGCATGCTGCGATTCATGTGGTCACAAAGAGTAGGACACGACTGAATGACTGAACTGAACTGAACTGAACTGTGGGTCTATGGGTTAGTGCTTGATGTAGGTGAGATTCAGCTGGATCAAAGTTGGCTCCAGAAGAGGCTGGACCAGGTCTGTTTCACATGTCTTTCATTGCTGGGAACCAGTAGCTACCCAAGTTCTCATGTAATGGGATAAATGCAAAAGTCAAACCCAACTCTACCTGCCTATTGAAGCTTCTTCTCATATCATGTCTATAAACATCTCATTGACCAAAACCTGTCAAATGGCCAGATCCAACATCAAAGGGCTGGGGAGTATTCTTCCTCCCATGAAGGCTGTGGGGGAAAAGGAGAGATGAGTGCATATTTGCTAAGCAATAATTATATTTACCACATTCATCAAGCTGAACACCTTTCAGTACTTTTCTATTATATAGTGTAACAATAAAATTAAAATTTTTTTAATGTTTACATGGTTATTATATAGAACAGAAAGGTCTAGAAAAGATTTTAAGGTTTAACAAATAGATTAAAGTTTTTATTTAGTGAGCTTTCACTGAATTCTTACTTTATACCAGGGCTGGAGATAGTAAGCTAGCGGGGTGACTATCTCATAGAATAAAGAGGGTACTTTCCCTCAAGAATTTAACAATTAGGTTGAGAAAAATAAATGTTCAGAGTAACAAGTCTGTGTGAGGAGAGGATTGTTTCCATCTGAATAAGGGAATACTTAAGAATATTTTACTTGATGCATCCACAGAAAATATCCACAAATTCGAAATATCACTACCTCATTGTTGCATTTTCACATTAAAATTATTTTCAATGTGAATATGGCTATCTTCTGAAATTTTTATAACCAGAGTAAACATACTATTATATGTTTTGCTTTTTCATATCTCATTGATGAATAATTTTCCATTTATCAGGATATTCCACATTTTGGGAATCTTAAATGACAATATAGCATCCACTGTTATTTGTGGATAACTCAGTTATGTTCAAAATTCTTCAGACCTGATTTATTTCCAAATTTTCACTGTTGAACTTTTCCACCTTTAAAAGTGTGTGTATGTGCGTGTACCCCAATGTTCATGGCAGCACTGTTTATAATAGCTAGGACGTGGGAGCAACCTAGATGCCCATCAGGAGACGAATGGATAAGAAACCTGTGGTACATATACACAATGGAATATTACTCAGCTATTAAAAAGAATGCATTTGAATCAGTTCCAATGAGGTGGATGAAACTGGAGCTTATTATACAGAGTGAAGTAAGTCAGAAAGAAAAACACCAATACAGTATAGTAACACATATATATGGAATTTAGAAAGATGGTAACAATAACTCTATATGCGAGACAGCAAAAGAGACACAGATATAAAGAACAGACTTTTGGACTCTGTGGGGGAAGGCGGGGGTGAGATGATTTGAGAGAATAGCATTTAAACCTGTATATTACCATATGTGAAATAGATCACCAGTCCAAGTTCAATGCATGAAACACGGCACTCAAAACCAATGCACTGGGACAACCCTGAGGGAGGGGATGGGGAGGGAGTTAGGAGAGGGGCTCATGATGGGGGACAAATGTACACCCATGGCTGATTCGTGTCAACGTATGGCAAAAACCACTATAATATTGTAAAGTAATTAGCCACCAATTAAAATAAATTAATTTAAAAAAGTGTGTGTGTGTGTATAGTCTCATTTTGGGTCATTTTCTCAGAGGGTATTTTTTTAATGTTTTAAAATAGATTTAGATTTATAGGAAAATTGTGAAGATAGCTCAAAAATGTGATTTATCTCAAATGTGTACAAACCTTTGTTTGTGAAGGGGACCCTCGAGGGAGAGAACACTCTCCATATGGTGGGTTCTCCATCCTGGAATCTGTCACCTTCAGAGATCCATGAAATTGCTAGAAGCCTGAATAATCATCTCAAACTCTGATTTATTGCTGCATTTGAGGCTTGAATATTCAAGCTTATCCAAATGAGTCTTCCTGCATATATTTTATGTGATCATATTTGTTGGAATAAATAAAGTTGATGGAAAAAACATGACATGCCACTAGCATTCACTGAGAATCTGCCAAGTGTCAAACACTGTATTAGACACCTTACTCAGGTTATATCATTTAACATCAACAATAATGCTACGACAGAGATTTTGGAAGGCCACTTTATTTATAAGGAAGAGAGTTCAAAGTATGTGGTTTGTAATAAGGGAGTCAGGGAATTCCTGAGTTGCTGAGCTGCAAATTATACTGCAGTTCCACTCCAAATGAAATAAAGCTTGAAATATTATAAATCAGGTCACAGTCAATAATTTTATTTCATAATTTGTTAAACATATGCACTATACCTTGAACATAGTGATCTACGGCGGGGGGACAAAATATTGGATTGTATAATGGATCAGATTTGTTGAAAACCTACATTTATTTGTAGCCTAAATCTTCCAATAAAGTTAAAGGCACATAGAGTTTTTAACGAGAGGAGACATAATTTGCACACTACCCATGTTTTGTTATTCTTAACAAAGACTGAACTGGTCATAAAAATTTTATGAAATCTTCAGGCATTGTAGCAAGGATGCATTTTCATATATATTAGAACTTAACTAGAATAAAGCATTGTAATATTTGGGCTCTATGTTTACAAAAGTGATTCAATGATGTATCAACATTGAAATGGGCTTAAATATTCCTTGGGACAACACGTGAGATCAGTAGGATAACTAAGGACCTTTGTTAGCAAGGAAGACAGTATTTTGTTCCTTTCATGTCCTTAAGGCCATACTTGAAAAGTGAAAGTGTTAGTCACTTAGTCGTGTCTGACTCTTTGCAACCCCATGGACTGTAGCCCGCCAGGCTCCCCTCTCCATGGAATTCTCCAGGCAAGAATACTGGAGTGTGTAGCCATTCCCTTCTTCAAGGGATCTTCCCAACTCAGAGAATGAACCTAGGTCTCCAGTACTGTGGGCAGATTCTTTACCATCTAAGCCACCAGGGAAGTTCAAGTCCATGCTTGCTATTCCTAGATTTCATATGTAGAAAACATCCATACATTTTCATGGACAGTTTATTTTTTAAACACTACCATTTTATTTCTAGATCTGATAGACAGAGTACCTGAGGAACTATGGAAGGAGGTTCATGACATTGTACAGGAGACAGGGATCAAGACCATCCCCAAGAAACAAAATGCAAAAAGGCAAAATGGCTCTCTGAGGAGGCCTTAAAAATAGCTGTGAAAAGAAGGGAAGCAAAAAGCAAAGGAGAAAAGGAAAGACATACCCACATGAATGTGGAGTTCCAGAGAAGAGCAAGGAGAGAGAAGAAAGCCTTCCTCAATGATCAATGAAAAGAAATAGAGGAAAACAATAGAATGGCAAAGACTAGAGATCTCTTCAAGAAAATTAGAGATACCAAGGGAACATTTCATGCAAGCTGCTAGCTGCTGCTAAGTCGCTTCAGTCGTGTCCAACTCTGTGCAGCAGAGACAGCAGCCCACCAGGCTCCACCATCCCTAGGATTCTCCAGGCAAAAATACTGGAGTGGGTTGCCATTTCCTTCTCCAGTGCATGAAAGGGAAAAGTGAAAGTGAAGTCGCTCAGTCTTGTCCGACTCTTAGTGACCCCATGGACTGTAGCCTACCAGGCTCCTCCATCCATGGGATTTTCCAGGCAAGAGTACTGGAGTGGGGTGTCATTGCCTTCTCCGATTTCATGCAAAGATGGGCTCAATAAAAGATAGAAATGGTATGGACCTAACAGAAGCAGAAGATATTAACAAGAGTTGGCAAGAATACACAGAAGAAAAGTACAAAAAAGATCTTCAGGACACAGATAATCACGATGGTGTGATCACTCACATAGAGCCAGACATCCTGGAATGTGAAGTCACATGGGCCTTAGAAAGCATCACTACGAACAAAGCTAGTGGAGGTGATGGAATTCCACTTGAGCTATTTCAAATCCTAAAAGATGATGCTGTGAAAGTGCTGCGCTCAATATGTCAGCAAATTTAGAAAACTTAGCAGTGGCCACAGGACTAGAAAAGGTCAGTTTTCATTCCAGTCCCAAAGAAAGGCAATGCCAAAGAATGCTCAAACTACCGCACAATTGCACTCATCTCACACGCTAGTAAAGTAATGCTCAAAATTCTCCGAGCCAGGCTTCAGCAACACGTGAACCATGAAATTCCAGATGTTCAAGCTGGTTTTAGAAAAGGCAGAGGAACCAGAGATCAAAATGCTAACATCCGCTGGATCATCGAAAGAGCAGGAGAGTTTCAGAAAAATATCTGCTTCTGCTTTATTGACTATGCCAAAGCCTTTGACTGTGTGGATCAGAAAAAACTGTAGAAAATTCTTCAAGATAGGAATACCAGGCCACCTGACCAGCCTCTTGAGAAATCTGTATGCAGTTCAGGAAGCAACAGTTAGAACTGGACATGGAACAACAGACTGGTTCCAAATAGGAAAAGGAGTACGTCAAGGCTGTATATTGTCACCCTCCTTATTTAACTTATATGCAGAGTACATTGTGAGAAACGCTAGGCTGAATGAAGCACAAGCTGGAATCAAGATTGCTGGGAGAAATATCAATAACCTCAGATATGCAAATGACACCACCCTTATGGCAGAAAGTGAAGAACCAAAGAGCCTCTTGATGAAAGTGAAAGAGGAGAGTGAAAAAGTTGGCTTCAAGCTCAACATTCAGAAAACTAAGATCATGGCATCCGGTCCCATCACTTCATGGCAAATAGATGGGGAAACAGTGGAAACAGTGACAGACTTTATTTGGGGGGGGGCTCCAAAATCACTGCAGATGGTGATTGCAGCCATGAAATTAAAAGACGCTTACTTCTTGGAAGGAAAGTTATGACCAACCTAGACAGCATGTTTAAGAGCAGAGACATTACTTTGTCCACAAAGGTCCATCTAGTCAAGGCTATGGTTTTTCCAGTAGTCATGTATGGTTGTGAGAGTTGGACTATAAAGAAAGCTGAGCGCCGAAGAATTGATGCTTTTGAACTGTGGTGTTGGAGAAGACTCCTGAGAGTCCCTTGGGCTACAGGGAGATCCAACCCATCCATCCTAAAGGAGATCAGTCCTGAGTGTTCATTGGAAGGACTGATGTTGAAGCTGAAACTCCAATACTTTGGCCACTTGATGTGAAGAGCTGACTCATTGGAAAAGACCCTGATGCTGGGAAAGTTTGAGGGCAGGAGGAGAAGGGGATGACAGAGGATGAGATGGTTGGATGGCATTACCGACTCAATGGACATGAGTTTGAGTAAACTCCGGGACTTGGTGATGGACGGGGAGGCCTGGCATTCTGTGATTCATGGGGTCGCAAAGAGTCAGACATGACTGAGTGACTGAATTGAACATTCTGATTTTATTTCTAGTAGCATGTTGTTTAGTCTTCATAAAATCATTTTTTTCTCATTTGTTTTCCTGTGGTTAATTTCTAGTTTCATCCCATTGTGGTCAGAAAAGATGTTCGAGAGAATTTCTGTACTCTTAAATCCTTTGAGGCACCGTTTATTTCTTAGCACTTATTTTAGTGGAGCCAAATATATCTCAGCCACTACAAACTTCAATTAAGTAAATAGCAAACAAATATTTGCTATGATCCCAGAAAGAAAAATATTTTCCACAATTGATTATGAAACCCTAAGCCTGTCTTTTTAGGAGACTGATCAGGTTTTTTGTTTGTTTGTTTTCATCTAAATAGGGTTTTTAAAAATGTACAAAGCACAAAAGCTAAAATTGGTCTCATGGGAGTATTCAGAACCACAAAGGACTTCTCCCTTTAGGTGGTAAACACCAGAGTCAGGAAGTGTCCCCAGTATACTGTAAGAAGCCGTGCACTTTGTGGTGGAGGTTGGGAAAATGTAAGAATAGGTTGCATAAGTGAGAAAATTCTGCTTAACGGAAGAGCAGGAGACTTCTGAGAGCAAGGATGCCATATGTTAATAACAGTTGCTGTGATCCTAGTATTTATATCTCTTTTAAAGTGGAGAGAGACATAAATGAAAATTATATTCCATTCTGGGTCCAGAGACTATAAAAGGGGTATTGCTCCTGGATTAATGTAGAGACTATAGCTTAATAAACTTCACATATGTTTTGAGAAAATTCTATAGCCTGCTTTTATCTTTTAAAATTTAAAAATATATTTTATGTCAATAATTATAAATCTTTATTATCACTTGTATATGCTTCCAAGTATTCTCTAGTGTGAATGAAACACATCTATCATTGCTCTACCTATGGTTTGATAGACTCTTCCTCAATTTTCATTGATGTAAACACAAAGGCAACATAATAAATTAATGATATAATCCTGAACATCTATCTTCCTATTTCCTTGAAAAATTGATGAGTCAAAGACCATGAATATTTTTAAGCTTTTGGATATAAACTCCAAAGTGTCCTCCATGAAATTTTATAACAATTTACACCATCAACAGCAGCATATTTCTGTAACATAAATTAATATGTAGGTAAATACATAATTACTTATGATTTTTATCTAAAATGAGAGTGAAGCATCACCATTCTCCCCATGTTCCATTCAAGCTGACACTGAGGAAATATAAATTGCTTGAGTTTGCTCAAATATGAATGGACTGTCTTAAATACATGCCACTCAAATTGCTTCTCAAGATGTATGCAGTTCCCAAGGCTCCATTGTTTACAGAATCTATTTGAATCTTCTCGTCAATACCCAGACAGTATTCACGACACCATGCAGTTCTGAACTTACCCTTGTGAGATGTCTTAGAAGTGTCTGTTCTCAGCTGCAGCATCCCTTTCTCATTTGATCTGCAGAATTCCTAAACCAATTTTGGCATGAAATGTGTCAGTGTGGTTGTAGATATCTGAACATTGTCCTGGGAATTTTTGAAAACAAAATTAAAGGGACAGAAGGCATAGCACAGTTTGCTAATATGTATTTTATGCAGAAGCTGGGCTTTGACACATTTGCAACATCAGTTGATATTCTGAAAATTAATTATGCCTGTATTTTCTTATTTTTACTATCCCTTACTTTAAAATTTTCTACAGATCTCCTTGGTAGCAAACAGGAGTATCCCTGAACATGTTTATTTTGGTAAGGTTTCTTTAAGAAAGAAGAAAAGTCTTTTCAACTCTAGGATTTCCCCAGTTTGGATTTTCTGGTGGATTTCTGCTGTCTGGGTGACAGTTGAGACCTTTCCACAATGCAGGGAGAACAAAATAAAAATTGAAAATAAACTTTGCCAAAAGGTCAGGGCCCAATAACAGAGAAACGAGAATAATTAGGCAAGTGAAAAACAAATAAAAATCCCCTACAATCTTACGTTAGTTCTTTGCATTTCCTTTCTTGGCAAATAAGACAATTTACTGAAAGAAAACCATGTAGAAAAAACATAATATTGTGACCTTTAGTAAATTAAGAAGTGAAATGTTCATGGCACAGAACACTCTGATCTCAAGGAGGGAAAAAAAAGGAACTACAGTGGGCATTTTTTTCTCTTTGCCATGTGAGGCAAAGCAAGGTAGAAAAAGGCAAACTCTAATCCTCAAAATCTGGGCTTTTTCTCTTAGAAATTCAAAATGATTTACAGTTAATTTTATCGGTCTTAAACCTTTCCACAAAAGAACCACACCATCTCTAGGCAATTTCATGCTCACTATAGAGATGAGGAAGCTAAAACACTATTAAAAACACAATCAATCAGAGGCAGAATTGATCACAGCACTCTGCTTTTATTTTCTCCTCCATGGGTCTTATAATCTGGCATTGGGAGTTTCTCCTCTTTACTGAGAAAAGGAAGAAAAGGGGGCCTATAGGAATATTTGCACCCACCTGCACCTTCAATTTATATCAAAGCATCATCTCAGATGGCATGATTCAATATATTTTCTTAATTAGAAATTTTTATTCTATTTTTCTGTTTCTTCTGTTTGTATAAATCCTTATGTTTTTCTCTCCACCCCAATTTTTTAAAGGATTAAAGAATTTACCTTAGGTGTAAAAGCAAGAACATATGAATTAAGATTACCCAGTGTTCTTGCCTGGAGAATCCCAGGGACAGCCGAGCCTGGTGGGCTTCTGTCTATGGGGTCGCACAGAGTCGGACACGACTGAGGTGACTTAGCAGCAGCAGCAGATAATATAATTTTGTTGTTGTTGTTCAGTCGCTAAGTTGTCTCTGACTCTTGTGATCCTATGGACTGCAGCACACAGGCTTCCCTGTCCTTCACTATCTCCTGGAGTTTGCTCAAATTGATGTCCATTGAGTCAGTGATGCTATCTAATCATCTCATCCTCTGCCTGCCCTTTCTCCTTTTGCCTTCAATCTTTCCCAGCATCAAAATCTTTTCCAATGAGTTTGCTCTTTGCATCAAGTAGCCAAAGTATTGGAGCTTCAGCATCAGTTCTTCTAAAGAATATTCAGAGTTGATTTCCTTTAGGATTGATTGGTTCGACCTCCTTGCTGTCCAAGGGACTCGCAAGAGTCTTCTCCAGCACCACAATTCAACAGCATCAATTTTTCGGTGCTCAGCCTTCTTTTGAAGTTATTATTCATAGTCTCCAGAGCCCTACGTAATTGTCCCCTGACTAGTTTTCTGAAATCCTCCACTCCTACTCCTCTTCTTTTTTGCTTCATACAAATTTCTTCTTTTTTGCTTCATACAAATTTCTGAGCCTTCAACCCTGCCCACTCATTCCTTAAAGACTTCATGCTTTTAGACATCCTTTTCTGTCTCCATGGGCTTTCCTAGTGGCATAGTGGTAAAGAATCTGCCTCCCAATGCAGGAGACTCTGGAAACTTGGGTTTGATCCCTGGGTCGGGAAAATCCCCTGGAGTAGGAAATGGTAACCACTCCAGTATACTTGCCTGGAAAATTCCATGGAGAGAGGAGCCTGGTGGGCTACAGTCTCTGGGATTGCAAAGAGTCAGACACAACTGAGCGCACAGGCATGCACATGTTCTGTCTGTGTACAGGACTATGTCCCAATTGTTCCCATGACTATCTCATGTCATTTAGATTTGAGCTCAAACCTTCCTTTTGCAGAAAAGTTTTCTTTTTCATTCTCTGTCCTCTGAAAAATTATAATTTCCAGAAAGTCAAAATCAAGATTATCATACTAATCCTGAAGTAGTATTAAATCTTTAACCTACTAATAAGAAAATAGTAAACAAGATAAAGGGCTTCCCCGGTGGCTCAAATGGTAAAAAATCTGTTTACAATGCAGGAGACCTGGTTTCGATTCCTGGGTCAGGATGGTCCCCTGGAGAAAAGAACGGTTACCCACTCCAGTATTCTTGCCTGGAGAATTGGACAGAGGATCCTGGTGGGGTCACAAAGAGTCAGACACTACTGAGCGACTAACACTTTCATTCAAACAAAGTAAGGTTTTTTCTAAGGAGAATTTGTGGAATATCATTCAAAAAAGGCATACTGAAATGAATTTCCTATGTTAGACACAAAATCATCATATTCTATAGGGCAATGAAACCATGAAATTAAGGGCTTCCCTGGTGGCTCAGACGGTAAAGAATCTGTCTGCAATGCAGGAGACTCAACTTTGATCGTTGGGCCGGGAAGATCCCCGGAGAGGGCAATGGCAAACCACTCCAGTATTCTTGCCTGGAGAATTCCATGGACAGGCAATGGGGTCGCAAAGAGTTGGACACAACTGTGCAACTAACACTTTCACATTCTCTGCCTGATAGAACTCATGGGTATTTCAATTGGACAGTTATATTCATGTTAATATATAACTTTGCAGAGTCTGGACCCTAATCACTAGTAAATTCTAAGTCAAAGATCTATTCTTTCTTATCCTTGTACCCTGAGCCCTCAAAACAATGCTGAACATATAGTAGGTGCTCAGTAAACATTTGGGGAGGGGTGATAGGGTGACCAACAATATTTTAGTGAAAGTAGCTAAGCATATCAATTAGAAAGCAGAGGAAAAATGAAAATCTGACTGAAATGTGAAAACATGAACAAATAAAGAAAGTAGAAAAACAGAAGGTGAGATACAGTAATGCTGAGTAACATACATACTATGTGTTTTCAGAAGCACTGTCAAGAAGATAACATCCACAGGAAAACATTATAATTTCCAACTATTAACAGTTGACAAACACCCCAGAAGTATTTATGGCTAAATTTGATACTAAGTAATCTCTGTAAAGATTGCACCCTTATTAAATAGCGTTTAGGGAGAAATATAAGCTATGTTTTTTTAATGTTTGTGTTACAGAATTTGTATTAGGATTCATGTTAAAGAGGCAGTTGAAGGTAATATTATGAATGGACACTTGAAATTTACTTAACACAAAACCATTTATTAAGTACCTACTTTGTTTAAGGCAGACTATATCTCATGGTAGTTTATGGCCTCTGGCTTTTGTTTTTCATGAAAATCCCTTTCTCCTGGTCCGATGAGTGATAGATAGCCCTCAGTCTTTTACATATTTGAAAAGGCATGGCATTTGCCTGTGGTGTAACAAGAAAGGAGTCAGCACTCCCTTTCTGTTTTATTTTTTTGCCTGAGGCTTATTAACTCACTAGTATATGGAAGATGCAATAGAAATTCCCCAGAACATTGAGAATTTATACTCTCTATCCCGGTGAAATGATGACATTTTTCCCAGTAGTGCTTCCCTCTTTATTGTGTTCTCTGCATTTGGCTCCTATCATCCCCCAAATTAACTCACAGATATCTGAAAATAGACTTGGAAAAAGTGAGGGTGGATTTTGTAAGACGTATGATTCTTTAAGGAATTTTGCAGCCTTTCCCCCAAAACAGAAGTAAACAAAGAAGGAAGGAAATGTTAGACTGATAAGCCTGTTTAGAAAGCAAATGCTTTTTATCCCATTCAAAATTCTTAACAATTTAACATTTTCTGTGTGTGTGCATAGAAATAAACAAGCAGCTTGATACTATTATTTATTCAATTCCTGCTTAGTTTTATAAACTTAGAAGCTAGATTAAACTTAAACATTATTTAACTCATCTGGAAATTGTGTGGTTGGCATTGGGTTTGTAGGAAGAATTCAAATACAAAATAAAACCGCTGCAGTAGAAGAATTTGCATTTCTTTCCTTGTAATCATGATAAATATTTTTTTCTAATTTGGGGAACAGTTAGTCAATATTAAGCTTTTCAACTGAACTTTCATTTCCAATAAAAGTAAAACACAGAAATTCCCAAGCCCTCTAGTAATTATTTGTTTTATGGTGCTTAATCATTGGCATGACATTTCTGTGAATAATGGTTAGTTTATTTTTAAGGAGCTGAAAAGCTTTTTATAGAATCTCACAAACAATCCTCAACAAATTAAAAAAAAAGGCAAGTTGCAGATAAGTTGTACCAATGTGATTTTTATGTAAAGTTTGAAGACATACAAAAGTAAACATTATTTTAAGGGATATTGCACAAGTCATGAAATTATTAAGAAAAACAAATGTCACCACAAAATTCAGGATAATTGATATCTCTATGAGGAAGGGAGGGCTATGTAATCATGGAAAACAAACAGGAAGCTTCAAATATATTGAAAATGTTCTAGTTCTTCAGCTGGTTGGTGGGAATGGATATTATGTATATTATGCTTTACATTATATATGTATGATAAATATTCATAGCTTTTAAAAATGCCTTGTATTTCTCTTTCCAGTGTCTTATTTCCATTATTATGGTACACTAATAATCCTAAATTTCTTTATGTATAAAACATTAATGCCATACAGGATTTTTTTTAATTGATGGACTAGTCTCCAAAAAAAATTCAGTCTATGCCCTGCAGCCACGAGCAAAATAGAAGCAGGAAACCTCAGCAGGTGTGAAAGGCTGAATGTGCAGCATAACCTGAGGGCATCAATGGGGTTCATGTAGGTAGCCTGGAGTCTCAGGCACCTGTGCAGAAATAGATAAAAACATCTGAACCCACCCCATATAAAGCTGGCACTTTGGTAGTACTATGTGTATAAAAACAAGATGATCTAAATGAAAACCATTTTAGCAATAGTAGACTAAAAAGAAAACTCTAATTTCTGTGTTGTAGTTAACAGGAAAAAAATATCTATAGGATTTAGCAAGGACAAAGCAGCCCACATAGGTCTAGGATCACATGCCTAGGTGGTCCCAAAATATTCCAAGAAGTATCTTATTAAATATCAGTAGATGATGTGGTATCCCTAGCACTCTAGCAGAAGTAAATGCTGATTTTCTCTCCACCCAGTCCCCATAGAATTTCTTCATAAAATTGTAAAAAATTGATAATTACCAACAAACATACACAAAGAAATAGGAGTTAAGAGACACAACAAGCAACAAAACTAAAGACTTCAAAAACTGAAATCATTAGATACTAAATATAGAGTAAATATATGTTTACTGTGTTAAAAGATATAAAAGGCAAAATAAAGACAAGTTAGGAGAAAGAGAATATCAAAACTGACAAAATGTGTTTGAAAAAAATAGAACTTTTAGAAATAAATATATAATAATTGCAATAAAATAGAGGGATAAAACAGAAAATTAGGCCAAATTAACAAGAAAATTAATGAAATGGAAAGTAGACCTAATGATATAATGTGATATGTGCCATGAGGAAAAGAACAACAGAGCAGTGTAAGGAGGATCAAGAGTACTGCTGGAGGGATGGTCTGAGTGCTATTTTAAGAACAGTCAGAGTAGGTGTCACTGAGAAAGAGGTGAGGGAGACAGCCAAATGGATATGGGGGTAACAGTGTTCCAGGAAGAAGGAACAGCCATTAGTTGACAGTAGAGCCACATCAATGTATTTATAGTACATAGAAGTGACTGAATGCTGGGGATAAAACAATGATCCTTTAAGCTTCCAGAAAGAGAAAAAAATATTGTCACAAAGTATATGGATTCAATTGCACACAAAGTATATGGATTCAATTGCACTCATCTCATATGCTAGTAAAGTAATGCTTAAAATGCTCCAAGCCAGGCTTCAGCAATACGTGAACTGTGAACATCCAGATGTTCAAGCTGGTTTTAGAAAAGGCAGAGGAACCAGAAATCAAATTGCCAACATCTGGTGGTTCATCGAAAAAGAAAGAGAGTTCCAGAAAAACTACTATTTCTGCATTATTGACTATGCCAAAGCCTTTGACTGTGTGGATCACAATACACTGTGGAAAATTCTGAAAGAAATGGAAATACCAGACCACCTGATCTGCCTCTTGAGAAATCTGTATACAGGTCAGGAAGCAACAGTTAGAACTGGACATGGAACAACAGACTGGTTCCAAATAAGAAAAGGAGTACATCAAGGCTGTATATTGTCACCCGGCTTGTTTAACTTATGCAGATTACATCATGAGAAATGCTGGGCTGGATGAAGCCCAAGCTGGAATCAAGATTGCCAGGAGAAATATCACTAAGCTCAGATATGCAGATGACACCACCCTTATGGCAGAAAGTGAAGAAGAACTAAAGAGCCTCTTGATGAAAGTGAAAGAGGAGAGTGAAAAAGTTGGCTTAAAGCTCAGTATCCAGAAAACTAAGATCATGGCATCCGGTCTCATCACTTCATGGCAAATAGATGGGGAAACAGTGGCTGACTTTATTTTTCTGGGCTCCAAAATCACTGCCGATGGTTATTGCAGCCATGAAATTAAAAGACACTTACTTCTTGGGAGGAAAGTTATGACCAACCTAGACAGCATATTAAAAAGCAGAGACATTACTTTGCCAATAGAAATCCGTCTAGTCAAGGCTATGGTTTTTCCAGTGGTCATGTATGGATGTGAGAGTTGGACTATAAAGAAAGCTGAGCACTGAAGAATTGATGCTTTTGAACTGTGGTGTTGGAGAAGACTCTTGAGAGTCCCTTGGACTGCAAGGAGATCCAACCAGTCTGTCCTAAAGGAGATCAGTCCTGGGTGTTCATTGGAAGGACTGACGTTGAAGCTGAAACTCCAATACTTTGGCCACCTGATGGGAAGAGCTGACTCATTTGAAAAGACCCTGATGCTGGGAAAGATTGGGGGCAGGAGGAGAAGGGGACGCCAGAGGATGAGATGGTTGGATGGCATCACTGACTTGATGGACATGGGTTTGGATAGACTCCGGGAGTTGGTGATGGACAGGGAGGCCTGGCGTGCTGTGATTCATGGGGTCGCAAAGAGTCGGACACGACTGAGCGACTGTACTGAACTGAACTCAACTGAACTGAAGCTAGAAAATTCTAAGTGAGCCTTTAAAAAGTCAAAAGGAAAATTTTACATAATTCTACCTAGCCAAACTCTTCCAATCAATGTAAAAACATTTTCAGACATGTACATCTCAAAAATTAGGTAAATTTGTTCATTTTCTACCTCCCTATCTAAAATCTTTGGTAGACTACCATGTAGTCTATCAAAAGAAGGGAAGAAACCAAGAAAGAGGAAGTTCTAACATAAAAAATAGGTGATCCAGAAGAGGAGCATGATGAGGGGAATTCCACAGATGGTGCAGAAGGAAGATTCCCAGATGGCAGCTGTACACCAGGTAGAGAGCCCCCGGGGTGATTGAGGTAGACTTGATGGCTTTGAGAGGGACTTCTCAGAGTATAGCAGACACACCTGGCATCTTAAGAAGAGATCTAGAAAGATGAAAAAAGGTTGAAACTAGATTATGAAACAAAAAGCAAGAAGACACATTAGTCCAGACACATTAGTTCTAGGCAAACAGCAAATTGGGTAGAAAAGACAGTTAGTCATGGTTCCCCACTGCCTCAGCTATGAATGGGGCTCTCATATGATGCAAGTACAGCTGTGGGCTGGAAAATAGTGCTTGAGGGCTGAGGAAGGACAAAGTGGGAACTGGATGTAAAGAGATAATGTCTGAGCCTGAAAAATCAAGAAGTAGCAGCAAAATTGTGTTACTCCGAGAAGTTATAATGACCAAATCTCCAAAAGGAATGACCTAAAAGAGGTAAAAAGGCATAGAGAAGGTGAAGGTTGTGGAGATAATGGAGAAGAGGAAAGGAATACTGCTATTTTTCTTAAACTCAAATTACAATAGTGCTTTTAATAAAAAATAATGAGAGATGCATATGTAAGTGTAGATTTTCTAGTAGACACATTTTTTTAAAAGTAGAAAAAAAAGTACAATTAACTTTAACAATATGTTTGATTTAATCCAATCTATCCAAAATATTTCAACCAGCAATCATCATCAAAAATTTATTAAAGATCTACTTAGCTCTTTTTTTTCATACTAAATCGGAAATCAATGGTATACTTTATCCTTGCAGCCAATGTGAATTAGGACTGGCCACATTTCAATGCCACTCAAAGCTAGAGCCACCTTATATGACAGTAAAACTCTGATTAGATGAATGGTTTTGAAAAAACTTTTTAAAGTTGGAAAGGAGCACTGATGTGGAATTTGTCTACTTATTTTGTGAATGTAGAAGTGCACTAATGCCATCAAAACAGGTGACCAAATAATTGAAAAGACTAGGGAAAATGGAAGTTCCTTGAGAAAACTTCATGAAAAAGTGAAATTGTGGATTTTTCATTGGAAAATGTGGATTTTTCATCACTCCTATAGACTATTCTTTATATATTTTATGTTTGTTTTTTACCACCTATTCCCTTTCCCTTGTAGGTGAATAGATGTAGATAAGTAACTTGCTCAAATTTGTTAGGTTAATAAAGCAGCAAAGCTAGACTCAAATTCAGTCTGACACCACCGACCACAATCTTCACCACAGCACCCTGCATGGCAATTCCATCTGAATGCATGGGTGGAGTTTAGTTCATTGAACATGATGTCTAAATAAGTACTGATATATTATTCACTTTGATCTGAATGTAATGTTAACTAACATAACAGTGACAAAATCAAGAGTGTTCCTACTTCTTGGTGAAGAAATTCTGGATAAATATCTCTATTTTAACTATTTGAAATAATGTGTGACTTTGATAAAGTAATTTGGTTTTTAACTATACAGCCATTAAAATATTTTGGAATAGAAAAATTGTGTTTCTCAACAAATTGTCAATGTCTTTCAAGAATTATGCATTTAGATGGAATTTTTACAACTAATGAATTCAATATAGCAAATCAATTCAACTGTATTGACTTTCTGCTATTGTATAATAAATTACCCAGAAATGTCATAGCTTAAAACAACAAACATTTGTTATCTCACAAATTTTTGTGTGGTGGTCAGGAATCAAGAGGCAGCTTAATTGGGTGCCATCAAGGTGTTGGCCAGAGCTGAGGTCATCTCAGGGCTCCATCAGGGAGGCTATGCTTGCCAACCCACTCACGTGGCTGTCTGCCAAAGGCATCAGCTCTTTGCTTCCTGGGCCTCTCTATTGGCCTACTCACAACGTATAACTTACTTCTCCAGAATGACGGCTTTGAGGGAGTGGGCTGGAAGCAAGATAAGTCAGTCTTTCCATAAGCTGATCTTGGAAGGGACGTCCCATCACATCTGCTGTCTTGTGCTCACTAAAAGCAGGTCACTAGCTCCAGTCCACACTCCAAGAGAAGAGATCACAAGCGTGAGTGTCAGGAAAAGAGACTGGCTCCAGGAGGGCCAGTCTAGAGCCTGCCAACCACAACGATAATACTTATTCAACACTTCACTCATGGAAAGATGCAGTTCCTTTCCATCATTCATTCATCCATCAGTAATCACTGAGCACCTATTTTGTGCCAGGCCCTAGAAATCTGGGGGAGCAAAACAGACACTCTCATAGCCTTCCTAAAGCCTACAGTCTAGTGTCCTCAAAATTAAGTACCTAAACTGTTTTGATCAAAAAGAATCAAATGTTTTGAACAGGGAGAAAGCTTAGTTCAGGAGCTTCTGTCTCACTAACTGCCTTTTCCCAACTGCCACACTTATAAAGCAAATTACGGATGCTGCTGCTGCTGCTGCTGCTAAGTTGCATCAGTCGTGTCTGACTCTGTGAGACCCCATAGACTGCAGCCTACCAGGCTCCTCTGTCCCTGGGATTCTCCAAGCAAGAATACCAGAGTAGGTTGCCATTGCCTCCTCCAAAATACAGATGATCTTTCAGTAAAGATGAAGAGACACCCTGGTCTTCTTAGGTCATAATTGTCTTATCCCCTTGCTCGGCTCTACCAGTTTCCTAGCTCAGTGAGAGTCTGAGTGATTTCTTTTCCTTTCTGTACTGACAATACAATGTTAAGGCCTGCAGATCAGATGCCTGAGTTCATCCAACTGTAGAAAGAAAAGCGGCTCAAGAATTTAGCCTCTTGACTGTCCCTCTAAACTGTAAACTGACAGAAAAATCTATGAGATCAGCAAGGCTCAATTCAGATCCCATGCATTCTTTGTCCTCTAAACAAGCACTTGGTTTTTGGTTGAAACCAGAATGATTCCGTGATTTCAAAATAAGCACATGATCAGTTGTTGAAGGTGCCTGCACATTTTTTTTCTAGAATTCTTCAAGTTCTTTCTGTTAACCTTATCAGGCTCCCCCGTCAGGAGATATTTCATGTGGTGCCAAGTGTCTATATTCTCATACTCTGGTCCATTTCTTAAGAGTATGCAGCAGTGAGTTTTATTGTCAGATTAGATATCACCACACCTTCAGATTTTCAGTCACCAATTTGAGTAGATACACAGTAGCTTTGTGTACAAATATAACCACTCCTAGTCACCAACAGAGGTTGTATCAGAGATGTCTTAGCCAGACTTATTTTCCACTTAGTTGGGTTTGAACAATCTGAGTGTTTCGAGGTTCCAAAAAAGAATGGCTTATAAAAAATTAAAACAGATAATTAAGCTTTGAATAACACCACTGAATGCATGAAAAGCAAGTTTATGTTGCAAATCATTTAGTATAATTGCATATAAGGATGCTGACATATCTAATAAAAAGAAATATGCCATGTATTTGTGATATCCATACATGTTTTAAAAGAACAAACTGACCCTATATTCATAGGTTCAGATGGTATAAAGTTCACTAAGACTTGAAAATCCAACTGCTCCAGACTCCAGCAGTAGCTTCAATTCTGAAGGGCTTAATACTCTGCTACTGTATTCCATCTCTTATCACGGGAATAATATACATGCACCTGTTCATAACTCCGCAAGTCACAGAAATTATTACAGAATCTAGTCTGTGAATGAACAATAATCTCTGCTACTTGAACAAGTTTAAATGTTTTCCTCCACTTTATTAAAACTATTCCATATAGACAGACTTTCTTTTTTCTCCCAAATAAGTAAGATACTGGCAATCTCATCCTGAAGATGTGTTAATGGACCCTGAAATGAGAATTCATTTTACTCTGATTTGTTAACAATAAACATAGTTTAAAAAATCATTTCATTTACTTCTTAAAATTAATGGCCAGATAATTCATTAATGAAAGCACCTATAACAAATGTGAACTCCAGAATCAAGCTTTTGAACCACAGAGTATTCAAAAACAAAATAATGTTGAACTTGATGAACTCGAAAAGTGGGGTATCCTTGGAGGATATTTAGTGACTACCTAGTGATGATGTATTGGCAAACATTTGTATACAAAACTAGAATTTATCCCAACATGGCATGAGTAATTACAAAATAAGAAATACCTGATCATATGTTTTATAGTAACCTATAAGGGAAAAGAACGCACATACACACACATAATTGAATCACTTTGCTGTACACTCGAAACTACACACGATGTAAATCTAGACTTCAAGAAAAAATATGTTGAACATGCCTTAAAAAAAAAAGTTGGCAGTCTGTATATCCTTGTCACTTCTGGATAATGTCATAATCAGAGATCCAGACACAGAAACGCATTAACATTTCCAAAGTGATGTACTGTGTTTTTTGCCTTTTTTTCATTTACTTACTTACCTTTTTTCATTTATTTTTCTGACCTTTTATTATATGAGATTCTACTGCAATTTAAAACCCATATTTTAAAGGAGTAATTTAGGGAATATCTTACCATTTGTGGGCTTTTTGAGAGGCCTTTTGAGACAAACTAAATTACTAATTAGTTCAGGGTTAAAAGTTTTATATGTTGTGACAGCTTCCCCTCCCCTAGCAGAATAGTCTGGAAATATATCAAGATGATATCTGAGGAATGATGTTGAGGTCAGTTCACTATAGTGTGTCCATTTCTGAAGTAGGGATCTGAGAAATAATATCTGAGAAGATTGAACACTATAGGTAGTAAAAGAGGTTAGTGTTTTGGAAATGCTTCAACAGGAACTTGTCTGAATGAAGCCTAAGAACACAAATACACCTTGTGTATTTTTTTTTCTTTTCTCTCGTGATTTATTACAAGTTTTTTTGGGGGGGATTGTGTCAGGTCTTAGTTATGGCATGCAGGATCTTTGGTCTTCATTGTGGCATGCAGAATCTTTAATTGTAGCACGTGAACTCTTAGATGCAGCATGTGGGGTCTAGTTCCCCAACCAGAGATTGAACCCAGGCCCCCTGCATTAGGAGCATGGAATCTTAGCCACTGGACCACCAGAGAAGTCCCTATTACAAAATGTTGAGTGTAGTTCCCTGTCCTATATAAGTGGGACCTTGTTGTTTGTCTATTTTATGTATAGTGATTTATATTTGGTAATCCCAACATTGTATATTTTTAAATGTAAAAACTACTGATACCTGGATATGTATGTATATATATACATTCAATTAAACAAACAAATGTGGTCAGTGATCGAAGAAGCCTGTACTTTTTATTTCTAGGATTCTATCTCCTATAGAAATTCACGCACTACACACATATGTGCAAAGATATTCATTACTGGTTTTCTGCAAAAACAAAAGGCATATTAAAATTTAAAAACTTGAAGGAAACCTAAACTTCTATTGATAAGTGAATGCTTACAATGATTCAACTTCTATTAATAGGAGAATATTGCTATAGAATATTCTACAGCTTTTGTGGAATATAAAGTAGGGCTATATGACAAAGCAGAATCTATTATAATTTGGAAAAAGACACATGTTGCCTAACACTATGTATAATATGTCCCTTAAAAATAAAAATAATATAGCATTATCTTACTTAAAATAAGTAAAGCATACTATAATACAATCTAATCAAAATATCTACATGGGCAGAACAAAATTTAAAGGATACATATCAGCTATTAAAAGTGTTTGCCTTCGAGGAATAAGATTAGAACAGTAGGCAAGGAGGTAGTAACTTTCACTTTTTTACTTTAAATGCTTCCATATTTTTTTTCTTTTACAAAAGTACATATTACCATTGCATTACTCTCTGCAGTATCCAGCACTTCACTTTTTATAAGTTGGGACCTTGTACCCCATTATTTGCATGTGTAGTTAAGTACAGACATGTTGATACATAACCTATAAATCTCAGTGATATTAAATAGCAGTGTTACAATAGCTGTAATGCATATTAAAATACTTTAATATATAAAATTATTATATGTGTGTGTGTATATATATGTTTAGCTTGTGCATTAATCCTGACACCAAAAGCTGTTAAGTAGCCTGTGGCGTGGTCCACTTGTCTTTTAAATCAGGAAGATAAAGGTACCTGTTATCCATATCTCTATCAATAACTTCCTACAAATCAGGGCTTGATTTATTATTTAAGAAAATGATGGAGAAAATGTTAATGAAAAGTAAATTTAAATGTTTTTCACATATATAGCCATTTACTATAAATAGGACAAAAATGGAAGAACTAGTCTATTTGAAAAGATACCTGACTCAGCAAAATCATATATATCACTGATGGTCAAATGAGCTTCCAACATACTTCTTCAGTGTTTCACTTCCGCCTTACTCATTAACAAAAGCAAAAATAGTCACTAGTATTCATGAGGATCTACTCATTCAGTAACTGCAACCTCAGGTTGGCTACAGATGCAAGAGTTTGGTCAAAATCAATGAGGCATTTGATTAGATTCAATTAGCTATATGGAATCTACCACTATGAATACTATATGTTATTATTATTTGTGAAAGTGTGCCTCACATCTCTTCTAACACACACACACACATTTTCCAAAGGTGATTGTTAAACATTTATCAACACACTTCTGAGTTATGGTAGCATAAGTAGTGCTCACCCAGTTCAAAACTTCATTAGTAGATACTATTGATATATCTGCTCAAAAGAACTCATGCACTGAGTATTACCAAATTGGCATAGGTAGGTTCAAAACAATGAGATGGTGGCAAAAGGCCACATTTTAAGCCCAGCATCCACTTTTCTACTTGGCTGCATGCTTTTTAGGACCAGTTGCTTAAAATCAAATTCTTTTACAAAGGCTATCAATAGGCATTCTTGCACAGGACTTAATTAAAATTTCACACACCTACGAAAAGCTGTTTTGAAAATAAGCCTTGGGAAAATGGATTGGATTTTTAAATAATCACAAATAATTATTCCATGTTAAAAGAAGTGAGCTTTATTTTTAAATTGGACTAGATTTAAACTCCAGAAAAAAATATTCATCATATACACAGTTCCACACAAAAAACATCAAGGCTCTGGGAGAATTGGGGAGAGGAAATGGGTTTGGGTTTGGGATTTGGCAGTACTAATTTGAGGAAAGGAAATTGTTGAAGGCTAGATATGCACTCTGTTACAGTAAAACCTTTTGATGTCAAATTTGGGGAGATAGATAAAGCACAATAGATTTACTAAATTTTCTTTCATTATCTTGGTTGATTGAAATATGAGTCAGATTCTAGGATTTTTCTTTCTGTGTGCTCCAAATGCAGAATTCTTATAAACACACATGAAAAATGATGGAGGAAATAATGGAGAAATGTACCATCAATAACAATAAAATAGAATATAATTACCTTGTTATGTTTAATATGCAGCCCTGCTTTTGCATATTATTTGGTCCAGAATTGATTTGAAACCAACCAGTGACTTGCTGAATTCCTCTCATGTATAAATTCCAAAGGCTCAGTATGAGCAACAGAGCCCAGTGAGCTTCGTTCACAAGCTGAGCCTCCAGTCCTCTTGCCTTTAGCTACTATTTAATACTAGCTGTTTGTTCTTTCCAGTCCTCCCCACTTCTCTACATCCTCCAGGTCTCATTTTGAAAACCTACCCCATAGATATCCTATTCAATCTTTCTGAGTTGCCTTGGCAACTCTCAACGCTGGGATAGCTCACGGCTTCCCAGTCTAATTCCATCACATCCCTCAATTAGTTAAGTCTTTTATGGGCAGTCAGATATTCTTTAGAACTGTAATCAGGAGTTGGCTCACTCTAAATTGTGTTTAGAGATTCTCACAGGTGATTTCCTGTGCACATCCTCCAGGCTCTCTTCCTGCAAGGTCCCTTTCCTTAAAACCAGAAACTAGAACCAGACTGTTACAACCCATATTCTTGCTTCCCTCCTCTATCTGTTGACTTTACCTTGAAGATTTACTTTTTTTTGAGTCTTTTGGCTGCCATGCCCTTTGGCATCTTCTGAAGCCTGGCAGCGTTCCTTGGTTGGCAGTAATTATCAGGATTGTCAGGTTTTCAACTTTAGGTCCTCAGGCGAAAATCATAATTGTTCATGTTTCCAGCCAAATATTTCATTGCATATGATGTTTGCAAAGAGCACACAGGTAGATCATTCTTTGTTTATATTTTGAAAAGAGAAAACTCACCTCTGGCCCACCTTTCCACCCAAAACGAACTACCACACAAGGGATGGTGCCGCTTGCCAACAAGGTCTCTCTAAATTATTTCATCAAGCCTTGCTAAGGAAGACTGACCAAATGCAATTACCTCACTATTCAGATCTGTAGAGAGTTGTGCTAGCTTTGAAAAAATCAGATGAAAACAAATTTTTGTCATGAAAATTTGACATCACTCTTTTGAAAATCTAGTTCTGATTATTAAGGCATTTAACATAATAAGGCACAATGTGTTTGTGCTCAGTTGTGTCCAACTCTTTGTGAACTTATGGACTGTAGCCCACCAGGCTGCTCTGTACATGGGATTCTGGAGTGGGTTGCCATTCCCTTCTCCAGGGAGATCTTCCTGACCCAGGGATGGAATCCACATCTCTTACGTCTCACTGCATTGCCAGTCAGGTTCTTTACCACTAGTGCCACCGGGGAAGCCCATAATAAGGCACAGACAAAACTAAAAAAAGTTGTTTACTTTATTCCATAGAATGTATGAGTTAAACATTTAATACCACACTAAAGATGGTTGTATACAAAGAAACAAAATCTTGAGCTGGCTGACTCTCTTTTATAATCAAATTGAAATTATATTTTTAACCTATTATTTATGTTGAATTAAACCAATAATTTGTTATTATACATTTACAATGAATATAAAATCAAGGCAATAAACATGGAGTTGTTTATAAAGGAATAAACCGCACCTATAATTGATGAATAGGAACATTCTCTTGAATATTAATTCCATTTGGAGTGGCTGTCTTGGGAACGTGCACTGTCGTAATAGAGCTGAGATTGCCTCTGCAAGTCTAATGGGAGTTGTGAATTCACATAGTATAGAAAATAAATTTGTTTCCATACTGACTTGGCCAGCGGGCATTTAGGAAAATTGAAATCATAATCTGTGGCAATGTTCCCTGCTACTGGGAACATTTTGCAGTGAAAACCTACTTTCTTTCTTGTAGTTCTTTTCTTCAAAATATGTACACTACACACTAGACCAGAGCTAAGCCAGGTGATATGATTAACAATTTCCACCTGTAAATTTAGATAAAACAACAGATCTTATGTCTTCCATCTCTGAGGTGGTCATGCCAGAAAATTTTGCATTCTGCTTTCCAACAATTTCCTAATCATCAAAGAATCAAACACTTGATTATTCAGTTACACTCACCAAGACAACTTGGAAAAAGCAATGGATTCAACAAAAAGCTATGATCATACAGGATTTGTTTACTTGTTTCTAAAGCCATAAGCCCATGAAAAGTTAGATACTTATTTTTATTGTGCTATGTCCTATGAGAGGTAGTCATTTATCAAAACTTCATAGAACTGAGGTATTTCCCTGGTAGTCCAGTGGCTAAAACTCTGTGCTCCCAAATGTAGGGGAGCTGGGTTCAATCCCTGATCAGGGAACTATATGCCACAACTAAGACCCAGCACAGACAATTAAATAAATATATATTTAAAAAAAAAAAAAACAACTTCATAGAACTGAGGAAACAATTAACATTGGCATGGACCTGGAAAACTTAACAAAAAGTTTTCCATCTCTTAAGTCAAAACTTCAATTTGAGCCAAGTATTTTAATTTATTGGTTTAATCATGGGAAGGAGATTCAAAGTTTACCATAAAAAAAAAAGAGAGATGCTGAAATTTGCTTTTACACTAAGCAATCTACATACAGTATCTTACAGATTATTTCAACAGGTATAATGGCTTCAAATATTGTCCTGAAGCTGTTGGCATTACTGAAGAAACTTTGGATGTATTTTCAGATAAATGGCATTATTCCCCACTCCTGTCTTATGTATTAATAATTATAGGAACAGATTTCTAAGGAGATAAAGTTTATTGTTTCTTTGTCAATCTTCCATATAAAAATATTTTCTTATGATCTAGTCTAGGTGGCTCTTGATAGCAACTACTTGTTTTTAAGACTGATTTACTGCCAAAAATTTTGTCTCTGTGCTTGACTCCAGTCACTGTTTCTTTAATTTGTTCTTATTACGTTTTCAGTAAAAGGAGAGGTTAGCAAGCTATTCTTACTTATATAGAACTCAGCCTGAATATTGCTACTTTTATTTTTAAAGGCAAGTAACACATGCTAGTCACTGATTTGTTTTTTCCATTGTATGTCCACGGAGGAAAATACTTCGCTTTTTTTAAAGTGTAAGTAAACTCTTTTATATTTACTGAAAATGCCATCCAATTTAGCTTGTTGAGAAGGACATACACAAAAGACTTTGAAGTCTTTCTGATCCTAAGAGATATAAATCTATATCTTATGATGAGCTATTTCATCTTTCGTGCTTATGTTCCCAAAGTAATAAAACTTCTTGCAAGCAGCAGCTTCTAACCTGAATACATGTTTTTGCTCCCTGTTACTCCAGTGAAGGCATTTATCATAATTAAATTCTAGTGGGGTTTCCTTATGAAAGTGAATTAACTTTACAAAAACATCCTTAAGGAATTTTTAGGGACTCCCTAGTTGTATTAATGAGATCACTTTTCTTTTTTACGTTTGATGCAAACCTGCTTTTATCTTAAATCTTCTCTGTTTCTGCATCATGGACCAAGTTGCACAGGCCCAAACAGAGCCATCATCCTTGCTCACTCCTCTCTCCTTGGTCCTCATATCAAAACTCAACAGCCACACCTGTCATCTGTGCTTCTGAAATAGATCCACAATCTGATCACTTCTCATTGGCCTCACTGGTACCATCTTTGGTCCAACAAGCATCCTCTCTGTGCTTTCCCATGGTCAGTTCTCCACTCCACACTCAAAGGGGTCTTTGTAAATCAGATCATGCCCTTTCCTCTGCTGTAAAACTGATCAATGTCTTCCAATGAAGCTTAGAACAAACACCTCTGGATCTTTTCTCACGAGTTTCCTTCTGCCATGGAGGCCCTTTCCCCACAGCTTCTTATGGCCTGACCGTACCTCACCATTCAGGTCTCTACACAGGTTTCACCTCCTCAGAGAAGGATGTTCCTAAATGTTTTCTTTACTCTCCCTCACCCTACTTAACTTTTTGCACACTTATTACTACAGAAATTACTTTTTTATTTTTCTCTCTTTCTTGTCTGCTTCCCTTACTGGAATGGAAGTTTCATGAACACATAAACTTTGAATATTTCACTGCTGTATTCTCCAACACCACAGGTCTCAAACAGAATCTCTTACATAGTGAGCATTTCTTGATTGAATAAAGGAGAACTTACTCTTTTAAAGATGGGTTCCACTTTTAAAATCCCATTCACTTGTAATGTTTTCTGTGTCTTTCTTATTTACCTCATGTCTCTTTTTTAAAAAAAAAAATTCTTTATTTGGCTGGGCCAGGTCTTAGTTGCAGCACACGGGATCTTCAATCTTTGCTGCAACATGCAGGATCTTTTGAGTTGTGGCATGTGAACTCTTAGTTGCAGCATGTGGGATATAGCTCCCTGACCAGGTTCCAACCCAGGCCCCTTGCACTGGGAGCATGGACTCTTAGCCACTGGACAACCAGGGAAGTCTCCTCTTAACTCTTAGGAACAAAAAAAACTACCCAGGCTTTCCATAAAATATTGCTGTTAGCATTGCTAAGAGAAGAGAAATGAGCATTCACAAAAATCTACCTAATCTGAGGTGTATAACAAAATAATGTATAATCAGAAGTCTCATTTTAAAACAAATCACAAAATTTCCTATGTATTTAGATAAATTCATACCACTCAAATAAGTCTTAATCTCAAAAGGAAAGTGTTTAAAAACATCTCCTTCTGATAATGACTTTAAGGCCAGTTCTCTTTTTGGCAGTATAAATTCAATAATTATGTCATTTGTCATCAATCAAGACTGTTAATTAGCTACCCTATTAGTAAAGTGCCAATCAATTTATCAATTGATGAATGTCAGTCACAAATTCTCATGTCATTTTTTCTTTAATACAGTCATTAGGGACCATCTACAAATCCTAGAGAAAGTCTCAGACAGCCTCACATGAATAGTATATTCTCTTCCGATGGCAGAAAGAGCTGATCAAAATTCTAGGCAGATTGAGGCTAACTTTTCCTTTATCTGAATTGATCAGTCTGTTATTGTGAGCTTAAATAAGTCACTTTTAATAAGTTTTCCAATACAATCATTATTGTAAACTTAACATGGAGAAAATGATTTGAAGTGACATAAAGTTACTAAAATGTATATATAATCTTATTGACTTAAAGCTACTGTATGAAGAATTTAAATTGTGATAATAATGATAATAAATGAAAGTCAGAATGTTTAGCTCTTGGGTACAATTAGGAAGTAAATATACTAAATTTAGTGGTTGCTCCAGTACTTTATGTCTTTTAGTCATAATTTTCATACCCTAAAAAGTTAATGACTTGATTTTTCTTTCACCAGTGCATTCTGACCGATAAATATAAATCAGCATTCTCCCAAATGTGTTCTACAGAATGCTAATCTTAGAATATTAAAAGGTACTTTGCAAATAATAATGATACTGATGATAAAGTTCTTGTATTGGGTCTCCAAAATTATTTTAGCATTATTTTAAAGGAATATCTTTTGGACATGTGTTCCAGAAAATGCTTCTGTAATTCATTATTTGCAAATCTTTGACACTTTTTTGTGTCACTTTGATGGTAAGACTGGTAGAACTTTCCCATTGACAATGATTTCAGCAAAACTGTTGTGATCATAACTGATCCTTCTATTTTCTGCTTGATACCTGAAATTCCAATGCTTAATCATTTATTATTCATTTGTTAAATATTATTCATTTTTAAATAATAACTTAATTATTGTGGTCCCAGGTGGCTCAGTGGTAAAGAATCTGCCTGCCAATGCAGGAGACACAGAAGACATGGGTTCAATCCCTGGGTAGGGAAGATCCCCTGGAGGAGGAAATGGCAGTCCACCCTAGTATTCTTGCCAGGATAATCCCATGGATAGAGGAGCCTGGCAGGGTACTGTCCTTGGGGTCACAAAGAGTGGACCCAACTGACAGTGACTGGGCATACACACACACACGTGTGCACATGACCTTCTAGTGACAAACCCAAAGGATTCTTTCTTTTCTTTATTCCATTTTATGTCCTTGGGGCATTTGGTGCAACTGATCACCAATTCTTAAAATCTTGGTTCTTCCACTCATGAGACTCTTCTCTCAGCTTCTTGTATGATTCCATTCTTCTCTGTTTGCTCCTCATATGTGATATCCAATTTTTGCTAGCCTTCTTTTCTCTTTCTAAATTCTCTCCCTGTTTTATCTCATCCATATTTATTGCTTCAAATGCCATTACAGACTGATGGCTCACCAGGCTATACCTCTGATTGCCTACAAAATCTCTCTACTTGAATGTGTAACTTCCATAATTAAAAGCCCTCTTCACTATAGTGTCTGCATGCATGCATGCTCAATCGGTCAATCCTGTCCAACTCTTTCAACCCCATGGACTGTAGCTCACCAGGCTTCTCCATTCATGGGATTTTACAGGCAAGAAAACTGGAGTGGGCTGCCATTTCCTCCTGCAGGGGATCTTTCTGCCCCAGAGGTCAAACCCACATCTCCTATACTGGTAGGTGGATTCTTTACCCCTAAGCCACCTGGGAAGCCCCAGGTATTTCAAATTCAGGTTGCAAAAAGTTAATTCATCATTGCCCCATTCACTATGTAACAATTTTTTTTGCTTCCTGCTATTAATCTTCATTCAGTGTTGAATTCACAGAAATGATCATGGTTGATAATGTGATATGGTGGGCACAACATTCAGCTTGGAG
This sequence comes from Okapia johnstoni, assembly GCA_024291935.2. Classification (NCBI taxonomy): domain Eukaryota; kingdom Metazoa; phylum Chordata; class Mammalia; order Artiodactyla; family Giraffidae; genus Okapia; species Okapia johnstoni. The sequence continues at coordinate 41,002,980 of CM044323.1, forward strand.
ACAGACTGCTTGAGTTTGAGTTGTATGGCTGTGTTAATAATTTGTATAACCCTGGGTAAATCGGTTCACAATTCTGGCTCTCAGCTCTTTCATGTATAAAATATTAGATAATCCTACACTTTGTTGTAGTCTTTCACTGATTCTATCTCATTTACCTTCATTTTTGGAAGACTTCAGTTCCTGGCTCAATGGCGTTCTATCCAACACTGTCCCTTTAGGGATTTAATCCATGTGTATTACCCTTCCAACATACTTACCACTAAATTCTCAGAATTCCTCTGCTCCAATGGTCATGTCCTTTATAAAACCTCAGCCACTTACTTCCATGGTTGAATCCTAGACCTTGTCATTGCAGATAAACAATACCTCTAAAATCTTAATTCCAAGCACCCATTCAAGCATATCATTCTCTCATTGTTTTAACTGCACTGAGACTAACAATCCATTGATCCAAATATTTTTCTCTGGCATGCCTCTCCATCTCCCACCCTCCAAGAAATATCATTGACTCAACCTGAAAATATGTAACCCATTTCTTCCGCTGTAAAAAGCCCATATATTTTGGTAGAAGCATGCCTAACTTTCAAAAGGGTTGATTAATATATTCTTTGTCTTCAAGGCAGCTCTAAGCACACTTTCAAATTATTGAATCTAAAGTTAACATTTTCACTTTGAATATGGAGTTTTCATATCAAATATGTGATGATTTACAAGAACCATGGCATTTTCCTGCCTTAAAACTTTGAAACAATTATATCTTTAACTAATTCATTATTGTAGTATGGGAGGTTTAGGCTAGAATGTTACAATATTAGTGTTTTAAAGATGACAGGCAGCCAGCAAGACTCCAGTATCCATAGCAACATGACGTTTTTCTTTTCATCTCGTAAGTGACCAAAGGTGATTATTACTTTTCTTTTATATTATTATATCAGAGTTTATCACAGAGGTAAAGGGCATGTACTAGCATTCAAGTGAGGAGAAGATATTTAAGGCAGAAATAAATGCAATTGCCACTGAATCCCCACAGAATCCTCCCTCCTCCTTCAAATGAAGGGATTTATAGCTCTCTTCAGAAGCAAAGGGGTTTTAAGCAAGACTTCAAATATCAACATTACTTGCTAATTAAAAACTTTCAACTAGGTTGGGAAGGAAAACACTATGATATACAATTTTTTTAGCTCATTTTAATTTTCTATTTTATTTATTTATTTTTATTTTTGATTGTGCTGGGTCTCTGTTGCTGTGTGGGCTTTTCTCTAGTTGTGGTGAGCAGGGTCTACTCTCTAGTTGCAATGCACGGGTTTCTCATTGCAGTGGTGTCTCTTGTTGCTGAGCATGGACTCTAGGGTACATGGGCTTCAGTAGTTGCAGCTTCCAGGCTCTAGAGCACAGGATCAATAGTTGTGGAGCATGAGCTTAGTTGCTCTGTGGATCAGGGATGGAACCTGTGTCTCCTGCATTGGCAGGAGGATTCTTTACCACTGAGCCACCAGGGAAACCCTGATATGCAATTCAAATCATTAAAGTTATGCCATCAAATCTTAGGGAAGTAGAAGGAGTACCAATGAGATCCATACAAATCTTGAGATGTTTGGCCTCACTGAAATATAACAGAAATTCTTTGGGTAGCAGAGTTTACAAGACAGAAAGAGATAATGACAGAGGTAGAGACAGACCTAAAGATAATATAGCAAAAGTTGATATGATAATGATGGATTTTTTTAAAAAGGAGAAGGTAATATTATTTTCACTATTTTAACATATAGTTGAAATAATTCATAATTAAATAACCTGAAGATTAAAGAGAGAAATAGTGAAATCAATCAAGGAGATGTTAAATTGTAGGATTAAAGGACTTGAAAATGAAGTTTTGCTTAAAACTGTGTTTGCTGTATGTGACTTGTTAGTTCTGTTTATTAACAGATGACTAGAAAGAGCTCACGAAATAATCTATCCCCTCAAACTGGCTTTTCTTTTTTATTTGTAAGACTTTTTGAATTATCTATGACCAAACTAATCCTTTGATGTTATTGCGTGCTATGTACATATATATATATATACACACATATATATATGTATATGTGTGTGTGTGTGTGTGTGTGTGTGTCTTATTTTGTAAAAGCCAGTTCAGCTCAAGTTCAGTCGCTCAGTCATGTCCAGCTCTTTGTGACCCCATGGACTGCAGCACCCAAGGCTTCCCTGTCCATCACTAACTCCCGGGGCTTGCTCAAACTCATGTCCATCTAGTCAGTAATGTCATCCAACCATCTCATCCTCTGTTGTCCACTTCTTCTGCCTTCAATCTTTCCCAGCATCAGGGTCTTTTCCAATGAATCAGGTGGCCAAAGTATTGGAGCTTCAGCTTCAGCACCAGTCCTTCCAACAAATATTCAGTACTGATTTCTTTTAGGATTGACTGGTTGGATCTCCTTGCAGTCCAAAGTATTCTCAAGAGTCTTCTACAACACCACAGTTCAAAAGCATCTGTTCTTCGGCACTCAGCTTTCTTTACAGTCCAACTCTCACATCCATACGTGACTAATGGAAAAACCATAGCTTTGACTAGATGTACCTTTGTTGGCAAAGTAATGTCTCTGCTTTTTAATATGCTATCTAGACTGGTCATATTGTTTCTTCCAAGGAGCAAGCATCTTTTAATTTCATGGCTTCAGTCACCATCTGCAGTGATTTCAGAGCTCAAAAAAATTAAGTCTATCAGTGTTTCCATTGTTTCTGCATCTGTTTGAAATGGAGTGTTGGGACTAGATACCATGATCTTAGTTTTTTGAACGTTGAGTTTTAGGCCAACTTTTTCACCCTCCTCTTTCACTTTCATCAAAAAGCTCTTTAGTTCCTCTTCTCTTTCTGCCATAAGGGTGGTGTCATCTGTGTATATGAAGTTACTGATATTTCTCCCAGCAATCTTGATTCCAGCTTGTGCTTCATCCAGCCCAGCATTTCTCATGATGTACTCTGCATAGAAGTTAAATAAGCAGGGTGACAACATACAGCCTTGGCGTGCTCTTTTCCCGATTTGAAACCAGTCTGTTGTTCCATGTCCAGTTCTAACTGTTGCTTCTTGACCTGAATACAGATTTCTCATGAGTCAGGTAAGGTGGTCTGATATTCCCATCTCTTAAAGAATTTTCCACAGTTTGTTGTGATCCACACAGTCAAAGGCTTTGGCATAGTCAATAAAGCAGAAGTAGATGTTTTTCTGGAATTTTCTTGCTTTTTTGATGATCCAATGGATGTTGGCAATTTGATCTCTGATTCCTCTGCCTTTTCTAAATCCAGCTTGAACATCTGGAAGTTCATGGTTCATGTACTGTTGAAGCCTGGCTTGAACAATTTTGAGCATTGCTTTGCTAGCGTGTGAGATGAGTGCAATTGTGTGGTAGTTTGAGCATTCTTTGGCACTGCCTTTCTTTGGGACTGGAATGAAAACTGACCTTTTCCAGTCCTGTGGCCACTGCTGAGTTTTCCAAATTTGCTGACATATTGAGTGGAGCACTTTCATAGCATCATCTTTTAGGATTTGAAGTAGCTCAGCTGGAATTTCATCACTGCCACTAGCTTTGTTTGTAGTGACACTTCCTAAGGCCCACTTGACTTTGCATTCCAGGATGTCTGGCTCCAGGTGAGAGATCACAGCATCATGGTTATCTAGGTTGAAGATCTTTTTTGTACAGTTCTTCTGTGTATTCTTGCCACCTCCTCTTAATATCTTCTGCTTCTGTTAGGTCCATACCATTTCTGTCCTTTATTGAGCCCATCTTTGCATGAAATGTTCCGTTGGCGTCTCTAATTTTCTTGAAGAGATCCCTAGTTTTTCCCATTCTATTGTTTTCTTCTATTTTTTTACACTGATCACTGCGGAAGGCTTTCTTATCTCTCCTTGCTATTCCTTGGAACTCTGCATTTCCTTTTCTCCTTTGCCTTTAGCTTCTCTTCTTTTATCAGCTATTTGTAAGCCCTCCTCAGACAACCATTTTGCCTTTTTGCATTTCTTTTTCTTAGGGATGATCTCAATCCCTGCATCCTGTACAATGTCATGAACCTCTGTCCATAGTTCTTCAGACATTCTGTCTATCAGATCTAATCCCTTGAATCTATTTGTCACTTCCACTGTATAATCTATTTGTCACTTCCACTGTATAATCTATTTGTCACTTCCACTGTATAATATTGCAAAATTCAGACTTAAATTGAAGAAAGTAGGGAAAACCACTAGACCATTTAGGTATGACCTAAATCACATCCCTTACAATTATACAGTAAAACCCAGTAGTCAGTTTTTATTTTACATCCATGATAAGACTCACCAACCTTGTAGGTTCCATTTCCCCTTCCATTCTGCCACATTAACAATAACAGCAACAGCAACATATCAGGCCAAGTGCTGTGGTAAATGCATTGTATTTATCCTCACATCAAACTTACAAAGTGAATTCTATTAGTATCCTCTCCTTACGGATAAGGAAACTGAGTTATAGAGAGGTAAGAAATTTGCCAAGGTTCATAGCTGGCCACAGGTTTTGTGCTCTTAAACATTACTCTCTACTGCCTCTTGATCATGTCTCTAGAAAGTTAAGGAGTTTTTATTAACCATACACTATAATTTATAAATAGTTATTGTATTTCATTCAGCTAGGTATTAGGAATTTTAGTAAATCCAGGAAAGAGATAATTAAATAAGCAATAACGTAAGAGTTATGGTGCTGAAAATATCAGGAGTGGTCAGTAATAGCAAGAACAGCTAAGCCAGTGTAAAGAGAATTTGATTCCTTGCCAAAGACAGGATTCACCCAAATTACTAGAAAAGGCAAAGAGTCCATTTTTCCATGCTGGAGGAGATGAGCTCTGAAAGAGTTAAGCAAGAGAAAAGGTAACCAGAGGGTGACTCTGCATTAAGATAGGTCCAAAGATACAAAACTCACAGTGTAAAAGTCGGCCAAGAGCATACCACTTTGCCAGGGTCCTTGCTAGAAGATGTGGCATGTTTAGCTCTCTTATTGTAGTGGACACAGAGATGCATTGCTCAGAATCCTCTCCATGGAAGGACTTGCTGCCCAGTTCTGTGAGGTCAGCAAGGCTCCAGCCATCACCTCCTCCTGGCCTGTCCAGCTGCAAAGGATGACTCCCAAAGTCACCTGCTTCCCAGGATAACCCACATATTAACCTCAAGATGAATAAGGAAGTTCAGATAATTATTTCAAGATTAAAAATAGGGGTAATTTTTATTTTATATTAAAAATACATAGACTCAGGTAACTTCCTTCAATTTATGGATTTTGATTTAGACAATTTGTTTGGATAAGACTACATTACGTAGTGCTCATCCAGAAGTATCTAAACAGCAAATGTATATGAAATACCTAAGAGACTGATATCTTCCAATGACTTTTTGATATTTTTGTTGAAATCAGTTCTTGATGTTGAGATTTTCTGTTTCTGTGCTTGCAAAATTGGAGTGTTTTGTGAACATTCACACACAGTTTACCTGAGCATAAATCTCCAAGTATCCCGTTGATGAAAACTCAGATTTGTTACTCCTGTCTTATCTTCTATCATTGTTTGGAGGTGGCAGAAGTACAGGCCTCCTGCTTCCTTTATGCCTCATTTTCAGCTGTTTTTTGTTGTTGTTCAGTCGCTGAGTCATGTCCTACTTTCTTTTGCGACACTTTCAGTGCATGCATGCTAAGTCACTTCAGTCATGTCCAACTCTTTATGACCCCATGGGCTGTAGTCCACCAAGTTCCTCTGTCCATGGGATTCTCCAGGCAAGAATACTGGAAATGGGCTGCCATTTCCTCCTCCAGGAGATCTTCCCAACCCAGGGACTGAAACTGAGTCTCCTGCGACTCCTGCATTGCAGGCAGATTCTTTATGCCTGAGCCACCTGGCAAGCCTTGGTTTCCCCAAGATTTCTTATCTGCATTCTAAATGGTTCCATTTGAACTCATCAGCATAAAATCAGCACTATGTCTAAATTTATCATACATTGAAAAAAAGAAGTGAAAGAAGACAGAAAATAAATGAACAGGAAACCAGGAAATTACTATCCAAAGAACAAGTAGAAAGGACTAATAAAAAGCAAATGCAGATAGATATTAAGTGTAGCAGGTTCTTTCTGGGGCAGTTCAAGAACAAGTCACATCTCCCCCAAATCTTTAGGATATATAATGACTTACCACAATTATTTTCTGAATGCAAATAAGAAGCAATCACTTATGTTTACAGCCAGACTTCTAACACATTTGGATTTTCCCCATCCCCTCTTAGAAATCACCCAAAACCAGCAAGTAGAACAAGAAACAATATGCAGACTCTATGCTTAAAAATAAATAAAACCCCAGATCAGGACAGAAGCAGAAGGGCTACCAAAAACAGTACAGGTCAAATAGGCATGAAGGAAGGTGTGAAGGCAAAATCTTTATGTTCCACATTCTCAGAAAATAATGGCAAAGCTCCCTCTTCCAAAACAAAAGAAAAAAAGTGATTTCAACACAAGCAACTCCTGATAATGACATCCGGAAAAGGGTGAGAGATCTGGTGGTGAGAGCTTGTCTACCCGCAATGCAGCTCTGAGGAACAGAGGAGGCAGGACTGAGACCATCTGCCTTATCAGCCCTGCAGTGCTAATTCTGGTTGATCTTTGGGAGAAAAAAAATGCCCAAGGAATTCACATATGCATACAGAAAGTGTCTGTGGCTATGGAGTAATGGCCTGACCCTTCCTTATATAAATTTACAGCAAATAGCTGATCTAGGAAGAATGTATCTAATTTAAAGATGAATAAAGATTAAAAGGAACTGATATCACTTATATGCTAAATCTAAAAAATGATACAAATGAATTTATTTACAAAACAGAAACAGATTCATAGACTCAGAAAACAAGTTTATGGTTACCAAAGGGGAAAGGTTGGGGGAGGGGTAAATTAAGGGTTCGGGATTAACAGATATGCACTACTATATATAAAATAGATAAGCAACAAGGACCTACTGTAGAACACAGGGAACTCTACTCAGTACTCTGTAATGATCTATATGGGAAAAGAATCTGAAAACGAGTAGATATATGTATATGTATAAATGAATCACTTTGCTGTACACCTGAAACTAACAGAAAATTATAAATCAACTATATTCTAATATAAAATAAAAATTAAATAAATAAAGAAGAATCAACACAACCATTACAGAAAATAATGTAAGAAAAAAAAATAGCAAAAATAAAGGATACAGAAACTAGAAGAAAGAATTGCCAGGGAAAAAAAATTTTTTTAAATGCAGTCAAGTTTACTGATGCAAACTTTTTAAAAATTAAAAAGATCATTAACTGATATGTAAGGGCTCAGATTGGTGAGAAAGCAAAAGGAGATGAAACATAAGCTGGCAGAAGTCAAGGAAGAAAAGATAAAAATATTATAGAAATGAAGGTAGAGAAGCATATAGAAAGCAGATGAGAATACAGTGAATCATATAAAGACAGAGCTGAGAAAAGTGAATAACATAAATGGAAAAATATTGTTAAAGGTGAATAATGTGGCAGATAGGCAAAAGATGGAAAACATGTACATGACTGGAGTTCACAATCAAGAGGACTGAAATAGTGAAAACAACAAATACTTAAAGGTTAATTTCAAGGAAACTGGCCAGAAAGAAAAGAAGAGTTGAACCTACTGATTGAGAGAGCATATTGTATCCAAAACCAAAAAAGGTGGGGGAGGGCACTGAGCTATTTCCTAGTAAAGTTTTTGGAGTATGTGTGTGCTCAGTCACATCTGACTCTTTGTGACCCCATGGACTGCAGCCCTCCAGCCTTCTCTGTCCATGGGATTCTCCAGGCAAGAATACTGGAGTAGGTTGCCATTTTCTCCTCCAGGGGATCTTTCTGACCCAGGAATCTAACCCACGTCTCCTGTGTCTCCTGCATTACAGGTAGATTCTTTACCTGCTGAGCCATCAGGGAAACCTAAAATTTTGCATACTACAATAAAGTATCCTTTATAATCTATGGCGAGAAAACAAGCAGACAGGCTTCAGATAGCTACAAAGAAACATTCAACCCTACAACATTGGAGCAGGTCCTTCAAAAGCCAAAAGAAAGAGTGACCCAAACATTGTATTCCTAGCTAAAACATTAGAAGCCAAATCATAGAGGCCATTAGAAAAAAAAAAAAAGTCTGAATATGCAAGAGCCCAAAGAATATATTTCCCATCAATTCTTCTTCATAAGGGTTTCCCAGATGGTGCTAATGGTAAAGCACCTGCCTGCCAAAGCAGGTTAGATATAAGAGATGTGAGTTTGATTCTGGGTTGGGAAGATCCCCTGGAGGAGTGCATGGTAACCCACTCTAGTATTCTTACCTGGAGAATCCCATGGACAGAGGAGCCGGCAGGCTGCAGTCCTTGGGTTAAACAGAGTTGGACACAGCTAAAATGACATAGCATGCGCACACACTTCTTCATAAGTCTGTTAGCTCACAATATATCCATGTATCAAATCATCCTGTTGCACACCTTAAACTTAGCACAATGTTATAGCCTTATTGCAATAAAGCTGGAAAATAAAATAAATCTTTTATTTTTTAAACTGTTAGAGGACAAACTTCAGCCAACCAAGAGGTATCTGGAAACACCACCACAAACTGACTGACAATGAGTATCAATTCTTTGTATCAGTAGAAACTAAAACCAAGAAAGTGAGGATTATGGTTGAATACAGGAATGATAAAAAATATCAATAGCTGGAAGTAAGAAAGGAAAAGTGGAGCCAGGGTAAAAGTATACTGCTTCCCCCACCTGTAAATATCATTTTAAGATGATTAACTGATACCATATGCATTTATTACCACTTCACATATAAATGTCCAAAGTACCTTAAAAAATTCTTTTACATCTTCTTCAGTAAAACGACTAATTAAAATAGAAGTCCATAATTGAACTTAATTTACATTCAAATTCGAGTAACATTTATCAGACTTCCATCATGTTTAGAGATTTTCGCATGTAATAGTCACCAGATTCCTCTGAAATTAGCAGTATTATGCCAATTATTTAAATGGGTGAAATTGATATTTAGATAAGTAAGTTCACTTACTTATTAAGGATGTTAATTTTATCTGTTTGTCTTAAATATTGTTGGTTGTTTGTCTTTAAATATATGTATGTGTCTCTTTCTAAATAAAAAATTATACATTTTAATCACATCTATTGATCCTTTCCTAATTTCCTTTAATTCTTGCCAACCAGTGAAATTCTTCACCAGCTAGATAGTTAACATTTTCTTCACTTTCCTCTTTGATGATTTTAAGCCATAGACCTTAGATTATCTTTGATCCCACATGATTTAGCTACATATCTTTAATAGTCTACTTATGCTAATAAAATTTAAGATCTCCTGAAAAATCAATAATTAAAATTTTTTAGACTTAGTCAAAACTAACTACGTCTGTAGCTCAAAACAAAAAATACTTAAGAAGTGGTTAAGTATAGAGTTACATTTCAAAATTATTCTAGATCTCAGTTTTGGTTTTATTTTTCTAATCAGCTAACCAATGTCCTCCAAAAGTACAAGAGATATGAAATCCTAGAAAATGAAAGAAGTTAGCTTGCTTTTATATTACTAATCTTTAATTCTTGCATACAAGAGATGGAAAGGAGGCTTCAGGTCAGTTCAGTCACTCAGTCGTGTCCGACTCTTTGCGACCCCATGAATTGCAGCACGCCAGGCCTCTCTGTCCATCACCAACTCCCGGAGTTTACCCAAACCCATTTCCATCGAGTCGGTGATGCCATCCAACCATCTCATCCTCTGGCGTCCCCTTCTCCTCCCGCCCCCAATCCTACCCAGCATTAGGGTCTTTTCCAATGAGTCAACCCTTTGCATGAGGTGGACAAAGTATTGGAGTTTCAGCTTCAACATCAGTCCTTTCAATGAACACCCAGGATTGATCTCTTTTACAATGGATTGATTGGATCTCCTTGCAGTCCAAGGGACTCTCAAGAGTCTTCTCCAACATCACAGTTCAAAAGCATCAATTCTTTGGCACTCAGCTTTCTTCACCGTCCAACTCTCACATCCATACATGACCACTGGGAAAACCATAGCCTTGACTAGACGGACTTTTGTTGGCAAAGTAATGTCTCTGCTTTTAAATATGCTATCTAGGTTGGCCATAACCTTCCTTCCAAGGAGTAAGCATCTTTTAATTTCATGGCTGCAATCACCATCAGCAGTGATTCTGGAGCCCCCAAAAATAAAGTCTGACACTGTTTCCACTGTTTCCCCATCAATTTCCCATGAAGTGATGGGACCAGATGCCATGATCTTAGTTTTCTGAATGTTGAGCTTTAAGCCAACTTTTTCAGTCTCCTCTTTCACCTTCATCAAGAGGCTCTTTAGTTCTTCTTCACTTTCTGCCATAAGAGTGGTGTCATCCGCATATCTGAGGTTATTGATATTTCTCCCGGCAATCTTGATTCCAGCTTGTGTTTTTTCCAGCCCAGCGTTTCTCATGATGTACTCTGCATATAAGTTAAATAAGCAGGTGACAATATACAGCCTTGACGTACTCCTTCTCCTATTTGGAAAGGAGGCTTAGTTCTGTAAAAATTCTAGTAGGTGTCCAGTTTGATTTATTCCACTGGTTGGAGAATTATCTTGATCGAAATCATTAAATTTAACCCTGATCTTCTCAGGGTATAGCTCAGCAGTATAGCTAGGGTATAGCTCAGAGTATAACTAGTGGATATAGCTCAGACGGTAAAGAATGCGCCTGCAATGTGGGAGACCTGGGTTCATCCTGAATCGAGAAGATCCCCTGGAGTGGCTGCCCACTCCAGTATTCTTGCCTGGAGAATTCCATGGACAGAGGAGCCTGGCAGGCTACAGTCTATGGGGTCACGAAAAGTCGGACAGGACTGAGTGACTTTCACTGTTGCTGTAGAGGGAATCTATTCAACAACAACAAATCAGGTAGATAATAGTGATTAGAATATTGTTTCTATGGGAAAAGCCTTGGTGTGATTCCAATTTTGTTATATTAATGAAACCCCTCAAGAAAAGCTAATAAGATGACAAGATAGCTTGCCAGTTCTACCATGACTCCCTCTCATACCACTTCTCTGGGATATATTTAAAATATGGTGAGCTTGTCACTAAAATGTTAGTGTTTTATTTTCCCAAAATCCTACATTAAATTAGATTTAGAAAATCATGGATATTAGATGATTTTTCTAAGCCCATGAGCAAAAATTCTTTTAGTATTTACATTAAATCATATTTCCAGCAACCATGTCATAATTACCAGCACTTTAGAAACAAGAGATCAGTGTGTATGTGTTCCAAAAGAATCATATTCATAAATGCATGTTATATTATTAACAACCCCAAAGAAGCCCAACTTAAATAAGGTTTCAAAGTATTTGAGAACCCAAAACTGACAATATTTTTATATAAGTTCTATTGCATAAAATAATTTATTTATTAAATATTTATTGATCACTCACTATGTACCAGATCGCTGGAATACAATGAATTAAACGAAAATTCCTACTGTTGATCCTTGTGAGTGACTGTTCTGTATCTCAACTATGATGATGGGCACACAAGTCTACACACATGATACAATTGCAGGGAGCTAGATACACACACAAATGAATTCATGAAACATTAGTGAAATCTGAATAAGGTAGACAAATTAAATCAATGTCAGCTTGATAATCTTTTGTAAGACATTGAAGAAGTTGGGTCATGGTATACAAGATCTCCTTGATTATCTTTTACTACTGTGAATCCTTAATCATCTGAAAATAAATTTTAAAAATAAAGTTTAAATAAAAAGCAAGTTTAAAAAAAAATCCTTATCTTCAGAACTTAAATTCTAGTGTCTGTGGACACAAAAAATAACAAACATTGTAAATAAATAAATTATAAAGTAGGCACGAGCATTATTAAGTATTATAGACAAATAGGATGGGGAAGGGGAACTAGGAGTATCCGAGGTCTATTATGAAGATGGTATTTGAGCAGACTTAGGACACTGGAAATGCTGTATGAAAAGCATTCAGTGGAGGAAGCAGCCTGACAAAGCCTCTAAGGTAGGAATGAGCTTGAGCATTAAAGGAGAGACAAGGGGCCAGCTGGCTGGAGCTGGGGGAGCAGACGGAGAGCAGTAAGTGATGAAGTCAGAGATTATGAAGCACCAAAACACAGAGGACCTCAGAGGCCATTGTAAAGACTTTGGCTTTTTCTCGGAGTTGGAGTTGGGTAGTCTTTGAATAGAGTATAAAGGATCACTCTGGCTCAGTGATAAAAAATCTGCCTGCAATGCAGGAGACCCGGGTTGGATCCCTGGGTCAGGAGGATCCCCTAGAGAAGAGAATGGCAACCCACTCCAGTATTCTTGCCTGGAGAATTCCATGGACAAAGGAGCCTGGTGGGCTTCAGCCCGTGAGATCGCAAGGAACTGGACATGATTGAGCGACTAACACTTCACTTCCAGGGTAGTCCTTGAGTGAATCGTAAAGGATCATTCTGGCTCTCATGTTCAAAACAGAGTGTAGGTGAGGAAGAGTGAAAACAGAGAGACCTGTTAGGAGGCTAATGCAGGTACCCAGAAGAGAGAAAAGAATAGGTTGGATAGGAAGCAATGAGACCTGTGACAAAACCTAGCAATTTACCACTTCTGTATACTAACTTGCACATCAGTGCTTAATATGACAATTACAGTTTCCACAAACTCACCATGCATTTCCAAGGAGAATTCTATATAAGCATATTATTCAGTGCCTATCTACTTAATGAGAAACCAGAAAAAATCCTATTTGCAAATGTTGTCTTTTCTTTATGAAACAACAAAGCACTTAAAAAGAAGCCTTGCTATTTCGGATTCAGAAACCTGCTATCCTCCTGAACCTATTCTGATTGTTTGGAACACAAAGTAGGCTTGCTGGCTAAATCTCCTTTGCCTGCTTGCCTGACTGAAGCATGCTAGGTTGGGACCACTGGCTGGTAACTCTGGCTCCCTCTACTGACTCAATCAGAGGGCCAACAAGAAACCAGGTTCATCAGTCCCATATAATTAGAAAGAAAAATTGAAAGAAGAAAATTTTTCTGTATGTTATCCAAGTGTGGTGTCATCCAAGATAAAGATGTCAAACTTTTGAAAAACCCAGACGCCTGCACTGTCTATTGTTTAGAAACTGAACATTCTTATAAGTTGAATACGGTGGATACTGAGTTGATTCTGTATTATCCAGTCTATTGTTTATCTATCTCTGTCATTCCATTGAGTACATTACCGGTGCTTTAGCGACTATTTATATGGCTCATAAACCATGCCTCTTTAAAATCATTAAAATATGTGTACTTGCTTGCTAAAATAATGAATGAAATTTTGAAACAATTCAATCTCTTCAGTATTCAAAAACAGATGTTCTTACGAAAATGTAGCTTGTCCTAAAGTTCTGCCAGCCAGGTGGGAAAGTTTTAATACAATTATATGTGAGTAAAGATGAAGTAGAAGAAAAAATGCACTATGTGGTAGAATGAAAACCCAACATTCTACTTAAAGAACTCTTGAAAGTAATAGAAAAAAACTACATATTTGCATAGCAAAGATGGCTTCTATTTTCTTTGTAGCAACAAGGATATTAACAATTAAAGTGTTTACTCCTCTCATCCTGGGTATGAAAAGAAAGTAATCTCCACACTGTTAATTCTATTGATATGAAAACCTCCATACTTTTACATCTCTAAACCTCAGGCTTCTGTTTTCCTGTTCCCAGATATCGCAGCAGGGGGAGTTGCCTACTACATGAGAGTTTTCTTCAGTCAAAAGGTGTTTCACATGATAGAAAGTTTCTTTAAGCTTTTCTAGATGTCATATCCCTAAGAAGTGAAACTAAATGAAGATTTTTAAATTCTCCGTAACTTCTTATCCTGCTCACAAATTCATCTATAGAAGATCACAGATCTGACTTGACAGAATATGCTAAGGAGGAAAAAAACACTTATAACTCAGATGCAGATTCCACAAACTCAGTGTTTTTACACATTAACAAGTAACTTAATTATGCATCGTTTGTTTATTTGCACATTAATTTTGTAAATTAGTTTAAAAAACCATCATACTGCATCACATTCAGGGTGATATAGGGGAGGCTTTAAATTTGAAGCAATAAAATATCACACCCTTTGGACACATTCATTATATTGTCAATATTGATAGTAGATGTTAAAAACCTTTTTAAACATTGTGGAAATAATGCTTTATTTAAAAAAAAAATTATTGCAGAAAGGGCTTCCCTGGGCTTATCTAGCACCTGATATTTATAACATAATTAAGCCTTTCTTTTCAACTTTTAAATAATCAAAGAGACAAGGAAATAATCTCATTTGCTACTTTCTATTAATTGTATTTCTCCTCAGAGTAGGAAATATGCCTTATTGTGTCTACATCTGAATAAATCTTTTACAGCTACGTACCTCCAACTCTGTCACTTAACTCCATTGCAAAGAAAAAATGCTTTGATCTCTATAGTTGAGAATTTATTTCCTCTTCTTTTTTGCTGATCTCCAAGCAAATTAACAGATGACAACAAACTGCTTCCAATACTTTGCCCACCACCAACTTTATTCAAACAAAATTTTAAACAAAACGAAGTCATTGTACTTCCTGTTGCTAGTCACCCTTCTTCTGTGGAGTCATCACATGACATTTTCCTGTAATACCTGAAGTGAATTTAGGTTTCAGGATTTAACTCCTAAGCAGTTGATTTCACTAGTGCTTTCACTAGATTAGCTCCCTCTAATCTCTTTACACTCCCTCTCTTTTACCTTATTAACATCTTTGTTGCTGTCTTACCTTGCAACCTCCTGGAGAAGGAAATGGCAACCCACTCCAGTACTCTTGCCTGGAGAATCTCATGGACAGAGAAGTCTGGTGGGATATAGTCCATGGCATCACAAAGAGTTAGACACGACTGAAGCGACTTAGCACACAAGTACCTTGCAACATATAGGCTCCCCAATTCAGAAGCCTTTGGCCACACACTCCCCCTTCTCTCTGCTTCTCACGTCATTCACTCTGACATCCCCTGCTGCCTACAATATGACTTCCCAAATGTTATCTTCACACTCTGTAAATGAAACCTTTTTTCCTTCAGTTTCCTAGTAAATCAGATTCATATGCCTTACTTAAGATCTGCTATCTTCCCATTCACTACTCCATCCTCTCACTCTGCTTCTCAAATAGAAGTTCTGCTAATTCACTTCTCTCAGACATGGAGACAGGAAGTCAGGAACCCTAGAGATGAAAGTCTGAAACTGATACAGGCAAGAGTGCAAAACTGATCAAGGGCTTATCAGTGAGACTTGCTCTCCTCCCAGGTTCTCCACACAGTATTCTCAAATTGTACCAGAAACCAAAGAAAAACATGAAATTAATAGCTGATGTGGTGAAATTATATTGACTGACATAAATATGTATTAAATAATCTGTTCTACTAATGGAGGAACAACTAGCATTGGTGGTACTAACTCTGCCATTTAATCTTAAGCTGCTTCTTATTGTCACTTTTTGGAACTACAATATTGACAATGAAAGTACTTACTTTTCTACCTTTGTCACTTACTCTGAGTATATTACAGCTACTTTAATACTGTATTAAACATATAGGTGCTGTTACAAGAGAGGTAATATTCCATCTGTCAGCACATGCTAGGAAAGAGCTGTTGTTGACTTTATACCTTCTGAATCCCCCAACACAATATTCTGAACATAGTAGACTTATGTTGAATGATAGTGTGGTACCTATGTGCCAATTCATGTGATTTTTGTTCTCTAATCTATCAATCCATGTTTTCATGTGATTATCATTAAATAATGATTTTACATATAACCTTTTCAATCCAAAACAACACACACACTTTTCTTGATAACTTTTAATCTTATATTCAAGGACTTCCGCAATCAATTCCTTGTTGATTTATCTGATCTCCTCTCTATATCTCTATATAAATCATCAATTCCAGCAGCAAGCACAAGAAAATGGCTTTCCACCTTTGCCAAACCCTAGGTTTTGGAATTCTAGGACTTCTTTACAAACATCAAAGCTAGGGTAGACTAGATAATGTAGACAAAATACTCCCAAGTTTTTTTCACCCAATAGTGATACCAGCCAAAGTCAGCAGCAAAAGCAGCAGGTAAGGAGTGCCTGGAAATTCTCTTCTTTGCTCCAGTCATATTTACTGTATTTGCATTTAATGAAATTGTCAGCAGACAGAGATACTATTGGCAGGGCAAAAAGGAGAATGTACAAAAAGTTTTGAAAAGTTTTAACTAGACCTGTTTAAAAGTCCACTGTCTCTAAGTTACACTTATTCTTATAGTTGCTGCTGCTGCTGCTAAGTCACGTCAGTTGTGTCTGACTCTGTGCGACCCCATAGACGGCAGCCCACCAGGCTCCTCCATCCCTGGGATTCTCCAGGCAAGAAAACTAGAGTGGGTTGCCATTTCCTCCTCCAGTGCATGAAAGTGAAAAGTGAAAGTGAAGTCGCTCAGTCGTGTCCAACTCTTTGCGACCCCATGGGCTGCAGCCTACTAGGCTCCTCCATCCATGGGGTTTCCCAGGCAAGAGTACTGGGGTGGGGTGCCATTGCCAAAAGAATGCAAACCAGACTAGAGTTCTGCATGTTTACTCCATTGTTTTGTCTCTCCCTCCTCACAAAGTTTAGCTGACCTCTAGACAGTTTTTTTCTAAATTTATTAGATTAATTTCTCTTTAGCTCTACTAGCTAAACAGGATGTCTTTCACCTCACCTTATACAACAGATTCATACTATGATAAAAATTTCCCACTCAATACATGTATTAGCTTGAGTTCTCCATAAAGATGGAACCAACAGATATAATAGAAACTAACCCTAATTTATATAACATATATAAATATATATACTATATACACACAATTTATATTTATGTAAAGAGAGGAAGAAATGTATTTTAATATTATAAGGAACTGGTTCACAAAATGATTATGGATGCTGGAAAGTCTCAACATCTGCAGTCGGCAAGATGGAGACCCAGGAGAGTTGATGACATAGTTCTGGTGCAAGACCAAAAGTGTGAGGACCAGGAGGGGCAGTGGTATAATTTCCAGAAGACCCACATTCCAGATCAAAGATGGGCAGAGAGAGCAATTTCTTCCCTTATCAGACTTTCTGTTCTATTCAGGTTTTCAGTGAATTGAATGAAGCCCACCCACAATGGGGAGGGCAGTCTGCTTTACTCAGCAGGCCATTTCATACATCAATAACATCCAGAAGCACTCTCACAGACAGGCCTAGAATAATGTCTAACCAGACATCTCTACACCCTGTGACCCAGTCAACTTGATACACAAAATTAGCCATCAGAACACATGACATGTGTTTTCATCTCTGTACATCTGCTCAAATTCACATCCACGTGAAATGGTGTTCCCTATTTTCTCTACTTATTTCAGGATCATACTTCCTTCAAGGTGAAACCTATGACTCCAGAGGTCATGAAAGTTTTCTCAACCACATTCAACCCCGATTATTGTTCTTTCTGTTGAACTCTTGAGGCATTGATGTGTAGACACATAGAAAACACATGTGAAAAAGGTAAAAGCTACCATACAACAGGATATACGCTAAATCCTGAGTATGCAGACTAGCTTAGATAATGACTAAGTGCGTATTCTTCATACTGAGCAATCCCGAGGACTGGTCAGCAGTTCCGGGGGCTCTCACACTGTCAGGACTCACACTGTTTGGGTTTCTCCCTCACCTCTCTCTGCAAGTAGGTTACCGTCCCTCAGACAGGCTTCTTCTGAGAAGGAGCTCTGGCTTCCAAAAGCTCCTGACGCTTCCAAAAGCTTCCATTACTCACTTGTGTCCGAAGAGGAAACAAACTCTCACAACTCCAGCTATAGACACTTCATAGAAGGATTTTTCCTGGCTGACTGAGTCACAGGTCTTACTGTAGATCTAGTGCTGTGTTTGGGTTCAGGGACATGCCCCAGCAATCACTGTAGCCAAGGATTTCATTAGGATGAGGCTCTCATGACAATTATATGAGGATAGGAAGTAGGAAGAGGGAGGAGTAATGCTATTCCCAAACGAAGAGACAAAACAATTAATGATAATGATCACTAAATTGCAATAATTATTTAGCATATTAATTTCAAAATGTTCTCAAGTGGTCAATTTACTTGTTCCTTCGCCAACATTCAAAAATTATTTTTTTCTTCTCCATTAAGCAACCACAATCCAAGTGTTTATTTGATTAAGAGCAATTCTGCCTTTGAGAACCATTATAATTTCAATTTGCATTGTTTCTCAGTGTTCCAACAATCAGTGCTGGATTTGTAATGTGAATCAAATCTTCCTATTTCCATTCATAGTACAAATCCATACATAATAGAAAATTGTCACTGAAAATAGAAATGGTGAAAATAAATTCATTCAGGAATGAATTTTATCAATAAGTGGAAAGACAAAAATAATAAGCAGCAAGAAAGACTACAGGTTATTAAAAATCAAATTACTTTGCTTTATAAAGTCATATATCCCACAGGTACTTAAGAACATGACTTTAGTCAAAGCTCGAAAGTAGAGAACGTTATCTTGGACAAGAAACCTTCTCTCAAAGATGTACTTTTTCTGCAGAGAGGAAAAGGTGTTTATCTGATCCCATCTTCTGACCCTGGTAATATTACTAGCCTAGCACCACAAGCTGTGCCATCAGGCATGTGTGCACATGAGGCTGGAAAAAAACAAAAATATTGAACATAGCAGCCTAGTCAGATTAGAAATGTGAGACACATTCTCATTTTTACCTTTCCTCTTTACCTAAGGACCTGAAAGTTTGAGCATGTAAAATATGGGTATCTTTGCAGGAGAGCAATAATAGAAGGATTCATAGAAAAACAGTGTGATTAGGTGAAATGAGCCCAAGGTTTTGAGAGACTGACTCAGACCCTCGGGTACTTCACCTCTCTGAGCTGTTGTTCCTCTCGTTTGAAATAAGGATGAAGCTAATAATAACCAACTAACAGGATTATTATAAAATATTTAAAAAGCACTTTAAGTTGCAAAGTACAAAATTCTCCAAGAGTAATGGATTTCAATGCATATTGATAGATAAATCTTCTCCCCATCAGACTTCAGAAATACAGGGTGCCATTTTTTTCCATTAATAAGTGATAAGGGTATTCTGAACAAATTAATATTGTTAATGAGACCCTAGGAGACTTGTTTATAATCTATTTAAAGAAATACATTTATCATTTTTTGGAATGATAAATTAACAATTTCAAATGTCTCATTCCTTTATGATAACTGGTCAAATCAGGCTCTACCATCCTAAGTGAAAAATTAACTGTGTTAGCAAATTTTAGTTACTGAATATAACTGAATTCCTGAAAGTAAATTTCAAATATATATATATATATATATAGTGACATAATTATTGTGGTCATGTTTTTTAAAAGTCTATATATAAAGTGCTAGTTGCTCAGTCATGTCTGACTCTGTGACTCCATGGATTGTCGCCCACTAGGCTCCTCTGTCCATGGAATTCTCCAGGCAAGAATACTGTAGTGGGTTGCCATTTCCTTCTCCTGGGGATCTTCCCAACCAAGGGATCAGACCCAGCTCTCCTGTATTGCAGGCAGATTCTTTCTGTCTGAGCCACCAGGGAAGCCATAAATAAATAGTTATAATAAACAATATACAGTCTAGGTTTTCCATAGAAATATGAGGAGGGTATGAATGAGGGAGAGTATGAATGAAAGAAGCTTGACCATGAGTTGATAATCACTGATGTATAGGGATTCATTCTCTGCACATTTAGATGTTTAAAAATGTCTACATTTTAAAAATACAATTAACATTCAAGGATCACATTTCCTCAAATTTGAAATGGCTAAGTTTATATGTGTATGTATTATTTTGTGTTAAATGAATGATTTTAGCAAATTTTTATAGATACCACTTTCTCAGGAAATTGACATCATAGATAAGCTGAAATACCTGCCAATAATCTTGCTGTGAATTATAAATACACACACACTCACACACACGTATGTATTTTCTTAAAGAAAGGAGAGAGAGAATAGAAATCATTAAACAAGAAGCCTTTATGACATTCCAGGCCTTAGCTCCCCCAGCATTTTGTAATTCAATGGAACACATTTACTTTGGCCTCAAGAAAGACTTGTGCTATTTACCCCTCTGCTAGAGTAGCTAACTCCTTTCTCTAAGCCATCCTTCCAAACACTACACCCTGTATATAGGAGGATAAGTAGAAAGGTGTGTCCATACCAGTCCAGCAGAACTGCCACCCATCCTCTCTGCCACCTGGGACATTTCTTCTTCTTCTTTAATATTTATTTTTATTTATTTGTCTGTGCTGGATCTTTAGTTGCAGCAAGAGAGCTCTTAGTTGTACCATGTGGGATCTAGTTCCCAGATCAGGGATCAAACCTAGGCCCCCTGCCCTGGGAGCCTGCAAACACATTTCTTCTCACTTTCCATATTTTTTTCTCTCCTACAATCTACTTCAACATACAAAAAGATTCTGGACTGCAGCTCTGTCATGTGTGATGTTCCTACTTTTGAGACAATTTCATACAGCAAATGTGTGGTACACCCACGGCAGTTCAGGCACTGAGCCAAATGCAGGGGTAACAATGAAACACAAGATGGACAGATGCCATCCCTACCCTCAGAGAGTGCATCCCGTCAGGAAATGTCAATTTAAATGTACTGAGTTTTAAGAAGGTGACGTGCAGGGAGCTATGGCAAAATCGAAGCCCTGGCCTGTGTTGGACTACCAGGATTCGGTTGGGCCCAAATTATCCCATGACAAACCTTCTGGTTTTGTACACTTAGTAAACAGTTCTAATTGTGACATATCAAAGTTAAAGTTGCACTATTTCTGATAAAGAAAACTTTTCAAATTACTCAGTGATCAAGTTTTTAATTTCATTTGGTGATTAAAATATAATGCAGTTTTTGAGTATGTAGCAGCAAGAACTGATATAGTAGAAGGTTGGTGTTTCTGGATATTACATTCTGAGAGTCTGAGATTCTTTCCAAAGCATGCTACTTACACCTTTCAGGAAACTGTTGACTCTGTCCAGCCTAGCCTTATCCTTCTAGGTTGGACTCTACACCTGTGATTGCATAATGCCTACATATGGTCTCTCAGTGTATTTATTATATAATTGTGTTCATCTGAACCTTCAGAAGTTCAAGGAAGTAACAGTAGAATAGGAATGGCTGAATATCAGTGATCAAAAGATGTTATAGTGAGTTGGTCTCTTTTTATCTGTTACATACAGTTCTTTCTGCCTCTGTTGTTCTCATTCTTAAGTTTGCCCTTTCTACATGGGAGGCTACTAGTTGTCCCCAATTCGAAATCCAAAAAGAAAAGACATCTTGTCTCTCTTGGTACTCACACATCAAATTTATGAAAGGGCCCTGATTGGAATTGTTTGACACATGTGTTTGTTCTTGACCTTGAACCAGTCTTCACTGTTTACTTCACTTCATGAAGTAAACATAAAGTGATGGAGGTGTTTCTTAAAGTCACACTTACTATACAGACAAAAGTACAAGTATTTTATGAATATTTGATTGTGTCCATCTCCTCTAATGGACTACATGCTAGAATAAAGGCTGTGTCTTATTAATCTCTACATACTCAGTATTACCCCAGGAGGCATTCAATAAATGCCGATGGAATAAATATAATGTAAAAGAATGTGGACAGACTGAGTTGAAATAAATTCTGAAGTACATCAGAGTGTATGAGTGCAGGGGGTGCCAAGGCCAAACAATGTGTGGAGGATCAAAGTGTTAAGAATAAGTAGCTCTTAACCTTTAAATCACTTTGAAAATGTTTCTAAGAGGATACATCGTCTTATTACTCAGTTGACATCAGTCACAGAGAGGCTTCATTTAAATTTGTCTCGCTTTTTAATAACAGGTAAGAATGCTCATGGGATGATTAAAACTGTACCACATCCCCATAGTTTTGTACTAACTCTGCCACTGAATCACTGAAAGTTCTAGTCTGGGATGCATTAAGGACTTGGGGCCCAAGGTGCCAGCTGCAATACCAGAAGACTTGCTGACCTCGACTTAATTTTCAGGAACTTTGATGATACAAGTGTTCAAAGACAGAAAATTCCATGCCATTTGTATTATACTCTGATGTTCAGTGTTTACATAACTTAACTGTTATTTTTTCCTAAATGATGAAGTAGAGTCTGGATGAATGTATCATGTTATGTTGGGAGCAGTGGTGATAGTTCAAAGTGGTCCAGCAATTACAGCCAGAACCACATCAAAACAGACCAAAGGAAAAAGAGTTTTAAGAAAGAATGTAATTAAATCACCAAGTACTCAGAGAGGTTGAGGAGGCTGGAACAGCACATCAGAGAATTGTCTGTCGCTGGGGATCTTTAAGATGTCAGGGCAGTTGAGAAAGGAGCAAGGCAGGTGATAAGTGAGAGGTTATTGACACAAACTAGCCCGGGGTAGCTTTTTCAAGATATCTAGTAAAAGAAGAGGCAGGACAGTGGAGAAAATGGTGTTTTGCTGTTTGTTTTCATTTGCTTTTACAAATAAGGAAGGGTTGGTAGTGTTTGCAAGTAGAATAGAAGGAGCCAGTCAAGAGACAGTCAATTATTTCAGGGAAAAAGGAGGTATTTCATGGAGGAAGATCCTGGGGAAGATGAAAGGTGATACACAGTTGAGCAGGTTACTGTAGGTAAGGGAGAAAAGCCAAAGGTCTGAGGAATGTACTTCTTTTGCAATTAGATCATTGTTATTTTAAAAAGATGCAATAGTCAGATAATTTCGATACCCCAAAAATTCAGTCAACACTAAACAATCATTTTTCACATTTACTTTCTTGTTTTTGAAAAAAGCTGAGATTACAACAGAAAAATTCAATAATAAAAATAGTTCTTCTACTTCACTTCAGTTCAGTCACTCAGTCGTGTATGACACTTTGCGACTCCATGAACTGCAACACGTCAGGCTTCCTTGTCCATTACCAACTTCCAGAACTTACCCAGACTCATGTCCATTGAGTCGGTGATGCCATCCAACCATCTGATCCTCCTCTGTCATCCCCTTCTCCTCCTACCTTCAGTCTTTCCCAGAATCAGGGTCTTTTCCAATGAGTCAGTTCTTTGCTTCAGGTATTGGAGCTTCAGCTTCAGCATCAGTCCTTCCAATGAATATTCAGGACTGATTTCCTTTAGGATGGACTAGTTGGATCTCCTTGCACTCCAAGGGACTCTCAAGAGTCTTCTCCTACACCACAGTTCAAAAGCATCAATTCTTCAGTGCTCAGCTTTCTTTATGGTCCAACTCTCATATCTATACATGACTACTGGAAAAACCATAGCTTTGACTAGGCGGACCTTTACCAGCAAAGTAATGTCTCTGCTTTAAGTTTCTCTACTTAAGATATTATAAAATAAAAAGGGGAGTATAAATATATAATACACAAATATGGAAGAATTAAACATACAAAACATTGGGAAAATGGAATAATCAGATTATTTAAAAACAGAATAATTCATAATATTGAGTCAATATGCCAAGAAACAAATATATAATATAAAATTAAAGTACATGAATGCAAAGGATGTTCATAGATATCGGTATTTGCTAGTTATTGTGCTGTAGGGGCTAAAATACTTAAAATAACTTAGTGTCTTTCTTTAGGAGAGTGAATCCTATGCACACAAAAAAATGTGGAAAATCAAAAAAAAAAAAAACTTTTTATTAATGCATAGAGCCGACTCATTGGAAAAGACCCCGACTCTGGGAAAGATTGAGGGCAGGAGGAGAAGGGGGCGACAGAGGAGGAGATGGTTGGATGGCATCACCAACTCAATGGACATGAGTTTGAGCAAACTCAGGGAGATACTGAAGGACAGGGAAGCCTGGCGTGCTGTGGTCCATGGGGTCGCAAAGAGTCGGACACGACTGAGTGACTGAACTGAACTAATAAGGAAACAGCCTATATATATACTGATAAAAAAGTAGTTGATAGCGGAGGAAGTCCAGAAATTGATTAGTCATCTTGGGGAAGTACATCAGTTCTTTTAGATTAGTTGAAATTTTTTTCTAATTAACTTATTCAGGGCATTAAGGCAAACTACCTTTTCAATTCAAAAGTTAAATCACCGAAAACAAAAGTGACAGTAGTAGTTTGATTTTAACCCTTCCTTATAATGATGAAGCACAAGTAAATTTAAGACAGTTCTCTGAGAACCAGCAAAATATAAAACCATCCCTAGAACAAATAATACATAACTACTTATGGCAGTTCTCTCTATTTTTATTCCTGTGTTGGGAGAGGTTTTGGTTATATAACATAATAAAAATAAATCAGACAGACATGATCATATTAAAGTGAGAGCATGAGCTAATCAGTCAAAAATGCATTATAGTTATTTTCAAACTGGCTCCACACCTGGAAGCAAACTTAGTCATCATCCTGATCTTGTCATCACTATGAGAGAATTTGAGTGACTGCTTCAGATGGAAGCTGCAGGATTTCAAGAGACCCAAATTCAGACTGATAAATCGCTGAACACTACTATTTGATAAAGGATTCAGCATTGTTTAGATCTGTTTAACTTGGGGCAACTACTTAAGATTCACTGTGATTGAATCTTTCCATTCCAAAAATGTTGCTGAATGCATTAAACAAACACTTAGAATTAATATGGGCCCTTGTGATTACTGCCAGGCCCTGTGTTAGGTTCCCGCTGCCTCACCAGCCTGGAGACCAAATGAGGTCACATGACAAAAAGTCTCTCCTAACAAGTCTCTCTTCAGTATTTCAGGTAGTCCTCAGGATAACTCTCCACATGCCCCCAAATAGATCAGCTCATATTCTTCCAGTGGGGCCACTAAGTGACGCTTGTCATCCACAGGGCCATTTGGGGGACACTGGTCACCACAGCCCAGGCCCTCCATGAGATGACAAAACATCCCTGCCTTCCCTTGAGCCCTCTGTCCTCAGAGTTGCACTATTCCTTCCTTGATCTCCAAGGACAGAATCTCTTTTCGGCTTCACTCTCTGCTGAGGATGAATATATAATTTATTTTCTTAGCTTGAATAATTTTGAGAGTGAGAGGGGCCTCTATTTAATAGTTACCCCAAGACAGAAGAATAAACTTGACCTAGCCCAGGCAGACTAGGACAAACAGTCAACAAATGCATGGTTTCTTTCTCATGGGTGCTCAGGCAATGGGCCCACCTCCTGCTTCTTCACCAGTCCTTGAGTTAAAACAGTTCTTTTAGTTCCTTCCTTTTCTTCACAGGCCTTGGGATTAGTCCCCAGGGCTGGCTGGAGGGTAGACGCCGCCCTAGTGATCCTCCCCATTGTCCACCAGTCTCGCTCCATCTCCCTACACAACAAATTCCACTTCACAGACACCTCCTCCCCTAAGACACACCCAGATCAAGATGGCCAAATCCAAAAATAGGACACCACAGGGTGGCAAGCCCAGTCTAAGCTCAGTAAACAACAAATTATCCCAATAGGGAGAAGACAAAAAAAGGAGAGAAAATAACATTTTCTTTGCAAAGGCCAATTAATAAGTTTGCCTATTGTGGGCTTCCCAGGTGGCACTAGTGGTAAAGAACCCACTTGCCAATGCCATGAGACAGAGACTCAGGTTCGATCCCTGGGTCGGGAAGATGCCCTGGAGGAGGGCATGCAACCCACTTCAGTATTCTTGCCTGGAGAATCCCATAGACAGTGGAGCCTGATGGGCTACAGTCTGTGGGGTCGCAACAAGCCAGGCCCGACTAAAACAACTTAGCACGCACATTACAAATGTATAGAAAGAACTCTTGATTACTGCCCATCTCTTTATCATTGTATATTCATAATTGCATCTAACCTTGTATCTAAAAAATTTTATAATGAAGAAAAATTAGTGAAATAATGGTTATATGGCATTATTGAGCCCTGGGAGAAGTGAATTACATTAGTGGTAATAATAATGTGTTCAAAAGACAAGTTGAGATAGAAAATAACAATTTCCTACCAGAAAAACATCCATGAAATTTCTTTAATATTGATTATTTTAAATGAATATATCAACCACATTTATTAACATTTACTGACTGTGGGTAATCCATAAAAAACTAATGATCACAGTCTAATAGTTTAGCATGTATACTCCACAGGCGACTCCCACATCTCTGAATAGAGTTTTTAATAAATGACTGCATGACAGTCTTCTGAAGCAGAAAGCTTTAGAGACAGATCATGATCCAATTATATGCACAACTTATATAGAAAACAATTTTAGTGGTGACCTCAACAAAGATATTGCTTTGCTTTCATTTTGCATTCTAAATAAGAAGACTATGACATTTGGTTAAACATTAAGCAATCAGACTACTAAATTTAGGTTTGTTCCATTAATCTAGATTGTTCCTAAGGAACAGGGGCAACTATGTATGATATTAGGCAAACATAAAGCATAGGGCTTTGCACATTTTGGTTGCTCAATGGACACGCATTGAGTTGATAACCTTGAAGCGTTCCCCAACCAGACAGGCAATGTCTTCTCTTAAGATAGAATCCTGATTTTAGGCTCAAAACTAAGGATATCATTTCTGAGAAGGGAGGAGACATGCAATTTCTCAGACTGCTTTTCTAAGCTCAACAAGAAATTTCTCAGGGAAGGAGCGCAGCTCTGAAGTGGGGAAGAGGCGGGGCAAGTGATAACATGAAGTCTGTGAATAATAGAACAGTTCAGCTTGAATCCAAATCAGGATACTCCAAGTCGGAGCTCTTAATAAGATCTTCTGTGAGGTCATCAGAAGGGCAGTGTTATCAGGCAGGATACATCAGACCTGTGCCAGAACAGTCTCTCCTCCTCTTCATAACTTTCCTGACTTTCTTAATGCCTGAAATTCCACAATTAGAGCGTCATGAAGTCTTTCTGGTCTTCTAGAGTTTCCCATCAAAATGAAAATCACCCCTGGGAAAATTAGATATTCAATCCAGTATTTCCAAAAATATATAGTTCTAGTCTCTCAATATGTTTCAAGGTGAAAAGAAAAAGAAAAGCTCTGTGGTCAAAGAACTTTTGGTAAATGCTCCATACTTGGTTAACTCTTTAAACTTCACAATGCCCCCCCCCCAAAAAAAAGAAAAATTAAAGGTCCCAAAGTATACTGTAGAAAAGAAATATACACATATTTCTTTTCTATGTATGTCTATAATATATATATCCAGTATTTGCAAAATTATTTTAACTAGAAAATAATTTGGAATACATTTTAGCCTTCAGAATACTGTACTATCAACTCATAATGAATCATCGTGGTCTGGAAACATATACAATGTCATCA
This sequence comes from Okapia johnstoni, assembly GCA_024291935.2. Lineage (NCBI taxonomy): Eukaryota > Metazoa > Chordata > Mammalia > Artiodactyla > Giraffidae > Okapia > Okapia johnstoni. Next base: position 41,030,431 of record CM044323.1, read on the forward strand.
GCAGCTAGGGAAACAGGAATAGTTACTGGGTGACTAGACCCATAGTCATTACAGGTGTTAATTAGATATTATTGAATTATATCAATAGTGTCAGTGTTTTTCTAAATTTTTTTCAGTCCCATAGAAAAGTACCTATCATGGACCTTACATTTACAAATTTGTCATATGCACTATTAGAGAAATAAGATACGCCCTGTGTGAAAAGTTAATGAACAAGGAAATCCTGGATTGAATAATGAATACATTACATGTTTTTGAATTCCAGGAAAGAAGTGGAACTAAGCTGAGTTATGAATGGGTGGCATTTGAATGAGGAGGAAGGTGGTCCTGTAGGGGGACAGTAAGAGCGAAGGAGAGGTGGTGGGCACCTGGAACCACAGCCACAGCAAACCACTGCTGAAGCTAAAAGAAACACCTGTAGCCTGCAGTCAGGTTAGGTGTAATGGAGCCCAGAGTGGGACTCACCAAACACCTGCTTCCACAGAGTCTTTCTCAAAGGGAGATGCCTCAAGCAAGAGCTGCTGTCAAGAAACACAGCAGGGAGCCATAGACAGTAACCTGGAACCCAGGGTAGGCAAAAAAGAAAACAGTTTCTGACCAGTCATTGCCAATAAGAACTATCAGTTTAGGAGCCAGCAAGTGAATTAGGCTGATGGTGCCTTATTTTTCAGGAATTCTAGCCCTCTCATGATCTCCTATTAGTCACTCAGTCATGTCTGACTCTTTGGGACCCCATGGACTGTAGCTATTTGGCTTCTCTATCCATGGAATTCTCCAGGAAAGAATACTAATGTGGATGCTGGTGGTGTTGTTTAGTCACTAAATTTGTGTCTGACACTTTGCAACCCCATGGACTGCAGCACTCCAGGCTTCCCTGTCCTTCACTATCTCCCAGAGTTTGTTCAAACTCATGTCCTTTGACTTGGTGATGCTATCTAACCATTTCATACTCTGCCGCACTCTTCTTCTTTAGTATTCAAACTTTCCCAGCATCAGGGTCTTTTCCAATCAGGTCGCCAAATTATTGGAGCTTCCAATAAATATTCCAATGAATATAGTCCTTCCAATGAATATTCAGGGTTGATTTCCTTTAGGATTGAATGGTTTGATCTCCATGCTGTCCAAGGGACTCTCCGGAGTCTTCTCCAGCACCACAATTCAAAATTGTGCTCAATCTTCTTTATGTCCAGCTCTCACATACATACATGACTACTGGAAAAACTATAGCTTTGACTAGGTAGACTTTTGTCCCCAAAGTGATGTCTCTGCTTTTAAATATGCTGTCTAGGTTGGTCATTGCTTTCCTTTCAAGGAGCAAGTGTCTTTTAATTTCATGGCTACAATCACCATCTGCAGGGATTTTGGAGGCCAAGGAAATAAAATCTGTCACTCTGCTTTTTCCCAATCTATTTGCCATGAAATTGAAAGATAGCAAACTGAACATAGGAAACTGAAAGATGAACTCCCAGGTCGGTAGGTGCCTAATATGCTACTTGAGAACAGTGGAGAAATAACTCTAGAAAGAATGAAGAGATGGAGCCAAACCAAAAACATGCAGTTGTGGATGTAACTGGTGATTGAAGTAAAGTCCGATGCTGTAAAGAACAATATTGCATAGGAACCTAGAATGTTAGGTCCGTGAATCAAGGTAAATTGGAAGTGGTCAAACAGGAGATGGCAAGAGTGAACATGGACATTTTAGGAATCAGTGAACTAAAATAGATTGGAATGTGTGAATTTAACTCAGATGATCATTATATCTACTACTGTGGGCAAGAATCCCTTAGAAGAAATGGAGTAGCCATCAAAGTCGACAAGAGTCCAAAATGCAGTACCTGTATGCAATCTCAAAAACAATAGAATGATCTCTGTTCATTTGCAAGGCAAACCATTCACATCAGAGTAATTCAAGTCTATGCTCCAACCAGTAATGCTGAAGAAGCTGAAGTTGAATGGTTCTATGAAGACCTACAAGACCTTCTAGAACTAACACCCAAAAGAGATGTACTTTTCATTATAGGAGTCTAGAATGTGAAAGTAGGAAGTCAAGAGATACCTGGAGTAACAGGCAAGTTTGGCCTTGGAGTACAAAATGAAGCAGGGCAAAGGCTAATAGAGTTTTGCCAAGAGAAGGCACTGGTCATAGCAAACACCATCTTCCAAAACCCCAAGAGAAGACTCTACACATGGACATCACCAGATGGCCAACACCGAAATCAGATTGATTATATTCTTTGCAGCCAAAGATGGAGAAGCTCTATATAGTCAGAAAAAAAAAAAAACAAAACAAAACAGGAGCTGACTATGGTTCAGATCATGAACTCCTCATTGCAAAATTCAGATTTAAGTTGTATAACTCCAAGGAGATCAAACCAGTCAGTCCTAAAGGAAATTAGTCCTGAATATTCATCAGAAGGACCAATTCTGAATCTGAAACTCCAATAGTTTAGGCACCTGATGCAAAGAACTGACTCATTGGAAAAGACCCCGATGCTGGGAAAGACTGAAGGTGGGAGGAGAAGGGGACGACAGAGAATGAAATGGTTGGATGGCATCACCAACTCGATGGACATGAGTTTGAGTTGGTGATGGACAGGGAAGCCTGGTGTGCTGCAGTCCATGGGGTTGCAAAGAGTCAGACATGACTGAGCGACTGAACTGAACTGATTTGCCATGATGTGATGGGACCAGATGCCATGATCTTTGTTTTCTGAATGTTGAGTTTTTTATTTTTTTATTTTTTCTTTTTACAAACCCTTGTGTCAAGGCCTGACTTTCAATAGATTGCAGCAAGGGAGCTGCTCTGCTACGAATGAATCCCCAACCCAGAAATAGGTCCTCTACCAATGGTTTGGCACCAGTTTCTCCAGGAACATGAAGTGCAGGATGGGTGAGGGGGTGGCTGCCTTTCTGGCTGTGCTCCATGTCCCATAATGAAGGGCTCTCTGCACCAGACCCCGGTCCCGATTCACAGTGAATGTTGAGTTTTAAGCCAGGTTTTTCACTCGCCTCCTTTACCCTCATGAAAAGGCTCTTTAGTTCCTCTTCACTTTCTGCCATTAGAGTGGTATCATCTGCATATCTGAGGTTGATATTTCTCCTGGCAATCTTGATTCCAGCTTGTGATTTATCCAGTCCAGTATTTCACATGGTATACTTTGCATTTAAGTTAAATAAGCAGGGTGACAATATACAGCCTTGTCATACTCTTTTCTCAGTGTTCATTGAACCATTTCATGGAACTATTCTGTTGTTCCATGTTCAGTTCTAACTGTTGCTTCTTGACCTGCATATGGGTTTCTCAGGAGGCAGGTATGGTGGTCTAGTATTCCCATCTCTTTAAGAATTTTCCACACGTCATTGTGATTCACACAATTAAAGGCTTTAGTGTAGTTAATCAGGCAGAAGTAGATGTTTTTTCTGGAGTTCTCTTGCTTTCTCTAGGATCCAGTGAATGTTAGCAATTTGATCGCTGATTCTTCTGCCTTTTCTAAACCCAGCTTTTACATCTGGAAGTTCTTAGTTCTTATACTGCTGAAACCTAGCTTGAAGGATTTTAAGCATAATCTTATGAGCATGAGAAATAAATGCAATTGTACTCATAGTTTGAACACTCCTTGGCATTGCCCTTCTTTTGGATTGGAATGAAAACTGACCTTAGTTTTCCAAATTAGCTTGTATTTTGAGTGCAGCACTTTAACAGCATCATCTTTTAAGATTTAAAAATTTTAAATAGCTCAACCGGGATTCCAACATCTCCACTAGCTTTGTTTGTAGTAATGCTTCCTAAGGCCCACTTTAATTCACACTCGAGGATGTCTGGCTCTAAGTGAGTGACCACACCATTGTGGTTATTCCATTCATTAAGACCTTTTTTGTATAGTTCTTCATGAGAAAGGACAGAAATGGCAAGGACCTAGCAGAAGCAGAAGAGCTTAAGAAGAAGTCACAAGAATACACAGAAGAACTGGAGTAGGTGGCCTTTCCCTTCTCCAGGGGATCTTCCCAATCCAGGGATCAATCCTGGATCTCCTGCATTGAAAGTGGATTCTTGACTGGCTGAGTCACAAGGGAAGCCCTAGTATGAACTCCTAGCAAGATTCAGACTTTGTTCTGGTTTTGAACAGTGTGGTGGCCATGGAAATACACTGATCAGATCTCTTGCCATTGGGAACATGGTTGACTGATGGCCCAGATCCTGCCTCTCTGGATCCACGACTACATCTGATCTCAGGGCACATTTCCCATGAGTGTTCCCAGCCAGTGACTGAGCATGTGAAGGATTTAGGCAAGCCCATTTCCTGATAGCTCAGTTGGTAAACAATCTGCCCGCAATGCAAGAGACCCCAGTTTGATTCCTGGGTTGGGAAGATCCACTGGAGAAGGCATAGGCTACCCACTCCAGTATTCTTGGGCTTCCCTTGTGGCTCAGCGGGTAAAGAATCTGCCTGCAATGTGAGAGACCTGGGTTTGATCCCTGGCTTGGGAAGATCCCCTGGAGAAGGGAAAGGCTACCCGCTCCAGTATTCTGGCCTGGAGAATTTCATGGACTGTATAGTCCATGGGGTCACAAAGAGTCGGACACGACTGGTTGACTTTCACTTTCACTTTCATTCCTGAGATGTAGGACTGTCCTGATAGGCAGTTTCGGTACAAGATTTACCTTTGACCTAGCTGAACATTTCTTGGAACTGTGCTGAAGCTTCAGACGCTTCCTATCCAATCTTCCTTCCTTTTCTGTCCCCTTCACAGGTGTCAGGTTAGAATTATGACTGGAAGACACTGCTTGCCTTCTCCAGATACTTCTTTATCCTTTTCCTTTATCCTTCTCAGGATACATCTTCTGCACGTCTAATATTAGTTTGTTGTCTGCTTCTTAGAGGAACCCAACTAACACAGATACCCAACTAGGTTGCAATCTATTATCAGGTTTCATTCTGTTGGGGTTTTAGATGAAGTCTTTCTCACAAGCATCCCAACCCTCCACGATCATGCAAAGAAGGAAAGTCTCTCTATTTCCCATTACTACCTTTCCCTTGATATTGACCACCAGGCTTATATCGCCCTTCTTCCTGAAAGAGGTTTGATTTGGAAAGGATCTTGTCATTTGATAAAAGCAAAGGAAAGGAAATTAGCACTGGGAAATTGATCACTCAAAAAAGTGAAAAAGGACATACATGCAGAATAGAAGCACTTATCTAAAATTATCCTTTGAAGAGCCTAATGGAAGGTACTACTAATTTTTCAACTAGCAAGTACTTACTATTTTTTCATGCTTAGTGTATAGTAGCTAGATTTCTAGAGCTGCATAATAAAGTACTGAGTAACTTTGAACAACAGAAATTTATACTCTCAAACAGTTTTGGAGGTAAGAAGTCTTAAATCTACGTCTTCAGGGCCAAGCTGTCTCTGAAGGCTCTAAGGGAGAATCTTTTCCATTCATTTCTCTTGTTGTTGTTATTGTTCAGTCACTCAGTCATGTCCGACTCTTTGTGACTCCATGGACTGAAACACGCCAGGCCTCCCTGTCCCTCACCACCTCCTGAAGTTTGCCCAAGTTCATATCTATTGCATCAGTGATGCCATCCAGCCATCTCATCCTCTAACGTCCTCTTCTCCTTCTGCCCTCAAACTTTCCTGGCATCAGGGTCTTTTCCAATGAGTCAGTGTTCACATCAGATGACCAAAATACTGGAGCTTCAGCTTCAGCATCAGTCCTTCCAATGAGCATTCAGGGTTGATTTCCCTAAGGTTGACTGTTTTGATCTCCTTGCTGTCCAAGGGACTTTCAGGGGTTTTCTCCAGCACCACAGTGTGGGTATTTCCAACAATCTTCGGTGTTTCTTGGTTTATCATTCATGAGTCCAATCCCTACCTTGGTAGTCACACAGTTTTCTCCTTAGATGTCTTTCTGTCTCTTCCTCTAAAAGGACAGCAGTCATAATGGATTAGGGATCCCCCACTCCCTAGTGACCTCATGGTCACTTGATTATATTTGCAAAGATACTATTTCAAAATGAGGTCACAGGTACCCAGGGCTAGGGCTTCAGTGTATCTTTTGGGAAAATATAATTCAACCCCAACATGGGTAGGGGCACATTTATTTGAATAGGAAAATGAAAAACTACATAATTAAAATTTCTGAGCTAGCTGGGAGATAAAGAAACAAAGAGTCATGCTTTTATTCATAGCTAGTGATTTGTGCTGCTATTTGTATTGTGTTCTGGATGTGAGAGTTGGACCATAAAGAAAGCTGAGTGCTGAAGAATTGACGCTTTTGAGAAGACTCTTGTGTTGGAGAAGACTCTTGAGAGTCCCTTGGACTGCAAGGAGATCCAACCAGTCCACCCTAAAGGAGATCAGTCCTGGGTGTTCATTGGAAGGACTGGTGTTGAAGATGAAACTCCAATACTTTGGCCACTTCATGAGAAGAGTTGACTCATTGGAAAAGACCCTGATGCTGGGAAGGATTGGGGGCAGGAGGAGAAGGGGACGACAGAGGATGAGATGGTTGGATGGCATCACTGACTCGATGGACATGAGTTTGGGTAAACTGAGGGAGTTCATGATGGACAGGGAGGCCTGGTGTGCTGCGATTTATGGGGTCGCAAAGAGTCAGACATGACTGAGCGACTGAACTGAACTGAACTTGCATTTTGTTCTTAGTGTACGTCTGATGTGTCCACATCCTCTACATCTTCAGATGCAGATAGCACCTAGCACTCGGGACACTGCTGAATATTGCTGGATAGGAAGCGAAACTAATATGGGTCTTTTAAACATCAGCCTGTGGATGATATGAATTGATAGGCATGTTTATTACAACTGGTAAAAGCACTGATGGTTTGAAGTAGTGACCTTTCTAACTGAAATTAATTGGGTCCTTTCAATGACACTACTTGTACATGAATACACTTTCCTAATTCAGAGAAAACAGAATTTTAAAAACATCAGGAAATCAGTCAGCTGGAAAGGATTTCATGAAGCACTTTCTAGATAATAAATCACAGCACAATAAGACCTCACATATATATGACTAAACATCTTGAGTAGCTTCCAAATCCTTGCCTATCCCATCTGCCACAGAGAAGAAAGTGAACTAGAATGGAAATTTAGCAAATATTGTGGATGGGCTATTCAAAAATCATTCACATATACCCTTCTCCAGCTTCTATTACAGAGACTGCTAAAGCTAAGAATTTGAACTCCTAGCTTTTCCCATGACTAGAGGTGGTCATGTGATATACTTCCAGCGAATAATATGTATGAAAAGTCACTAGGGCGGGCATCCCTTCTCAATAAAAAAGATGGCTTCTTTGGAAGGAGTGTTCTTGCCTCATAATTTGTCAATTTCCACTCTTCCTGAAAGAAATGTGTACATGATACTTGGAAATGCAGCGGCTGTCTTACCACCATGAGTTCAAAAGTTGTCATAGAAATGGTGGAATAAGACCATTGAAAGTAGATTAAAAGCACCAAACTTGGAATTTAATAATGGATTCTTCAATGATTGAACTTGAATTTAGCTGCTGTTTCAGTGATTATCTAGAACGAGCTATTTTGCCTACCACGTCACATTTGGCCATGTCTGGAAACATTTTGGGTTGTCACAATTGTGTGAGGGGGCAGCTACTGGCATTAAGTGGAATAGAAACCAGGATGCTGCTAAACATTCTCCATAGCATAAGACAGCCCCCAACAGCAAAGAAATCATCCAGCCCAAAATGTCAGTAGTGCTGAGATTAAGAAACTCTGGTTCATTGGTCTCAATTTCTTTAAAGTTTAAATAAGGGAATTTCTAAAAGACGACAGATACAGTTCCTTAAAAAATAGAAGTTAGTCTGAAGATTCATGACGAGACTTTTTAAATTATAGTGTACCCATTCAATAGCAATTTAAGCTATCTTTACGAAAATTGTTATAAAGACTAACAATAGCAAAAGTTGCATATTAAGTGAATAAGGTCAATATACAACAGTTTAGGCATTAAATGACTCAATTCAGTCGCTCAATTGTGTCTGACTCTTTGCGACCCCATGAACCGCAGCACGCCAGGCCTCCCTGTCCATCACCAACTCCCGGAGTTTACCCAAACTCATGTCCACTGAGTCGGTGATGCCATCCAACCATCTCATCCTCTGTCGTCCCCTTCTCCTCCTGCCCTCAATCTTTCCCAGCATCAGGGTCTTTTCCAATGAGTCAGCTCTTCGAATCGGGTGGCCAAAGTATTGGAGTTTCAGCTTCAACATCAGTCCTTCCAATGAACACCCAGGACTGATCTCCTTTAGGATGGACTAGTTGGATCTCCTTGCAGTCCAAGGGACTCTCAAGAGTCTTCTACAACACCACAGTTCAAAAGCATCAATTCTTTAGAGCTCAGCCTTCTTTATAGTCCAACTCTCACATCCATACATGACTACTGGAAAAACCATAGCCTTGACTAGATGGACCTTTGTTGGCAAAGTAATGCCTCTGCTTTTTAATATGCTGTCTGGGTTGGTCATAACTTTCCTTCCAAGGAGTAAGCGTCTTTTAATTTCATGGCTGCAATCACCATCTGCAGTGATTTTTGAGCCCAGAAAAATAAAGTCAGCCACTGTTTCCCCATCTATTTGCCATGAAGTGATGAGACCGGACGCCATGATCTTAGTTTTCTGAATGTTGAGCTTTAAGCCAACTTTTTGCCTCTCCTCTTTCACTTTCTTCAAGAGGCTCTTTAGTTCTCCTTCACTTTCTGCCGTAAGGGTGGTGTCCTCTGCCTATCTGAGCTTATTGATATTTCTCCCGGCAATCTTGATTCCAGCTTGTGCTTCATCCAGCCCAGCATTTCTCATGATGTACTCTGCATATAAGTTAAATAAGCAGGGTGACAATATACAGCCTTGATGTACTCCTTTTCCTATTTGGAATCAGTCTGTTGTTCCATGTCTAGTTCTAGCTGTCCCTTCCTGACCTGCATACAGGTTTCTCAAGAGGCAGGTCAGGTGGCCTGGTATTCCCATCTCTTTCAGAATTTTCCACAGTTTATTGTGATCCACACAACGATTACTACCACTTAAAAAGAGAAAGTGAATGTAAGTGATTATAACAAATTGATGATAGTAGTGGTATTGAGAATTTTATGTGAATTTGTTCCCATCTAGTTTGCAAAGGTTATTCAATGCAATTATGCTATTTTTATAGTTTGGAAAATAATTTTAAGTAATTAATGGAAAGGAGATTAAAATACTCAGTGTTTATTTCTCTGACATTTATGAAGTTTCTTCTTGGACTGACAAAAACACTATATAGGCAAATGAAACACTTTATGCAGTAAGATCTATTTCTATTGAATCATCATATCAACACCATTCCTTTTCTAGTTCTTTATATCTCCCTAAATATAGAATTCTTGCAGTTCATCACAGGGCAATTCCTCTCCAGGGTTTCTGTGAAAACATCAGAATTACCTGCAACATTAAAGTGATTGGGTGAAAATTTGCCACTGTTAAAGTTTGTATTTGTTTTAGATTCCTGTGGCTGCTATAACCAAGTACCACAACTGGTGGCTTAAAACGAACAAATTTATTCTCTTACAGATCCTGAGGCCAGAAGTTCAAAAATCAGTATCATTGGGTCAAAATCAAGGTGTCACAGGGTCACACTTCCTCTGGAGGCTCCAGAGGGAAATCCTTGCCTCTTCCCACTTCTGGTGGCTACAGTCATCCTTTGGCTTGTGGCCTCTTCACTCATTCTGTCTTTCTGTCTTCATATGTCCTCCTTCATGTAATTTTCAAGCCCTCCTCTGCACCTCTTCTATAAGGATACATGTGATGACACTTAAGGACCACACAGATAATCCAGGATAATCTCCCCATCTCAAAATTCTTAATATAATCACATGTGCAAAGACACTTTTCCCAAATAAGATAAAGAAAAAGTTCCAGATATCAGGATCTGATATCTTCGGGAGCCAGCATTCAATCTACTCTGTCCATGGGATTCTCCAGGCAAGAATACTGGAGTAGTCATTCCCTTCTCCAGGGGACCTTCCTAACCTAGGGGTTGAACCTGGGTCTCCTTCATTGCAGGCATATTCTTTACCATCTGAGCCACCCAGAATATTATATAAAGAAAATATAAATCTAATTACTAATCTCATCTGATAATCTGAATTTCCTTCCATTCCATCTGATAATCTGAATTTCTGGCCATTTCCATAGCTAGAAATTAAAATCTGGCGGAATCATCCAATACCTAAATCCTAGGAAAGTAGAGTGAGAATAAAGAACCTATCACCCTACTAAATGAAAGAAGCATGAAATGATAAATTTGGGAGAAACTAATTCTTTTAAACACATCAGTGTAAAGTGTTCTTTAAATTGTGAATTGATCAAAAAAATTTGTTTTACCTGTATCAATATTTGAATGCATAATGGCCCCTTATATCTAAAAATGGAAAGCTTAATATTGTTTCATCATATTTCAGCAACTATTAAGTGTTCTGAAAACTAATTTGAGGATTTAACCTTAATGGCACAGTTCAGTAAACAGAGACTGTAAAATTACTAAAAAGGCAGGACTGTACTAATTTTTCCTGAGTTGACTAAGAAGCTGAAAATATCTTAATTACCTTTCCAATTAAAGGATATTTAGCAAAATTATGAGTGTACACAAATAATTAAAGCCCTAGAGCTTTCATTTCTTTTCCCAATTTGGTTTAATTCTTCAGATTTAATTTCAGAATAATCCCGTCAAAGGTTTCAAGCTGGACATACTTACATATGATAACTGTTTTTACGTTTTCTGTTTTTGGCCAGGAATATTTCTATACTAAACATTAATTTTCATAATTCTTGAAATATATTTGATCTTGACGTTTAAGAGCCTTTAATTCTACTCATTTAGCTGCAATTACAGATTTCCCCCCTATCCAAAGTTTAAGCCAAAATGGGGTAAAGTGGTGAGGCAATTATCTTAGAACACATGTTGCTAACAAATGCAGAACTGAGATAAAGCAGAGATACTTACATACTCACATAGTTCAAAGCTATGGTGGCTTGATGTGGAGTTGCTGGGTGGTGCCACTCTCACCACTGAACAGTTCAAAGGGTGTGCTGCCTCTATAAGGGCTACTGAAAAACAAATACTGAATGCTTTTTTAAAAATCCCTTTTGGATTTTTTCAGTTAGCAAAGATGGGACTAATATGGGTCTTTTGTAAAAAGCAAAGTAGCTTTAAAAAAATCAAGGAATACCTGTAATCAGTAAAACCTACTCAATCCCTGATCAAACATATGATTTGCAAATATTTTCTCCCATTCCCTGGGTTGCCTTCTCATTCTGTTGATAGTGTTCTTTGCACATAAATAGCATGACATTATTTTAAGCACAACTCACTTAATCTTCATAACAACTCTATGAGGTAGGAACAATTATTATCATCCCCATTTTATAGATAAGAATACTGAGAAATAGTGGGTTTAAATAATGTGGCAACATCCCATGATAATGCCTGAGCTTAGGTCTGAATCTGTTATGGACTGAATGTGACTTCCCAAAATTCGTATGTTGAAACTCTACCCCTCAATATCATGGTATTAGGAGGTGGAAGCTTTCGGAAGTAATTAGGATTAGATGAGATGATGTGAGGGGAGCCCTCCTGAGTGGGATTTGTGCTCTTACAAGAGTCGTGAGAGAGCTCGTGTCCCCTCTCTGCTCTCCTCCTGGTGAGGATATAACGAGAATTTGGCAGTCTATAACCTGGAAGAGGGCTCTCACCAGAACCAATCATGATGGCACACAGATCTGGAACCTCCAGAACTTGTGAAAAAAATTGGTTATAACCCTTTCAGGCTATGATACTTTGTTACAGCAGCTGAAACTAAGAGCCCACAGCAGGTATCCCAGAAACACTATGTCACACATATCTCTTACACATCTCTCAGTGACCTTCTGATCACCAATCCAGCTATCTTTTCTTAGTCCTCATTCATCTGCCTAATTCTTTTCTCTATCATTTAAAACCATGATTCTTTCTATGTGAAACTTGCCTTCCCTCAGCTACTACATTGTCTTGGTTCTCCTATTTCCATGTGGTAGTTACCTCTTCTTCAGTCTTGTACGCCTTTCTTCATGCTCACAACGTCAAAGGCCTTACTTCTGTGCCCCCTCTTTGTTTGTTCTCCCGGGACCATTTTCCTCTGTTATGGGCTAGACTGTGTCCTTCAAAAAAGATGCTGAAGTCTTAACCTTCGGTGTCTGTGAATGTGACCTTATTTGAAAATAGGGTCTTTTCAAATGATCAAGTTAGGATGAGGTCATTTGGGCAGGTTCTAATCCAATATGACTGTGTCGTAATAAGAGGGCGACATTCAGACACAGACATGAATAGAGAAAAGACCATGTGAATACACAAAGAGAATATAATCTACAAGCTAAAGAATGCCAGTGCTACCAGAAGCCAGGAGAGAGGGCTGTAACGTCTGACACCTTGATTTCAGATTTCTAGCCTCCACAACTGTGAGGTGATAAATTTCTACTGTTTAAGCTTCTTAATTTGTGGTAATTCATTATGGCAGCCCCAGGAAAAGAAACACTTTTCAAGGGCTTGAAGGCAACTATTCTGTGAACAGTTTATCAAACTTACACCTCTGGTCCTAATATTCCTTCTGAGTTCTAGGCGTAAGGTATCAACAGCATCTCCTGACTACCTGACCATGATCCTGCATTTCCAGAATATTACTCTTCTCCCATCTCCTTCCTTTCTCACCTTTGGCCCCCAACTTGGCAACCTTTGTAAATGAGATACCTGTGGCCCCAGCCACTCTGGCTAAAAACCACAAAGTCACCTTTGAGTCCTCATTTTCCACCCCCTTGAAACTGTCTCCATTTCTGTAATCTAAGGATCATATGTGGTCCATTAGTTTGAGGGACTAGTATCAGGTTCCCAGACTTGGCAGCCATTGCACCTCATGGTCAGAGCTCAATAAACGGATTGGTGGCACTTTAGCCCAAATATTGGGATACAGACTCAAGGAATCCTTGCTATTCTCAAGATAATATTATGGCCCAGTATCTGGGCCTTTGTTAGTACCTATTTAAACACTCAGAGTTTTACCTAGCTTCTTAGTATACCTAAAATTAGGGCTTTCTTGGAGTTCTGATAGCTGCTCACAGATGTCCTTGAGATCTGAGATTCCACCTCTCACTCAGATCTGTATCACCCTTCATGGAACCTGACCACCGGCTATGGCACCAGACTATGCCGTATTAGGAATTCAGGCTCAGTGTGATTGTCTAATTTAGTTCCCACTGTCCATCTTTTTTTTTTTTTAATTAGCTAAAATGTACTTAACAATTTATAATCCACAGAGCACACTTAATCTATTTTCTTATTCAATCTTAACAGCCTTCATAAAAATCTAGAGCAGTGAAAAGTTAAATAACCCACACAAGCTCATGTAGTTAGCATTGGTGGCATCAATGCTCACATTTAAGCCTCCTGGCTCCAAATCCTATGCTCTTTTCTCTTCACTGCATTGTATGCTCCTGCGTTCCTAGAATCCACTGGAAAGTAACTTCTTTCCTGCCTTCTGAGGGCTTGTAATTCCAGGTCCCTCTTTCTCCTCATCTGTCCTTGCCTCTGCTGTAGATAACTGACCCGTATTCTATCATATCCAGATTGACAGAAGTGACCTTGAGACTAATGATCCCCCTTCTCAAAAGGCTGAAAATGATTTAAGGAATTGCAAAACTGCTTAGTACCATTAACAAGTATGCAAGCTGCCAAGTATAAGGGAGACATAATATTCCTATGTAGAAGACATATTTTCAGGGAAGTTTTAAAGATGACATCATGAGGTTCCAGGCAGTGCCTCTGCAAGCTCTAATTGTGAGAGGAAAGAGCACAAATACTGACTTGAATAATGGCCACCTAGGACGAACTTCTGTCCCCAATGTTTTGTCTACTTTTGCATTTCAGGATGATGAATATCAATATTTTATTAATCCTTTCTTTCTTGCTTAATTTTCAAAAATTTTTTCATTCATTCATTCTTTTTTTTTTTTTTTTGCTTGCGCTGGGTCTTTGTTGGGGACTTCTCTATTTATAGCAAGTGGGGATACTCTTCAGTGCTGTCCAGAGGCATTTCGGTTGCAGCACACAGGCTCAATAGTTGTGTTCGGTGGTCTCCAGAGTGTGGGCTCAGTAGTTGTGGTGAAGCTTAGTTGCTTTGCAGTGTGTGGAATCGTCCCAGAGCAGGGATAGAACTGTTGTCCCCTGCACTGGCCCGCAGATTCTTATCCATCGTACCACCAGGGAAGTCCCCTTTCTTCCTATTAAAAGATAGCATGATGTGGTGGTGTGCATCCCAATTTCCAGCACTGGCCTGTGAGGTGCTGGGCATGGCGAAGAACATGAGCCCTGGAGCAAGACTGTCTAAGTCTTGGTCCCCCGTGATCAGCACTGACCTTGAGCAAGTTACTTAACCTCTCTCTAGACCTTATTTTCCCCACTATGAAATGGAGCTATTAATGGCATACTGGCTGCAGTGTCATTGGAAGTATTAAATAATTAATGTAAGTAAAGTGCCTAGAACAGCACTTTGCCTATGGAACTTGCTATTTAACTATTTGCTCTTGTATATGGTCAGGAATGAGGAAGTAGCACACCAAATCCCTTGACGAATCATTACTACTGGAGAGTCAGAGGATATTTAAAAATGAAGATTCAGAAAACTCATGCTATTGGTTGCCATGAAGTGTCTCCATCCTCTCTCTTCTTTTTTTAAGATTTATAGTTTTAGCACCACCACCCCCTATTTTTTAGCTTTAGCCATTTTAAAAAATTTTTATTTATTTTTGTTTCTGGCTATGTGGGTCTTGGTTGCTGCGAGGGCTTTTCTCCATTGTAGAGAGTGGAGGCTACTCTCTAGCTGTGGTGCACAGGCTTCTCATTGCAGTGGCTTCTCGTGTTACAGAGCACAGGCTCTAGGGTGCATGGGCTTCAGTAGTTGTGGCATGTGGGCTCAGTGGTTGAGGCTCCTGGGCTCGAGAGCACAGGCTCAGTAGTTGTGGCACGCGGGTTTAGCTGCTTCACCGCATATGGGATCTTTCCATATCAGGCATTGAACCCATATCTCCTACACTAGTAGGCAGACTCTTCACCACTGAGCCATCAGGGAAGCCCTGAGTTACTTCTTTACAAAGAAAAAACTTTCCTGTGATAGTATCAGGCTATACAGACTCTTTAATAATATAACATATACAGAATTATCCTTATTATTAGATCTACTCATTTATCAATTGTTATAAAAACTGAGCCTGCAATCAGAAACATTTTAACAAACTATATTATTTCTTTAGATTACAATGTAATGTAAGAATTAAAATATGAACACTATTTAGAAATATGAAGTAACGTTATATAAAAAAAATAAAGCTGACACAATTAGATGAATTATCACATAAAAATTACATAGGTACCTTGTTAAGGAAAAGAAAGAGCCAGGACATATATATTTTTAGGTATTAAAAAAATCAATAGTTTTGTTTTTTTTTATAACACATCTGATGTATTCACTTTTTAAACAAATTGTGACTGAAAATGAATGTGTCACTTTTGAAAACCCTATGTAGAATTACTTTACAAGAGAAGCAGCCACCAGGAAATAAAGACCAGGAATAAGACTTTATTTAAAGAGGAGAAAAAAGGAAAGACAGGGATCAAATGAAATTTCACTGTCTTGATGAATTAATTTAAAAGTTTCTTTGTGATCTTGATCTACAGAATGGTGTGATACATTATTACCGCATGCTGTGCTCTTAACCGACCACATAGCATGCTGGGAAAGGCCGATTAAACTAGTTCTTTTTGGATTGTTAAACGTTAGATTGAATATCCAATGGTAAGACTCCTGTTCTGATAAACTCTTCTTTATCTAAATACCTGCCTTTCTCCTAATCTCATTGACTCCACCAGTCCTGAAGACAGCAGCCTGCCATCTGATAGAAGATAAACCCTTCTGCCTGTTTTTTTTTACCCTTGCTGAAGAAAACCTTTGAATGCGTAATTTGGGCTGAAGATACTTATCAAACAATCTTTAGTTGCCAGGAATTCAAAAGTGGGCCATGGCAGCCAGTGACGGAATCTGGTCTCTCTGCTTCTATTTGCTTTAAAAAAAAAAAAAAGTATCAGCATGAAGTACTTAACTGAAGTTTAGTACACTTAACTAGAAAGATCCTGCAATACTTTCTGTAGGAATTTATTTCAACTGTGTAGCAAGCCTGCTGAATAGAAAAAAGCTATTCAAATGTTACAGATAATGCCCTAGATCCCATTGCAGTGGTAATTTCATTGAGGCTCTGGAATGTTTTAAAATAGTATATGTTAACACAGTTTCTAACCTGAGGACACAAGGAGATTTTTCTTTGGAGAAGTCAGCTCAAAGGAGACCCATGGCTGAATGTAAAGCTAAACTCACCTTCTAAAGTTAAAATAATCAAACTTTGGTTTAAGATTTTTTCCCCTCAAGTTTTTTATTTTTTATATTAAGAAAAATTACTTATTTAGGCTGTGCTGGGTCTTCCTTGCTGCCCATGGGCTTTCTCTAGTTGCAACGCTCAGGGTCTCCTCTCTAGTCGCAGTGCATGGGCTTCTCATTGCAGTGGCTTCTCTTGTTCCCGAGCATGGGCGCTAGGCCACTCTGGCTTCAGTAGTTGTGGCACATGGGCTTAGCTGCTCCACAGCATATGGAATCTTCCCCATCCAAGGACTGAAGGAGGATTCTTAACCACTGGACCACCTAGAAGTCTACCCTCAAGTTTTTTAAATCCCCCTCATACAATAAGAAGTGTTAAAACAAATGTTTTTAATTAGCTTATTAGTGTTCATTTCCATTAAATAGAGATTAAAAAAAAAATGGTTTCTTGTTCCAAAGACCCAATGTTCCTGGAGTTAAGAGTATTTTTATCCTCAGTTAGGCCAGTGTATTCAGTGGAGAATTATTTTCAGCAATTTTTCTTCCCCAAATTTTGCTCTTGCCTGCAGTTTATCTCCCTGGGCTACTGTCCTGCTCTCCCTTCCTTCATCATATCTAAGCTCCCTTGGGTTGGACATCAAACTAACCTAATAAATAAATCCATATTGATATCCTAAAGGATCCCAAGAAATATGAATTCAACTGGGCTCTCTTAATAACTTCTCCCCTGTACTATTAAAAATTGTACCCTTTCCTCCAATAAGAACTTCCCTCATTGGCAGTCAGTGAGTCATTTGTTTTCAGTTCACTGGTAACCAACTACATTTAATATTTATTTTTCTCCTCAGCATCTTAAAACTCTTGGTCTCCTTCCACTATTAATATGAAACCAACATTTATTAGCACCAAACACGATGCAAAGTGTTGAGAGCTGAATACAGAAATGATGGCCAAATGGGCTAGAGTATAAATATTGTAGAAGTAAATGGAACGTTTTGTGAAGGCAAGAACTACATCTGGTTGTCATTTTGGCTTCTTCAAGGGCCCACAGTTTCCAGATCATGAACAACCATTTTAGGCCCATTTAAAATTAGCTTATGCTGTTTTTGTTTGGTTGCTAAGTCATGTCTGACTCTTTGTGACCCCATGGACTGTAGCCCACTAGCTAGACTTCTCTGTCCGTGCCATTTCCCAAGTATCGAACCCATGTCACCAGCATTGGCAGGCAGATTCTTTACCACTGAGCCACGTGGGAAGCCCAGTTTCTGTTTGGGTGGGGAGCAGTTATAAGAATGGAGGAGTGGGGTGTACAAACTGTTGGGTGTAAGATAGGCTCAAGGATGCATTGTACAACACAGGGCATATAGCCAGTGTTCTGCAACAACTGTAAAAGGAAGCAACCTTTAAAAATTGTATAAAAATTACTATTTGAAAAAAAAATTTGTTTGTAATCTCTGCAATGGGAAGATGAAGTGAGTCCAC
This sequence comes from Okapia johnstoni, assembly GCA_024291935.2. Lineage (NCBI taxonomy): Eukaryota > Metazoa > Chordata > Mammalia > Artiodactyla > Giraffidae > Okapia > Okapia johnstoni. The sequence continues at coordinate 41,048,372 of CM044323.1, forward strand.
AGTGTCTTGTTCAGAAAGTTGGAAGAAAACTGGGTTTGGAAAGTTGCTATAATTCATAGATAATCAAGTATCTACTTCTAAATTTCAAAGATTTCTGTCAAAATCAAAATAGTAATCAAGGTGAAACTAATTTGCTAATCAGGGAAATCACACGAATTAGTGAACAGTCATTTTAAAATACCTAATGAGATTTATTTATGTGTTTTAGCTTTGCTGTTGTTGGTTAGTTGCATCATGACAGATAGTACCTGGCTTGGGGAAATGGGGAAAGAAGATAGTTGTAGTACAATATCTACTGATTAATGATCTATAACAAATAGTAAACTGTATTTTTTGCAGTGTTTTAAGGGCTTTTGTGTGTGTGTGTGTGCTCAGTTGGGTCCGACTCTTTTGCGACCCCATGGACGGTAGTCCACCAGGCTCCTCTGTCCATGGGATTCTCCAGGCAAGAATACTGGAGAGGGTTGCCATTTCCTTCTCCGGGGGATCTTCCTGACCCAGGGAATGAACCCACATCTCCTGTATTGACAGGCAGATTCTTTACCACTGAGCCATCAGAAAAGCCTGTTTTTAGGTTTATTTATTTATTTATTTTTCCCTTGAAAATCAGATTGAACAGGTCTAAAAGGTAGAAAAGTTTCCAAGGAAAAACCAGAAAAATTGCTTAAATCTAATCCTCCTGACAGGACCTTCATTGAATCACTGCCATTTATTTTAGACAAAGAGTTGTTCATTTCCCTAATTCTTTTGCATTTAATGAAATATTCAGTTCTAAGTGACACATTTCAGAGTCTCTGTCACTCCCATTTAAACCCTTCTCTGCTCCCTGGGTGTGGTAGGTAAGGAAACATGGCAGGTCAGCTTCCAAACAAGTAACAACCAACTGGTAGTTTGAATAGCAGTTCCTCTCATTTCACTTCCCTCCTCTGACTTGAAGCCTTACCCATGAAAGTCACAGGGACTTTAGACGTGATAGTGAGGCTGTGGAATCAGAAACCGCTCGGGGAAGCTGGCTCTGACCAAAAACAGCATATTTATTTTTTCTGCCCAAATTTGTTCACTTTATTTTACTATAGCCTGGAACCCTGCAAATTCAAAATTCACTTGACTTAGCAAATATACACTGCTAAATGTGAAAACATTAAACCCTCTGGGAGAGTTAAATTTAATACCTTTCATAGGAATACACTACTTGCTGACTCTGGGCTAGGACCTGCAGTTAGAAAAGGAAGATATCGGTGAAGATACAGAAAACACAATCCCTCCCCACTTAAAACTAGTCTGGTAGGAAGAAAAGGTGTATAAACAGATAGTTATTCAACAATGTGTTGCATGTCATAACAATATATATTTTTTTTCCACAAAGTGATTTCTTGTGGTATTAGCAAAGGCTTCATTGTGAGTGTAACTTTAGAGCCAGACCGTGAAGGGTCAGCTGATGTTCCATATCAGAGGAGAGGGGTCAAAGCATTCCATTCAGAGAAAGAGGTTTGCACGAGGACAAAAGGGCCCTGCTTGGCAACCAGGGAAACAAATGGCCTGTCCACAGGGCATGCAGTACGCATGATTCTGTGAGAATCACAAGAATGATAAGGAATAAGATCTGATGGGAGATGACAGCCAGGTGGTGGAGGACTTAACAGCTAAGTGTAAAAGATTAAATTTCTTTTAGTCAAAGGAAAGATAGGGAAATGTTGAAACTGGGATGACTCGTCCAGATTTGTGTTTTCTAGAGAATATCTGGGCAACTGCGCTTCTTAGTGAACCACATTTACTTTTTCTTAAGAACTAGCACTGGAGAAGGAAATGGCAACCTACTCCAGTATTCTTGCCTGAAAAATCCCACGGACAGAAGAGCCTGGCGGGCTATAGTCCATGGGGTCACAGAGAGTCAGACACAACTGAGTGACTAAACAATGAAGAACTAGCTGGAAAGCTATATACCCAGGAGATGGGAAGGCAGGAAGGAAAATTCAGACACAGCAGAGCATGGGATACTTTGGTCTAGAATCATCCTGCATGGGATTTAGAACAAAACAAGAGTTCAGGGTGCATGAGGGAGGCAGAAATGGGAGGCAGAAAAAAATTTTAACAAATGTGAAGTTAAACATGGGTTATTTTAAGGCAGGGTTAGCAAACTATGGCCTGTGGTTCATATCCAGCCTTCTGTCTGTTCTGTCCAGCACAGCTAAGAATGTTTCTGTATTTTTAAATGGTTGGAAAAAAATTTGAAAGAAGTATTGTATTTGTGACACAAGAAAATTATGTAGAATTCAACTTCCAGTATCTGTTAGTAAAGTTTTACTAGAACACAGCTATGCTCACATGTTTATGTATCATCTTTGGCTGCTTTCACACCACAGCAGTGGAGCTGAATACGTGTGACAGGGACTGTATCATCTGAAAAGCCTAAATATTTACTATCTGATCCTTTACATACAAATCTGGCAGGGATGACCAAAGAAAGCTCTGCAAGTCTATAAACTGGGCAGCCAGGTTTCTACCTTTGTCCTGCCACTGGGCCCCTGAAGTTTCATGTGACCTGGAAGTAATGTAAAAGTGTTGTACCCTCTGCGGTGCTGCTTAGGCTTTGCAAAGACTGGGGGCTTTGCTCCACTGGTCAATTCAGCCCCTAGGGGTATACATCTCTTTCCGATAAACCCCATTCCTACTCCCCGACCCAGAATCCATAACTATAAATACAGCTATTATCATTTATGATTCAGCTATCTTTAAATAAAGTTTACTAAAGGAATTGATGGGCTAGTTTGCTCTCCAAATTACAGGCACTGATGTAAAAACAGATTTCAAAATACAGCCTCTTTATAAATTGTGGACTTGTACAGTGAATTAAGGGTATCATGGAATTTTCATTCATGTGGTTGAGCCTAAGTCGATGTGACTTAACAGTGTTAAGGCTCATAAAAGATGACTAGGGCCTGGAAGCATGCCAGTAAAGGTTTTCTGATTACTACATGCTGACTACTTCATACTATTGTTGGAAAGCTAGTGAATGAGGCAGACCGGATATAACACTAGAGATTAGCTTTATAAATTGGAATTTATCACTGATTTCAAGTTATGTCTGAAGGAAAAGATATAGGGGTAGGGATTAAATAAGGCATGGCTTAATTCACAGAACTTAAACTGAAATGCCTTTATTGACAAAATTTATATAGAACGACTCGGCAAAAACATTTCTAGTTTTTCACGCTTAAAAGCATGAAATTTAATGTTTTAGAGAATTTTTTTTTTTAATCCATTACAGAAACACTTAAAGAATGCTTCTGAAGTACCTAAAGCCATGACTGGTCCTGGTGATACAAAAATAGATAAAACATCATTCCTTTCCTCAAAAAGAAAAAAAAGAAAAAAATTACTCTTTCAGAGAGAAAACCAGAAGAGTAAAGCAAAATTAATTAACTAATAAATAAAATGAAAGTGTTGTTGAGGGGCCTCCCCAGTGGCTAAGACTCCACACTCCCAATGCAAGGGAGCTGGGTTTGATCCCTGGTCAGGGAACTAGATCCCACATGTTACAGCTAAGAGTTCACATGCCGTGACTAAAGAACCCACGTGATGCAACTAAGACCCAGCACAACCAAATAAATTAAAATGTTTTTAAAAAATGAAAGTGTTGTTTAGTTCAGTTTTGACATAAGTGAAGTAGTCATTTCAAGATAAACATGCCGATGTATACAGTGCATCTGGAGTTACTTAGCAGATAGACTCCTATAAACAAAGATAAAATTATCTAAGATCAAGTCAATTTTTATTTTTAATTCTAGACACAGTACAGGAGAAAAGACTTGAGTGGTACCTTTTGGTCATTGATCCTAAAGTTGGAAAGGGCAATTAAAGTTGTTAGAATCTGAGAGGGATTAGACCCACCACAGACACCAAAATCCCAAGGATGCTCAAATCCCATACTTGCCCTTGGTATCCACAGATTCCGAATCTATGGATTCATCAACTGCAGATCCAGATCATAAGTATTACATGATCTGTGGTTGATTGAATCCATGGATGTGGAACCTCGTGGATACTGAGGGCATGTATATTTATTGAAAAAACTGAGTATAGGTTGTACCCATGCAGTTCAAGCCCATATTGTTCAAGGGTCAGCTCTATTATTCAAAATAAGCTACCACATGCCAGTGATCTGAATCCTGACTTAGTTAAATCTGTATCCCCAAGAGTTAATATCATGCAATAAATATAAAAAGGGCTTATTACACTTGTTGATTAGCAGTAGTAGTAGTTTCACTACTTTATTGTGAACCCAAATTCTGAATGTGTTTGGAAAATATAATTCTGAAACTGGTTTTAGGAAAGTCTAGCCTATGGTCAAAACAAGAGTGTTTTGGCTATGTTAAATTACAAAACAGTGTGAGGCCAGAAGTCTGCCCCTGGCAATTTGTTTTTGTTTTTTTTTTGGTGGCTGGGTCCTGAGGCATGCAGTTTCTTAGTTCCATCATTTGAATTTATTATTCTACATCACCTTGTTAAGGATAATAGGACTTTCTGAGATTCTTGTGAAAACAAACTGCTTTAAAATATCCAGCATGAACATAATTAACCCTTTGTTGAATGGAACTAATAACAAGTCATAATAATAAATTCTAATATAATAGGTGTAATATACAAAATAATATCATAACGTCATATACAAAGGGAAGATTACATATGTAATGTGCTTACACACTGTTTGGGACATAACAATTGCTCAGAATGTATTAGTTTTATTATTGTTATCCCCACCTACTGGGAATAACAGTGATGCAAATGTTAACAAACAGTGATGCAAACCAGAACTATTTTTTCTGAAACTTGAGATTAACTGCATAAATTTTCATTCAGCAATGGACTTTCTTTCCTTGAATTACATTTGCCCTTGTTGGTTTCATTTTTTATTTACTCATTCATTCATAACACATTCATTAAAAACCATTCACTCAGGCAAACATTTAGTGAGCTTAATTGTGCTGTCTTCCCTTATATTTTTAGGGCTGCACCAAACTTTCAAATATATCTTGATCCCTGCCCTCAAGGAGATCACAGTCTACTAGGGAAGCTAGATGAACAAATCAAAGATTAAGGTGTCTGCCATGAGATAGATATGCTTTGGTACAGAGAGGGAGAGCTTTCAGGCTACAATTCAGTGTTAAGAAAAGCTTCCCTTAAAGAGGTGGTATTTGGGCAGATATTTTAAGAAATTAGTAAATTTCGCAAGGTAATGGAGGTGGGGGCCAGAATCATCCAGGGAAAACATGACATTTTTTAAAAATGCAGTTATATTTTTGGCTGAAGCAAACGATACATGTTGGATGTCTTATTTGGCTGCCTCAAAATCTGATGTAGAGACAAGATTCAGAGAGTTGGTGCAGTGTGGTGATCCCATGAGACACTGGGAAGACTCTAGGACAGGAGAGGTAGCACCAAAGTTTATTTTGTAAAGTCTGTTACCACTGTGGTAAATGTGAATACATGGAAATCAGCTACACTGGGGATTTCTGGGAGCTGATGTAGGACACAAGCATTAGAGTTATCTAACCAGAGGATAAGGAAGTTGGAGTACTCATTTACGCATCAATTTTTGATATTTTTTGTTTGAGGACACTTAGAGGAGAAAGACTTTAGGAAGCTGGAAGTCAGTTTCACTAAAACGATAAGGACTTGAGACAGGCTGGTGGGGTGGGAATACCAACATTACTCATTGGCTTTGACAGACCTAGAAACTAGACAGATAGGAAGGAATGGACAATGATGTTTTCAAATAATGTATGTGAATTTGAACTTTCTCCTTAATATTGTTATTGTTCAGTCCCTAAGTCGTGTCCCACTTTTTGCAACCCCATGAACTGCAGCATGCCACCCTTCTCTGTCCATCACTATCTCCCTGAGTTTCCTCAAACTCATGTCCATTGAGTCAGTGATGCCATCCAACCATCTCATCCTCTGTCACCTCCTTCTCCTCTTGCCCTCAATGTTTTTCAGGATCAGGGTCTTCTCAAATGAATCAGTTCGCATCAGGTGGCTAAAGTATTGGAGTTTCAGCTTCAGCATCAGTCCTTCCAATGAATATTCAGGACTAATTTCCTTTAGGATTGACTGGTTTAATCTCCTTGCAGTCCAAGGAACTCTCAAGAGTCTTCTCCAACACCACAGTTCAAAAGCATCAATTCTTTGGCCCTCAGCCTTCTTTATGGTCCAGGTCTCACATCCATACATGACTACTGGAAAAATCATAGCTTTGACTCTACAGACATTTGTAAGCATGGTGATGTCTCTGTTTTTTTAATAAGCTGTCTAGGTTTGTCATAGCTTTTCTTCTAATGGGACTTCCCTGGTGGCTCAGATGGTAAAGCGTCTGCCTACAATGTGGGAGACCCAGGTTCAATCCCTCAGTCGGGAAGATCTCCTGGAGAAGGAAATGGCAACCCACTCCAGTATTCTTGCCTGGAAAATCTCATGGATGGAGAGGCCTGGTAGGTTACAGTCTATGGGGTCGCAAAGAGTCAGACACAACTGAGCAACTTCACTTCACTTCACTTCTTCTAAGGAGCAAGCATCTTTTAATTTTGTGGCTGTAGTCACCATCCACAGTGATTTTGGAGCCCAAGAAAAGAAAATCTGTCACTATTTCCATTGTTTCCCCATCTATTTGCCATGAAGTTACAGGACCAGATGCCATGATCTTTGTTTTTTGAATGTTGAGTTTTAAGCCAGCCTTTTCATTCTCTTCTTTCATCTTCATCGAGAGGCCCTTTAGTTCCTCTTTGCTTTCTGTTATTAAAGTGGTATCATCTGTATATCTGAGGTTGTTGATATTTCTCCCAACAATCTTGATTCCAGCTTGTGAGTCATCCAGCCTGGCAATTTGCATGATTTATTTTGCAGCTTTAAAATGTTTTTTAAAAGAGGTAAGGGAAGTTAGTTTTGTTTTATAAAATTGGCTTCTGCTAATTTTGGAAGATGGGCCATAGGGGATAGGCTAATTTAGAAGCTACAGCAGTTCTGACAAATATCATGCTGGCTTGAATTAAGGTGGTACAGGGGGATGTAGAAGAGTGGGTGGAGTAGAAAAAGATTAAAGTGAAGAAATTCTGAATACATGTGGAAGGAGGAGATGAAGACACAGATTCCAGGTTTCTGTCCTGAAAATCTAGGCTGAAGGCAGTACCTTTCACTCAAATTGAGGATTCCAATTAGTGAGATCAGATTTGGAAATTCTGTATGTGCAGCAAGTTATATAATCCAGAAAGCAACAGATATCGGAGCTGAGACATAGATTTGAGCTTTCTCAGAATATAAATGGTGGTTGAAACTGTGTAAGACATTGTCTAAGGAGGCTCTTGGCTCCCAAAAGATGAGGGAAAGATCTAGTGGGGAACAAGGCAGGTAAGAAATTATGGGACAAAAGTATTAGTGTAAAATGCCAGAGAAATTAAATTTGAGGGGACGTGAGAAAACTCTACCAGGAGGATCTTTTTATCTCAAACACGAAGGATGAGTCTGTATTTATTAGTGGGATGGTTAGGAACTGGAGCATTCCTGGCAGGACTCAGTTCAGTTCAGCCGCTCAGTCATGTCTGACTCTTTGCAACTCCATAGAAGCAGCATGCCAGGCCTCCCTGTCCATCACCAACTCCTGGAGTTTACTCAAACTCATGTCCAGTGAATTGATGATGCCATCCAACCATCTCATCCTCTGTTGTATCCCTCTCCTCCCGCCTTCGATCTTTCCCAGCATGAGAATCTTTTCAAATGAGTCAGTTCTTCGCATCATGTGGCCAAAGTATTGGAGTTTCACCTTCACAGTCAGTCCTTCCAATGAATATTCAGGACTTATTTCCTTTAGGATGGACTTGTTGGATCTCCTAGCTGTCCAAGGGGCTCTCAATCTTTGACGCTCGGCTTTCTATCTTTGATGCTCGGCTTTCTTTATAGTCCAACTCTCACATCTCTTCCTTCTTTCTGGAGTTATTTCTCCACTGATCTCCAGTAGCATATTGGGCACCTACTGACCTGGGGAGTTCATCATTCATTGTCCTATCTTTTTGCCTTTTCATACTGTTCATGAGGTTCTCAGGGCAAGAATACTGGTCCCTTCTCCAGTGGACCACATTTTGTTAGAACTCTCCACCATGACCCTTCCATTTTGGGTGGCCCTACAAGGCATGGCTCAGAGTTTCATTGAGTTAGATAAGGCTGTGGTCTATGTGATCAGATTGTTTAGTTTTCTGTGATTGTGGTTTTCAGTTTGTCTGCCCTGTGATGGAGAAGGATAAGAGGCTTATGGAAGCTTCTAGATGGAAGAGACAGAGGGGGAAATTGGGTCTTGTTCTGATGGGCGGGGCCATGCTCAGTAAACCTTTAATCCCATTTTCTCTGAAGGGCCGGCCTGTGTTCCCTCACTATTATTTGACCTGAGGCCAAATTATGGCGGAGGTAATGAAGATAATGGTGACCTCCTTCACAAGGTCCCATGCATGCACTGGTACACTCAGTGCCCCAACCCTGCAGCAGGCCACCACCAACCCACGCCTCTGCCAGAGACTTCTGGACACTCACAGGCAAGCCTTGGTCAGTCTCTTGTGGAGTCACTGCTCCTTTCTCCTGGGTCCTGGTGTACACAAGGTTCTGTTTGTGCCCTCCAAGAGTCTGTTTCCCCAGTCCTGTGTAAGTTCTGGTGGCTCTATAGTGGGGTTAATGGCAACTTCCTCCAAGAAGACCTCCCTGGTGGCTCAGACGGTAAAGCGTCTGCCTACAATGCGGGAGACTGGGGTTCGATCCCTGGGTTGGGAAGATCCCCTGGAGAAGGAAATGGCAACCCACTCCAGTACCCTTGCCTGGAAAATCCCATGGACAGAGGAGCCTGGTAGGCTACAGTCCATGGGGTCGCACAGAGTTGGACACAACTGAGCGGCTTCACTTTCCTCCAAGAGGGCTTATGCCATACCCAGGTCTACTACACCCAGAGCCCCTAACGCTGCAGCAGTCCACTGTTGACCCATACCTCCTCAGGAGACACTCAAACACAGTTCTGTCTCAGTCTCTGTGGGGTCTCTGGGTCCTGGTGTGCACAAGGTATGTTTGAACCCTCTGAGCGTCTCTGGCAGGTATGGGGTCTGATTCTAAATGTGATTTCACAGGACTGGAAGGATACCTGTTGCAAAAACATGTTTTAGGTGGCAAATCATTGAACTTGTGATAAATCAATATAAAACCAGGCTAAAGTTTGCTTTTCCATTACTGCTGAAGAAAGACAGTCCCTGAAAATGAATGTAAACTCCTTGAGTGTAGGAACACTCTTTTTATCCCTGGTAGCAAGCACACGTTAGGTGCTCAATAAAAATTGGTTGAAATGATAGGATCTATTCAAATAAATAATGTAATGTAATAAATCCCAAAATAATTTTGTAAAGACTACTTGCCTACTTAACTAAGAGAGAAACTTGTAAACAGGTCATTTTATTCAATTAATAATTATTTAATCCACTACTATATTCCCCTGTGGCTCAGCTGGTAAAGAATGCACCTGCAATGCGGGACACGTGGGTTCAATCCCTGAGTTGGAAAGATTCCCTAGAAAAGAGAAAGGCTACCGACTCCAGTGTTCTGGCCTGGAGAATTCCACGGACTGTACAGTCCATGGGGTCGCAAAGAGGGGGACATGACCGAGCAACTTTCACTTTCACACAAGTTGCAGGGCTTCAAGTGTGCAGCTGGCACAGTGGTAAAGAATCTTCCTGCGAATGCAGGGGATGAGAGTTTGATCCCTGGGTTAGGAAGATCCCGTTTACATACACACACACACACACCCCTCAAGCTCCTGTTTACACACACACCCCGCCAAGCTCCCTTATCTGTGTGTCTTAAGGCCCCATAAGAACACCCAGAAGGCAAACAGTGTTTTACCCTGTCTTCTTTAGTAGATAGAAACAACCTAGTGACCCAGGAATAGAACCAGGGTTTCTTACATTGCAGGCAGATTCTATACCAGCTGAGTAGAAACAATAGTCTATTTAAATAAAAAAGTATCTGATTCAGACTTTTATTTACATAAACAGGCCCTTCTGTTAGTCCTGAATAGTCCATATTCTATCTAAACTAGCCCACCTACATAGCCTTAATTTGTTACTCCTGACCTCTGGTAACTTCAATATAATTTCCCTAACATAGCACCTGACTCAGAATACTAACTTTGTAATAAGTATCTGTTGACTAACTCTCAGGAATTAGTTGACTTAATGATTAAAATAAGCACTTCAAATTGTGTATTTAAAAGTTTTCTGCATCATGGTGAATCTATTATCTTTGACTGTACCAAAAATCTTTCTTCAGTCTTCTTGTAAAGGTACTAGTACTATTTTGCTTTAGAGATCCACCCCTCAGTCACTGGATACAGTTCTTGAAGGCTCCTGAAGGTTACATTCCCTCTTCTGGCCAAGATATGGGAACAGGACCATGCTAGGCAAAGCCTATACTTTTTAAATATAATTTGAAATTTGAATAAAGTGACACAGGAATTGAAGACCAAAGGTACTTCCTACTCTATCCACTTTAACTCATATCTTTTCTTAACACTGTTTTCAGATTTATTTTTGACTTTATGAGCTACCCACAAATTGTAATAAATTTTAACACATTCAGAATTAGATTATGTTGCCTGTAACCAAAGGATTGTAGTCACACATAGTTCTAAAATTCTATGAAACTTAGGAGTGAGAGGCGAAGAGTAGAAAATAACAGAAGCACACGGAGTGGTTGTGCTGTGCTTAGTGGTTGTGCTGTGCTTAGTCGCTCAGTCGTGTCTGACTCTTTGCCACCCCAAGGAGTGTAGCCTACCAGGCTCCTCTATGGGGATTATCCGGGCCAGAATACTGAAGTGGGTTGCCATTTCCTCCTCTAGGGGATCTTCCCCACCCAGGGATCGAACCAGGGTCTCCTACATTGTAGGCAGATTCTTTACTGTCTGAGCCACCAGGGAAGCCCTCTATTCTGGCTGGGTTGCTGTTTCCTTCTCCAAGAGAATCTTCGCAACCCAGGGATCGAAACTAGCTTTCCTGCATTGCAGCCAGATTCTTTACCATCTGAGCCTCCAGGGAAGCCCAAGAATACTGGAGTAGGTAGCCTATCCCTTCTCCAGGGGGTCTTCCCGACCCAGGAAGAAGGAAAAACAAAACAAAACAAAACACTGAGTGGAGAGGCATATTAAATATTAAGCCAAAAGATAAGTTTTACCAAACAAATCTTTTTTTTTTAAACCAAAAGATGAGGTATATATATATTTAATTATTAAGTGTGAACCTGCAGTCAGTGGCTTTCAAATTTGGTGAGCATAATTATCACTAGGGACTCTTGTTTAAATATAGATCTCTAGGCCTTGCACCCAAAGGTTCTGATTCTGCTGGTCCATGAGGGGCCTGGGGATATGCATAACTACAAGCTTCTCAGATGATTCTTGGACCGTGCTTTGAAACCTGTGCTTTAGGTACTACTGTGTATGAAAAAGAGCAGCTAATCAGATTGGCAAGTACAACAAAACAGGCCTGCTTCCAGCTCAGTTTTGCTAAACAAGCCCAAACTTCTAGTTCTAGCTTTGTGAGAGATAATGGTGACCTATCGAGCAGATTGCAAGTGGATTGTATGTATAATAAAACAAATGCTAATTTCAATTTTTGTTTTGCTAAATAAGAGTCATGAAATTATGAGGGAGAACTTAGAAAACTAAAACTATTATCTTTTTTTATAGTCCAAGTTTTGTAATTTAGGGAAGAGCACTTTTCCTATGGGTATAGTTTTATTTCCTATTGATCTTTTATATACACACTTGTATTCATTCAAAATACCACCATCTGCATGACAAGAAACTCTTTATTATAAAGGGTGAAAATTCATTATTACAGAGAATTCCTTAAAGTGGAGGTAGGGAAGTGCCAAGATATTAATATGCTACTAACCAATGCTACAATTAAAGTTATCAGGCCAATATAGGTATATTCTGTGTAATTTCCATTGATTTATTTGAAAAATTGAGTTAATTTTTTTTAAAGTCAAGGTAACAGCAAAAAAAAAATTGATTCCATATGGTCCTACCTTATCATACTTACACAATAAAGAATTCCAAATACTTTTCAAGAAATATGGTTACTGCTTCTGTATAAGACTTAAAAAAAAAAACAAACTTATTTATTTATTTATGACTGTGTGGGTCTTCAGGGCTTTCCTTGAGTTGTAGCGAGTAGGGGCTACTCTCCAGTTGTGGTGCACGGCCTTCTCATTGTGGTGGCCTCTCTTGTTGCTGAGCAAAGGCTTTAGAGCACGCGGGCTTCAGTAACTGCAGTACGTGCGTTCAGTAGTTGTAGTTCCCAGGCTCCAGAACACAGGCTCAACTGTTGACACAATGGCTTAGTTGCTCCAAGGTATGTGAGATCGTCCCAGACCAGGGATCGAACTTGTTGTCTCCTACATTGGCAGGTGGATTCTTTACCACTGAGCCACCAGGAAAGCCCCTATATAAAATCTTTATATAAAACTATAGGACAGATATGTTACAGGAAACAACCAAGGCCTGTCTGTGTTTATATGTAGCATCTATTTTTGGTTGAACTGCTATTTTACTTAACTATGTTTATAATATTTTATGATACTTTATTTGTAGTAATTATTCAGTTATACCATAGATACCATATAAAATTTTCAGCCTGGAAACAAAGAATAGCATTTTTAAAATCCTTTTAAGTTCAATTCAACATGATTCAAAAATTGTTTATTGAAAACGTATAAGAGGCTCTTTACTCCACTAAACACTAGGGGAAAACATCTCTAAAGTGAAAGATTTTATGATACAAGTCTAAAAATCAAGAGATTCAAAAGGAGATTTTTAAAAAAACAGAAGCTAGCAAAGGCATAATAAAGATGACAATGAGGTCATGGTTGTAGAATATGGAACTCAACACACAGTCCTCAAGAAAGTCCATGTGATAGTACTAAAGTTAACAGAAGACCTCTGTTTTCTGTCCTACTTCCTGCACATGACACTCACAAGGTTTAAATATGGAGGAAAATGTGCAGTAAAAACTAGTGTCTGAGCACTGAATTCATATTCAGGAATTAGTCATGGATTTGGAGAAGCTCTTTTCATTATTTATATACTAATCATAGAATCAAAGAAATAATAAACACAGAACTTTTATTAGAACTTCAAGCTTAAAAAAGTTGTGTTACTCTCTGCTGCTGGAACATGTGACAAGCACAATAGACCATGCAGACTGTGACTTTCACCAACAATTTACCAAACATCCCCTTTCTGCAGCAGAGAGAGGACTAGGTTAAAGGGGAGTTATTTCTCCTGTAACCCTTCTTTGCAGTATTTTGCATTGGTCTTTGGCTTTTCCTTCCTGGTAATCTTCATTTACCTGATAATCCTTACTTTTGATGATAGTTCTCAGACTATGGAGAGCAGGGGAAAGTTCAGTTGCTTCCGTCATTCCAGCACCAGAGATATGGGGGTTTTTAATTCAATTCACCGTGACTCAACAATTGTTTATTGGATATCCACGTGATGCTCAGTACTTTGTTAGACACTAGAAAGGATGCAAAAGATGTATTGCAGGATTCCTGCCCCCAGGACCTGGAAATCCTGTCAAATGGTAGATAGATAAGAACCAGATAGAGTACTACGAGATGAGAGGTGAAGCTTTGGAAATGAGGGTGTTGATGGTGGCAGTACCCCACAGCAAGGAGCTGTCTTGTGTTATTAGACTTTTTTTTTAATGAATATTTGCATACTATGTCTCTTGGCTTACACGTACTTTTAATACTCAAGAGAATTATAGTAGGAACATTCTTACAAAACCCAGGCAGGACGATATTCAGCCGAGTAGAAATGTGCAAATTATGAGTAGATGGTTGTCTCTCTCGGTGCTAGAAGGCTGGATTACATAAAGCAGATGTGGATAATAAAGGAAAGGAATTCTGTATCTGCTGGAATGTACATCTGGATGATTCTCCTGTCAAAAACACAGTGATCTTCAAATTCCTTTAACCCTGAAGCAAATTTAAATGAAAAGAATACATGGTTGGCCACTTCGAAATCTTGCCCAACCAGAGTCAAACACAAAATTATCAACAACGAGTAGTAAACTGAGAAATGAACTTTGAAAGAGAAGCAGAAAATGGAATTGAGCTCTAGGGAAATGATCTTCCCCCCAGCTTGGAGCTAGGGCAGCCTTAAAGATCTTCTGGACATGGTCTGTTTTTCTTACAAGGATTACAACATTGTCATCTAACTGGAGGTAAAAATCAGTTTAGTACTATCACAAAAATGATAGGTTTTTATTTGGCTGTGCTGGGTCTTAGTTGCGGCAAACAGTATCTTAGTTGTGGCGTGTGGGATCTAATTCCCTGACCAGGGACTGAAGCCGGGTTCCCTGAATTGTGAGTGTGGAGCCTTAGCCACTGGACCATTCGGGAAGTCCAAATGATAAGTTTTATGCATTGATTTTATTCATGGTTGTGTGAGAGCCATATGGCTCCAGTATAAAATGCTACAGAGCTTTGGCAGAGTTTTTCTTGGTGAACAGGCAACTGGAGATGGAAAACAGCTCACTTAGAGCCAGTGGAGCACCTTAAACTGTTTCATAAGCATTAACTTAAGACTAGGCGTTAACAAGCAGAAAGGCTGTGGGAATTTACTGTATAAAAAGAGGATGATAAACATGAGAAGACTAATTAGTAATCAAGATAACAAAATACTATTTTTCTAAAAAAGTCAGGTATTAGACCTTCTTAGAAGATGAGTTGTAACAAGTTGATGAGCCAGGAGAACTGATTAGAATAATGTTGGCTCAAGTCTGTAGAGTAAAATGCTTCATTCTGTTTCATACCATTTCCTTTTTTTTAGGACTCCTTTACGCAGTGTAAATAATATTGTTCTCAGAGAGTACAGATTCTTTGGCAAGCATTTACTAAGTGATTCAAAGCCACCTACTTTTTGAGCACCCACCTTGTTCAAAGCGCCATTCCAGTCTTGAGGCTACAATAGGATATATACATACATACATACATATATATATATATATATATAGCTTCTCCCCAAAATTCTGTGTGGGCTTTCCAGTGAAGATGGAAATCTAGGTGGTCCTATTGCCTACACTTCCAGAAAATATGAAAGTCCCACCCAAGGATCTCAGCACCATTCTTCTCTACTCTCCATCCTAAAATTACAGCCTCTGCACATTTGTACACATGTGTAGGAGCCTCCACTGCTTATCACCACCATGCTTTGATTCCTTGTTAGGTACCACATAAAGCCCCTTATGAAGCTATTGGATACAAGAAAGATACAGTGTTAGGCTAGAGAACTTTTGCCCAAGTGGCTTCAGTTCAGTTCAGTCACTCAGTCGTGTCCGACTCTTTGCGACCTCATGGACTGAAGCACACCAGGCTTCCCTGTCCATCAACAACTCCCGGAGCTTACTCAAACTCATGTCCATTGAGTTGGTGATGCCATCCAACCATCTCATCTTCTGTCATCCCCTTCTCCTCCCTCCCACCTTCAATCTTTCCCAGCATCAGGGTCTTTTCAAATGAGTCAGTTTTTTGCATCAGGTGGCCAAAGTATTGGAGCTTCAGCTACAATATCAGTCCTTCCAATGAATATTCAGGATTAATTTCCTTTAGGATGGACTAGTTGGATCTCTTTGTTGTCGAAGGGACTCTTAAGAGTCTTCTCCAACACCACAGTTCAAAAACATCAATTCTTCGGCACTCAGTTTTCTTTATAGTCCAACTCTCACATCCATACATGACTACTGGAAAAACCATAGCTTTGACTAGACGGACCTTTGTTGGCAAAGTAATGTCTCTGCTTATTAATATGCTGTCTAGGTGTGTATAGCTTTTCTTCCAAGGAGCAATCGTCTTTTAATTTCATGGCTGCAGTCACCATCAGCAGTGATTTTGGAGCCCCCAAAATTAAGTCTCTCACTGTTTCCATTGTTTCCCCATCAATTTGCCATGAAGTGATGGGACCGGATGCCATGATCTTAGTTTTCTGAATGTTGAATTTTAAGCCAAGGTTTTCACTCTTCTCTTTCACTTTCATCAAGAAGCTCTTTGGTTCTTTGCTTTCTGCCATAAGTGTGATATCATCTGCATATCTGAGGTTATTGATATTTCTCCCGGCCATCTTGATTCCAGCTTGTGCTTCATCCAGTCCAGCATTTTTCATGATGTACTCTGCATAAAAGTTAAATAAGCAAGGTTAAATAAGCAAGATACAGCCTTGACACTCCTTTTCCTATTTGGAACCCGTCTGTTGTTCCATGTCCAGTTCTGTTTCTTCCTGACCTGCATACAGGTTTCTCAAGAGGCAGGTCAGATGGTCTGGTATTCCCATCTCTTGAAAAATTTTCCACAGTTTGCTGTCATCCACACAGTCAAAGGCTTTGGCATAGTCAGTAAAGCAGAAGTAGATGTTTTTCTAGAACACTCTTGCTTTTTTGATGACCCAGTGGATATTGGCAATTTGATCTCTGGTTCCTCTGCCTTTTCTAAATCCAGCTTGAACATCTGGAAGTTCATGGTTCATGTACTGTTGAAACCTGGCTTGGAGAATTTTGAGCATTACTTTGCTAGCGTGTGAGATGAGAGCAATTGTGTGGTAGTTTGAGCATTCTTTGGCATTGCCTTTCTTTGGGATTGGAATGAAAACTGACCTTTTCCAGTCCTGTGGCCACTGCTGAGTTTTCCAAATTTGCTGACATATTGAGCGGAGCACTTTCACAGCATCATCTTTTAGGACTTGAAGTAGATCAGCTGGAATTCCATCACCTCCACTAGCTTTGTTCGTTGTGATGCTTCCTAAGGCCTACTTGACTTTGCATTCCAGGATGTCTGGCTCTAGGTGAGTGATCACACCATCGTGGTTATCTGGGTCATGAAGATCTTTTTTGTACAGTTCTTCTGTGTATTCTTGCCACCTCTTCTTAATTTCTTCTGCTTCTGTTAGGTCATACCATTTCTGTCCTTTATTGTGCCCATCTTTGCAAAGATGGCTTTGCAAAGTGGCTTCAGGAAAATCAAATCATCTCTTCCACAACTCCCCCCCCCCCAATTAAATTCCCATATCAAACTAAAAGGTGTCAAAAATGGTGGCAATATTTCAGCTAACGTTAAAAAAAAATGATCACACCACAATCAGACATTTTCCTAGTCAGCTGCCCTCATTCCTAAGTAAATTTGATATGAACAATGCTGGATAGACAGAATACATGACGCAACAAAGTCATTTTACATAATAAGCGTTTCCCAAAGCTTGTCATATCATGGTACACAGATAATCACGGTATTTTAATGGTACGCTGGGGTAAAGGAACACTTTTAATGATGAATTGCCTGGAAGCTCTTATGCCTCAGGCCCATTTGAGACCAATATCTTGGCATACCCGTTAATTCATTCACACTCATCATTTGCAAAAGCTCTGATCTAAGAATTTGACTGTGAAGTATTTAATTCATACCCTAGAAACAACTGAGGTGTTTTATCTAACCCCTCCCCCACTCAACACTTTCAAGGAGAAAAGGGTATGTAGTTGGATGACACAATTTGAGGTGGCTGTTGGGATGTCTTTTTTTTTTTTTAAAGATGCAATTGCGCTGTAAATTTTCAAGTGAGATGGTCAGAAAAATCATTGAGAAATTCTTAGCAAGAGTTTACCTGCGCAACCTTTTTGTTTTAAAAACAAAAAAAGCAGGCACAGAGGTCACACATTAGTGTTTTTGTGGAGGGAACTTATGAAACTAGATGAAGGCAAGATTTCTCAGCTTTCAGTCTCGGGCACTTTGTACCACATTAGTGGTTTCCGACTGGCAGCATCAGCATCATGTGAGAACTTGTTAGAAATGCTACTTCTCAGGCACCACCCCAGACTGAATGAATCAGAAACTCTAGGGGTGACGCCCTATAAGCTGTGTTTAACAAACTCTTCAAATGGTCCTGATGCACATTAAGGTTTGAGAACCACTGCACCCCCATGGAGCTGTCACTGAAGGCTGGAGAGGCTGATTTTGGAGCAAGACTGGCCCTACGCAGTCAGAAGCTAACCACCAAGCTGAACCATTAGTGGGAGGAATGAGGTCTCACTCTGACAGTGCAGATGGACTTTTGGGTTAAATAGTAGAAGAAGCAGATGGTTAGTAGTATAAGGGAGATTCCAAATTCAGGATCTAAGTGGGCACTCCAATTCTCTAAGTATGACCGGGCTTTTTACGATCATACTTACTTCCATCCTAACTTCAATAAAAGTTTCAACTCCGTGGATTTAGGAACTTTAAGGGTATGTTGAAAAGTTTATAATGAAAACCAGTAGCAGAAAAAAAATGTCACTTTTCAAAATTGACCTTCGTTGCTTCCTGTATTAAACATAATTATTTTAGAAATGAAAAACCTCTCTAAATGTACTTTATATAACATGCGGAAGATTAAGGGGAAGAGAGGAAAAAAAAAATCTCGAGATAGATAAGTCTGAGTCTGCCTATTTTACATTATTACTGTTAAATTCCTTTGCTATGAAAACCACTCAAGTTTCTTTTCCATGTGACCCACTAGCAAATTTCTGTTCCTTAGATGTGGGTCCTGCATTGAGTGGATCAAGGATATCAAATAACGAAAATATGAAAAATGAAATAAGCACAGCTTATATTTTAGTTTAAGAATAAGGAACTAAACAAGTATAAAATCCCCTTTCATGATTGAGAAACTCATGTTAAGCTTAGCAATATTAGTAGTATTAAAGTACTTTTATGTTATGTCCTCAGGATATCCATGAATAATAAAAGCTACAACCGACACTGTTGCCATTAGTTAAATATGGCTCATAACAAAGATCTGATAAATTGCTTCTAAAAGCTATACTATGTTTCATTCATTTCCTTTTATCCCTCTCTATCCTTTTCAAAGAAGTGGACTCTTATTTTTGGATTGTGATTGTATGTGAATGCGTGCTCAGCCTTCTAGGCTTCTCTGTCCATGGAATTTTCCAGGCAAGAATACTGGAGTGGGTTTCCAAGCCCTTCTC
Organism: Okapia johnstoni; assembly: GCA_024291935.2. Lineage (NCBI taxonomy): Eukaryota > Metazoa > Chordata > Mammalia > Artiodactyla > Giraffidae > Okapia > Okapia johnstoni. Next base: position 41,067,460 of record CM044323.1, read on the forward strand.
CAGGGGATCTTCCTGGACCAGGCATAGAACCTGTGCCTCCAGCATCTCCTGCATTGGCTGGCAAATTCTTTACCACTGAGCCACCTGGGAAGCCCTGAAACCATAAGACAATTATCACAGTTATATATTCAATTTTTTGTCAGATAATCTTCCATTTGCCACCCATAACTAAGCCATTTCTGTATCAGAGGTTGTAGGTACAAAGAAAGTAATAATTTTGTTAAGAGATACTGTGAAATAAAATTAAGACCTTATAGTAAAAAGTTTGTAGTTATTTAAGACTGTTTCTTCTGGTCTTTGTGTCTTTCCTTTGCAAAGTGTACTTTATTTTTAGGTGTGCAGGTATAATTAGAACTCAGTGTTTTAAACTTCCAAAATTGTAAAAAAGAATGCTACTTACGTACTTAAGTCTTCAGGGCTAACATGATAATACGGAGCTCAAATCTCTTACAAAGCTTGCCTGAACACAAAACCATGACGCTTCAGGCATCTACCAGGGTGGTACTGGCGTGTTTGGTAAGATAGTTCTCAAGACTTTTTTTTTTAACACAAGCAGTCTTTCAAATGTACCAGCAAACTCCACATCTATAAAATTGTTTATGAAAAGTAGAGAATGTCATGAAGTATACTGAAAAGTAATCTGTGCTGATATAAGAAAGGTATTGACTTGTTATTTTCTACTCTGAAGTGTAAAGTTAGAAATTGAGAAAAGGAGATGTTTGTTTAATCAAATAATTACCATTTTGAGAACTGATCCAGCTTTCATGGGTAAAAGAAAAAGCTTAATTGTGTGAACAAAATAAAATGTTGAAAATATTTAATTCTCTATTGCACAGCAGTGAACACTATAGAACTTAATCTCTCTCCTCTAATGAATACTCATTATGAGAGGCTAGGTTTCTGGTTTTCTGAGACACTTACTTAATGACTAGTAATTTAAACTGACTGCTACAACTGAATTGTAACTTCCCTACCAAAGGCCTAGAATCAAGTTATGTGGTTATGACCAGACAGTGTTAAAGCAAATTACATTTTAAATAATTCCTCTTCCATCACAACATTTTTCCAAGTCTCTGATACAAAGTTACTTCTAAATACACTTTTTGAGAGCAATCAGACTGTTTTCCTCATGGTCTGCGGACTCCTTCACTTATCTTATTCTGTTATTCTTCATTCTTATACTTGTCCTTCCTCTTCCTCAGTATTGCTGCAGGCACTCTGAAAAATTATCAAATACCTAATTAATGATTCTAAAGATCTTTATCTCATTTCTATTATCTCAAGGAAAACTGGAAAAGAAAGGGGAGTTCATATCTGTGGTGAATCTATTGTGTCAAATACAAAGAAGTGGAGTTTTTACATATAGTCCTTGTGAAGGCTATAATCCTAAGAGGTATCTGTTATGGTACCCCTTTTGCAGAGGAGGAAACTGAGGTCCACAGAGACTTAGTAATACATATGGGGACAAAATGGTATTTCAACCTAGTTGTGTGTAACTCTGTATCTCATGTTCTTTGGTAATCTAAGTAAAATATTGCCCATGGAATTTTTACTAAGGTTAATTATAATTGTTTGCTGTATTTGCTCAGTTGTTCAGTCGTGTCTGACTCTTTGCAGCCCCATGGACTAGCCTGCCAGGCTCCTCTATCCATGGGATTTCCCAGGCAAGAATATTGGAGTGAGCTGCCATTTCCTCCTCCGGGAGATCTATCCAACCCAGATATCAAACCCACATTCCCATGTCTCCTGCATTGGCAGGTAGATTCTTTACCACTGTGCCGCCTGGGAAGCCAATTATAATTATACCTTTATATAAAAATATCTTTAATGACTAATATTTTCAAAGCACTATTGCATATATCATCCTGTTTTAAGGCAGCTGGTAGAATGGGTGACTTGGGGGCTTGAGGAACAGCAATAACATACATAAAGTATAATATCTAATGTAAGACAAGTGCTCAGTAGCTATTATTATTATTACTACTACTGATCCTTCCAGCAGGCTCAGACTTAGAAGTTAGGTAGTACCGTTGTTATCATGCCCTCTTGATCGGCTTTTCCTACAAAGATGAAGCCTATTCACATTATTTTCCATAAGCAAAAATTACTTTAAAGTTTTTATTTACAAGGCATTTACTTAGAGGAATCTTAAAACCCCATGTTCAACTTCAAATTGTTTGCAATGAGGCAGGAAGGGAATGGAAGGGAAGTAGGTGTGAGACAGGCTTACAATCTTTCCCAGGTGAGTCAGAATTAGAAATTTTGCATTCCTTCTCCAAAATGGGTCTCCTTTCCACTGCACCAAGATGATACCTGAGGATTTTTTTTCTCCTGTCATCATTCTCTTCTTACAAAGGGTAATAAAATGGTAAGCCTTTCCTTCAGTTCCTTGCTTGCACAGGGAGGGAGAGCTCCCTGAAGCGGGGCAGACCATGCTTGTTTACTGCAGCGAGAGTCGTTATCATGACGCAGAGGATAGTTCCGGTTTGACTTCTGCGGCTGCATTCCTGCTTTCCGGATAGTAGGCAGAGAACTGCAAGAAAAGTGCTTGGTATCAGTGACTCACAGCAAGACAGGAAATCTCGAGAGGATCCACCCTTCCTTCCTGCCCTCCAGACCAGCTGAGTTGCAGACCACAGGCCACAAGGAGCCTAGAATCTTTGTGAGCAGAGCTGAAGCCCTAGACTGAGTCAGAGCCACTGCATGGATGAACTGGATGAACATGTCAAGACTGAGCTGTGGGGAAAGCTCACACTCTTCATCCTAGAGAGCACTGTTTCTGTTGAGATTTCTCTCTTCACTTTCGCCCAGTATCTGCCTGGTATATTCTAGCCTATGCATTGTTCTTAAACAATGGGCTTGACACAGTTAATCGAGTGTGCCTATTTACAGCATGACTAAGAAGCATGCAAGAAGTGTTATCAATCATCACCACCAAGCAATGTCTTCACAATGCAAAATGGCAGTGTCTCTCTCTCTCCAGCAAAATGTAAATACATCTTCAGTAGTTTTGAACCTAGTGTAGAATTGCTTCAATTAAGTTATATCATGTTTCTCTTCATGAGAGCAGCAAATGATTATAATGATGATAAAGGCTAACAATTACGATGCTAAGAACTGCCCTAAAGTGAAGTTGCTCAGTCACGTCCGACTCTTTGCGACCCCATGGACTGTAGCCGACTAGGCTCCTCTGTCCATGGAATCTTCCAGGCAAGAATACTGTAGTGGGTTGCCATTTCCTTCTCCAGGGGATCTTCCAGACCCAGAGATTGAACCCGGGTCTCCTGCATTGCAGGCGGACGCTTTGCCATCTGAGCCACCAGAGAAGCCAGGTAAGAACTGCCCTAAGCACTTCATATATTTTAAGTCTTTTAAGTCTTACAAACAGGCTTCTCTGGTGGCTCAGTGGTAAAGAATCCATCTGCCAATGCAGGAGACATGAGGACTTGAGTTCGATCCCTGGGTTGGGAAGATTCCCTGGAGAAGGAAATGACAATCCATTCCAATATTCTTGCCTGGGAAATCCCATGGACAAAGGAGCCTGGTGGACTATAGTCCACAGGGTTGCAAAGAATCAGAGAAGATTTAGCGACTAAAAACAAACAAACAAACAAACAAAAAACAACAGAGTCTTACAAATACTCTTTGAGATAAGCACTATTATTGTCCCCCCTTGACAGATAAAGAAGTTACCAAAGTAAATGAAAGCCTTTTTACCGTCTCCCCAAATCGTTTTTAAACCTCACAAACAATAAAGCTCAAACAAAAAATACACATGAAGCTGCTGCTTACTGTGATTTAAGAGTCATGAATAAATGACACAAAATGGTTTTATACACATTTCTCACATCTGGCCCAGTTCAGCAGTACATTACCAACTCAAGTCAAAACTCTGAAAGGAATCACTGCAACAGACCAACTTTGTCAGTGTCTTCTGTCAAGGCCCTTTCCCTCTCTTCCTGCAGGGCAGCAATGTCAGAAAGTGAGAGATGTCTGCATTCCTGTGAGTTATTAAATATAACCTTTCAGTTCTCACCTCCTTTCATTTTCCTGCTCTCGCCAAGCTCAACTCACACCCTGTGTTCTAGCCATGCCAAAATACTTTTAGTGCACTTGGTCCCTGTCATGTGTCTCTGAATAAGGTGTTATTTTCTCTGAAAAGTCATCTCCCCCTCTATTCCATCCAGAGAGTGCCTGCAGCATTCCGAATTCTATCCGTCTGTTCATACACTCAAATAGTATTTATTTCTCTATTATTTATTTTTGGCTGTGCTGGGTCTTCATTGTTGCATGGGTTTTTCTCTAGTTGTGGCAAGCAGTAGCTATTCTCTAGTTGTGGTGCATGGGCTTCTCATTGCAGTGGCTTCTCTTGTGAAGCACAGACTTTAGAGCACGCGGGCTTCAGTAGTTGCAACACATAGGCTCAGTAGTTGTGGCTCCCAGGCTCTAGAGCACAGGTTCAAAAGTTGTGGTGCATGGGCTTAGTTGCTCTGCAGCATGCGGGATCTTCCTGGATCAGGGATGGAACCTGTGTCTCTCCTGCATTGGCAGGTGGATTCTTTACCACCACCAGGGAAGCCCCTCAGAGAGTATTTGAAAGTGAAAGTCGCTCAGTCATGTCTGACTCTTTGTGACTCCATGGACTATACGGTCCATGGAATTCTCCAGGCCAGAATACTGGAGTGGGTAGCCATTTCCTTCTCCAGGGGAATCTCCCCAATCCAGGGATCTAACTCAGGTCTCCCACATTGCAGGCAGATTCTTTACCAGCTGAGCCACAAATTGAACACTTATTATGAGGCAGATAGGAGGTGGGAGAGGCAACAAGGTCACTGTTTTGATGAAATTTTCATTTTACTGCAGACAGACAATGTTAAGAAAGAAAAAAAGGATGGATGAGGTAGGGAAGGAAGGAAGGAAAAAGAGGAGGGAGATAAAGAAGAAAAGAAAGAGGAGCAGGCAGTACTAACTCATTATGGTTAGTGTTAGATGGGTCATATGACACTGAGTGACATTGAGTGTCAGGAATCTGGTCACTTAAGCTGAGCTCTGAATGACAAGAGGAGCCAGTCATGCAGAGCCCACTAATTCAAAGGCTCTAAGCTAGAGAGCAAGCCTGGTTCTCAAGAACTGAAAGGAGCCAACATGGCTGAGGAGCTGCCAGAGAGCAAGGCAGCTGCCAGACCCCACTGACTGTAAGGCCTGTAAGAAGTTTAAATTGAAAATCTGAAGCCGAAGATTGATAGAATCTAATATATTTTAATAAATTCCTCTGGCTGTTGAGTGCACCATTGGGCTTTAGGGAGTCAGGTATAGTAGCAGGCAGATCAGTTAGGATACAGGTGCAAGAGGCATCAAGGTGATTCTTTTTTTCTGTGCTCACACATTTTGCAAAGACTCAATATTAACATTACACATTCTTTAAAAACAGACATAGATTTTTTTCCTCTTCTACTAGATAATCAGATCTTTGAAATCAGGAATGAATCATCATTCCACAATAAACATTCCCTGGCATAAATAAAGTAATGGAAGAATGAATGAATAAAATAAGCTCCCTGCCCTCAGAAAGCTTAAAGTCTCTGACACAGACATCCATTCAAGCAACCAGAGTGCAGAGTAGGTCATTTACATTGTGAAAGAGATAAAAAGCATTATATGTGAGGACAGGGGAAGGAGAAAGCGGATTATCCGACTGTGTGATACTGAATCAGAACATCAGGGTCTGTCGTTCCTTTTTCTTTTTTTTAAACACAGTGAGCTGTTAAAACAAAGTGGCAGGAGTCTGACAGAGAAACAATTGGGTCTATATCCCCTTCTGATGTGCCACGGGTTTAGATAAGGGCTGAATTTAGACTCGGAATTCTGGGTCAACATGCAACTCAATAAATCTGCTGAGAAATGATTTCTCTCTGCTAGACTATTAAAAAAAAAAGTAAACACGAGTGTCAGATTACTTTTGGATTGTTCAAATTACAGCAAAACCCTGACATTTAGCTGAAGTGTTCATGTTCTAAATGTTCTTCCTGGAGTTATACCATAATCAGCCATGAAGAAGAGTCAAGTGTGTTTCTAGTGTATTCCTTTCCTACGTTTTAAAAAACTTTTTTAAGCCATTATTTAAAAAAAAAAAAAAAATTTGGCCATGCCATGTGGCATTTGGGAACTTAGCTTCCCAACCAGGAATCGAACCTCTGCCCCTATATTGGAAGCCCAGCGTTTTAACCACTGGATTGCCAGGTAAGTCCCTCCTTCTGCCTTTTTTGTAGTTCACTCTCCCCAGGGGGCTCCTTTATCTCCACCAAAGCATTCAGAGCCTTCAAGTTGCACAACTATATGCCTTTTCCCTTTCACCCATTTCCCTTTCTGTTTCACTCCCCCTTTCCCAATCTACCTCAACTATTCATCTATCTATTCATCATCAGTTAGTTTTTGTCCTCTAACAAAACATCACAAAATTTGACTTAAACCATTTATAAGGTCTCACAATCCAGTATTCTGGCCTGGAGAATTCCATGGACAGAGGAGCCTGGCAGGCTACAGTCCATGGAGTCACAAAGAGTTGGACAGGACAGAGCGACTTTCACTTCACTTCAATTCTATGAGTGATCTGTCTAGCTCTTCTGCATTAGGCCAGCTCATCTGGGGCTGAATGCCCTAAAATAGCTCCCTCTCATGTCTGGGGCAACAGCCAGATCACCTGGGATGCTTCATTTCTTCATGTGGTCTCTCATCTTCAAGAATGTCTGTCCACATAATGACAAAAAGGTCCCAGTAACAAGAGAAGGAAAACCTATTTGAAACACTTTTTAAGCCCCTGCACCACATTTTCTAATGTCCCATTAGCCAAAGAAAATTAGCTGTCCAAGCCCAGGTTCAAAGAATAGAGAAATAAACTCAACTTTTTGATGTGAGTCACAGCAAAAATTCCATTGTCAAGGGATATGCATACGGGGATATATAAGTAACTTGTGAGCACGTTGTGATCCATCACACTATCATTTTGGAGAAATACCTTAAATTTAATTCACACTGCAGCAATACTGAGAAATTCCAGATGTACAAGCTGGGTTAAGAAAAAGCAGAGGAACCAGAGATCAAATTGCCAACAGTGGCTGGATCATAGAGAAAGCAAATCATGCTTGACAAATGGAAGGGAGTGTGTATCAATGACTTGACCTTACCAAATACCTGGTACATTGCTGCTCAATAATTTGCTCAGTAAATACTGGGTGAATTAGTTAATTTATGTGTACATGAGTGTAAGTGTATATGTGAGCCTAATAGTGTATCAAGACAGAAGGAGGAATTTGGGCATGTAAAAACATCAGCTCTATTCCCAATACACCCTCCCCAACCCCCCACCTGCCATGGAGTCAAGAGACAACAGCAGCATGCAACTGACATGGGCTTAAAAGCCTGCTGAACATACTACCTGTATAACCTTGAGCAAAATTAGTAACCTCTCTAAACCTTAGTGCCCTCATCTATAAAATGGGCATAATAATGCCTTTGCTACAGGGTCATTATAAAAATTAAATAGAATGATAAATATGGAATACCTAAACCAACACATGACACATAAGAGATATTTAGTAATTAGCAGGGAGCAGAAGCCAAGTCTAGCTTCCCACACAAATGCCATTCTTTACTCCTTCCTTCCCTCAGCCCCAGTGCCACTTCCCCTTGGTGGTCTGCCTTCTTCCACCTGCCTGCCTTTGATCAGCCCAATCAGAGAAATGAGAATGGCAGGAAGTGTGGAAATTCACCTTTCCCAACTTTAGGTTCTATCAGCAACATGTCATTCCAGCTGTGTCAGTAGCAATTAATGGGAAAGAGTGACCACAGTCCGTCTTACCTCTAAACTAAGCCTCTGGCTACTCATTGTCTGCCATTTTGGTTCTGCAGAAACCTACAGCAGAAAACAAATACCTAGCCCCAGATTCGGCAGCATCATTTATGCATTCAGGAGGTATGGAGAGATTTCACTCAAAGTCTGTAGACAGAACACATGGCTCTCTTTTGCTGCTTTCCCACCTCACATTTCACTGAAATACCTGTTAAAAAAAGAAATAAATTCATAATAAATCCAAGCATAAGGGAATGAAAAACTTCTATATATTTCTCCAAGATATGCAGAGGATGGGATCATAGGATGTCTGGATTCAAATGTCAGCTCTGTCAGTCATAAGCTATATGACTTTGAACAACTCTGTTTCCTTATATAAAATGTGAAAAATTACATTGGGTTGTTATGTGGGTTGGCCAAGTTATATGAAGCACTAGGATACTTCCTGGAACACAGTTCAATAAAAGTTAGGTTTCACTGTTATAAACAGAAGACAAAGAGTTTACAACTAAGAAATCACAGAGAAGAAAGCTGGAAGTTCAAAGCTTGGAACTGGCAAGAATTCCAGGGGAAAGTGAAAGGAAAATCAGGGGTATTAGTTTTATGTTTACAGAAAAAGTTTGAGAGTCCATCTTCACCCCATTCTTTACTCTCACACCTACATAGAGGGGTGATGTGTCCCCCAGTTAAACTAAAACCAGAGAAGTCTTCTCTAAAGAAGTTGAATAACTTGTCTGTGAAGGGCTAAGGCTCCTGTTGTGGATGCCTGATATATTAAGTAGTATCTCTATTTTTATTGACTAAATAAATGATTTAACTTTAAAGGATCACAAAATGATACATGAGGGAAAAAAAAGGAATTCACAACCTAGGCAACTTTTCTGAAAGTTCACTATGTCAAAGATAAGAGCCTAAACATTGCTGAGAGAAGAAACAGGTTATCTACAAAGAAATGAGAATCAGACTGGTGTCAATTTCCTCCTCAGCAAAACTGGTTGGCAGAAGATAATGGAAAAATGCTTTATAAGTTCTGACTGTAAATTCCTTTGAAATTAGAATTATATACCTATCTAAATTATTTTTCAAGTTCAAAAGACACTTTGATACATGCATGAGCTTAGAAAATTTTATCTCACATGCATATTTTATGAAAAAAAAATATTGGGGGATGTACTAGAGAAAAAAGAAAAAAATAATCCAAGAAAAGTAAGGTCATGGAAGCCAAGAAACAAGTGAACATGACAGCCAAGAAAAAAAATCTATGAAAAATAATTAGATAAAAGTTGTTTACCTGACTTAGAAAATCATGTTGAAACATTCCTGAAGGAAATATTAATAATAAACTAGATGATCTTTGACAAGATGATTGCATACTATAATTCTGCCCACAAGAAAAAAAAATCAGAATTTTCAAACAAGCATGATGTATAAAAAAAATCATGGTCTAAACATAAAACAGACTAAACTGCATGGAGGAATCAATTTGACCTTGATACCTTGAAATATTCTTCTTCAGCTAGTACAGGTTAATTAACACAAGGTTATATTTCCTTCTTTATAGGTCTAATCATATTACTTTGCACCTTAAGTAATAATAGTCACATTATACAATAGTAAGAAAATTTTCTACTTAAAAAAAAATTTTTTTTGACTCAACCTATTGGCAAAGTGTAGAATAATCAACCATTCAGAACACCTCAAGTGACAGAAACATTGATATTATAAAAAGTTGGAACGTGTAAACAGGGCAGAGATGGAAGAAAGTACATGGGGCATTAATTTCCCCATTTTATATGACTGTGACCACAAATTTCTGAAGTTTACAGACCAAGAAAGAAATACTAGTATTACTAACAGATATAAAGGTCACCTCTCAGGATCTGTTTTGCTTCCTGAAAACCTAACTTGATGATATACACTCTATCCCACAGAGGCTTGGCCATGAATGTCAAAACAATTAAAGGTATGGGAGTACTGGGGGAAATAAGTGTCTATCATCAAAGTGTGTGGCTTCTACAGAAGTTTGGCCATTTTCTTATGCATCCTAACTGCAAATCACCCAAGCATATTTAATATATCCACATACTTCCATCAGTTTCCATCTGTGTAGTTCTCATAGTTTCCATCCCATGTAGAAGGATAAGCCTTTAAAGTTGAAAAGGATATCAGAAACTCTTAAGCTCACCTTCCGTTTTTCATAGGTGAGGAAACTGAGACCACACAAAGTCAACTGACCTGATAAAGTCCAACAGCAATTAAATGACAAATTAGTCCTAGAACTAAGTGTTGTTAAGTCCTTGGGCAATGTTTCATATAATTAGGGAGTGTCCATTGTATAAATAAATGCACATCCCTAACTTTAAAATAGTTTATTCCATTACTTGTATATAGTCATAACTATTTTATTACATAAAATTTAATTGTTTTGTTTTATATGCTAATATGATCTCAAGTAGATTTACAAATTCTTTGTGAAGTTCCACGTCTCTTAGTTCCTCTTTGCTTTATTTATTTTTTAAATGAGGTGTATTTAAAAAAATATTTATTATTTAATTGATTGCTCCAGCTCTTAGCTGCAGGCAGGTGGGATCTTTAATCTCTGTTGTGGCATGCGGGATCTTTAGTTGATGTGAACTCTTAGTTGAGGCATGTGGGATTTAGTTCCCAACCAGGAATCAAACCCAGGTCCCCTGCATTGGGAGCAAGAAATCTTTGACACTGGATCACCAGGGAAGTCCCAGTTCCTCTTTGCTTTTTCAGATGAACTAGGCTATAGCAAGCTTCCTATAAAAAAGAATTGGTTTATTGTTTCTCTTCTGTATTTTTTTAAGTCTCTATTTGAAGCCATTTCAAACTTAAAGAAAAGTTGTTCAAAGAAAACCTGATTACTGTTTACCAAGATTTAGCAAAATTTAACATTTTCTCTTCTCTTATCTACATATCCATCTATCTATATCTATCATCAGTCTATTATATGTTACACATTTTAAAATATACGTATTTTTCTTATCCATGTGAGAGTAGGTTGCACACACCATACCCCTATATCCCTCCATACTTGAGTTTCTTTCCTAAGAACAAGCTTTTTCTTTTACATAGTAATAGTATAATTAATTATGTCAAAGCCTTTGACTGTGTGGATCACAACAAACTGTGGAAAATTCAAGAGATGGGAATACCAGACCACCTGACCTGCCTCCTGAGAAATCTATACATAGGTCAAGAAGCAACAGTTAGAACTGGACATGGAACAACAGACTGGTTCCAAATCGGGAAAGGAGTACATCAAGGCTGTATTTTGCCACTCTGCTTATTTAACTTATACGCAGAGTACATCATGCGAAATGCCGGGCTCGATGAAGCACAAGCTGTAATCAAGATGGCCGGCAGAAATATCAATAACCTCAGATATGCAGATGACACCACCCTTATGGCAGAAAGTGAAGAAGAACTAAAGAGCCCCTTGATGAAAGTGAAAGAGGAGAGTGAAAAAGTTGGCTTAAAACTCAGCATTCAAAAAACTAAGATCATGGCATCCGGTCCCATCACTTCATGGCACATAGATGGGGAAACAATGAAAACAGTGACAGACTTTATTTTTTTGGGCTCCAAAATCACTGCAGATGGTGACTGCAGCCATGAAATTAAAAGAAATTGCTCCTTGGAAGAAAAGTTATGACCAGCCTAGACAGCATATTAAAAAGCAGAGACATTACTTTGCCAACAAAGGTCTATGGTTTTTCCAGTAGTCATGTATGGATGTGAGAGTTGGACTATAAAGAAAGCTGAGCGCTGAAGAATTGATGTTTTTGAACTGTGGTGTTGGAGAAGACTGAGAGTCCCTTGGACTGCAAGGAGATCCAACCAGTCCATCCTGAAGGAAATCAATCCTGAATATTCATTGGAAGGACTCATGCTAAAGCTGAAACTCCAATACTTTGGCCACTTGATGCGAAGAGCTGACTCATTTGAAAAGACCCTGATGCCGGGAAAGATTGAAGGTGGGAGAAGGGGATGACAGAGGATGAAGTGGTTGGCTGGCATCACCGATTTGATGGACATGAGTTTGAGTAAGTTCCAGGAGCTGGTGATGGACAAGGAAGCCTGGAGTGCTGCAGTCCATAGGGTCACAAAGAGTGAGACATGACTGAGCAACTGAACTGAACTGAGTATAAAATTAACAAACTTATGATACTTAACATTGATATAACACTTTAAAATATATATTTCAACTTTACCAATTGTGCCAATAGTATCCTTTTCAGTTTTTTCCCCCTAATTCAGGGTATTGTCTAGGATGGCATACTACATTTTGTTACCATGTCTCTTTAGTCTTATTTAATTTGGAACTGTTCCTCAGCCTTTGTCTTTCATACCACTGGCATTTCTGATTAGTACAGGCCAGTTATTTCACTGAACATACTGATTAAGACTCAGATTTCTCTGTTGTTTCTGGTGATTAAACTCAGACTACCCAGTTTTGGTTCGATTGCTACATGACTGATGCTTCTTTCTCATGGTTTCACATTTGAAGGCACTGGATATAACCTTGCCTCTTTTTGGTGAGGTTAATGTAAGTCTACTTATTTAAGATGTCATCCCATTTCTCCACTGTAATTTTCCCTTTTAAAATTATTAACTAATTCATGAAGAGATAACTTAAAACTATGTAAATATCATGTTCCTAATCAAGTTTTCCTCCCTGAGGTTTAGCCTATTGATCATTCTAAGTTGAATCAATTTCAATGGGATGGTTGCAAAATGGTAATTTACATTTTATTTATTATCTATTCACCTTCTATATCTACCAGGCAATAAGGGACTGCTTTCTTTAATTCCTTATTTATTAACAATTTGGACCCATGAATTCTGGTTTAATTCACTTATTTATTAATGTACCTCTCTATTTTTTCTCTCTCTCATGCACAAATTGTCTTATATTTGGCCTGTGGGAACTCATTCAAGCTGGCTTCTGTGTACTTTTGACATGTTCTCTTCATTTTTTTAGTACTGCCCTTTTTTGGGCATAAAATATATATATCAGGCTCATGGTGAACCCTCACTGCTGCTGCCCCAATCAGCCATTCTCAAAGAGTCCTCATTCCTTTTATCCAGGAATGGTAAATTGAGTTATGAAGTTGACATCATGGAGGTCAATCATGTCCTAAAGCACACCTTCTAGTTTAGTAAGAAACAAAATCAGAACTGAAAATACAGTAGGTCTCATCCAGAATGGAAATACTTTATGCTTGATTTTTTTTTTTTTCTTTTTTCCAGGATTAGGTAGTAGATGTGAGAAATGAATCCATAGCAACAAAATGGGCTGAAGTGTGTGTAAAGGAAAGATTTTAATTACCACATGAAATTAGTCTGCAAAACAAATCAATTAAAAATCTAGTATTTTAAGTGAGTTGAAAATCATTATAATTCCAAATGAAAATATAAGTTGTTTCTTGGAATTCTTCAAAAAAGCTCAGCTTGAAATAGTATACAAACTCAAAATATGTTTTTAAGCACACAATATGAAATACACAATATGAGAAAACTAGTTATGAAACAAAATTTAAAACCCTTCATGTTTGGCATAGAAAAAGTGCTAGCATTTTATGAATTGAATTAAGGAGATTTAACAAAAAAGTAGGCATTCATAACAACTCAAATAAAAAAGATGCATATGAAACATATAAAATTATAAAAGCATATGTAATAGAATGCCACAATGCCCTCTCTACCTGAATAGTGTACAGCCATTTTCCAATTCAAACTGCATTTCTTTTAAAATTTGACTTTTTTTTTTTAAAGAGCTAGCTGAGAAAGCAAATACAGAAGAAAGACTTGGTATTATATCAAACATAGTATTACAAAAGCAGGCTGGAATGCATGTTGTTTTTTGCCCAAGAAAAGCAGGCCAGCCTAAACCAGAGTGTCCCCACAGTGGCCATTCATTGTGAAACTAGCTTGTGGCAATACCTCTTCTCCAGCCAAGAGGCAATTAAATATCTAAGAATATGGACAGTGCTCCAATTGCTTCACAAGTGTTAAAACCAGCACCAGAGCACGTTGTAACTCACCAGATGTTGAAATTAAACATAGGAACTCACACTTCCGTGCAGCCATAAAAACCTCTGTTTGGGTGGGAGCCTGCACCATCCACACTTGTAGCCAACCTGAGATCAAACACTGATGTGGGGGACATACCTAGCTTCGCACTCTTACAAACACATCCTCACACAATTCTTTGGTTTATTTCAGATTCCCCAGGTTTCTCAGCTGCCACATTCGTAATAGTGAAAAAGAAATTTAGATCAAAAGAGACTGCAGGGCAAGACAGGAGTCCAGGAGCAGGAGTGGACTAGAGTTTCCAGGCCCTGTTGTTTTCTTTCAAGTAACGAAATAAGTGAACATAAAAGAGGAGGCCAGGTTAAAAACAGAAGGGAAGCTGGGCAAGAAACAGCAATAAGACATCAGCTAGGAAGGATCCGTGTTAGTTGTGCCAGACCTGCTGAGTCTGGCTCATTTCGAGGGAGGCTACCGCCTATTGGTGAGACTACAGAGATTTGGAAAGAAAACACACACACACACATTATATATATACAAATACACATATGTACTCCTAGTGTTCTAGGAGATTACAGCATACTACAGTGGAAATATTTCAGGTTCCGATTGTAACTGATGGGCATATTCCTCAGACAAATGGCCTCAGTTGGAAGAGCTATTCATTAACTGGACTCACTTTAAGCAGCACCTCTCATCAGGCGTTCAACAGGAAATGCAGCCTTCCAGGAGGACTTGACTCAGCAGGAAGCAGCAGCTGGTGAGGAGAATTACCTGATTTACCTGCTCAAAAAAAAGTGGTAATGCTGGGAGCAGAGTGGATAAACTCCAATTACATTTTGAAACCGAATGAGAAGGAATTAACCCAGAGGAAAGTGGGACCAGGAGTTGTGGGGCTGGCTCTCTCCTCTCTGCCTGGTGATGTGGAGGAGGGAAGCCTTGCCACACTGGCTCCACCACCTGCCACATTCCTAGGGAGGTGAATCAGCCAGCCTGAGGGGAAGTGGGAATGACTCAGGAGGACAGAAAACCCTGCTCTGTGAGCCCTGCAATGTCTCTATCTTTCTGTAACCCAGAAGACGTAGAGTTCCGAGGGGTGTGAGGACTCCCCATGGGGTGGAAGGAAGGGAAGAGAGAGATCACATTGCCCGTCAAGTCATGACCTGGTGACTAAGCTTGGGAGCCTTCCACTTACTGTTCGACTTGAGCTTCCTAGGAAAGAAGAGAATGGGTTTGCATTGCCCCATCACTGAGACTGTGTAACTTGTCTCAGTGTCCCTCCGTCTGTTCCTGCCTCTGATTACATTTATCGCAGATCCTTGTGGAGGCTGGCTAACATCTCGATTTTTTATATACTGTAATATGTTTACACAATAAAGAACTCTGTCCCTCACACACCCATAGACCATCCTCTCATTATCTCCCTCTCCCTACCCCCTTCTTCCCTTCCACTCTATAAGAAAGAGACGAGTAAGCAAGTTATAGAAAGTGCTCCTTTTATCAGACAACTTGCAGAGTATTACAGAAGGAAAGCTGTTTCAGTCCATTTCCTATATTTTTTATAGCGACAGCATAATTATCATTGATGTTCATAATGGAGGTCTGCACAATTGGAAATTCTACATCCTGAAGGACTAAATTATATTCATTATATAGATGGATTGCTATTCCTTTTATTGCATTCAGATTTTCAACAATCCATATGTAGCATATTCGGCAGTGGTGATAATAAAGTAGAAAACCCCATTCCTCCTCATTCTTCATGGATGCTTCCTGAATCAGATACTGACAGGAACAGGGGAGAACAATAATGGCCTGGGATTCCTTTGGGGAGGTTGTTTTTTACAAACAGGATGAGTGCAGAGTAGATTCGCTGAAAAGCAAAGGCAAAATTCTCATTCTGGATTTGAATTTTTAATTGTAAAAGAAATCTAAAGAATAATCATTTTGAAAATACTATTACAAGAATCAATATTCTCTATAAAAATAAACTTCAACTGTTTTCTGCCATGGATCATTTTTGTACACATTCTATTGAGATTGGGACAAGTTGAGGAATGAATTGTGACATTTAAAAATAGATGAGTTAACAAGGGTGTCCTCAAACACATTTTTCTTTTTTGAAGTATAGTTGATTTAAAATGTTGTATTAATTTCTGCTATACAGCATAGTGATTCAGTTTTACACACACACACACACACACACACATATATACACACACACATATATATTCTTTGTATATTGTTTTCCATTATGGTTTATCACAGGATATTGAATATAGTTCCCTGTGCTATACAGTAGGACCTTGTTGTTTATCCATCCTATATGTATCTGTTTGCATCTGCTAACCCCAGACTCCAACCCACCCTCCCTCTTAGCAACCACAAGTCTGTTCTCTTACGTCTGTGAGTCTATTTCTGTTTCACAAGTAGGTTGACGTGTGTCACAGTTTTTTTTTTTTTTTTTAATATTTATCTATCTATTTGGCTGTACTGGGCCTTGGCTGTGGCATGCAGGATCTTTAGTTGCAACACGCGAACTCTTAGTTGCATCATGTAGGATCTAGCTCCCTCACCGGGGATTGAACCCAGGTCCACTGCATTGGGAACACCAAGTCTTGGCCATTGAACCACCCGGGAAGCCCTGTGTCATACTGTAGATTACACATATAAATGGGCTGCAGTCCATGGGGTTACAAAGAATCAGACATGACTGAGCGACTGAACTGAACTTAAATGATATCATATGATATTTGTCTTTCTCTTTCTGCCTTATTTTACTTAGTATAATAATCTCTAAGTCTATCCATGTTGTTACACATGGCATTATTTCATTCTTTTTTTTTTTATGGCCAAGTAGGATTCCATGTATATATGTACCACATCTTCATCTATTCACCAGTCGATGGGTATTTAGTTGTTTCCATGTCTTGCCTACAGAATATTCTTTTAAAGGGAAGTAAAAAGAAGGATAAGATTGCCTGGTTTGATTGCTTGATCTGGATGATAGATGAAAACTGGATTTAATTATAAAGATAGGTACTGGCATTGGAAAGTAATGACACTTTAACACTAAGCCTAATACACAGAGTTAAGTACTTGACATTTCTTAAAATACACTGAGCTACCAGTTGCATGAAAATTTTCAGAGACCCTCCAGTGAAAGTGTTAGTTGCTCAGTCGTGTCTGACTCTTTGTGACCCCATAGACTGTAGCCCACCAGGCTCCTCTGTCCATGGAGTTTTCCAGGCAAGAATACTGGAGTGGGCTGCCATTTCCTTCTCTAGGGGATTTTCCCAACCCAGATCAAACCCAGGTCTCCTGTACTGCAGGCAGATTCTTTATCATCTGAGCCACCAGGCAAGGAGAGATCCTCCAAGAAAATTTTAAATTACAAAATTGGTACAATATGGAATAATTCAAATTTTAACCTCTTCTGTGAATCTTGTGTATCTAGAGGCACTTAGTACCAAAAAGACCGTAAGCTATTCTGGTGTTTAGTATGTGAAAAAGCACAAGCTTTTGCTGATCAAATCAAGCAAACCTTACCATGGTAGAAGCAAATTTAGAATTTTAGAGGTGAATATCTAATTGTTTAAAAGTCAAGGCAAGATCCCCTTTCTTACAGTTTACTATTACTAGAAAAATTCATACATGATATTTAAAATCAGACAGTAGCATTTAAAAGAATGGTACAAATGCTAGTTGAAGGGACTAGATTCACAGCTCATATTCTTATGGTCCTGAGAAGTCTTCATAAACTTTCAAAGCAAAGTTCTCAAGTCCAACATACTAACAGCCACAGAGTTCCCCCAGAGCAAAGTTTTCACACATCCCTGGGAGAGTTGGTGAGTCTCAGTCTTTGAAGTGAGATGCCTGGAGTTAATAACCAGACTGGCTGATTGCGGCCTGCCTCTCTTCCCTTTTGCACCCAGGTGAAAGGAGGAGCTGACACCACTTGTGTAGACAGCAATTTTGTGCTAAAAGCTAGGGATCAAACAAGTGAAGTCTCACAGCCGCTTTCTATTACTTTCTGTTTTCTTTCTATGGAGAGAAAATCTAGACTTCAACATAAGCTTAGAAATGATTGAAAATTGAATTCAGCTCTCCAGATGAATAGGATTAAATATTAGGCAATTTAATAATCCATTAATAAAATAGTTCAATAAATAGTATTATAACGATTTGAAGAAATTATAAATATGATTCTATTATATGTTACTATTTATAAGATCATGTCTTAAAATTGCCCAAAATTTCATTCTGAATTTTCTATTAACCTTCATTTTGCCTCATTAATGCTAAAGACTGATTTTCAAAGTATGGATTTAACATAGTCAGCTCACAAATATTTGTCCTAAAAGGAATCGGGTAGAAATATAATATTAAATTTCAGGTCCTAATTTTGTTTAAAAAATGTCTGTGTTAAAGTAGTTATAACACTGAGAACTATGACTGTGGTTTTTTTTTTTTTTTAATTTCTTGTTTGCTTTCTCTTGTGTTTTCTAATTTTTATACGTTTATAATTTTTACAATCAGACAAAAATACATTAAAGCTGAGCCAAACCCTAAAAAGAGGCTTTCGCCTGCCCACCAGCACACCCAGATATGCCCATGCAGTAAAAGAGAAGAGGTGGAATATATTCATTATAACTAGTATTTATTGAGAGCCTACTATACATCAGATGCCATGGTATGTCCTGGATAGTTATGGAGCCTCCATAATCCCTTGAGCCCATCTCCTCTTTCTAAAACAATCTTACTCCATATCTTTTCCTCATCAGAAGAGAAACAACATGGATAACCATTAGCTGGACCCAAATTTCAAATCCATGAAAGCAACATCAAAATTTAACATAAGACTTCAAAATGAACTGAATCCTGAATTAAAACCAGGGTGTAAAATTAATCTAAACTAAATATATATCCATAATTGCTGTATATGTTTATTTTGTTTTTTGGTTGAGCTGGGATTTAGGGCACAAAGGATTTTTTTTTTTTTTTTTAGTTGCAGCATGTAGAATCTTTAGTTGTGACATGTGGGATCTATTTCCCTGACCAAGGATTGAACCCAGGCCCCCTGCATTGGGATCTCAGAGTCTCAGCTACTGGATAACCAGGGAAGTCCCTGTTTATTAGTTTTTATTACTTAATAAAGAACAAAAGAAAGGGGAATCCTCAATATTAAGTGCCAACTTTTCACTAGGCATTAAGCATTGTACTTTATAAGATACCTATAATTTAATCAACACAATAATTATATATCAGTCCTTATTTTTCAAATGGAGAAACTTACCCATATCACCAAGCTTAAGAAAGCAGAGCTAGAATTATAATCTACTTGTTCTAATTTCAGAGACAGACAATCTATCAATTTCTTACAACTACTAAAAAGGGAAGTAGGAGGGGCTTGAGCTGAAGTACCAAATACTGTATAAATACAACTGATAATTAAGTAAAAGTTTCTTTTAAAAACATTTTTCCTCAATCACTTATTCTACCAAGGCAATCAAAGAAACAGAAGACAAATGGATGATTAATATAGGTCTTTCTCTGCCTATGGGTAGATACTGTCTTGCTGCTGCTGCTGCTAAGTCGCTTCAGTCGTGTCCGATTCTGTGCGACCCCATAGATGGCAGCCCACCAGGCTCCGCTGTCCCTGGGATTCTCCAGGCAAGAATACTGGAGTGGATTGCCATTTCCTTCTCCAATGCATGAAAGGGAAAAGTGAAAGTGAAGTCGCTCAGTCGTGTCCAACTCTTAGCGACCCCATGGACTGTAGCCTACCAGGCTCCTCCGTCCATGGGATTTTCCAGGCAAGAGTACTGGAGTGGGGTGCCATTGCCTTCTCTGAGATTCTGTCTTAGGAGTCTTAAAATGGACAAGATACTGGAGTAGAAAACACAAAGAAGTCAAAACTCCCAGTTAATTCATTAAAAAAAAATAAACCTATGAAAAATTGGGAATGGTCTCTTTAAAACTGTATCAGGTACTATCAACACCTCTTGTTTTAGTAATAATTCCTTCTGATATTCACTGTAGCTTAAGAAGCTAATCTTTATACATAGACACTGAAACTTAAAAAAAACTTGTGCTTCACTTATACAAGTTTGTTATAATTTAAAAGTATGAGTCAAAATTTAAAATAAAATTCCAAATACCTGGTCCAGACATAATCTTTTAAATTCAGTTATCTCCAATTATTGGGAAGCAGTTTCACTTGGCCACTAAGTATGTGACTTTGACTAAATCCATTCCTTCTTTGCAGTATAAGTTTCCTGTTTTAAAACAATAGGGACTAGGCAGCTATAAATTCAACGAATCTGAAAACAGTGAATGTCGGTTTTATTCCAATGTTTTATGTAGGTTGTATGAAAATGGAAGAATTTTATTTTTGTTTCAGAACTTTTATTTACAATGAATCCTATTGCATGATAAAACATATAGGTAAACTATCTTTTGGAATATGCTATATATATATATATATAAAAAATTTTAATTGACTTAATTGTAATGATACTAACCAGAGCAAAGGAGAGCTGGAGGTATGAGATAAAGAAGGTAAGTGACAAGGAAGACCAGGAGCTCTCATACACCCACCAGCCTCTCCTCTCTCTTTCCTTAACTATTCTACCACAATGAACAGATAGTTCTGTTCTCTCACTTTAGCACATCTCTCCAGCAACATGTCATTTTTTCTTCTCCTTTGATATAAAACTTCCTGTTCCTTGAAATATACTTCTATTGGAGGAACAAAGCATTTGTTATCTGACTATAGAAAGCAATAGTATGTCTTGAAAGTGGTATTATTGTTATAGGTGTAGGACTTATTGGCTGGGAAGAACTTTAGCAACCCTGATCCTGAGGGTACTGAATGCCAGTGAACCGCCTTCCTAATTGCAACAACAACAAATTTGCAACAACAAATTCAATAAAACAAAACCCCATGTTACATATACCTATCTCTAGGGAGGAAGTACTTCCCTGTTAATCACTAATTTAAGCCACCTGTCTCATTTACTACGTAGGAAACTGAGCCACAGAGTGATGCTCAAGATCACACAGTTATGAGTAACTCTTAAAATTTACCCTTCTACATATAGAGAAAACATTTCTGATGTACAACCATACACTGTTATTTGAAGTACTTTTTCCAGAGGTACATATGGTTTTGAATGTGGATATTAACTTCTATGCAATGAGAGATTAGTCTCCATGACAATGACAAAGGCAGAATAGTAGCCACTGCTATAATGTTTACTTAAAAGAATTAATATCAAATATTTATGATGTGCACACTATAAACAATATTCTGTGAGATCAGTGGTTTTCAAAGTGAGATATGCACACCTTGGAGGTATTTAAGACCCTTTCTCAGGGCCTCCACAAAGCCAAAATGATTTTTATAATAACACTAAAACATTATTTTTCTTTTCATTATATCAACATTTAAACCTGCAATGCAAAAAAAATCAGGAAAAAATCTGTGCTAGTGTCTTAGCATGAATTCAAGCAATGGCACCAAATTGTACTTATCAGTAATTGTATTCTACACCACCAGGCGCTTGCACTTAAGAAAAGTGAAAAAAAAGTAATATCACACTTAGGAATAGACTTGAAAAATATTCTGTGTGACAGAAAGTGAAATAAGCATAAAGCACTTCTGCATCAGAAATACAAATGGTTTTCTCCAGGAAGTCTGGAGAAGGGAATGGCAACCCACTCCAATATTCTTGCCTAGAGAATTCCATGGACAGAGGAGCCTGGCAGGCTACTGTCCATGGGGTCACAGAGTCGGACACGACTGAATGACTAACAATTTCTCCAGGAAAAGCTCTTGTGTAATTGTTTGGGTAATGAATTAAACTAGCCTTGTTAACACATCACTGTTTTACCTGAACAAATGACTGACATACTATGGTTATTCAGACTTGAGTATTTAGAAATATTATTTTAAACATGCAAGCTTGGAACTTAGGGTGATCAATCATTCTTGTTTGCCTGGGATTAAAGGGTCTGGGGACACAGCTATTCTCATTGCAAAAATGGCAAAAGTACAGGGCATAGTGGAGCAAGTTGGTCACTTTGTTGTCACTTCAGTAAAACAGTTAGTAGTATGTGTTACCAAAGACAATAAATTCAACATTGTAATCAAAAGCTAAAATTTAAGAAAACTTGTATCCTCTACTTTGAGCTTATCAGTTTCCTCGTGGTTAAAAACATTTTGGATAAAATTGGAGGTACTACTAGTGATCAATACTAACGTGATTTTTTTTTGCTATTATATAATGAAATGTATTACATTTGCAAAATTAAATGTATTAAATTTGCAAAATTAAAATTTTCAAAATTAGCAAATCAATGTTTTCCAGATAACCAATGCATGATGT
The DNA here is from genome assembly GCA_024291935.2 of Okapia johnstoni. Classification (NCBI taxonomy): domain Eukaryota; kingdom Metazoa; phylum Chordata; class Mammalia; order Artiodactyla; family Giraffidae; genus Okapia; species Okapia johnstoni. Next base: position 41,089,756 of record CM044323.1, read on the forward strand.
TACAGAATTCATTCAAAGTACATGATAGCCAATGGATTTTAACATAATAGACCAGAAGTTCATTGATACGGTTTCAGATCCACAGTGCAACCAAATTTTAAGAAACTACTACTTGAAAAGTTTGAATGTACAACAACAACAATATCAAATGAGAATATCCACAATTACATAAAAGAATAGAGAAACAAGAAAAAGGTATTTCCAGCAGCATATCTACACATCTAGATGAGGTCAAATTATCTTCTCATATTTCAATCAAAACTACATTAGCAAAACATATTAAATATAGAAACAGATATGAGAATCCAAATATCTTTCACTAATCCAGACATTAAGGAGATGTGCAAAAATATGAAACAGTGTCATTCTTCTAATTATTAATATTTTGTTTTAGAAAACATTTCTTTATTAAAACATTAGTATGTTTTTATTTAAATTTTTAATTTAGATTTTATTTAATATTTTATTAATATTAAAACATATTAGATGTTAGTATGAAATAACTTATTTAACTAAATATTTCTTAAATTTTTCTAGTTTTGTGGTATGATTATCACTAGGTAACCGACAAAAATAAAAGCTTTTTTGTGATTCTCAGTAATTCTTAAGAACAAAAAAGTGTTTTAGGATTGAATATTTGAGAACTGCCATGAAAAGTGAAAGTGCAAGTCACTCTGTAGTGTCCAACTCTTTGTGACCCCATTGACTGTAGCCTGCCAGGCTCCTCTGTCCATGGAATTCTCCAGGCAAGAAAACTGGAGTGGGTAGTCATTCCCTTCTCCAGGGGATCTTCCCAACTCAGGGATGAAACCCAGGACTCTTGCATTGCAGGCAGATTCTTTACCGACTAAAGAATGAAGAAAGGTAGGGAAGCCCAAGAACTGCCATGGTAGGTGACTAATGCTGTGACTTTTACCAAATTCCATTCTTTTCAAAATATTACTCTTTTGGAATACTAACATTCTAGTTCCAGGGATTTTTAGTTTTAATTTTGAAAATCAGCTTTAGTATAATAAAAAAAAGAATTTCAAGGGACCTTGGACTGTAATAGTCATTAAAATTGCCCCCCCCAAAATAGGAAGAGAGACGGAGACTCAATCTTTAATATGATAACATCTGAGTGATTCTTAAACACAGTAAGAACCATGCTAGGAGAAGTTTTTATAAGATTCTACTAAGTTTCATGGCTGTGATGCCTCCAGAGAAACATGTTTGCAGGATAAGAAGCAACAGTTAAAACCAGACATGGAACAATGGACTGGTTCAAAATTGGGAAAGGAAAGGAGTATGTCAAAGCTGTATATTGTCACCCTGCTTATTTAACTTATATGCAGAGTATAGCAAATGAAATGCTGGGCTGAATGACTCATAAGAATCAATATTGCTGGGAGAAATATCAACAACCGCAGATAGCAGATGAAACCACTTTAATGGCAGAAAGAAAAGAGAAATGGAACAGCCTCTTGTTGAAAGTGAAAGAGGAGAGTGAAAAGGTTGGCTTAAAACTCAGCATTCAGAAAATTAAGATCATGGTATCCAGTCCCATCACTTCATGGCAAATAGATGGGGAAACAATGGAAACAGTGACAGGCTTTATTTTGGGGGGCTCCCAAATCACTGCAAATGGTGATTGCAGCTATGAAATTAAAAGACACTTGCTCCTTGGAATAAAAGCTATGAACAACCTAGACAACATATTAAAAAGCAGAGACATTACTTTGCCAACAAAGGTCCATCTAGTCAAGGCTATGGTTTTTCCAGTAGTCATGTATGGATGTGAGAGTTGGACTATAAGGAAAACTGAGCGCTGAAGAATTGTTGCTCTTGATCTGTGGTGTTGGAGAAGACTCTTGAGAGTTCTTTGGACTGCAAGAACAAATCAGTCAATCGTAAGGAAATCAGTCCTGAATATTCATTGGAAGGACTGATGCTAAAGCTGAAACTCCAATACTTTGGCCATCTGATGGGAAGAACTGACTCATTGGAAAAGACCCTGAGACTGGGAAAGACTGAGGGCAAGAGGAGAAAGGGGTGACAGAGGATGAGATTGTTGGATGGCATCACTGTCTCAAAGGACAAAGTTTCAGCAAACTCCGGGAGATGGTGAAGGACAGGAAAGCCTAGCATGCTGCAGTCCATGTGGTCGCAGAGTCAGACACGACTTAGCGACTGAACAAGAACAACACAGTTCCATTGAGCCAATTAGTTTTAAATACTAGCTTCTTGAAAGACACAGTCTTTGATGAATTCCTAAGGAATTTCATGCTTTAAGGGACAATTTAAACCTTAACTGATTCCTAGCATCTTCTCCAAAGTTCATTGATGGGTGTCCTAGAGAAAAGCCTCAATTAGAGGCTTAGAGCTCTTTAACTACTTTGTGGGCACTTCTGCTCTTTCATAGGACAGAAGTTCTACCCTCCAGGCAGTAAGGCTTCATGTGAGATCTTACAGTTTTGCACACCCAAGCAAGGATGGCTTCATTTACTATGTGAACACTATGTGTTCAGAGGCATAACACAACTTTCTTGAGTTAGTTTACTCATTTGTAAAAACAGTACCAACATCCAGGAAAAGTTTTTAGAATAATAGTGCCCTAGAGAAGTATTCAGTAATTGTTAGCTTTTAAGAATAGATTAAGGAAAAGTCAACTTGTAAGAATGAGCCCAGATTAGAATTATAGAAATGTGGAGATTATCTATAAATATAATGGTCATTATTGGGACATTTACAAGGACTGAATGTGTGATAGGGCTTAGTGATCTAACAGACCTGAAGTTCTAGAAATTAATATATAATGAGAAGTTTGTATCTAATTAAGTTGAAAAAACATTTAAAATTCTAAATGTAAAGGATGTCTTCATTTTTAGGTAGATTAATTCCAATGTTATTTTTATACCCTTTCAGTTCAGTCACTCAGTCATGTCCAACTCTTTGCAACCCCACGGACTGCAGCATGCCAGGCTTCCCTGTCCATCACCAATTCCCAGAGCTTGCTCAAACTCATGTCCATTGAATTGGTGATTACAAGTAAACTGGACAAGTTAGTTCAGTTCAGTTCAGTTGCTCAGTCGTGTCCGACTCTTTGCGACCCCATGAACCACAGCACGCCAGGCCTCCCTGTCCATCACCAACTCCCGGAGTTTACCCAAACCCATGTCCATCGAGTTGGCGATGCCATCCAACCATCTCATCTTATGTTGTCCCCTTCTCCTCCTGCCCCCAATCCTTCCCAGCATTAGGGTCTTTTCCAATGAGTCAACTCTTCGCATGAGGTGGCCAAAGTATTGGAGTTTCAGCTTCAACATCAGTCCTTCCAATGAACACCCAGGACTGATCTCCTTTAGGATGGACTGGTTGGATCTCCTTGTAGTCCAAGGGACTCTCAAGAGTCTTCTCCAACACCACAGTTCAAAGTATTATGATCCTCAACTTTTAAGACTATTTATATATATTTTTTGTATATTTATCTGTAGCAGTTATATTTTATTAGTTATTTTTAGCCTATATAAAAATTTAATAAAAATTCTCAAAATATTATACATTGTGAAAATTTTGTAAATGTTTTCTACCTTTCTATATTTCCACTGTTTATTTTTCCAAATGACCTCAATTTGTTAACACAAAAGAAAAACACTAAAAAGAAAATCTTCTCCTATGTAACATTCTTGTTAATATAGCACAATAAAAATGCATATTATGTATCATAGGAATGTGACTTGCTGCTATTAGAGATCATATTAATTTTATTAAGTGACAACAAAAAGAACGATGTAAATGCATAACTGGTATACAATATTTTTGCCATGTAATCAAATGTTTCAACATTATCAGATAAAATTTGACATAATCTTGACTTTAACACATTTTAGATTCTAATATAATCAGTGCAGCTTTCAGAAGTAAGCAAAAACTGTCTTTCTGTTCCTATACCTTGTACCATATCAATAAGCTGGTTCTGGAGAGAAATTGTTAGATTGCTTTCTCATCCTCTCTTCAGAAGGGAATAATTTTGGCCTGAGTGTTATGTTCCATGACCTTGAATAAATGTTTAATAATTTTTTCAACATTATTAAAACAACTTCAATTATATATGACTACTGATTTGGTCTGTAAACGTTAACATTATGGTGATAAACTAGTTAAAGTTATGGTTCAGCTTTGCAATAAACCACCAACAGATCAAAAATACACATTTCTGGGAGCTGCTGCATAGTTGACCCTCCTAAAATTCAACAGAGCCCTGACTTGTGGGAGCACAGTATGTTCACATAGAATACTGAATGTGCAATAGGACATTCTCCACTTCTAGTTTAATAAATAAATGTATGAGCCAAACCCTGACCTACAGATGTCAAGAAAAGGAATACAGAGAGAAAAATTTTTAAAAAGCAAAATTCTTATTCTTAAAACCACTTATTTTCCTTTTCACAAATACTCTATAGACTCTCTTTACATAAATGCATTTTTTCAAATAATGTAGTATGTATTGCTATATCAACATCCTAAATATTCTACCAAAACAGTATTAGAACACTATAGTGAACACGTGTTCAAAGTTAAACATCACATTAAATCTATACTGCAAACATTTTTTTTTTTTTGCTTGCATGGCATCTTTCTAAAGCACCACTCCCTTCCAATTCCGAATCTGTCTTTCTAGTTTGGTAACCTCATACCTGAATCCAGAGGAAGTGTATGGGAATTCTAGATCCAAGTAGCAGTAACCACATGAATAATTCAGACTGAGCCAGTCAAATGAATCCTCATCAAAGGCTGGGGTTATGAAAGAATCTAAAGTAGTAGGATATATTAATATTACGCTGCTCAAGAATAAAGCCCACCAAGAAGCACACAGTGCTGGCCACTAGAGAAAGAGAAACTGAATCCTGTATCATTATTTGAAGCCCAAGATCCATCAGTAACCAAATTCAAATAACCTCTGGAATTTTTTTAGTCATATAAGAAAATAATTCTTTTTTGTTTTAAAGGGCCATGGATTAGTCTCTAAGTAACTTCAGGCTTGCAAGGAAAAACATCTTCATTAATACAATTCATTACTCTAGCAAATCAAAGAAAAAAATCCTTATATTTAACATGGGTAAGATTGTAATAAATCTTACTTCCCCAATACATGAGGAGACTAAATCATTGGTTAATTACAAAGTTTTATATGACCTCAAAATATTAAGGTTTAGATTTCATTTAACTATAAAACAATAGATAAGTACATAATAGTATGGCAATATATCATGTAAATTTTAAATATTATGTAAAAAAGAAAAATCATGAGATAATATTAAGTGGAATAAAGGAATAAAAAAGCATTATACTTATTATAATAATTGTGCCTAGTCACTTCAGTAGTGTCCAACTCTTTGTGACCTCATGGACTATAGCCTACCAGGGTCCTCTGTCCATGGGATTTCCCAGGCAAGAATATTGGAGTGGGTTGCTATTGCCTCCTCCAAGGGATCTTCCTGATCCAGGGATTGAACCCATGTCTCCGCATTGGCAGCCGAATTCTTTACCACTGAGCATTATAATAATCACAGCTATGTAAAGTGGTATGTACATGGAGACAAGCAACTCTCAACCCTGGGTGCATGTCAGAGTCTCCTGAGAAATGTTAAAAATGTAAAACATGCTGATGCCTCAGAATTTCTGATTTAATTGGTCTGGGGTAGAGCCTAGATATTGGTATTTTCCTAAAGTTCTGCCCTCGATGATTCTGATGGGCAACCATTAACAGAAACTTTAGTTTTTCTTGTGGGTAGACAAAAAAGCTTAAATGCCCTGGAATAGAACAAAAAAGCCCACTCAAAATAAGCCAAATCTAAATATTTCTTGTTTTTATACATGGTTCTGCTATTATATTTGCAACTTAAAATTGTTTTCAGTAGGCAATTTATAGTGTGTGTACTATATACACATAGATTACCTCCTACCTCACTCTTTCGTGTCCAACTCTTTGCAACTCCATGGACTGCAGCATATCAGGCTTCCCTGTCCATCACGAATTCCCAGAGCTTGCTCAAACTCATGTCCGTTGAATCAGTGATGCAATCCAACCATCTCATCCTCTGTCGTCCCCTTCTCATGCCTTCAATCTTTCCCAAAATCAGGGTCTTTTCCAAGGAGTCAGTTCTTTGCATCAGGTAGTCAAGGTATTGGAGCTTCAGCTTCAGCATCAGTCCTTCCAATGAATAGTCAGGACTGATTTTCTTTAGGATTGACTGGTTGGATCTCCTTGCAGTACAAGGGACTCTCAAGAGCCTTCTCCAACACCACAGTTCAAAAGCATCAATTCTTCGGCACTAAGCTTTCTTTATGGTCCAACTCTCACATCCATACATGACTACTGGAAAAATCATAGCTTTGACTAGACAGACCTTTGTTGGCAAAGTAATGTCTCTGCTTTTTAACATGGTATCTAGGTTCATCATAGCTTTTCTTCCAAGGAGCAAGCATCTTTTAATTTCATGGCTGCAGTCACTATCTGCAGTGATTTTGGTTGGTGCTCCCCTTCTCACCACTCATGTAACTATCTGAACCAATCCTCAGTATTATCCTTGATTCTCAGTCTCAAGCCATGTCCAATTCAGCCAATCCCTTTGGCTATACTTTTATCTTGGGCTTGACTCACTTTCCATCAATTTTAATTTATTCTAAGTCATCAGGATCTAACAGCAATTTTGGTTTTATTCTTACCTGAGTAAATTAGGTCAATCATTTCTTTCCCTAGCTTATAAGCCTCTAATAGCTTTCTATCACAAAATAAAACTAATGTCTTTACCCCTGTTGACCAGGCTTTGAGAAATCTGGGATAGAACTCTCTGACTTTCTTTCTTCTTTCTCATGACTCACTGAGCCCCAGGCTCACAAGCTGCTTATTGTTCCTCACAGGTACAAAACCTGTCCTAACCCCAGGGCTTTTCTCTGGCTTCTCCTTCCTGAATTTCTTTGACCCCAGGTCTCGGCATGATTCATCCCCTTGTACTTCCCTCCAGAGTCTGTCAAAGTTCACCTCCTCAGAAAGGCCTTCCCTGAAAACCTATCCAAAAGATTCCTCATCATCCACATTGCTCTCTATCCCTTTAATTTGCATTCACAGCACTTCTCACTATCTGAAGTTATACATATATATGCTATTGTCTGTTTCATAGTCTCCATGAAATCAGGAATTGTATGAGTTTTACTCACTGCTATATCCCCAAACTTTAAAACACACCCTGGCAAATAGGCAGTCAATAGATGTCTGTGGAACTACTGAATCAATCAATGGGGAAACAGTAAACCAGGGAAATACATATTTTTTGTATCTTTAGAGCAGTTTCAGGTTCACAATGATATTGAGGAGAAGATACAGAGACTTCCCACATACCTCCTCCCCCTACTAAAACACAGTTTTCCCCACTAAAGCCCACAGTATGTATTAAAGTTCAAGCTTGGTTTTATATGTTTATGGTGGGGCTAGGAAGGATTAATTTGGTGGTATTCTTTGGCCAGCTTGAAAGCAATCTTCCTCAACTCTCACTACCATTTCTAATTTTGGTGACTCAATCACTAGTTTTTAACAGTTTTCTAATTCACCTTCCTGCCTCTGGTGTGACCTCCTGGAACCCACCCTCCACAGTGAAAAGTATACATATGATTGCTATCCCTAAATAAAATCTTTCCCAAGTCCCCAGAGCCACATGTCACTGTTACTTGTACTCTCCTGCCCTGCTGGAGACAGACCTGCTAAGTCTTCTATGACTGAAGAGGGCATACATATGGTTCAGGTGCCCTTCTTTACGTTCTCTAATGTCTGTCACAGCAGCCACTGTAGTTCCCAGAGAATAATATAAGAGAATTCAAAAGAAACTTAAGACACAGAAGGTTATTCAAGATTGTTGCAATCTTGGTTAAGGGCAATACTGCAATACTGGTTAAGAGCACAGACCACAGATCAAACAACAGAAACTTATTTTCTCACAATTCTAGAGGCTAGAATTCTGAGATCAAGAGTTGGTTTCTTCTGAGACCTCTCTTCTTGGCTTGTAGATGGCTATCTTTTTTCTGTGTCTTCACATGGTCTTCCTTCTGAACCTGTGTGTCTGAATTCCCTGTCTTATAACAATATCAGTCAAATTACATTAAGGCCCACCTAAATGACCTCACTTTAACTTAATTACCTTTTTAAAGACCTTATCTTCAAATAAAGTGACATTCCCAGGTACTGCGATTTAAGACTTAAACATGTGAATTTGTGGGAACACAGTTCAGCCTCTAACAATGCCACATCACTAATTTCTAACTACCTTTCTGTAGAGCTGATGTAAATTATTGATACCTAAATATATGAACCCTCTTATAATTAAGAGTCATAGTCTAATGAATCAGCAATTTTGGAAAAAGACAATTATTTATACCTAAATCTGTGTTAAAAGAGATCTTCTTCAAATTAAATATAGCAGAATCCCAAGTTATAGCTTAACTATGATGATAAAAAATAGAATAGATAAGTTAGTGAATCCTTTATAAATGATCTTTCTATTCCACATAGAGAAATGTTATTTCTTTTAAAAAGAGTTCATTTGCAAACTCTCAGTGAAGATGTGGCCAAATGCCAAAACACAAACAAAAAATTAGAGTGAAATGAATATTTTATTTTAAAAGTTCTTTTAAATAGCAGTAACTTCAAATTAATAAAATTTGAAAATGCAGTACAAAAACTTGATGGTACTAAGGACATTAATTCAAATTTAAGATATTGGTTAGCTTAATAAAATTTCAGTTTTTGTCAAAAATTAACATCATTATTTTATAAACCCTAAATCAGGATTTTCATCTTGCTATTATTATCTACCGTAAACTGCAGGTGGACTGGTCCTTGAATCTATTTCCATATCAGTGCACACCTGGGAAATAATAGAACACAAGTAACTATTAAAATGTTAAGGGTTATATATTTTACTCCTAGATTCCAACCAGATTTTTTACTATTTAATTTTTTAATGTAAATGTTTGGAGGAAAAAAAAATGAATCAAAGAAGGTATTATAAACTTTGGAACAGGATTTATCTGGGGTTAAATAAATTTGTTTAGGAGCTATATTCAATAAGTTATTGGGTAGGAAATGATTTTAAAATAAAAACAGACTGAAGTACCACCTGCTCTCCTAATATATCATTTTTCCTATAGCATTAAAGGACAAAGATCATCTGTTATGCTTTTTCTTGTTTTAGTGATTAATACAAGATATAAAAATTAGATTTTCCTAACCACTTTACTCTCTGTCACTACAAAAAATTAATTGATAAAAATCTATAATTTTTAAAGCAGAGTGGCTCTGACATGATGCAAAGCTTTAAGAACAAAAATTTCTGAACAAAAATTTCAAATGTAAGAATTACTGAGGTATAGTTTAATCTGTTTGCAACTAATAGCCAGAGAGATGAATTCTGAAGGGCCAGGCCTGAGTTATTCATAAAATGCCTTGTTTAATGTTTTTTTAATGAAATCAAATTGTTAAGATAATGAAAATAAAGAGAAAGGTCAAGTCACTGAGGATAAGCCACTTAACCTTATATCTTATTACATATAACAGCACAGAGTAGAAACCAATCTTCATAAATGGAATTTATTTCATATGCCTAATGCTTATGAATAAATCATCTTCAGTTAATTAAATAATGTGTGCTGCTTTTCTAAAAACCCTACTATCAGTTGTTGGGGTTAGTTTGTTTTTTCCAGATTTGATATATATCTGCTGGGGCACTCCCTGTGGAGTCCAAGTGGTGTGCTGTACACATCAGATATTAAGTGATTCTGAGAAGTTGAGAAACAATGGGAGAGGGAGAAACTAATTAAGACACCATCAGTAAAACAGCTCAAGATGATACTCTCAACTCCGTAAATTAGGCTAAAACGACATTTCATTTCTCACAAAAGAAATCAACAGGTAACGTCACTGTGCTGTATAACTCCCTCCCACACGTTCCATTTTTCCAGAAATCTAATTCAGATGCTGAACTTGTAGGTGAGTGGACACATATGCTCACAAACACTCAATAAAAAGCCCCATTTATTTGTCTTTTGCTCCAGACATTTTTTTTTTTCTATTTCTGAAATACAATTCTCCCCAAGTTTTCAAATTCTAAAATATATTTGAAAGAAGGGAATACAGAGCAGTATTTCCCATTGTCTTTCAGCATCATGCTTTGTCACATTTAAAGAGCATCCTTATCCTTATGGAATTTTGCTGATTTTCACCTAAGAAGTACATAATGAATTTGAGGCTTTCTTTTATTCAAGATTCATTCCTTATTCATCTGAAGCCAAATGAGGATGGTGAAAGACTATTTTTGGTTTAACTAAAGTAAATCAAAAGGAAAAGGTAAGCGTTTATTTTTTCGATATGAAACTTACCCACTTATTGTTTTCTACACAATAGGACCTTTCAAGTTACAATGCTCTACTAAAGACAGTCCACCAGAAGGCAGGTGAAAGACTAAGGACTAATCTTGTATATACTCTGCTTTGTAAAGAAAACAAAGTAGTCATTCCTCAAACATTCATAAGATAATTAGGACAGGTAAATAATTACATATGGTACATTAATGTATTGCAACCCTTCAGTGGGGAATCCTGATCAGATTTTTTAAAGAAAGATTCTCCTGTGTATATTCAGTTAAAGAAATAGCCCCCACTATTCCTGTTAAATATACCTACATTTTTCAGACTTGTATTTTAAAACTTCTAAAAACAATTTTACTCATGCAAAAAAGAAAAAAAAGACTAAGCAAATATAGTCAGTTGCATTACCTGTATTGGAGACTGCAACATTCATCTATCTCATTGTCATATTTTAGGTGTCTACCATTTGCACAACAATCTTTCAAAATTACCTGACTTTGACACCAATTATTTAAAAATCTGAAATGCTTGAATGAATTGAATTCTTAAGATTAATATTTTATAAGCTACTTCTTGTTACTCTTTCCAGTCTAAAGCATAGCTGACTGATGTTCTGCTCTAATTAAAACACTCCACATAGTTTGACTCAAAGGAGGAAAAAAAATGAAAAGGTTCCTTCAATAAAATGTCTCAGTCACATTTACCAAGGTATTTAATACAAAAAAAAAAGACATATTTTTTGACTCTAGCTAAGGGAACACTTTTGTTAATAATGGTTAAGCACTCAAATTTTCATTTCATAGAAGTTTGTGCTTGTACCACTTACAATCAGAAACTTATACTGCACTGAAATAATTGTTGCAAACTAACAGCAACCTCCCTAATCATATGGCAAAATAAATTCTAAAAAATATAAAGCCCTGCTAATAAATGCAAAGGTTCTCTTTAAACAAAGAGCCAGACTAGCGGCACCTTGCCTGAGTGAATATGAGACAGACATTATTCTTCAATGAGAATGGGGACACCAATGGACAATCTAACAAACTAATGAGGGAATAAAGGCATATCAGATTAATGTGTCTGATAGTGAGTAAACAAACACAATTTGCTGAGCAATGTTTATTAGATTGCATTCCTTTTTCTCCTTCACAGCCATATGACAATATGTGATTGTTTTGTATTTGCAAAGCAGACATAACTTCTGGGGAAATATTCTAGCCACAATTTTAACCATGATTATTTGAATAAGAGTTCAATGAGTGTGTGGAAAAGTTTCTAGGAAAAAAAAATTAGACAGTTGCCTTCCTGGACAAGTGATGTGTATGCTTCAGAAGCTATGTTAAAGTTCAAATTATTCACTTATAAATTAGTGTATAAGTAAAATTTATTGATTCACCATTTTTTTGCGATTACCACAAAATGGTGGCAGGATTTTGCAAAAGGGTTTGTTTGGTTTAGGGTGTGAAAAGTTAGATTTTAAATGGAAATGAACAGATTGCAGGAGTCAACATGAAAATGTAAGTCGCCTCACTAAATGTAATCTGTAAAGTTGTCCCTGGGTATCCTGGGGGGACTGGCTCCATGACCCCCTTGAATGCAAAATACTTGAATACTCAAGTCTTATACATAAAATGGTGTAGTATTTGCATATGCTCCATGCATATCCTTCCTGGACACAGATGACTCTTGAACAACACAGGTTTGAACTACAGCAGGTCCACTTATACACAGATTTTTTTCAACAGCAAATACTGCAGCACTAAATAATCCTTGGTTGAATCAGAGGATACAGAACCAAGGATACGGAGAAATCACCTTAATGGAGGGCCAACGATAAATTATATGCAAATTTTCGACAGTGCCCCCAACTCTCATGTTGTTCAAGGGCCAACAGTACTCTAAATTATCTCTATCTCGATTTCTTACTGGGCTTCCCTGGTGGCTCAGATGGTAAAGATTCCACCTGCAATGCAGGAAACCTGGGTTTGATCCCTGGATTGGGAAAGAGCCCATGGAGGAGGGCATGGCAACCCACTCCAGTATTCTTGCCTGGAGACTCCCCATGGACAGAGGAGTCTAGCGGGCTACAGTCCATGGGGTCGCAAAGAGTCAGACACGACTGAGCAATGAAGCACAACAGCACAGATTACTTATAAGACCTAATACAATGCAAATGCCATGTAAACAGTTTCCAGAATAGCAAATTCAAATTTTGTTTTGGAACTTTCTGGAATTAAAAACAATTTTTTCTGTGATTAGATCAGATATAGAACACATGGACCCAGCAGGCTAGCTGACTTGTCTGTATTCTTTCTCCTTGCTACTCTGCTTACACTTGGTTTTACAAATGAACAGAACAAAGTACTTTACCCTTAGAACATATTGAAGAGGAAACTGTAGAGTTGTAGTTGTAGTAGGGTAGTTTCATTTGAGAAATTAGACTTGAGATGAATCTATTTACTTATAATGTTTGAGTTGTTTTCATGCTGAACATTCATTAATCTTATTATTAAAAAAAAAAACCTAGACAATAAAATCATGAAGAATTGCTAGTACTTATATCCAAGGCAGAAACTCAGAAACAGCACTCACAACTGCCTCTAATGATCTACAGACGTTAGATTAGAATTTTTTAAATAATGATTATGATGGTCACAGCCTGAAAAAAAGGACAAAAATCCCTTAAATTAACAGAATGGGAAAAATCACAAGTACAATAATCACAACATACCAACTATTCAGTGTTAGACTGTAAAAGAATCCTTTTTTGTGTCCTTCGGTGGTAACAACCTGAGTCACGGTTGTATTCTTTACAGACAAACATTTAAAGGCATTTCAGGAGCAGCAGTATAGGAGGTACATAAGATCAAGAATATATCTTTGAAGACAGAGCAGACACATTAGAAAACTCAATGTCTTTTTATCTGATTGTTGTTGCTGTGACAGCCCCATAAGTTAGTTACTTAACTTCTCTGGGTTTGTGAAAGAAGGAATGTGATTGACATGTAGAATTATTCTGGGGTGTAAATGAAATTATGTATGTAAATTACATGGCACAAGAAGAGAAAGTGAAAGTGTTAGTGGCTCAGAGTTGTATCTAACTCTTTGTGACCCCATGGACTGTAGCCCACCAGGCTCCTCTGTCCATGAAACTCTTCAGGCAAGAATTAAGAGGGGAAAAAAGTATATTGACTTAATTCAACTGGCATTGAATTGTGGCGTATTTAGTTTATATTCAAACTCTTAAAACATATTCTAAAATTAAATTTAGTTTTAAAATCACTCTAATATTCATAAAATGGAAAATGATTTTGAGTGACACTGAATTTCTAAGTGTTGACATTCATTTCTCAAGTAGAACTGAAGAATTTGATATAGTCAAAACGAATCATTAGGAATTAGACACATTTTCAAACTTCTTAATTTAAAAGAGATGCCAGATTTTCAGTTTTACTATCTTGTTTCCATTATTGAAAAAATAATTAAATCCCATCCTAAATTCAAATTCTTTTCTTCGAAAAATTTTTGTGTGCTTTTATCCTATAATGAAACCTCTGACCTCTGCAGTCACTATTTTATCTTGAGAAGTTGTTTGCACATGAATCAAAGATGATAGGAAAAAGATACAAAGTCATCAAATTCAATTATGTGTTGCATTGTATACACCCCAGATGCTCAAAGTGAGGTCCATGGACAGCAGCATCTGCCTTATCACGAGTTTGTCAGAATCTCAGACCTATTCAGTAAGAACCTGCATTTTAGTAACATCTGAGGGTGATTTATGTGCATAATAAATTGAGCTGTGATGGTAAAACAATCTAGTACACTGATATAAGAAACATCTGATTCTTAGATCTTATCAATAATGAAATTAAGCTGATTCAGTGATAAAGTTACTCTATATATACATACTTAAAACTAGGAATTCAGAGCTGAAAGTTGCTTTAGACCTGTAATTTCCCATAAACCTCCACTTCTAGAAGTAGATCAGAGGAAATAAAAATCTATTCAAGATGTTTCATCCTTAATTTAAGCTATGTCTTTTCTTTCATCCAACCTTCACTTTTTCTTTTGAGCCCAAGCAGCCAATTTCAGAAATCTGAGTTAATTACAACATTAGAAAACAGACTTCTACCTAAGTGGGATTATTGAAGGCATTAAACTCTTAATTAAGAAAGAGGTGACACTATTAGTTGGCTTTGTTTCATGAGGGAAATAACAACTTTGTGCTATTTCTAACAACACAATACAGGTATATTAAGTAAACTTTTTCATGTAATAGTAAGAATGCTACATTTAGTAACAAAATAAAACAGTTGTTTTCAAGATGAAAGCAGTAAATGGTCATCCAAAGTCCTCATGAAAATAGTAGTGAGTTTTTGTCTCCTTTTAAAGAGTAGATGATTACTTCAAGTTCTAGAGAATCAGAAACAGTTCAAACTGAGCTCCACAGGAAGTAGGAAATAAGGCTCATCAAGTCCTACCCAAGAGAATCTGAACAGCTGTTCTTTAATCTGGAAGACTGATAATGACTGTGACAAGTCAGAGTGGCTAAGGTTTAACTATGCTGGAGTTTAAACATTTTTTGTACCTTATCTGACAAAATGGGAGGAAGAAGAGATTAACTACAGGGAAGTGGAGACAATGTTCCCCATCCTTTATGTGCTAAATATCACATTCAGTGATAGTTAATTTGTGTGTGTGTTGGGGGGTATGAAATAAGTGTCTAAACATGCTCTCATCCCTTTAGAGGCCAGTCATCACAACATAGTTGTTGAGGCAATAAGTCGAACTTTTTGTGACCTGGACTGCAATATGCCAGCCTTCCCTGTCCTTCACTATGTCCCAGTGTTTGCTCAAATTCATGTCCATTGATTTGGTGATGCTATCTAACTGTCTCATCCTCTGCCACCCCCGCCTTCTCCTACTGCTTTCAGTCTTTCCCAGCATCAGGGTCTTTTCCAGGGTCATCACAATGGAATTAAGCAAATCATCCCTCCGATATCCACAAGATTCATCCACTGATGCTAAGACACCATTTGGCAGTTATGCCTCTTCTTCATTTCTAGTTCTTTAGTGCTAGCCCTCAGGTTATCAAAATAGTTTTCTTACAAGACTCAATTTAAAATGAAGGCAATTAAATATGGATTTTGAACTTTTCAGAGGAAGTCATAGTACAATTCAGACTATATCAGTTTCATCCATGCCTAATTTTTCCCACATTATCTCTTGAAGTACAATTACATGATTTGTGCTGAGGGGTCTGGGTTTTTCACAGAATCATTCAAGAATGCAAAGTAGATTAATTAAATTTGGGGAAAATCTATCTTTATCACCAAATAAAAGGAGATGAATATATTTTCTCTAATTTACAGAATTAGAGAAATTAATGGATTTGTGGATTTATGGATAAAGCATGCATGCTTCTGAAAGAAAAGTGAATTATCAGCAAAGAACGCACAGCACATTATCTCCATTAACTGTCTTCCAGTACATATTTTCACTCTTTACTCTCAATGAAAATGCTTCATTTTTTGTTAGCACCACAACCAGTCATCTAACAGAGAGCTTCTACAGAGAGAAGTGTTTTTGTAATAAAAGATCTTTGTCCTGAGAGTCCCCTGTTACCAGGAAGATAATATTAGTGAGTTTTAGAATTGCCTTTTGAAATGATATTGAGATTCAAATGTTACTTTTATATGCAGACCAGATCCCCATACACAATATAGAATACTTGGTAGTTCAGAATTGAGACTGCAGATGTCACAAACATGGGCTGATAGTGAAACAGGAAATTACAATATAAACAAAAGTCAGATGAAATCTTATTCAGTTAATTCTTTACTCCTAGAGTTGTTCTTAGAATCAATTGTGATGTCAAGCAAGCATCCTCTCTTTGGGACACTCTCTTCGGTGTCCCAAAGACAGTCTGCAGTGGAGGTTCTATTGAACTGGGAGTTGGCAACCTGGTTTTATGTCCATCTTAGGCATTAGCTAACTTGGTTGGGCAAGTCACATTTCTGGGTTTTAGCATTACCAGTTTGAACTTGAAGTTATTGACTAATGTCAGTGATTCTCAAGTTGAAGACCTGGGAATTTGCTAGAAATATTGCTTCCCAGGCCCCACCCTGTACTTACTGAATTAGAACTGCTGGGCTTCAGCAATATGTATTTTAACAAGCCATCCAGATGATTTTGATGCACTCTCAAGATGGATTATGTGATCTCTTAAGTTTATTCTAGTTATGAAGTAATTAGCAAGTGGAACCACCTGTTTATCAAATTGAACCAAATATTTGGTTAACCAAATATTAACCAAATATTAAATATTTAATATTTAAGTCAAGGATCATGACTTACTGAGTCCCAGCACCTAGAATATTTCAACAAATGTATGAATGATTGGGGCTATCAGTTCTATCTTAAAGTAATCTCTTCTCCACATATTCTAATTCCAATTTATCTATGACTAATTTATGGTGAATGCCACCCTTTTCTCATTGTTACCCTGTTATTACTGTCATTGTGTACATGTCTTATCTTTCCAACAAAACAGGCATTATCCATAATGAGTTTTCCTTCCTATATTGCATATAACTGTGCTTCTCAAACTTTACCATGGATAAAAGCATGTAGGATGTACATTAAAACACATTGTTCAGCCCCACTCTTAGAGGTCTGATAGAGGAGATCTGAGTTGGGATCTGAGAATCTTCATTTTTAACAAGGCAATGCTGATGTTGCTAGTTTGGGGCCCTTACTTTGAAAACCACTACCACAGAGCAAACCCCACTGGGCATACGGATGCCTGCTTGTGGAGCTAACATAAAGCTTACAGTGTTTGCAGAGCGTAAGAAACTGAATTAGATAAATTATAAGATTGTTAAAAATGTAACAAGTCTGAAACAAGGATAGAGTAGATACATTTACATATTTATAACATATATAATATTTGGTGGCTCAGTGGTAAAGAATCTGCTTGCCAGTGCAAGAGACACAGGAGACACAGGTTCATTCCCTGGGTTGGGAAGATCCCCTGCAGAAGGAAATGGCAACCCACTCCAGTACTCTTGCCTATAAAATCTCATGGACAGAGGAGCCTTGCTGGCTATAGTCCATAGGGTCACAAAGAGTCAGACTCGACTGAGTGACAGCATGCTCGCATGCATACAGCCTATTTTTCTAAATAGGGACATTTATTATTAACAGTCTTTGCTAGGCACAATAAAAGTTATTCTTTTCTTAGGCACAATACAATATCATTTTCTTATCACAAGCTTCTTAAAAATCTTAATGATAAAGAAATTAAATTTTTGGAAAATATTATAATATGAAAAACTAGTTTCCATATTTCTAAATTCTCTCTCAAACTATTTTATGAGTTTCTTGCAAAGTTAAAAGTATTGCTTAGAAAGCAATTCTAATTTAGGCCTGGTTATTCAAAAATACTTTAAGTCCTGGTAGACCCCACAATAAACTGTGGAAAATTCTGAAAGAGATGGGAATACCAGACCACTTGACCTGCCTCTTGAGAAATCTGTATGCAGGTCAGGAAGCAACAGTTAGAACTGGACATGGAACAACAGACTGGTTCCAAATAGGAAAAGGAGTACGTCAAGGCTGTATACAGTCACCCTGCTTATTTAACTTATAGGCAGAGTACATCAAGAGAAACACTGGGCTGGATGAAGCACAAGCTGGAGTCAAGATTGCCAGGAGAAATACCAATAACCTCAGATATGCAGATGACACCACCCTTATGGCAGAAAGTGAAGAAGAACCAAAGAGCCTCTTGATGAAAGTGAGAGTGGAGAGTGAAAAAGTTGGCTTAAAGCTCAACATTTAGAAAACTAAGATCATGGCATCTGGTCCCATCACTTCATGGCAGATAGATGGGGAAACAGTGGAAACAGTGGCTGACTTTATTTTTCTGGGCTCCAAAATCACTGCAGATGGTGACTGCAGCCATGAAATTTAAAGATGCTTACTCCTTGCAAGGAAAGTTATGACCAACCTAGATAGCATATTAAAAAGCAGAGACATTACTTTGCCAACAAAAGTCCGTCTAGTCAAGGCTATGGTTTTTCCAGTGGTCATGTATGGATGTGAGAGTTGGACTATAAAGAAAGCCGAGCACCAAAGAATTGATGCTTTTGAACTGTGGTGTTGGAGAAGACTCTTGAGAGTCCCTTGGACTGCAAGGAGATCCAACCAGTCCGTCCTAAAGGAGATCAGTCCTGGGTGTTCATTGGAAGGACTGATGTTGAAGCTGAAACTCCAATACTTTGGCCACCTGATGCAAAGAGCTGACTCATTGGAAAAGACCCTGATGCTGGGAAAGATTGAGGGCCGGAGGAGAAGGGGAAGACAGAGGATGAGATGGCTGGATGGCATCATCAACTCGTTGGACATGGGTTTGGGTGGACTCAGGGAGTTGGTGATGGACAGGGAGGCTGGGCGTGCTGCGGTTCATGGGGTCGCAAAGAGTGGGACATGACTGAGCGACTGAACTGAAGACCCCTGAGTTACAGCAAATAAGCTGGGAAGACAGAGATGAGCAGTCAAATCAAAGTAGGAACAATCTAGCCAAACATGACTCAGGTGAGCACTACTAAATTTAATGAGTTTGCCATTGGAAGAAACAGAATTCCAAGTGTTCAAATTTTAAAAAATAATTTAAGAAACAAATGCCTAATATAAAATCCAGTGTGCGATAATATAAATTCAAATTGTTAGCTAGAGGTTATTTGTACTATAAAATAATTTATCTGTTTTTGAAGTATTCAAAAGTGGGCCCATTAAATATTAAGTTTTTTAAATGTACCTTAAATATGATTCAATTTTCATATACAGTTTTTCCCCGAATCATAGCCATTGCATAAATCAAGGCATGCCTGCATTTGGAAAACAATGAAGAAGAGTGCAAAGGTTTATAACACAATATACTAATTTCCTAAAAGTTCTAGAACTTTTAACTTTGTTTCTGATAACTGTACAGAAAAATTAAGTCCCATTAGCACTATATAGTAGCATTGCCATTCCAAGCTATACATTTTAAGAACTGATGAATAAAACAACAGGCCACAAATTTCATTCTATAATATTTGCCTGCCATTGATGCAGTACTTTGAAATATTCCAAATTTTCTAGTAATTGTGACCTATTTTTAGCACTGCAGTCAAATTTACCTCCTTTCCCCTTGTGACTAATTGTTCATTCATTGATTCAACTAATACTGAGTGTTGATTCATGACACATTGTTCTTGGTACTGAGCATAAAAGGATGAGCCCTTGCCCTTATAAACTTAACTTCTAGTGGAGGAAATCAATAATAAAATTCAATGTAAGAAAATATTAAATATATTGAAGGCACAGATGGTATCTTATTCTCAGTACAGTGCTTATTTCGTGCTCAATATTTAATTGACTACATAAATGCATTCTTCACAGTCTGCAGATGGCTATGTCCTTAAAATAAAACAAGGATATATCATTTTCTAAAACAGCATTCTAATCAAATAAGTTAAACAATGTTCTAACAATTATTTTTGGAGATTCTAAGTCAAGATCTATAATGTCAGTTAAGAAACTTCATTCATGCATACTATATATCATGAATTTCAATGTTCAATTTAATGGTTTTTTTTCCCAAAACAATAAAGTATTAAGACTGAAATCTTAAGTAAATCCTTTTTCTATTACTTAGCAAACCTGTTCTCAATCTGCAGGTTCTGCAAACACAGCATCACTCCCCACCTTCCTCTACCTTCTATTCCTGGAATCCAAACAGTTAATCTAAGGAAAGATGAAAGTTAATTAGAGTTATATTGCATATATTATCCATGGCATGAAGCAGGAAGTTATACAAGAGAGTAAATTATGGTTGCTATGGGGAACTATAACTTAGTATTTGAGGCTTTAACTCTAGTCAGAAGTTTTAACTCTAGTCAGGTTAACTGTAGTATTTGTAAGAATAATACCAAGAGAAAAATACTCCAAAAGGTAAATTTTTTAAACAGCAAATTATAGAGATTTCATTTTTACTCTAAAATGAACATAAAGAATAGCCAAGAAAATGCCTATTTCACAAACTTGATTAAGGGAATGAAGTTCCAATGACACTGATACTGATAGCAATTATAAGATTCACTCACTTCCTCTGCAATGGTCATTATTATTTATAATTAAATGTTTTACTGCTTAATGAAACCCACTCTATACAAAGTTTGTATTTTGATACTAAAAATGTAAAAAACAGTACAGATAAGAGGAAAATGGAGCATTAAAAAAACAGGAAATTTAGATATATCAAACGTCTTCTCTATGTTAATTGTGATCACATGACCAATTTAATCAGATGTCTCCATTTTTGACTTAATACAAAGGTTCTACAGAGAATAAAATATCTCTATGAACACCATCCATCCGAATACAAGACTGTTCTCAAGCTTAAGAAGCAATTTGTTTAATTTCTGGTATGTAATACTTTAAAGTCCATTTTGAATTCACTGTATACAACAAAATCTGTTTGCATTCTTGGGCAAATAAAAGACTGTGTTCTCAATAGTCGAAGTGAGTTAGGCTTGGGAAGTAAGATAATTTAGGTGGTCTGAAATTTTTTTAACATGAAAATTGGTGAGTCTCACTGAATAAGACTGTGTTATCATTCTGACAATTTTCATCCCATAATTTTTAAAACTACATGTTAAAAATGACTAAACAAAAATACTTTCTAGGAAACAAACTTTGTATATTTACTTCTGATGTGTATCTACTTTGCACATTCTCCAAAACTGTTAACACCAAGAAAGTACACTAGTTCCATTGTGCATGTATTTTTGATATTTCCCTATCGGCTAATACAAATCAATTATATTATTTGTAATTAAGTGGGTAACTATTTTTGCCAAATCACCACCGTCATAAATCCAAACAACTATTGTATGACTTTTGGATAACTCACATAGATGCATTTTTTTCTATTCATGAAGTGCTACTCTTCTGAGGAAAGAGTTAAAAAGGTAAACTGTTAGTAATCTTGCTACAAAATATAAGCTAGAGAGCTTTCTCCACAGTACTTTAAAAAAAGATTACTTTTTTCCCCCAAATAATAGTCAAATGGTAATTATCCAAAGAAAAGGGTGAATTTTATTTCCTCTGAAAATGTTGCATTGAAAATAATTTCTAAGCCATAAAAGGTAAATGCAAATAATGACATTGCAAAACATCCTACACAATTAGTTTATTTGTTTAAATATATGAATACATATATTTTCTTGGCTACTGGCTACAATGACTCATAACTAAATATTTCCCTCATTATAGACTTTAATTAGAAAGAAAACATAACATTCAAAGCCAACAAAACTTAGAGATAAGAAAAATTGTTGCAAAACAGTACAAATAATTTATAAAAGAGGAAAACAGAATATAAGAAAAACAGGAAATCTAGATACACCAAATCTGTTTTCTGTATCTTAACTGTGATCACATTAGCAGTTCAATCAGATGTTTCCATTTTTGACTTAATACAAAGATACTACAGAGAAGATCTCTATGAACACCATCCATCCTAATGCATGATTGTTTTCAAATTTAAGAAGCAAGTTTCAGCTACACAAATCACTCATCCACTTTCACTAATGGTTCTTTTTATTGTAAAGAATTATTTACTGCCTACCTTTGTTAGACTTGTAGCTGTTTAGAATCTTTTGATGGGCTTGGAGATGGTTCTCTGTCAGTTACAAAGCTGTTATGTCTTCTACTTACTAGAAATGTGAGGTTTCCAAGCGTTCCCCCTGTGAAATGTAGAATCACAAGTGTCCCACCAGGTAGAGTCTCTGGTTGCTTAAAGTTTTTAGAGGTATCTTACATGGATTTTAAGGTATGTTTCATTTAAAACTTAAGGACAAAAACAATCGTGACCAAGTAAATTAGAAGTCCATGGTCACTGAGTTAACTTCACATTCATGAATTTGCTGACAGGATAGTCCTTAATGCTGTATTTCAGGGGTTGGCAGCCACAGCCTGTGTGCTGCTGGCTAGCGACTGCCAGGTCCCACCATCACTTCATTAACAGGCAATCTCGACTGCCTCTGCGGCTCCCTTCTTGACAGCCTGGCAGCAGGGTTTGAGCACAGATAAGTGTGAGCAGTTAACCAGCTGAGGTCTGCCCTGGACACACTCAGTCATTAGTTCTGAAGGTAGAGCAGAAGAAGGAAGAAAGGAGGGGATGGGAGGAATTGCAAAAGTGAAAATAAGGAGGGACAGATGCACAAAATGCATCCTTTCTACCTCCAAAGTGAGGAAGGCTGGTGGGGAACAGGGGCCTGGATTAACTGGAAAGGGACTGAAGTGAGTGGAGGCGGCTAAGGGAGACTGAAAGCCTTCCAGATGTCTTCTTGTGGAGCTTTAAGTGGCTCTGAACAAAACTGCAACACTGTTGCCCTTGATTTCCCATCTAGGTCCCTCTACTTAATGATCAGCATGACCTGATGTACTTCCTCTCTGACCATGAGTTCATCACCCCAATCACAGCACAACCACCTTTTGAATTAAATCACCAAAAAACTCAACCCCTGAGATTTACTCTGAACTGTAGATTTTAATGAACTGATCAAAGTGCTCTTGTCCCAAGCACAATAGAGAACACTGATACTTTACTTGATTGCAGCACTTTCCCGGAGTAAGAAAAGTCTCAAGGGCCCCTAGGTTCAACCCCTCTCTCCTCTGGTTTATGCCTCCTCCAACTCCACAGGTAGGCTGAGCACAGTAAGAGTTCTCAACCAGGGGCTGTTAAGCAGCAACCTCCACCCCCACTCCCCTTGGATTAGTCAGCAATGTCTGCAGACATTTTTGGTTGTCAAACTGGCGTGGGAAGGGGTGCTACTGGCATCTAGTGGGTAAAGGCCAGGGATGCTGCTCAACATCCTGAAACACAGGACATTGCTGCACAAAAAAGAATGATCCAGCCACAAATATTAGTAGTACTGAGGTTAAGCAAGTCTGAGTTACAGTGGAATTTATTACAGTAGCATTACCACACCATCCAATACGGCTTCTTCACTTTTGGCCATCGGCAGCAGCCCTAAACCTCAGTAATCTTGCATCACAATGAATCACAAGCCTGGACACAAGGAAATCCTCTAGGATTGTAGGAATGCAGGAATGAGGATGGGGGCTGAGGAATGATTCCACCTCAGCCTGCCTTCTCCACAATTGCCTTCTCAGCTTTATCATACTCTTCTTCCTCAGCAACCCGAGTACCCAGCCCGCCTGCTGAATGTTGCCAAAATGATTAAGGAAAATATTCCCTCCCCATTACCGCTATTTATGATTCCTCTGTGACAAAATAAAAGCTGGTTTGTACAGAAATGCAGGAAAAATTTTGCTCTTTACATTGGGTTTTTTATTGTTGGCCCTTATAAGTTATAAGGTATTCTCTCAGAGAGTACAGGGCTTATTTCTCATTTTTTGACCTCAGCAGATTAGTAAGGAAGAGGTGGTCTGGAAATATTTATAGGCCTTTGTAAATATATGAAAATGAATACTCCTACAATTGAATTCTTTAAAAAAAAATTCCTTTATCAGTTTTAGAAAGGAAATGCAAAGGCTATGCCCATTCCAAAAGGTAGTATCTATTTTTAGTAGGCAATCTTCTCTAACTAGTTGGTTCTGTTTCAGTCTGGACCTCAAACATAGTGTGAAAAACACTTTTCCCTTTACATTATTATATGGAAAACACATTTATATAGCCATTAGTTAAGAAGGTCTTAGGGTTTTTTTATCTACTAACATGGATTACATATATGAGAGACACCATTTGCATAAAGCCGAGGTAGATGAATGAAATGATACACAAAAGAAAACTAACAGGTGATGTGATAAAGCTAAGATAACCAAACTCAGAGTGAAGAACTCCCAACTCAAGCCTTTTTCAAACTAGATGCGAAATGATGCTGAAATCCAACTTAAGAGATATACTTGCAATTCTATTAACCTACTTAGAATATAAGTGCAAAACTATCTAAAATATATTTTAAAATATCTTATTGACATAAATGTTCTTACAGAATTATGCTGGTACTAGTACAGATCTCTAGAGGCTCTTTTCTTGAGATAATTCAGTATAATGTTAGCCTTTAAAGAGAATATTTTTGAAATATATTAATATGCAAATATTAAATAACATTAAAATATTCTGAGTTTATGACTCAACCCAGATTTTTTGAAAACTTTTTATAAATGGTCAGATGTAAAACATAAAGACCTCTACTTTAGCCACAAAAGTGTAAGTAACAAATTTTCATCTCATAAATGGTTTTACAATAATAAGATTAAAAAAATAATGAAGTACTTTCAGATGAACTATTCTATCTGTAATTCTAAAACTTTTTACATTTAAAAAGCATGCTGTTAAATTCATGAGATATTCTACACAAGAGAGTCACTAGAAATCACTTTGCAAAATGCAGGAGGTTAATAATCACAACTCTCTCTAGTTCATATGGTTTTACAATAATTGCTATTAACTCCTTACAGTTTGTTGCCTAACATTTCTTTCTCTGAGCTGGTTGCCTTCTTCAGTAAGTACACAAGGCTTGAGAACAAGAGCTTCTGTATGAAAAAACTATTGGCTTAGCAAACTTAAAACGTCAGCCTAATTCTTTGGTACACTCATTTTTAGATTATCTTTTTCAGAAGAAATACTCCACCTTGAATTTAATTTACATGAGGAACCCCAGAAAACCTTATGCCAACAATTGCTTCTTTCTTTAAGAACAGAAAATCAACTGTCCTTCCCTTTTTTGTTTCCTCATAAAAAAATAAAGACAGTGAACATTTTTCATAAGCCTATTTCCCTTCTTTCCTTTGACATGAAAATATAAAAGCAAACTGACTTTTATTTCTAAATATGCAATTTCAGCTAATCTCAAAAAGTTAGTTGGAAGCAATGCACAAAATTACAGAGTTCCACATGCAAAACAACTGTTACTTAAACCTCATCGGATCCATTATTTGCAATATTCATACTTTTCAAAGTAAAGTTCCAATTTTTAACAAACTTGACTTACTCTATTGCCTGCCAGACAGACCCACAGCATTCTATTATAATTGATGGTAACTACTTTTCCACATACTCCTACTGTTTAATATACACTATTTTCACAATTTATGATGATAAGATCAGCACAAAGCCATTGCTCCCTTGTCTGGCTTTTGCCTATTCAAGGATTAGCCCTTACACCACAACTAATATATAAATAAATGCTTGCTGAATAGTGAATGAGTTTACTTCTGCCATGTTTACCACTCTCCACTGTAACTATATTCTTAACAATCAACAAACAATCTCGGTCCCTTTTGGGCACCCGTATTCTCAATGCATCAATATTCTTTTCTACTTTTAAAAAACGTTTATGCTGTATTTGCACAACTACCACACATACACACACAAAAACACAACCACACATCTTCAAACCTCTGATAAACTTAGGTACACATAACTGTGCCAGGTAATGCATTCAAAAGAAAATAGCAAGTTTAGTCAATTGGACAAAATACGATGGATTTCCTACTCTTAAGAAAAACATTTCCAAAGAGATTTCCGTTTATTACTAAAGGAAAAATATAAACAGCTGCCCCCTCCAATTAACAAAACTGATCAACACTTAGTTCCAATGAAACAAGATGCATGGCACCATTTTATGCTGTGCATTGTCCCAGGATGGTTAACTATAGAACTACATGACACTGAACTGATTCCTAGAAAGTCTGGTAAGAAACTAAACATATGCATTAAAACACACAGACATTACATATAGACAGATGCATGTGCTTACTATGACCTTAAGATTTCAATTCTCAAGTACAGTTTTTAAAAAATCCTTCATAGGAATCATAAAAAACTAAAATTCTTGCCTTTAATCTTGAAGTAAGAGAACACTAGTATAACTGGCATACATCCTCAATAGACACAGAATTCAGTCAAGATCATTCCATGATTTTGTGGAAGGCAGCACTCTAAATGTGTGACATGGATCTGAAGTCTGCGTCCCTAGGTAGTTCTCAGTGAAGTCCTCATTTAGAGTTTGGACAAGATCATTGGTTCTCAGAATGTGGTCCCTGAAGCAGTTCTATCAGCATCACCCGGAAACTTGTCAGAAATGAAAATTATGAGGTAATAGATGGATAGCCTGAATTAAAAAACTGTAAGAAGAGCCTACAAGACTCGTTTTTACCTCCAGGCGATTGATATATGGTCAAGTTTGAGATCCTCTGAAATAGATAAAAGCCTTCTCCAAGGATCAAAATCCTACTGTCATTAGAGCAAATGTATCTTCTAGAACTAGCACTATGTTCAATTAAATGCACTTGATTATTCATAGTAGTCTGAGTAAAATATCACCATCAAACTTACCATATTCTATTATACAGTACTTAAAACTTCACATTTTCACCAGGACAAAATTATATTAGTAAGCTTTTCCCAATTAAGTAGACAAATGTTTGATATCATTTTAACTCACGGTGGTGATCTACAATTAAACCCTCATGTTAGTAAGTAGGGGGCTTATTGTGTTGTGAAAAGGAAAGAGATCCTTTTATGCCAGTTAAGGTACAGGCATTTTGTATCTATTTCTCAAGACCAGCTGCTACCTATAGTGTTCTCTCACTTTCCCATCCCATCTGTGAGAAATACTGGAAAATAACTCATAAGTAGGTGCAACAACATGCTGGTGAAAACATGTTTAAAGCAACCCAAATAGTTCACATCAATAGAGCATTTTTTGGATTCCCATCTACAGGAAAGGGTAATAAATCAGCAAGCATGAAGCCTCACATGCTAAAAAAATTCTAATCCCCAGATAGAGCTGGTCCTAAAATGTGATGCAATGGAGTCTATTTCAGCAGTTAAGAAGGTGCGTAGTGTTGTACTTAGGAATCATAACTCCCAAACATGAAAATGTGAGACTTCCAATGGTATCTTCAACTTTTCTGAGGCTATTACAAAAGGAGAACAAAAATAATCCTTTGAAATAACATAAAGCTTGGATGACTGTCAGGGACCAAAAGGAAAAGCTGTTAAAAACCAGCAGGGGTCAAGTTTAAAAGTTAACTTTTGCTCTCCAAGATAAAGGTTCCTTTTCCACCCAGTTTCTGTTTTGACAGGTGACTGCCTTACAGCAAACTCCCTCCCTCCCTCCCTTCCTTTGACACCCTTAAGTCAGCCCCCCTTTCAGGGAAACAAATGCTCTTATCTCTTCACACCATAATTCTAAGGGGTTCTTACTAGCCAAATAAACTGACATAGTCTTAAAAACAATGTCCTTAATTTCTCTCAATTTCGTGAAGAAAATCATTGCAAAAGGCTACAAAACTTAATACTATTTTCCTGCTCCAGGCACACACGCAAAATTGCTTCCATTGAGAATCTAAAAAGCATTTATTTTACAGTACTCAGTAAGAGCATATTAAAAATCTTCTGCTCTGCCATCCCAGACCTATAAAAAATTTAGTCATGTAAGTGACTAAATCTTGTGTGAAGATGATTAATGCACCCAGCAACCTACTTCATTTCCAATTTTCCATTTTCAAAAATTCCCTGTCAGGAGTATATACATTTCTTAAATTAGATACTTGCCAGTATTTCACATCAAAAGGCTTCCAAAAAACCAAAACAAACTCATAAAAAAGTCACTGAATGCATTTTAAAAAATCCTTTATACAGTACTTGTTATATGTCTTCAGAGCTTTCAACACTTTAGATCTATTGAATCAACTAAATTTACACAAATGCAAGAAATGAAACTTTGCAAAGCCTAAGTGTGAATATTTTTTCCTAATTTCTTATTTAGCATATATACATTACCTTCTAATTAAGTTTGGTACTAAATTTCAGTGAGATCAAGTGTAAAAAAAAAAAACTTTAGAACCAAACCCAGGCAGAATTCTCTATTCCTCCTCCATGCTGCAATTCTGAGAGGTTACCTGGGCCAAAGACACAACATTTTAAGGCAAGGTACGTTAATACAGCTTTAAAGAAACCTGTGGCCTTTAACTTCTTTTGGCTCCCTCAACACAATAAATCTTTTTGAAAGTCAAAACTGTTCACGCTACACTTCATGGACCTAAGGTATATCAAGTGCTTTTGATATATAGTCATACACCTTCCACTCCATAGAGCTATCAGTAAAATGGCCCTTAAGAAAAGCAAAACAGAAAATAAAAAGCTCACACTGCCTCCTGCTGTTAGAAGGAAAATTTCATGAGGTCAAAATGGTCCACAAACTGCACAGTGTAATAAAGCAAGAGACTTAACGTTTTCTCTTTTTCTCTTCGTTTTTAACCTAATGATCTGTTTCCTAATTAAAGCCACAAAAGGGCTGAGACACTACTCACAACCCACCCAAATGTACTGTAGAAAACATTACAAGGCATGACTTCAGAATTGAAAATCATATCCCCCAGACAAGCTTTAAACAGGATAGGTGTTTTAAATGAAGCAGAACAAAATACGAGGAAAGAAAGAAAAAGAAAAAAAGAACACTAAAAACACCACCCTGCTTGACCAATGGATGGTTACTCTCCCAGATCTTAGCAGTCTTAGCAGCTAGCTTCTCCCCTTCCTGCTCCAAGTCAGCAGAACAGATTCAATATCCAGTTCATCTTAACAGTCAGAGGGTATAGCCATACCCCAGGGCTTCCTAGACCTTGATGATTATTTTCCCTGTTAAGGAGTTCAAGTAATGTCTCCCAACTTGTCATTCACACTTCTCTCTTCAAAATCTGACAAACCACTCCTGGGGGCATCAGGCACCTGCCCCTGTCCACCTCAGCCATGATACTGTATTAAATCACTGAATATGAAACACAGAAACACAAACAATAGTTTGAATTTGTTTCTTTAAAAATGACATTTGTATTAAAAATCTTCAAATGAAGAGACAATGATTAACCGCGTGTATGGAATTAGAAATTACAAATTGTCAGAATTATCTTGGTACATCACAACAGTAAAATTTTGCTCTGTGCTTCTGGAGGAACACCCTAAAACAGAAAACCAAAAATTAAAACAAAAAATTATATAAAAGGGGAGCTAAATACCTGAACAATGGAACAAAATGAAGCAAAAAATTTTAAAAAGGAAAAAAAAAAATTACCCATTGCATTACAATTACATTTTAAAGGCTGGAAAGAATAAAGAATTCACCGAACAACAGGCCCTATTGTCCTGGCTCCTTCAGGAAGATTATTAAAAGTAAACTGGGAAGTAGTTTGGGGAGGAATAACAGATTCCGGGATCTGGTGGGAAGTTCACAGGTTGGCACCGGCTGGAACAACTGAGTTTTGAAGGCACTCTGCAGACACAGGGGTGCTGGGGGCCCTGAATCACATTTGCGAAGTTTCTGTACTGTAGTTTAAAGAGCAAGTCATCAAAACCATGTATGGCCAACCAATACGAACAAAAAGCTAAATCTAAAAAAACACACACACAACAGTACACACAAAAATGTGCAGATCTGTAACATTTTTTTTTCACAGCTGATAAAAAAAAATACTACCGTTCTCCCCCAGACTCCCCTTTGATACAGTAGGTAAACAAAATAGATTTTTTTCCCTCCACAAATTATCAGCAGACACTTTCTGGCACCCCACACTGTATTGGCATCAGTGTTAACAGTCCCAGTTCAGATGTGCAATACTTCAGATTGGATACACTGTAACAAGAATCCAACTTTGCATAGACATCCTCAGAATCGAAATCAGTCACGGGGTTGCCTTTCCAAGCTGGCAGAAAAGGAACCCGATCTTAATTTCCAGCTACTCCTGGAAAACAAGGAAAAAACAAAAGTTTCTTCCTCCCCTCCTGCTCCTTCATTTGGTTCTCCCGGACTTCCTTCCGTGTATTTGAAACTTGGAACTAGAAAAACGGTTGTTGACAGAAAGACAAAAACAAAAAATCCCCCCTTTTCCACCTTCTCCCCGTCCTCTTCCGCCCCCACCCCATTTTTTTTTTTCTTCCAGACTGAAACTTTCGCCTGCCGGTGTCAAGCCGCCAATACAGGGCCCCAAGGGTTGCTTCAATGGGGAAATATGCGTCAACCAAAATCAATGAGAAACGTACATGCTGCAAAGATCCACATTTCCACCGGGACTCGGACGGTCATGACGGGACAACCCCTCAGAAACGGGCAGAGGCGGGGGACGCGGCCACCGCGGCCAGTCGGGCGCCAAGACCCCCCCCCAGGCCGATGCAAAGTCATCTCCAATCTCAAAGCAAGAAGAGAAATCACATTTAGAAGAGTCGGGTGCGTTGGGCTTTTGTGCCGGCTGTCGCGCGGAAGCCGCGAGCGCCTCAGAGAATCACGCAGGCCGAACAGCAGCCCTCATCGCCGTTGGGCTGCGCCGCGTAGTTCATCTGCCGCACGATCTCAGCGAACAGCTCGTCCACCGAGGCTTTGTTTTTGGCCGAAGTCTCCATGAAGGGGCAGCTCCACTCCTCCGCCAGGGCCTTGCCCTCGCCGAATGAAACCTCACGCTCGCCCTCCAGGTCCACCTTGTTGCCCACCAGAATCATGGGCACGCGCTCGTACCGCTTCACGCGGATGATCTGGTCCCGCATGGGCTTGATGTCCTGGAAGCTCTGCTGGTTAACAAGGCTGTACACGAGGATGAAGCCCTGGCCATTCTTGATGTACAGGTCCCGCATGGATGCGAACTGCTCCGTGCCCGCCGTGTCCAAGATCTCCAGCACCGACGGCGATGAGTCCACCTCAATCTCTTTGCGGTAGAAGTCCTCGATGGTGGGGTCGTACTTCTCGATGAAGGAGCCGGTCACGAACTGCACGGTGAGCGCGGACTTGCCCACGCCGCCCGAGCCTAGCACCACCACTTTGTACTCTCTCATGGCTCCGTCGGCTTTCTCGCTGCGCCTGCCACGGCCCCGTCGGGGCTGCGCACCGGAGGAAAGCTGGGCTTGGTAGCTGGACTTCTCTGTCCTCAGCTCTGCAGGAAAAACTCAGGAGATGACCGAGGAACGCAGGGCGCGGAAATCACCAAGCGGGGGGCCGGGCGCCGGGCCGGCCGGCGCGGCGGCGCGTCCCTGCAGCGCGGGTCCGGGGCCCCGAGGCAGCCCACGGCGGCAGCAGCAGCCTGGGCGGCGGATCGGGAGGACAATGCCGGCAGCCGGGGCTGGGCGAGGGCTGCAGCTTCTCTCCGCAGCAGCTCAGGAAGGCGAGGAGGCGGCGGCGGCGGGCTGCGGAGGCGGCTGCTAATTGCGCGCCGGGCCGGGACGCGCGTGGCATGAGTCCCCGCAGAGCGTGCGCCCACCGCCGCGGCCCTTCGAGCTCTCTCCCGCAGCCTCCGCGGGGCGAGGGCTTCCTACTCGCCGCGCGCAGCCCTGCCCGCCCCGCCCTGGCGAGCATGCCCAGTGCGCCGCTGCCGGCCCCGCCCGCCGGCTCCCCGGCTCCTGGTTTTTCCGGGGGGCCGGGCGGGGGTGGGGCTGTAGGCGGAGCTAGCGATTTGATTCAGGACTAGCGGATTCGGGATAGGCACTAGTATAGGAGCCGGAGAAATGTGTGGAGGTGTATGGGGGTGTTAAGAGACTGGTTGGGGCAGCTCCAGTGGGAGGACAGAGGCCGCCTTCCTTCGCCGATTTGGCTTTAGTGCATAGGAATCCCGGCTCTATGAGAAGAGAGCCGGCGCCGTGGGCCACCCCGGGAACAGGCTGGTCTCTTGCCGCTCCTTTTATCCAAAGCTCGTGGACTTCACTCCCTGAGCCCCTGCCGGGTGTGCGTCCCGAAGGCCGAGACCCAAAGAACATTTGGGTGTATGATAGACGGGCAGAGCATTTTCCCACACTCTAGGCGTGGCCCTTTCTACCCAGCCTTCTCTGGCGGACTCTCCACGCACTTCATCCCTCAGACAAAGAAAACAGGAACGTTCGGCCTGAAACCTGTCCGGATGAGGGAATGGGCACCCTCAAGTGATCTGGGCGGTCTCCAGGCTGGGACTCAGAAGACCCCACCCACCTCCCCACTCGGCTAGGGCCAAAACCTGGAGAGTGAATCACAACCCGATCCACAATCAGCCCGGGTGCCGGTAGCTAGTCAGGGCATGCTCAGTGGGCGGAGTAGGTTTGGGGGTTTGGAAGTAGGAAGCTTGTGCACTGCACACCCACGCTCCAGCTCAAATTACCTCTCCCAGACTCAGGACCCATTGGTCCTGGGGCGCAAATCTCACACCCTCGGATGTTCTTCCATTGGCTACTGCCAAGGTTTTATCAGTTTGGGCCGCTTCATTGGCTAAAAAGTAGCCTCCGCTCGTGATTGGTTATTTATAGAGATTGAGTTGAGAGGCGGAGGCACAGCTGTTCTTTCTCTGCTCTCCCCCGCCCCCTTCCTCCCACTTCCCCAACCTAGTCGTTTTGAAGCTAAGAGTGAAAAAATAAAAGGAATTTAGGCGGAGAGCTCAGAGCTAAATATAGTCCTTTGCTGGTGTTTTCAAGAGTCTGACTTCTCGGTGCCCAGTCACGACTGTCCGTTAAAGGGAGCTGGTTACAGTTCTTGGTCCTCAAGAAATGGCAAAGTTTCCAAGGTGGTTCCCCTCCACCCAGGGAGGGGGAGGGGCTAGGATGTGGAAATGGGCCACACTGAATTCAGCTCACCCGGTGGGGTGGGGGAATGCCCAGGCTTGCCTTTGGTAAACATCTTTGCTTTGGGGAGGGCATTCGCTAAACTGGGCTTGGCTCCTGCTCACAGGAGCTACCAGCGAGATGCCTTGGCTTGTTCCAGGTCTCTCCTTTCTCGAGGAGGAGAGATGTCAAGACCTGTCAAAAGGCTAAGCAATGCTAGCGTGAGCCCCAGGGTGAAGGGGTGGGAGGGGACCGAGCTGCATCAACCCCGGCTTGGTATCCTGTCCACACCACTTCCCACTGGTTTAACCATCTGCATTGGAGGGATAAAAGAAATGGTGTGCTAATGTTTGGTTTCAGTGCCTTAGTCCCGTTGTGACTAAGGGCCGCGTTGCGAGTTAACCTTCTTTGAACCTCTAGCTATAGCTCGTAGAATGCACAGCTGCAACTTGAAGTCCTGGCCATGGGGACCCAATGTGTCCCGGGCAGCAGCCAATGCCTTGGGTGGGCGGAGTCCATTCCTGCGCATGGCTCCGCTATTTAGTGGAGAGAGGGGTTATCAGAGTGCTTGGCTAGTTAACCTTGATATAATTCTCCAGAAACCTTCAAGGCAAACTCACCTAATATAGGTGGAGCAAACCTCACGTTTACCCAGTTTAATGTTTGCCAGGCGTTTTACATGTGCTATCTTATTTACTCCTCATAAAAATACTAATTATACCTATTTTAAAACTGAGGAAACTGAGACCCTAAGATGTCGCCTAACTGGCATAACTGGCATGAAATTTCACAGCATGAGTGGTTACGCTGGGATCCTGATCCAGGTGTTTGGGTGCAAAACCTGGTCTTGTAACTATTAGGAATACTACTTTCTAACAAGAAAGTTTCCAGATTGTACTCTTTCTTAGGTTGACTTTTGAGGTAGTATGAACAGACTGGCTCTTAAGCCCAAGCTAGAGGGACCTATGTCCACCCTCTGACTCTTCTGACAGTGCCCCTTCCCACAGGGTTAAGGAGCTAGAACCCATGTCCAGACCATGCCCCAGCTGGTCAGAATTCTGTAATCCCCTCCCCATATAGTACCAAACCTTCTCCTAGGATCTGCTTGGACCTCTGAACTCACCCCTGTGTGCAGTAAGGGGTCTTTGCTGGAGTGCAGATGGTGCTTGGACCCATGAGCTAAGGCGTGACCTCCCAGGCACTTTGGGCCCCCACTTAACGGCAGGAAGAGGGGTGCCTTCTAGTCAGCTTTCTCTTCCCTGCCACTTTCCAGCCTGGCTCTTGGAGAAGTCTAAGAATTTGTGATTCACACCTGACCATCCAGGTCTTGCAAAGAAGTATTTGTCAAGGTGGGAGGACAGATCATATTTTAACACTGTGTTACCTTGATTTTAGGGCTTCTCTGGTGGCTGAGACAGTAAAGCATCTGCCTGCAATGCAGGAGACTCGGGTTCGATCCCTGGGTCGGGAAGATCCCCTGGAGAAGGAAATGGGAGCCCACTCTAGTACTCTTGCCTGGAAAATCTCATGAACGGAGGAGGCTGGTAGGCTATAGTCCATGGGGTCACAAAGAATCGGTCACGACTGAGCAACTTCACTTATCTTGATTTATAACTGAAATAACTAGAGTAATGCTACCTGGGCCTCTGTCCTCTAGCCCACAGATGTTAGGTGTGGTTCTGAGTACGATATAGTAGAAAATACTTTGTCCTTATGGGCCAGGTGTCTAATCTCAAGTATTACCTATCAGTTATTATCTGAGACCTTGGGCAAGCCCCTCAAGTTGCTCCCAACCTTAGTTTCACTATCTCTAAAGTGGTGATAATAAAGTTTGTCCCACCCACCGAGCTACCCAAGGAACCTTGGAGAATATCTGATGACCAAACACTTCATTTTACATCACAGTCAGTGAGCAGAATTAGAACCCTGGTGTCCTGGCTGCCCCTTTTCAAGGTGCCAGCCTATACTCAGGGATAATAATTAGCAA
The DNA here is from genome assembly GCA_024291935.2 of Okapia johnstoni. Taxonomy (NCBI): domain Eukaryota; kingdom Metazoa; phylum Chordata; class Mammalia; order Artiodactyla; family Giraffidae; genus Okapia; species Okapia johnstoni. Next base: position 41,124,777 of record CM044323.1, read on the forward strand.
ATAATGGATGGAAATGTGCTTTTAAAGCTGCAGTGCACCATATATTCATGACAATTACAACCCAGGTGTCTTGACAGCCCTATCTAGAAGAGACCATCTTCAGGACTCTGGGTAGTCATGCAGATGGGTATTTTTGGATCTTAGTGGCCTCTCTGGTACCAAAGAGTTGCCACACTTTGAATCTTTCCCATTAAGGATTCTTTGATAACAATTTTTATTACACTCAGATAGTCTCCCTCAGAAAGATTTCCACTGGGGCTTTGGGATTCAAAATGAAGTAATGAATGAAATTACTGATGCACAAATTTTTAAAGTTGATCAGCTCTTCCTGTGAAATTTGTTAGGAGTCTTTATGTACCTCTCTTATGGTATAATCCTGTGTCATATCCAATTATCCTGTACCATAATTATTTACATGTCTGTATTGTGTCACTGTGTGAATTCCTTGAGGTCAGAGTCCATACCTCGCTTATCTTTGGAGCCACCTCTGTTCTTCCCCCAGTAAGAGTGCCTACATAGGAGTCCCTCAATTAACTATTTATGGGTATACGAATGGCATTTTATCCCTTTCCCAAACTCTCTTTGTGGTAAAAGATATACTAATTCTTGGTGAGACAAAACACTTCCTGTATCCTTAGAAAACTGTAAAATACTAATGTTTCAGTCTCCCTGAGTCTTAAAGATGCTGGAGTGATAAAATCTACCCTTATATGGATGGAAACACTCTCAATGCTGTCTGGTGTGGTTCTGAGTATTTGGGAAAAAATACCAAAGCACCCAGTAGATAAACTCTTACTCTGAAGATTTCAAACGTTTGTGCAGATAACACACAAAGACACCTCTAGAAAACGATCTGAAGTAAAAGCTAACAGATTAAGAACTACTTAATCTTTGGTATTGACTAATATACACAGTGATCCCTGCCTGGCCTTGCTTACACAGTGAGCTTCTGTGACACTGGTTTTGGGCCTTCAAAGAATTAGAGGGTTTGCTAGAACATGAATCTTTTAAGTCCTCCAGAAAATAAGTACCCATCTGTCCTCTTCATTTATACAAAGTGGAGGTTTATTTCATCACGTTCATAGTTTTAGCTGGCTTGACCTGTAGATAAACAAATAATTCTAAAAAAAAATTCTAATTTTGAAAATATCAGGGGTAAGTTGAGAGTGACCATGTATCATTATTTTAAAGGGATGTTGCTATAAGACTAACTGTGCCTTTCAAGAGTTCTCAGTAAATATTTGTTAAGTACCTGAACATGTTATAACCAGGCATCCACAAGCAGGCTTAAGATGTTTTATTTTATCAGTGGTCTTTAAAAAATAATCTCCAGTTATGCCCCTAAAAATATTCATTAGTCAACCAAATCATCATCATTTCATACTCTTCATATTGCACTTTAGGCAGCCAACTTGTAAGAACAATGACTTGTACTCCTTGTAATGAGATTTTATATCTTAAAAAATGTTCTAAAATTCTAGCATGGTAATTAAAGAGAGACAAATGTATGTCTGGTTTTATAATTTCACTGTTTGCCCCTTATGTGTACTCTGTTTGGATTTTTTTTCTCCTTTTAAAATTATTTTTCAAAGGAAAATGTAGGTGAGTTAAATTTTAAATTAAATAACCTCTTAAAATCAGTCAAGCTTTTTACAAACTTTTTTGTTAGGCCCAAATAAAGAAATAGAAAAATCAAAATAACTATTGTCTCAAGGCTATCAGATTAGAATTAAATATGATCTCACCATATACATTAATGTGCTATGTTATTTTGATAATAAAAACCACTCATAACTCCATAAAAATGTTATCCTGGGCTGAAGTGTTATACACATGTAGGCAACTACCACACAACTACTCAGTGGATTTGAGTTCTATCATAGAATCTTACTAATGATTTGGCCTACTGTCATTATTTTCCATGATTTTTTGTTAAAAGAAAAATCTTTTCTAAGATAAATGACCTTACCTTCTCTATAGGGTTGAGATTTGCCTGAGACCCTGATCTGTAGAGAAAAGAACAAAATGGGCTTAGAGCACCACTTTCATGTGATGAATATATTCTCACTCAAGGGAAATTTTAAATTGATTTCATTGATCCTATTTTTCATAGTTGAAAGCACAGTTACACATCTTAGTCTGTCTAAGATTTGTCTCCTTAGACCCAGCATTCCAGAGAAACAAATGCAGCAAGAGTAGAAGCAACGCCTTAGATCCATTAAAAAGCGCTTTCTTCTTGTAAAATTGTCTTTATATGCAGATGATACGATACTATCTACAGAAAATCCTAAAGACTCCACACAAAAACTACTAGAACTAATAAATGAATTCAGCAAGGGAGCAGGATACAAGATTAACATATAGAAATTAACTGCATTTCTTTACACAATGAAATATCCAATGGAATGTAAAAAAAAAAAAATGTACCTTTTAAAATTATATCGCCAAAAATAAAACACTTAGGAATAAACCTGACCAAGGATGTGAAAGACTTATATGCTGACAACTATAAAACATTTATAAAGGAAACTGAATATTATTCAAAGAAATGGAAAGATATTCCATGCTCTTGGATTGGAAGAATTGATATTGTTAAAATAGCCATTCTATCCAAGGCAATCTACAAATTTAATGTAATCCCTATCAAATTACTCAGGACATTTTTCACAGTGGTAGAGCAAATAATTCTATTCCTATGGAATGTGAAAGACCCAGGATTGCCAAGGATTAGTGAAGAACAAGAAAGCAAGAAGCATAAACTTCCCAGACTTCAGACAATACTACAAAGCTACAGTAATCAAAACACTGTAGTACTGGCACAAAAACAGATATATGGATCTACAAAACAGAACAGAGAGACCGAAATAAACCCATACACCTACAGTCAAGGCTTCATACTCCAAGCCAAGCATCAATAGTACGGGAACCATGAACTTCCAAATGTGCAAGCTGATTTAGAAAACACACAGAAACCGGAGATCAAATTGCCAACATCCATTGGATCATTGAAAAAGCAAGAAAGTTCCAGAAAAACATCTGCTTTACTGACTGTGCCAAAGGCTTTGACTGTGGATCACAGCAAACTGTGGAAAATTCTTCAAGAGATGGGAATACCAGACCACCTTACCTGCCTCCTGAGAAATCTGTATGCAGGTCAAGAAGCAACAGAACCGGACATGGAAAAACAGACTGGTTCCAACTTGGGAAAGGAGTACGTCAAGGTTGTATATTGTCACCCTGCTTATTTAACTTCTATACAGAGAACATCATGAGAAATGCCGGGCTGGATGAAGCACAAGCTGGAATCAAGACTGCTGGGAGAAACATCAATAACCTCAGATATGCAGAAAGCGAAGAGGAACTGAAGAGCCTCTTGATGAAAATGAAAGAGGATAGTGAAAAAGCTAGGCTAAAACGGAACATTCAAAAAACTAAGATCACGGCATTTAGTATCATCACTTCATGGCAAATAGATGGGGAAACAATGGAAACGGTGACAGACTTCATTTTGGGGGGCTCCAAAATCAATGCCGATGGTGACTGCAGCCATGAAATTAAACGACGCTCCTTGGAAGAAAAGCTAGACAGCATATTAAAAAGCAGAGGCATTACTTTGCCAACAAAGGTCCATCTAGTCAAAGCTATGGTTTTTCCAGTAGTCATGAATGGATGTGAGAGTTGGACTATAAGGAAGGCTGAGTGCTGAAGAATTGATGCTTTTGAACTGTGGGGTTGGAGAAGACTTTTGAGAATTCCTTGGATTGCAAGGAGATAAAACCATTCAATCCTAAAGGAAATCAGTCCTGAATATTCATTGGAAGGACTGATGGTGAAGCTGAAACTCCAATACTTTGGGCACCTGATGTGAAGAACTGACTCACTGGGAAAGACCCTGATGCTGGGAAAGATTGAAGGCAGGAGGAGAAGGGGATGACAGAGGATGAGATGGTTGGATGGCATCACCGACTTGATGGGCATGAGTTTGAGCAAGCTCCAGGAATTGGTGATGGACAGAGAAACCTGGAGTGCTGCAGTCCATGGGGTCACAAAGAGTGCCAAACAACTGAGCGACTAAACCAAACTGAACCTACAGTCAATTAATCCTCACCAAAAGAGGCAAGAATATACAATAAGAAAAGCACAGTTTCTTTAGCAAGTGGTATTGGGAAAGTTGGACAGCCAGATATAAATCAATGAAGTCAGAACACATGCTCTCACCATATACAAAAATAAGCTCAAAATGGCTTAAAGACTTAAACCTAAGACATGACATCATCAAACTGCTAGAAGAGATCACAGGCAAAACATTCTCTGATATAAACCATACCAATTTCTTAGTCCCCCAAGGCAACAGAAATAAAAAGAAAAATAAACAAATGGGACCTAATCAAACTTAACAAGCTTTTTCACAGCAAAGGAAACCATAAATGGGAGAACATTTTTGCAAATTATGCAACAGACAAGGGGTTTCCAAAATATACCAACAACTCATACAACAACAACAACAAACAACCCAATCCAAAAAGAGCAGAAGACCTAAACAAACATTTTTTCCAAAGAAGAAATATAGATGGCCAATAGGCACATGAATAGATGCTCAACACTACTAATTATTAGAAAAATGCAAATCAAGACTACAAGTAGGTACCACTTCACACTGGTCAGGATGGCAATCATGAAAAAGTCTACAGATAACAAATGCTGAAGAGGATATGGAGAAAATGGACCCTTGCTACACTGTTGGTGGGAATGTAAACTGGTTCAGCTGCTGTGGAGGTTGGAGCTTCCTCAAAAAATCAAAAATAGAATTACCATATGATCCAATAATCCCACTCCTGGGAATATATCCAGTCAAAACTATAATTTAAAAAGATACATGCATCCATGTTCACAGCAGCACTGTTCACATAACCCAGACATGGAAACAACCTAAATGTCCATCAACAGATGAATAGATAAAGATGATATGGTACATATATACAATGAAATACTACTCAGCCATAAAAAAGAACAAAACAAAGCTATTTGCAGCAATATGGATGCAACAAGAGACTATCACACTAAGTGAAATAAGTCAGAGGAAGACAAATACCATATTATATCACTTATATGGTGATGAGACACAAAAGAACCAATCTAGGAAACAGCATCAGGGACATAGAGAATAGACTGGTGGTTGCCATGGGGAAAGAATGAGTGGGAGGTTGGGGTTAGCAACTGTATGCTTTTATATATAGAATCAATAAACAACAAGGTCCTACTGTATAGCACAAAGAACTGTATTTAATAGCCTATGATAAACCATAATGGAAAAGATTATAAAAAATATCTCTTTATAACTGAATAATTTGCTATCCATCAGTAATTAACACTGTAAATCAACTAAAGTTCAATAAAATAATAAAGTTAAAAAAAACAAAAGAACTTTCACTTGCTTTTTTGTCACCAACCACAAGATTAAAGGAGGCTCCTTTTCTCTTGCAGGGACAAAAATCCATCACTTCCCTTGATGCTGGAGGAAGCCTATCATTCTTTCTGCAGCAGTGCCTCCAATAAATCCTTCAAACTTTGTGGTTTTGATGGAGACAATGAGAGTCTATACTGAGGGAGAGGAAGTTTCCTCTGTAAATTACCATTAGCCATCAGGCTTGGTTTAAGGAATCTGCCAAAGGGGTTTCTATTTTACTTGCAGTTATACTATCTTGTGATAGAAAGTTTCAGAAAAGGATCTGTGGTGATATCTTAGGAAGATAACACTAGAACTGCAGAATTCAGGCTATTTAAATAATTTTATGATTATTGTATTCAGTTCTGTTGTAGAAGTTTGTTACTCTTCTGAAGATTTTTTTCTTTGTTTTAAAACTTACATTTAAAAGAAAGATTACTGGCCTATTATTCAACTATGGCAGTGTGAACATAGTACCCCTGAAGTATAAAAACTAAATCCTTTCTGTTAAGGAATTTATGTCCTTAAAAAAACCTTATTGCCATGTAGAATATAATTATATAGAATTATTAAAAAGGAGTGATCCTAGGAAACTTAGCAAACATTTCCATGTTTCACGTAAACTAAATGTTTTAAACAAGCAGTTGGCAAACTTTTTTTTTTAGTAACGGGCCAGAGAGTAAATATTGCAGATTTTGTGGGCCATACATCTCCATTGCAACTACTCAAATCTGCCCCTGCAGTATAAAAGCAGCCAGAGACAATATGTAAATAAATACACATGACTGAGTTCCATAACACTTTCTTTACAGAAACAGCTGGTGGGCTGCATTTGGCCCACAGGCTCATGGTTTGCCAATCTCTAAACTATGTATTAAAAAAATATCATTTGTTGCTGGAGGCCAAACTCTCTTATAATCAAAATGAAGTACTAATCTGTCATTGGCTATAGCCATAACTCTTGACTTCAATCTATAGTAAAAGTGAAAGTTGCTCAGTAGTGTCCGACTCTTTGTAACCCCATGGACTATACAGTCCATGCAATTCTCCAGGCCAGAATACTGGAGCGGGTAGCCTTTCCCTTCTCCAGGGGATCCTCCCAACCCAGGGATCAAACCCAGGTCTCCTGCATTGCAGGCAGATTCTTTACTAGCTAAGCCACAAGGGAAGCCCTTTAATCTATAGTGAAATACTACTCAAATCGTGAATATATAGACACAATTCGATATAATTTTAGGAAATTCTATATAACTTATGAAATACTCAAATTTATATTTTTATGCGTGTACTTTAAATTTGTTTTCAATAGTTAAAGTAGCACCCATCTTTTGTTGGACTTCTCAACTTTTTCTTATTAATTTATAATTGTTGACTATGTATTATGGTTATGTACCTCTGATAATCATGTACTTTGAAAATAACTTAGTTTGTTATTAGCCCGTGTTTATGCTTTTTCATTAATATTTTTAAAAAATATTCTATTTGAATTTATTGACTTTTTTCTTTTGGGTTTTCTTTTGGAGTTTCATGCCACAAGTATAAAGCTGTCTTACACTCCAGATGTTTATAAAACTAGTGTTATGTAAGTATTTAAAAATGTGACCACATGGATCACAGCCTTGTCTAACTCAATGAAATTATGAGCCATGTCGTGTAGGACCACCCAAGATGGAAAGGTCATGGTGGAGAGTTCTGACAAAACTTGGTCCACTGGAAAAAGGAATGGCAAACCACTTCAGTATTCTTACCTTGAGAACCCCATGAACAGTATGAAAAGGCAAAAGATAGGACACTGAAAGATGAACTCCCCAGGTCGGTAGGTACCCAATATGCTACTGGAGAAGAGCAGAGAAGTAACTCCAGAAAGAATAAAGAGACGGAGCCAAAGAGAAAACACCACCCAGTTGTGGATGTGACTGGTGATGGAAGTAAAGTCCAATGCTGTAAAGAACAATATTGCATAGGAACCTGGAATATTAGGTCTATGAATCAAGATAAATTTGAAGTGGTCAAACAAGAGATGGAAAGAGTGAACATCAACATTTTAGGAATCAGTGAACTAAAATGGACAGGAATTGGCAACTTTAATTCAGATGACTATTATATCTACTACTGTGAGCAAGAATCCCTTAGAAGAAATGGAGTAGCCCTCACAGTCAACAGAAGAGTCCAAAATGCAGTACGTGGGTGCAATCTCAAAAATGACAGAATGACCTCTGTTCATTTCCAAGGCAAACTATCATTATCACAGTAATCCAAGTCTATGCCCCTACCACTAATGCTGAAGAAGCTGAAGTTGAATGGTTGTATGATGATCTATGAGATATTTTACAACACACAAAAAAGATGTCCTTTTCATTACAGGAGACTGGAATACAAACGTAGGAAGTCAAGAGATACCTGGAATAAAAGGCAAGGTTGGCTCTAGAGTACAAAATAAAGCAGGGCAAAAGCTTACGGAGTTTTGCAAGAGAATTTACTGGTCACAGCAAATACCCTTTCCAACAATACAAGAGATGACTCTACAAGTGGACATCACCAGATGGCCAATCCCAAAATCAGACTGATTATATTCTTTGTGGCAAAGATGAAGAAGCTCTATACAGTCAGCAAAAAGAAGACCAGGAGCTGACTATGGCTCAGATCATCAACTTAATGCCAAATTCAGGCTTAAATTGAAGAAAGTAGAGGAAACCACAAGACAGTTCAAGTACGGCCTAAATCAAATCCCTTATGATTATACAGTAGAAGTGACAGATAGATTCAAGGGATTAGATCTGATAGACAGAGTGTAGGAGGAATGAGGATGGAGGTTTGTGACATTGTACATGAGGTGGTGATCAAGACCATCCCCAGGAAAAATAATGCAAAAAGGCAAAATGGTTGTCTGAGGAGGCCTTACAAATAGCTGAGAAAAGAAGGGAAGTGAATGGCAAAGGAGAAAAGGAAAGATATACCCATCTGAATGCAGAGTTCCAAACAATAGCAAGGAGAGATAAGAAAGCCTTCCTCAGCGATCAATGCAAAGAAATAGAGGAAAACAATAGAATGGGAAAGACTAGATATCTCTTCAAGAAAATTAGAGATACCAAGGGAACATTTTGTGCAAAGATGAGCACAATAAAGGACAGAAAAGGTATGGACCTAACAGAAACAGAAGATATTAAGAAGAGGTGTCAAGAATACACAGAAGAACTATACAAAAAAGATCTTCATGACCCAGACAACCACGATGGTGTGATCACTCACCTAGAGCCAGATATCCTGGAATACAAAGTCAAGTGGGCCTTGGGAAGCATCACTATGAACAAATCTAATGGAAGTGATGAAATTCCAGCTGAGCTATTTCAAATCCTAAAAGATGATGCTGTGAAAGTGCTGCACTCAATATGTCAGCAAATTTGGAAAACTCAGCAGTGGCCACAGGACTGGAAAAGGTCAGATTTCATTCCAATCCCAAAGAAAGGCAATGCCAAAGAATGCTCAAACTACCGCACAATTGCACTTGTCTCACAAGATGGCAAAGCAATGCTCAAAATTCTCTAAGCCAGGCTTCAACAGTACATGAATTGTGAACTTCCAGATGTTCAAGCTGGATTTAGAAAAGGCAGAGAAACTAGATATCAAATTGCCAACATCCATTGGATAATCGAAAAAGCGAGAGTTCCAGAGAAACATCTACTTCTGTTTTATTGACTACGCCAAAGCCTTTGACCGTGTGGATCACAACAGACTGTGGAAAATTCTTCAAGAGATGAGAACACCAGACCACCTGACCTGCCTCCTGAGAAATCTGTATGCAGGTCAAGAAGCAATGGTTAGAACTGGACACGCAACCATGAACTGGTTCCAAATTGGGAAAGGAGTAAGTCAAGGCTCAATATTGCCACCCTGCTTATTTAACTTATATTCGGAGTACATCATGTGAAATGCTAGGCTGGATGAAGCACAAGCTAGAATCAAGTTTGCTGGAAGAAATATCAATAACCTCAGATATGCAGATGACACCGCCATTATGGCAGAAAGTGAAGAGGAACTAAAGAGTCTCTTGACGAAATTGAAAGAGGAGAGTGAAAAAGCTGGGTTAAAACTCAACATTCAGAAAACTAAGATCATGGCATTCAGCCCCAGCACTTCATGACAAATAGATGGGGAAACAATTGAAACAGTGACAGACTTTATTTTCTTGGGCTTCAAAATCACTGCAGATGGTGACTGCAGCCATGAAATTAAAAGATGCTTGCTCCTTGGAAGAAAAGCTATGACAAACCTAGACTGCATATTAAAAAGCAGAGATGTTGTTACTTTGCTGACAAAGGTCCATCTACTCAAAGCTATGGTTTTTCTGGTAGTCATGAATGGATGTGAGAGTTGGACCATAAAGAAAGCTGAGCGCCAAAGAATTGATGCTTTTGAACTGTAGTGTTGGAGAAGACTCTTGAGAGTCCCTTGGAGTGCAAGGAGATCAAACCAGCCCATCCTAAAGGAAATCAGGCCTCAATATTCACTGGAAGGGCTGATGCTGAAGCTGAAGCTCCAATAGTTTGGGCACCTGATGCAAAAAACTGACTCATTGGAAAAGACCTTGATGCTGGGAAAGATTTAAGGCAGAAGAAGGGTTGACAGAGGATAAGATAGTTGTATGGGTCACCGACTTGATGGACATGAGTTTGAGTAAGCTCCGGGAGCTGGTGATGGACAGGGTGCTGCAGTCAGTGGGGTCGCAAAAAGTTGGACACGTCTGAGTGACTGAATTGTACTGAACTGCAAATAACTATTAGTTTGTTATTAGTCCTTGTTTGTGCTTTTTCAGTAACATTTTAAAAAATATCATATTTGAATTTATTGACGTTTTTCTTTTTGGGTTTTCTTTCTGAATTTCATGCCACAAGTAGAAATTTGTCTCACTTTCCAGGATATTTATATAACTAGTGTTATGTAAGTATTTATAAATACTAGTGTTTTCTTCTAGCATTTTAAGTTTTTCTTTTTATGGTTACATTTTGGCTTGCTTTCAATTGAAAAATAATTCAGTCAATTATTCAGTAGTAATTCAGTGTCAGTAAGGATGGAGAGACTGAAATCCAAGCAATAGGATGTCCATTGAATAGAAGTTGCTGAGGAGAGGGCAGAGGAGGTGTCTGAAAACTCTGGTGGTAAGGCTGGGAAAACATCTTTCTTCTTGTACAGGAAAGAAGAAGAGCCAAAAGACCTAAAAACTGGAACTGAGAAGGTGAAAATATGAGAGTTCAAACTGCAAATAATCTTCTCTCTGTAAATAAAAATGATAAGGCACCCGCTGAAGAAAGGGAGGCCAAGTGTGGGTCTGGGAATAGGAGTAGAAATCCAACTGTTTTCTAACAGTTAGTGTGCAGCACAAAGCATGAAGCTGTTAAATTTGGGTTACATGAAGATGCCAGTTCATCTTGTTTTTAATTAAGGATACTGATAATTCCTCTTGAGTCTGTCCAGCCAGATTCTGTTAAAATTTCTGAAGGCTTTTTCTCAATACATACAAATAAATAATTATAAAGTTATCTTCCCATCTCCCACATGCCCATACCTTTGGTGAAAATATAAACAAAAACCTGTGACTTAACGTGGTTAAAAATTCCATTACTAATGGGAAATTAATAGACTCATGAAACTTTCTTAACTAAGTAATCTCTTGAGTTTCTCTATTTCATGCTAAATTATAATAAAACCTTGGGTACCTAACCTCAGAGAATCATTTTGAGTAGTGGAATATCTGTCTAGAAAATGTCACTGTTGTACAGGGTGTCCTGTTACCATAAGAAAAATATTTATATTCTTTTCTTTAGATAAATTCTGTTTACCATAATAAACTTAAAATGTATATAATAAAACAGAAAGAAAAAAATAATAAATTATTGCCAAACAAAAACTTAACATTTTGGTTAGTAGTCTTGTCTTTTTACTATGGAATTATTTGAAAAATGGGCTTCCCTTGTGGCTCAGCTGGTAAAAAATCTACCTGCAATGTGGGAGACCTGGCTTCGAACCCTGGGTGGGGAAGATCCCAAGGCTACCCACTCCAATATTCTGGCCTGGAGAATTCCATGGACTGTATAGTCCATGAGGTTGCAAAGAGTTGGACATGACTGAGCGACTTTCACATTTGAAAAACAGAAAACTAATTCTAGTTTTCTCACTATTTTAACACACAGCTTAATGTAGGCCTCAGGTATTCTATAACCTACTGGTCAAATAAGACAGTTATCTTAAGTACTTATTTATCAAAGAGTTTTCCCCTTCCTTATTTAATGGATTCTGATGAGACTATTTCTTACGTATGCTAATGTTGCCCAGGAAGTGATTTAATTGACAAAGCCCCAAATGACAGCCTGGCTTGGGGCTGTTTGCCTGTTTGTTCTGAAGGTGGGATGAAGTAGGTTGAAATTCATGATCCTGGGGCAGTAGAACAGAGAGGCTGCTGGCCTGCATCATTAACCAGGGAATCAAGAGCTTCAGCTGCTTTCTCCCAAACAGTTTGTCCCTCTCCAGAAATGATCTTCCTTTCTGTGGCAAACAGTGCCCTTTGATGTGTCAGCACCATTCAAAGCCAGGCTGTGACTTCTGCATCATTAACACATTTGTGCTTCCTTTGTCAAACTGGATCCAGGCTTCCATCTCTCTTGCCCTAAGTTTTTCCTGAGTTTTCAAAAGAAATCTGCCCTTCACTATTTCCAAAGTGTGCCCAGAATGTTTGGGAAATGACTTATCCTCGAGGCTGCAAATTCTTTATCAGAAGAAAGAAAGAAAGAAAAAAAAAAAAGACTATTTTACTGACTTAGTTTCAGGCTGAGATTTTCTCTAAACTGTTCTCAGTATTTGATTTGAATAGAATACTAGGCATAAGCAATATTTTTAAAGTGTATGTAACTTTGAAATGGAAATTCCTGAATATTACATGCCTGATAAATCTTTATCATTAAACCTTATATGTAGTAAAATTTCCTGTGTTTTCTATAGGTTGACCCAGGGAGTTATTTAATATTTTGGCAGCTGGGAGATAGAGATAATGTTCAGAGATACCACTGTATTTCCTCTGGGTGAGCTGAATAATTATGTGAAAACAGAATATTTTGTTATTCAGAGGTAAAGCCTATGGTTTTGAAAAGATCCTTTGTTTAATGTAAATAAAAATAATGGGAGGATGTTGGGTGTGACAGAAAAGGCTATTTCAGATTTTCTGAGGACCATTTGTACAATGTAAGCAACAGGTGACATTTTCAGATGCTTTAGAAACATCCCAGGTAATCTTCCAAATATTAAATCAGGCTATTCTTATTCTACTTAATTCAAATAAGCTTTTATCAGTGTATACAACCACACATTAAATTAGGCCAAATCTATATGACTTTTATGTATCAAGAATCATAGCTTGAGCCTAAGCTGCTTCATTCTAAGATGCAGGAGAGCCAGAAAGGATGTTCCTGGACCAGTAAATCAGGTCAGCAAATGCACAGTTCTGTGAGGGACCAAGTTACCACTGCAGAAGTAAGAGGAGAAGTGGCTGAGGATCATAAATGTTATTCAAAGATGGCCAAGTTCACCAAAGAGAAAGGGGGTGTAGCATCTACCAATGTAGGGTGTACCTCTTAGGTTACCCTTGCAATTACCTCAATGAAGGTACCTAGAGGAGCAATCTCTGGGTCACTTAGCTGGCAGGGTGCCAGTAGCATTTGGGCTCTTAGTTTCTGTAACATTTTGATACCAGGGCCTGCAGCTGTGGTGCTGCAGCAGCCTCAGAGGGTCTGTGGTAAACTTCCACAGTAGCATGTAGCCTCTTCAGCAGACTCCAGCAGAATAACAGTCACTCTGGGCATTAGAAGCTGCAACAAACACCTCCATATAATGAGCTGTGCGTGCATGCTAAAGTGCCTTCTGTTGTGTCCGACTCTGTGCGACCCTATGGACTGTAGCCCCCAGGCTCTTCTGTCCATGGGATTCTCCAGGCAAGACTACTGGAGTAGATTGCCATGCCATCATCCGGGGAACTTCCTGACCCAGGGTTCGAACTCACATCTCTTATGACTCCTGCATTGACAGGCAGGTTCTTTACCACTAGCCCCACTTAGGAAGTCCCATATAATGAGCTGACACCGGAGCAAAATGAATGGTACAATCCATAAAGCAGTCAAGGAGGCTGGTTTGGGACCTCTGAGGGGTTCCAGGGCTATTGGAGAGGAATGAAGGAGGTCTGGACTTCCTGAGGAGGCCTTACAAAGAGCTGAGAAAAGAAGAGAAGTGAAAGGCAAAGGAGACAAGGAAAGATATACCCATCTGAATGCAGAGTTCCAAACAATAACAAGGAGAGATAAGAAAGCCTTCCTCAATATTCACGCAAAGAAATAGAGGAAAACAATAGAATGGGAAAGATTAGAGATCTCTTCAAGAAAATCAGTGATACCAAGGGAACATTTCATGCAAAGATGGGCACATAAAGGACAAAAACGGTATGAACCTAACAGAAGCAGAAGATATTAAGAAGAGGTGGCAAGAATACACAGAAGAACTGTACAAAAAAGATCTTCATGACCCAGATAATCATGATGGTGTGATCACTCACCTAGAGCCAGACATCCTAGAATACAGTCAAGTGGGCCTTAGGAAGTATCACTACAAACAAACCTAATGGAGGTGATGGAATTCCAGCTGGGCTATTTCAAATCCTAAAAGATGATGCTGTGAAAGTGCTGCACTCAATATGTCAGCCAATTTGGAAAACTCAGCAGTGGCCACAGGACTGGAAAAGGTCAGATTTCATTCCAATTCTAAAGAAAGGCAATGCCAAAGAATGTTCAAACTACCACACGATTGCACTCATCTCACACTAGCAAAGTAATGCTAGCAAAGTAATGCTCAAAATTCTCTAAGTGATGCTTAACAGTACGTGAACTGAGAAATCCCAGATATTCAAGCTGGATTTAGGAAAGGCAGAGAAACCAGAGATGAAATTGCCAACATCCATTAGATCATTGAAAAAGCAAGAGAGTTTCAGAAAAACATCTAGTTCTGTTTTACTGACTACGCCGGAGCCTCTGACTGTGTAGATCACAACAAACTGTAAAATTCTTCAAGAGATGGGAATACCAGACCACCTGACCTGCCTCCTGAGAAATCTGTATGCAGGTCAAGAAGCAACAGTTAGAACTGGACATGGAACAATGAACTGGTTCCAAATTGGGAAAGGAGTAAGTCAAGGCTGAATATTGCCACCCTGCTTATTTAACTTACATTCAGAGTACATCATGTGAAATGCCAGGCTGGATGAAGCACAAGCTGGAATCAAGATTGCCGGGAGAAATATCAATAACCTCAGATATGCAGATGACACCACCCTTATGGCAGAAAGCGAAGAGGAACTGAAGAGCCTCTTGATAAAAGTGAAAGAGGAGAGTGAAAAAGGTGGCTTAAATCTCAACATTCGAAAAACTAAGGTCATGGCATCCGGTCTCATCACTGCATGGCAAATAGATGGGGAATCAATGGGAACAGTGACAGACTTTATTTTCTTGGGCTTCAAAATCACTGCAGATGGTGACTGTAGCCATGAAATTAAAAGATGCTTGCTCCTTGGAAGAAAGTTATGACAAACCTTGACAGCATATTAAAAAGCAGAGACATTACTTTGCTGACAAAGGTCTGTCTAGTCAAAATATAGTTTTTCTAGTAGTCATGAATGGATGTGAGAGTTGGACCATAAAGAAAACTGAGCACCGAAGAATTGATGCTTTTGAACTGTGGTGTTGGAGAAGACTCTTCAGAGTCCCTTGGACTGCAAGGAGATCAAACCAGTCAATCCTAAAGAAAATTAGGCTTGAATATTCATTGGAAGGACTGATGCTGAAGCTCCAATATTTTGGCCACCTGATGTGAAGAACTGACTCCTTGGAAACGCCCCTGATGCTGGGAAAGATTGAAGGCAGGAGGAGAAGGGGATGACAGAGGATGAGATGGTTGGATGGCATCACCGACTTGATGGACATGAGTTTGAGCATGCTCCAGAAGCTCGTGATGGACAGGGAAGCCTGGCATGCTGCAATCCATGGGGTGCCAAAGAGTAGAACTCAACTGAGTGACTGAACAAAGTGAACTGGACTTCCTGCCCTGTTGTTAGAGACTGAGGCAAAATAATACTAATAAGATAAATGCTTATGGCTTTCTTACTGCTCAGTTAGGTATGTAGGAATTTAGGTTGCATGGAAATTGTTTAGAAGTAAGGTTTCTTAGGGCTTCCCAAGTTGCTCAGTGGTAAAGAATCTGTCTTCCAATGCAGGTTGTTTCAGTCCCTGGGTCAGGAAGATCCTTTGGAGTAAGAAGTGGCAACCCACTCCAGTATTCTTGCCTGGAAAATTCCATGGACAGAGGAGACTGGCAGGCTACAGTCCATAGTGTCGTTAAGTAGTTGGACATGACCGAGCACACTCGCAAGTTTTCTTAACGAGCCATGAAACTTTCTAATACCCCTCTTTCCCTCAGGATTTTCTGAATTTATTTGTAAAGTCATGCTGCCTCACTCTAAAAGAATTAGGAATACTTAAGGCTGCACTTAACTGGAAACCCAATTAAGGGTGGTGGGGCTAAACAAATAAAGCTTTATTTCTTATTTAACAAGAAGTCTGATTCTGGAATTCTTCCAGCCTTTGTTCAATAGTTCAGTGAAGCGGAATGGAGTCCCAGACTTCAAATCTGTTTTTGAGGCTGGAAGAAGGTAGGAATGGGAGGGTTGACCAAGGATATGCCAGGAGGATTTTATGTTCCATCAAGAAACAAAAGCTCCAAGAATCTTCCAGTTAAATTTCTTTGGCCAGTACTGCACTGAATGTCCTTATAGCTGCAAAAGAGGCTGGCTGCTGCTGCTAAGTCGCTTCAGTCATGTCTGACTCTGTGCGACCCCATAGATGGCAGCCCACCAGGCTCACCCATCCCTGGGATTCTCCAGGCAAGAACACTAGAGTGGTTGCCATTTCCTTCTCCAGTGCATGAAAGGGAAAAGTGAAAGTGAAGTTGCTAAGTTGTGTCTGACTCTGAGTGACCTCATGGACTGCAGCCTACCAGGCTCCTCTGTCCATGGGATTTTCCAGGCAAGAGTACTGGAGTGGGGTGCCATTACCTTCTCCAAAGAGGCTGGGGTAATTCATAATAAACTAAACTACCTTTCAGAGTGGAGGGAGACAAGCAAGAAATAAATGAAGAATGGTTTTAGGAAGCCAGCCTATAGTGTCTACCTCAAACACTGAAATATCCTTCAGAAACTCAGAATTTTTCAGGCAACTAAAATTACACATAATTTTTCATTCCTGCTCAATAAATACTGGATGAGAGATAAGCACAATCTTATCTTTTCATTGAAAATTACATATAAAAAGCTTTAATCTGTCTTCAAGTTTGTTGTGTATATGATATGAAGTTATAGTTAATTCAACTTTTTTTTACACACATATCTGCAAAAAAAACACCTCTTTTACATTTATTTATTCCTGATGTTCTAAAGTCATAGTCTGATAGACTTACTTCCAAATTTTGGCTGTCACTTTCTAGCTGTATAGTTGGTCAATTTAATTTCAGAGGTAGGGCAGTGTCCAAAATGGCTTCCACCATTCCTACATCCTGGCATTCACACTTGAACAGCCTCTCCCATAGTGTACCACAGTTGGCTTATATGACCAATAGACCAGAAGTGATGATATGTTGCTTCTAAGGTTGAGTCATAAAAGACTAGAACTTTGATCCGGGGCTGTATGTGTCTTTTGAATTCCTTATTCTGTGAGAAGCCAGCTGCCTATTGTCAGGAAAACCAGGGAACCTGGTGGAGTTCCTGGGAACTGTGGTCCTGACTCAAACAGTTGTGAGTAACAGGACTGCAGGTAACCATGAAGGCAAACTTGGAAGTTAATCCTTCAGCATTCAGAAAGATCACATGTATGAAACTGCCCAATACATTCCTGCAGCATGATGAGGGCCCAGAAGAAGTTAATTTAACAAATATTTTTTGTTAGTGGTCATCTTTACATGTTCATCCTTTTCAGAACTCCTTTTTATTTTAGATGAGCAGTTTTTAAAAAAACATCCTTGCCCTTTGCTTTTCACTAGTACAGGAATGTGTGTTAAACACAGCTGGCTCAGTTGCCTGGCCTCAGCTCTGTGCTGCACTGGGATGATTTCTTTAGTTAAGGTCATTTGTTTTTAATAAGGAATGCCTTTTCCAGAATGCTGAACTGTGGTGTCTGATGGGTCTTTAGTGGACTACCAAATAAATAAAATATCGCCCTATTGCTGTATATAGGTCCTTTCCTACAATAGAAGGCTTGTGGTGACTTTCATGGCCCGCACTCAGGGAACACAGCCTCACTGCTGAATCAGGGTGTAAGGAGCACACAGGCCTCACTCTGCAGAGCGGCCTAGCTGTGTTTCACATCGTCGCTAACCCTCGCCCCTTTCCACTGCCTGATCTATTTCCAACCATAGACTCCATAGACCCTCGCCCCTTTCCACTGCCTGATCTATTTCCAACCATAGACTCCATGATCACAGCCCAGCCCCTTCGAACTTGCTCCACAGCCTCTAATCGTCTCTGTTTTTCCTCTTCCTTTAAAAAAAATTATATTTCCTTGTCTCATGATACTTCTATACCTTAATTCATCTGTGATCAAATAAAGTGTGCATATGTATAAATGTATTTATCTACACATATATGTGTGGATTTATATCAATACATAAAAATATGTGTGTGTGTTTTCTATCCTAACATTCGTTTTGTTTTGTTTCTTTTCTTGGCTAACCCAGCATGCTGGGAGTCATTTTTGGTTCCTGTACTGTCTTCACTATCATTTGTTGCTGGATGCTCAGGGCCTGCTTCTTAGCTCCCAAACCAGAGTTTTGTTGCTGTTGCTGCTGTTGTTTTGGGCTTTTAAGTTTGTTCTGCATCTACAGTAGTTGCAAAAGTCTGAGGGCTCTGAAATACTGGTTTATAGAGAGCAGAAATTCTCCGGTAGTGTTATTTATAGGTCTCAGGCTCTCCCACTGTAACTGTCCATAAGCTTAGTCTCCGAACTGGTCTCTCTACTTCCAGTCTTCCTCTCCACCATGCACCAACCAATCTTGCATAATCTAGCAGATAGAGCTCATTAAAAATACCATTGAGCAAATGAATGAATCACATCATGATGACTCTTAAAATCATAACACTAAGGGGAAAAAGCCAGACACAACAGAATACAGACTTATAAATCTATTTCTATAATGTTCATAACAGACAAAATTAAACTACTGTATTCATGCATGTGTAATTAGGGAATAAACCATAAAGAGAATAAAAAATAATGGTTTTCCCTAGTGAGGAGAACTGCACATTTGGATGTGTTAGAGAATGATGGTTAGGACAGGAAAGGCTACAGAAATTGTGGGGCTCAATGCCAAATACAAACACAGGGTCCCTTGTTCAAAATTTATTAAGAATTTCAAGATGCAAAAGCAGAGCATTAAACCAAGGAAGGACCCTGCTCAGTACTGGGGTTTGTGCTACCGCCCAGGTGCACCTCTAGGAAGCTGGTCCTGATTTGAGAATTTCTGCAATTCTGCTAGTGCTTGCTTGCTTGATTTTCCTTGGTAGGAGGAGGGTCATGCAGATATTTTTTCAGAAAAATCCCCAAATCAAACATTTATGATGTAAGTGCTTCTCTGTAAGTTTATTCTATCTTACAGCTTTTTTAACATGTGAAAAACAAAAACAAATCAGAACTGATCAATCACTTCCTGCTCAAAAACTTCAATGAGGTGGCTTCCCATGGATGAAAATGTCCGTGGCTGGATGCCTTCTCAGGTATTCTCATTTGTTCCAGGCCCAGCTCAAGCGCCAGCTCATTGAGGAAACATCCTAGATTTCTTCCATGGAAATCAACCAGTTCCTTCCCTTTGCTCCCTTCACACTTTCTCCCTGGATTAATGCGATTTTCTGCCTCAAATCAGAGATCTTTGAGATTTTTTTTTTAAACTGATGAACATAAAGTCTAGAAAATATTCCAGTCTTACTCATCTTTGGATTTGGGACCCTTCAGGGAGATAGATAAGTGATGCCGAATTTAACTGAAGTTATATCCAAAGATTATTTCAATGCATTATAAAACCTAAAACACTCAATATACCTACACAATGCAAGTCCTTAAAGTATGCAATGATACAGGGTAGCAAAAGTAAAAATTCTTCTGCAAACTAAGATATACTTACTTACCTGGTAAAAATCTGACCTAGGTACCAATGATATCATCATTTTTCTGCTTCACTTCTGACGTGAATCTCATAGCCATCTTTCTTAAGACTGTTTTAACATCATGAATTTAATATACTGTGAGGTACTTTTTATGTAACAGACACCCTAGATACATTTTTACCAGAGACACATTTTAAAACACTATTGCCCACTATTTTCCTTGATTTTTTTTTTTTTTTTTTGTTCCTAGCATATTTTAGCTCTCGCTAACACTTTGGGTTCTTTTGATAAACATGTGAATGTGACTTGGACATTTTCTTACAACAGACAGATGGGTGTGTTTTCTAAGTATTATTTCTAAGATGAAGAAAATGTTCCCCTTTACCAGCATCTGGGTAAGATTTGGAGTTCTGTCGCAGATTTAAAATGCAGACAGAAGTAATCATCTCTCTCCCACATAAGGTGACTCTGCAAGTAATTTTTTTGTACTTTTTTTATGCCAAGCTTTGAAATCACAAATAGAGTATGGGTTCAGGAAAAAAAATTGTATAAAACTGTATTTGGACATTTCTTTTCATCATTCATTTTTATGGATGTTCTCCAACCACACTACCAGATGGCCAGGTTACAAGTCTGTGGGAACATAAAAGCCTTTTATACAGAAGTAAAATATTGATGGATAGACTTCTAAATGTATATACAAATATATTTTATTCACCTTTACACATAATTTCATTGTACAATGCCTAAAAGAATTAGAATATTTGGCTGGCAAACATATGGTTTTGTACTTAATGACACAAACGTACAGTAAAAACATTCAATGAAAAACGTCTACCATTTCTACACGATAATTCATTTAAATTGATACAAAGATCTGAAATGATTCTTCTCTTCCTCTGCCAAGTTATCACACACAAGAGAGAGAAAAAAAAAAAATCAACTTGTCATTCTTTGCCAGAGATGACAACAGTAAGAGGATGTGAAGTTTTCTTTAAAGGATTATTTATGCCATGTTTATGGCATCCCTTTTATAACATTTATCACCTAATGACTGGAGATCAATGCCACTAATGCAATGAGACATATTTTCAAAGGATTTTTGCTTAAGTATTTAATTCCTTAATAAACCTCAATTGACAGTAAAGGGTTTGGGGAGCTCCCACTGCTTCGGGGTTTTTTGTTTGTTTGTTTTTTCCTCTGCCTGGGGTATTCTTTTCCTAGCTCCTTCCACAGCTGGCTTCCCCTCATCCACTAAGTTGTCACCTCCTCAGAGAAGCCTTACCATGCTCTAGCGAAGTTAACTGTACTCCCTTCTCCCTAAACCACATAGCCAGTAGTTAATGCAAAGGAAATATTTTATCCCATTCAGGCTTCTTTACCAAAATGCCACAGACTGGGTAGCTTAGAAACAGTTGAAATTTATTTTTTCACAGATTTGCAGGCTAGAAGGCCAGGATCGAGGTACCAGCACAGTCAGACTCTGGAGAAGACACTCCTTCAGGCTGCAGACTGCTGACTTCTCGTTTGTCCTCAAACGATGGAATGAGCTAGGGAGCTCTGCGTGGTCGCTTCAACAAGGCCACAATCCCATCCACGAGGGCTCCACCCTCAGGACTGAAGCACCTCCCAAAGGTCCCACTTCCTAATACTGTCACACTGGGCAATAGGATTTCAACACATGAATCTGGGTAGGGACACAAACATTCAGACCACGGTGGGGCTTGTCTACAGGTCAAATCTGACCCTTTTTCTTTTTTGGGGTGGGCTACAGCCCATGAGCTGAGAATGGTTTTAACTTTTTTTGTTGTTAAATAAATATCTCATGATATAAAAATTATAAGAAATTCAAGTTTTAGTATCTATAAATAAAGTTTTACTGTAACACAGCTGAGCTATTCATGTATATAAGATGTATGACTGACTGTGTTCAACTACCGGGATAACAGGATGAAGTGGTTGTCACAGAGACCAGATAGTCTACACACTGTCTGTGTGGCCCTTCATGGGAAAAGTTAGTCATCCCCTGATGTAGGTTATTTCAGCAACCACCTTGGTATCACTTAGCAAATCCATCACCATGCTGTTTTAATTGATTCACCTGTTTGTTTAGAAGCCTAAAGAAGATGGAGGTATTATCTTTCTGTCCCATACTCAATCAGAAAGCATGTGGATGTAATAAGAGGGATATAAATAAATATTTGTTGAGTGACCAAATGCTTATATTAAAAAGATAAATGGGACTACGGCCTTTGGGATGAAGCCCCTTACCTTATTTCCATATCCCTTTTTATAGATGAGGCAGATCAGAGGAAACTCATTTCTTATTATAATTGAAAAAGCCATTTACAAGATTTTAGATCATACACAGAAAGGCACATTTATAGAAGATCAACAGCCCTATTTATGGACATTAACTTTTCCTTGAGCTAATTTCTGGATGGTTTCCAGAGTATGACGAATACCAGGCCCATGTAGAAGTTGGGTGATTCCACTGTGGTTTCACCTCTAGATCACATGCAAGCTCCCAGGGAAAGTGGAACTCTCCGCAGGCTCCATGCCCAGGAAAATGTCTTCCCTTCTAGCAATTCCTTTCACTGATTGTTGTATTGTTGTTTAGCCGCAAGGCTGTGTCTAACTCTTTTGGAACCCCATGGACTATAGCCCGCTGGGCACTCTATCCACGGGATTTCTTACACAAGAATACTGGGGTGGGTTGCCACTTCATCCTCCAGGGGAATCTTCCCCCATCAAGGGATTAAACCCACTTCTCCTCCATTGGCAAGCACATTTTTTACCGCTGAGCCACTGGGGAAGCCCCTTTCATTGATTTCTAGACCCTTTTCTCACTTGGAGGCCTGACTCCCACATACTCTCTATTATTTGGAGCTGATCTATGTCCCAGCAACATCAGAGGTCTTGGGTTCTTACCTACTAGCACTTTAACCCTAAAATTTAGCTGCACTCAGTGGTATATATATGTGTCTTTTAATTCTAACACCCAAGAGATTTCCTACATAGATCTGAGTCTCCAGAGCCCTGTTTTCTCCCAACTTTAAATGGAGTTTAAGCTTTCACACCTGCTAATCAGTGTGCTCAAGTGCCCTTGCATGCCCCACACTTGAGTTGCACAATGACCTGCCCCTTATTTTGCTATAGAGTCCAGAGAGAAGAGAAAACTTGATGCCAAGGAGACTTGCTTGCTATTTTGGAATCACGGTACTGTGTCTCAGCAACACAGCTTGGATCCACTATTCTGTGAATGGAGAAAGAAAATATAGTACATATATACAATGAAATACTACTCAGCTATAAAATAATGAAATAATGCCATTTGCAGCAACATGAATGGACCTAGAGATTATCATATTAAGTGAAGTAAGCCAAAGACAAATATCATAAGATATCATTTACATGTAGAATCTAAAATATGCCACAAATGAACTTATCTACAAATCAGAAACAGACTCACAGACATAGAAAACAAAGAGAAAAGGGGGTAGGGGAGGGATAAATTAGGAATATGAGACTAATACAGACCACTATCTACAAAATAGATGATTAACAAGGATTTACTGTATAGCACAGAGAACTATATTTGATATCCTGTAATAACCTACAATGAAAAAGAATCTGAAGCTGTACACCTGAAACTAACAAAATCTGTAAATCAACTATAGTTAAACTAAAACAAAATTTATTAAAAAACTTTTAGATTAAGATTGGAGACCAAAAGACTGGAATTCTAACAGGTTCTTTCACTAACTTGCTGTATAACTTAAGCAAGTGACTCTTCTTTTTTGGGCCTTTTATGTTTCTCATCTATAAATTTACGGGAATTAAATGCAGTGACTTTGAAGGCTGCTTCTGCTTTAAAATGCTTTATCTCCTTTCTCTCTCCTGATTTCCCAAGTATCTAAAGCCTTTAGAATGTGGCCTCAAGTAGAGGCATCATAGTAATAGAGAAGAAGATGACACAGTTTCCTCCCTCATTTTCTCTCCCATTGCTCTCTATTGTGACAGGATTATTTCAAGAAAAGTAAATAAAAGAAAGAATAAGTAGAGGATTGGATAAGCAGAGACATAACATTTAACTATGGCATCATTGTGAAACTGTTTTATTTGCTCAACAGAAGGTTCATGAACATGACCTGAAAAGTTACTGATAAAGGACTGAGTCAGACTAGGATTACCTCAAAACGCTGCAACCTTATTTGCTTATAGCCATGCCGAATGCTGACCTGAAAGAACATGTTGGGTTTTCCTCTCTGCCAGCTTCTGCCTCAGTGATGCTTGGTCATGATTTCCCTACCCGCGTCAGTTTCTGTAACACACCTTGCTGTGTGTGTCACAGGGAATGGGCAGGGCAGTTTCACCAGACTTCTTAGTAAGAGTTTCCTTTAATGAACTTCATGCACTGTATCCTTGGGGCAATATTCTCGTAAATTACGACATGGTATCAAAAGGTTATCAGTTCAGTTCAGTTCAGTCGCTCAGTCGTGTCCGACTCTTTACGACCCCATGAATTGCAGCACACCAGGCCTCTCTGTCCATCACCAACTCCCGGATTCTACCCAAACCCATGTCCATAGAGTCAGTGATGCCATCCAACCATCTCATCCTCTGTCGTCCCCTTCTCCTCCTGCCCCCAATCATACCCAGCATTAGGGTCTTTTCCAATGAGTCAACTCTTCGCAGAATGTGGTCCATTGGAGAAGGGCATGGCAAACCACTTCAGTATTCTTGCCTTGAGAACCCCATGAACAGTATGAAAAGGCAAAAAGATAGGACACTGAAAGATGAACTCCCCAGGTCAGTAAGTGCCCAATATGCTACTGGAGATCAGCAGAGAAATAACTCTAGAAAGAATGGTGGGATGGAGCCAAAGCAAAAACAATACCCAGCTGTGGATGTGACTGGTGATAGAAGCAAAGTCCAATGCTGTAAAGAGCAATATTGCATAGGAACCTGGAATGTTAGGTCCATGAATCAAGGCAAATTGGAAGTGGTCAAACAGGAGATGGCAAGAGTGAATGTTGACATCCTAGGAATCAGCAAACTAAGATGGACTGGAATGGGTGAATTTAACTCAGATGACCATTATAACTACTACTGTGGGCAAGAATCCCTTAGAAGAAATGGAGTAGCCATTATGGTCAACAAAAGAGTCTGAAAGGCAGTACTTGGATGCAATCTCAAAAAGGATAGAATGATCTCTGTTCGTTTCCAAGGCAAACCATTCAATATCACAGTAATCCAAGTCTATGCCCCAACCAGTAATGCCAAAGAAGCTGAAGTTGAATGGTTCTATGAAGACCTACAAGACCTTCTAGAACTAACACCCAAAAAAGATGTCCTTTTCATTACAGGGGACTGGAACGCAAAAGTAGGAAGTCAAGAAACACCTGGTGTAACAGGCAAATTTGGCCTTGGAGTATGGAATGAAGCAGGGCAAAGGCTAATAGAGTTTTGCCAAGAGAATGCACTGGTAATAGCAAACACCCTCTTCCAACAACACAAGAGAAGACTCTACATGTGGACATCACCAGATGGTCAACACCGAAATCAGATTGATTATATTCTTTGCAGCCAAAGATTTAGAAGCTCAAAAAAAAAAAAAAAAAAGATTTAGAAGCTCTATACAGTCAGCAAAAACAAGACCAGGAGCAGACTGTGGCTCAGATCAAAAGGTTATAACATTTGCAAATTAAGCAACTAACAAGGGATTAATCTCCAAAATATAAAAACAGCTCATGTAGCTCAACATCAAAAAAATGAACAACCCAATCAAAAAATGGGCAGAAGACCTAAAGAGACACTTCTCCAGGAAGACATACAGATGGCCAAGAGGCACATGAAAAGATGCCCAACATTACTAATTGCTAGAGAAATGCAGATCAAAACTACAACGAGGTTATCCCCTCACAATAGTCAGAATGGCCATCATCAAAAAAATCAACAAACAGTAAATGCTGGAGAAATGTGGAGAAAAGGGAGCCCTCTTGTACTGTTGGTGGGAATGTAAGTTGATACAGCCACTATGCAGAACAGTATGGAGGTTCCTGGGAAACTAAACAGCACTACCATATGACCCAGCATCCTATTACTGGACATACACCTCAAGAAAACAAGGAATCAGGAAGACACAGGTGCCCCAGTGTTCACTGCAGCACTGTTTACAATGATCAGGACGTGGAAGCCACCTGAATGTCCATCGACAGGTGAATGGATAAAGACGACGTACATATATACAATGGGATATCACTCAGTCATACAAAGAAATGAAATTAGGTCATTTGCAGAGATGTGGATGGACCCACACTCTGTGTGGATGCACACTGCTACTGCTACTGCTGCTAAGTCGCTTCAGTCGTGTCCAACTCTGCGCGACCCCACAGACGGTAGCCCACCAGGCTCCCCCATCCCTGGGATTCTCCAGGCAAGAACACTGGAGTGGGTTGCCATTTCCTTCTCCAATGCATGAAAGTGAAAAGTGAAAGTGAAGTCGCTCAGTCGTGTCCAACTCTTAGTGACCCCATGGACTGCAGCCTACCAGGCTCCGCCGTCCACGGGATTTTCCAGGCAAGAGTACTGGAGTGGGGTGCCATCGCCTTCTCCGGTGGATGCACACAGAGTGAAGTAAATCAGAAAGAGAAAAATATCATATATTAACACATATACGTGTAATCTAGAAAAATGGTACAGATGAATCTATTTGCAGGGCAGAAATAGAGACACAGATGTAGAAAACAGATGTGTGGACATGGGATAGGGGGAAGGGAGGGTGGGGTGAACTGGGAGATTGGGATTGACATACACACACTACCATGTGTAAGCGAGATGGCTAGTGGGTACCTTCTGTATAGCACAGAGAGCTCAGCTCAGTGCTCTGTGGTGACCTAGATGGGTGGGATGGAGGAGGGAGATCTAAGAGGGAGGGGATATATGTATACATATAGCTGATACGCTTCACTGTACAGGAGAAACTAATAACATTATAATGTTACCCCTTTAACATTGTAAAGCAACTAAATCCCAAAAAATAAACTTAAAAAAAATTTTTAAAAAAGCTTATACCACATTGTGTGCATACCTTGACTTTCTCACAGCTCCACATATTCTAGTGCCATTACCACCAAAAGGAAGGGAATATTTTGGCCTCTGGAGAAGGAAATGGCAACCCACTCCAGTGTTCTAGCCTAGAGAATCCCGTGGACAGAGGAGCCTGGTGGGCTGCTGTGCATAGGGTCGCACAGATTCGGACGTGACTGAAGCGACTTAGCATGCATGCATGCATTGGAGAAGGAAATGGCAACCCACTCCAGTATTCTTGCCTGGAGAATCCCAGGGACAGAGGAGCCTGGTGGGCTGCCGTCTATGGGGTCACACATAGTTGGACAGGACTGAAGTGACTTAGCAAAGCAGCAGCAGCAGCAGCATTTTGGCCTCAGTGGAATCTAAAGGCTTATAAAGGGAAGCCTATTGACTCAGGATTCTCCAGAGAGCCCAAAGGCATGCCATAGGTATACACTGGCTCAGAAAAGGTGTCATGCTTCAGAATGGAGGGTCTTGTACCAATTGCTCCTATTGGTTATTACCTAGGGCTTTCCTGGTGGCTCAGGGGTAGAGAACCTGCCAGCAATGCAAGAGATGTGAGAAGGAGATGTGGGTTCGATTCCTGGGTTGGGAAGATACCCTGGAGAGAAAACAGAAACCCACTCCATTATTTTTGCCTGGAGAATTCCATGAACAGAGGAGCCTGGCAGACAGTTCATGGGGTCACAAAGAGTCAGACACAACTTGGCGACTAAACAACTCCACTCAGATCCCCACACCTGATGGCATTTGGTTTATCAGGGTCTCTGAAGTTCTTTCTAAATGTGTTTGAGTTAGGATCTGTCCTTAAAAGACTTGTTTTAAGAAGAGTTTCTTAGCTCTATCTGTATTTCCTTTGTCCCCTTCAGCCCATTCTGTACACTGTTTTTTGCATGTAACTTTTGCTCCATTTTCTTGCTATCAATGTCATATCAAATCTACTACTCTTCTGTTAGTTCCGTGATCACACAAGAGAATCCCTTTATAATACTGTTATAAATATTACAGTCAGATTCATCCCATTGCAATTGGGTAGGGAGTGATTTTTATGGACATTTGGAGTCTAGGCAGTAATTACAGAGGTGACCACTGGGGGAGAAGTAGCCCAAAGGAACTGTAAACACTAATCACCACATAATAGAATAATTTCTCCCTCTTCTATATATGCACAGGCTCTGGATGGTTATGTTTAGCCTCTGTGACATTTTTTTTTTTTCTCTTTTAAGATTGTTCTTGAAGGTGTTCATTTAACCGAGTTGTTTGATCAAGTTGTTCATGAGCCTAGCTTTCATTTAAAAAGGGAAAATTATCGGATTGATTTACCTGCAAAATCTTACTTTCTCAAAACTGGCTTTGGATACTCAGGACATTGAAAAAAATCTAACTGTAGATATTACATTGCTCTGTGGGGTGAGAAGAACTAAAGAGCCTCTTGATCAAAGTGAAAGAGGAGAGTGAAAAAGCTGGCCTAAAACTCAACATTCAGAAAACTAAGATCATGGCATCTAGTCCCCAGCACTTCATGGCAAATAGATGGGGAAACAATGGAAACAGTGACAGACTTTATTTTGGGGGCTCCAAAATCACTGCAGATGGTGACTGCAGCCATGAAATTAAAAGACACTTGCTCCTTGGAACAAAAGCTATGACCAACCTAGATAGCATATTAAAAAGCAGAGACATTACTTTTCCGACAAAGGTCCATCTAGTCAAAGATATGGTTTTTCCAGTAGTCATGTATGGATGTGCGAGTTGGACTACAAAGAAAGCTGAGCATTGAAGAATTGATGCTTTTGAACTGTGGTGTTGGAGAAGACTCTTCAGAGTCCCTTGGACAGCAAGGAGATCAAACCAGTCCATCCTAAAGGAAATCAGGCCTGAATATTCATTAGAAGGACTGATGCTGAAGCTGAAACTCCAACACTTTGCCCACCTGATGCGAAGAATTGATTCATTTGAAAAGACCCTGATTGGGAAAGATTGAAGGTGGGAGGAGAAGGGGACGACAGAGGATGAGATGGTTGGATGGCATCACTGACTTAATGGGCATGAGTTTGAGTAAAGTCTGGGAGTTGGTGGTAGACAGGGAGGCCTGGCGTGCTGCAGTCCATGGAGTTGCAAAGAGTCAGACACGACTGAACTTAACTGTGGTATCAATTTGATCTTCAGTATTTCTAGAATGCTCTACCAACTCTGAAGTTAGAGTTTTGCTGTGTGAAATAATTAGAAAGAATTTTCTGCTTTACTTTCTTTTTTTAAATTTTAGGGACAAATTTTCTACTGAGAAAGCAGAACTTAGAAGAAATGTGAACACTATAAAAAGGAAAGCAACACCAAGGAAAAACCATTCAGCAAATAGTTTTGTTTACAAAATATTTCCCCTTAACTGCTATACAGAGATGTTAACAGTCTGCTACAATCCTCTGATCCATAGATATTCAATATGAACATCGTTTAAAATGTTACTATGAAGTGCTGAACACTGTATTTATTTATTGGTTTAGAAGAAAGGGGCCCCAGATCCTCCCCATTAGGGTAGCTTTGTCTGAGGGACTTCTAAATGGTTTCTGGCATCAATCAACCTAGCTTCGGCAAACAGATTAGCCAGAAATCAGTTTCTGTAGTAACTTTCAAGTAGTATGTTCCACATTGAAAGGTAAACCTTGCTTTGACAACATAGGAAGGCAATTCTGAGAAGACAACATGCTGAATGGTTTGTCACATCAATATAATATGGCAGCACTTAACTGACTCTATGATCAATGAAAATTTGTTCATATGCCAGTGTTGACCAGTGAGTGAACTGGCTCATTGAGACTGGTGAACTCCATATTTCCTTGCATCATTATCCTTTCACTAGATATTCAACTCCTCTGCTTCCTTAATCCATGTTATCACCTGTTACTTTCCCAAACAGACTCTTCCCCCACATTCCCATGAACTGTACTTGATTTTCTGCCATCTCCACCTCCATGCCCAATCCTTCTCTCCTGAGATTGTATTACAGCAATTGAGAGATAACATGATAGCTGTAAGACAAGGGGGGTGGGAGAGATGCACGGAACTGGACATTAAAATCAGGGATAGATGAACAGCAAGAAAAAGTTAGAAGGACAAATTCAAGACATTCACTTCTCTACTTTAGGTAGAATCTACATCGTACGGTCAGGTTTATCTTCTCTAGGAAAATTCCATAATAGAGTTAGGTAGGACTCAAATGAGGTTAAAGCAGTTTCCTAAGGAAGACCAAGATCAGCCAACTAACCTGGGATACTTCTGAAGCTAACTAAAAGTTGCTTATAAATGTCTTAAATAAGGAAAACACTGCTAAACAATGTGTTTCTTCTTTTTCAGATTGGCATAGATATTATATAGTTATATACCTCTATCTCCTGCCAGGGAAGTGAAAATGGTGGAATAAATTAAACCTTTCTTAAAGATTTTAAACTGTACATCATAAAGTAGAATTTGGGGAACTCAATTTCTGTATCATGACCAAAATCTGAAAATATTAAATATAGTAAACAAAAAAAAAAATTAGCCCCTCATTCTAAACTAATAAATTCTTTTTCTGGTAGAGATGTCTTGTTTGAGTCTGAATAGCTTCATAAGTAGGTTTTCTGAGTTTGCTTCCCACTCATGAGGCAGTCTTCAAAGAGCTGGAATAACTGGGCTAATTATAATTCCTGGACCCAGAGCGGCACCACCATCCTGCAACTTTTTGAGTCTGATTAGCTTTCTCAATATAAATGTTAAGGGCAGAAACCCTCTGGCTGAGGAGTTGGGAAGAGTAGGTGAGTGATGGATTATGTGGATTATTTTACAAGAGGGGAAAAAGATGAAACTAATTAAATTAGTCTTTAAAATGCAACTGTCTAAATTCATATCTTTCCTTTGTGAAGTAATATTACTAGCAACACTAAATGTGTTTCAAAACACTTACTGTGAAGAATCTGGTAGGTTGGTGTTGTCCATTAAAAGAAATAAAAGTGTCTGAAAATATGTGAAGATGGACTTCACTTCATTATGTTTAAAATGCAATGGCTATCAGATGTAAGTTTTTAGGGATTTTTGAAAACAGTATCTTTCAAAGGACTGTGAGTTCACTCAATAAACTTTTTTTAAAAAGAATTTTCTCTGACCAATTTTCTGTAACAATTTCAATTATGAATTAATGAAGAAATACACTTTAAGTATATATCTGATGCTAAAAATAACATAAGACTTTCTAGAGCAAAACAAAACAAATGGAAACAAAAGAAGAAGCCACTAGTAGGAGGTCTCAGGAAATAAAGCACAGATTTAAATTTGCTCCATATCCCAGTATGAACCAAGCTAAACAGAAAGCTCAAAGTACCCAAGATCCTTTTGCTTAAACATTACTGGATGCTAATCTGTAGAATGTGGTTAGATCAATGCAAAATTGCATTCCCTCCTGCTGACATGCTTTGTTTATTACCATGCATGGATTTTATTAGCAATGACAATATTTTCGATATCTGCGGTTTCTGCCTCAATGTATTTTGTTGGCTGGTATGAACTTGTAACATTTTTCAGAAAATGTCAAGAGAAATGTGTTCCAATCATTTACTTCCTAGAAAAAAGTACGTGATTAGACACTTCTTACATATTCGCTAACTGGCTAACAGGGAAATTCACTTCTGAACAATATTCTAACATGCCCAGGAAATGGAAAATGCTCATTCATACATGGCCTTGACACTCATTTATGTGTAAGAGGGTGATGGAGATTTGAGAGAATACTTCTCAAAAATTGCATAGTCTCTAGAGAAGCCCGTATGTCACAATTGTGAAAAACAGATACTTGCCATTTAAACAATGACAAGAAATAAGAAAAATAAAAAATTTTGAGAAATAAAAAATTGAGGAAAAAATTTGTATTTTATAATCTTGCATCCTAAAAGTAAAACAGATATGAAAGTCATCATACAATATTATTTTTAGCACTTTCATAGCTTTGCTAAATTGTAATAACACAGAGATCTTTGATATAATGCAATAGCAGGAAATGATATATGAGACAAAAAACAGTGAAGAGAATTCTTTAGTGCTGCCAGAGCACTGAAGAAAGCCAGAGCTCTAGAAAAACTGAAAGAAAGTTTCTGATCATTTTTAAGTATGTTACAGGTTTATGTCTGGTAAAGTTCACCCATGAAGTCACAGGGCAAATAAAGGTTAGTACTGTGCCGAGGATTTCTCTATTTCTGGACTCTGATTTGGGGGCAAGGATCTCTCTCACTTCCCTCTCTCATCAGTTTAGTGAACCAATTTAATTTTGTAAGCATTTATCAAACTTCAGTTTTGCAGTCCCCAGGACCATACAATGAAAAATACTAAAAAGAAGTCAAAACAACATGAGTCATAACCTCAAGAAGCTTACAGACAAGGCAAAAAGCCCAAGTGGGGAACTGGAAGCTTGCTTCTTGTAACTTCTTGGTAGTTAAGATTTGGTGGAAGCCTCCAAACTATTTGATGGGTGCTCATTTTGAAGTATTTAGCTATTCCTTAGCAAAGTGGCAGAGCATATAGCAGCAGTTATTTAGAGTTCTCCCAGTGAAGTTACTAATAGGGAACTATGTTGTAAGAGGGTTTTGATATCATGGACTAACACTCAAGGTGAGAGCAAATCTTGCCATTTGTAATGCTTTTTCAACAGTAACAGTGAAATTTTTCCATGTGTCCAAACTTTTCCTTTCGGAAAACAAAACAAACCATAGAGATCTTCAAAATGAATTTAGTATGTCTCAGCTGAGACTAAGGAAATGTTGATTTTCAGACTTTAAGAACGTGCAGTTGTGTTAGAGCTGTTCTCATCCACACCTCCAAGTGGGTTATGAAGGCCCAGTCAACAGCTCTTATGAACACTTAGGCATTTCAGTTCAGTTCAGTTGTTCAGTCATGTCCGACTCTTTGCGACCCCATGGACTGCAGCACACCAGGCCTCCCTGTCCATCACCATCTCCTGGAGTTTACCAGACTCATGTTCTTTGAGTCAGTGATGCCATCCAACTTAGGCATTTAACTCTATGTAAATGTTTTAGAAGAATCTTACTACGTAAAACAAATTTTTAGTCAAGACACACTTTAATAACAACTGGTTAAAAAAATTTCCCATTCCTTAACAAGATTTCATTTCCTGAGACAGGATCCTTGAGAGAATACTAAGTTGCTGACAGACTTTATTGTTTTATGTAAACATATATATTTACATATTATATAAACATACATATATTATTTTCTACATTATTTATATATTATATACATATGTGTAGTATATGTAACATATCTGTAATACTTAAAAAGTTGTGCCTCCAAGAGTTCTACAGAGAATGAAGCTAAAACTCAGAAGGTTGAAGGAACTTGGTAAGGTTTTTTTTTGGTAATGTTTTTTAATTAAAACTTTTTAAGATTCTTATTAGGAACTGAGCACACTGTCTCCCAGCTAGCAAGAAATTTCAGCTGGAATCTTCTGCACCATATTTCTAAGATTAGAGAGAAGTCTGTCTCGTTATCCACAGGAATTCTACAATTGAAGATCATGCCAAATAAACATCATGAAATCGGGTATGGCATTCTGGGTCAGTAACTAAGAAAAAAAAAAAAAGAATAATACTAAATCTCCTGACTAAATCCAGAGTGATGGGGCTTAATATACTGTCAGTGGTTTCAGCGAATCTTTGGTACTCTGAACTAGGGTGTGGTCAGAGAGTCTTGCCAACGAAAAGTCAATATTTGACCAATGCTTTGGCTTCATGCCCCAATATGTTGGCATGAGTCCCACGGCAAGAAAGAAGAACGGCAAGAGAGAGGCTGCTGAGAACATTCCCTCCAGCTCTTTTATCTACTTCAGGCTTCAGTCTATTCCACTCCTTAATTATCTATTTGGGCTTACCAACAACATGCCCTTTATTTCCTCTGACATGTTTTCTAGTCATTGATTTTCAAACAGAGCTACTGATTAAAATAGTAAAGAAGCTAATCACTTTAATGGAAAAACCCTTGCTCAAACTGGAAACAATCAACAGCAAAGGAAGAAAACTGATGAACTGAGTAATTACTCACATCCTGTTTTTATAAAGTTACACACAGCTCATAGAAATGATATCTCCCTACTAATACATATTATGACATCCTAGTGTGTCACAAGGAAGTCAAGGGGCATAGTAAACTGATCTTTTCAGACCAGTGTGAACAAATGAGATGTAATATACATCCTATCTCCCATTGGTTTTGATCAGAACTGCCCATTTTCTTTATATTTAATTCCTATGGTGTCCCATGGGCAATCTTTTAACTGATTTTTACGTTTCTCAGATGCAATATGGAGAAGGCAATGGCACCCCACTCCAGTACTCTTGCCTGGAAAATCCTATGGATGGAGGAGCCTGGTAGGCTGCAGTCCATGGGGTCGCTGAGAGTCGGACATGACTGAGCGACTTCACTTTCACTTTTCACTTTCATGCATTGGAGAAGGAATGGCAACCCACTCCACTGTTTTCCGTCTATGAGGTCGCACAGAGTCGGCCACGACTGAAGCGACTTAGCAGCAGCAGCAGCAGCAGATGAAATAAAGTGTATGAAACACTAAGACAGGATGTGTTGCCTAGAAGAAAGAATCCTGGGGTAATAACCAGAAGTGCCAGGTTTCTCTAGTTTTGATTCTATAATCAACATTAAGCAAGTTACAACCTCTCAGTATGTCATTTTCTTCACCAGTCAAATGAGAATAATATTGCTTACTTGCTTCACAGAGTGATGATGAGAATCAAAAGAGATAACAGATATTAAAGAATTTGAAATTAAAAGTGCTGTGTAAACGCAAATGATTATTAGGGGGAAAAAAGGCTTCAGTGGCCAACTCAGCCGGAAAAACTGTAGGCTGATGGAGCTGCAAAGGAAACTGAGAAATTGAGTCCAACCCCCTAATTTTGCAGATGGGAAAACTTTGACCTCAAGAATAGTGAAATGCACAGATAATTTCTATAATTCTAGATAATAATAATAATTAGGGGGCTTATGCTGGGCCAGAGAATGTGCTAAATGCTTTACATACATTATCTCATTTAATCTCCTCAATCTCCTTATTAGGTGGGTGCGAGACTCAGGTAACTCACCTTCACAAGATCACACAATTAGTAACTGGCAGGGCTGTGATTCCATGTGAAGTTTTTGATGCTAAAGCCAATGCTTTTAACCACCTTACTATACTGTCATGGGCTTCCCAGGTGGATCAGTAGGAACCAATCTGCCTGTAATGCAGGAGACGCGGGTTCAATCCCTAGGTCAGGAAGATCCCCTGGAGAAGGAAATGGCAACCCACTCCAGTAATCTTGCCTGGAAAATTCCATGGACACAGGAGCCTGGCAGTCTGCAGTCCATGGGGCTGCAAAAGAGTTGGACATGACTTAGCGACAAAACAAAACAGCATCAATATACTGTCATAGTTGTGAATCTTTTTACCAGGGTGGCTGATAAAGATGAAAAAGAAACTCCTTTCTTCTGAGAGAAGCCACTCAGCCAATAGACAGAAAACTAAGAGAAGAGCAAGTCCACATATAAGAGACTACACAAGGGATCTAGTCTCAAATATAGGACAGGGATACATATTTCTTAAAAGTTAACCACTATCTTGGATATCTTCCCCTTTGGTATTCTAACACTACTGCCTGGGTATCATTAACTGTTGCTGTAGTATACAAGCAATACTGGCATACTTATTTACAATCTGTAAGTCCTCCAATATAAAAT
Source organism: Okapia johnstoni (assembly GCA_024291935.2). Lineage (NCBI taxonomy): Eukaryota > Metazoa > Chordata > Mammalia > Artiodactyla > Giraffidae > Okapia > Okapia johnstoni. The sequence goes on from CM044323.1 coordinate 41,160,323, forward strand.
GTATGCAACTGCAAATGGGAAGTTTAATAACATAAGAGTTTCTTATGCTCTGCTATTTGCAGAGGTAGTAGTTAGCATCCCATACCATGTAAGTCTAACCTCTGTAACCAAGAGGATAGTACAGAAATAAGGGAGTACGATTTCTTTTTAAATTCAACATATATGAAAGTTTCCAGTTCCAATATGAGCCTGAATGATTTTCAGAACTATGGACGAATGACCTTTTTGAGCCTCCAGTCCTCCCCGTTTTCAAAGCGGTATTAATAATAGTTATCCTATGTATGACAGGTGTGTGTTGGAGGAGAAGCGGATAGCCTGTTTCTAGGCCTGTAGGGGGAGAAGGCAATGGCACCTCACTCCACTACTCTTGCCTGGGAAACCCCATGGACGGAGGAGCCTGGTAGGCTGCAGTTGATGAGGTCGCGAAGAGTTGGACACGACTGAGAGACTTCACTTTCACTTTTCACTTTCATGCACTGGAGGAGGGAATGGCAACCCACTCCAGTATTCTTGCCTGGAGAATCCCAGGGACGGAGGAGCCTGGTGGGCTGCCTTCTATGGGGTCGCACAGAGTCGGACATGACTGACGCGACTTAGCAGCAGCAGCAGCAGCAGGCCTGTAGGTCAAAGAAATATACTTAAGAAGCTGGACCCGATAGACTACACCTGTGAGGTCTCATCAGCACCTAAACCTGACTGAGAAGACAAGATTCTGGACTTTGCACTGGGACGAGACTTCTCTTGGACCTTGGGCAAGAGTGAACAGGAGGAAGGTAAATCACTGGAGACTGAGAGGACTATGGTAGCCAGGCTCCATGTTGATTCCCCCAATGATTCTCACCTCCTATTATTCATGCCATTGTGAGGCCCATTTCTATACTGACCTCTAAAATCAAGAGCTTATTCTGCAGGTGGCACACACTAACTTTTGAGACTAGATCATGAAAGTCACTGCAGTTTCCTCTTTGCTTTATACTGGATCACTCACTCTAGGAGAAGCCAGTGGACATCTCCTAATGACACTCAAGCAACCCTGTGTAGAGAAGAACTAAGACTTTCCACCAACAGCTAGCATTAATTTATCAACAATGTGAATGTTATCATCCATGTAAAAGAAACTCCAGGCCCCATGAAACCTTCAGATGTCTATAGCCTCAGCCAATATCTTATTGCAACTTTATGAGAGACTCTGAGCCAGAACCATCCAGCTGACCCATTCTTGAATTCCTGACTCTGTATGAGATAATAAATTGTTACTTTTGTTTCAAGCTGTTAGACTCTGAGGGTAATCTGTTATAGAGAAATAGATGCAGCAGAATATTAAACATGATTATGTCAACCATTAGCTGACTTCAGAGATTATTTGTCAACTGTAATTTTAGGATTGAGGAAGGTAAAATGGCAGATTGGAATATTCATTTCAAATGCAGTGTGTCTGTGTATGTCTGTGCATGTGCGTGTGTTTGCCGGAACTATTAAAAATCACTATATACCTAGATGTCCTTAACTTCATTTTTTTTTCCTACCAATTTCTCCAGAGGTGACATTGAAGATGCTACTTAACTACTGAAAACTCTGCAAACAATGGTACTTGTAAGGAACAAAAACATATCTGTAAAGAGATTGAAAATAACTTCTGTGCTCAAATTCTTTCAAGGCCTTCTGGGCAAAATTTACCTCTTTTTACTTTTTTGTTCTCAAGGGAGGTAATTAAAGAAATCCCATCCTTTCTCACAAAATTTTTAGAGATAAAGTTAAATGTGTTAAGGTATAGCCAACAATTAACAACTAGCATTCTTTTTTTTATTTTCACGCTTGCCTCTTCCCAATCTCCCCAATTTGTGAAAATTTAGAGCAGTATCCACTCCCTAGAGTCACAAATATTTTAAATCCCAATTTTGGAGAACTTTGCCTTTTAAAAAGGCTTAATTGTCCCTGAGATCAAGATTCTAAAATCTTCAGGGAAGATTACTGACACTGGTATGGCAGGATTCATTTTGTTTTGGGGTTGTTGTTTAGTAGATAAGTCATGTCTGACTCTTCTGTGATATCACGGACTGCAGCTTTCCAGGCTCCTCTCTCCATGGGATTTCCCAGGCAAGAATACTGGGGTGGCTTATCATTTCGTTCTCCAGGGGATCATCCCAACCCAGGGACTGAATCCATGTCTCCTGTATTGGCAGGTGAATTCTTTACCATTGAGCCACCAGGGAAGCCCATGTATGATTCCGATTCCACCCATGCAACCACCACCCAGAACAAGATAATGAGAAGCTCCCTTAAGCTCCTTCCCAGTATCTAATTCATCACCTGCACCCCATAATAACTGTTCTTGCCACTATCACCAATGATTAGTTTCCCATGGCCATTTTTTAAAATAAATCTCAAAACCGCATAATAATAAATTTGCTTCATGGCTTAAATGAATTGGAAATGACTACCAGAAATTCAGCTCAGTTCAGTCGCTCAGTGGTGTCCGACTCTTTGAGACCCCATGTACTGCAGCACACCAGGCTTCCCTGTCTATCACCAACTCCCGGAGCTTACTCAAACTCATGTCCATCGAGTTGGTGATGCCATCCAATCATCGACTAAACTACCATAAAGCCTGTGAGAAAACATTTACGATAAAATTTTCTTGTAAGATTCTGCTTCCTTTTCGTTCTGAGGATACAAAGGGAGCAAAGGAGACTCCTAAAAGTCTATACCTGGGGCTTCCCTGATGGTCCAGCAGCTAAGAATCTGCCTTGCAATGCAAGGGACATTGGTTCAAACCCTTGTCCGGGAAGATCTCACATGCTGCAGTGCAACTAAACCCATGCACCACAACTATGGAGCTCACATGCTGTAATTACTGAAGTCTGCACCCTAGAACCCATGCTCAGCAATGGAGGCCACTGTAATGAGAAACCCATGCATCGCAATAAAGAGTCATCCCCACTGGCCGCAACTAGAGAAAGCCTGTGTGCAGCAGTGAATATCCACCATGGCCAAAAATAAATACATAAATCAATCTTAAAAAAAAAAAGTCTATACCTGTGAATAGGGAGAAATAAAAATACACATCTTGTGTGCTTTAAAAGATAGTTGGCCCTTATCCCACAGGTGATATTTGAACCTTGTAAGTAGATATAATCATTTGTTCAAAATTAGGATAAATTAATGTAAAAATAGAACTACACTGTACAGTCCCAACTAGACATATATTTCTTTTTAACAACAACAAATCCAAAACCTAGACATGTAAAGTTTTCAGAGAGACAGAGACAAACCAAGGCATTATTTTTTTAAATCTAAACACTAATAAGAATTTGTTTTTGTTTTAAAATGACTCCACTTAGCTTAATCTTCATATGTTAAGGTTGGCTAATCCTGCGCACTTTCTGTCTGGAATGTACTATAGCTGGTACTTGCTTGGTTGAGAGAACACTGTCATTGCTGATGCAGGAAATCTATTTTAAAAACTGCCGAAGAAAAATGCACCAGATATATCCTTATCACATTTTCAAAAGAGGTCTATTTTGTGTTATTCCTAGGGAAGAGAAAAGTTCTAAATAAAATACTCAGTAAAAGCTTAGTGTTTCACCTAAGCCTTTGTAAATAGCCTGCAACTTAGAGACAGTGAATTAAGAACTCCATGTTGAATTAGAAATTAAAAATAGATGCAGTAGTGAGAAATGTTTTTAAGGTCCTGCCTACACTGCAGTAAAAATCATGTTTTGCGAAAATTAGGATGATTCTTGCTAGCATGCTGTTAACACAATTTCTCTGACCGGGAAAGAAAAATATATAGACTTTTTTAGTTTATTATTTCAAAAATGTACTAATTTTTTACTTTTATAGATCTGATGTGAGTATTTAACCTTTAGCATATATATATATATTTGCTTTATAATGAATTATGTTGAATAAAGTATGAAATAGTGACATTTAAAATATATGTCCATATTTTCACAGAGGATAACCTTATATCAGAGTGTTTGAACTCAATCTAATTATCAGTTTTACAACTGAGTACTGAAGTGCAATTTCAGTGAAATCATTAACAGAGGCTTGTTTAAATTATAATACCTTTGTCCAAAAAGAAAACAGCATAGCCCTGCCTCACACACACATATAAGCAGGTGTAAACTTTGAAATACATTATTAAATAAAGGTGACTACTTCTATAAGAACACATAACAAAGAATTATAATCCTCAACTAGATGGGGAAACAGTAGAAACAGAGGCAGGCTTTTTTTTTTTTTTTTTTTTTTGGCTCCAAAATCACTGCAGATGGTGACTGCAGCCATGAAATTAAAAGACGCTTACTCCTTGGAAGGAAAGTTATGACCAACCTAGATAGAATATTAAAAAGCAGAGACATTACTTTGCCAACAAAGGTCCTTCTAGTCAAGGCTATGGTTTTTCCAGTGGTCATGTATGTGAGAGTTGGACTATAAAGAAAGCTAAGCGCCAAAGAACTGATGCTTTTGAACTGTGGTGTTGGAGAAGACTCTTGAAAAGTCCCTTGCAAGGAGATCCAACCAGTTCATCCTAAAGGAGATCAGTCCTGAGTGTTCATTGGAAGGACTGATGTTGAAGCTGAAACTCCAATACTTTGGCCACCTGATGCAAAGAGCTGACTCATTTGAAAAGACCCTGATGCTGGGAAAGATTGAGGGCAGGAGGAGAAGGGGACGACAGAGGCTGAGATGGTTGGATGGCATCACCAACTCAATGGACATGAGTTTGGATAAACTCCGGGAGTTGGTGATGGACAGAGAGGCCTGGTGTGCTGCGGTTCATGGGGTCGCAAAGAGTCAGACACGACTGAGCGACTGAACTGAACTGAATAGCCTATTTCATAATGCTAAACACTGTTCACAATTTAAAGCGTGACAGTGTTAATAGATCTCAGAAAACTATTCTTTGCTAGAATATATATAGCTAATATTGCAACATAATCTGGAGTGGGAAATTCCTTAACTCTAGTGAATGTGTCTATAATTTTTGTTTCCTATTAACTTTCAGAAAGGATTTTTTTAGAACTCTTTATTAGCTTTAAGACACTATGGGCAATCTCTTGATAATAAATTCACAGTTTAAGGTTTTTCTAAATAAACAGACTTAAAACTACCATTTTAACATTCTATTGTATGATTTTCTGCTTCTCATCTCCAAAGCTACCAAGAACTTATCAACCAATCATTAATTTTTTTTTTCCTTTTTCACATTGATTCTTTCTTTTTACTGAGGTGGGCCATGCCCAACTTGTGGTCTTTCATTTTTTTTATCTTCCACCTTTCACAGCTTAGTTAATCCCACTTTTTATTGTTTAGTTGCTCAGTCATATCCTACTCTTTTTTGACCCCATGTACTGTAACCCACCAGGCTCCTCTGTCCATGGCATTTCCCAGGCAAGAACACCAGAGTGGGCTGCCATTCCCTCCTCCAGGGTAACTTCCCAACCCAGGGATCGAATCCACAGGCCTGCACTGCCAACTCTTTACTGCTGAGCCACTCGGGAAGCCCCTAATTTCACTTTAGCTGGCGTTTATCATGTACACAATATTCTCTTTAATTCCATTTCTCCCTCAGCTTTATTCCAACTCTTTCTTTTTTACTTAAGGAAAAAAATCTCATTTTTTCTCTTATGTTTTCTCCTTCCATTTGTAATCTAGATAAAGTTAATCCTAGGTGATAAGCCCCATACGCTTATAGTAAAAAGGGAAGTCATGAGTTTTAAAGTAAGTTTAAATATAACACAGATCAATTTCCTTTGACTTCTATAGCTCTTGAAAGTATCCAGAAGTTCCCAACAGACATTATACAAATCTCCATCAACTCCAAAACTTTTTTTAATAAAACCAGCTTTCCCTTCATATACCAGCATCAAGATGGAGGATCAATAAGAAAATACATTAAGTGGTACGGCTTTTCTGTTTTATATCATTACTATTATAGAAATACTACTTTATTTTTCACTGTAATTTAAACAACCTCAGTCATATTATGGTTTAAATAGGCACTTGTGGGCTCACCTTGACTCTTACTATTTATTTACTGCTAACATTTTGCCTGGAAGTGTCCAGGCAAAACAATATCCAATATCCAATTATATCCAACCTAGCTGTTCCTGCTGCTTCTATCTTTGCCTTTCCTGCTATTTTTAACCCAGCAATCAGAGTGATTGTGATTTTTTAAAAGTATAACCAGAACTTGCCATACCCATGACCTCAACCCTCCAAAGGTACTGCATGAAGAATTCCAAAGGCTTCATAAAATCTATAGCCCAAAAGACCCTAAATAATGTGGTTCCAGTCTTCCATTCTTCCACCTTCCCTCCTTCTCTCTCACCATGCTGCAGACAAACTGACCATCTGCTGTTTTGCCAAAACACCAAGTTTGCTCCCCTCTCTGGAACTCTCCCTCCAGATTTTCTGAGATCTGGGCTCATATGTCATTTCAGGCCACTTTAAAATTTTAGATAATACCTGAGTAGCCAGGTGTGAGAGACAGAATTATGTTGTAAGAGTCTAAACAAAGAAAAAAATTTGGAAACCACTAACATGTACATACACACAGGAAGTGTGTGGTGACTAAGAGAAATCATGTGAACAAGAGAAGAGAAGGGGCCTGCCTTGAAAATGGCTCACAATTAAGTGACCTGGAAGAGGAGCCAGTGAAGGAAAAAGGGAAGTAGGAGAATCCAGAAGTGTACTGTCATTGACCATCTGTGATGTGGGAATTGCCTACACACACACACACATAAAGAAGATGAATAATCAAGTGAAATGTAATAGCTTTGGATATATGAGGATCAAGGGAAAAGCCACTGACTTTGTTGATTTATTGTATTATTTCAATGTGGAAAAATGTCTTTTGTACTTCTAACATCCGTTTTAACTAATGACGTTTTGGACAACTTTTGTAATTATTCTGTATACTTATGGAGCAAACTTTCTGTGTGCCCAGTGCCAGCCCCATTTTGATAATTCTTATTTGTTCTAGATTTTCTGTACAATAGTAAGAAAGTCTATCTACAGTATCAGTATCCCTTGAAGATTTCTGTGAAATCACTGCTTACAAAAAGACAGAGCTGTGATATTGTAAGGGATTTTGGTTTATCAGAAGGCATTGACAGAATAAGACTTGAATCATAAAGAAAAAGATTCAAGTTTAAAAACATTTCATTATTCTTTGTATGCTTTGGTTGACAAGTCTATAGCACTAAGTTAATGTCATCTAAAACATTACTACAAAACCCCTCCTGGGATGTTACAAACTAAGTCAGTATACCTATTGGTAAAAGAGCTGCTCTTTACCTACTGTCAGTGTTATGGAAGTCCTATACTCAAGCAAAGTTATAATTATATGTAATTAACTTTTCCATTTTCAACTAATTAAAGGAAGACCTGAAAACCCATCATCCCTGTATAACACAGTGTATTGAAACTTGAAAGTTTTAACATTTAATCAAAAAGGCACATCTATTTTGGCTTCCCTTATCCTTGTTAACAGAAATAGACCACTGGCTCTAGAATAGAAATGCCAAGCTTTGAAATTATGTGGTGTTAGGATGAGGATAAATTTGCTGTCTTTTTTTTTTTTCTTTTGCTGTCATATTTTTAATAATATTTTTAAATTCAGATCTAGAAAGATCTAAGGCAATGCAATTTGTAAATTGAAAACAACATAATTAATACAAAATGATTCAAAGAATCAACACAAAATAGACAATCCACTAACATTTAAACAAAGACAGGTGAAGAGAGATCACATTCTTGCTGCTGCTGCTAAGTCGCTTCAGTCGTGTCCGACTCTTAGCGACCCCATGGACTGCAGCCTACCAGGCTCCTCCATCCATGGGATTTTCCAGGCAAGAGTACTGGAGTGGGATGCCATTGCCTTCTCCGGATCACATTCTTACTGGCTGACAAACTTACTTTCACATGTATGTTCATTTAATTTACTCATTCTTACGTCAGCTAAGAACAAGATTATTTTTCAAATATTACTAATTTTTAGAATTTCAGCTGATAATTTTGTTACAGATAGAGAAACATGAGACTACTTTACATTTTAACAATGTTGTTACATTTTAACAACAATAACCCCAAATATCTATTTAGAGCACCACTTTGGCATCAACATGAATTTTATTTACAGATGTACATTAAAATTGATCATGGAAGAATGTATAATGTTATAGAAGGTAAGAATTACTGTTGCAGACAGTACTTTTCTACCTGGGAAAATTCAAAATGAAAAAACAATAATAAGAGAATGATATTAATAATATTTACAATAATAATAAAGGAAGATATTTTGTGTGTGTGTGTATATGCAAAAAAAAGTATCTATGTTTATTAAAGACTGAAATGACACATACCAAAATTCTATATGTTGGGGTTACAGGTTATTTTTTCTTTCTTATCAGCATTTTCTAGATATCCTGCAATGAATCTGCATTACTTTGATATTCATTTTATAACAATTTATGGAAATATGTGCCAGGTACTGTATAAGACAGTGTATCCAAAGGTAAATCAAACAGATACAATCCTTGTCAATACAGAGCTGATATTCATAATACATATTTTACTTTAAAATTTCTATTTCTTGGCGGTTAAGAGGACAGATGTCGGAGACAAATTGCTTGGGTTCAAATTCCAGCTTTGCCACTTACTGTGTGTGACTTTGAAAAAGTTATTTAACTTCTCCATGCCTCAAAGACCTCATAAGTAAGAGAGGGACAAAAATAATACCTACCTCATAGAATGTTTTGAGCAATAAATGAGTAGATGCCTGAAAAGCACTTTAATTAGTGCTAGCATGTGGCTAGTCCTTTGTAAGTGTAAGCTATTATTATTTTTATTATTATTATTAACAGTGCTTTTAAATTTTTTTTTGTTAAGGAGATGGCTGAGCAGGCAAAACCAAAGCATGCACCCTATAAAATCTGTCAAGTGCTATGGAATTTAAGAAGTGATAGTTACACTGAGAAAAGAGAACTTTAATATAATCAAAACCTTATCATAAGGAATGTGTTAGAGTATTATTGTTAAATATTATCACTGCAGATACATTAATATTTCCGCTTCTGTGTTTACACAGTAGTCAGCACACACTTGGCCTAACAGAAAACAGGAAAAAATTTTCCTACCATCTTAGTATGGGAAAAATAATTTTACTTAATGGACTTGATATAAAATGGAGTCATAAGATACGGGGTTGAAGGATGCTCTGAAGATAAAACTTAATTATTATTTTTAAAATGGGTATAATTTCTATGTCTCTACTTATCAGGTTTAATTACTTACTATGCTCTTTAATATGTGGTTTAAACCATGTCTGATGTCTGTGAAGATACTTTTTTTCAAAATGTTATTTGAAGTTTTCAAATTTTACTACAAAGAGAATAAACATAATTTGGAGGTAGAGCAGTGTGAGGGACGGGATATTAACCATAGTGAAGTGGTTTGCCTTTAGAGTCAAAACAGCTATTTTGCCAATTAACATAAACAGAACAATTTCTTAGTCATGTGCTGCTAATGAAAACTAATCAGAAAAGCTGAGCCTGACGTTGACATACTGTGCCTTTATCTATATATCTATATGTATATATATAATTTTATTTATTTATTTTTGGCTACACTGGGTCTTTGTTGCTGCATGCAGGCTTTCTCTAGTTGAGGAGAGTGGGGGCTACTGTTTAGTTCCAGTTCTCAGGCTTCTCACTGCAGTGGCTTCTGTTACTGAAGAGCACAGGCTCTAGGGTGCTCAGGCTTCAGTAGTTGTGGCACGTGGGCTCATCATTGGCAGATCCGGGGCTCTAGAGCACAGGCTCAGTAGCTGTGGCACACGGGCTTAGTAGCTCCTTGAACGTGAGATCTTTCGGGATCAGGGATCTAACCCGTGTCTCCTGCACTGGTAGGCGGATTCTTTACCTGTGGGCCACCAGGGAAGCCCAACATACTGCATCTATACTCATTTATTATTCATCCATTTATCATCAATTACTTATGCTAGTGTCATACAATAAAGGACAGAAATGGTATGGACCTAACAGAAGTAGAAGATATTAAGAAGAGGTGGCAAGAATACACAGAAGAACTGTACAAACAAGATCTTCATGACCCAGATAATCACAATGGTGTGATCACTCACCTAGAGCCAGACATCCTGGAATGTGAAGTCAAAAGGGCCTTAAAAGCACCCAGATGCTCAAGCTGGATTTAGAAAAGTCAGAGAAACTAGAGATCAAACTGCCAACATCCACTGGATTATCGAAAAAGCAAGAGAGTTCCAGAAAAACATCTATTTCTTCTTTATTGACTATGCCAAAGCCTTTGACTATGTGGATCACAATGAACTGTGGAAAATTCTGAAAGAGATGGGAATACCAGACCACCTGACCTGCCTCCTGAGAAATCTGTATGCAGGTCAGGAAGGAACAGTTAGAACTAGACATGGAACAACAGACTGGTTCCAAATAGGAAAAGGAGTACATCAAGGCTGTGTATGTCATTCTGCTTATTTAACTTATATGCAGAGTACATCATGAGAAACGCTGGGCTGGATGAATCACAAGCTGGAATCAAGATTGCTGGGAGAAATATCAATAACCTTATATATGCAGATGACACCACCCTTATGGCAGAAAGTGAAGAAGAACTAAAGAGCCTCTGATGAAAGTGAAAGTGAAAGTGAAAGAGGAGAGTGAAAAAGTGGCTTAAAGCTCAACAGTCAGAAAACTAAGATCATGGCATCTGGTCCCATCACTTCATGGCAAATAGATGGGGAAACAATGGAAACAGTGGCAGACTTTATTTTTTTTTTGGCTCCAAAATCACTGCTGATGGTGATTGCAGCCATGAAATTAAGACGCTTACTCCTTGGAAGGAAAGTTATGACCAACCTAGACAGCATATTAAAAAGCAGAGACATTACTTTGCCAACAAAAGTCTGTCTAGTCAAGGCTATGGTTTTTCCAGTAGTCATGTATGGATGTGAGAGTTGGACTATAAAGAAAGCTAAGTACTGAAGAATTGATGCTTTTGAACTGTGGTGTTGGAGAAGACTTGAGAGTCCCTTGGACTGCAAGGAGATTCAACCAGTCCATCCTAGAGAAGATCAGCCCTGGGTATTCACTGGAAGGACTGATATTGAAGCTGAAACTCCAATACTTTGGCCACCTGATGCAAAAAGCTGACTCATTTGAAAAGACCCTGATGCTGGGAAAGATTGAGGGCAGGAGGAGAAGGGGACGACAGAGGATGAGATGGCTGGATGGCATCACCAACCCAATGGACATGAGTTTGGGTAAACTCCGTGAGTTGGTGATGGACAGGGAGGCCTGGCGTGCTGCAGTCCATGGGGTTGCAAAGAGTCAGACATGACTGAGCGACTGAACTGACCTGATACAATGCTTCATTCAGCTCTTCTCATTGAGATGTGTTTTGTGTGCCAGGCACTGCACTAGTGCTAGCTCTTCTATCAACAAAGATGAATAAGGTCTACCCCTTCTTTCCAGAAGTTTACAGTCAAGTAGGAAAGTAGACATATGAATATCACATTGCTCTGCAATATGTGGTTAATAGAGAAAAATTTAAAAGGAGCCAAGCTTTTTTTTTATGGCAATAAATATGCAAAAAATTTTTGGTACCATTTGTTAACATAAAACTTCTGTTAAATGCACATATTTCTATGTATATTAGCATTGACTTCTACAATGTAATGTGCAGGCAAATAATCAAGGTTTAACACAAGGATTAAATAGAATTAGAGTGTTTCAGGGTGAGGGAGGGAGGCAGAAAGAGAAGATTATTCCTAGGTAGGGCATTTTTTTTTTTTTTTTTAAATACTGGTACTCATATCATCTTCATGTGCTATGCTCATTTCTTGATGGATTTTTTTTAAAGATTTCTCCCCTCTTGCCACTATTCCGTGCCCTCTCCTTCCAAAGGGTGTGAACTTGATGTGCTTATGAATGAATCAGTCAAAACAGAAACAGTAACTTCTTTGAGCAAAACTATAGCCAGTACCATCAAGGAAAACTGCTGGAACTCAGAAAGAGGGTATAAAACCACCACAAAAAAACAGGAGCTGTTGTTAATAGGATAATAATCTCTCCTTAAGCTGGAATATGAGGCACAGACTTCCTAATTACCTCATGCATCAGGTTTTATCTGACTAAAAACATGATGAAGATGCTTTTAATTGTCTACAGTCTAATATTTCTACATTTATATTGTAAAGTAATTAGTCCTCAACTAAAATAAATAAATTTATTTAAAAAAAAAAGAAAAAAAAACTGAATGTTAGCTTGTGATAAACTATTTCATATATACTTATATGTGAACAAAGTAATGACTTTTTATACCCAAATTACCTTATTTTGAAAAGTTGCAGAGAGTACGTCAAAAAACAATCTGTGATCCTTCTAGTTTGAGCTTAATTTCAATTCCCATTCTTAAATTTCAATTCCCATGTTTAAACAGTAGTCTGTAGTTTTGATTTGCATTTTGATGTAAACTTGGCCATTTCTCTCACTTTGTATAAGTTTAAAGATTAAATAATTTTTAATTGTCAAAATCACAAATAAAACGAAAACAGAACAAAGGGACCACCCAGAGTCACCACAAATGTCTCATAAATTTCTTCCCATGAAGGAATTAGAAGTTGTTAGTTCAATATATAAATAAATGCAAAGTGAAAATGACTACTTCTGTTAAGGATTATGTTTTATAGTTTCATTACAGGAAATGCAAGCTTAAAGAGTTTTTAAATGTTTCTCATAATTCTGGAATGAAGACTTCTAAAAAGGGGACTAGGACAAACTCCTTTAGTTACAACGGAAGAAGGAAATATCTATTAATTTTTCCAAGAGCAACTATAGTACCACTCTCCCTCCATGCCCACTCTTCCCATTCCACTCCCACAACTCATAAAGCACTGGATTCTGGGATCTAGGTAGGAAAGTACAATGTTCAAAATGTTGTGATCATATCAGTCCTGAGAAACACTAGGATAATTCTTATCCACGAGGGCACTTTGCTCTAGTATTTTGAAATAGGATACAATTGGTTTTTATACTTGTTCCTACTATGATGGTCAATTTTCTGTGGCAGCTTTGCTGGGCCATGACATATGGTCAATTATTATTCTGGATGTGTCTGTGAGGGTGTTTTTTGATGAGGTTAACATTTATATAGGTGAACTTTGAATAAAGATTTTCCTCCATAATGTGGGTAGGCCTCATCCAATTAACTGAAAGCCGTAAAAGAACAAAAGGCTGAAGTCCCTTGATCAAAAGGTAATTCTGCCAGCAGACAGTCTTCAAACTTGAATTACAATGTTTCCTCCTTGATTCTCCAGCCTCATGGCCCACCCTGCAGATTCTGGACTTGGCAGCCCCATAACTGTGTAAGCCAATTCCTTAAAAACTAAAATTTATTTCAATAAATGTATGCACCCTATTGTATCTCAATCTGTTTCTTTGGAGAATCCTAATACACTTGCTTAGATAAAACTTTAAAATCAAATTCTGGAAGATAACAGATATGACACAGATATATATAGTGGCACCAGAGTGAGATAGTGTTAGAAATTCTTTTTAAAAGTACCAGAGAAGTGGTGGACAAATTAATTTATGGTCTATTTCCCCTTTTATTACAGAGTATGGTTCGTACAGAGAATGGGAAATGTAAACACCTTCAGGTAGACTAGCCAGTAGGTAAGAGGTAGAGGGTCCACCCTCTAGGGGCCCAATAATGTGTGGCCTATGGTGTGTGGTAAACTTGACAGTTATTAAATCCAATCTAATTTCCTTTCTCTTCCTTCTTTTCTTCAGTCTCATTCTTCATAAGTTAATATAGCATGGGCAAAATACAAAAAAGACCATTATTAAGTTATCAGTTTTCAACTTCAAATAAATTGGAATTTGAAATTTCAGAGGAACCTGACCTCAGATACTGACAGAGGATAGATTCAGGACAACCTAAGGGCATAGTCTCAATGCAGGAGACATACTTTGTTAAGAAGTAACCAATCTAACAGTGGGTGGGGGACAGGGGTAGGCAGTATTGTAAATCAGAACTGTGAAGGCAGAAGCATTATGAAGACCAGTAGGGTTGAGGAGGAGAGAGAAATTCTAAGATCACACAGGAGTGGTATTATTATAACCCTAATGCTTGAGTTGGAAGACTCTATAGGTTTGAAAACAAAGTCCCCAAGAATCCCCTGGTGGTACAGTGGTTAATACTCCATGCTTTCACTGCCAAGGGTCCCAGTTTGATGCGGGGGATCTACAGTCCCACAAGCCTCATGGTCCAGCCCTCCCCACCACCCGCCCCGCAAAAAAAGAAAAAAAAATTCCTTAAAGTTGGTGACTTTCCCAAGTTCAGAGCTAGTTCTTTTTTTATATGTGTGTGTGTGTGGTAAAGAATTCATCTGCCAATGCAGGAGTGTGTGTGTGCTAAGTGGCTTCAGTCTTGTCCGACTCTTTGCAACCCTATGGACTATATAGCCCACCAGGCTCCTCCTGTCCATGGGATTCTCCAGGTAAGAATACTGGAGAAGGTTGCCATTTCCTTCTCCAGGGGATTTTCCAGGCCCAGGGATCAAACTCATGTCTCCTGCACTGGCAGGCAGGGTATTTACCACTAGCGCCAATGCAGGAGACCCGGGTTCAATCCCTGGGTCAGGAAGATCCCCTGGAGAAAGAAATGGCAACGCACTCTACTATTCTAGCCTGAGAAATCCCATGGACAGAGCAGACAGGCAGGCTATAGTCCATGGGGTCGCAAAAGAGTCAAACATGACTTAGTGACTAAACAACAACAAATATTAGACGGTAGGAGAGCCACCTAGGACAGATGCAAAATTTAGTTTCCTCTAAGGAAACAATTAGGTAAAATTGCAGTCATAATTAAACTGTAAGTTTCCTGAGACTTTATGTATCTAAATATACCATATTTATCACAGTGCCTCATACAAAGGAGGTGAAACATCAGTTGTTTCAAATAGAACTTGATAGTAAATAAGTAGTCAGCCTGCTGTCTCGAAGGCATCCTCAGTCCAAGAGTAGAGGAAAGGAAGTATCTGCAAGGTGTTAGAATAACTCTGGGACGCTGAACCCTGAGGTACACCTCCACACAGGGCTCCACGGCTGGCCTTGACTGAAAAATATCCCTCCCTCAGCACCTGTGTTTTTTCTTTTTTTTTTTTAATTGTTGTTGTTCAGTTGCTAAGCATGTCTGACTCTTTGCAGCCCCATGGACTGCAGCACATCAGGCTTCCCTGTCTTTCACTATCTCCTGCAGTTTGCTCAAATACATGTCCGATGACAAATGAAGACTTCATTTAGCTAACGCATCCTTTCTTAAACAAAATTAATCTATATTTTTAGGGTTGATGTGCCATTAGTCTCACAAAGATAAAGCAATTTAAATTAGGTTGCTTTCTCCTACACATTAACTGAAATCAGCTTTATTTGTAGAGATGGGGAATTTTGTGGCTAGGTTGCGAGTAGGAAATATTTTAAGAGGAGAGACGGCAGGGTGTCACAGTAAATTGAGAGAACAACCAAAAAAGGTGGGGACAGGGCAGAGGAATGGCAAATACAGAAGTCTTATGAATAGTTAAGGTAATCAAAGATCTTGTCACTCAAAGCATGGTCTGAGGACCATGGTATCACCTGGAAGCTTGTTAGAAATACAGAACCTCAAGCTCCTTCTTGAGACTATAGTAGCTGAATCTGCATTTTAACAAAACCTCAGGTGTTTTGATGCTAATCAGAGTTTGAGAAATCTGCTCTAAATTTTTATTTCTTATTCCAAATAATTACCCTAAAGGAGGCCCTATGACTAAGAAAGTTGGGAAATGCCTCTGTTCCTCCTGCTCCAAATGACTGTTGCTTCTAATAGCCAGGCCTCAAGCCTGTGCTGTTACTAATGTATTTTAATTACATTATGAGTTAAGTAGGCTTTGAAACTAGCTTAAGAGTCAAACCAAGTCATGCAATACAGCACCCATAGGGAAATGTGTTCCAACTTCAACAACTTATAAATAAACTACTAGAGCACAATTCTCTTATGCATTTGAGTTGTCCTCAGTTATTCACAGAAAAGGCTTATTCTGAGTTCAGGAAACAAACTGAATTTTCATGCCAATCTATAAACAGAGTTAATTAATATTAGAATTTCCAAATTTAGATATCTGTGACAGTGAGAGAAAAATCAAATATCTAAACAAACAAGAAATCTTATTCATTTATCCCTAGCGTCCAGAAGGATGCCTAGAAAAAGAAAAGTCTCATTAGGTTGTGAATGAATTAATGAATGAGTGAATTAATAACCACTACAAAGCCTTGTTTAAAGTAGGTTCTAAGAACATACTTGTCAAGTCAACAAAAAATATACAGGAATGTACTAAATCAAATAATTATTTAGTTAACATCAACAGAAGACTGTGAGTCAGGATGACTAGCACATATATATGCTAAATTAAAATTGCACGTTTTACATCATTGAGGATAAAAAGTTAAAACAAGATTTAATGACTGAACATTTGTTTAGTCTTTATGAACAAAGGAAATAAAGTTTGTAAAATGAATTAATTTTCTTTGAAGACCTTCAAAAGCAGAAAGTAACTCATTTGTGGAGTACTGCCATCCATGCTGTCAAAAATTCACTCTCTAAAACTACAAGATAATAAAACCAATTTTCTGATGAATATGTATTTTAGATACTTTGTTCTAAGTTATATTCTCTAAGATGTAACTGTAGAATTAAATTTTTAAGACAAAGTTAAGAGTTCTATGTCATAACACAAGTCTTTTAAAGAGTTCTACTAAATTATTCTCCCATGGAAAATCAAATAAATGTTTGAAATGTGAAATTTTTCATAAATTTCTCATTTTAATCCAATTCAGATCAACTGAGAAATCTGTCAAGTTATTCCATTTAATGAATGGAGCAAAAACAACATAATTCAACTGTAACAAATACCTAAGGACAAAGGAACCTTTCAGGTTGACTTTTCCTAAAACTGAATTGAAGATTGGAGTTTACTTTTCACTTATCTGTATATAGTAAGCATTTGTTTGCAAATGAGAATCCAGCACCTAAATCATTCCAGTGTTTTACTTTTTTTTTTTTTTTTTAATTAAATCAGGGTAGTGCTTAGCACGATGGGGGAGATGTATATTTTTTTAAAGATTTATTTATTTAATTTTTTGGCTGTGGTGCAGTGTTTTGGAGAGCAGGGGTTACTCTTTGTCACAGTGTGGTGGCTTCTCTAGTTCCAGAGCATGGGCCCTCAGGGTGCACGAGCTCAGTAGCTGTGGAGCACTGGCCTAGTTGCCTGAGGCATGTGGCATCTTTCCGAACCAGGGATGGAACTGGTGTCCCCTGCATTGCAAGGCAGATTCTCAACCACTGGACCACCAGGAAGCCCAGTGTTTACTTTTAATGGCAGCACAGGTCATCACATAAAGGCTACATTGCCAAGAAGTGAACCAATTCTATCTATGTGCTCAGATTGCTTTTTGAGTGAAAAAGTACCCAACATTTTATTAGTCATTATTTTTTTTTTTTTGTCTTAAAGCTACCACTTTTGAGAAGTGCTCCTCTTAAATCCAATATACTGCAACTGTGTGAACAGAGTTACAGTCACATTCACACTAATCACACTTTATACAAGCTGTTTATATTCCACTGCAGGTACACCTTTCCGAGCAGATCACTCTACCTCTGTGACTCTGCCTGAGAATTTTTTATCAATATACTAATTAAAACATGTTTACTGAATGTCTACTGTGGGATAGGCACTTTTGAAGCCGGGATATAGCTGTGAACAAGACAAGCAAGATCCCCTGCCTGTCAGGGAATGTACATTCCACAGGGGCAATCAAGAAACAAACAAGGAAATGCCAGTTAATGAGAAGCGCTGTGATAACAACAAAATAAACTGCTATATAGTACCTGGTGTGTAACTTTGTGTTCTCAGAAGAGGTTTCACTAAGGAGATTATGTCAACATTTAAGCAGAAACGCAAAGGTGGCCAGCCTGTAAGGTTTTGGGGTAAGGGCATTATAGGCAGAGAGAGAACATGGAATACAAAAACCCTAAAATGAGGAGAAGCTGTGCATACTTAAAAATAGAGAAAAGTGGGCATGGAAAGTAGTGATGGGAAATGAGGTCAGAGTGGTAGCCAGGAACTAGATCACATAGGGTCTTTTAGACAGTGGTCAGGAACCTTAATTTTTTTTTCCTAATTGAAAATAAACAATCCTTGATACATTTTAAACATAAGAATGATGTGATCAGACTTAGGACTTAAAAAGATCCCCTTTGCTGCTCTGTGAAGGATAGACGATATAGAGGCAAGGTTGGAAGCCAATGGCTATTACAGTCCAGACAGGGAATGAGAGGGCCTTAGACACTGTGGTAGGAGCAGACATGGAGCAAAGTGGATTTTTTTTATTTTAATGACTTGGAAGTAAAGGCAACAGAGACACCTACAAATATAAAGAGTCTATAGCTTTTTTATAAGGATATGTTTTCCTATTTTATTTCTAATGCCACAATTAATATTATTAGAATTCTGTTGACTTTTGTGGACCAAACTAGGTAACAGCATCAATGTCTTCATGGAACAGTCTATGTAGACTCCTAAGGGTCCTGAGCCCTATGACTCTGGGAAATGAAACAACTCATAACCTACCACCTTTTGGAGCAGTTTGAAATATCTTTACAAAGTGCATGACTTACTGTTGCCTCTGAGCTCTTTAAGGACAAGGACTGTGATAAATTTATCTTTTTATCACCTAGGAATGTATACTAGGTTCCTGGTAATACATATGCAATAAATAAATGAATAAATGCTGACATGTGAAATTTTATTTCCCCTTTTGCTACTTACATAAACTTTATAAGGGCTCCCTAAAACATATCCCCTTTGCTATTCTGTCACTTGGAAAATACTTTTTTTACAGGATAATTCATGTTAACTTCTACACTGGGGTTATTTGATGATGTAAAATTTTATTTTAGAAATATTAAATTGATGTCAGTAGTAACACACGGATCAGTTCAGTTCAGTCGCTCAGTCGTGTCTGACTCTTTGCGACCCCATGAATCACAGCACGCCAGGCCTCGCTGTCCATCACCAACTCCCGGAGTTTACCCAAACTCATGTCCATCGAATCGGTGACACCATTCAGCCATCTCATCCTCTGTCGTCCCCTTCTCCTCCTGCCCCCAATCCTTCCCAGCATCAGGGTCTTTTCCAATGAGTCAACTCTTCACATGAGGTGGCCAAAGTATTGCAGTTTCAGCTTCAACATCAGTCCTTCCAATGAACACCCAGGATTGATCTCCTTTAGGATAGTTATGTTTATATTTGATATTATTTTGCTAGAGCTGCCATAATAAATACTCTGTAATGGGTGGTTTAAACAACAGAAATGCATTTTCTCATAATTCTGGAGGCTAATTCTGAAGTCCAAGAGCAATGTCAACTGGTTTGGTTTCTCCTGAGGCCTCTCCCCTTGCAGATGGCAAGTTTTCGCCCTATGTCCTCACATTTTCCCCTGTGCACACACATATTTGGTATCTGTGTCCAAATTTCCTCTTTTTATAAGAACACGGGTTAGATCGGGTTAGGGCCCACCCCAAAGGCATCATTTGATTTAATCATCTCTTTAAAAGGGCCCTGTCTCCAATGAGAGTTACATTTTAGCATTCTGGGGGCTAGGACTTTGGGGTGAACTCAACTTACCCTAAACATAGCTGTTAGAAATGCTAATTCATTAACAATAAGAAAGGAGACACATTTTGCAGTGATGACTATATTTCAGTCATTGAAACACACACACAGACACACACGCACACACGAGCACATATGTGTTAGCCCTATAAGGTAAGTAGTCCTATTCACTGATGAAGAAACTGAGGCTCAGAGAAGACAATTTGGCAAAAATCCCAGAGATAGTGTGGTGGGGCTAGGATTTAAACACAGATCTTCATGATTTCAAGGCCTGTTCTTTTAACTCTATACCACTGTCATCCCTAATTGAATGATTGTGAATATATTTAATAAAACAGTGCATGCAAAGCACTAGGTACACTGCCTGACTCAATGACTCAACAAATGTCAGTTTACTTCCCCTAACACCACAGGCTTAAAGGACAATAGCATTTAAATCACTCCTTTCTGGCTCTCCTAGTTCTTTCTTCTGGAATGCCAATTTGGAATATGCTTCACTAAAAGATTGGCCATAATGGTTATTTCTCTTGACTGAGTGTCAAAGCTTGTTCACTATTTTGGTAGATGCCTCTGTGTACATATGAATTCGTAAGAGCTAGATAATGAAAATGCTTTTAAATTTAAAAATAGTTCTCACAATTCTAATGCTTAGCAACTAGCATTAAAAAGGGAAAGAAAAGCACAGTAACATTCCTTTTCCTTTAAAGACCATTCTGTTTATAAAGCCATCTCTAGCTGTGAGTGCTTTAAATCAGCGGGAATTAAGGCAAAATATAATGAACTCCAAGTTTAACATAGCAGTGAATTAACTACTAAAGATCTCTACCATGAATAGTATTTACCAATTCACAGAGGTAAAGGTCCATGGTAAAATTGAATATATATGGTGAAGTGAAAATTAACTCTCTGAACTAAGACAGCTACCAGTTAGAAATGCTATCAAAGAGAATTCTAAACAGAATTTCTCCTTTTGTTATTTCGCCTGTTACTACAAATGCTATCTCAAAATATCTAATAATCATCATCAAGCCTTGGTTATAAGATTTGTGATCCATTTAAAAACACTCTAGCTTAGACAGTGTAATACTACATATGTGTCTATTAGTTTCAGTTTTAACCCAAGGGGCAGTCAGTTGCCTTAATGGAGATTCCAGAGATGGGCAGCAATTTATCAGAAAATGCCATTTTTCAGAAGTAACTAGTACAAGCACTTCAGCTCTCTGCATCTCAACACCTGAGACTTGGCTAATTAGCATACTAAATGTCAGAAGTGGTTTTTATCTGGGAAATTCATGGTTTATTTATAGGCAAGATGAATGTTAGTAACAGGCTGTTATTGGTGACATTAAAGGTATTCATGGATCTTTGAGATATTTTAGAAACACCTTCTACTTTTGAGTGAATCTAGTTAATCCTAAAATTTGGACCAGCAGGGAGGGGACTTGAGGCTGGACCGCCACATGCTTCTGTGTTCATTCTTTGGATCTGAGGTTCACTGGCTGTTCAAGGCAGAATTCTGCCTGTTGATTTTTGTTTTCTCTATCTCGAGTAAACTTTCATGCAGAATACCTAAAGATCAGAGAGCACATCTTCAGGCTTCCAGACCAGGTTGTAAGAACTGTTTCTGAATCTGCTTGTTAATAAGTGTTTGTTAAATAAATGTCTATATATGGCAAAATTGGGTCTGAGATTTATTTTCATTATAAGATGGTAACCAGTTTGCTGGGGAAGAGCTAAAACTTTCCCACCCAAGGTCTCTCAGGGTCAGATAGGATTCAAGAGTTGTGTATAATCAAAATGGTTTAGATCAATCAGAGTAGCATTTTACAGAATTCTTTTACTTGAATTTTAACCTTTAATTTTCTGTAGGAATGTTAAGATGACTCATAGAAATAAAATATCATTAAGCTTTTTAATCATGCAATTTAAAATAGATTCTTAATAATACTAAACATGAGATCATTTAAATGTTTCTTCATTTCTTAGTTTTCAATTAACATTCTTTTATGTCTTTCTAGAGCACAAATGTGTTCTAGAAGTGAAAAAAAGTTGCCTTGAGAATTTAAATATTAAAAATTAAGAAAAGCTTTGTCCTCAAAGAGGACAAAGAATTCAGGGAGGAAAAAAAATAGAAACCAGGGTTTTAAGCCTTAGTTAAATTTCATAAACCATTTTGTTCTGGGTTTGGCAGAACACAAAATGCTTTTGCCAAATTTTCCCCTCATTATTGAAAGCCACATGTTCTATGAAGGGGATTTAATGCACATGGTACAAATGTTTTTATAAATATGTTTTACTAGTAGGGATTACTGAACTAAGGTAACCAAGCCTAACATTAGCCTATTATGACACAAGCCATGGGACTGTTTTAATTAATCAGTCACTTTTGTAAAGTATGATGGAATGGAATTTACCTACAGAGGAAATGGATTTTAGTTGAACCATGAGGAACTGAGGTTGAATATATTTAATCACCAGTGAGATTTATTAAGCCTTGTAGTATATGAAAAGCTTAGGAATGTACCATTGATTCACTAGACAAATAAAAATTCAGATTTGGAAGGGGATTTTGGCAAGTTGCAACCTTACTTGGCCTTGGTTTCTGCTTCTGTAAAATTTAAGAGTTGGTATTTGTTGTCAAATCCCAATATATTCATATTAAGGACCTCCTTTATTATTCACTCACTCACCATAGGGCCAATACTTTGAAAATTTGCTAACCAAATTGAATCTGATGACTAATAAATTCTTTCTCAGATTTTTATTAATGAAAAATATTAATCACTGCCTCTGATTAGTGTAAGATATCCAGGATCTTACCACATGGGGTACATATACTATTGGCCAAAGCCAAATGAATTTGATAGTTTTAGTTTACCTGGATGGGTTGACTGTGATAAAGTTTATTATTTCCATCAGACATTTTAAAATACAGGCAGTGCCGATTATACGAGGATAATTGTTTCCAGAAAAGGGTCATTTAAAGTGAGCCCATGTAAAACAGGTCACTCTGCTTTGAAAGTTGAAGCTTAAAATTACGAAAATAGGTTTATTTTATTTTGGTTATCTTGCAGTGAAGGGTATAAAAGTATCTAAAGATATCTTAGAATAATGAGAGCAATAGGAATGTGGTTTATCTTGTTTTGATGTTAAGATTTTTTCCAACGAGCTTTCACCTCACATTTAACTTTCCTGCAGCTTTCAAGAAAGGTCTTGGTGGGAGAATACATAGGAGAGTGCAAAATAGTCTAGGCCCAAAGAACTCCTTCATCCTTTGATAGGCAAATTATTCTCTTTTGCAGCCCCTGCATCATTGTGTCTGATTTTTGACTTCAGTTTGCAGTTGATTTTTTCACATATATTTTTTATTGAAGTACAGTTGATTGGCAGTTGATTTTTGTGCTGTACTTGCATTAAGTGGTTGAAAAATTATAAGTATCAAGTAACTATCAAAGAGAACAGAGATGTTGAAGCCAAAGGCAAGGCTAGATCTAGTGGTAGAAAGCATTCTAGAATCTGGGCTCTTGAGTTGGTTTTATTATTATTATTTTGGATACTTAAGCATAATATTTTGTAGTTGTAACTGTTTATGATTTTATAATCAAATTTGAGCCTTGTGTTTAAACTCTAAGATACTGTAACTTGATTGAATAGAAATGCTAACTATTAAAAGCAACCGTCTCTTCCTCAGGAAAACTAATGGGTTTTAAAAGGATATTTTTTAAAAATATGCTATTTTCTATTAATTTTAATTAAATCTTTCTAGTCTGGAGACCAAAATTAAACTGAAACTCAAGACACTGGCACTTTAGAACAGCAGAATTGGTACAATTCAACCAAAGGATTTCATTTGTTGAAATGTTTTGAAGACTTAGTATCATATGATCTAAGTTACAAGGTCCAACATATTGAACTTCCATGATGGGTACCTGGGATGTGGAGGAGGAAGAGAGTCTTCAGGCCCGCACACTACTGGGTTGACCAAAAAGTTCCTTTGTTTTTTTTCTATCACATCTTATAAGAAAATCCAAATGAACTTTTTGGCCAACCCAAGAGAATCAGAAGAGAAAGGAAAAGTTTGAGTTTCAAAATCTGGGGTGAAATTCTGTGTTACTGGTCTTCAACCTTTTTAAACTTACCCAGAGTTTATATTCACCTAGAATGAAATTATGGGACATTTCTCTTATAAATTGATTGATATGATTTTTTTTCTTGGACATCTTGAATGAGAACTTCCAAATAGCAAACATGCTATTTCTATTCTTCCCAATCTTCTTCTGCAAGGAGCTATTCAGAGAAATGGGAGAAAAGAACCTATTCTACTTTGGGACACATTTGAATATGTCACAGGAGAGTCATATGCATACTCCAATTGAATCCACATTTCTTGTGGTTCCCGATTTGGCAGATGGATTCTTTACCGCTGAGCCACCTGGGAAACCTATCAGCTCTCCATGATGAAGTTTTGATAATCTCTCTCGAAAAGTATCAGGATTTTTTTCTCTTTCCTTTTGTTTTTTCAAAATTCATGGAAAGCTTATCTTTCCACTAATCATTAAACCATTTATCATATGATAAACCACATAGTAGATGCTTCTTGACCTACAGTGATTAAAGAGGTGGTTAGTAAAGGAGATTTAGAAATATTTGAGGTGTTATTTGCTTAATGGCAATACCATTTAAATTTAGGATATGCACATAACACAACTGTTGAAAATATTATGGAAATTCAGAAAGGGTTTTTTTTTTTTAATTTTTAAAAATCACTAATAGATATACTAATAGCTTTTTAACTTTTCCAGATTGCAGCAGGAAAGAGAATGGTTAGCTGCATGGACTGGAAGTCAGACTGCTTGTGCCCCATCACTCACTAGCTGATGACACAGGGCAAGCTTAACTTTGAGGGGCAGCCATTCAGTTTTGAGCTTTCTAGAATGGGGATGATAATAATCCCTACTTCATTGGGCTGTTTTGAGAATTTAAATGAGTTAACATATATGAAGTTCTTAACCATGTCTGGTATGTGTTACTTCTATAGTAGTGTTAGTGTTATTCCAAATTTATTCTTATAAATCCCTGATAGACATGTAGACAGATAACTTCATTGATCCTATTTTATTATTAGAGAGACTGAGAAATCACCAATGGGAAGTTAGCAACAAGGCCAATCTGTAGGTTTGTGTCTGCACAATCTGGTGCACTAAAAAAAAAAAAGAATAAAAGGATCTGCTGTGGCTGGTAGAGAAAGTTCAGAACTAATTAGTGGTTAAGAAATGGGTATTGCAATTACCTGGGAGATTTCACCCCAGATGTAACCCCTACTTTGGAGTCTGAAAAGAGAGAGTGCGCGTGCATGTGTGTGTGTGTGTGTGTGTTGTGTGTGAGCATGCGTGCGTGCACGTAGTCGTGTCTGATACTTAGTGACCCTTTGGACTCTAGCCTGTCAGGCTCCTCTGTTCATGGGATTTTTCAGGCAAGAATACTGGAGTGGGTTGCCATTTCCTCCTCCAGAGGATCTTCCTCACTCAGGGATCGAACTCATGTTTCCTGCATTGCAGACAGATTCTTTACCACCGAGCCATTGATGGAACAGTGTAGTGGTGCTCAAAGCTGGGTCCCCAGGCCATCAACATCACCCAGGAACTAGTTAGGAATGCAGAGTCTCAGGTCCTATTCCTGACTTAGTCAGAAACTCTGAGGGTGGGTACGGCAATGTTTTTACAAAGCCTCCACTATAAAGTATGTAAGTATAGGAAGAGAGAGATCATGTGAAGGCTGAAAAACCTTCCCCTTGGATTCTAATTCTGACATATTCGTGTTGACTTCTCCTAAAATGTTAAGAACCACTGCAGAGATGAAAACCACCTTTAATTAAAGAAAAACAAAATACATTTTAAAAAATGTATCAGAGAGGTAAGAGGGTTTTAAAACATTTTTTATTTATGGGCAAAAGGCCTTGTTGTCTTGATAATTAAATATGAATTCAAAATCATCTAGTTCTGCCTTAAAAGAAAACTAAAATGGTTGAAAAATCAAGTACTGTTCTCTGAAGGGCTTTTGTGTTTCTATGTTTCTACTTTCTGAGCTGAACTGAAAGTATTGCTTTTCTTTCTGCCTTACCTACTTGCTTGCAAGCTCCAGAATGTTTGCCATGTCTTGGGTATCTATATATTTCTGACACTGTTCTAATGTTAGCACTAATAAATGTTTCTCAAAATAACTAATTAATTAATGGAGCCAAATGCTTGTTACGTATTTAAAGTAACTTGATGAAATAACAAAGGCATGATAAAAGTAACTTTTTAATTTCCATGTAGAATTTTAAAAGTAATTTTATAAAGCTGCAAAAGGTGTATTTTTTTAGAAGGTATATTCTTTTGAAATAAGTGAGGAAAGTAAAGTGTCTCTTAAAGAAATATTAATGATTTTTAGTGTTAAAAGAGACAGCTGAAATTGGCTGCTTTCCATGTATTTATGTCATAATTCTTAGAAGAATGTATATTTCCACGATGAGACATAACAAATCACATTGAAAAATACATATTTCACTTTCAATCTGAAAATACTTCCTCTAATTAAAGGGACATTTTACTGTTTTATTGATGGATGTAAACTATTACATTAAAGGCTAGGCAAATGAGAGTACCGAGGGGAAAAACAACTTTAGACTTGCTTGAGTCACTGGGCTAGAATCCTAGGGAAATGCTAAGCTCACAGCCTTCCAGGGAGAAGACTGACATTCGCACGCGTGGGTTCTCAGAAGTGCACAGCTGATGGCCAGATGGTGACAGTTTGTGGAGAAGCAGGACCGTCAGCACCAAGAACATTCAGGATGCATACAGATGTTCTCTATGGGCTGGGACAGAGGGAAGCCTTGCCTAAACAAAGATAGAACCTCAGTGAAGGAATTATTTAGGAACAATTTGCCTAAAATAATAGGAAAAAAAGGAAAAAAAAGTCTCATAATACTGAATTTATTTGTTATAAAGTATAGAAAACCATGTCTGAGATCTTTGAGGTCGTACTTCTTGAAATTCTACTAAATGCAGTGAAGAAAATGTTGTTTTGGTCAGCTGACTGGAATGTAGCAGAATGCCTTGGGACTCTTATAGGTTAAAAGCAACAATAGAAGATATACTGTATTCCCAAACTCATTAGATTCCGGCCTGTAATTCCGCGGATGGGCCTTCATGCCGCTGCTGCTGCTGCTGCTGCTAAGTCGCTTCAGTCGTCTCCGACTCTGTGCGACCCCATAGACGGCAGCCCATCAGGCTCCGCTGTACCTGGGATTCTCCAGGCAAGAATACTGGAGTGGGTTGCCATTTCCTTCTCCAATGCATGAAAGGGAAAAGTGAAAGTGAAGTCGCTCAGTTGTGTCCGACTCTTAGACCCCATGGACTGTAGCCTACCTGGCTCCTCCATCCATGGGATTTTCCAGGCAAGAGTACTGGAGTGGGGTGCCATTGACTTCTCCGCTTCATGCCACAGCTAATGTTATAATCAACTTGAGGAACAAGTATGCTTGTTGCAATAGCGGATTCCAGAGTTGACAGTATCCTTCTATCGGGCAATACCTTTCTATCCTGTTGCTGTCCTTAGACAATCTGCTCTTTTCACAGAGACTGAGAAGTCTATTACATTAGTCCCTCCTTACCCATAGTTTCAATTTCCACAGTAAAACAAGGTCCAAGTATATTAAATTAAAAAGTTCCAGAAATAAACTTCCTAAGTTTTAAACTGCGCGCCATTCTGAGTGGCATGATGAAACCCCACCCTGTCCCACCCCGTCCCCAGGATGTGAATCATCCCTCTGTCCAGCAAATCCTGTCCGTTAGTCACTAAGTGGCTATCAGATGGACTGTCACAGTATCATATTTTCACTGTACTCAAGTTACATTTATTTTACTCAATGTGCTTGCTCAGTGGCCCAGTAGTGTCCAACTCTTTGTGGTCCATGAACAGTAGCCCGCCAGGCCCCTCTGCCCATGGAATTTTCCAAGCAAGAACACTGGAGTGGGCTTTCCTATTCCAGGAGATCTTCCCGACCCAGGGATTGAATCCTCATCTTTCGCATCTCCTGCATTGGCAGGCGGATTCTTTACTACCAGCACCACCATAGTGGTCCCAAAGCAAGAGTAGTGATGCTGAAAATTTGGATATGGCAAAAAGCAGTTGTAGAGTGCTTTTGTAAAGTGAAAATGTGAATGGTTCTAGACTTAATAAGGAAAGAAAAAAAATTGTATACTGAGGTTCCTAAGACCTATGGTAAGAAGGAATCTTATATGCACGAAATTGTGAAAAAGGAAAAAGAAATTTCTGCTAGTTGTGCTGTTGCACCTCAAACTGAAAAACTTTTGGCCACAGCACATGATAAGTGTTTAGGTAACACATGAAAGGCATTAAATTTGTATAACAAGATATTTTGAGAGAGACTACATTCACATAACTTTTATTATAGAATTTTGTTATAACTGTTCTATTTTATTATTAGATATTGTTGTTTAACCTCTAACTGTGCCTAGCCTAATTTATCACAGGTATGTATGTCTAAGGGAAAAAACATAGTATATACAGGGTCCAGTACTATCAGCAGTTTCAGGAATTCACTGGGGAGTCTTATCCCTGCAGATCAGGATGAGACTACTGGATTCCAGTTGAAGTGTGTGGAGGAAAAGAAGGGGGCTGAGAGATACAAAGATGGTAGTGAGAGCAAATGGAGGGCAGTGGTAATTGCATCAGAAATATAAACCTAGAAGGAACCCATAGCTGGAAGGAAATCCTTGTTCACTCTGACTTGTCTCAGTTCAAAGCACCATTTAAATGATGCTCTCTTTATATGGTTAAATTAGTAAAAGTCTACAGGGCTAAAATGGT
Organism: Okapia johnstoni; assembly: GCA_024291935.2. Lineage (NCBI taxonomy): Eukaryota > Metazoa > Chordata > Mammalia > Artiodactyla > Giraffidae > Okapia > Okapia johnstoni. The sequence continues at coordinate 41,188,953 of CM044323.1, forward strand.
CATCAATTCTATTACAACATGTAACTACGAATGCCAACTTTAAATTATATCGCAGAATAATGTTTGTGCTGCCACCCTATGCTGAGAGCCATGTCTGAACCTCAAAAAATGGTGGCTTTCAGTCTTCTCTGTAGGTAGTCTTAGGGACCTGGTTTCTACAATTTTATGCAATTTTCTACATTTTACTACAAATTTCTACAATTTTCTACAATTTTTCTACATTTTACCATTGGCAAAATGGCTTCATTCATTGGACCAGCCTCTGAAGTACTGTGTCAATTAGCTCCAGTGGGGTATGAGATTGGTGTGATTGTGGGCTGTGCCCTCTAGCTAGGAATCCCTCCTTTGCTCCCTGTCATGCTTGGGGATGATGAGAGGAAAACTTGCTTGCCTAGAAGTATGTTCATGTGTTCCTTGCTTTTGGATACAACCTATAGGTCAAGAGCCTCATACAGATGTATAATTTTGCTGACTCCTGGCCATAACTAACAAAGAAACTTAGTGGCTAGTATAGATGAGAAAATTGAAGCCTAACAGCTGCTCCCTAACAGATTTCAGGAGGAAAAGCAAAGGCTTCTGACAGTGGTTTCCAAGGCTAGGCATGCCCAGGATTTCAGAGTTTGGAGGATATAGAAGGCTTTGACTTTAGCTCTCCCTTAAGCTTTTGGTCCATAAGATGTGTACGACCAACTCAATGGCCATGAGTCTGAGCAAACTCTGGGAGAGAGTGAAGGACAGGGAAGTCTGGCATGCTGCAGTCCATGGGGTCGCAAAGTGTAGGACACGACTGAGTGACTGAACAACAACTTGCACAACCAGTTTTCAATTTTCTCATCACTGGAGACAGGAATAGAGCTATTCCTATCCAACCCAGAGACTGAGGGCTAAGGAAGGAAATCAAAATGCTATTTCCTAAGGAAGACGGATCAGGTGCTAAGGAAATACAGCAGGACACTACAGTGGTTAGTTGATTTCCTCCAATGCAGTTCTGGATTTAAAAGTCTTTAAAAATGACACTTTTTACTTTCATATGCTTACAAACTTCTCAAAATCCTTTCCCATAGGTTCTCTAATTTTAAGCACACTATTATAACTATTATCACTCTACATGAAAAGGCTGTATAGAGCACTGATTAACAGCAAAGATGCTGTGACCAGGGTTCAAAGATTGTTAAGCTGTCTGACCCTTGGGGAATACCTTGGGGTATACAGCCTATGTATACAAAAGTTTTCTTATACACAAAACAAGGACTGTATTAGCAACCTTTTGATAGGTTGATTGACAGGAATATATAAATTAATACATATAAAATATATAATAGTACCTAGCTCGTATTAAGGGCTTCCCTGGTGGCTCAGTGGTAAAGAACCCGCCTACCTATGCAGGAGACTCTGGTTCAATCCCTGGGTTGGGAAGATCCCTTGGGAAAGGAAATAGCAACCCACCCCAGTATTCTTACATGGAAAAACCCATGCACAGAGGGGCCTGGTTGGCTACAGTCCATAGGGTCACAAAGAGTCAGACACAACTTGGTGACTAAACAACAACAAAGCTCATACTAAATTATCAGTGAAAATGTTAATCACTCAATCATGTTGGACTCATGACCCCATGGACTATAGACCACTAGGCTCCATTGTCCATACGATTTCCTAAGCAAGAATACTGGAGTGGGTTGCCATTTCCTTCTCCAGGGGCTCTTCCCACCCCAGGGATTGCACCCAGGTCTCTTGCATTGCAGGCTGCATTGCAGGCAGATTCTTTACATCTGAGCCACCAAGGAAGCCCAATCATTAAGTATTATCTATCATAAGGAAACTGGGGCTCTGAGAGGTGAAATGATTTAGAGAGGCAAAATTCCACCCAGACCTCAAGTCCACAAGACTAGTTGGTGATGGTGTCAGGACTTGCATGCTAGTTAAATTATGTAAACTCTAGTACTACTTCTCAACATTAGAACATAGTTGAATATTTAAATACACACATGGAGAGATAGAGGCCTATTGAATTTGTATAAAATCATGATGTATCTCACTGTGTTATATCACATGTAAATAATTTTCTCTATGATAATGAACTTTTGGGGGACAGGAACTGTCATTTTTTTTTCATTTTTAGGGAACATGGTATATAAAGTGTCCACCCACGTGTACAGAGGTTATAGAATGAAAGAATACAAGGACAAATGAATGAATGAGTGAGTGACTGAATATACATGGTTAGCTATTAAAGAAATATTCTAAGCCTCATATTAAAGCAAATAGTTGGAGAGACTGGTATAATAATAAACCCCAAGCCATACCACCATGATACTAGTAGAAAAGCACTTGATGGACATGGTGCCTACCATCAGGACAGCCTCAAGTGGTGTTCTAAGAGCACTTCATCTTGGAAAATGATGTTGAAGGGGACTAAAATGATCAGGTATCATAAACATTAGATAAAATTCAGTTTCATTTCATGAAATTCAGTTTCTTCAGCATAGTGCTCCCCACTGTACAGATTTAATAGCTTTAAAGCACCAGATTTCCTTTCCTCAATTAAGATTTTCCTTTCTACCTAGAAGGTTCTTTGGAGGTGGGGGATGATGCGTTGTGAAACTTGCACTTTAGCAATCATCTCACTTTTGCATCTAGTGTTTTGACTCCCTGATCACTCAGATCTCTATTTCTGCTCATTAACAGATAATAAAAAATTTTAAGACCCACCCCCCACCCCCATCCCCACCTCTTAAATAAAACTATTTCCTGAACGGCCGGGCTAACGATGGCTGGCAAGTCGGCTCTGAAGCGACTGGCGCCTTTCACCCACGTTGGAGACCACCTCTTCAGAGGCCGCTGCGCGCGGGCAGCTGGAGCCGGTGGCGTCCGTCGGGCTGGCGGCGGTGCGCACATCGAGCCCTGGTACAGACTGTTCCCGCAGCTGACCAGATCCCAGGTGATCCAGGCCGAGTTCTTCAGCGTGACCATGTGGTTCTGGATTCTCTGGCACTTCTGGCACGACTCAGATGCTGTGCTGGGTCACTTTCCTTATCCCGACCCTTCCCAGTGGACGGATGAGGAATTGGGTATCCCTCCGGATGATGAAGACTGAAAACGGAGGCTCAGTTCTTGCCAAATGGGTGCACCCCATGTTTCTTGTTATGTTTAACATTTGTCTGTAAACATGTTTTGACTTTGCACCTATGATGGTTCCGAAGAAACAGTGCATTTTATAACAGCATAAAGAATAATTAACAACAACAAAAAAACTATTTCCTATCATTCCATGGCTGGCTACTTGGTGGGCTAATCGCAAGCAGCATATACAGATTGGAACTCCATGTAAATGAACAGTCTAAAAATAAAAGTCTGCATGCATCCTATGGCATTTCCTAAGCCATCTATGCCCTTAATTCAATTTTTGTTGAAATTATACCCTATCCTAAGGGGCATTTCAATACAAAGAGATGATATTGAGCTCTGTAGCATCCCATTTATTATGTATGTTACTTAACTCAGATTTTTAGATCTGCTTGATTTCTTCTAACTTAGGGTTTCCAAATTAATTTAATTCATTCTCCCCATAAAATCATAATAACTAAATTTCTGCAGCAATCTGCTTCAGAGATGCATAGTACATTTCCCCTCCTTTCTTTTCTCCTGCTCCAACTCCTCCATGGCTTATTTTGCCCTCTTCTTCAGCATTTACCACTTGAGAAAGTTAGATTTTAAAATATCAGATCTTTGTTTTCCTTCATATTTAAATAGATAAGTCTATAGGATACATTATTAGTCGGACACAACTAAGCACAACCACAGAGAGGCTAAATCTGCCAGATTCATGTTACCGAGTATATAAATGAACTTTTTAATGCTAAATTAAAAAAAAATTTTTTTTAATTTATTTTATTTTGGTTTGTCTTGAGTCTTCTTTGCTGTGCAGGCTTTTCTCTAGTTGCAAAGAGCAGGGGCTCCTCTCTGGTTATGGTACATGGGCTTCTTATTGTGGTGAACTTAGGAGGCTGTGTGAATTTGTCTGACAGTAAGAATCTAGAATCAGGTATTAGAAGACAAAATTTAAATTTCTGCTTTACTGTTGATTGATGTTTTGACTTAAGGCAACCAAGTCATCCCTATTCATAAGGAGAGGATGGACACTTACAAAGTGTAATTTTGTGGGGGTATTAGTACTATTTTCAGGAGAAGGCACTGGTGACCCACTCCAGTACTCTTGCCTGGAAAATCCCGTGGACGGAGGAGCCTGGCAGGCTGCAGTCCATGGGGTCGCTAAGAGTCGGACATGACTGAGCGACTTCACTTTCCCTTTTCCCTTTCATGCATTGGAGAAGGAAACGGCAATCCACTCCAGTGTTCTTGCCTGGAGAACCCCAGGGACGGCGGAGCCTGGTGGGCTGCCGTCGGTGGGGTCGCATGGAGTCGGACATGACTGAAGTGACTTAGCAGCAGGAACAGTAGCAGTACTATTTTCACAGAAAATGCTGTAGTGCATGATGTCCTATTACTGAAAGTCAAGTCATTTGTGTTTAAGACTTTCCTTCTCTTTTAAAAAGCAAAGGGACATACTACACTAAGACTCTAATAACATGCTATGACTTAATAATCAGTTTCCTATATCACCTGGCCTTTAGCCTTGTGACAACAGTGTGTTTACATATACATATGCAGATGGATCCCTGGTGGCTCAGACGGTGGAGTCTGGCTTCAGTGCAGGAGACCCAAGTTTGATCCCTGGTCGGGAAGACCCCTGAAGAAGGAAACTGCAACCCACTCTAGTATTCTTGCCTGGAAAATCCCATGGATGGAGGAGCCTGGCGGGCTACAGTTCATAGGGTCGCAAAGAGTGGGACACGACTGAGAAGTTTCACTTTCATACAGATGGAGGCTTAGGATTAGGCACGTAAGTAAATCAGGGAAAGTGAGAAGACAAATGAACACAATGGGGTGATTTGGGACACTGAAGACAAACTGTCCTTTTTCAGTTTCTTAAAACTAAAATACAGGAGAAAATTCCTGAATCTATATAATTATTTGAAGATTTGTCAGCTAATGGTTTATACTGTGCCTAAGCAAAAATTTGAGACAAATAAAAGGTATCAGTCACCTAACTAAGAATTTCTGACACCCTCAGTGGTATGCTACCCTTGACCTTTAATACTTGATAGTGAACAGAGTTGTTAGGAAGCACACCGCTCGCCCCCGCCCTCCCGCCACTGCCACTACTGCTTTTATATAATACCTTCATATTGAGCCATGTAAGCTACCAGATAATCATGATAGTTGGAACAACACTTTAAAAAAAAGATGTTTGTTTCTCCTTTCTAGACTTATATTTTTGATAAAGTGCTATTCTATTTTTCAGTCTTTCCGATATGATGCAGAAGGTAATGACAGGTTGCAATTTTAAATCTCTTTAGTTTTCTTTCCTATGAATGATCCTATCTGACAGGCTCCCTTCCGCCCCTTTTCTTGTTATTAAGTACAACTTTGGTTTGGTCTGAGGAAAAAGAAGATTAATTATATACCTCTAGGAACATTACTACAATGTTCTGAGAGGTAAAGAAGGGAATTTCAAAAATGAATCTGTCTTCATCAGTAAGAAATAGACTTAACACCTCTGAGTTATAAGATAATAGTCACTTATTTACATCATGCAGTAGAATATTACATTCTATGACTTCATTTATAGTTTAAAATACAGCAAGATATTGATCAGGATGTTTTTGGTCAGGATGTTAGAAGAATTTCCAGAATTCTATTTTGCCTTATCTTTTGGGAAGCTAATAGAGTAGTAATATCTTGAATTTGTCATTTTTAATAAAGCATTTACTTTGGAATATTTTAAAACTTAACACAATTTATGGTGTGTTCATTCATTTTCAACAGATAATCAAAGGAGACCATTTCTCCTTTGGAAAGATATATATTTTTCCATTTCAAAAAGAATGTTAAAAATTTTTTTTGATACGAATTAGCTGTTTACAATAGGGGCATGTATTTTAACCATTTGCTCCAAAAAGCCCCAATCAAATACATCCTGCATATTAGGAAGTTAGGAAGAGATACTTGTTACTACTCCTGGTGAGGGGAAAAAAAAAACTATCATGGCATCTAAATGTTAAGCAGCTTGCCAAGTTCACAAAGTCAAGCAGTGGGATTGAGGATAAAACCACAGGTTTCCTGCCTTTCAGATGGCAGAAGAGCAGAAGACAACCTATATATCAGGTGTTTCTAAACAGAAGGAGGGTAGCTGAAGCTTATACGTTTGTCTGGGTCCAAGATGACAGGGAGACTTCTGAATTAAACAATAAGGCTTCTCGTGGGGAAATGGCCTGTGATTTATTTCTTGGATAGCACTGCCCACAGCAGCTTCTGCTGTCCCTGCAGTGCTGTCTGCAAAGTTCAGTGGCTGAATGACAGGTGGAGAAACAAGAGACCTTTCTCTTGGGCTCCAAAATCACTGCAAATGGTGACTGAAGGAGTCTTTTGGGCCTAGAAAAGAAAACAACAGTCTCAAAGGCCCTTGCTGAATCATCTAACTTCAGAGAAAACAAAACAGAACTTTAGGTCCCGCCCTGAGCTCCAGGCTGGTTCCATCTATCTGAGACTTATCACCCTTTGTCCAGAAACCTTTCACCCCCTACACCTGCCCAGAAGACTTATCACCCCCTGCCCAACTACAAATGCCATCTCAACTAAAAAATACCCAAAACATCCCACCTGATTAACATTTCCCTTATCGCTTCCACAAACCCCCTATAAATATGAAGCCTCCCTGATCCCTCTTGGAGCTCAGCCTGGTCATTAGGCTGACTGTCAACCCTCCTTGCTTGAATAAACGTAACCTACTTCTGCTGAGGTCGTCTTTCCTTTTCTGCCTTGGCCCGAACTATACCCTACAGTGACTGCAGAAATGAAATTAAAAGACACTTGCTCCTTGGAATAAAAGCTATCACCAACCTAGACAGCATATTGAAAAGCAGAGACATTACTTTGCCAACAAAGGTCCATCTAGTCAAAGCTTTGGTTTTTCAGTAGTCATGTATGGATATGAGAGTTGGACTGAAGAAAGCTGAGCGCAGAAGAATTGATGCTTTTGAACTGTGGTGTTGGAGAAGACTCTTGAGAGTCCCTTGGACTGCAAGGAGATCCAACCAGTCAATCCTAAAGGAAATCAGTCCTGAATATTCATTGGAAGGACTGATGTTGAAGCTGAAACTCCAATACTTTGGCCACCTGATGTGAAGAACTGACTCACTGGAAAAGCCCCTGATGCTGGGAAAGATTGAAGGCAGGAGGAGATGGGGACAACAGAGGATGATATGGTTGGATGGCATCACTGATTCGGTGGACAAGAGTTTGAGTAAGCTCCGGGAGTTGGTGATGGACAAGGAAGCCTGGCGTGCTGCAGTCCATGGGGTCACAAAAAGTCAGACATGCCTGAGTGAACTGAACTGAACTTGCTGCCTTCTCTCCTCCTTGCAGATTGAATACTAAAACACAGAAACTTCTCACCAGCTTCCTTTCTTTTATGGCAGTGGTGACCTAGTATGCAACAGAGTTTATCAGGAAAGTATGAAAACAATCAACCCCAGATAGGCAGCCCTGGAAGGGTGGGGAAGGGGCTGGACTTTATTTCCAGCACAGATATCCTCAGGCAGGTACAGCCCTGCAGGCCCTGTACACTCAGTGAGTCAGGGGCATTCAATAGGTCACTGCTGCTGCTGCTGCTAAGTCGCTTCTGTCGTGTCCGACTCTGTGCGACCCCATAGACAGCAGCCCACCAGCTCCCCCGTCCCTGGGATTCTCCAGGCAAGAATACTGGAGTGGGTTGCCATCCAATGCACGAAAGTGAAAAGTGAAAGTGAATTTGCTCAGTTGTGTCCGACTCTTCGCGACCCCATGGACTGCAGCCTACCAGGCTCCTCCGTCCATGGGATTTTCCAGGCAAGAGTACTGGAGTGGGGTGCCATTGCCTTCTCCACAATAGGTCACTACTGCACTGAAACTTGTAATAGACCACTTGTGGCAAACAGTTGTTCTACAAGAGAAAGAGAATAGAGGACAATGAGGAGGGAAGAAAGGTGCTGAAAGGGAAAACAACTGAAGCATGTTATTTTTGTGGAGATAATGCCATTTTTCCACCTTGGAACTGAATATCTAAACAGAAAGGCAATGACTAGATTCCTGCATGTTGCAACAGAGTGTCTACAGAAAGAAACCACCTGAAGAAAGTTTAAAACCTTAACAGGATTTATTAAGTCCATCCCCTTCCCTCTTTAGGTATTTCTCTAATCAACACTTTGCCACCCTTGACCCTCACCTCCTGCACTCAAAGACACAATCCATTACAAATTATCGGCAGTTTCTCAAACCCACAAGCCCCCTCCCCTCTTTATTTACTACACTTGTTTCTTTCTGGGGTTATTTTCTCTAGTCTCTCCTTATCTGCCTGCAAATTATCTTTTGAAAAGCAGCTCAAGCGTCACCTCCTGTGTAAAGCCTCAACTTGCCACCCCCACCCCAATAAAATTGATCATTTTACTTTTTACACCCCTATATAGCTCATTTGACTGTAAGTATTTGTTTACAGGTCTATCATCTCTGGTTAGACTGTGAACATCCCTGGAGTGGAGTCTGTCTTGTCTTGCAGTCTCCTGAAGCAAACACAGCATCCCAGCACTTAAACATGCTTGTTGAATGAATAATGATCAAAGTTCTCTGCTCTGTTCTATCTATTCTCTTGGGTAGACCAACCCACAGTTCCAGTTTTCTAAGCAGTGAGGAATGTAGGAGAATGGATGGGAGGATTTTGGAAACCCAAAGTCCAACTAGTTTTCAGACAAGATTATTATTCACCGTGGAACAAATTCTCTGGGAAAATTCAATGAAAAATTTTTTCTGCTGATTATGACGAATCACATTTAAGTCAAGTCCTGGCTATGCTAAATACTGTTTGGAAGGAATTAATTCTCTTTTTTTAAAAAATTTTTTTTATGTTTTATTTTTTCCATCCTCAGATAAATATAATCCAGGGAATTTTTGAAACAATACTGATGCCTGTGTCCTTCCCTGAATATTCTGGTTAAATGGGCCGAGAATAGGGCCTGACTTAGGGGTTTTTAAGCTCACCAGGGGTTTCTAAAGTGCAATCAGGGTTGAGATCCACAGCTTTGAGAGAATTTATCCGGAGATGGGGTGGGGTTTACATAGCCTGTGCATACTGATAAGCTACCAACTTTCCAGGTCCAATTTAAATCGAATGAACGTCTCCAGCTTAACATATCCAAAAGCAACCAAACCTCAAGTTCCAAAGTGAGTGGCAACTCCATCCTCTCAGTGAATCACACCAAAATCCTTGCAGCTGAGGAGGTATCAAGAGTAACCTGAATGGTGGGGGAAGACGCGAGATAAAGTGGGTTAAGAAGAAGAAAGCGAGAGGGAAATGAGGAAGAGTGAAAGGAGAAGATACATGGGAGCTAGTGAATTATAAGTGAATTAAAATTAACGATCTTGTTTATAATTTGTTCTACATATTTGAAGGAAGATTGACATTATTTAAAAGGTGACAGGAAAGCCCAGTAAAGAAGTGCATTGAGCAAACTGCCTACTTTCTCTGAGCCTCTTGATTAACCTGTGTTATTAAGAGTACATAGGCGACACGGCTGATGAAACAACACAGACGAATCGGAGAGATATTTACAAGGTGCACTTGTAAACTCTGTAGCTGGATGTGAGGTAAGGTAAAGGGAGGAGTCAAGAATGATATCCACAGATTTGCTGACTCAAGGGCAGCTGGCGGTGCCTTCACTGAGCTAGACAACAGAGAAGTAGATTTCAAAGAGAAAGGAGAAATGGTTATTTCTGTTAGTTTTTTACTGGATGCTTTATTTAACATTATCATTTTGACTGGGTATATCCCTCACCTTTAAGTAGCAGAACAAAACATGGCCTTCAGATTAAGTCCACTCACAAGTTATTCTTCCAGTGATTCTTAAGTCAAACTGTAGAATTCAAATATTACCACCTCTGATTTCCCATGGTTAAATAAAACCACACAAGCAAGAGTGCCCAGCACAGTGCCCGAAGCAAACAGCTGCTCAATAACTGACTGCTCTTCCCCTGACCTGGCGCCATGTGATTAACACGTAAATAATAGGCTTAGGAATTAAACAGCAGTGTGACTTCAGGCAAATTATTTAACTCCAACTGTAAAATGGAAATAACAATACCCAGCTAATAGGGTTAATGTGAAAAGTAATAAAGAATAATGCGTACAAAGTCATTTGACCCCCAAAAAGATGGTTAATAAATATCCAACCTTTCCAACCTTCCTCCTTCAAGACACCATATTCATAACTGTACCAAAAGTATAGACCCATGGCTCAATGAATTTAAAAATATCCATCAGAATCCCTGTCTTCTGATAAGAATTACCAGTACCTTGACACAGTACCTGGCATGGGGTGGACCGTCTACTAATGTTTATTGAATTCAGGTGAATCACTATGTCCACTGTCAGCTGACTGTGGCAGCATGAGCTAGCCTGGGTATTTCTGCTACTCAAGGGCTCTTTCCACCATCCTGTGTTCTCTGCATAGGTTAAGTCATCTACTTGCTGATACAATTATACACTTATTTAGAGTAGTACAAATTAATGTTAGGGTCGTAATAAGATGTTAATGATAATTTGAGTTTTTCAGGTTTCTATGTCTAAGGAAGTCATTACTCAATTAAAATACTTTTCCATAAAATAAATTTAAAAAATAAGCACTTAAGGTTTTTACACAGCTTAAATTAAGACAAAAAAGTTTTCTTTTGTCTAACTACCACAGGAAGCTCACTTATGTTTATGATTTCCTAAATGTAAACTGTAGGAACGCTTTTAGAATAGTAATATATTAGAATGGCACAACCAATTCAAATGGTAAGCAGCAAACTCTAGCAGTACACAGAGTTGGGGGAAGTGGGAAAGGCACTCCATTCTTGCCCAACTCAAGGCTGAATACACATGAAGCAAATATGATGCACTGAACATACAGACACAACTGGATGTGGTGAGGTGAACCATACAAGAAGCACCTGTTAAGACAAGTCAGTTCACCACCTCTGGACAAGTAGAAAACAAGTTTTTGAAAGTCTGAAGACCGCAACACCAGCGCCATTTGCAACACCTGCTTTAAGGATTTGTCATGTGAAACAAACAGGTATAACCGAGTAGCACAATTAGGGGCCCACAACCATTCCACCCACAGGCTGATCTCATAAACATCATCAAGTAAAAGCAGGCAAACCGGCAGAGGAGGCCTTCACTTATTTTCTTCCAGATTGCAAAAGCTGTACATAGGCTGCCACAAGCAAGTAACCAACCCGAAATAAATACAGGAATAACTAGGCATTCTGATATTCTCAAAGATCCTCTTCATCCTTAATCTCTCGGGAGGTCTCATCCCATGAAAATGGTTTGTCTGCATAGAACTCCATGACGACTCCTACAAGGTGAAGCACTGCTCACTTCCTCCCATGGATGCACCCCTTTAAACCAGCTTCATGGACCCCCTCAAACCACTGGCTTAATTGACTGCCACAGTGTAGATGCCATTACCTCTGTTAAGTTTCTAGAACATGGAGACTGGGGGGTGCAAAACAGCTAGAAACAGATTAAACAACACTTGAACACATTTCTGAGTCCTGCCATACATCATCAGTCCTGGATGACACGCCTTCAAATCACCCGCAAGAGTCCCGCCCCGCTGGCTGCCGGCTGCTCTTACCTTTCCGTTAAGGAGGACCTGGGCGAGGGACTCGAGGATCTAGTCCAGGCGGAGGCGCTCCAGGCTCAGCTTCTCATGCAGGAAGACGCCAAGGGACCTCTGTAGCAGGTGCCGACAGGCCCTCTTCTTGATGGACCCAGAAAACGTCCAAGGTATGATGAGGGCTGGCAACTGGGCAGGCGGGGCCTCGGCCGGGGGTCCCAGGTCCCGCTCCGGTCTGCTGTAGGACCCAAGCTTGGGAGGACCCAACCCTACTCCTGCTTCACACCGTCCCTCAGGGCGACCCCACCGCCTGCATCGAGTGGATCCCCTAGGCGTCAGGGGAACCAGCTGGGCTTCGCCCCAATCCCGGGGCTTCCTAGGGGTTCTTAGTTTGCACAGAGCACAGAGTGCATGAGAGAGTCTGTGGGGAGGCTGCAGGACGCGAGGTGGAGTGAGAAATTCTGTTTTTCCATTTGGTATATTCTACGTAGTATTTCTTTGTCCCTTTTCTTTTTCTTTTTTTCTACCAGCAAAAGCAATTTATTCAAAAGTACCCAGGGAAAGCACCATCCTGAATTTGTGAACTATGGCTGACATTAAGCAAAGTCAGAACTTGCTTTTAAATAGGGGAAAGTTTGGGGCGGAAGAGAAGAATTGAAAGGAGGCTGTAATAATAAAGGATTTCATTGGCGGAAGCTGGGAGTCCAAAGTCTGGAGGCTTCTCATTGGTTGGGCTGCTGGAGTGTTTCTTAATACAATATTGCAATTCTGTTTTGAAGCTCTGGATTCCTGCTACATTTAATCCATACTAGGGGTATAAGGACATTAGTAATGAATAAATCCGAGTTCCCGTTTTCAAGAAATTTGCAAATTTTTCATGGGGACAGGAAAACAGCTACAATAAAAGAAGAAGGTAAGTGCCATAAAAACTACGCAAAGACGTAAAAGTATTCAAAGAAGAGAGATTTGTTTTCAAGTGTTAGAGGTCGCTAGAGATAAGATTAAGCAAAGATTTCAAGGAGGTGATATTTGAGATTTGTCCTGAAGAACTAACATCTATTTTTTTTTTAATTTTATTTTTAAAACATTTATTTCACTGCACTGGGTCTTTGTTGCGGAATGTGGGTTCTAGTTTATCAACCAGGAGCTGAACTCAGGCCCCCTACGTTGGGAGCACACAGTCATAGCCATTGGACCACTAGGGAAGTGTCAGAATTAGTATTTCTATGAGGCAGTAGGATTGAGGAGAACATTCCAGATGGAAAAACTCCCTACAATAGCACAAAACTGTGATGGGGCCAGGAATGGTTACAGGGTAGGCTCCTGTTACTTTAGGCTACCTATGTGGTAGTGGGGGCTCCCCAGGTGGCCCTAGTGGTAGAGAACCTGCCTGCCAATGCAGGAGACTTAAGAGACACTGGTTCAATCCCTGGGTCCAGAAGATCCCCTGGAGGAGGCCATGACAACCTACTCCAGTATTCTTGCCTGAAGAATCCCACGGACAGAGGAATCTGGCAGGCTATGGTCCAGGGGGTGCAGGCATGCACACACACATGTCCTAGTGGTCAGAAAAAAATCTAGGCACACAAGCTGAACCTTGGAGTTAAGTGGGCCTGAGTTTGGACACTGATGGCACCACTGAATAAATACCCAATGTAGGTAGAGTTATTTAGCTTCTCTCAGCCTCAGTTTTCTCACTTCTAAAACGAACCTAATCATACATTTCTCAGGATCATTTGAGATATCCGTTCTGTGTGTGTGCATGTTCTAAGTCGCTTCAGTTATGTCCACTCTTTGTGACCCATGGACTGTAGCCCACCAGGCTCCTCTGTCTATGGAATTCTCCAGGCGAGAATACTGGAGAAGGTTGCCATGACGTCCTCCGGGGATCTTCCTGACCCAGAGATTGAACCCTGGTCTGCCTCTACAGCATTGCAGGCGGTTTCTTTACCACTGAGTCACCAGGGAAGCCCATTCATTCTATAGGTGGTATTTAATAAGTATTATTATTTTGCAGAGGTCTTGAATACAAGGGTGAAGAGTTTCTATTTTCTTAGCCAGTTTATGGAAGGGTTTTCACAAGGTAACTACAGTTGGAATAATCCATCAGCAGTTTATAAGGCTAGAGGGAAGTGGGGTGGGGAGAGGAGACAGGGAGACAAGTTAGGAGGTTACTTTGTCCTAAGCTAGTAGATCAGTGGACTTCTCTGGTGGCTCAGACAGTAAAGAATCTTCCTGAAATGCGGGAACCCAGGTTCAACCTCTGGGTTGAAAAGATCCCCTGTAGTAGGAACTGCCAACCCCTTGCCTGGAAAATTCCGTGGACAGAGGAGCCTGGTGGGCTACAATCCATGGGGTTGAATCCTCAGGGTGATGTTACTTCATAGTCAATAAATAATATCAACGTTTTATTTTTGAGTTTTCAGAATATTCAGGTCTTTTTTTTTCTTCCTTTTCCCTCCTGCTGTTTTGCCATTGGATTGTTGTGCTAGCAGGCAAAAAGAAAATCAGTGAAACTTCCATCAACCAGTGTCATCATAAACAAAAGGGGAACTTAAATATCTGTGATTACTATGTGAATGTAAGCATCTTTGAAAGATTTGGATGGACAAAGCTGAAATTAACTACTTGAATTTAGCATTTTATGTGGATTATGTGCACCAATAATTTTTAACTTCCTTTTGTTCCACCAGTACTGCTGAGTCACTGTAGCCTGCAAAGAACTTCTATACTATAAATAATTTTCTATCAGTTAATTTAAAAAGCAGTAGGGCACGACTCATTCATGCTCAGTTGTCATGTAGCACTGACCAACTACATAGAACCTTGGACAAATCATTTAATAATGAAAGTTATAACCAACCTAGATAGCATATTAAAAAGCAGAGACATTACTTTGTAAACAAAGGTCCATCTAGTCAAGGCTATGGTTTTTCCAGTAGTCATGCATGGATGTGAAAGTTGGACAGTGAAAAAAGCTGAGCACTGAAGAATTGATGCTTTTGAACTGTGGTGTTGGAGAAGACTCTTGAGAGTCCCTTGGACTGCAAGGCAATCCAACCAGTCTATCCTAAAGGAGATCAGTCCTGGGTGTTCATTGTAAGGACTGATGTTGAAGCTGAAACTCCAAAACTTTGGCCACCTCATGCAAAGAGTTGACTCATTGGAAAAGACCCTGATGCTGGGAAGGATTGGGGGCAGGAGGAGGAGGGGACGACAGAGGATGAGATGGCTGGATGGCATCACCGACTTGATGGACATGGGTTTAGGTAAACTCCAGAAGTTGGTGATGGACAGGGAGGCCTGGCGTGCTGCAATTCATGGGGTCGCAAAGAGTCAGACAGGACTGAGCGACTGAACTGAACTGAACTGAATGCAGATCACATGTCTGTGACTTGGGGGAAGGGTAATCTATTTTTTGCCTCATTCTTAAGGCTGTTATGAGGATTGAATGAGGTAACTGATATAAAAATGCTTATGTTTTATAAGCCACAAATGCCAAAGATTAGACAAAATCTCCATCCACATAAATAAGGCAGAATCATAATGAACTACATTAGAAATTTTCCCACTTTGTTTCCTTCCTTGCTCTCTGAAGATCTGCATGATTTGTCTTCTCCCCCTCGAAACCCCCCCCACCCCCCCACCCAGTTGGCAGGCACTTTACTTCCATATGTTGACCACAGTTAACCTCTCATTTTGGGTGATATTTCCGAAGTATGATTTCCAACCAAGTAGCCATTTTGTCATTTTGAAATTGTTTTGTTTGCCCTTCCCTGCGTTTTGGGATAAGCATAGGAGGTTTGGGTTCAGACATAAATTATTTCACCAAGGGCACTTTTGGAGGAGGAAAAGTTATTTTTCACTCACTTAATAAAACAACTTCTTGTACAGCAAACTCTGTCTCATTAAGGGCTGTGCTGGAGACTCCAGGGGTGATTTAAGAGACTGAGTCAGCATCTTTATCTTGTGATGCATTGAAAAATGTGTTAGTTCCCCTAGGGAGAAAGAAGGGAAATTGAAAATAAAATCTTTTTTTTCCCCTTTTTGGCTTAATTTTCAACTGAATGAAGTGGTTACTTCTGAACTACAGACACACAGATGAGAAAATGTGTGTAATTACTGTTAATAAGAGGGGGACTTGCATAATTAAACTGAAATGCAGTGCATTTTAAGGAAAGAGAAAGCATCCCAGCGAAGTTTCTGGCAGACAATAATGAAGGAAAGAAAAACATTTGAGGCTCTGAAGTCACACTTCTGTTGATACATATGGTGTTAATGGATTTTGAGCGGCCTCAACCTCCTGGTAAGCAGATGGTTTTATACTTGTGCTTAAACTAGAGGTTAGATGGCTTGGTGGAAAAAAGCAGTGAGCTTTCATCTCAAGTTTAGTTCTGGACCTAATGGTTTGTGGATTTACCTCTGCCAAAGGATGAAGACAACACACTTTTCAAACACACATTGTCACGCCTAATACCCTTTAAGATACTCAAACATTGTCTGGGCCCGGTAAATAAATCATAGTTGATCTTCAGAGAGATTTTATTTTTTTCACCCCTGGATAAAGTCAAGTTTTATAACTTAAGTAACCTCTCTTATCCTGGGCTAAAGGTTAAATCAGGGAATCTATGTCTCTCATTGGATTGTCTGTTCAAGGATACGAAGTACAAACAACTAAAAATACACACCGGTTTCTGTTAGGTAACTAGAAAGGAGTGTTTCTGAAAATAATTATGCTGCCGTGGAACTGTAGTAATAAGCTCCCCACCCCCCAAACCCACATTTAATGAGAAAAATACTGGTCCCATTCCAAATCCTTACTAACTTAAGACCATGTGTTTTACACAGTGATTGCATATTTTTTTAGTTAACTAGCCATTGTACCATCAGCTCATACATTTTATGAATGGAGACAGCACTCCTAATTGATAAGCACTGCATGCTTATAAATGAAGTTAAAACAACAGTGACACTTTGGGGAACAAATGTAACCATTTGCCTGCTTCCCAGGGATAGCTTGTTTAGCAAAAATCCAAGAAAATTGCAGATCTCTGCATTTAGGATTCATTACTGGAAACTGAAATGTATGTGAAAGACAAGAAGGTGAATTGCTAATTTTGGTCAGACAAAAGTGCTGACTTTTGGAGGAAAATGAGGAGGATTGGGGACATGGGCTGGAGGCTAGAGAATCACATCAATAAACACATTCTCACCTGGGCTCACTGGGTCCCAGGACACCAAGACTCTTTCGACACCAAACACAGTTGTTGCCAGATAATTCCACAAGAAGGAACTTTCACCTTCTTTACAGTTTGGTGTTTACAAAGCACTCTGGAGAGAATATATGTAAGTCTATAACACACTAATTGATGGAGGGATGTTATTTGGATCAAGAAATGATTGGATGGAAAACGGTCTATGATATAATAAGTGTGGAAAAAGCAGTTTACAAAACAGCATGTGCAGTACAGTTCATTTTTTTTCCCTTGTGAAAAGTAATTCTATAAATGTGCAAGACAAAGACTGCAGTGAGACATAGCAAACAAACAAGGACTGAAGTAGAGGGAATACAGATGATTTTTGCTTACTTCTGACTTATGTTTTCACACAATAGTGTTACTTTTAAAACAAAGTTCTAAAAAAGGCTTTAGGGAAGGAAAAATTCAAGTCATAAAAACATGGGGCAATAATTATTACTTAGACTAGTAAATCTCTAGACTTAAGGGAACAGAAAGCAATTAAAATACAGACATAAAGAACACAGAATTTATATTTCTTTCACACACTAGAGCAATGCATATTTGAGAAGTGAAATATTTAGCTAGTTCAGGCTGTACACATTCAAGGAATCCTATATCTTGATTTCTGTTAGCATTTAAGAGTTAGTAACTGAAGAGTGCACTAAACAAAAAAAAATCTGGCTCATACAAATACATATTATAAAAGTAACTTAGTTTTAAAAAAAAACTAGTAATTAGTAACTAGAGCTAATCAGTGAATTTAGCAAAGTTGCAGGGTACAAAATCAATACACAAAAATCACTTGCATTTCTATATACTGACAATGAAAAATCAGAAATTAAGGAATCAATCCAATTCACCATTGCAACAAAAGGACAAAATATCTAGGAATAAACTACCTAAGGAGACAAAAGAACTGTACACAGAAAATTATAAGACACCAATGAAAGAAACCGAAGATGGCGTAAACAGATGGAGAGAGATTCCATGTTCCTGAGTAGGAAGAATCAATATTGTGAAAATGGCTATACTACCAAATGCAATCCACAGATTCAGTATGATCCCTTTCAAATTACCAATAGGATTTGTCACAGAACTAGAACAAAAAATTTCACAATTCATATGGAAACACAAAAGTCCCCGAAAGCCAAACAAATCTTGAGAAAGAAGAATGGGGCTGAAGCAATCAACCTTCCTGACTTCAGATTATGCTACAAAGCTCCAGTCATCAAGACAGTATGGTACTGACACAAAAACAGAAATATAGACCAATGAAACAAGATAGAAAGCCCAGAAATAAACCCATGCACCTATGGGTACCTTATTTTTGACAAAGGAGGCAAGAATATACAATGGGGCAAAGACAGCCTTTTCAATAAATGGTGCTGGGAAAACTGGACAGCTACATGTAAAAGAATGAAATTAGAACACTTCCTAACACCATACACAAAGATAAAGTCAAAATGGATCAAAGACTTAATGTAAGACCAGAAACTATAAAACTCTTAGAGGAAAACATAGGCAGAACACTCAACGACATGAATCAAAGCAAGATGCTCTATGACCCACCTCCTAGAGTAATGGAAATGAAACCAAGAGTAAACAAGTGGGACCTAATTAAGCTTAAAAGCTTTTGCACAGAAAAGGAAACTATAAGCAAGGTGAAAAGACAACCGTCAAAATGGGAGAAAATAATAGCAAATGAAACAATTGACAAAGGATTAATTTCCAAAATATACAAGCAGCTCATACAACTCAATACCGGAAAAACAACCCAATCAAAAAGTGGGAAAAAGACTTAAACAGACATTTCTCCAAAGAAGACATACAGATGGCTAACAAACACATGAAAAGATGCTCAGTGTCGCTCATTATTAGAGAAATGCAAATCAAAACTACAATGAGATATCATCTCACACCAGTCAAAATGGCCATCATCAAAAAGTCTACAAACAATAAATGCTGAAGAGGGTGTGGAGAAAAGGGAATGCTCTTGCACTGTTGGTGGGAATGTGAACTGATACAGCCACTATGGAAGACGGTATGGAGATTCCTTAAAACTAGGAATAAAACCACCATATGACCCAGCAATCCCACTCCTAGGCATATACCCTGAGGAAACCAAAACTGAAAAAGACACATGTGTCCCATTGTTCATTACAGCACTATTTACAACAGCTAGAACAAGGAAGCAACCTAGATGTCCATCAATAGATGAATGGATAAAGAAGTTGTGGTACATAAACACAATGGAATATTACTCAGCCATAAAAAGGAACACATTTGAGTCCATTCTGATGAGGTGGATGAACTTAGAACCTATTATTCAGAGTGAAGTGAGTCAGAAAGAGAAAGATAAATGTCATATTCTAACATACATATATGGAATCTAGAAAAACGGTACTGAAAAATTTATTTATAGAGCAGCAGGGGAGAAATAGACATAGAGAAGAGACTTATGGACATGAGGGCAAGGGAGGAGAGGGTGAGATGTACGGAAAGATTAACATGGAAACTTACATTACCATATGTAAAATAGATAGCCAATGGGAATTTGCTATATGACTCAGGAACCTCAAACAGGGGCTCTGTGTCACCCTAGAGGGGTGGGATGGAGAGGGAGATGGGAGGGAGGTTCAAAAGCGAGGAGATATATGTATACCTATGGCTGATTCATAGGTTGAGGTTTGACAGAAAACAACAAAATTCTGTAAAGCAATTATGCTTCAATTAAAAAATATAAAAGAAACACTGGTCCTCTAAAATAATTCAAGATTTGAACTGAGAAATATTGCTGTTAAGAACTCTAATACGCTGAGACCAGAAACCATCAGCACCTTAAGGATTAAAGCAAATTGAAACATGTAGTGATGGAGAAAATACTGGGAAACAGGATGTCTCCCATGCTACCGGTGGAAATATATTTTCATCACTCTAAATGGCAATCAGGTAATATTCACCAAAAGTCTTAACATCATGGATATCCTCACAATTCACTATTTCTAGTTTTAGAAACTTATCAAATGGAACTTACAAGAACATGAACAAATCAATGAGGGTGCTCATAGAAGCATTATTTATGACAGTGAGAAATACACAATGCCTTAAATGTCCCGTAGAAGAGTGTTTTTTTGCTTTTATGCTTGAGTAAATCATAGTAATCCATTAAATCCGTAGTATACTGTGTAGCCACTAAGAAGAATTTGTGCATGATTGCATCTAATAAACACAATTTTGAACAAAAGAAGCCAGACAAAAAAAGAATATATACTCTATGTCATTTATATCTAGTCAAAATGAGGCAAAAATAACTAATGAATAACTTTGGAAGTGCCTTGTGACTGGCGGTGGGCACAGGGCTTCTGCAGTTCTGTCAGTGTTCTTTTCTTGGTCTCAGACTGATACATGGGGATGTTAACTTTGTAAATGTTCATCAGACTGTACACTGATGAGTGTTTACTTTCCTGCATGTCTGTTGTACTTCAGTTACTTCAATAACATTTACCAGATGAAAAGTCGTAAGAAGGATTCATACATAGAAGTTCAGCATATATTTTAATATAAAAAATTAATTTCCATCTTAAAGGATGGAATAGAAAGAGAAAAATCTTCTTAGAAAAAATCATCTTAAATAGAAAAATCTTTCTATTTTTATGGAAAAATAAATGGATGATGTTCACAAAGTGGTACTGGTGACATCTCTGGGTAATAGGATGATAGGTAATTTTTATTGGTAATATTTTTATTTTAAATATTTTTAAAAATATTACCGTAAATATATATTACTTTTGTAAGAAGAAAAAAAGTCAAAATAATATCATTTAAAAAATGAGAAAGGTATATATGGAAGTTTGTTAAAACAGAGAAAAGAGTTAGTAAGAGGGCTTCCCTGGTGGCTCAGTGGTAAAAAATCTGCCTGCCAATACAGGATACACAGATTGCACTCCTGTCACGCAACTAGAGAAAAAGCCCAGACAGCAGTGAAGACCCAGAACAGCCAAAAATAAATACATTGCTTTTTTTTTTTTTTTTTTTTTTTTTTACAATAAGAGAGTAAATGAGACTATGCTAATAGTAAGAGAGTTGACCAAAATCAGTTAGGATTAAATAACATGGCATTTTACAAAGCCTTGATTCAAAAATAGAACACTTTTGGGATATTCCTGGCCGTCCAGTGATTAAGACTCCACACTTAAAATGCAGGGACGGCAGCTTTGATCTCTGGTTGGGGATCTAAGATCCAACATGCCACATGACAAGGCCAAAAATATTAAAAATAAATAAGTAAAAAAATTAAAAGGGAGTAAGAATTAAATTTAAAATTATTTTTTTTAAACAGAATTTTTCATTTTAATACTATATAACATGTGGCTTTAAAATGAAGTAGTATGTAGAACAGTGTATAATAACAGACTCTGCCCCACTAGTTTGCTAGGTGATGCAAGCAGTCTGGACCTCAGCTGTCCTGTCTGTAGAATGGGTTTAATGATACATTGCCTGCATCCTCCCAGAGGTATTTTGAGAATAAGTGATATAAAGATATAGAAACTTTGAACTTTTCAGAGATGTTGGTTCAAGGTATATTACAAGGGCAGCTTATGAAAAAATAAAAAATTGGATGCTACTTGAAAATTTTTTGAAACTATGCTCTTAAGAAGCACATCGATACATTTAGATTTTGGGATAACAGTTTTCAGTTTTTCAGACTTTTATACAAGAACATTTTTATAAAGATAAAATGAAGATAAATTTCTATTTTCACCTTGAGAAAAATGGAACAATGGTACAGATTCAAATTATTTTTGAAAATTGGATAATTTTTGCGATTTACTGAAATTTCCCACTAAGGAGAGATAAAGAATTGAGTCCTTCACCCCAGAAAACGTGTCTGCCTCAGCTCATGTTAGAATTCTGTGTATCTCCTCACTGTCAGTTGCCAAAAGACAATCCTTTCAGTGGCATGGTCTTCTGGGATTGGTTAAATAAATACTGAAGAGTTGACAGTTAAAACAGTCTTAAAACTACAAATATTCCTCTCCATCTGCCACCTCTACCCTGTCTAGATTCTATGATTTTTATTTTATTACCTTAGGGACTTGGTATTAATATGCAAGTAATAGTTTACAACAAAATCTGTTTAGAACTAGTACTTTTATTTTTCCAAGGAGTGTATCTGAGGATTGTTTGTCCATATCCATTTTATCTGGAGGACAAAACCATATCCACAGCATTCATTCAGTGCAGTGGCATTTTGAAATAGACCTCACTAGTTGGGCATACTAACCCCAACAAATAGATCTCTGTAGCATTTCCTAGATCAGCAGTGCTAAAGTGTCCTTGGACCAGTAGCATCAGCATCATCCAAGAACTCGTTAGACTTGCAAATTACTGGACCCTGCTCTAGATCTACTGAATCATAAAGTCTAGAGATGCTGCCCAGTGATCAATATTTTAATAAGCCCTCTGGTTGGTACATGCAAAAGTTTGATAACTGCTGTTCTAGGGCAGGGGCCCCCAGTCTCTGGGATCTAACACCTGATGATCTGAGGTGGAGCTGATGTAATAATAATAGAAATAAAGTGCACAATACATGAATGTGCTTGAATCACCTGGAAAGCAACCCTCACCCCTACCCCTGCTCTCTAGAAAATTTGTCTTCTGCAAAACTTGTCCCTAGTGCCAAAAAGGTTAGGGATCACTGCCCTAGAGGGACCATAGGTGAGTGTTCTAGAAGCACAATATGCTCCTTTAAGGGACCTATGAAAATAACCAGTACACATGGGTTTACTTTGAAAACAATATTGAAATCTCAAGACAGTTGTCATCATAAAAAACACATGGTAGTCACATGGCAGCTTCACTTTGCAGTAATTTGACCGTTTTCAGGCCAGCTCTATAGTAGATTAGAAATATTCCTAATTTACAGACAAGAAAGTAAAATCAGAGGGGAAGTGGAAAGCACTCTTAGAAATTGCTGTAGCTTTTTGTGTCATCTGAAACTTCCTCTAATGTTAATTACAATAGAGATGGTTGTTACCTTGCCTTTCAAAGCCTTTCTGTATGCAAAACTGAGACTGAAAACCAGGATACTGGTCTTGCTTCCATCAGTAAATCATCCTGGTCTTGAAGTAAGACTCAAAAACAAGAAACTCCTGAAGAACAAGAGATCTTTACTGTGGAATCATCAGCTCCCTGTTCAGTTTCTCAGTCTAATCAAATCTATCTGTGTAAGAGACATTTTTGTATTTATGAACATCCAAGGAGATCCGTTTCAATGGACCACTGCATTGAATGAGTACTGTGGATATTCTTTTGTCCTCTGAGCCAAGTGGATATGGACAAACAATCCTTGGATATACTTTTTGGAAAAATTAGCAGTTCAAAACAGAATTCATTGTAAACTACTAAGTGCATATTAATACCAAACTCCCTAGGGTAATAAAAGGCCTTTTCTCTGAAGTAAGCTAAGTTTACCTATTACAGAACAGATCCTTACAAAGGAAGTATAAGGTAAAACCAGGAAGGGGACAACCAGAGCAACACAGGGGAGCCTGGCAGCCCACAGTCCATAGGGTCGCAAAGAATTGCACATGACTGAGCAACTGAGCATACACACACACACACACACGCAGAGGTAACAGCTTTATATTTTTAAGCTGAATTAATTTCAAAGTCACAAATATAGAAGGCTTTGGGACAGTTCATTGCTCTGAACCTCAGTTTTATCACCTGCAAGAAGGCATAACAGGATGGTTGTGAGGATAAATGAGTTAATTCATATGAATTGCTTAGGACAGTGCCTAGTGCTTAGCAAGCACTCAGAGGAATTTTAGCTAAATTAATATTTTTCTAACTGTAAATGTTATTCTATTTTCAGGTTAAATTAACTATAGAATGCTGAAGTCAGTACAAACAGATCAACTAAGATTTGTGAGCAGGTTAGTAATAGAAAAGTTTTCATGTTAATGGATATTGTTGCCTTTTTCTTGTGTGTTCAGTTCAGTCGCTCAGTCGTATCTGACTCTTTGCGACCCCATGGACTGCAGCACGCCAGGCTTCCCTGTCCATCACCAACTCCTGAAGCATATTCAAACGCATGTCCACCGAGTGGGTGATGCCATCCAACCATCTCATCCTCTGTTGTCCCCTTCTCCTCCTGCCTTCAATCTTTCCCAGCATCAGGGTCTTTTCAAATGAGTCAGTTCTTTGCATCAAGTGGCCAAAGTATTGGAGTTTCAGCTTCAACATCAGTCCTGCCGATGAACACCCAGGACTGATCTCCTTTAGGATGGACTGGTTGGATCTCCTTGCAGTCCAAGGGACTCTCAAGAGTCTTCTCCAACACCACAGTTCAAAAGCATCAATTCTTCGTCACTCAACTTTCTTTATACTCCAACTCTCACATCCATACATGACCACTGGAAAAACCATAGCCTTGACTAGACGGACCTTTGTTGACAAAGTAATGCCTCTGCTTTTTAATATGCTGTCTAGGTTGGTCATAACTTTCCTTCCAAGGATTAAGCGTCTTTTAATTTCATGGCTACAGTCACCATCTGCAGTGATTTTGGAGCCCCCAAAAATAAAGTCTGACACTGTTTCCACTGTTTCCCCATCTATTTGCCATGAAATGATGGGACCGTATGCCATGATCTTAGTTTTCTGAATGTTGAGCTTTTAAGCCAACTTTTTCACTCTCCTCTTTCACTTTCATCAAGAGGCTCTTTAGTTCTTCTTCACTTTCTGCCATAAGGGTGGTGTCATCTGCATATGTGAGGCTATTGATATTTCTCCCAGCAATCTTGATTCCAGCTTGTGCTTCCTCCAGCCCAGCATTTCTCATGATGTACTCTGCAAGTTTAAATTCTGTCATAAATAGTTAAAAACTTTGAACTATGGAATTGTGTAAATTTACTCTTCCATGTTTTAATTCTACAAGTTGTAAATTTCTGAGTTATTAAAATAAACCACTAGTTTCATTTTCACTTTCTGTTTTTGGTAGGATTATAGTGATATTCCAGAATTAGTTCAGACCTACTAACAAAATTAAGCAATATCTACACAAAAGTACCCATTCCTTTATTTAGCTTGCAATTAATTATTCTTAGTCTTCAATTAAATTGATAAGGTAGGGAATACCACTATTCAGAAACACTTCCATGAAAAAAATCACATATTGATAGAAAACATCACAGAGAGAAAATTTCCCCACATTTCAGGTCTGACATCGTTTGGAGGGGAAAGATAAAACCGACTGACATTTTTATATTACAAGTACAGAATAGGAAAAACAAAAACAGAATTTTAAAGTTTGATAAAAATTTAGTTTCAGGTAAAACATAACGACAACTCAGAGGGTGAGATAGGCTTGCTTTTGTAACCAAAACCCCTTAACTAATGTCAGCTGTAAATGATTAATTTTACATCCTACATTTCATGAAATGAAATGAAAATAACCCTGTGATCTAGTCTCCCTGTACTAAAACACCCTGTTTTATTTTTTTTTCATAGCACTTATTACTATCTGAAATTATCTCTGTGATATCTTTACCTATTAATTAGCAACTGACCTGCTCGGCTATGTTCATAGATTACCAGCACCTAGCACATTAACTCGGAGAAGGCAATGGCACCCCACTCCAGTACTCTTGCCTAGAAAATCCCATGGATGGAGGAGCCTGATGGGCTGCAGTCCATGGGATCGCTACAAGTCGAACACGACTGAGCGACTTCACTTTCGCTTTTCCCTTTCATGCATTGGAGAAGGAAATGGCAACCCACTCCAGTATTCTTGCCTGGAGAATCCCAGGGATGGAGGAGCCTGGTGGGCTGCCGTCTGTGGGGTCACACAGAGTCGGACACGACTGAAGCGACTTAGCAGCAGCAGCAGCAGCAGCAGCAGCAGCACATTAACTGAAAATAGGTTCTCAAAAATATTATAACATTAAAATTGTAATTTAAAAAATTAGGGGGAGCCTTCTGTTAGATCTCTGTTCTCTAGATCTCTATAAATCTATGTTTTATAGATTCCATTCTTATTTTGTTTTTAAACTTCTCTCTTATTCTTGCTGTCTATTTGGGAAGAAAGAGAAGCGTTTTGTTCTGAATGATACATAAAAAGTGTTCCCTGACCTAAAAACTTAAGGCCATAGAAACATGGGCTTTTATTATAGATTTTAGAGCCTATGAAAAGATGTATATTGATAAATTCTCTCTAGAAAAAACAACAAACATCATCCAACCCTCTCCAGGACAGAGGAGAACAGTTTAGTTTGTTCTTTAAAAATTTAAAATCCAATACAGGTACGGATTCTGATGAAATATACATTTCATAAAATAAACAGTGTTGTGCCTTGATGCTGTCTTTTGAATGGCAGTGCAATGGCTAAAAACATGGTCTCTGGAGCCAGGATATCAGAATTTGACTTCTGACTCTTCTATTTAATAGCTATATAATTTTAGGGAAGTTAAACCACCTCTTTATGCTTAAATTTCCTCATCTGTAAAGTGGAGATTATAATGGAAGCTTCTTTTAGGTTGTAAAGAATTAATGATTGTATAGCAAAGGGAATTTTACCCATTATCTTATATTAACCTATAATGGGATATAACCTAAAAAAAAAAAAAGAATCACTGCTATATACCTGTAACTAACACAATTTTGTAAATCAACTATACTTCATTAAAAAAAAAGAACAATCAGTCAATATATCTGAAGTCCTTGGAAAAGTATGTGACTTATAGAGGGTACTCAAAAACGTTCTCTGTTATTATCTATTCTAAGAAAAGTGTCCACAGTGATATTGTTAGTACAAAATTACTTACCATAACAAATATCAAGTTATCTCCATGCAGAAACTTCAGACCAAGTGTACTTGGGAGATATGCTTTTAACACACATTGCAGATTCATAAGCTATAGCCCCATAGAACCAAGTTTCACAGACTGAAACCTGTTCACTCTTTCGGTCACTTAACTAATATTTATTGGATGATAAACTATAGTATTTCCAGCTACCTTTAGATGCCAGGAAGAAGACTTAGAAAGATAATTTTAAATGATGAAGAGCTTGAATACCAAATTGAGATTTGTTTAATCACCCTTTCTGGCTACTATCTTCTAAGAGAGATCTGAGCAAACAGTAAAGTTCTCATGCGCACCATCAAGGTTCCCTGTTGAGGTATCATACACCCTTCCAAGAGTAGAACCAGTAAACTTGGGTGTAATCTGCATATACTAATATGCAGATCCTGAATTTTTTCTTATTCATCAAATACTTACAAGTGGCTACTTAATGTGTTAGATTTAGTGCTAGGCTCTAGTTCTAGAATTGGAAAAGAATAAAACAAACCCCAAACACCAAACTTACAAACTGCTTACAGTGTAATCTGAGATGAGCCATGGAGGGCTCCAGCTTCGGGAATTTTGATTTCAGCAATAAGGAAGGGTAGGGTTAGCTTAGTAAAGAAACAGAAGGAGAAAACTGTGGTAAGCAGAAGGAAGAACATGTAGAAGACCTAGAAGGTGGGTCCTAGACTGGGGTCAGTTCAGCCCTGACTCACCTATACAACCAAATCTCCTTACGAGGTGTTTTGCTCCTCTCCCCCTCCCTTCTCTTTTTTAATGCTAGACTCTGCCCCTTCCTATAAGTCACTCCTTTTTGCCCTCAAGAGATTTTAAGGTAATTGGTCAAGAGTGGTATCCATGTATTGGCATTTTAAAAAGCATCTAGTGATGCTGAAAGTTAAAGCCACTCAGTCATGTCTGACTCTTTGTGGCCCTCTCCAGGCCAGAATACCAGAGTGGGTAGCCTTTCCTTTTTCCGGGGGATCTTCCCAACCCAGGGGTCAAACTAAGGTCTCCAACATTGCAGGCGGATTCTTTATCAACTGAGCTATCAGGGAAGCCCTAGTGATGCTGAGGGCAAGGCAATGAAAACAACTGAAAGTGGTACTTCACCCTTCACTAACAACAGCCTGTAACATAGGTGGCTGCAAGGTTTAGTCGCTAAGTTGTGTCCCACCCTTGAGACCCCATGGAATGTAGCCTGCCAGGCTCCTCTGTCCATGGGATTCTCCAGGCAAGAATACTGGAGTGGGTTGCCATTTCCTTCTCCAGGTGATCTTCCCGATCCAGGAATCGAACCCGGTCTCCTGCCTTTCAGGCAGATACTTTACCCACTGAGCTATGAGGGAAGATAACCTAGCCCTAGGGCAAAATGATAATCTTGAAGTATTTTATGCACGAGCAGGTTATAGTCAGACTCACTTTGTAATTATTCCTCTGGCTGACTAGTGGAGAATGGATTGAAGGGAGAAGACTGGAGGCAGAGGGACCATGTAAGAGGTTCTTGTAGAATCTGCATTATTGCCTCTGGCTTTCCTGTTTCTTAAACCTGGTCTCTTAAATGTAGCAACTTTCAAGTTTCAGGCTATCTTCAAGTGCTAAAACTTGAGGGGGCCTTACTGAACTATTAACACTCACAAACCATAAGGGCACGCATTCAAACAGACTTCTCCCCAGATGGATGAAGATGGATTTCAGCAATCTATAGACACTCTAAAATTGTGTGTAAATTTTTTAACTTTCTAGAGACATGTATTTTTCTAGAGTAGGGATCCGCATTTTGCATCAGCTCAACAAAATGCTGTATGACCTCTAAAGGTCACTGGCCTGTAAGGCCTTGCAATGAATGAACTTTAGTGACATATTTGGAAATTAAGTCATTTTTAATGCAGCTCTAAAAAATACAAGGATATTTTTAAAAACTGTCCCATAACTCAAATTCTCTGGTGGCTTCTAAACCTGACAAAGCATCAGAATGATGTAGGGAGACTGTGAGTAGTAGAGTTCCAGATCTCAAGCTAAAACTGTTAAATCAGAATGTATAGGGGAGGATCAAACTGATTGTAGTTGTCAGTAGGGCTTGGGGACCACTGAGAAACTTCCTTACTTGCAGTAAAAACATTTACTTCTACTTTCCATCATCTTGCTTTTATGTGATCCCTGGATCAGGAAGATCCACTGGAGAAGGAAATGACAACCCACTCCAGTATTCTTGCTTGGAGAAGCCCTAGGATAGAGGAGCCTGGTGGGCTACAGTCCATAGAGTCACTAAGAGTCGGACACAACTGAAGTTGCTTAGTGCACTCATGTCTATTACTTGTGCAGAAAAACTGAGCCAGGAGCTTTCTCTTAAAATAACATGACATCACTAATGCTGTATCTCCCCAGTGTATGTGGGAGCATATTCATAACTCGATTTATAATTCTGGAGAATTTTTTGAGTTAGAAGGGTTTTCTTTTTTCTGTCAGTACCTCTTTTTCTCTCTCTCCTTACCAAGGATTGCCATTCAGTCCTTCCTCTCCTAACAGTGCTGTTTTTACTGAAGATTTTTGTGCCAAGGTGAAAATCATTCTAAATTGTCTTATCTTAGCATTTGAAATGAATGTATACACTGCCCCCCCCCCTTTTTTTTGAAGAGGCTTGCTGGTTTGAGGAAATGATTTTCTTCTCAGATGAATCTGGCCTCCCTCTTCCTTTCCGCTCCCTATGCTATCAGCTCCACATCTGGTATCTAGTACAAGGCAGAAACAGCATGTTATCAACCATGAGAAGAAAGAAGCATAAGGCTCTTAGAAGTCTTGGGTCTCTTTTATTGTCCTATTGAAAGCACACTCTGGTATATCTGAAAAGGTTTAGATGATTAAAAATGAAACGTAAGAATGTGTTGTCCTAGGCAGTTGTGAAGGCCGAAGGGAAGCCTTTTGTATTGCTAGGCTGCAGCTATCTCCAAGGACAGCTTGGAATAGCAGCAGGACATAATATTCAGAAGGACTGATTATGCAGGATTGATACAGTATTTGGTATTATTTTTTGTTCTATCAGGTTTAATAATGTGAATTTGATAGAGTTAAGTATTCTAAATGACAGCAAGACAATTGCTGTTTTGATGCAAGACTTTCTGAATGAGAAATATTTCACATTAGTTCCCCCCAAAAGAATCCATGCTGAGAAAATCTAATTAAAAAAAAATGTTTTCTTTAAGGCTGAGGCTAGAATTCACTGGCAAGTTTTATTTTATACTTACTCCCTTTTCATTTTTACTTTGTTCTCCTGCTTCCTCTCCTGTTTCTTTTTTTCCGTATTTCTACATCTCATTGTTATCCTTCTTCTCTTCTGTTGTCTAGGCCAGCTTCTGCCTCAGGGTTCCACATCCATGGCCTTGAGGAGCTTGGCAGAGGTTCTTAGGAGTGACAGCGCTGTGTGCTCCTTCTGCAAAGACATCCAGGAAACAGTAAGGCCTGGGAATTTGATGGGACCCCGTATGTGTGAGTATTCAACCCCATATTTTCCAAAGACTCTGTATAGTCATCCCCTTGCATTAAAGAAGTTATCATCCCATTTATTAATTTTTCTTATTTAATGTATAATTTCTTATTGTTGTTATAGTAATAAGATATCAGACCCTTTTAGATTTGGTCTTCGCTCTCCACCTAGAATACCCATCAGATAAAGAAATAGAGTCTGTTCTGTAGAAGTCTGACAGTTTTTCAACTTACCTGAAAAGAAATACTCCACATCCCAAGTACACATCGCATCTTATGTCCAATCTTTGCCCCCCCTGCATGGAGGACTGCGCTTGCAAGAGAAAATGGTTTCAGGACCACCCAGTGCACAAAGGCCCCTGTCTGAAGCAGTGGCTCTCAGTGCATTGATTTTGCGCCCCTTTCCCAGGACACCTGGCAGTATCTGGAGACATTTTTAGACTTTGAAACTGAAGGTGTGCTACTGGCATCCAGCGGATAGAGGGATCATGCTAAACATACTGCAGTGCACCCCTGACTCCCCCCGTTTTGCCCTCTGCCACTAAACAAAGGATTATTCAGCCAAAATTGAGTGGTATTGAGGTTGTGAAACCAGCCCTGTCCGAGACATCAGATGTGCCCTGTTATGAGTTGCTCAGTGCATGCGTAACAGCAGGGAAATGTATCCGTGAGACTCAGTGCTGACTCACAGATGACAGTTGTGCCACCTTTGTGAAAACTAGCTATGCTTGTTAGACCTGATGGGTGTTTATGTGTCTGCCAGACACTTGGTTTGTAAGAGAAAGTGAAGTGTGCTAGGCAGAGGCCAGGGTGGAGCACAGTCTATTTAAAGAGGACTACCTGGGCATTGGCAACCCTGACTCCGCCCCCAGCTGATTGTGGGGCTTGGGCAAGTCCCCTCACCACTCTGGGCCTCCTTCTCTCCTCTGTCAAATAAGAATTTGAATGAACTCATCCCTTCCTGTTCTAGACTTGTGTAATGAATGAAAAAATTACCTCACAGTTAAGTGTAACTCTTTGACATAGGTTAAACTGGGCATCTTTTTCATCGGTAGGTCCCTAAGATTTTTCTCATCAAAAGCAAGAGCCATCTTTAAATGTCTGTATTTGAAGTGTATTGTCTTGAGTAAGCTTGAGATCCCAGGAAAAACAGAGTAAGAGCATGCTGCTTTAGAGTAGTCTGTGTTCCCCACCCAAGCCATGGGATTCATTCTCTCACCAGCTCTTGCTGAGTCATATATTTTTCCCTGAACTATCCATGTGTGATGATGGGGGTAAGTTGGTGCTGGGAAGTGTTGATCAGTTGGCCCATTCCTGGTGCTGCTGGGTCAAAGGTATAAGTCAGAAATTGGCTGAATTCCTGAAAAGAATATTTGAGTACTGTTGGTGAGAAAATCTGAAGGACTAGATATTGAGGTGGTAACTCAGAATTCACCAGTAGGTTAGGAAATGATCAAAATGCCTGGAATTTCTACTACAAAAGTAATTTTTAAATAAATCTAAAACAAACTTTAAATTTAAGTGGCAAAGAAACAAAAAGATTAATGTCAGAGTCTGGGCTACTGATTCTTAATTCCCAAGCAAGTTCTAGAAATTGTGGAGATTTTATGTGAGTAATTTAGAATTTATTTTACAATGATATTTTAAAGTGGTCAAGATAAGTCATGGAGATTAAACAGTCCCACTAACTATGCTGGTTTTCAATGCTCATATTACTGGACACATTATTCTCACTGATCAGTGGGAATTCTCATGAAAAAGTAACCAGAAGAGATTGGTTCTCTGCATCCAACCCTTCTGATCATTTTGGAATAGGACAATCAGAAAGATCTCTGGATCCATACAAGTGTCTTTTTTTTTTCTTCAAACACCTCACCAATTTCCAAAGAAAGACAGCATTTGTTTTCAGTTATGAAGTATTTCTTCATCATTAATAATATGATAATTTCTAGAGACTTGAGCCGACTTCATATGATTTAAAAATAATGAAACTAAAACTTTAAAAAGGAAGACTACATTATTATACCTATTAATGAGGTTTTTCTTTCCATGGAATTCTCCAGGCCAGAATACTGGAGTGGGTTGCTGTGCCCTCCTCCAGGGGATCTTCCTGACCCAGGGATTGAACCCTCATCTCTTACTTCTGCTTGCATTGGCAGGCGGGCTCTTTACCACTAGCGCCACCTGGGAAGCCCAATCTAAAACACAAGCATCTTTAATGAAGTACATTTGCACGGGTTGAGGGAAACTGGGCAGCAACCGCTTATCCCATAGAAACAAAGATCATGAAATGTGGACATTAAACTTATTTGTCCTCAAGAAAATAAAGGGAGCTTAATAAAATTTAACCTGAAATAGTAATATTCATATTTGGATATTGTATCATTTCTCTGTACAGGTGGGTATCAGATAAGATTGCAAACAGGTTTCTGATCCATCACCTAGTTACTGATATACCAAAGTAGCCTTTGATTAACAACATTCCATCTGGATGGAAAAGGTATCCCCTCTTTAAAAAAAAATTACACATTTTTCTAGTTTAGAAACCTAGGTTTGAACAAAATATTGCTTGTGAAGAAATTAGCACAAAAATTTCAAATATTAATTTTTTTTCATCTACTTCAGGCTACAATGAAAGGAGCTTCCCTGATAGCTCAGTCAGTAAAAAATTCACCTGCAATGCAGGAGAGCCTGGTTCAATTCCTGGGTTGGGATGATCCACTGGAAAAGGGATAGGCTACCCACTCCAGTATTTGGGCTTCCTTTGTGGCTCAGCTGGTAACGAATCCGCCTGCAATGCGGGAGACATGGGTTCAATCCCTGGGTTGGGAAGATCCCCTGGAGAAGGGAAAGGAAAGGCTACTCACTCTAGTATTCTAGCCTGGAGAATTCCATGGACTGTATGGTCCATGGGGTTGCAGAGTCAGACACGACAGAGTGACTTTCACACTTCACAGGCTACCATGAAACCATAAAGGTAGAAATAATTGACAAACAAACCAAAAAAAAGCCTCCTCTATAGTGGTACCTTTTTTTTTTTTAATTTTTTAAAGATTTATCCATTTTTTTTGGACTGTGCTGGGTTGTTGCTGCACAGGCTTTTCTCTAATTGCCCCGAGCAGGGGCTCCTCTCTAGTTGCGGCTTCTCGTTGCTGTGGCTTCTCCTTGATGTGGCTTCTCTTGTTGTAGAGCACAGGCTCTAGGGTGTGTGGGCTTCAGTAGCTGTGGCACGTGGGCTCAGTAGGTGCAGCTCCCAGACTCTAGAGCACAGGCTCAGTAGTTGTGGTTACATGGGTTTAGCTCCTCCGCGGCATGTGGAATCTTCCAAACCAGGATCGAACCGGTGTTCCTTGCATTGCAAGGTGGATTCCTAACCACTGGACCACCAGGGAAGTCCCTATAATGTTAGCTCTTAAAACAGAAAACAGACTACAACACTAAAATGACAGTCATCCGTGTGGACCTATTTAGAAGCTCTTATTACCTGTGGGTGGAAGTCACAGTAGGCCTCTTACTGTAGGATGTCCTCTCTCTCTCTCTCTTTGTCTCTGTCTCTGTCTTTCTGTTTGTCTGTCTGTCTCTCTCTAATACAGTTCAGCACATCACACTTCGAGTAACCAAAATGTCAATGGTGTATTTGGAGAAGAGTGACTTTGTTGCTGAAAGGCCTCAAGATGAGATCATGTCCACTGTCTGAGGTCATGTCCACTGTCTGGGTTTGTTGAAGGAATTTGGATGTTTAACCTAGGAAATAGCAAATTTCATTTCTTTTTCCAAATAACTCAAAAGTTAACTTGACCTAAAAAGTGTTGGATTCATTAGCATCTTAAGGAAAACCAGAAGCAGTGAATAGAAGCTCAAGAAAGTGGTTAAGCACACAAATGATGCAGTTGGAAAGTCAGGGGTTCAAATACCTGTTCCAGCACATACTGATTGTAAAAGTTTGGCAATATATTTAACCACTCTGAGCCTCAATTTCCTTGCCTGATAAATAGGGGAAAATAACAACTTACTTGCAGAGTTATCATAATGATCAAATGAGTCAACAATGTATTCAAAGTGATACAGGTAGCCACTGGCATTAGTAAGGATTCAACAAATGGTCTTTCAACAGTTGCTTTATAAATCGTCATCACACTTTACTATTATTTGTCAGATGTATGCAGTCATAAAAATTCTTGCCTTTGTAAGTAGTCATTCCAGCCATTAGTTGAGGTGTTCAAGCAGCTTCTTAAGGTGTAAGGAATATGAGCTTGAAGTCATCAGGTCTGGATTTGAATTTCGGTTCTAACACTAACCAGCTCTGTTCAACTTGGACATGATATTTAATTTGTATGAGCCTCAGTTTTCTTTTCTTAAATTAGGTTAATAATATGTTTTTCATGAGTTTGTTTTATGTTGAATAATAAATAACATAATGAGAACAAGGATATCATTTTTTTTTGAGCATTTATAGATGTTCCTGGACTTATGATGTGGTTATGACCCAAGAAACCCACCATAAATTGAAAATACTATTAAGTCAAAAATATATTTAATACATCTAACCTACCAAACAGTCTAGCAGTCTAGACTGTTTAATATAGTCTAGCCTACCCTAGGTGTGCTCAGAACACTTATATAAGTACAAAGTTGAGCAATATTATCTAACCCAAAATCTATACTATAATAAAGTGTTGAATGCCTTATGTAATTTATTGAATACTATACTGAAAGTGAAAAACAAAATGGCTGTATAAATGCAGAATGGTTGTAAGCGTATCAATTATTTACCCTCCTGATTGTGTGGCTCACTAGGAGCTACAGCTCACTGCCACTGCCCAACATCATGAGTATCTTACTGCATTATCACTAGCCTAGGAAAAGACCAAAATTCAAAGAACAGTTTCTACTGAATGCGTATCACTCTCACACCATCTAAGTCAAAAAATTGCAAGCTGAACCGTCCTTCAGTCAGGAACGGTCTGTACCCAGGGCCAGGCACTATTCTAAATGCTTTCCATACATTGACTTATTCAATCCTTACAACAAAACTAGGAGGAGGTTATTACTATTATCCCCATTTTACAGATAAGGAAACTGAGACAGGCAAAATTAAGTTCTTTGCCTAAGGTCACGTAGTTAAGGGGCAGAAGAGGAATTGTGAGTACAAGATGGCTGGCTCCTGGGACCATGCTGAGCATTTCAAATAGTGTTTCACACTGAACATTTTCTTATTCCTTCCTGTGCATGAGAGGACCACTTAGCCACCATAGCCACACAGTGACAGCAAAACAAAGAGTCAAGCTTGCCAGAGGTGGTAATTCAAGAGTCCAGACTTACCTTTCTTGAATGCCAATTCACAAACTAGTGTCAGATTGTATGACTCCATGCATCTTCCAACTAGGAGTTTCTACAGTCCTCTAAGCTTTTCTGAATAGAAACAAGCCCTTGATTGTTTGATCTTAAATTTTCCAGTTTGTAGTCAGGGGCATTTCTTCTAACTTATTATGGAAAAAGACATAAAGTCACAGAATTCATTGTATTTTCTCCAAAGAAAAGTTTCACACCTCTGTTTCTAAAGGGTGTGTCTCTTTCTGAGGGGAAAGGAGGTTGGGAGTTTAGGATTGACATGTACAAGCTGCTGTATTTAAGACAAAGACCTACTCACAGAACAGGAGATTTTGTTCAATACTCTGTAATAACCTAAATGAGCAAGGGGGTGTCTTAATAACAGTGCAGTCACCTCCCTGGTCATTTAATACCTTTTTCAATAAATGGAGATGAAGAAACCAAATGAACAAATTCAAAACCTGAGTGCAAGCCAATTCCTCAGTATCCAGAAGATGTTACGGATAACATAAATAAATAAAAAGCGAAACTGTAGGACACATAGACTTTGTAAAATAAATGGGTGCAGAAACTCGACCTCCACCTCAGACATGCAAGGGTGTGCAATTTGTAAGGAGCCAAAGGATCAACATCTGGGTTCAAGGAAGATTTTGTCTGTGAAAAACATCCCTAATTATGGTCCATATACAACAGGGAAAATGGTGAACTTTCAGTTGCAGGCATAATCCATAGGAAAGAAAAACAGACAGTTAGGAAAATGGATCCAAGATCCCAATTCAAGTCTGTAAAGTGAAGTCCCATGAAGAGCTCTGTTCCTACAGTTGAGTGGCTGTGACACTGGATGGAAGTGACAGAGAAAGATTTTATATGTGTGGATGTGTGTGTGTAAATATATGTGTATGCACATCTATTTCAAATTTTACCTACAAAAATAATTTCAATAGATCAGGCAGTTACTCCTTGACTAATTATTTGACAGCATTATTTCCGCAAGTTTTAGTACAGAATACAGAGGAGGGGAAAAAGGTTTCATAATTCTCTGGTTGGACTCTGATTCACTGCCAAACTAATTTCTCTTTCCAGTGTGTGTGTATGTATGTTTTTTCCTTTCCTAGACAGTGCTTGGGAAATGATAATCTCTTTTTTTTATGAGAGCAAGCATACATATTTTAGTTCCCTAGATTTTATCATGGTATAAACACCTAAGAAAGATATAAATGTTGTGAAAACTCCAAAATAACTGGAAGGCAGAAGTTCAGTGGGGGAAATTTTCCAGGATGCACTTTGAAGAAAGTTGTGGCAGAATGTTAAGCAGTGAATGCAGGAATGACATTCGGTAACTCTAATTCTCGAGAGAATGACCCAAGCGTTTCTAAAGAAGTGGAGCAGTGTATGTATCAGAGTAAGAAAAGGGCAAAATAAATAATTGCTGTTTATAAGATAGAGGAATAGAAATGACTTACTGTCAAGTAAAGAGCTTTACTAAATTGTGCACTTGAAAAGACTATTTTTAAAATTTACTGTGAGTGCCAAGTGATAATGAAAAACATCTGTGCATCTTTGGCGAAATAACAGATAAATAAAATATAAACTGAAGAGACAGCAGAGACCTTGTCCCTTTTACTCTGTGAAGAGTTGCTGTTTGAGCTGTACTTTTTCCCCAGTCCATTGTAGGGAAATAGATTCTTTGGTCGCCATCTAGTGATTTAATGGAGAAAAGCATCTAAAAGGTTGGTGCTAAGTCACTCAGTCGTGTCTGACTCTGAGACTCCAGGGACTGTAGTCGGCCAGGCTTCTCTGTCCATGGAATTCTCTAGGCAAGATTACTGGAGTCGATTGCCATTTCCTGCTCCAAAAGGGTTGAAATTTTTTTTTTTTTATTTCATACATGAGAAAAATGAGTGTAATGAAATAGTTGAGTTTCAGGGATAAGGCATTAGTTTGAAACTTAATAGCAAAATTAATACTCATTGGTAAAAGCAAGAATTTAGAGGTGATTTGGAAAAAGCAAGGACCTTTACTTCTCAGGTTTTGCTCAACTCATCACAGAGTCGGACATTACTAGCACACACCAGCATCTAGAATGGTATGTGGCATACTGTATAAACCTTATGTGAATGTATTAGAAACAAATGGATAAATGGTGACAAAAATTATAGCATTTCAGAGACTATACTTCTCTTGTTCTACATATATACAATATTGCATCTACCTACAGTTTTAAAACAGATTGTTCTACTTTTATAGGTGATTTTAAATAACAAAACTAGAATTCTGTAAAGCATTATTATTGCTGTAGATTCCTCAAAATCATGTTAGGAGTTCTTTGCCGAGTTTGAAATGGAATATCAGAAAATCTAGGTTATTCAAAATTTCTAAAATTTCTACTATTTAACCTTAACTGTTAATTAATTTATTATTATTTTGCACATTTGCAGGGAAAGGAGATTAACATATATTGTATCTCTCTGATGAGTTAAGTGTTTTATTTATATTTTAATTTATGTAATACAAAGAAAACAATTGGATGAGTTGAAAAAAAAACTGAAGCTCAGAGATTTAGTTTATATGGTCAAAAGCTCACCCAAGTGTTTTGGCTTTCAAGCCGATAATAATATGTTAGGCAGAAGTGGTTTTTATTTGTTTCTTTTTAGGGGCTTTCTGGTGGCTTTTCTCTAACCTGATGTTCTCTGTCACTCTTTCATAATTACCTAAGCTTGTAATTTTGATACCTTGCCTGGGACCAAGCAATTGGTTTAGGGTTGGACATGGTAACCCTTTTATGGCCAATGAGACAGAGAAGTCTTCTAGAAAAGTTTCTCATTCTGGATAAAAAAAGAAACACAAGAGAGAAATGTTCCTTTTCTGGCTTTTGACAGTGGTTTCTGAAAATGTTATGCCTGGCACTATTGCAGTCATCTTGTGACCATGAGGGGAATGAGTTCACGCCTCAAAAATGACAAAGGGAACAAATGGGAGGGTGGGCATTGATGACACTTTGGGGTCACTAAGATAACCAGCCAGGGGCTGCCTTGCCTTGAACTTTGTGTTACATGAATAATAAAGAGCTTCCTTTTGAAAGTAATGTAGAAATGGGTTTTCTGTTACTTATAGTTGAAAACATCTTAATTAAAACATAAGTGAAATATAAGAGAGAAATAATCAGAAAGTTTGTTTAAACCCTATTGAGAAAGAGAATTAATATGAAAATGAGTCTTATTTTAATAAAACAGAGAAGTAATTCTGCATTTAGAAAAATCAACAAATGGCATATTGAAAAAAAAAAAGTCTTAACAAAATGTGTTGGTGAACTTAAATTGAGACAAGGAAGAGCTAAATTCCATAGAATGAATGATAAAAAAAAAGACAAGAAAACTTGAAGTCTGCTTACTACTTTATGGGTGCCACAACTTAACTTTCTCAAATGCTCTAGCATGCCAGTGGAAAACTAGGTAAACCAAACTTCAAAACACAGGATCCATGTTGTATTGAGCTTTGCTGTCTTCTTAAAGTGGTACTCTCATACTTTTAATATGAGAGATATTGTCTTAACTTTCTTGGAAGCCAAACCAAAATAAGGAAAACTTTTAAAACAGCAAAAATAACAAAATGCCCCCAAACAAAGAGCACTTCACATTGAAGTGGAAATTCAAAATGAAAACAATTTATTTTAAAAAATTCAAACAAAAAGATGAAAATAGAAGCATTTTCAAAGTTAATTGGAGTAGTGATTTTAATAAATATAAAATTATTTGTATTACATTTATATAGCAAGATGTAAAAATTAGCCATTTGCATTGTACTGTGTTTTGGCAACGGTATACACACACACAGAGACACAAACAAAAACAAACAGACTGAAATGGCAGCTTGTTTAGAGTAAGATTCTGATCAGTATCATTTCCTTTGAAAACATTTTTTGCTAGAAGATTTACAAAGTCAACACTTTATTCTTTTTGTCTCTCTTTAGAAGTAGTAACTGGTAGCAGGAGTTGCCATCTTTTATAGCTTCCATTGCTCCTGAGAGCCATCTTATTTCCCATCCAGTCAACTTTCAGTAAAATCGGACTTCTCCTTACCACAGGTAAAGCATTCTTTATAATTTGGAGGAATAGCTCTGTTCCTTACCTACATTTCAAAACATAGTTATTTTGCCACTGTTTCACTCTGGATCAACAATGTAATAAATTTTAAGTCTGAAAGTATTTCTGTGTAAATTCATTGTCATATCACTTGAGACATTCTCAGAATATTTTCATTATACAGGCATTGTCAAACTATCATAATAAAATAGGTGGTGTTTTCTATTAACCTTATGTATGCCTTTAAAAAAAATGTTTTTTTGTAGGTCTATGCCTTTTTTTTTTCTTCCCTTTTTTTTTTTTTTTTTGCAGACTTCTCTGGTGGTTCAGTGGTAGAGAATCCACCTGCCGATTCAGGAGACACAAGAGACATGGGTTCAATCCCTGGGTCAGGAAGATCCCCTAGAGAAGGAAATGGCAACCCGCTCCAGTATTCTTGCCTGGAAAATTCCATGGACATAGAAATATGGTGAGCTACAGTCTACAGGGTTGCAAAAGAGTCAGACAATGACTGAGCACGACCTCTTTACAATTATATCAATTATAAATAATAAACAATAATAATTATTATTATACCTTCATAACATGCCTTTGTGATTGGTGTATTGTTACTCCCATTCTCTAGATGGAGAAACTGAGGCTGAGTAGAAGAATAACTTATCTGATACCAAGTGGCAGAGCCAGGGTTTGAACCCAGGCCGACTAAGTGTAAAAACCCTGACAACAGGAAACAGTCTCAATTCCGTTGCTCTGATGAGACAGTAGTTATTTTAATTAGCTTGCTAAAATTATGTCAGAAAGGATTATGGGTACCTTGCTGTTGGGAATTTAGAATGGCAAACACTGTTGCAAGCATTTTGGCAATTACTTATAAAACTAAACATGCAATTACTATATGGCCAGACTACTGCAGTCTTGGAAGTTTAGCCCAGAGAAATGAAAACTTGTGCTCATGCAAAAAACCTGTATATATCTGGAAACAACCCAGATGTCCTTCAGAAGGTGAAAAGTGAAAGTGAAGTCACTCAGTCGTGTCTGACTCTTTGTGACCCCATGGACTGTAGCCTACCAGGTTCCTCTGTCCATGGGATTATCCAGGCAAGAATAATGGAGTAGGTTGCCATTTCCTTCTCCAGATCTTCCCAACCCAGGGATTGAACCCGGGTCTCCCGCATTGTAGGCAGACGCTTTACCATCTGAGCCACCTTCAGAAGGTAAATGGTTAAACAAACTATGATATATCCATACCATGGAATACTATTCAGCAATAAAAAAGAATGAACTATTCATATATGTAACAATTTGGATAGATCTCAAATAAATTATGCTGAGTGGAGAAAAGGTTGCCATTTCTAAAAGGCTAAGCCCATATTTTCATTAAATAACATTTTTGAAATGGCAGAATTATGGAGAGCAGCTTAGTGTTTGTGTTGGTGAGCAATAGGACCACTGAGTGGGAAGGCAATAGAAGTGGTTATAAAAGGGCAATGCCAGGGATCCTTGTGATGATAGGGCTATTTTGTCTGACTGCTGTGATGGTAGATACACTGTCTACACCTAGTAATAAAATTACATGGAGCAGAGTACACATACACCTGCACACATGTGTAAAACCAGGAAAAAACTGAGTATGATCTGTGGGTTGAATCAGGATCACTGTCTGCTTGTGAAATGCTTTATATTTTTGCAAGATGTTGTCACTAGAGGAAACTGAGTAATGGGTACATGGGATCACTATTACTTTTTACATCTATTGCCAATCTAGATCTCAAATTTCAAAAAATATTTAAAAATTATTGTAGATAATTCTGTTATCTTAGAGTTATTTTTCCACATGTCTAAAAAATGTGAGCTAAATTTTTATACATATTTTTAGCCATAATTAGATATTAAAAAAATTCAGTGAATAAAGTACCTGCCCTCCATTGGTGCCCTGCTTTTATTGTTAGAGTACACTAACAAGTAATTCTGTGATACCTCATTTCTTTGCTATGTAGACCTGCATTATATGGTGTTCTTTTTTTTGAAATGTGAAAAAAAATCCCTTAACGACATAGCTTTCCTCTTGTATTGTCTGAGGCTGGGCATGTATGTCTGTTTTAGTTTTTCTCTGTGTCTCTTGTCAAATACATCAATTTTTAAAATATATTTTTATTTGTCAACACCTACTGATTTTAAAAACATACACAATTCAAGTCATTTATTTTTCTTTAACAAATAG
Organism: Okapia johnstoni; assembly: GCA_024291935.2. Lineage (NCBI taxonomy): Eukaryota > Metazoa > Chordata > Mammalia > Artiodactyla > Giraffidae > Okapia > Okapia johnstoni. The sequence goes on from CM044323.1 coordinate 41,230,912, forward strand.
CATAATAGTTTGTCTCACCTTTGATTGAACAGGATGAGGGAAAGTGGTTTTGAAAACAATAGATTTTCAAGTCTGATTTCTTCAAATGCAATGCTAATGAACCAAGGCAGTCTTAAGTCACACAGCTTCCTGTTGGGGTTGTTTTTTTTTTTACTTACCTTCTTTCCAAATCCCCTAGCTTCTGCTCCCCTGCTATTTTTGTTCAACCTGCTCCAGCTGTTACGAGTGTTGCTATCATACACACAAAGCGAGATTTGCCTTTATGGTTGCCATGGAGATACTGCTTATTAAAAAAAAAAGTCTTTCTTTTCTGAAAGAAAGTACCTGTGATGTTATGTGTTCACCCAGGTCTGTAAGCCAGTTTTCTACATTCTGAAATTACCAAAGTATCTCTGCAAAATTAACCTTTGGCATTTACTGTTTACATAAGTTACCTTGTACTGTTTCACAAGATATTCCCTAATTTTCCCTCAGTTGTGACCACATTCTACTGGTCACAGGGAACTAAATATAAGAAACAAAACAGGTTATAATTTTCCCCTTGCCTTTACCACTCCCCTCTCAATTTTAAAATCTGTAACAATTAGTTACATCTCTCACAGCTCTATTCTCCATTCAGACTTATGGTTGGATATACTTTGTAAATGTATCAAATCCCATGACTTGTAGTTGGCACTGTCCAGTTGAGAAACATATACTGTCTTTTGAAATTTTAAAAAAAAAAATTAATTTCTTATACAATTTTTAAAAGTTACCACCATTGACAGTTATTACAGAATATTGGCTGTGTTGTCCATGTTGTACATCCTTGAGCCAAACTTACACCCAGCAGTTTGTGCTTCCCACCCCCATACCTGTATTGCCCCTCCCTCCCTCCCCTCACTGGCAACCACTAGTTCGTTCTATCTGTGAATCTGCTTCTTTTTGTTATATTCACTAGTTTGTTGTATTTTCTAGATTCCACATATAAGTGCTAATATACAGTATTTGTCTTTCTCTGTCTGACTCATTTCACTTAATGCCCTCCAAGTTCATCCATATTGCTGCAAATGGGAAAATTTTATTCTTTTTCATGGCTGAGTGGTATTCCATTGTGTGAATGTACCATATCTTCTTTATCCATTCACCTGTTGATGGACACTTAGGTTGCCTCCATATCTTGGCAATTATAAGTAATGCTGCTATGAACACTGGGGTGTGTGTACCCAGAAGTGAAATAGTTGGGTCATATGATAGCTCTACTTTTAGTTTTTTGAGAAAACTCCATACTGTTTGCCACAGTGGCTGTACCAGTTTACATTCCCACCAACAGTGTGTGAGAGTTCCCTTGTATGCTGTCTTATACTGTGTGTTGCATCATGTATATTCATCCTGTCACTTCCACTAGACTGTCCTTTGCTAACCTGACTTTCTTCTCTTCTTTCCGTCTTCTTTGCCTCAGTAACTTAGGGATGGACAGCAAATCATTCCATTGACACATGTTCATTAAACTCTTAACTGTGTGCATAGTACATTCTAGGAGCTGGAGATACAGTAGTCAATAAGACAAGTCCCTGGATTTTAATTACACTTGGAGAAAGGTTGATCTGCTTTAGATATAAATAATCTTTTGCTTTTGCCCTTTCTAATTAAAAGAAACACCACAAAAACTCTTGATACTTCTCATCATTGAGACCTTTTGTTCCCAGTTGGCTCACTGAGCTCTAGGAGTAAGCTGGAAAGATGGCTATGATTTCAGCTCCTGCATTCTAAGAACAGGAGAACAGAACCTGGGCCATTGCTTGAAATAAAGGGCAGGGGTTGGGAGCTCCAGGCTGTGAAAGGAAGTTTGGAAAAAAAAAAAAAGCTTTTGACCAACAACTAGGGTTTTAGCTTATATAACATTGCGAAACAAGAATGTAGGGAGGGACTGAAAACTGTCTTGTATCCAGGACTTGTGTCAACGTGCTCACTAGCACAGTGCCTGGATCTGCATTTGTCTCTGTTTATCCCCAAGTAAGCTCAGTCACCTATGCAAGACCTTGTTCTGGATTGTGGTCCCTAGTGGTCCAGGTGATGCATCTCTTGGAGAAATAATTATAAAGCAAGAGCATAAAAAACAAAGAATATGAAAGAACCACCTCCCCCACTGCTGCCACCCCTTAAAAATGAACTTGAAAACCAAATTCCAAAGTACATCAGAATTATTATAATTGAAAAGATAACCAAGAAAATTTAAGATTGGTGTATGATCATTCTGGATGAAATGAAAATAAAGAGCAATCTAAAAAATTAAGACAAGTATGTTTGAGATTTTTTAACAACATGAAAGAATAACAATCTTGAGAATATAAAAATTATGAAAAACCAAAGCAGTAGCTTATGAAAAAATATTAAGTAAAAACCTTGGAAACAAAAAGTACTATTATAGAAAAAATTAAATAGGATTAACTCAAGACTAATGCAGTTAAAGAGGAAATTTTAAAATAATAGGAAGAAGGTACTGAGAAATATACAAAGAATCTAGTCCTACGAGGTAAAACATTGAAAATTATCTATGAGATAGCAGTCAGACATGATGTGCTATAGAAAGACTCCAAAACTGTTTACTAGCAACTTTAGAAAAAGACAATGGAAGAAATAGGTGAGAAGCAATAGTTAAAGATGGTTTAGTATTTTATAGAACTAAAATAAAATTTCTTATTGAAATAGCACAGAGTATATAACAGAGTGTGTTTTATTTTAATTTTTTTATTGAAGTGTAGTTGATTTATAATGTTGTATTAATTACTGCTGTAAAGCAGAGTGGCTCAGTACTCTTTCATATACTTTTCCATTGTGGTTTATCATAGGATATTGAGTATAGTTCCCTGTACTATACAGCAGGATTTTGCTGTTTATCCATCCTGTATATACCAGTTTGCATCTGCTAACCCCAAACTCCCAGTTAGTCCCCCTCGCACCCTCCTCCCCCTTGGCAACCACCAGTCTGTTATCTACGTCCAACAGGATGTATTTTAAAATAGACTTGTTATTTACTCTAGTGAGAAGATTCCTCCAAATAAGTCTGTTGTCCTTTGGGAAAATGTAAATTGTAAAGGATGCTGATGAAACAGTAACTTGTCTACTTATAGAATTAAATTTATTTCTTTAACCACGCATACATTTAAATTACATTTTATCCAAATAGAGTAATTTAGAAATATTATTTTTCCCTTAGTTACACTTAAAAAAATATCTAACCTCTTCAGATGCATCTTTGACATTAGAGTTTTTGTCATCACCAGAGTATTTTTAAAGCATCATAGTGGCATATCAGTTCTTTTGAGATATAGCACAAAGTGATTGTGTGTGTGATGTGGACACTGAAGGTTCCCATTCACAAAATTAAGTACAGTTTAGTTTTCATTTTTATTCTTCCTCTAGGTTCATATTTCTAATCTTTGTAATGTAATAACTTTTACTGCTTTTTAAAGTTTAAAAGTATTGTTTATAATGGTCTCCAACCCTTGCAAACCTAATGTTAAAATGTAAGAATAAACACTGAAATTGTTAACCTTCTCCCCCTTCTTTTATACTAATTTCAACAGATGATCTTTATAAACATGAAAACTTGCACTAGTTTTAGAAAAAAAAATTGTTGGCTCATTTTTGTCTAATGTTTTAAGCAGTATTCTATGGCTTATGAAAGTGTCTATAACACGGTAGACTGTATAAGGACTCATATACATATATATGTATGTATGTATATATATATATAGTTATTTTCTAGTCTAGAATATTTTGGGGGAAAAACTTAGCTTATATTTGGGTTATATAAAGCTTTTATTGACCTCTTACTCTGCATCAGGTATTGGTGTTCTGTATGTAGCAGTGAACAAGATAGAGAATGGTCGTAATCTCCTGGAGTACACATTCCAGTTTGGTGATATAAGCAATAAGCAAACAAGAAAATATCAGGAGAAATGAATGATATACAGAATTTTTTTAAAATGTCAAGAAATTGTTTGAAGTTTGTAAGAGTTTCAAAGGCTTCGAAGAATTCTGAATACCTGACTGAAGGGTCTTTGAGACCATGTAGACCTTAAGATTCATTTATGGACCAACCCAGGTCTAGAATTCCCATATCCAGAGACTAAATCCACTAATTTACCTTTAGACCATTCATCTTTTTGTTTAAAAATTTTTGACCTCACATAAAAAAATATATAGGAAGATGTTATAAAGCTAGAAAAAGTAAGAAAGAGAAGAAAATTGTAGAAAATAAAAAGTAAACAAAAAACCTCTGATTTACTGGTAGGCAGAAAGGCATGATTATCTGTATATGCATGAGTCTTGGTCATGTTTAGAATTTTTGGCCACTAAAACCTGCTCTGTGGAAGATATGTGTACTTTTGTTTGCCTATTTTCTTTCCTTCTTTTCTTTCTTCCTAAATTTCTGTATTTGCTAAAATGAGATGTATTGCTTATTTAATCTGAGGGAAGACATGCTTTTAAGTTGGAACCATTAGCTCTCAATTTATTTTAGATATATCTTTCTTTTTAATGTGAAGTGATTGAATTAAGATTTTTAAACCTTAAACCTGAAACTTCTATAAATACATTCTAATGGGTATGTTGCTGTGTTGATTTTATCTTAATTAATATATAATTGAGGGGCTTCTCTGGTAGCTCAACTGGTAAAGAATCTGCCTGCAATGCAGGAGACCTCGGTTCGATTTCTAGGTCAGGAAGAATGCCTGGAAAAGGGATAGGCTAGCCACTCCAGTATTCTTCGGCTTCCCTAGTGGCTCAGATGGTAAAGAATCCACCTGCAATGACAGAGACCTGGGTTTGATCCCTGGATTGGGAAGATCCCCTGGAGGAGGGCATGGCAACACACTCCAGTATTCTTGCCTGGAGAATCCCCATGGACAGAGGAGCCTGGTGGGCTATAGTCCACTGGGTCGCAAAGAGTCGGACATGACTGAGTGACTAAGCACATATTGAATGTAACTCAAAACACTGATTTTACATGGCTTCTGAGAGATGGATGGTTTGCCTATTTGCAAAAGTTTCCTAAGTAGGTAAAGTGTATTCTATTCATTATTTTCAATACTTTCAACTGAGTGAAACCCAAGCAATTTAGCTTCCAGGTGGCTCAGTGGTAAATAATGCACCTACTAATGCAGGAGACTCAGGAAACGCAGGCTCAATCCCTGGGTTGGGAAGATTCCCTGGAGTAAGAAATGGTAAGCCACTCCAGTATTCTGGCCTGGACAATCCCATGGACAGAGGAGCCTGGTGGGCTACAGTCCATGGGGTTGCAAAGAGTCAGACATGACTGAGTGAGTGAACATGCAAGCCATTTACCCTGAGCTACTGCCTCATGATATATTTCATATTATCAGGTTGATCATAGGATGTTGAATTCCTAATGCTATGAGATAATATCTTGGTCTTGAAGAGACACTCACCCCTTCCTGAAACTCATTTAATGTAGAAAATATATATTACTCTTCTAACTTTATTGCTTTTGAGTACTTGAAAGAATCCTATTGAAAATGCTACTAGGTAATAGATTCGTAATCATCCCAGATAAAAATCTTTGCTTTACTTCCCTGTGCTCACATTATCCTGTTTCAGATAATAGAGACACTCAGAGTAATTTTCATTCTTTATAAGGTCAAAGTGTCTTTTGCTTGTACAGTTTTTCTGTTGTAACTGGTATTGACTCATTAATTTCTCAATATCTTCTGTACAATCAAATCACATTAGGTTTTAGGATTGTCATTTTTTCCAAACACTATGACCCTCAAAAGACACATATATTATATCCCTTTACTCAAATTTCATTTGTCTGGGTACATTGTAGACACCCACATATTTATGTTTAATTGAATTATTAAGGACATTTGAAAATTTCACATAATACTTTTATAAAAGAGTAAAATTTTATTCTGCAGTAGAATACACCTTTTTAAAAGTATATAACATTAAAGGTGTGAAAAGGAAGTTTGAAGTTTTCTTTCAACTCCAAAAGTGTATAATTTAGTAAAATAATATTTTTAGGTCTTAAATTTTTTTTTCAAGAGTGGGATATCAGATTGCATCAGCATCAAACAGCTGATAGACTCTTTTAATTGCTTTGAAAAGTATATGTGTTACATCATCTAACTAGGATACATTATAAAGAGATTTATAGAAAAATGTCTAAAGAACAGCTTAGGTCATGACACGTCTCAAAAGCATCTCTCTAATACACACACACACACACACACACACACACACACACACACACACCTGTTGTGTACTGCCTGGAGCAGGTCCAGGCAGCTGCTGGGGTGGGTGGAATTAAGACAGCTGATATTTGCCTGTCTGTCTCACAGAACAGCTGGTGGTGGAAGGAGACATGTTGGCAATGATGCAGGTAAAGAATCCAGTCCTTCCTGCCAAGCTTTCTCCTCAAAATAGTGGCAACAACACCAAATATGCCCCCCTTGAACTGTATGAGAAAGATGACTATGAGGAGAGTAACTAAATGTTGAACTGGGACTAAGGTGACACTGAGAGGTACCTAGGATGCAAAATTTAATGTGGGTGATGACCCTGTATCTTAAATTTTGCACCTTAAAAATTTTATACCTTAAAATTGGGAGAGTGAGTGTCACCTTAAGGTTTGTGCCTGCACTGTCTCACCCCAGTCTGCCAACTATGTTCCACAGTTGTTAGTGTCTCTATGTTACAAGCCATCTATAACCAGGTATAAGTCGGGGGACAAGAAGAACCCATAGCAGGTATAGTTTTCTTCCATTGATGTAACTGGAAGATGTTTGATAATGGACTTAAAATAAGAACCTAATTGAGAGTTCTGAATACCAGGGCTCTTTTAGGTTAATTAACTGAAGTGTGCTTTAAACATGTATTTTAACTATACACAAACTCACCTTTATGAACAGAAATGTCTAACTTGATCAACTATATATTCTACCCTCTTGTTTGTTCTTTGTTGTGGATTTATATCCTCAACTCATCCCCACTAGGCTACTTTTTTATATCATTGACTTAATTACTAGTTATAGAGGTTTCTCTCTCCATCTGCAGTCACTCAGAGTTAGGCTCTAAGTAATTTCTGTCTATGGTTACAGCTACCTGTGCTCAGAATTATGCAAAGCTTAGGGAAGTTCTTTCTCCCCGGAGTATTATTAACAAAACACTCACCCTAGCTACTTACTCTTCTGAAATGATGCTTCCGGGTTTGTGCAGTATTCCAGAACTTGGGTTGGCCCTCCATTGAAAATGATCCATCCTGTTCTAGATTTTGGCTGAACAACTTCTGGATTTGCTGTAACCTGAGTAACTCCTCCACTGAAGAGACGATTGTACTCCCTGTTGCTTCCTGAGTTGTACTACAGAGAAACACATAGTTAGGGTCAAATATTTAACTATTTCATGTTCATTATCACATAGGCTTTCCATACTATATGTGCCCTTTTTCTGTTCTAAGTTCTGTGAAAAATGAGTGAGATTTGCATTTCCCTGATGACTAGCCATGCTGAGCATCTTTTTCATGTGCCTGTTGGATATATGTATTTCCTAGTTGGAAAAATGTCTATTTAGGTTGTCTGTCATTGTTTGCTTGTTTTTTGATATTGAGTTGTATGAGTTGTTTATGTATGTTGGATATTAATTTCTTATTGCTTATATCATTTGCAACTATTTTCTTCCATGTAGTAGGTTTTTTTCATTTTGTCAGTGGTTCCTTTTGCTGTGCAAAAGCTTTTAAGTTTAATTAGGTCCCATTTGTTTATTTTCAGGTTTATTTCCTTTGCTTTATGATATCATTTATACGTGGAATCTAAAAAATACAACAAACTAGTGAATATAACAAAGAAGAAGTGAACTCACAGATGTAGAAAACTAATTAATGCCTACCAGTGGGGAGAAGGAAAAGGGAGGAACAGTATAGGGTTAGGAAATTAAGAGGTATAGACTATTAGGTATAAAATAAGCTACAAGGATATATTGCACAATACAGGGAATATAGCCAGTATTTTATAATAATATTATATTGGAGTATATTATAATAACATAATTGGAGTATAACCTTAAAAACTGTGAATCTCTATATTGTACACCTGTAACTTGCATAATACTGTAAAGCAACTATACTTCAATTGAAAAAATGAGTGAGTTACGGAAGTATACAGGTGGAAGAATCCTTCAGCTCATTTACGCTTCTGAACGTAAGATTCTAAAGTCCTGTTTAATGCTGTTACAGCCAAGTTAGCCCACAATTTACAAATTAATTATCCAGCTACAAGACAACTTCCTCCCACCTCCCTCTTCCTCTAGATGCGTTTGTCTTTCCTGCCCTGATTCAGAACACCGAAGGCAGGGGTCACAAGCTCAAACACGTTGAGTCCAGTCAGACTGTATGAATGAACAAAGCCGACAAGTAACAGAAAAGAAGGTAGGACTGTGGTAAACCGGTTTGAAAGCTAAGGAAGTATAAGCCAGCAGTTTTCCCAGGAAGAGAAACAGCACCACTCCAATTTTGAGCAGAAACAAAATGCTAAAATTAAACTCCCAGCAGTCAGCTGGGAGAGAGATTTAACAATGGTGTCTGACTCTCACTCACGCTTTCCAGGGAGATCAACAAGAGAGCAAACATCTTATCTCACAATTAATAGTTTCAACATTTCAAACTGAAAAAGCTCCAGAGTAAACAAAGGCAGCACCAAGGCAGAACTAAGAGTGAATGCATTAATGATTCGACTACACCTGTATCTTTCCACATTAATTCTTAAATCAATTTATCTGAAGCACTTGGAATCTTGAAATACTAAAGTGAATGCCACAAAAAACGTCATTAAAAGCCCCCAAAATTTCATTTATTTTGAAAAGTTAAACTCAAAAGCTGAAGTGTACTGAAATCAATCTTCTAAATAAAAAATCTTACCAAAAAAAGTCAGTAATTCTGACTCCCCAATAACTAGATTTTTGGTACTATTTATAAAAATTCTCTAGTATGCAAACTTAAATGAACAAGGAATAGAAATGTAATTGCAGACAATCATAATATATAAAATGATACAAGTGAGTGACTATCAACCATGATGAAATTATCTGAATATATATTCTTATATGTAACATATATATTCCTCAATTAAAATTAGACCTAACTTTAGCAAGGAAGACAAACAGAAAACTATGTTTGTTTTATATGCTCTATTTCTTTCTAAAACAAAAACACGGTTGTTTTCATGGTATTTCTTGAAAAACAACTTTCAGAAAGGAGATTTAATACCCGGTAAGTAATAGATATGGTCTGGAGCCACCTTGTGGCAGTCACCGGTAATTGGAAGTGGTTTTTAAAAGAATGGTTTATCTGTAGTGTACAATGGAGAAGGCAATGGCAGCCCACTCACTCTTGCCTGGAAAATCCCATGGACGGAGGAGCCTGGTAGGCTGCAGTCCATGGGGTCGCTCAGAGTTGGACACGACTGAGCGACTTCACTTTTACTTTTCACTTTCATGCACTGGAGAAGGAAATGCACTCCAGTGTTCTTTCCTGGAGAATCCCAGGGACAGAGGAGCCTGGTGGGCTGCCATCTATGGGGTCACACAGAGTCGGACACACTGAAGCGACTTAGCAGCAGCAGCAGCATAGTCTACAATAAAGATGTTTTACAGCTGAAAAATCATCTGATTTCTTTCAAAATGCTAACCTGTGAAACATAAATAATGTAGTTATGTGGCAAAAGTGCCAGACAAAATATATTTGTAATAGGAAGTAATACTGAGAATTACCATAACAATCATTTGTACAGTGTTTCCTGTGTCCATTTGTTCACTGCATGGGGGAGCCTCTGGGGGAGACCAAGGCAGACTAAATCAGCTTGTTCTCCAAGGTTATACAGATTTAGTTATGGGGTGAATCTGGGATTTAAAAGTCATATTCTTATTATTAACTGTCATTCTTTTAAAAAAGCCTACTACATACCAGGCATCATATTAAGTGTAAGTGAAGTCGCTCAGTCGTGTCTGACTCTTTGCGACTCCATGGACTGTAGCCTACTAGGCTCCACTGTCCATGGGATTTCCCAGGCAAGAACACTGGAGTGGGTTGCCATTTCCTTCTCCAGGAGATCTTCCTGACCCAGGGATTGAACCTGAGTCTCCCACATTGTAGGCAGATGCTTTACCATCTCTGTTTGTCATCTAACACACACATAAGTTGCTTCAGTCCTGTCTGACTCTTTGTGACCCTATGGACTGTAGCCTCCCAGGCTCCTTTGTCCATGAGATTCTCCAGGCAAGAATACTGGAGTGGGTCACCATTTCCTCCTCCAGGGAGTTCTTCCTGACTCAGGGATTGAACCTATGTCTCTTATGTCTCCTGAATTGGCAGGCAGGTTCTTTACTACTAGCACCACCTGGGAAGCTCATTGGTTATCTAGCTGTGATAATATTCTTATGAGATAAATACTACTATATCCATTATATAAACAAAGATATTCAGAAAGACAAATCGCATGTCCTGAGTCACTTACCTGGAATTGACAAAGCTGGTATTTGAAACTAGGATTATTAAAGATCATACTCTTCAGAAATACTATGCTTTTTCCTACTATATCAACTATATCATGATGTTCTAATTAATTATATAATGTATGTATCCATCATTCATTCATTCATGATAACACACACATATGCACACAGGGGTGGGAAGATGAGAAAGAGAGAGATTAAAGACTTTATTGGATTTAAGGCTCAAGAGTCCATCTGACAGAGTCTGGGAAGAATCCGTTTTCTCTAAAACAGACAAATCTGTTGAATATGGCTTTAAACTAATTGCGAGGAGGAAAACTGAGGAAAAAAGCCCAGGTAGAAGCATACATCTGGTTATTATGGAGGATACCCTGAATATCTCTTCCTCTCTCTCTCTCACACACACATACACCCTGGGCCTTGGGACACTTTTCCTTCAGCTGGCATACCTTCTCCTCCTTCCTTTTCACAGGTATCCACTTAAGTTCCCTGAGAAGCTTCCTGGTCTGCATCCCCTGGCTAAGTGCCCCTGTAGCCTCACACAGCCCACTGTCCGCCTTTCAGAGCACTTGGCACACTTCCTTTTGATTGAGCTTCTCTGTGCTCCATCAGACTCCAAGCTCCAGGGTCTCCAGGCTGCCCCCTCCATCAGTTGAACGCCAGAATTCAATGCAAATTTGTTGGCAAATGAATTAAGGTCCTGAAAGAAATCTCAGATGTGGATCACAGATCAGCCTAGATCACAAAAATAAGCGCTACCATGGGTAGAACACAGCTGGTGGGGAGCTTCTGTATAGCACCGGGAGCTCAGCTCGGTGCTCTGAGATGACCTGAAGGGGTGGGCAGTGGGAGGGAAATTCAAGAGGGAGCTATACATATAGCTGATTCATGTTGTTGTACAGCAGAGACTAACACATTATAAAGCAGTTATATTCCAATAAAAATACATAAATTAAAAAAATAAGGCTCCACAGGTGCAAAACAGAAGTATGAAAAGGTAAAGTGGCAGCACAGAAAGGGAAAAGGGTCAATTATGTCTGGGGAAGGAGAGAGTTAAAAAGACTTATCCTAAGGGGATGATATTTGAAATGTGGAGTGACAGATAGGAAGAGGAAATCATCATAAGGAATGAGATGTGGACTTCAAATATTAATGTATGTGAAAAATAACTGCATGCAGAATTTGTTAAAATACCATTTCCTCAGCCAAATGCCAAGGCATTAGATTTCAGTGGAATCCTGGAGTCAATGTTTCCAAAAAGGCCTTCAGTTGATTCTAGCACTGATGGTCTTCTGACCTCATTTGGGGGAAATGGAAAAGCCTGGTGTGTTTGAGGCCAGGGCAGAAGTTTTCTGTGGCTAGAGATCTGTGATGCAGGGGAGGAATGTTGAAGGCCTGCTTTAATGGAGACTGGATTAGGTGGCGCCTAGTGAGTCATACCAAGGAATTTAAATTTTATTCTGTAGTAATTATGATAGAGCCACTGATGATTTATAACGAAGGAAGTGGTTTGATCAGATATGATTTGACTTCACTGTAGGGTATGGAATTCATGGAAGAGAGACAAAAAAGGTGGACTGACCACCAAATTTCTCCTCCATGCACTGCCTCCATGAACCTGTTTTTCAGACCCTTCCAAGTTTCCAGACATATTCTTGAGTTCTGTAGATTTTTTTATGATGATCGCTTTAGTTTGCATTTTTCTAGCAATGACAGTTTTATGTTGATGTAATCTTTCCCCAAGTCATCTCATTGGCTGGTATATAAGTAATACTACGACACACATCTACTGGCTGTTTGTATTTGTGATTTCTCTGCATCACGCCTGGTAGAGTAGCAAGGCAGTTTAGTGTAGTTCTAGCCTCTGTGAGTTTAAATTATTTTTCACTAACTAGCTGCATGTCCTTGGGCAAGTCCTAAACTCCCCATGCCTCAGTTTTCTCATCTATAAAATGAGGGTAATAGAAATGCCTACTATATAGGGGCATTGTAAGGATTAAACATATTAACACTGTACAATGTAAGGACTCAGTTCAGTTCAGTTCAGTTGCTCAGTTGTGTCTGACTCTTTGCGACCCCATGAATCGCAGCACGCCAGGCCTCCCTGTTCATCACCAACTCCCTGAGTCCACCCAAACCCATGTTCATTGAGTCGCTGATGCCACCCAGCCATCTCATCCTCTGTTGTCCCCTTCTCCTCCTGCCCCCAATCCTTCCCAGCATTAGGGTCTTTTCCAATGAGTCAACTCTTCGCATGAGGTGGCCAAAGTATTGCAGTTTCAGCTTCAACATCAGTCCTTCCAGTGAACTCCCAGGGCTGATCTCCTTTAGGATGGACTGGTTGGATTGCCTTGCAGTCCAAGGGACTCTCAAGAGTCTTCTCCAACACCACAGTGCAAAAGCATTAATTCTTCGGTGCTCAGCTTTCTTCACCGTCCAACTCTCACATCCATACATGACCGCTGGAAAAACCATAGCCTTGACTAGATGGACCTTTGTTGGCAAAGTAACGTCTCTGCTTTTTAATATGCTGTATAGGTTGGTCATAACCTTCCTTCCAAGGAGTAAGTGTCTTTTAATTTCATGGCTGCAATCAGAGCCCGAAAAATAAAGTCTGACACTGTTTCCACTGTTTCCCCATCTATTTGCCATGAAGTGATGGGACCAGATGCCATGATCTTAGTTTTCTGAATGTTGAGCTTTAAGCCAACTTTTTCACTCTCCTCTTTCACTTTCATCAAGAGGCTCTTTAGTTCTTCTTCACTTTCTGCCATAAGGGTGGTGTCATCTGCATATCTGAGGTTATTGATATTTCTTCTGGCAATCTTGATTCCAGCTTGTGTTTGTTCCAGCCCAGCGTTTCTCCTGATGTACTCTGCATATAAGTTAAATAAGCAGGGTGACAATACACAGCCTTGACGTACTCCTTTTCCTATTTGGAACTAGTCTGTTGTTCCATGTCCAGCTCTAACTGTTGCTTCCTGACCTGCATACAGGTTTCTCAAGAGACAGGTCAGAAATAGAGGAAAACAACAGAATGGGAAAGACTAGAGATCTCTTCAAGAAAATTAGAGATATCAAGGAAACATTTCATGCAAAGATGGGCTCAGTAAAGGACAGAAATGGTAGGGACCTAACGGAAGCAGAAGATATTAAGAAGAGGTGGCAAGAATACACAGAAGAACTGTACAAAAAAGATCTTCACAACCCAGATAATCATGATGGTGTGATCACTCACCTAGAGTCAGACATCCTTCAATGTGAAGTCAAGTGGGCCTTAGAAAGCATCACTAAGAACAAAGCTAGTGGAGCTGATGGAATTCCAGTTGAGCTGTTTCAAATCCTCAAAGGTGATGCTGTGAAAGTGCTGCACTCAATATGCCAGCAAATCTGGAAAACTCAGCAGTGGCCACAGAACTGGAAAAGGTCAGTTTTCATTCCAATCCCAAAGAAAGGCAATGCCAAAGAACGCTCGAACTACCACACAATTGCACTCATCTCACACGCTAGTAAAGTAATGCTCAAAATTCTCCAAGCCAGGCTTCAGCAATATGTGAACCTTGAACTTCCAGATGTTCAAGCTGATTTTAGAAAAGGCAGAGGAACCAGAGATCAAATTGCCAACATCCACTGGATCATCGAAAAAGCAAGAGAGTTCCAGAAAAACATCTATTTCCGCTTTATTGACTATGCCAAAGCCTTTGACTGTGTGGATCACAATGTAAAGACTGTATGAGTTTTAATTGTTTTTTAAAAATTATTGCTTTATGTTAGGTTTCTTGTATATGTTAGATTTCTCTTCTCTTTAGCTGTGGGGCTTTGTTTTACTGCTATAGTTTCAATTAATTCATAAAGTGCTTGACATGGCCACCTTCCACTTTCAAAGCATGAGAAATATTTCACAATGGCCTTCAGCCTTGGGCTTACTTGAATCTCCGTTATTGCTCACTACTGGTGGAGAAGGAGTCTCTCAAAGTTACACTAGATCTTCCAGCTCAGAACTCCATGCAGAGGGCATACATGTCTGTGTTGACCTCACCTACGTGTTTAATTTCCCAGGATCACTGTGCCAGCTGGACATAGCAGGGAGCATTTTTGGACATCAATATTTTTTTGATCCTCTTTCCTGTTTGTGAAGATACAAGATGATTTCTATAAGTATCCCTTATGGCCTTTCCTCTTGTATCTGGGACTCTAGAAGTTTATAGGAATAAGGCATTTGGAAAACTGGGGTTTTGTGTGGTTAGCATGTCAGAGTTTAAGTATTACAGACTTGAGAATCTCCTCCTAAAATCTTCCTTACCCCTCATGCTCACTCTGTTTAGCCAAGCACAGCCTCTAGGGCGTGGGCTTCAGTTGTTGGGCCACATGGGCTTAGTTGTTCTTTGGTATGTGGGATCTTGGGTGTACTGTCTGCACACAAATAATCCTTACTTCACGTCACTTTAGAAACCCAGTTCACCACCAACTCTAGGTCCTCTGTACAGTTCTCTCATGACTTTCTATAACACCCACATTCTCCAGCAAGTTCTGATGACTGGTCCACGGATCCTGGTCCTACATACATAGTCTCTGTTTTTCAATCTCAAGGTATTTTGTCAAAGTCATGCAATAACCAGAAGGAAAACCCACTTCTGAGTGGGTTTTGTTTTTCTTGTTGTTGTTTCCAATTTAGTTTTACATGGAGGGAGGTGGCTATTTTTGCTCCCTTGTAACCAAAACAGAAAAGCAGCAGAGGGTCCCATCTGCATGCCAAAAGAGGGAGTGAAGAGTAAGTTGTTATTGTAATGTCTGGAAATCTACCTATTCTCTTAGCTCCATTGTCTTTCAGCTCTGGGTTTCAAGTCCCTAGAAAGTTCTACTGAACCTCTTTGATAGGGAGTTCCCTCGGGAATAATAGGATCCTTTGTTCCCTAACTGAAACATACTTAAGAGAAACCAGGCAGGTCCTAAGATTTGGGAATGGGTTCAAGCTGGAAGCCCTGGAAATTCTGAAGGGAGCAGTCACCACAGACAGATTGTTTAGATGGAGGCTTCTGGTTCTATTCTGCTTCAGGATAGAATCTGATAAATTAGAATAGAGGTTTGCTGGCTTCTATCAACTTCCACCAGGCCACTACTGCAGGCAAGTTTTGCCTCCAAGTACCCTCATCAGTGGGAGGTGATATGGAAAGGGCGAGGGTAGGAGTTCTCACTCCTTAAATATGACCCTGAACCTACTGGCTAAGTAAGGCATCCTGACTTCATGTCCAGAGTGTAATAGTGTAAACATTTTCTTATTTTCTACATCTCTAACATCATGACAAATTGTGTGAAGTGCAAATATGTTGTCAGTGACAAAAATAGATGCTTTATTGTGATCGCTTGAATCATAAAATTCTCTTGAGAAAGCCACCCTTCTGGAGTGTTTCTGTAAAGGTCGCAGTTCCTGAACCCCACCCCCTCACCACCATTCAGTCCCATTCTGTGCTGCTTCCTTTCGTCCAGCCCTTCTCCTTGCTTGCAACACTTGATTTTGTCTTGCCTTGCCCTCCATCTAATTGGCCAAAGTGAGTCAGCTACCACCTTGTCTTGCTTCCAGGTTCTCTCTGAGGGAGACCCCTCACCATGGGAGCTTTACGGGAGTTTGCTGTGGAGGATTTTAATGCTTAGAGGGAACTGAGGTAATACTGACTGATAAGGCCATTCCAGCTGGACATTTAAGGTTGAACTGATTCTACAAACAGAGTCCATGACCTCCCCTCCCACAGCCTCCTCCAGCCTTAACACAAAGCACTGTACCTGCTGGCCCCTCCCAGCATGCAAAATAAAGAGGCCCAAGCTCTTGGGCCTTGTAAGGGTGTATGAACAGTGTCTTTCACGGATTTGAAAAAAAATGACCTTCTGTCACCCCTGACGTGGCTCTCTGTCTATCTGTACTCACATCTCTGCCTGTGGACTGATGGCTTTGGAGGAAGTGGGCTGGTGCTAATGAGTAGCCATTCTCAAGGGAGAAATCTGGAGAACTCATGCAGGCTAGAGCCCAATGATGCCCAAGCCTATGGTCCAGAGGACTTCCTTCTCTGGCATTTGACATGGTATGTCCTACAAGAAGAATATTAATAACTAATACTTAGAGTTCTTACCCTGGGCTGGCTCTGTTCTAAATTTTTCATGTACATGAACTCAGTCCTTTTAGCCCAACACCAAAGACAGATTGATGAAGGAGAGAAACTCCAACTCCATAATCTCACCCACACATCATTTGGAAAACAATTCAACTTTTCTTTTTAATTAATTAATTAATTTTTTTTAGGCTATGATTTGCAGCATCTGGGATTTTAGTTCCCCCACCAGGGACTGAACCCACACCCCCTGCATTGGGAGCACAGAGTCTTAACCAGTGGACTGCCAAGGATGTCCCAGAAAAGCAATTCAGCTTTTTATTTAAAATAAATAAATAAATAAAACAACTCTTGCATCAAAGTATATAGGCTAACATCTCCATTGGTTGTTTTCCTTGGAAGTCTCTTTAGGACAACTTGGGTCCAGACTGGTCCCACAATTAGCCTTGTCCTGGCTGTTCAGTGTTGACTCAGCTGCAACCCTGGATGCCTCTGCCTCATCCCCCCATCCCAAAGGGTGCCCAGCGCACCTTTCCCATTCACACGGTGCTCACCTACTCCACAGCTGTGCTTGATCGTTACAGTAGAACATTTCTTACCTCTAATCTATGTGATGATGTAATTCAGATGGAGCAAGGCACTATGAATACCAAAACAGTGATTTTTCAGTATGTAACTTCAGCATGTTGCTCCAGTATGTCATTGCTTAAAAAAATCAGTTTCCTCTCCTCTCCTTGATTGATATTATAAAACCCCTCTTCTGTTCGTTTAGAACTCCTCCTAAAAGCCCTTCTTCATTCAGTTCAAATAGAGCCGTGACAATGTGCCCCATGAAGTCATCTGTCTCATATAGCTGGCAGTCTGGATGTCATTTTAAGCTCAGCTCGGATTCTCCATCTACAGAAATAGTCAGCAGTTGACTGAATGAAAATAGTGATGTGTTTCAGAAATAAAGCCTCGTTTTCTTCCTCCGACTGAGCAGCCTATAGCTTAACTTACTTACAACATAGCATGTCCATTCAGCCCCGTCTTTTTCCTTACCAACATGAGCTGCTTCTCTGTGTGCTTCTTCATGGATACAATCTGGCATTTATGGATTTCTGCACACACAGATACATTTCCTCTTTGAGAGCAATACCCTTTCTTTTGAAGAGGTAATACTAATCTATCATTGTATTAGTTAAGAGGCTTTGGGTGTCCACTAACAGGAAACCTAATTCAGACTAGGTTAAGAAACGAAAATGATTTACTGAGTCATGTAAAATCAAATCAAGAATTAGTGTAAGCCTGAGATAAAGCTTGATCTAGCAGCTCAGCAAAGCAACTTGTGACTTGACTGCTTTGTTATCCTAAGGCATTACAGATGACTTTCAACTGCTTCTAGTGGCCATATACATACTGAGCAGTAAGGTAGTAATCCTCTATGGATTTCTGATAAAAGCAAAAATAGTCTTTCCTCAAAGTTCCCAAGACACATTATCTTGTATCTCAGCGTTCAGCTGGGCCACACGTCCATCTGTAGGCAATCAGTTTTGACTAGTAGATATTACATGTTGACTGGCTTAAACTAACCAGGGCTACATGCCTAGAGGTGGGGGTGGGATTAGCTTTTGCTAAGTACAGGGGCCGTATTGAGGTAAATACTTTCCCCAGGGCGAAGTGGGGCTTGGATTCAGAAACAGCTCTATAAACACCACATTTCTATCACAAATATAATCCCACTAATATTCAAGGAAACCCAGAAAATGTTACTTATCAATTTTGGTAGCTCCTGTTTCAAATGCACTTTGTATATTTCCCATGCTCTGTGCTTGGCTGTACACAAATATATGAGGCTGAAAGCAGTCTTCCTGTATCCTTTCTCAACTATTGTCTTATGTGAATGACTAGATCCCAAGCCAAGTGCTTTCCATGTTTACATATTAGAATTTCACAGAAGCCCTGTGCAGCAGACACCATCAACTTCTTTTTGTAGATGAGGAAACGAAGTGAACTAGTTTGCTCAGTGTCTCACAGTTGTAAACTATAGACTCAGGATTTAATGGAGGCAATCTATCTCTAAACCTAGGACCTTAAGTATTATGTCACGCCAACTACAGTTTCCGTAATGAGCTCAGACTTAACAAGTGTCCTAGGACAGGAACATGCACTATTTTAGTTATAGTCCAAAAAATCGAGAATAAGGAAGTTATTATCTGTTTCCTGGCGCTTTTCTCTACATCCTTTCTGACACTTGTTATTTCTCTTTTTTTTTTTTTTGATAATACCCATTTTAAGGGGCATGAGGTACTATCTCATTGTGGTTTTGATTTGCATTTCTGTAATAATTAGTGATGCATATCTTTACATATGCCCGTCAGCCATCTGTAGGTCTTCTTTGGAAAAATGTTTCTTCAAATGGTCTGCCCATTTTTGAATCAGTTGGTTTGCTTTTTGTTGTTGCTGACTTGCATTATTTACAATACCTTACAGTTTTCAGTGCACAGGTCTTTCACTTCCTTGGTTAAATTTACTCCTAGTTATTTTATCCTTTTTGTTGCAATTGCAAATAAGATTGTTTTCTTAATTTCTCTTTCTGCTAGTTTGTTGTTTGTGTATAGAAATGCAACAGGTTTTTATATATTGATTTTGTACCCTGAAATTTTATGGGTTTTTAAATTTTTTTCTAGTAGTTTTTGGTGAAGTCTTTAGGCTTTTCTATATATAAAATCATGTCATCTGAAAATTATTATTGTTTTCCTTCTTCCTTTTTGATCTGGATGACTTTTTTTTTTTTTTCTCTTGCCAATTTGCTCTTTCTAGAACTTCCAATACTTATGTTGAGTAAGAGTTGGCAAGAGTGGACATCCTTATATTATTCTTAATCTTAGAGGTATAGCTTTCAGTTTTTCACCATTGAGTATGATGTTATCTGTGGGTATGTCATATGTAACCATATTACATTGGGGTATGTTCCTTCTATATATATTTTATTATGAAGTGAAAGTCGCTCAGTCATGTCTGACTCTTGTGACCCCATGGACTATACATACAGTCCATGGAATTCTCCAGGCCAGAATACTGGCGTGGATAGCCTTTCCCTTCTCCAGAGGATCTTCCCAACCAAGGGATCGAACCCAGGTCTCCCACATTATAGGCAGATTCTTTACCAGCTGAGCTACAAGTGAGGCCCAAGAATACTGGAGTGGGTAGTCTATCCCTTCTCCAGCGGATCTTCCCAACCCAGGGAGCGAACTGAGGTCTCCTGCATTGCAGGCGGATTCTTTACCAACTGAGCTATCAGGGAAGCCCCATATATTTTATTATAATAAGTTCTTATAAATGGAGATTGAATCTTGTCAAATGCTTTTTCTGCATGTAATGAGATGATCATACGATTTTTTATCCTTTTGTTAATGTGTCTATGACATTGGTTGCTTTGTGGGTATCGGACACCCTTGCATCCCTGGGATAAATCTCAATTGATTATAGTATATGATTCTTTTAATGTATTGCTGAATTTGGTTTGCTCCTCTTTTCATGAGGAATTTTGCATCTGTGTTCATTAGTGATAATAGCCTGTATTTTGTGTGTGTGTGTGTGTGTGTGTGTGTGTGTGTGTGTGTGTGTATTGTCCTTGTCTGATTTGGTATTAGGGTCATGTTGGCCTCAAAAAAAAAAATGAGTTAGGAAGTATTCTTGCCTCTCTAGTTTTTTGGAAGGGTTTGGGAAGGATAGATATTCAATCTTCTTTGCATGTTTGTAGAATTCATCTGTGAAGGCATCTGGTCCTAGACTTTTGCTTTTGAGGAGTGTTTTGATTACTGTTTCAATTTCCTTGCTAGTCATCAATCTATTAAGGCTTTCTTTCCCTTTATGATTCAGTCTGGAAAGGTTGCATGATTCTAAGAACTTACCCATTTCTTTTAGGTTGTTTAATTTGTTGGCATGCAACTACTCATAGTATTCTCTTATAATTCTTTGTATTTTGGTGGTATCCATTGTAATCTCTCCTCTTTCATTTCTGATTTTATTTATCTGAGCCTTCTTTTCTTTCTTAGTGAGTCTAGTTTAGGGTTTGTCAATTTTGTTTCTCATTTCAAAGAACTAGCACTTGGTTTCATTGATCTTTTCTGTTGCCTTTTAAGTCTCTATTTGAATTTATTTCTGCTCTGATCTTTATTATTTCTTTTCTTCTGCTTACTCTGAGCTTTGTTTGTTCTTCTTTTTCTAGTTTCTTTACATGTAAGTTAGATTACTGCTTAAGGTTTTTCTTGTTTCTTGAGGTAGGCCTGTATTGCTATAACATTCTCTCTTAGTAGTACTTTTGCTGCATCCTGAATTTTGATATGTCGCATCTTCCTTTTCATTTGTCTTCATGTTTTTTAAATTTCTTCTTTGACTTCTTCATTGACACAATAGTTGTTCAGGAGCATGTTGTTTGGTCACCGCATATTTGTGATTTTTCCAGTTTTCTTCTTGTAGTTGATTTCTAGTTTGTACCATTGTAATTGGAAAAATGCTTGCTATTGATTTCAATCTTCTTAAACTTGTTGAATGTTGTTTTGTGTCTCCACATATACTCCGTCCTTGAGAATGTTCCATGTGCACTTGAGGAATGTGTATTCTGCATTTGGATGCAATGCTCTGTACAAATCTAAGTTCATCTGGTATATGTTTCATTTAAGGCCACTGTTTCCTTGTTTACTTTCTGTCTGGATGGTCTATCCATTGATGTAAGTGAAGTATTAAAGTCCCCTACTATTACTGTGTTGCTTTCAATCTCTCACTTTAAATCTGTTAATAATTGTTTTATACATGTTAGTTCCTATGTTACATGCTCATATATTAATAGTATAACTATACCTTCTTGATAGATTGCCCCCTTTATTATGATATAAGTTCATCTTTGTCTCTTGTTACCTTGTTTGGCTTAAACTATGTTTTGTCTGATGTGGGTATGGCTGCACCCATTTTTTTTACTACCATTTGCCTGAATTATCATCCTGCATCCTTTCATTTTGAACCTATGTTTGTCTTTAGAGGTGAGATGAATCTCCTGGAGGCAGCATGTTTTGGGTTTTTTTTTTTTTAATCCATATAACCAATCTATGTCTTTTGATTGGTGATTCAATACATTTACATTAAGAGTGATTGTATAAATAAGATTTTATAGTGATATTTTATCTTTTGTTTTCTAGTTGCTCTTTATCTCCTTGATTTCTTTATCCTTATATTTCATTCTGCCATTTTAGTTTGGTGGTTTTCCATAATGTCACCAAAGACTTTGACTGTGTAGATCACAACAAACTGTGGAAAATTCTTCACGAGATGGGAATACCAGAGCACCTTACCTGCCTCCTGAGAAATCTGCATGCAGATCAAGAAGCAATAGTTAGAACCAGACATGGAACAGCAGACTGGTTCCAAATAAGAAAGGGAGTATGTCAAGGCTGTATATTGTCACCCAGCTTGTTTAACTTCTATGCAGAGTACATCATGCGAAATCCTGGGCTGGATGAAGCACAAGCTGGAATCAAGATTGCCAGGAGAAATATCAAAACTTCAGATATGCAGATGATACCACCTTTATGGCAGAAAGTGAAGAAGAACTAAAGAGCCCCTGATGAAAGTGAAAGAGAGTGAAAAAGTTGGCTTAAAACTCAGCATTCAAAAAACTAAGATCTTGGCATCTGGTCCCATCACTTCATGGCAAATAGATGGGGAAACAATGGAAACAGTGAGAGACTTTATTTTTCTGGGCTCCAAAATCACTGCAGATGGTGACTTCAGCCATGAAATTAAAAGACGCTTGCTCTTTGGAAGAAAAGCTGTGATCAACCTAGACAGCATATTAAAAAGCAGAGACATTACTTTGCTGACAAAGGTCTGTCTAGTCAAAGCTATAGTTTTTCCAGTAGTCACGTGTGGATGTGAGAGTTGGACTGTAAAGAAAGCTGAGCACCACAGAATTGATGCTTTTGAACTGTGGTGTTGGAAAAGACTCTTGAGAGTCCCTTGGACTGCAAGGAGATCAAACCAGTCAATCCTAAAGGAAGTCAGTCCAGAATATTTATTGGAAGGACTGATGCTGAAGTTGAAAAAAGTATTGGACTACTTTGGCCACCTGATGCGAAGAACCGACTCATTGAAAAAGACCCTGATGCTGGGAAAGATTGAAGGTGGGAGGAGAAGGGGACAACAGAGGATGAGATGGTTGGATGACATCACCGACTCAATGAGTTTGAGCAAGCTCCAGGAGTTGGTGATGGACAGGGAAGCCTGGCGTGCTGCAGTCCGTGGGGTTGCAAAGAGTCGGACCCGACTGAGTGGCTGAACTGAACATGGTTTTCTCAGTTTCTCTTTAATGTTTTGTGTCTTGGCTCTTGATTTTTTTGTGTATGTGTGATTGCTGAGAGTTTTGCGTAAGATGTTTCACAGGTTAAAATAGTCCTTTTTCTGAGGATAGTATCCTATCTTCATTGGCCTACCTGGGTTTTGTCCTTTTCCTTTTTTTTATTTTGGTCTCAAATTACTTTTTTTTTTATGTTGTGAGTTTGTTAACAAATTGAAGTAGCTATAGTTATTTTTATTGCTGTTTTCCCATTGAAATCAAGTTAGAATTAAGTGTTAAGCAGTCTATTCTGATAAAGAGTGGCGGTTTTCTTAGTTTTTCTGTTTATCACCATACTAAAAGTTTCATGTACTTTTTCCTTTTGTTTCAGATAGAAGAGCTCTCAGAATTTATTGTATGGAGAGTTGAGTGGTGATAAACTCCCTCAGCCTTAGTTTATCTGGAAAAGCCTTTATTTCTCTCTCATATCTAAATGATAGCTTTGCTCGATATAATATTTTTGGCTGATAGTTTTTTTATCTTTCAATATTTTTGAATGTCATTCCATTCTCTCCTAATCTGTACAGTTTCTATGAAGAAATCAGTTGATAATGAGATGAGGGTTCCTTTGTATGTAACTGTCTTTTTTACCCCTTGGCTGCCTTTAAGATTCTTTATCGTTGATAGTTTTAATATAATGTGTCTTGGAGAACATATTTTTTTTGTTGAGATAGTCAGGTGTTCTCTTAGCTTTGTAAATTTACATATCCAGTTCCTTACCAGATTTGGGAAGCTCTCAGATATTATTAAAGTGAAAGTGGAAGTTGCTCTGTCCCATCCGACTCTTTGCAAACCCATGGACTATACAGGCCATGAAATTCTCTAGGCCGGAAACCTGGAGTGGGTAGCCTTTCCCTTCCTCAGGGGATCTTCCCAACCCAGGGATCAAACCCAGGTCTCCCGCATTGCAGGCAGATTCTTTACCAGCTGAGCCACAAGGGAAGGCTCAGAATCTGCCTGCAATGCAGGAAATCCGGGTTTGATCCCTGGGTCAGGAAGATCCCCTGGAGAAGGAAATGGCAATCCACTCCAGTATTCTTGCCCCAATCCCATGGACAGAGGAGCTGGCAGGCTGTAGTCCTTGGGGTCACAAAGAGTTGGACAAAACTAAG
The DNA here is from genome assembly GCA_024291935.2 of Okapia johnstoni. NCBI lineage: Eukaryota > Metazoa > Chordata > Mammalia > Artiodactyla > Giraffidae > Okapia > Okapia johnstoni. Next base: position 41,255,013 of record CM044323.1, read on the forward strand.
TGACTAACACACAAACACAGCTATTAATTCTCTAAATAAACTCTCTGTTCCCATCTCCTACTATTTTTCTCTGGAATACTTATTATACGTAAGCTGCCTTTCCTAATGAGGTTTTTGTATAATTTCTTTATTTTTAAACACCTTTCTTATTGTGTAAAGATTTTTAAATTATATCTAACAATATAGCTTGTTGATAACTAGAGGTACTCCTTTTGTTTTTCAGTAGGTGGTGCTATAGCACAAGTTTTGGGTTTCTTTTACCTGTGCTGCCTCTTGCTATATTTGAGAATCTGCAGTTTGCACCCTCCACCAACTCTGCCTCTGCGGTGCGTGTTGCTGCTGCCCTCACTGTAGCTTCACATGCCTCTGGGGTTGCTGGTGGCTTGTTGCTGCTGGTGTTCCTCATCTTGCTGGTGTTGCAAGCAGGGGCACTGGGATGGTGGGTGCCTCTGCTCCGTGGGGTTGTTGGGTTTGTGGGTATTGTGGCTGTGGACCCAGGGGGCAGAGTCAAGGGTGCTGCGATGGCTGGAGGGACCCGAGTCACAGATTCTGCTGCTGCTGCTGCCCAGTTCCCTGTGGCCACTGTAGCTGGGAGGACGGCATTGTGTGCTACACTTTCTCTGCTGCGAGGAGCTGCAGGCTAAGCCACCAAGACCAGGGCCTCCATCTCAGGCACTGCTTCCACCATCCCCTACCTCCTCTCTGTGTTCCAGTTGTCCACCTTCAGCTGCACAGGGGTGTGAATCTCTCTGGCATCCAGATGTGTTGGGCAGGGAAATCTTTGCTGAATTATGGATATTTTACTAGTTGCAGATTGAAGGGGAGAGACAAAGGGAGAATCTCAGGCTACCGCAATGCCAATATCACCCACAGTCATGTCCTTCAGCCAAGACAGATTAAATGTGGGAACCCAGAGAAGCAATGACTGATTCAGACTGCCGAAGCAGTGACAGTGATCCATGACAATGTAAACTATTTCTGAAGCCTAGGGACTGGCAGATGTGCCGTTCCATAAATAAATAAATACAATTTTGTTCCGAAGTCTGAAGAGGCAACTTCTGATTGTGAGCAAGATCAAAAGTAGTTACCAAAAGCACCATTTACCAAAAGCACAATTTATTAGCACTTAGAAATGGAACTAGGCCATCTAAATATAAATGGCATACTAAAGATAGATGTTTATTTCCATTTATTTCTTAAGACTCAAAAATCACAATAAAGAATTTTCAAATGCATAAATCTGAATTTGTATGACATTTGATGCAAGGGACCCATATTTTTTGAAGTTAAAAATGTAATACACACATAGTTACTGATCTAGAAGTCTACAGAAAGTGAAAGCTAAGTTTGTGATAGAATAAAGCAGAAAAGTCAAGGAGAAGTAAGCCTATCCACTATAAGCCTGGAAAGGCTTAGGAAAGGGAGACAGGGGTAAGGATAGCCACAATGCTTGAAAGGGAGAATAGTAAGTACAATTAATGAGGACTCCTTTCACCTCCCTGGATCATATAATTTGACATATGACAATATACCAGCCTAACCTCTACTACACGTGAGACTGGAGTAGTCCTAGAGAAAATTATGTACTCTTTAAAGAGAAGAACTTACTCATAATGACAATTAGTGGTCTCAAAATGAAGCAGGTGGCTTGCTGGCCTATCACCTAGTAGAATAGCCTGCCAGCTGACAAGGTGCTTCACCTCCAGCTCAAATAGAGATTTCCCAAATAGCTTTTTCAGTGTCTGTCTCTTTTGCCAAACCAAGCTACCATATGTTGTCCTTTCTATAGTCACTTCCCCTACCTCCTTGTCTGTTTAATGGTCCCACATTTATCCTTCAGGACTCAGCTCAAATGCCAGCTCCTTTGTGGTTTCTCAGAGAATAAGCACATCCTCCCCCTGTCTGTCATGCCACGTTATGTATTAGGACACCTTATTGCCTTCATAACTTGGATCTAGGTATGTCTCCTCCTCATTTGGCTGTGGATCTTTCAAAGATAAGGCCTATATTCTTTTCAGGTCTGTCTTCTCAACCTCTATCCAGGTGCGTGGAACAAAGAAGGATTGCATCTTAAGCTATTTTTAATGTCAATTAGATACAGTGAGAATTCATACTAGCTAACTTAAAAGAATTTTCTTTGAAACCTGAGCCACTATGACCATAAAACAAAAATTTAATTTCCTGAGAAATTATCAAGACTGTATATAGTGGAATGTGACCATTATATAATTATATAATTGAAGAAGTGAGAACCCATTGGGAACAGAACTGGTATATTAATGTGTAATATAAAAAGTGTGTGTTAGCCGCTCAGTCATATCCAACTCCGGAGAAGACAATGGCACCCCACTCCAGTACTCTTGCCTGGAAAATCCCATGGACAGAGGAGCCTGGTAGGCTGCAGTCCATGGGGTCAGAAGAGTCGAACACGACTAAGCGACTTCACTTTCACTTTTCACTTTCATGCATTGGAGAAGGAAATGGCAACCCACTCCAGTGTTCTTGTCTGGAGAATCCCAGGGACGGTGGAGCCTGGTGGGCCGCCGTCTATGGGGTCGCACAGAGTCGGACACGGCTGAAGCGACTTAGCAGCAGCAGCATATCCAACTCTTTTGTGACCCCATGGACTATAGCTTGCCAGGCTCCTCTGTCCATGGAATTTTTCAGGCAAGAATACTGGAGTGGGTTGCCATTCTCTTCTCCAGGGGGGTCTTCCTGACCCAGGGCTTGAACCTGGTTCTTCTGCATTGCAGGCTGATTTTTGACCATCTGAGTCACCAGACAAAGGTATAAAAAGTATTGAATAAAATTCAATCGTTTCCTGAGAATACTTATTTTTTATTCTCTATTCATAAATATTTTTTCACGAGTCCACATTTAGAGACCACGTAATTTTGTTCTGTATATATGATGGGCATTTTATATATATATATATACACACACACATACACATATACATTTATACACACACACACATATATATATATATAAAACGCTTGGCCTTCTATAAACCAGGCAGTGATATGTATTCCCTGGCTAGCCATTTCTTGTTTTGGAGTTAGGACTTGGAGGATAGTCTTAGGAACCATTTTCTATTGGGAAACTTTTCTGACTAACTTTGGGGAACTCTTGGGATTTATTAGCTATGTTTCTAAAGCTTGATCTTTAACAGACAGAGGTTTCAAGGAATTATTGGAATGGAATTAATGCTATTTTTCTTATTACTATTGGTAAGGCTACACGACATTCCTTCCTAGCTTACATAACCTCATTGATCTGTCTCCATAATTATGCTTATTTGGGAGATAATTAAATTCTATAAAATTATACAGACATATTAGAAAAAAGTGAATATATATAAATATGTAATATATGTTGCTGCTAAGCTGCTAAGTCGCTTCAGTCGTGTCCGACTCTGTGCGACCCCATAGACGGCGGCCCACCAGGCTCCCCTGTCCCTGGGATTCTCCAGGCAAGAACACTGGAGTGGGTTGCCATTTCCTTCTCCAATGCAGAAAAGGAAAAGTGAAAGTGAAGTTGCTCAGTCCTGTCCGACTCTTAGCGACCCCATGGACTGCAGCCTACCAGGCTCCTCTGTCCATGCTACTGACACCCAAATCTGTCTGCAGCCACATCTCTCTTCCCCCAAGCCCTTTAATTCTGGTTTCCAGTCTTTCTCTGGGATCTCTGCAAAAGTCTCTAATCTCTCTCCCTTTTCCAAACCAGTCTCCACAGTGCAACCGAACTGACATTAAGGCACAAATCTCTCCTTCTTGGTCTTAAGCTTGAAGTTCTTCAATGCCCCTCTAGATAAAGCCTTCATCTTTAGCATGGCTGATGAGGCCCAGCAAGAGCTGACCTGGCCCAGCAAGAGCTGACCCAAGCCTACCTCTCCAGCTTCACCTTTCGCCCCTTGCACCCTCTGCCCCAGCCATGCTGAACCAGTTAGTCTTCCAAACTGTCACATGCTTGTTCCTATTCTTTGCTGTCCCCTCTGGAATGCTCTTTCCCTCTCAATGTCTAGCTAACTCCTGCTCAGTTTTCAGGCCTCAGCTTGTACCTTTGTCCCCACATGTAAATGCACTTTATTTCATATAGCTGAAAACTTCATAAGGCCAGGAATCATGAATGTTGTGTTTCTCACTGTTTCTCTAACATTTAATATAATGCAGAGAAATACAGAATAGATGCTTAGTAAATATTTGCTATATAAGTGAAACACAAAATCAGGTAAGCATTTCATTATCTCCTTAGATAGAATTTTTGTAAGGCTCTTCTAAATTTTGAACCAGTTCAATAGTTTTGATTGTATGAATTTAACACAACATTGTTAAGCAACTATATGCCAATTGAAAACTAAATAAAAAACTTTTTAAAAATTCCATAATCAGAACCATGTAGTATTGGTGAAAGAATAGACAAATCGATCAATGAAACATAAGAGAGAGTCTAGAAATAGACTGACATATATAAAGTCAGCTGATCTCTGGCAAAGGAGCAAAGGCAATAAATAAAAACAGTCTTTTCTGTTGATGATGCTAGGACCGGACATGCACACACGAAAAAGAATCTGGACACTGACCTTATACCCTTCACAAAAATTAAACTCAAAATAGAGCACAGCCCTAAGAGTAAAATGCAAAACTATAAAACTTCTAGAACATAATATAGGAGAAAACCTAGATGACCTTGAGTGTGGTGGTAAGTAAGATATAACATGAAACGTAGGATCCATGAAAGAAAAGACTGATATACTGGACTTAATTAAAATTATAAATTTCTACTCTATGGAACAAAAAAGACCAAGAGAATGAAAAGACAAGCCACAGACTCAGAAAAAAATATTTTCAAAGGATACATTAGATAAAGGAATGCTACCTGACATACATGAAGAGCTCTTAAAACTCAACACCAAGAAAATAACCTGATTTAAAAATGGGCCAGAGACCTTAACAGACACCTTACCAAAGAAGATGACAAATAAATACAGAAAAAAATGCCCCCCACCACGTTATCAAGGAAATATACAAATTAAAATGGTGAGATATGCTATATACCTATGAGAAAGGCCAAAAACCCAGAATACTAACAACACTAAATTCTGGAAAGGATATGGAACAGCAAGAACTCTCATTCATTGCTGGTAGGAATGCAAAATAGTACAGCCACTTTGGAAGACAGTTCAGCAATTTCTTAACTAAAACATCCTCTTACCATATAATCCAGCCATTAGGCTTCCTGATATTTACCCAAGAGTGTTGGAAATTTATATACACACAAAAATCCACACATAAATATTTGCGGTAGCTTTATAAAACTATCAAAACTTGTAAGCAACCAAGATGTTCTTCAGTAGATAGTACATCCAAACAATGGAATATTATTCAGTGCTAAAAAGAAATGAGCTATCAAGGCCGTGAAAAGACATGAAGGAAATTTAAATGAGTATTACTAAGTGAAAGAAGTCAGTCTTAAAAGGATACATATTGTATGATTTCCAACTACGTGGATTCTAACTAGGATTTCTAACATCCTAGAAAAAGCAAAACTGTGGAGGCAATAGAAAGATCAGTGATTGCCAGGGGTTAAGAAAGAAGAAGATGAATAGGAGGAGCACAGAGAACTTTTAGGGCAGTGCAAATTCTCTGTATAATACTATAAAAGTGAAAACATGTCATTATATGTTTGTACAGACCCTTAGAATGTACACCACCAAGAATGAATGAGCCCTAATGTGAGTAAAACATTCTCTTTCTGCAGGCCTATTTTTGAACATTCTATTTGTTTAATTTGTCTTACTATTTATTCAGGTATGATTGCTGTACTATTTATTGCGGCCATATCAGTTCAGTTCAGTTCAGTCGCTCAGTCGTGTCCGACTCTTTGAGACCCCATGAATCGCAGCATGCCAGGCCTCTCTGTCCATCGCCAACTCCCGGAGTCTACCCAAACCCATGTCCATCAAGTCGGTGATGCCATCCAACCATCTCATCCTCTGTTGTCCCCTTCGCCTCCTGCCTCCAATCCTACTCAGCATTAGGATCTTTTCCAATGAGTCAACTCTTTGCATGAGGTGGCCAAAGTATTGGAGTTTTAGCTTCAACATCAGTGCTTCCAGTGAACACCCAGGATTGATCTCCTTTAGGATGGATTGATTGGATCTCCTTGCAATCCAAGGGACTCTCAATAGTCTTCTCCAACACCACAGTTCAAAAGCATCAATTCTTTGGCACTCAGCTTTCTTCACCATCCAACCCTCATATCCATACATGACCACTGGAAAAACCATAGCCTTGACTAGGCAGACTTTTGTTGGCAAAGTAATGTCTCTGCTTTTAAATATGCTATCTAGGTTGGCCATAACCTTCCTTCCAAGGAGTAAGCGTCTTTTAATTTCATGGCTGCAGTCACCATCAGCAGTGATTCTGGAGCCCCCCAAAATAAAGTCTGACACTGTTTCCACTGTTTCCCCATCTATTTGCCATGAAGTGATGGGACCAGATGCCATGATCTTAGTTTTCTGAATGTTGAACTTTAAGCCAACTTTTTCACTCTCCTCTTTCACTTTCATCAAGAGGCTCTTTAGTTCTTCTTCACTTTCTGCCATAAGGGTGGTGTCATCTGCATATCTGAGGTTATTGATATTTCTCCCGGCAATCTTGATTCCAGCTTGTGTTTCTTCCAGCCCAGCGTTTCTCATGATGTACTCTGCATGTAAGTTAAATAAGCAGGGTGACAATATACAGCCTTGATGTACTCCTTTTCCTATTTGGAACCAGTCTGTTGTTCCATGTCCAGTCCTAGCTGTTGCTTCCTGACCTGCATCCAGGTTTCTCAAGAGACAGGTCAGATGGTCTGGTATTCCCATCTCTTTCAGAATTTTCCACAGTTTATTGTGATCCACACAGTCAAAGGTTTTGGCATAGTCAATAAAGCAGTAATAGATGTTTTTCTGGAACTCGCTTGCTTTTTCGATGATCCAGCGGATATTGGCAATTTGATCTCTGGTTCCTCTGCCTTTTCTAAAACCAGCTTGAACATCTGGAAGTTCACGGTTCACGTATTGCTGAAGCCTGGCTTGGAGAATTTTGAGCATTACTTTACTAGCATGTGAGATGAGTGCAGTTGTGCGGTAGTTTGAGCATTCTTTGGCATTGCCTTTCTTTGGGATTGGAACGAAAACTGACCTTTTCCAATCCTGTGGCCACTGCTGAGTTTTCCAAATTTGCTGGCATATCGAGTGCAGCACTTTCACAGCATCATCTTTCAGGATTTGAAATAGCTCAACTGGAATTCCATCACCTCCACTAGCTTTGTTCAAGATGTTTTAATTGGCTGACGTGGGAAAGCTATTTCTCCTGCATTACTTTTCTTTTTTCAGAGAAATTCTTAGGGCTTAGTTTTGTGTATGTGTGTGTGTGTGTTTTGTTTTTACAGCTGCCTGGAAGTTCATTGTATGGATACCCTTTTATTGAACTAATCCTGTTTACACACACTTGCTTATACTTTTTTATTTTACAATTAACACTGCATAACTGAAGTTTTATAGATATTCAAGTATTTCCAAAGAATGAGTTTAATTTATTAAACAAACAAATGAAATAAATATTTATTTTTCTGGGACTTTAACATCACCTTGAGTAGTTAAAATTTTTTGTGTTTTATTGGAATTGGATTTCACTAAGTTTATAAATTAACTTACAGAGAATTGATTTTGATTGCATGTATTGATTATACTTACATTTATGATATTTATTCTTCTTATCAAAGAACAGGGTATGCCTTTCCATTTTTATGAGTCACTTTTGTATATATCCTTCATAAGTATTTTGAAGTTTCCTTCTTATGATATACACATTTCTTACCAAGTTTATCCCTAAGCATTTTGGTATTTTTGTTGTTATTTAAGTGGAGTCTTTTCTTTCATTATATCTTCTAAGTGGCAGTTGGTTAGGTTGTTGAAAAACAAAATTCAACTGAGTAAATCTGAAGATCTAATTGATTTTATTCAGTGATTCATGAATCAGGCAGCATCCCATCTAACAAGTAGAAAGGAACTCTGAAGAGCATAGAAAAAGAAAGATTTTTATAGACAGAAGCAGGCAGGGGCACGGGAAAAAGTGAACTATCTCATCTTTCTTTGAAAAGTGGATGGTATCTATCAGGCAGAATGCTTCATTACTGTTGGCCAGAGAATTCTAGATTGGATGATTAAGATTACATTCCTGGGGGAGACTGAAACTGCAATTAGGTAACATACTAAATTTCAGTTTAGTATGGGCTTAGCACAAGTCACTCCATTTTGAGTCTGTTATCTCTCTTTTTTTAAACGTTTTTAAGCATTTTAAAATATATAAAATGCTACTGAATTTCATATTTATGTACTATTCTTCCTTATAAATTTCTTTTATGTTTGTGGGATGTTTTCTAATCAATTCTCTTGGGATTTCTAAGAGTTCAATCATAGTTCCCTCCTCTCTTTAATGTTTATATCTCTAACTTCTTTCCTTTGTCTAATTGCATTATGTGGTACTTTCAGGACAATCATGGTGATTGGGGATTTACCTGACTTGAGTGAAAATAGACTTATTTTATCTGTTCATATTTATTCATATCTATTTATATTATTCTCTTCATCTTCCATAATCCATTTTCATTAGGAATGGATGTGAGCTGATATAAAAAAATGTCCTTTAAATGAGTATGGAGATATTCATATGATTTTGTCCTTAAATGTAATAATATGGAGAATTATGTTAACAAATTTCTTAATGTTAAAACATTCTTGCATTTCTGTGATAAGTTTCTTTTGGACATAATATTTATTGTTCCTGTTTTTTACTGAGCTGATGGATTCCAGTTTATAAAATTTTATTTAGAATTTTTTTTGTTTTATTCATCAGTGGGCTGAGTTTGTGGTTCTGTTCTTTTCTCCCTTTGTTCCTTTCTCTTCTCCTTCCTTCTTTCTTTTCTTTCCTTTTAAAATCTTTTCTAGTTTTGACTTCAGTCTTGCTTTCTCAAAAATAATTGGGAATTTTTCCTCTTTTTCTATGCAACAGCATGGGTTTATCTGTTATTCGGAATTTTGGTGAAAATATTTGTGTCTTGTGTTTTTTCAGGTAGAGTCGGTTGTTTAACTTTATTTCTTTTATGGCAATTTTTTGGATTATATATATGTATTCTGGAATCAGTTTTAGAATATTTTTCTTAGAAAATTATCTATTTAACCCAAATTTGTGAACTTCATTTCCATGGATTGGACCAAATTTCTTTCTTACGGTTTTTAAATTTCCTCTGTTTAACTGGTTATTTATGGGCAGAATATTTTTTTTTCTCATTTTTCCTATGTTAGGTTAGCTAATAATTTATGTGTCTTGTTATTTTTATCCTTTGTTCAGAGATACAATTTTGTGATTTACTTATTAATTTTATAACTATTTATCTTTTGAAAAAATTTCTTCCTTTTATTTTACTTATTCTTTTTCCAAATTCTTGAATTACATGCTGTTTGTTTTATTCCTTCTTATTTATTGGTGTGTGTGTGTGTGTGTATGTACATACACTCATATCTTTACACTAGTTTTTTATGTCAATAATATGCTTCTATAATTTTCTCCTCAACCCTGCTTCAGTATATCATTAGTCTAGATATGCAGTGTTTTTATTGCAATTTCCTTTATTTAAAAAAATTAATTAATTTTTTAAGTGTTTTTTTTTGATGTGGATAATATTTAAAGTCTTTATTGAATTTCTTACAGTATTGTTTCTGTTTTGTACTTCGGTTTTTTTTGGCCACGAGGCACATGTAGGATCTTAGCTCTCCAATCAGGGATCACACCTGCACTTCATTCATTAGAAGGTGAATTATTAACCATTGGACCACCAAGGAAGTTCCCTATAATTTCTTTTAGACCATCTTTAGTTTTGTTTTTTATTTCTTTTTACCTAGAATTATTTTAAAAAGGCATTGTAATGTTAACGTTTTAAAAAAAATTTTGTGTAATGAGTTCAGAAAGTGTTACCTGTATCCTGGATCATTTTTACTTTCTGAAATTTATAGATTTTTTTTGAAGCAAGTTTGTCACCAGTGTCCCTGAAAGTTTCATGAGCACTTCAAAGGAAGATACATTCTCTTATTTTTTGCAGAGTTCAAATATAATATTTATATATGGTTTATTAATTATGTTATTTAGATGATCTTGATTTTGGTTGGCCTTGACCTGCAATGGCTTGAAGCGGGGTTTGGGTTCCCAGCCAGAGATTGGGCTGGATCATGGTGGTGACAGCACCAGGTCCTAGTCATGAGACCAGTGGTCAGTGACAAGGGCCCTGACCTTCGGCTTTACAGAAAAGAATTTCCACAAAGACAGAAAGTAGTGATGCAAGTTAAGTGTTTATTAGTAGGAAAAGGAGTACAGTACATGTGGATAGGAACGTGGTCAGACTCAGGGGGAGGGTCCCTGAGTCTCACCCTTGTGGCAGTTTGAATTACTTTTATGGGATTTTTCTTCTGGGTTTCTGTTGGCCGATCATTTTGATTTGCCTGGTTCACAGTCCATATTTGATGTATCTTGGGATCCTACCAGGTGTGTGCATGCATCTCTTAGACAGGATGGATTTTACTGAAAAGACGTATGGGTAGAACATACCTTAACAATCTGTGTACTTGTTTTTGTTTGTTCATTTGCTCTGTTATCTTCTGAGTGAGTAAAACCTAATTCTCATAGTAATATTTATTTCTGTGTCTCTTTGCATCCACTGTTAGTTTTTCTATATATATTGATGCAATGTTATTTGGTTCATATTGATTTTTAACTATTCTAAAAATAACATATTTATAGGAAAGCATTATTAATCACATGTGTATTGTTTGATGAATTATTTCAAAATGAACATTCTTGAGTCACTACCACCAAAATAAATATTTAGAATATTTCCAAACAAGATCGTTCAGCCAAATTTTTTAAAAAATTGAAGTTTAGTAACTTTACTGAGTAGGATGTGTTTCAGTGGTGACTATGTAGGAGATCAGACTATGCCACCCCAAAAATACGACTCTAGGAAACCAGAATATGCCTCTTTGGCATAAGGATAATTTTGAGCTGATAATTTTTTTTAACAACCAGACACAAGAGAAGCTCTGAAAACATAGTAGGCTACCATTTTTGTAAGGGAAATTTACATTTATAAATTTATATTCTCCATTTGTAAGAGTGTCTTTCTCAGTACCAGAAAGAGAAGGATGACTTTAAATCACAAGAGACTCTTGTCAGTGGAGAAGGCAAGGACTTAAATCTGCATAGTAAACATTTTTCTTGTTTCCCATACTTTTCCTGGTCACCTTCCCTTAACTGGCCTCCCCCACACCCTCTTTCTTTGTATATGCTGAGATGGTATTTTAGCCCCAATTCTAATTTACCTCTTTGAGTTACTCTTTCTCTGGGTTTTCCTGTATGTATACAGATGCTAATACCCTTCTCTTTGATTTTTTCTTGTTAATTTGTCTTTTGTTACAGGGCCCCAGCCTAGAATTTAGAAGGGTAGAGGGAAAAGGATTTATCCTCCCCTTCAACCATTTTGGCACAGTATTCTCACTCTTACAGTCTCACATTGGGAAACTTGACTTAAAGTCTAGCTTTTAATTTGGCTCTGTTTTATTATTTTGTTCTTCTACTTTGAGAAATATGTTCACGTGAATGTTGGATCGCTTGCTGTCTTCTGTCTCCCATTTATTTCTTTCTAATTCCTTTTAGCTCTCTATTTCCATTTTATTCTGGTCACTTTTTTCCATTTCTACCTTTTTGTTCCTTGCTTTGTTTTCTGTATATTTTTCAATTTTTTGCTTTCCTTCTGATTTTGCCTTCATTTCAGTTAAAATTTTTTCTTCTGTTTCTTTTCTTAAATCTGTCAGATTATATTTATAATCTTCTTGTAGTTCTTTTATATTTTTGCCTAAGGCTTTTTCCCATTAAGGAATTAATTTCTAATACAATTATTGGTGAAATATATGATCATAATTTTCATCTGCTTTGTTGTTATTGTTTTTGGTAAATGCTTTCTTTGTTACCAAATGTTGCTGCCATTTCCATCCTCTCTGCCTTAGATTATTTTGTCAGTTTTTTTCTTAGTTTCTTTTTATTCACCCATCACTGAATTAGTTGGGTTGTCTTGGTCTGTTCAGGCTGCTGTAACAAAAATATGGCTTGTAAACTAAAGATATGAATTTCTGGAGGCTGGCAAGGCTAAGACCAAGGTGCTGGCAGATATCTGGTGAGAACTGCTTCATAGACAGCTCTTTTTGCTATAATCTCCCATGGCAGAAAGTATGAGGGAGCTCTGTGGAGTTTCTTTCAAGTGAGAGTATTTGTTCCATTCATGAAGGCTCTGTCCTCATGACCTAAGGTCCCAAAGGCTTCACCTCCTATTACCACCACTTTTGGCGGCAGGATTTCTACGTATGCATTGTGAAGGTGAAACTGTGTACCTCTGATTGAGACTTGAACCCACACAGGCAAGACTTGAACCCAGCCAAAACTGATTTTGGTGAGGCAGCAGTGAGTAGTTTCATGAAGCAAGAACTTAATTCCTTGCCCCGGAATTGAACCTGGGTAGTCTGGATGAAAACCAAAACTCCTAGTCACCAAACCAGCAAAGGCTAGAGGCTAGAAGATGTTTTTCCCTGGATCTTTGCTCCCAGTGAAAACTATATTTATCCCAGAGGCAGAAATTGTAAATGCAGTTACAAAGTTTTTTACTAGAGATATAGCACAACAACAAGTCGGAGAGCACACAGAGAAATGGTTATTTTAAGGTCAGATGGAAGCAAGGCAGGGACGCACACCCAGAGAGAAAGGGTGTGGGTGTCCAGCCTAATGAGGAGGAGCACAGTAAAAAGACTGTCACATCATTTATATAAGTCAGTTCTTCTGGGACTTTGTCTTCCTACAAGCCAATTATCTGGTTTCTTTCCCCACACCTGCCCTTCCCTGGGACCCTCCCCTGGGGCATGCACACCACCTCTCACCCAAGATGGATCTTGAAGTGAAGGCTTCTGGGAGGAGCAAGACTCATTATGGCCTGGCATTATCCCTTGACCCACAAAGAGCCCTTATGTGCATATGTAGTGTCTCCCTTGTCCCAAAAGAGGGAGGAGCTGAGATCTCTTAATCTTTTACTTAAACAGGATTTTGACCCTCTTTGTCCTTGCCTTGACTGTTACCTTGAGGTGTTTACAAGAGACAGGCACTAACTATTTACCCTGTTTCTGTTATTACTTCCATTTCAGAGGGCAAACTGAAGGATGATTGTAAATGCCTCAACTGGAGCCCACCTGTCTCTTGGCTCAGGAAATGCAAACAGAAGGCTAGCTGTAAATGTCTAATGTGAAGCCCATCTATCTCCTACATTAAGACCCAGATTGGAACTTGTATCCATGGTCTTTTAAGTGAGATCACACACCTGGTTTCAGGACTTAGTGAAGCTGAGGTTCTTAATGTCTTGTCATAGAAAGAATTCAGTGAGAGAAAAAGTGACAGGTAAGAAGTGGATTTATTTATATATAAAGAGATACTTCACAGACAGAGTGTGGGCCATCTCAGATGGCAAGAGTGACCTTGAAGTATGGCATGGTTAGTTTTTATTGACTGGGTAACTTCATAGGTTAATGATTAGAAAGATTCCAACTATTTTGGGGAAAGGGTAGGGATTTCCAGGATTTGGGCCATGGCCCATTTTTTGGCCTTTGATGGTTGGCCTCGGAACTGCCATGAGGCTGGTGGGTGCGTCATTTAGCTTGCTGATGTGTTCAGTTCAGTTCAGTGGCTCAGTCGTGTCCGACTCTTTGCGACCCCATGAATTGCAGCTCGCCAGGCCTCTCTGTCCATCACCAACTCCCGGAGTCTACCCAAACCCATGTCCATCGAGTCAGTGATGCCATCCAACCATCTCATCCTCTGTCGTCCTCTTCTCCTCCTGCCCCCAATTCTACTCAGCATTAGGGTCTTTTCCAATGAGTCAACTCTTCGCATGAGGTGGCCAAAGTATTGGAGTTTCAGCTTCAACATCCGTCCTTCCAATGAACACCCAGGATTGATCTCCTTTAGGATGGATTGATTGGATCTCCTTGCAGTCCATGGGACTCTCAAGAGTCTTCTCCAACACCACAGTTGAAAAGCATCAATTCTGCAGCACTGAGCTTTCTTCACCGTCCAACTCTCTACATCCATACATGACCACTGGAAAAACCATAGCCTTGACTAGATGGACTTTTGTTGGCAAAGTAATGTCTCTGCTTTTAAATATGCTATCTACGTTACAATGAGCATATGCTGAGGCTCAGGGTCTAGTGGAAGTCGACTAATCTGCCATCTTGGACTTATTTGTTTCCAATCAGTTTTTGTCATGTCCTTGGGCTATGTAATTGTTCTAAAGTTTGTTCCCTGATTCCTTCCCTTCTGTTTCAAAGGGACACATTCAGTCAGTAGCAGGGGTTCTCCATAGATCTATTGAGTATAGTTTGGGGATGTAGAGAGGAGAATGCATAATGTTCCATGTAATGTGGTTATCAGAGGTTCTGTGATGCACTATTGCCATGATTTGTGTTAACAACTGAACTTCAGAACTCAGTGCTAGGGCAAGAAATTTTTACAGTTTGCTAAGGACGAAAATTTGAAAATTCATTTGTTAGTCCTTCCTCTGCTTTCTCAGTATGTCTTAAAGCGTGGAAAAACATGTTTGGTGTCTGTGTGATACACACAAAACTGTGTGTGGGTGTAAATGTGGGTATATGTGTATGTGTGTATGCACTCATGCATTTCAGCATGTAGTAGCAGGACAGTACAAAGAACTGTGCCAATTTTGTTGATTAATCCTCTCTACCAATTAGCATGAAGCCAATAAATTACTGATTGGAACTGAAAGACCACAGATGCAAAGGCAATACCAGACAAACATTTATCCACCACCATAGCAACACTTGAGATGGGCACACTGAGATTTGAAGTATTCAAATGTAGAGTACTCACAAGAGAATAATTACATTTGATTAGATGTGACTAAAGAGATTTAGAGTAGATTTATTATTTCTGACCTAAGTAGTGATGACTATATTATTTGATTTTAGGACTAGTGGTTCCAACTAAATTTTTTCTCATTAGGTTTCACTAGGAAGCCAAAACAAAGAAAATGGTACTCAAAACAAAAGCTTTTAAAATATAATACAAAGTTTTGACTAGTACATAACAGAGAATCCAATTTGAGTCAACTAATTTTACCTGAGATTATATTAATTATAAAACATTGTATGGAGTGACTTAGGATCACAAATATATGAGTATAGTATCCTTTCTTCTTGACCTCATAACTTGCTAAAACCCATGAAGCATAATCTAAAAATAACTTGGATGAAAGGTGGATATGGGTAAAGGAGAAATTAATCCTGACAAGGGAATCAGAGAAGACTAGTGTTGTGAAATGTGGGAGGGGAAGGTGTGATTTGCAAAGTAGACTTAGAAAGGGAAAGATCTTAAGTGATCCTTGGTTTGGAGTCTGCTGGGGGTCCTGTGAGCACACAGTATGCTCAAAGAGCATGTCTTCAGATGATGACCTATAGTTCAGGATACATCTTGATAAGCAGACTAAGAATCTTTGAACTTTGAATGATCATAATGCTTATTAAGGTTATTTTGCAAAGGAAGAAACTAAGGGCAAGAGAAATTAATGGATCCCTTTAATATCTCAGAGTTATCAGAGACTGTGCTGGGATTAAAACCATAAACTTCTGTGTTTTTGCCAAGACACACACCCCCTCTAGTAGACAGTATCAAAATGAAGAAGTCTTTGAATACTAGGGAAGGAGTATGGAAAGGATCTGGGATGATTAGATGTATAATTAGGATATATTGGAGAGAAGAGGTGACAGATAAAGGAATCAGGTAAAGTCTGGGTTATCATAAGAAAAGCATACCTCAATTTCATTTTCAGCTTTAACAATGCCCTGGGTAGATGGCATGTTTGCTAGGATGCTTTCTATCCTGGTTTAAGAAACTGTATGGACATGCATGATAATAGAAGTATTTATGTCTTTATTTACTGTGTGGGACATTGATGTGAATAACAGAATCAAGACTGTCCATCTAATATGGTGATTCATCTAATATGGTGATTCAGTTTTGCCCTCTTGAGTTACCCTGACCATGTCAAATAGATACAAGGGATTAGATCTGATAGACAGAGTGACAAATAAATTCAAGGGATTAGATCTGGTAGAGTGCCTGAAGAACTATGGACAGAGGTTCGTGACATTGTACAGGAGGCAGTGATCAAGACCATCCCCAAGAAAATCAAAGGCAAGAAGGCAAAATGGTTGTCTGAGAAGGCCTTACAAATAGCTGAGAAATGAAGAGAAGCTAAAGGCAAAGCAGAAAAAGAAAGATATAGCCTTCTGAATGCAGAGTTCCAAACAATACAAGAAGAGATAAGACAGCCTTCCTCAGTGATCAATGCAAAGAAATAGAGGAAAACAATAGAATGGGAAAGACTAGAGATCTCTTCAAGAAAATTAGAGATACCAAGGGAACATTTCATGAAAAGATGGGCTCAATAAAGGACAGAAATGGTATGGACCTAACAGAAGCAGAAGATGTTAAGAAGAGGTGGCAAGAATACACAGAAGAACTGTACAAAAAAGACCTTAATGACCCAGATAACCACAATGGTGTGATCACTCACCTAGAGCCAGACATCCTGGAATGCGAAGTCAAGTGGGCCTTAGGAAGCATCACTAAGAACAAAGCTAGTGGAGTTGATGGAATTCCAGTTGAGCTATTTCAAATCCTGAAAGATGATGCTGTGAAAGTGCTGCACTCAATATGCCAGCAAATTTGGAAAACTCAGCAGTGGTCACAATACTGGACAAGGTCAGTTTTTATTCGAATCCTAAAGAAAGTCAATTCCAAAAAATGTTGAAACTATTGCACAATTGCACTCAATCTCACACACTAACAAAGCAATGCTCAAAATACTCCAAGCCAGGCTTCAACAGTACGTGAACTGTGAACTTCTAGATGTTCAAGCTGGATTCAGAAAAGGCAGAGGAACTAGAGATCAAAAGGCCAACATCCATTGGATCATCGAAAAAAGCAAGAGAGTTAAAAAAAACCATCTATTTCTGTTTTATTGACTATGCCAAAGCCTTTAACTGTGTGGATCACAACAAACTGGAAAATTCTTCAAGAAATGGAAGTACCTGCCTACTGAGAAATCTGTATGCTGGTCAAGAGGCAACAGTTAGAACCGGACATAAAACGACAGACTGGGAGTTTTCCCAATTTCCCTTTCAAATTGGGAAAGGAGTATGTCAAGTCTTGTTTAACTTCTGTGCAGAGTACATCATGTGAAATGCTGGGCTGGATGAAGCACAAGCTGGAATCAAGATTGCTGGGAGAAATATCAATCACCTCAGATATGCAGATGACACCACCCTTATGGCAGAAAGTGAAGAAGAACTAAAGAGCCTCTTGATGAAAGTGAAAGAGGAGAGTGAAAAAGTTGGCTTAAAACTCAACATTCAGAAAACTAAAATCATGGCATCCGGTCCCATCACTTCATGACAAATAGATGGGGCAACAATGGAAACAGTGAGAGACTGTTGTTTTGGGCTCCAAAATCACTGCAGATGGTGACTGCAGCCATGAAATTAAAAGACACTTGCTCCTTGGAAGAAAGGCTATGACAAACCTAGACAGCATATTAAAGAGCAGAGACATTACCTTACCAACAGAGGTCCGTCTAGTCAAAGCTATAGTTTTTCCGGTAGTCATGTATGGGTGTGAGAGTTGGACCGTAAAGCTAAGTGCTGAAGAATTAACGTTTTTGAACTGTAGTGCTGGAGAAGACTCTTGAGAGTCCCTTGGACTGCAAGGAGAATCAACCAGTCAATCCTAAAAGAAGTAAGTCCAGAATATTCATTGGAAGGACTGATGCTGAGGCTGATGCTTCAATACTTTGGCCACCTGATGTGAAGAACTGACTCATTGGAAAAGACTCTGATGCTGGGAAAGATTGAAGGCAGGAAGAGAAGGGGACAACAGAGTATGAGATGGTTGCATGACATCACCGACTCAATGCACAAGAGTTTGAGCAAGCTCCAGGAGTTGGTGATGGACAGGGAAACCTGGCATGCCTCAGTCCATGGGATCGCAGAGTCGGACATGACTATTAGACTGAACTGAACTGACCTGACCATGTCATATATACGGCTTCCACTCTTAGGACATTTGTCCGCAGGTCACCCCTTCCATGGCCAACCTTTTGAAAGGAAATATCAATCTAAAACAAGTGAGTTTTATGCAGGCACAAAATCAACACCTATAATTTAATAATCAAACTAAAACTCTTTGCTTTGGGTTTCATTCAGTAACAGCATGTAAGTGCAGTCTGCCATGTTTTATCATTTTTTTTTCTCCCATCAATAGCTGAATATATTTCAAGTTCATCTGCTGTATAAGCAAAGAATTCTCAGAAAAAGTAGCTGTCAATCTTACAGCCTGAAGAAAATAAAAAGAGAATATCAATAGCTTCCTGCTGCTTTGTCCTTTATAAATGGTCAGCTTTAGGCCTTGTATGCCAGCTACCTGTTTTTTGCAGCTAAGCAGTTGGCTTCCAGAGAGGGGAAAAACCCACTTTAAAGATCTTGGCATTTACCTCCAGGGACTAGTTAATTAGCTCTTTGGGTTGTCTCATTTGAATTAAAGACAAATTAGAATAAAGAGGAAAAAATACATTCAGTGGCCTTATGTTTCTGATTTTATTACTGCTTTAGGCTTGCTTGGTGTAGTTGGCTTGAAGTCAAACAGCCAGAAAGCAGAAGGCACAGTTGAGATGATCGCGTGACCATAAGAAGTATAATTACTTCACAATTGGGATTTTACATTCACTACTAATTACTGGGCACCAGAATTGTTACAGTTCAAAAGTAATGAAAATAATGCCCATAGTTAGAAGGTTTTTGATGAAATGCATATGTAATTTTCTAATGGTGGGAGATCTGTGGTAATTCCAGCCACAGTGAATTTAGCGGTAATTACAATTACTTTGCATAACAGTTGAACCATTACCTTTGAGAACTGATGAAAGCCCATAATCCATTTGATTTTTGTCACAGTCATGCTCTAAGTAAAAACTTTTCAAGTGCTGCTAAGAAATATACTGTCACTGAAAGATCAAAATGTTGAGGCTTCAGAGAGTATATAGTTTAGACAACACCTAATCTGAAAGTAAGTGTAATATTTTTACAGTTTGATAAGCCTGAAAATGTGAACGCCACTTAAGTTATTGATTTCTCAGTAAATTAAATAAAGGAAAACAGAAGGTACTGACTACATTATCTTCATCCAGACCATTTAAGGCATTTGGTATGTAAATTAGATGGTTCCATAGCAGCTGCTTGTTGTAGCAGATCCCTCACTGATAAAGATCTGGAGGAACTTGCCTGGTTGTTCAGTGGTTCAAAATCTGCCTGCCAATGCAAGGGAAGTGGAAGATTCTGGAAGATCCCACATGCCATGCCATGGGACAACTAAGCCTGTGGGTCACAACTACTGAGCCTGTGCTGTAGGAGCCCAGGAACCACAACTACTGAGCCTACATGGCCTAGAGCCCGTGCTCGGCAACAAGAGAAGCCACTGCAAGGAGAAGCCTGCATACTGCATCTAGAGCGTGGCCTCTGCTCGCCACAACTAGAGAAAGCCCATGCACAGCAATGAACACCCAGTGCAGCCAAAAATAGCTAAATAACAAAATTTAAAAATAAAAATAAAGAACTGTATATATATATATAAAAGAAAAGATATGGAAATATGCATAATCATAAATCAAGAGAGTTCAGTACCATCTTTAGCAAGTCAAATACACCTTTCACAAATACTCATAATTACTAAGACAATCATATACTACTCTAAGGGGTTAAGTTCTGAGTAGGAAGAATAATGAAAGCCACATGATTCCCTTTAATTCTCTATTACATCCCCCATTTGTTGGAAATCTCTCTCACCTTGATTGAGTAGTTTAATTTTCCAAGTCTGCATCTCTCTTCATGCAGAAAGAGCTGTGAAATAGTAGACAGCTCAGAGGACGGCTGTTGCAATTGCACTAGAACATGGGCTAAAGGTTCCAGTTTTGGAACCTGGAGGAAATGGCAAGCCACTCCAATATTCTTGCTTGGAGAGTCCCATGGACAGGGGACCTGGTGGGCTACAGTCCATGGGGTCACAAAGGGTCAGGTATGACTGGAGTGACTTAGCACACAGCACAGTGCAGAAGCAAGTGGTCTCTTGCCACTCTTGATATCAATTTTATGGTTCATAATTTAGTTTTGCTATGGGTTAGGTGGAGAGCATTAACTTTCTAATCAACCTTTTCACCAAAGCCAAGAAGTTTGATTTTTGCTGTTGTTTTGAGCATAAAGGTAGTTATTTCACTATGTAGGAATTGGCAAACTACATTCAAGGGGTCAGAGCTGGTCTAAATCTGTTTTACACTTAAAGAATTACAAACAAACAAAGCAAACAAAGAATATGCCACCAAAACTATATAGGCTTGCAAACCCTAAAATATTTACTATCTGACTCTTTACAAAGTTTGTTAATCTATGTTCTATGGGCTTATACAGCTTTCTAGTATCCTTGAATGATAAATACTGAATAAGGCATTTTTATTCTTTATTACTTCAAATCTCTATTGTAAATTACCTTCCTCTCCTCTAACTTTTCAATATTTGCAACCAGGATTATAGCCACTCATGCCTCAAGAATGCTATGTTTGTTAAAGAATAAAGGCAGCTCATTGTAACATCAAATATTTTAAGACTTAAGACACTCATCATTGCATCGCATAGTTTGGAGCCTGAGATTTGTATGTATATCTCTTATATCTCTTAAATGCTCAAAATTAGAATCAGTCATTTACTGGAGCAGCAGTTTGACCAAGGATAAAAAAACTACATGGTGTTGGAGGGTCTGATTTGTACTCCAGCTTTCTGCTGATATGTGTCACCTTGCCTAGTGTAGCTAAGTTGTCTCAGCTGTGATTTATGCATTAGCCATACAGTCTAATGGCACCTTCCAGAATTGTGTGACTTTTAAATAAGAAATCGTAATTAAAAGCATCTTGCTCAGTTTCTACTGAATAGACTCTCAGCAGTTGTCAGTGGACTCTGAATCTGTCAGAACATTGAATAAACACATTCATAGATTTAACTCCAACTTGTACCATAAAATAATAATTCCCATAGTGTAGTATACAGTAAGGAGTTGATTCTTTTTTCCATTCAGGTTAATCTGTACCATTTTCTTTATGTCCTTTCTATTAGCTATTGTTTTTAGACATGAAAAATTTTATGACTTAGACTTGGTTGTCAGTATTCTGCACTAAGAGAATCTTTACCTCAAAATGTTACTTACAATGTAAATAAGCCCAGTTATCGGGCACACTTTTCTCAATTGAGAAACACCTTTATGAAGTCTATATTTAAGGGAACATATCAATGAATGTTTGTGCAAATGTATTGGGTGATACAGGGTTATTGAGTATCTCAGGACATTCTATTTCTTCATATACATATTTCTCCACACATATATTTATATATAAATATATCTGTGTGTGTGTGTATATATATATATATACACGCACACACACACACACACATATATATATATATATATATATACATATTTAATATATATTAACATGACTTTCTTGGGAAGCATGCCCCACAGTATGGTAGCTGTGATGGCTAGTGACTTCCCAATATCTATTATCTCCCTTTCTCGTTAGTAACATAATACTTACTTTTACCTTAGCACATCGGTACATGCTTCTCTTGCAGCTAGATATGACTATGGGACTAAGTTATCATCAGTGGTATGGTTGCAGAAAATTTGAGTGAGGATCTCCAGGTAATCTCCTGTGAGGGAATGGCTGTATCTTTCTTCTCTTTTTCCTCCATCTTGCTGCCTGGAATGAAGATACAGATGTCTGGAGCTCTAGCAGGCATATTGAAGCATGAGGATGAGGCTCATACCAAAGAGAAGGAGTTCAGGGAATTACAAGGTGCCTGAGTTTCTGATGTTTTGCAAGTTTCCATAATATCTATACTATCTCTTCTAGACTTATTTAATGTGAGATGGAAATATCTTGTTTTAGTTACTATTTGTTTTATTTTCTGCCATAGAAAATAGAATACAATTGTATCTAATATAGGTATAAACAGATTTCACTTGTTCATGATAAAAGGGAAACAACTTGTTTATTAAAAAATGGATGAGCTTATTGAATCTATACCAAGGATCATGAAAATGTGTATTTGCATATTGAAATTGTCATAAAACACATCATCTGTGCATGCATGAGTCAGTCATTCAGTTGTGTTTGACTCTTGCGATCTCTGGGCTATAGCCTGCCAGGGTCCTCTGTCCATGGAGTTCTTCTGGTAAAAATACTGGAGTACGTTGCCATTTTCCTCCTCCAGGGTATCTTCCTGACCCAGGAATTGAACCTGCATCTCCTGTGTCTCCTGCACTGCAGACAATTCTTTACCTGCTGAGCCATCAGGGAAACCCTCAAACACATCATCAGTCAGTCAGTTCAGTCACTCAGTTGTGTCCGACTCTTTGCAACCCCATGAATTGCAGCATGCCAGGCCTCCCTATCCATCACCAACTCCCGGAGTTTACCCAAACTCATGTGCATTGAGTCGGTGATGCCATCCAGCCATCTCATCCACTGTCGTCCCCTTCTCCTCCTGCCCCCAATCCTTCCCAGCATCAGGGTCTTTTCCAATGAGTCAACTCTTGGCATGAGGTGGCAAAAGTATTGGAGTTTCAGCTTCAACATCAGTCCTTCCAGTGAACACCCAGGGCTGATCTCCTTTAGGATGGACTGGCTGGATCTCCTTGCAGTCCAAGGGACTCTCAAGAGTCTTCTCCAACACCACAGTTCAAAAGCATCAATTCTTCAGTGATCAGCTTTCTTCACAGACCAACTCTCACATCCATATATGACTACTGGAAAAACCATAGCCTTGGCTAGATGGACGTTTGTTGACAAAGTAGTGTCTCTGCTTTTTAATATGCTGTCAAGGTTGGTCATAAATTTCCTTCCAAGGAGTAAGCTTCTTTTAATTTCATGGCTGCAATCACCATCTGCATTGATTTTGGAGCCCCCCAAAATAAAGTCTGACACTGTTTCCACTGTTTCCCCATCTATTTCCCATGAAGTGATGGGACCAGATGCCATGATCTTAGTTTTTTGAATGTTGAGCTTTAAGCCAACTTTTTCACTCTCCTTTTCACATTCATCAAGAGGCTCTTTAGTTCTTCCTCACTTTCTGCCATAAGGGTGGTGTCATCTGCATATCTGAGGTTACTGACATTTCTCCTGGCAATCTTGATTCCGGCTTGTGCTTCTTCCAGCCCAGCATTTCTCATGATGTACTCTGCATATAAGTTAAATAAGCAGGGCAACAATATACAGCCTTGATGTACTCCTTTTCCTATTTGGAACCAGTCTGTTGTTCCATGTCCAGTTCTAACTGTTGCTTCCTGACCTGCATACAGGTTTCTCAAGAGGCAGGTCAGGTGGTCTGGTATTCCCAACTCTTTCAGAATTTTCCACAGTTTATTGTGATCCACACAGTCAAAGGCTTTGGCATAGTCAATAAAGCAGAAATAGATGTTTTTCTCGAACTTGCTTGCTTTTTTGATGATCCAGTGGATGTTGGCAGTTTGATCTCTGGTTCCTCTGCCTTTTCTAAAATCAACTTTAACATCTGGAAGTTCACGGTTCACATATTGTTAAAGCCTGGTTTGGAGAATTTTGAGCATTACTTTACTAACGTGTGAGATGAGTACAATTGTGCAGTAGTTTGAGCATTCTTTGGCGTTGCCTTTCTTTGGGCCTGGGATGAAAACTGACCTTTTCCAGTCCTGTGGCCACTGCTGAGTTTTCCAGATTTGCTGGCATATTGAGTGTAGCACTTTCACAGCATCATCTTTCAGGATTTGAAATAGCTCAGCTGGAATACCATCAGTTCCACTAGCTTTGTTCGTAGTGATGCTTCCTAAGGCCCACTTGACTTCACATTCCAGGATGTCTGGCTCTAGGTGAGTGATCACACCATCGTGGTTATCTGGGTCATTAAGATCTTTTTTGTACAGTTCTTCTGTGTATTCTTGCCACCTCTTCTGAATATCTTCTGCTTCTGTTAGGTCCATACCATTTCTGTCCTTTATCGAGCCCATCTTTTCATGAAATGCTCCCTTGGTATCTCTAATTTTCTTGAAGAGATCTCTAGTCTTTCCCATTGTGTTGTTTTCCTCCATTCCTTTGCATTGATCGCTGGGGAAGGCTTTCTTATCTCTCCTTGCTATTCTTTGGAACTCTGCATTCAGATGGGAATATCTTTCCTTTTCTCCTTTGCTTTTCGCTTCTCTTCTTTTCACAGCTATTGGTAAGGCCTCCTCAGAGAGCCATTTTGCTTTTTTGCATTTCTTTTCCGTGGGGATGGTCTTGATCTCTGTCTCCTGTACAATGTCACGAACCTTCGTCCATAGTTCATCAGGCACTCTGCCTATCAGTTCTAGTCCCTTAAATCTTTTTCACTTCCACTGTATAATCATAAGGGATTTGATTTATGTCATAAGTGAATGGTCTTGTGGTTTTCCCTACTTTCTTCAATTTAAGTCTGAATTTGGCAATAAGGAGTTCATGATTTGAGCCACAATCAGCTCCCAGTCTTGTTTTTGCTGACTGTATAGAGCTTCTCCATTGGCCGAGAAGAGCAACCCCACATCCAAGGAGCAGCATCTGCGCAGGCACAGGAGGGCCGAGAGGAGCTACTCTACGTTCAAGGTCAGGAGGGGCGACTGTAAGGAGATACCCCTTGTCCAAGGTAAGAGAAACCCAAGTAAGACGGTAGGTGTTGCAAGAGGGCATCAGAGGGCAGACACACTGAAACCATTATCACAGAAAACTAGCCAGTCTGATCAAGAACCACAGCCTTGTCTAACTCAATGAAACTAAACCATGCTGTGTGGGGCCACCCAAGACACACAGGTCATGGTGGAGAGGTCTGACAGAATGTGGTCCACTAGAGAAGGAAATGGAAAACCACTTCAGTATTCTTGCCTTGAGAACCCCATGAACAGTATGAAAAGGCAACATGATAGGATACTGAAAGAGGAACTCCCCAGGTCGGTAGGTGCCCAATATGCTACTGGAGATCAGTGGAGAAATAACTCCAGAAAGAATGATGGGATGGAGCCAAAGCAGAAACAACACCCAGTTGTGGATGGGACTGGTGATAGAAGCAAGGTCCAATGTGGTAAAGAGCAATATTGCATAGGAACCTGGAATGTTAGGTCCATGAAATCAAGGCAAATTGGAAGTGGTCAAATAGGAGATGGCAAGGGTGAAGATCGACATTCTAGGAATCAGAAAACTTAAATGAACTGGAAAGGGTGAATTTAACTCAGATTACAATTATATCTACTACTGTGGGCAGGAATCCCTTAGAAGAAATGGAGTAGCCATCATGGTCAACAGAAGAGTCCAAAATGCAGTACTTGGATGCAATCTCAAAAATGACAGAATGATCTCTGTTCTTTTCTGAGGCAAACTATTCAATATCATGGTAATCCAAGCCTATGCCCCAACCAGTAATGCTGAAGAAGCTGAACTTGAATGGTTCTATGAAGACCTACAAGACCTTTTAGAACTAACACCCCAAAAAGATGTCCTTTTCATTATAGGGGACTGGAATGCAAAAGTAGGAAGTCAAGAAACACCTGGATTAATAGGCAAATTTGGCCTTGGAGTACAGAATGAAGCAGGGCAAAGGCTAATAGAGTTTTGCCAAGAGAACCCACTGATCATAGCAAACACCCTCTTCAACAACACAAGAGAAGACTCTACACATGGACATCACCAGATGGTTAACACCGAAATCAGATTGATTATGTTCTTTGCAGCCAAACACATCATACCTACCACTAAATAAATTATTGTAGGATTTACGTGTGCAAATACACACACACACACACACATATATTTCACACATATATGTATATGACAAGGCAATATATATATATATAATTACACATATATGTGATTATTAGGATACAAAACCTTCTCTAGACTATTGTAACAAACAGCTTGAAGTTCCAATATTGCATCTGTTCTTGGGCAGAACTCATTAGCCAGTCAGAGATCTTATATCAATGAAGCAAAAATAAACATCTTTCAGGTACATTTCTTTAGCACAAACCACATTTATTGTAGAAAGTAAGGGAACTGAGTTGAAAATATGTGGCTTATATTCTTTTGAAAGAAAAATTATGTTTCCTATTTTAGTTGTATCTTGTTCATTTTCAGTAGCACTTGTCAGGTGGTACTAATTAACATCTATCAAAGAATAAAACAGCTATTTAACCATCTCAGAGTATGTCTTCTATAAGTGATGTAGTATGGTTGTGCCTCTGCAAGTAAAACACCTTCACTGACTGTATCATAATTTTCAATTTTTGTTAACTGTGAATATTCACAAATTGGCTAGGTGGAAAGATGTTTAGACCCATTATGCAAAATAAGAAAAAGAAAACACATGTAGAAAAATGCCCAGCAATTTTACATAAGAAATAGTAAATTAAAATCAAAATGCAAATGGTTTATAAACATATTAAAATAACTAACTGCCCTACAATTAATACAAAATATAAACGTTCAGTTCAGTCGCTCAGTTGTGTCCAACTCTTTAGGACCCCATGGACTGCAGCACACCAGGCTTCCCTGTCCATCACCAACTCCCAGAGCTTACTCAAACTCATGTCCATTGAGTCAGTGATGCCATCCAACCAAGCATCTCATCCTCTGTCATCCCCTTCTCTTCCTGCCTTCAATCTTTCCCAGCATCAGGGTCTTTTCAAACAAGTCAGTTCTTCACATCAAGTAGCCAAAGTATTGGAGTGTCAGCTTCAGCATCAGTCCTTCCAGTGAATATTCTGGACTGATTTCCTTTAGGATTGACTGGTTGGATTTCCTTGCAGTTCAAGGGACTTTCAAGAGTCTTCTCCAACACCATAGTTCAAAAGCATCAATTCTTCAGCACTCTGCTCTTTTTACAGTCCAACTGTCACATCCATACAGGACTACTGGAAAAACCATAGCTTTGACTAGACAGACTTTTGTTGGCAAAGTAATGTCTCTGCTTTTATTAAAAAAAATAAAATGCTGTCTAGGTTTGTCATAGCTTTTCTTCCAAGGAGCAAGCGTCTTTTAATTTCATGGCTGAAGTCACCATCTGCAGTGATTTTGGAGCCCCCCAAAATAATGTCTGTCACTATTTCCATTGTTTCCTCATCTATTTGCCATGAAGTGATGAGACCGGATGCCATGACCTTAGTTTTCTGAATGTTGAGTTTTAAGCCAGCTTTTTTTTTTTCCCATAAATTTGTTTATTTTATTTGGGGGCTAATTACTTTAAGCCAGCTTTTTCATTCTCCTTTTTCACTTTCATCAAGAGGCTTTTTAGTTCTTCTTCACTTTCTGCCATAAGGGTGGTGTCATCTGCATCTCTGAGGTGAATGATATTTCTCCCAGCAATCTTGATTCCAGCCTGTGTTTCATCCAGTCCAGCATTTCTCATGATGTACTCTCCATATAAGTTAAATAAGCAGGGTGAAAATATACAGCCTTGAGGTATTCCTTTCCCTATTTGGAAGCAGCCTATTGTTCCATGTCTGGTTCTAACTGTTGCTTCTTGACCCGCATACAGATTTCTCAGGAGGCAGATCAGGTGGTCTAGTATTCCCATCTCTTGAAGAATTTTCCACAGTTTGTTGTGATCCACACAGTCAAAGTCTTTGGCATAGTCAATATAAACATTAGTCTCATAAAATAGTAAACGACTCTTCTTTAAATATCAGGAAACTGAAGGATAGAAAACTTAAAATCACAGTTAGCCAATATTAGAAAGAGGAAGAGAATACATATCTCTCTATTTCCAAAGTCGTGCTCCATTGAATATTTGTAAGACATTTTTAAAAATGATGAATTATTGATGATGTCATGCTGTTCTTGACTCTTCTGTGTAAGAGATTTAAAATTCAATTCTAGCTTGTACAAAAGCTTTGAAATTAATTGTAAGCATCTGCTAGTTTCTTTGCTCTGTCCTTTAGCAGAAGAGCTTTTCACTAAACCTCTGTCATTTGTATTGCTATCACATGCTTCCCCGCATTGGGTTCCACTGCTCCCTCTCAGAGAAGATATATTACCCTCCCACTGCCCAAAGACAGAAAATGGTATAGAACCAAATCGAACTCAGGGAAATAAGAAACGTGAGGTTTCAATAATATAACTGGTTTTGGTATTCCAGACTCGCTGGTTCATTCATGAAAAACCTTGTACTTGCTGTTACTATGCTAAAACCTATAAGTATTGGAAAAGAGCAAACACTTCTCTGAAATATCAATATTATCAACCAAATAAACTATTTACAAAGTAACCAATAATATTAAATTATGGAAAATGGAAAGAGAGAGAAGTTGCTGAAAAAAAATAAGTCACAGTAGAACTGTTCTGGCCAACTGAGTTTGGGCCAAACTCAGAGAACATCACTAAGGAGGTAATTCTATAAAGAGGAATGATGATCTGGACAACTCCTGGTGTTTGTTTCTACCAGTAAAACCTCCTAGAATAAAGTCACGTGATAGATGGCATCCAGTGGGAGATTGTATCTACAGAGTGGGAGGGACAGAAGCCGAGTTTTCTTTCTCTCTTTGCATCATCCACCCATCCTCCTACAAGACGTCATAATCATCTATTTTCTTTTCTCAATGAGAAAGAAAACTGTGTTAGCTGCTTTGTTTTCAGATGGCCAATGTTATCAACCACTTGTTTCTATATGCTGAGTGCTTAGGGTGAAGAGGTTGCATAGGTTATTGATTAGTTTAGGCAGAAATGATAAGCTGATCGTGAAAGAGGAATTTTGTGTCAGAATTCCGGGGAGGGAATTTGTTAATGCTTTCTGGGAAGATATTGAGGGTTCAAAATGGAAAGTGCTTCTTATGGGAGAAAGGGGAGAACTTGGAAAGAAAAAGTTGTATGAGAACTTCACCTTCCTGGTCTACAGAAATTACAATTGCTGGTCTCAGAGTACCAGAGGAAGGAAAATTCAGAGCCAGGAGTACAAGTGTAAGGCTCCGAATGTTTAGGGAATTACTGACCAAAGAGTTTGGAGAGCTGAGAGAATGAGGGTCACAGTGCTGAGTGCAGGTCACGAAGAGCAAAGCTTTGGCCCCAGCATTCAAACATTGCAGAGCTGAAGGGAGTTTCTGGTTTTCTGTGTCTTCCACATAATTGACACCTGTTGCATTTTCAGTCTACTTTCTTCCAGCCATGTTCTAATGGGTAGAAGTGGCAACTATCCAGTGTAGCACCTCTTTGGAGATTGCTTGGGATCTTCAAGTTCAGTGAAGCACTGGACTTTCCATCACATAACTCAGACTCTTGAGGAATATGAACACAATGGTTACTGTCATCAAGTATGAGGATGTCTTGCTTTACAATCTCAGGAGTATAAGAAATACAATATTCTTTCTTTTCTAAAGCTCCACTTAATTTTACTTCAATTACCTCTTTTGGCTGACTGGCAAGGGGAGAAAGGAACAAAACTCAGACTATAATCTTAATCTTGCAAGGTGTCCTTCACTCTCATTTACCCACAAATCTGTGATATTTGCAACGCCTAGGTGGATGATTTGCAGCAAGTCCCTTCAGCCACTGGTTATTCACATGCTTAGTTTCTCTGCCCCAGTTGACTTGTGACTCACCCCATCCTTGGTTGCCTTGCTTCATCATCGGTTTATTCGCTCACAGAGACCTTCACATCCTCAGTCCCCTGCCATTTCTGTGCCATTCCAGGGGGCACGGGCATCTTTGCCAAGGCTGCTTATGGTCCTACCTGCCTTGCCAATACTCAATCACTTCTCTCTCAAGTCAGGTTATTTTCTGTTGGCATGGCACCAAAGGGCACCAGACATGTTTGGCCCGAGGAGCAATGAAACTCATATCTCACTCCTCCTTTTTCCCACCTCACCTCTGCCATATTTTTTTTCAGATAACTGCTAATCTTCTTAAAAGTTGTTCTAGAGTAGTAAACAGCATAATTTCCTGAATGGGTTTTGGCTGTGCTCCAGATGTAAGGAAGACATATGATGGCAAACTGCTTGAAACGAGAGGGAGGAGAGGGGAACATAGGAAGAAAAACAATAAATTAACATCATGAAATATTATTTAACTTCATATTTTTTTTGTATATCAGACAGTCCAATAAGAAGCATGATTTGTGTTTGCCTAAATCATCATCATTACTCAAGCATCACTGGGCTGACAAGCCAATGACTTACTTCCCTTTTAAATGCCAACATAAAAGATGCTTAAGTAGGTGGTTTTTACTGATTGCTATAAACATTGCTTAAAACTGCTTTAGACTGAAACATATCATGAGATTCAGAAAAGAAAGAAAAAACTTGCTATAGGATTTCTCCAGGATTTATTGTTTCATGCAATGTGGAGGTCTCTGGTAATGATGAATATAAACCATTGATCCGCATTACATATTTTAAAATAATCTGCAGCTCCTAGAGAGAATAGATTTGAGGAGAGGGGAAAACAGATGATAACCAGTATATATCATATACAAACATATATATTTAATAAAAAATAAATAAATTTAAAATAAACATGTTTATATTATACATTTATTATTTATTGTCTGTGTCTCCCTGCCAGAATATAAGTCCCAAGAGGCAGCTTCATTGTTTTATTCACTGATGTATCCTAAGCATCTATAAGAGTGCCACATAGATATATATGTAATCAATAAATAATTTTAAATGAATGGTATGTCACTAATCAACAATTATGATTAATATACATCTTGAAACCTGAGATATAAGAAGAAAAGATGATTAGCTTTGGGTAAATCAGAGTACCAGAATATCCTGTGACATCAGAAAATAGTCATTTTTATAATTATGGTGAAAATTTTTTGGGTTGAGTCAATTAGTTTCCGTATTTTCTAGTCAGATACAGTAAAAGTAGAGTTAACAAATTAGCTAAAGATTTGGGATGAATAAATCTGTACCTCCATCTCACAACTACAGACATGTGAAGGGATGAGTATCCTGCATATCTAGATCTTGTCTTTAGCCAACAACTCTACGTAAAGAACAGTCATTGGAGAAAGTGCCTGCCAGTGATTCCAGCAATCACAGTGACTAAATCCAAAAGATCTTGTCTTCTCTGAAAGGATAGCACTGCAGGAAAATACTTCACAATAATTCTTCCATATTCTGTGGTCAGCTAACAATATCCTATCAGTTCACTGGCCACCTCTCATTTCTCTTCCTTTTTGCAGCTGGTCAACATTCATCTCTAGTAATCTTCCAAGTTCTGAGGAAATAGAAACCACCAAGAATTAGTCTGGAGGATGTGTGTGCATGTGTGCTCAGTTGTATCTGACTCTTTGCGACATTGTGGACTGTAGCTGTCCAGGCTCCTCTGTCCATGGGATTTCCCAGGCAAGAATACTGAAATGAGTTGCCATTTCCTCCTCCAGGGGATCTTCACAACCCAGAGATCAAACCCAAGTTTCCTATGTCTCCTGCATGAAAGATGTCTCTGATATCAATTCCCATCCCAAGGGTGGATGATGTCCAAACCCCTTATAATATGACCTTGGTGGTTACTACTCTAAACTCTCAGATACCATGAAAATCAGATTATGCTGCTTGAAGCATGGCTTCAGTTAATGATTAATATTACAATGAAATATTTTGCTTAACACCTTAATAAACTGAACTGCATGAGACCTTAATGGCTTCCCTGCTGACTCAGAAGGTAAAGAGTGTGCCTCCATTGTAGGAGATCCAGATTTGATCCCTGGATCGTGAAGATCCCTTGGCAAAGGGAATGGCCACCCACTGCAGTTTTCTTGCCTGGAGAATTCCATGGGCAGTGGAGATTAGTGGGCTACAGTACATTGGGTTGCAAAGAGTTGGACGCAACTGAGATTAACACTTTCACTTTCATGAGGCCTTAATGAGGTGAAATGTGTCCAGTGACTTTCAACTCTTATCTTTAGAGCTTTTAAGTACTAAAATAATTTGCATATTGTCTTATCAGCCCATGAAAGTGAAAGTCACTCGGTCATGTCCAACTCTTTGTGACCCCATGGATTATACAGTCCATGGAATTCTCCAGGCCAGAATACTGGAGTGGGTAGCCTTTCCCTTCTCCAGGGCATCTTCCCAACCCAGGGATCAAACCCAGGTCTCCCACATTGCAGGTGGATTCTTTACCAGCTGAGCCACAAGTGAGGCCCAATAATACTGGAGTGGGTAGCCTATCCCTTCTCCAGCAGGTTTTCCAGACCCAAGAATCGAACTGGGGTCTCCTGCATTGCAGGCAGATTCTTTACCTACTGAGCTATCAGGGAAACCCACATCAGCCCATATCTGGACAATTTATTGATTAACAGGATATAATTTTAGATTGCTCTGGGAAAATTGTCAACTTAATCCTTGAGGGAATGGCAGTGGGGTTGCCATCTGTGACGGAGATCTCCCACTGAGAGGTGTGGACAGTGTCTCTCTCTTTGGTCATGTGCTCTGTGACTGTTTGATTAATAGAAAACAGCTTAAGTGCCACTGTGCCAGCTTCTCACTCCAAAGACTCAAGAAGCTGGTAGCTCCTGTTACCTGTCTTTTGGGCTAGGAGTGACTCTTTATGCCCAGTCACCATCCTCTGAGGAAGCCTACAAGTAAGTCCCAGGGGAGAGGCCAGGTGCACATGTTCTAGCTTACAATCCCAGATGAGGTCCTGGCCAATAGCCGGCATCAACCCCCCAGACTTATGAGTGAATGAGACTTCAGATGATTTCAGCCCCTACCCACTGAGTCACTCTAACCTTTCAGCCACCAAGCTGGCAGTGCATGAGCTCTGTCCAAACTGCAGATTCATGAGCAACATGAATAATTGTTGTTTTTGTCCAGTGATTTGGGGGTAGTTTGTTCCACAGCAATAGATAATCAGAGCACTACTCCAGATTCTTGATGGCTACAAAAATCTCTCTCGGCATAGCTCCTGTTTGAGGATATTGGAATTTTGAGTGAAAAAAGTTTTGCTCTATATCTTTCAGGATACAAACTGAAAGAGGATGTAAATTTCTTTTTAGATTAATCAATTTCAGGTTTGGTTAATTGAAGCCTTTTTTGAATTAACATACTTAAGATGGACTTCCCAGGTGGTGCTAATGGTAAAGAATCTGCCTTGCCAGTGCAGGAGACTCAAGAGATGAGGGTTCGATCCCTGAGTCGTGAAGATCCCCTGGAGGAGGAAGTGACTACGCACTCCAGTATTCTTGCCAGGAAAATTCCATGGACAGAGAAGCCTGGCAGGCTACAGTCCAAGGGGTTGCAAAACGTCAGACATAACTGAGTGACTGAACACACACATACATACTTAAGGTAAATTGAGTGCGAAAATTTCTAAAATGCTTTTCTTGACCATTGAGCTGACCTGAAGAGAATCTAAGGACTTTTAAGAATACAGATTTTCAGCCATCCTACAACCATCTTCCTCTTTCTTTCCCAGAGAGAAACCTTTCATTCCCTCATCAGATCCCTGTACCCCACCTTGGCCTTAGTGCCTACACTGTTGTTTTAGACAGGCTGCCGCTTTGCCAACCTTCTGGTTTTCTTCAAATTCCATCACCGTTATTTCCTATCTTCCTTCACATCCCACCTCTAGAAAGTATGCTTTTCTTGTATTCATGTAGCTCTGTCTGCTTTGTTAGTTCCCAGTCAATACTCATTTCTGGCTCAATGCCAAAGTTGGTTAGCTGAAATCATTTAATTTAGCAAAGATTGTTAATTATTAGGAAGACAAAGGTTTTACTAGACTCTTGACATTAGAATAGTGAGTATTTATTCTGGTTAAGTATCTGCTATCTACCTTTTCTGTGTTTACTTTTTTCTGTTTGTAGTTTTCTTGGACTTATAGAAATCAAAAATATTAAAATCAGGACCTAATTAACGAAAGCAGATCAAACCATCAAGATATATTTATGACAAGTTCTAACCTCCTTTGTACACAAAATTCTAAAAAATGAAAGGAAACTAGTAAACATTTCAGTTTTCAGTTAAGTCCTTATTGTCCTTGGAAGAAAAAATTGAATATGTGAGCCTATATTGAATTATTTTCATGCTTGACATTTACCTTTTTAACTTTAATTTCATTTTTAAAATTTATTTTATTGAAGTATAGTTGATTTACAATGCTGTTAGTTTCTGCTATAGAGCAAAATGATTCAGTTATACATATGTATGCTTTTTCATACTATTTTCAATTATGGTTTATTACACAATATTAAATATAGATACATGTGCTATACAGTAGGACCTTATTGTTTATCCATTCTGTATATAATAGTTTGCATCTGCTAATCCCAAACTCCCAGTTCATCTCTCTCCCATCCCCTAACCCCCTTGGCAACCACAAATCTGTTTCCTATATCGGTGAATCTGTTTCTGTTTCATAGATAACTTCATTTGTGTCATATTTTAGATTCCACATATAAATGATATCATGTGGTATTTGCCTTTATCTGACTTATTTCACTTAGTATTATAATCTCTAGATTCATCCATGTTGCTGCAAATGTCACTATTTCATTCTTTTTTATAGCTGAGTAATATTCCTTTGTGTATGTGTGTGTTACAATATATTAACATATATATACATACACACACACACACACACACACACACCCCCCACATCTTTATCCATTTATTTGTTGATGGACATTTAGGTTGTTTCCATGTCTTGGCTATTGTGACTAGTGCTGCTATGAACATAGGTGTGCATATATCATTTCAAATTATAGTTTTGTCCAGATCTGTGCCCAGGAGTGGAATTACAGAATCATATAGTAACTCTACTTTTAGATTTTTGAGGAATATCTGTGCTATTTTGCATAGCAGCTGTACCAATTTACAGTCCTACTAACAGTGTAGGAGGGTTCCTTTTTCTCCACACCCTCTGCAGCTTTTGTTATTTGTAGATAATTAATGACAGTCATTCTGATTGGTATGAAATAGAAACTCACTGTAGTTTTTATTTGTGTTTCTCCAATAATTAGTGATGATGAGTATCTTTCACCTATTGGTCATCTGTATGAGAGTTGGACTGTAAAGAAAGCTGAGTGCCGAAGAATTGATGCTTTTGAACTGTGGTGTTGGAGAAGACTCTTGAGAGTCCCTTGGACTGCAAGGAGATCCAGCCAGTCCATCCTAAAGGAGATCAGTCCTGGGTGTTCAATGGAAGGACTGATGTTGAAGCTGAAACTGCAATACTTTGGCCACCTCATGTGAAGAGTTGACTCATTGGAAAAGACCCTGATGCTAGGAAGGATTGGGGGCAGGAGGAGAAGGGGACGACAAAGGATGAGATGGTTGGATGGCATCACCGACTCGATGGACATGGGTTTGGGTAGACTCTGGGAGTTGGTGATGGACAGGGAGGCCTGGCGTGCTGCGAATTCATGGGGTCACAAAGAGTCGGACACGACTGAGCGACTGAACTGAACTGATGTGTTCTTTGGAGAAATGTCTATTTAGGTCTTCTGCCCAGTTTTTGATTCGGGTGTTTTTTTGTTGTTGTTGTTATTGAGTTATATGAATTGTTTGTATATTTTGGAAATTAAGCCCTTGTCACGGAGAAGGAAATGGCACCCCACTCCAGTACTCTTGCCTGGAAAATCCCATGGACGGCGGAGCCTGGTAGGCTGCAGTCTATGGGGTCGCTAAGAGTCGGACACGACTGAGCGACTTCACTTTCACTTTTCACTTTCATGCATTGGAGAAGGAAATGGCAACCTACTCCAGTGTTCTTGCCTGGAGAATCCCAGGGATGGGGGAGCCTGGTGGGCTGCTGTCTGTGGGGTCGCACAGAGTGGGACACGACTGAAGCGACTTAGCAGCAGCAGCAGCAGCAAGCCCTTGTCAGCAACATCATTTACAAATATTTTCTCCCCGTCGGTAGAATCTCTTTTCATTTTATTTATAGTTTTCTTTGCTGTGCAAAAGGTTATAAGTTTAATTAGGTCCCATTTTCTTATTTTGCTTTTATTTCTGTTACCTTGGGAGACTGACCTAAGAAAACATTGATACGATTTATGTCCAAAAATGTTTTGCCTATGTTCTCTTCTAAAAGTTTTATGGTGTCATGTCTTATATTTAAGTCTTTAAGCCATTTCTGAGTTTCTTTTTGTCCACGGTGTGAGGGTGTGCTCTAACTACATTTAGATGTGTCCAACTTTCCCAACACCAAAAAATATGGAACGCTTCACAAGCTTATGTGTCATCCTTGTGCAGGGGCCATGCCAGTTTTCTCTGTATAGTTCCAGTTTTAGTGCATGTCCTACTAAAGTGAGCATGGCATTTATTACTTTTAGATGTTTGTAACATTACTTAATTTATAAACATATCAATTTGTGTCAATTATGTAAATAATTTACATTATATTCTTTTCTAAAATTTTGTTTTCTCTTTTTAAAAAACTCCAAAAACATATTTTAGAAAGTTCAAACAATAGAAAAGCATGATTTTAACAGAGAAAAATCTAATCCACTAACTCCCACCTCCCCCATGAAATATTTTCCAATTTGTTATTTTTATTCCTACCTGGTACCCAGGAAGACGCCTGCCAAATTTGTTGTTTACTGTGGGAAAATTCATGAATCATTTTTTGCATCATCCCTTTAATATTCTCCAATAAAATAGACATTACAGATAGTTAGAATAAATCTGAAAAAGTTTATTTCAGAATTACATACTTTACAATCCATAAAATTAAGTGTCATCTCTGAAGGTGGAATTGAATCTTATCTCTTTTCTAATGTACAAGTCAGCAGAATGATTTTTTTCATATTTGTTTTGCAGTAAGCTTGAGAATACTTTAAAATATAAATTATGTCTTCATATTCATCTTAAATTGTCTAAAGAATTTATTTCAAAGAAATGGGCAAAGTCATTTTACATGATAAAATATGGCCTCAAAAATTTAAGCAAATCTCCAAAATATGTAAATAAAAAGTAGAAATGGCAAGAACCCAAGCTTCATTACTCTCCCAAGACTGCATTGCTGAGCTGACAGCAATTAAGTAAAAGTTATCATTGGAGAACCCAGGTAACTGCAGTGTAAATAACATTGCTCCCATTCTGTCTGTTGTAATTAAATGCTGCTTGTTACTCACAGGGTAATACCTGTGCCCTATTGAACTGTTTTCCCAAAGAGATAAGAGACTATTGAAGGATCACCCAAATTCACATTTTGTCACAAATAACTTCTGTTGTAATTTAACTCATACACTTATACTTCAGGTTTTCCCATAGGTAATATAAAAAATAAAAAGAATTACTAGAATGACATTTTTATCACAACTAAAACTTGATGTGATTACTATAATCTTATCAGCTCTTAGGGCATCTCTTAAACGAACAGAGGCCTTATTCTTAGTTAAGAGTGTGTGCTATCTTGCAGGGGAAAAGACTGGACCATGGTGTACTGTACTTGTTCAGTTAGGTAACTTTTATCAAGTACCGGATATATGAAAGGCACTGTTACAGGCACTGAGGATACAGCATGGGACAAACTGGATCTAGCCTCAGCTCTCATGGAACTTATATCCCAATGAAGAGAAGAGAGTAGACATCCAAATCAACAAACGTGATAATCACAGATAGTATGGTAATTATGAATATGAATAAATATGGATAGTCAGAAAATAGGGTGATGACAAAGGAAGGGGAGGACTTGGATGTGGGTAGATTGGGGAAGACCTCTCTGAAAGAACAATGTTCTAAAAGAGAGTGAACCCCAGCCCCAAAAGAGTAGTGGGGTACATGCAGGCAGAGATAATCCAGAACTTATATTGGACACACAAATGTTCCATCATCACCAGAGAGTCCACATCTTTAAATTTGAATGCATTGTTTTCTCTCTGTTTTCCAGAAGCTAGTTTTCTTTGCCAACTATCTCATTTTCTGTCAGCGAACTTTTAATTCACTTATAAAAGAACAGAAAGCATTGGTCAACATACCGATGGCAGCCAAGCTGCCCTGGTTTGCTGGTTATCACAGGGTAAATCTGGTTGCTGAGAATTAATTTTCCCTGGTAAAAAAGCATAAAGGAACTAAAGAGAAAATTGTTGACAGGATAGACTTTCTGGCTACTATTACACAAGGAACTGATCAGATTGGGAATCAAGGGAAAGATAATCTAAATCAGAGACAGAATTAGGATGTCAAAGAAGATTAACTGTATTATTAACAAATAAAGCATGTTAGAATAATCTTAGACCCATATGTATTGGGTCTAAGTTGTCATATGTATTTCTACTTATATTTACATGTATTATGTGAAACTCATTTCATTTCAATTCAGTTGAACAGTCGTGTGTGACTCTGCAATGCCATGGACTGCAGCACACCAGGCATCCCTGTTCATCACCAATTCCCGGAGCTTGCCCAGTCTCATGTCCATCGAGTCAGTGATGCCATCCAACCATCTCATCCTCTGTCATTCCCTTCTCCTCCCGTCTTCAATCTTTCCCAGCATCAGGGGCTTTTCCAATGAGTCAGTTCTTCGCATCAGGTGGCCAAAGTATTGGAGCTTCAACTTCAGCATCAGTCCTTCCAATGAATATTCAGGACTGATTTCCATTAGGATGAACTGCTTGGATCTCCTTGCAGTCCAAGGGACTCTCAAGAGTCTTCTCCAACAACACAGCTCAAAACCATCAATTCTTCGGCACTCTGCTTTCTTTACGGTCCAACTCTCACATCCATATATAATTACTAGAAAAACCATAGCTTTGACTAGACAGACCTTTGTTGGCAAAGTAATGTCTCTGCTTTTTAATATGCTGTCTAGGTTTGTCATAGCTTTTCTTCCAAGGAGCAAGCGTCTTTTAGTTTCATGGCTGAAGTCACCATCTGCAGTGATTTTGAAGCCCCCCAAAATAAAGTCTGTCACTGTTTCCATTGTTTCCCCATCTATTTGCCATGAAGTGATGTGACCAGATGCTGTGATCTTAGTTTTCTGAATGTTGAGCTTTAAGCCAGCTTTTTCCCTTTCCTATTTCACTTTCAAAAAGAGACTCTTCAGTTCTTCATTTTCTGCCATAAGGGTGGTGTCATCTGCATATCTGAAGTTATTGATATTTTTCCCAGCAATCTTGATTCCAGCTTGTGCTTCATCCAGCCCAGCATTTCGCCTGATGTACTCTGTATAGAAGTTAAATAAGCAGGGTGACAATATACAGCCTTGACATACTCCTTTCCTGAATTGAAACCAGTCTGTTGTTCCATGTCCAGTTCTAACTGATGTTTCTTGACCTGCATATGGATTTCCCAAGAGGCAGGTAAAGTGGTCTGGTAATCCCATCTCTTGAAGATTTTTCCACTGTTTGTTGTGATCCACACAGTCAAAGGCTTTGGCGTAGTCAATAAAGCAGAAGTAGACACTTTTCTGGAAATCTCTTGCTTTTTCGATGATCCAAAGGATGTTTGCAATTTGATCTCTGGTTCTTCTGCCTTTTCTAAAACCAGCGTGAGCATCTGGTATTTCTCGGTTCATGTACTGTTGAAACCTGGCTTAGAGAATTTTGAGCATTACTTTGCTAGGGTATGAGATGAGTGCAATTGTGCGGTAGTTTGAACATTCTTTGGCATTCCCTTTCTTTGGGATTGGAATGAAAACTGACCTTTTCCTGTCCTGTGGCCACTGTTGAGTTTTCCAGATTTGCTGGCATAATTCAGTGCAGCACTTTCACAGCATCAACTTTTAGGACTTGAAATAGCTCAACTGGAATTCCATCACCTCCTCTAGCTTTGTTCATAGTGATGCTTCCTAAAGCCCACTTGACTTTGCATTCTAGGATTCCGGCTCTAGGTGAGTGATCACACCATCGTGGTTATCTGGGTCATGAAGATCTTTTCTCCACAGTTCTTCTGTGTATTCTTGCCATCTCTTCTTAATAACTTTTGCTTGTGTTAGGTCCCTTTATTGTGCACATCTTTGCATGAAATGTTCCCTTGGTATCTCTAATTTTCTTGATGAGCTCTCTAGTCTTTCTCATTCTTTTGTTTTCCTCTATTTCTTTGCATTGATCCCTGAGGAAGGATTTCTTATCTCTCCTTGCTATTCTTTGGAACTCCGCATTCAGATGGGTATATCTTTCCATTTCTCCTTTGCCTTTAGTTTATCTTCTTTTCTCAGGTCTTTGTAAGGCCTCCTCAGACAAACATTTTGCCCTTTTTCATTTGTTTTTCTTGGGGATGATCTTGATCACCACCCTACTGTGCAATGTCATGAACCTCCATCTATCATTCTTCAGGCACTCTGTCTATCAGATCTAATCCCTTGAATATGTTTGTTACTTCCACTGTATAATTGTAAGGGATTTGATTTAGGTCATACCTGAATGGTCTAGTGGTTTTCCCTACTTTCTTCAATTTAAGTCTGAATTTGGAAGTAAGGAGTTCATGATCTGAGCCCCAGTCAGCTCCTGGTCTTGGTTTGCTGACTGTATAGAGCTTCTCCATCTTTGGCTGCACAGAATATAATCAATCTGATTTCAGCATTGAGTCTCTGGTAATGTCCATGTGTAGAGTCTCCTCTTGTGTTGTTGAAAGAGGGTGTTTGCTATGAAGAGTCCGTTCTCTTGGCAAAATTCTGTTAGCCTTTGACCTGCTTCATTTTAAACTCCAAGGCCAAATTTGCCTGTTACTCCAGTTAGCTCTTAACCTCCTACTTTTGCATTCCAGTCCCCTATAATGAAGAGAACATCTTTTCTGAATGTTCATTCTAGAAGATCGTGTTCAGTTCAGTTCAGTTCAGTCGCTCAGTTGTATCTGACTCTTTGTGACTCCGTGAATCGCAGCACGCCAGGCCTCCCTGTCCATCACCAACTCCCGGAGTTTACCCAAACCCATGTCCATTGAGTCGGTGATGCCATCCAACCATCTCATCCTCTGTCATCCCCTTCTCCTCCTGCCCCCAATCCTTCCCAGCATTAGGGTCTTTTCCAATGAGTCAACTTTTCGCATGAGGTGGCCAAAGTATTGCAGTTTCAGCTTCAACATCAGTCCTTCCAATGAACACCCAGGACTGATCTCCTTTAGGATGGACTGGTTGGATCTCCTTGCAGTCCAAGGGACTCTCGAGAGTCTTCTCCAACACCACAGTTCTAAAGCATCAATTCTTCGGCGCTCAGCCTTCTTCGCCATCCAACTCTCACATCCATACATGACCACTGGAAAAACCATAGCCTTGACTAGAGGAACCTTTGCTGGCAAAGTAATGTCTCTCCTTTTAAATATGCTATCTAGATTGGTCATAACCTTCCTTCCAAGGAGTAAACTTCTTTTAATTTCATGGCTGCAATCACCATCAGCAGTGATTTTGGAGCCCCCCAAAATAAAGTCTGACACTGTTTCCACTGTTTCCCCATCTATTTGCCATGAAGTGATGGGACCAAATGCCATGATCTTAGTTTTCTGAATGTTGAGCTTTAAGCCAACTTTTTCACGTTCCTCTTTCACTTTCATCAAGAGGCTCTTTAGTTCTTTGCCTTCTGCCATAAGCGTGGTGTCATCTGCATATCTGAGGTTATTGATATTTCTCCCAGCAATCTTGATTCCAGCTTGTGTTTCTTCCAGCCCAGCATTTCTCATGATGTACTTTTCATATAAGTTAAATAAGCAGGGTGACAATATACAGCCTTGACGTACTCCTTTTCCTATTTGGAACCAGTCTATTGTTCCATGTCCAGCTCTAACTGTTGCTTCCTGACCTGTATACAGGTTTTTCAAGAGACAGTTCAGATGGTCTGGTATTCCCATCTCTTAAAGAATTTTCCACAGTTTATTGTGATCTGCACAGTCAAAGGCTTTGGCATAGTCAATAAAGCAGAAATAGATGTTTTTCTGGAACTCTGTTGCTTTTTCCATGATCCATCGGATGTTGGCAATTTGATCTCTGGTTCCTCTGTCTTTTGTAAAACCAGCTTGGACATCTGGAAGTTCACAGTTCACGTATTGCTGAAGCTTGGCTTGGAGAATTTTGAGCATCACTTTACTAGTGTGTGAGATGAGTGCAATTGTGCGATAGTTCGAGCATTCTTTGGCATTGCCTTTCTTTGGGCCTGAAATGAAAACTGACCTTTTCCAGTCCTGTGGCCACTGCTGAGTTTTCCAGATTTGGTGGCATATTGAGTGCAGCACTTTCACAGCATCATCTTTCAGGATTTGAAATAGCTCAACTGGAATTCCATCACCTCCACTAGCTTTGTTCGTAGTGATGCTTTCTTAGGCCCACTTGACTTCACATTCCAGGATGGCTGGCTTTAGGTGAGTGATCACACTGTCATGATTATCTGGGTCATTAAGATCTTTTTTGTACAGTTCTTCGGTCTTCATATAACCATTCAGCTTCTTCAGCATTACTGGTTGCGGCATAGACTTGAATTACTGTGATATTGAATGGTTTGCCCTGGAAATGAACAGAGATCATTCTGTCATTTTTGAGACTGCATCCAAGTATGGCATTTTAGGCTCTTTTGTTGACTATTATGGCTATTCCATTTCTGCTAAGGTCTTGCCCAAGTAGTATATATAATGTTTATCTGAATTAAATTCACCCATTGCAGTGTATTTTAGTTTGCTGATTCCTAAAATGTCAATGTTCACTCTTGCCACATCTTGCTTGACCACTTCCAATTAATTTGTTTCATGGACCTAAGATTCCAGGTTCCTACGCAATATTGTTCTTTACAATATTGGACTTTACTTCCATCACCAGTCACATCCACAGTTGGGTGTGTTTTTTGCCTTAGCTCCATCTCTTCATTCTTTCTGGAGTTATTTCTTCACTGATCTCCAGGAGCATATTGGGCACCTACCGACCTGGGGAGTTCATCTTTCAGTTTCCTATCTTTTTGCATTTTCATGCTGTTCATGGTATTCTTAAGGCAAGAATACTGAAGTGGTTTGCCATGCCCTTCTTCAATG
This sequence comes from Okapia johnstoni, assembly GCA_024291935.2. Classification (NCBI taxonomy): domain Eukaryota; kingdom Metazoa; phylum Chordata; class Mammalia; order Artiodactyla; family Giraffidae; genus Okapia; species Okapia johnstoni. The sequence goes on from CM044323.1 coordinate 41,298,200, forward strand.
GACCACGTTTTGTCAGAAGAACTCTCCACCTTGACCTCTCCATCTTGGTTCGCCTTACACGGCATGGCTCATAGTTTCATTGAATTAGATGAGGCTGTGGTCCATGTGATATGTTTGGTTATTTTTCTGTGATTTGATTTTCATTCTGTCTGCCTTCTGATAGATATGGATAAGGGGGTTATGGAAGTTCCCTGATTTCAGTAAAATGTCTGAAATTAGTGAAATTAGTCATTGTTAAATTAATATACAAAAAGAAATTGTCCATTAAGGAGCCTGTATGCAATTCACAACCTACTGGAAAATTCTTAAAAGATGTGAATTGCAGACCACCTTACCTGCCTCCTGAGAAATCTGTGTTCAGGTCACATCACTATTAATACTAGGCCGCCAGCGAAGTCCCGCAACCAGCATTATCTTTTTAAAATGAGTATCCAATCATATCACTCCCAATGCAGGGGGTTATAATCCCTGATCAAGGAACTGGATCCCTCATGCTGCAGCGAACATCCCTGGTGCCATAACTCAGATCCAATGCTGCCAAATAAATAAATAAATGGTAAATGAAAGATAAAATTGGTTGCTAGGTGAAGGATGGATTTAGGGGTCAAGAGCATATGAAAGGAAGCTACCTTGGATGGCTACCCTGGTTGTCTAGGCAAGAGATTGGGTAGTTTGTGCTGGTTGGTTACTTGTTGTACAGATGGACAGGACTAGTTAGGTCTGGTGTATGTTTCTAGTCAGAGGCCACAGTTCTTACTGCCAGCCTGTAATTGTGAGTGGAAGACAAGGATCAATAAGTTTTGGGTTAAGTAACTTGTTGGTGAGCTTGGGAAGGATCAAGACAGAGTAAATTTGGAGGGAAAATCAAGAATTCTACTTTGGCTGTGTTATTTTTTGGAGATCTCAATTTGGCACCTGGAAATACGGGTCTGAACTTCCTGAGTGTGTCAGGGCTGGAGAGACTGAAAGCACTCACCCAGAAAGAGTGCAAAATAGAGAGGAAAAAATGTCGTTTCTCACCAAGAGGTGGTCATCTAGAATGGTCACTGTGGACAGAACTCAGGATAGGCTTTAATATGTTTTTCAAAATAGGTGGTACATTTATGGCTTCTGTGCACAACATGTCTGACCTAGGTAGAAGGACAACATCTTCATCGGGATCTACTCCCAAATCCTCAGTGAGATGTAGCAAAACACCTATTTAAAAAATCAACTTAGGGTACTTATTTCTTCATATATATTTTTATTCCAAATTGTCTCAGTACACTCAGAACTCTCTTCTTAATGCTTTCCTGCTGCTGCTTGTGTCCATCCCTCACATGAAATTTCAAGAGATCTTTAAGGAAAATGGAAGTCAGACCCAGTAAGTTAAAGTACATCCTGCCTCATTTTAATATTATCCATCCCAGCCCTGTTTCCTCCATTTTGGAGGAGGATAAACAGGGGCTGAAATAAAATTGGGAGTTAGTTATAATGACCCATTGAATTGAAGACAGAAAATAATGGTCTGTGACTAACATTAGCCCTCTGAAGTTGTCAGAAAATCTAATGAAGTTCAAAATACGGTTTTGACACTAGAAGTGACTTAAGCAAAAGATATTTTTATGATTACAAATTCAACAACTTCATTTGTTCATTTATTCATTCACTCACTCAACATTTATTAAGAACCAGATATGTTTTAGGTGCACTTTTGCCACCCAAGGTGATATGGGAACATGACAAAGCCTTGGTCAATCGGATACTTCTGTCTGAAGCAAATGAAGCTGGTGGCTTCCTGTTGAGATGGCTCCTGCAAAAAGACAGTTATTTTGCTTGTTCTTTATGATTCTCTGTTACTATCCTAACTTTTATTCAGTTCCCAAATCTTTGTCTCCAACTTACCATTGACTGCATGAACTTTTGCTAAACTTCTTATAAAAATATTTTCTGCTTAAGAGAGCAAACAAGTGTTCTGGTCGCTATAGGTTTCATAACTGGAAAACTTCAAAGGATTACATCAGACACTCAAAGACTAAATGTATATGTATTTCAAATGGTTACCATCCACATCTCACATGCATTGTAGAATGGATAGTTTTCTGCATGAAACCCTTTTGTGACTCAAGAATAGGTGGAAGACAAGTTCTCCTTAATGTCCAATTATTTCTTGAAAGTGAAAGTCGCTTAGTCATATCTGACTCTTTGCGACCCCGTGAACATAGTCCATGGAATACTGGAGTGGGTAGCCTTTCCCTTCTCCAGGGGATCTTCGCAACCCAGAGACTGAACCCAGGCCTCCTGCATTACAGGCAGATTCTTTACCAGCTGAGCCACAAGGGAAACCCTTGTGGAGGAAATTATTTCTTAGGGTAGCTCAATTTTACTGGATCTTAAAACAGCAAACGATTTCTTGCTGTCCATCTTGCCACAGATGAAGAATGGAAATTTGGGCTGAGGGATGGAGATAAGTAGAACTAATAGCTAGGTCAAGCAAAGTAAATTAGATGCAATGTCTAAGCACTATTTTAGAAACTCTCCCCGGAACCTTGGGGTTACAGAGCTAAGTGCCAAAGAGAATAAAACATCGAATTGGTCCAATCATTTCCAATTTGATGACCAAGAAATGAAAACACTTGGGGGAGTCTACTCACAAGCTCAGGATATTTCTAGTTCTCTTTCTCTGTCAGATCTTCAGGGTAGACTTTGGGCTTTAAAAGCCAAAAGTGATAGCAAGTCATCTAAAGTGTGCAGAAATGGAAGCATGATGAAGCATGAGCACCCGGTTTTCTTGTTAGCCTTCTGGGTGGAAAAGATAAAGAAAACCAGTAAAAGATGACAGTATCTTTTTTCCGGCAGCCCTGGGCACCTTAGTTCTTTACTCTTAAGAGAAATGCTACCAGAAGGCATTTATTTAAGAGGGGGAAGAAATGTTCTTTGTAACTTTCACTGGAAGTTACAAATAAACTTGACCTGCATGTTAGAAATGTCTCACAATTGTACACATTTAGACCCATAAAAGCCATATATTTATGTATCATTTTTTATGTCTACAGTCAAATGTGAAAAATAAGGCAACTCTCCAAGGTTTCAGTAAAGTTAATATTATCTCCATAGGTAGAAATTTATAGAAAGAGGGACTTGTCTGGTGATCCAGTGGTTAAGGATCTGCACTTCCAATGCAGGGGTCTGTGGGTTTGATCTCTGGTTGGTGAGTTAAGATTCCACATGCTTTGTGGCCAATAAAATAAAATAGAATAAAAGGAATTCATGAGTATATATTAAGAAAGGGAAAATTCTAGAAAGAATGATTTGATAAAATTGTATAGTATCCTTACTGGACTGCCACTATTTGTCTGTTTTCAAAAACACACACACAAAAAGTATTAAACAAAAAAAAAGTATTAAGTTGTTTTTTAAGGGAGAAATGATTTAAAAAAATATTAACTGAAATTTTAAAATGGATTTGTATATTATTGTATTGAATTATGTATTATAGATTAGTATGTATCAATTAAATAATCAATGGACTTTAAGTACTTCACACTGTGATAATTCTGTATTTACCAAGAGAAGGATATATGGAGTGCTAAATTTTAAAGAAAGCTTAGAGAAGAAATGCTACCAAATTTTGGAATAATAATAAATAATATCAGCTAGTTTTTATTGAATATTTAACATCAATTAGTTGGGAAGATCCCCTGGAGGAAGGCATGGCAACCCACTCCAGTATTCTTGCCTGGAGAATTCCATGGACAGAGGAGCCTGGTGGGCTACAGTCCATGGGGTCGCAAAGAGTAGGATACCCTTGAGCCACAAACATACTTAATCCCTAAAACAATGTAGGAGACCGGTACTGTGATTGCCATTATGTAGTTGAGATAACCAAATTCCAGAAAAACTCAGTAAATTGTCTAAATTTTCCAAAGTTAGGCAGCCTGTAAGTAGATGAGTGGAACATATGAACCTGAGTAGCTTAACCCCTTCAACTCTCCCCTTGGTCATTACTGCCTTTACCAGATAAAGTATATCAATAAAGGCACATTCTATTTACTAGACAAAAGGGGTGGATTTTAATGAACCATTTTGTATTTAAGATAATATAACCTGAAAGGTTTGCAAATAATTTGTGCACCTCCATGTGCTACTATAGTGAAAACAATCTCATACTCTTGCCTCAGAAGGCTTAGATTTCATTCTTCATCCTGCCACTTGATGTGGGTAGCTGAGGGCAAGTAAGACAGATTCACTAGTTGCTGGTGTATAAAACAGACGTAGATCATCAACTGTGTTTCTTATAATGTATGAAAAAATATTTTTAGAGTGTAAAATACTAGATTATGATTTTAAAATTAATATTTAATTTTTATAAAGAAACACAGACCCCAAGAAAGATAATGTGAAAGAGAATATGACTGAATAAAGAAACATATTCTTAAAACTGTTTCTTTTCAAAGATTGCAACTTTCCTTTTGACAATGTTATTTTCTCACTGTCAGTAAGATTTACAAGCGTTATGTACAGTAGAAATGACATTCATTGAACCATTTGTTATCTGTGCCCGGAAGCCAGCCAAAAAAGGCAGCCCGGGAGAGTACTAGTGCTTACAGTCTGGTCAGTGATACCTTTTGAAAATGGTTGCTGAGTTGCATTGTTCAGGTTACACCTGTGTCAAGAGAATGAACTGCCAGTTTCATTTTATCTTTAGGTATTTGACAAAGGGATGAGGGTATTGGAGGTAAAGACAAAAGAAAAGAAAGATGAGAATTGATTTTATAGAAATCAGGAGTAGAGAGCCTAGAAAAAGGATTGATGAACCAGATTGAAAAAAAGCTCCATGTTGCTGAGAAACAGAGAAAGGGGCAGATCAGGATGACAGTAAACAAATATGGTAAGGTGAAGCTAACATATAAATTTGAAAACTGAAATTGAAATTGCATGATTAGCAAAGAGCCTGGAAGTGTTGTTACATCATAAATAATATGAATGATGATTCATCTCTCAGAGCCTTCCCGTAAAACCTAGTAGTTATGGTATGCACAGGAAGTGTTTGAGAGATTTGGGGGAATGAAATATTATGACTCAATAACTTGTTGGTATTGTAAATCCCTAAGGATACATTTTCTGTATGAGAAGAACTGACATACTATTTCTTTCTTCCACTTTATCCTAAAATACACTTTATCTCAGCTTCAAAAGGTGTATGAAACATATATACACACATATATGCACACATACATGAATGCATGTACACACATATTTATCTAAGATTTCAGAGTTCATTGAGGTTACATACTTATCTAGGATTATATATTTTTAATGATGGGGAATGCAAGTTCTGTAGTATGGAAACAGATTGCCTCGTTCACTGATATATGGCCAATGCCAGACAAATAATCTTGTAACTAAAAGATGCCCTATAGATATTGGCTGAATGAGTGAATGCCATTCATCCTTGGTTTCATAGCAAATCCTCTAATTTTCTAAGATGATCATAAAAATTCCAATTTCATCATGGAAGGCCTAACTTTGAACATCTCTGGGAATAATGAAAAATAAACATTTACTATATTAAGAGGAAAATATTAATAATACTCTTTACTCATGTAAGTAAGGTATAGTTTTATTATAATCTATTTGATAGAATGTCAGAGCATTCCACTATTGAGAAAATGTTTATATCTACTCAGAATATATAGGGGTTGTTGTGTTAACTTTCAAACAAATTCTCTGTGAACAAAAGGATTACTGAAAACCACTGCCTCTTACAAACTGACAGTATGGAAATCTTAGTTAAATAAAGATATAAAAGAAAACTAACTTTTAGAAACTAATATTAAAATGTCATTGATGTCAGTTTAACACTGGCAGAAGATATTAAAAGCTTCTCAAAACTGACATTTTTAATCAAAGTAATATTTTTAATAATAGTTCCTCTGTGATCATGGTAATCACTTGTGTTATTAAAAATCTATTTTTTTAATACCCATACAGTGGTACAGCTCTAAATGTGGGTGGCGTAGGTCGCACACAGACAGTGTGAACTGGAGGTCACCAAAAGGGCTGTGTCCCCAAAATCCATCCATACTGTCAGAAATATGATATTAAGTTTGTAGAGAATTCATTAATATTATTTGAATATATTATTCTGTTAGTCTTATCTCCAGCACAATCAAACAGGTTCAGTATATAGCAACAGATGCTTGAACAATTTAAGTAACTTGCTCAAGTTGTTGTTGTTCAATCGCTTGTCCGACTCTTTGCAGACAAGCTTTGAAGTCTTGTCCGACTCTTTGTGACCCCATGGACTGCAGCATGCTAGGCTCCCCTGTCCTTCAGTATCTCCCAGAGTTTGCTCAGATTTACGTCCATTGAGTCAGTGATGCTATCCAACTGTCTCATCCTCTGTCACTCCCTTCTCTTGCCCTCAATCTTTCCCAGCATCAGGTCTTTTCCAGTGAGTTGGCTCTTCAAATCAGGTGGCCAAAGTATTAGAGCTTCAGCATCAGTCCTTCCAATGAATATTCACTCAGGGCCATATAGCTAATAAATAATGCCCCAGGGCCCGAGCCTAAGCCTTCTTACTCATAATCTAATATTCCTTTCACCATGACATGGTCACTCTTGGCACCTAAATATTCTGTATTAGGGACACAGCAGTGTTTCAAGAAGATCAATCCTTGTTAAAGTTTAAACTTACTTGAGAGATGTGTAATGAAATAAACCAAAAGAGACGCATTAACCTTTAGAAAGAAAAATCTTAAGACTAATGAGATAAGATGCAAAATAGGTCAATTTTGAAAAAGTATTTTTTTTTCAAATTGGAAAGTTTACAAATAGAGCACTGCTGTGGTTGGAGAAATCTGGACCAGCCAGGTAACACTGCCACGTAGGTCTAGAAAGCGGAAAACCACTGGGCACCTGTCACTGGGAGCTGAAGGAACGGGAGTAGGAATAAGGTTTGAGTAAGGATTGGGTCTGGCTGAGGCTGGAGAGAAACCAAACACATACTTGTTTGTTTGTTTGTTTGTTTACTTTTTATTTTGTATTGGATTATAGCCAATTAACAGTGATGTGATAGTTCAAGGTGAACAGTGAAGGGACTCAGCTATATATATATACAGGTATCCATTCTCCCCCAAACTCCTCCCATCCAGGCAGCCACATAATGTTGAGCAGAGTTACCTATGCTATACAGTAGGACCTTGTTGGTTATCCAGTTTAAATATAGCAGTGTGTACATGACCATCCCAAACTCCCTAACTATCCTTTACCCACAACCTTCCCCCTCTGGTAACCACAGTTTGTTCTCTAAGTCAACACATGCTTGTTTTTGATAAAAAATTAACTCACATGTATTTTTATCAAGACAAGTGATTGGCTTTGAAAGAGATACCTTCTCTATAGGCAGTAAAAAAAATTTTCTAAAGTTCTAATTTTCAGGTGTCGTGCATTTTTTAAACTTAAATTATGATTATTTGCTAGGTAATTGGACACTTCCACCAAAATCATGCGTTAAGGAATGAAAAGGAAAGAGCACCATACCTCCATGTCCTCTGTTCTTCAAGACACACACAGGTCTGGACATGAACGGTGTATTTATACCTCAGGAAAAACCCACACCTGCACTCCTTTCATGCCTGAGGTCTTCAAATGCCCACTGAGAGCTCCATAGTGAAGCCTTATATTTGTGGATTTGGACATAGTAGAAAGTGTTGTAGTCCATGCCCAGGGGTGCCTGAAAAAGGGATTTGAGACTCAAAGTTGACACAGGAAGCCTTCAGACCCACTTACCTCAAGCAACCAAGTACTTGTTCAGAAAAGTCAAATAAAGAGCTAAAATGTAGTGCTTTCTACATACTCATTTTACCTTCATTTTATGGCTTGATATCAAAACCTTTTTCCATTAAGATGCTAGCAGTTGATAAAAAGCCCAGATTAGGTTTTGTCAAAAGAAAATCTAAGGTAATGTCAAGCTTTCTTGGTTTTCTTGTGTTCTTTTCAGGGAACTCTCTTGAGACAGAAAATATAAGGCAGTGAATGAACTACTTAGTGAAGGGAGGCTGAAGTTGTTAAACGAAATGGCTTTTATATATGTAAAGTGTTCTGAAGCCTTGCCTGACTTAAAAAACAACAACAATGTTTGTGTCTTAATTCTAGCTGTGGATTTTTATTTCTCTTTAACACCAATTTTCAGCTTAGTTCACCAAATTTCCAGCAGTAACTTGGCATTTTCTAAGATACTAAGACTAATTTGTTTGAAGACAGAGACTTTATTTGATTTTTTCAAAGTTTGAACCTTTTTTCCCCCACATATTTTCTAGAGCAACTAATAGAAGGTAAATTTAGTTAATGAGGAAGCGTATAGGATGCAGAACTGTCTGGAACATGAAATTAACATTCATTTAACAAATATTTATTGAGCACCTGCAGTATGTCAGACTGTTCTAAGAGGTAAGGATACATTAGTGAAAAAAAAAAAAAATCAAAGCAGAAATCTCCACCCTTGTGAGTCTTGCTTTCTTGCTGGGGGAGAGACAGAGAGTCAAGGAATGAATAAGTAAATTACACAGAATTCTAGAAGGTGGTAAATGCTATGGAGAAAAGTAAAACTTGAAGGGAAGTAGGGAGTGTAAAGGTATGGTGTAGGTTACAGTTATGACCAGGACTATCAGAGAAAACCACACTGAGAAAGGCATATTTGAGCAAAGACTTAAAAGAGATTTCCTAGGTGGCTCAGTGGTAAAGACTCCGTTTTCCAATGCCGGAGACACGGGAGATGCAGGTTCAGTCCCTCAGTTGGGAAGATCCGCTGGAGGAGGAAATGGCAACCCATTCCAGTATTCTTACCTGGAGAATCCCATGGACAGTGGAGCCTGGTGGGCTACAGTCCATGGGGTTGCAAAGAGTAGGACACACCTGAGCGGCAGAGCACACTTAAAAGAGATAAGGGAACAATTGTGTGGGAATCCAGGAGAGAAGGTTTCCAAAGAAATGAAACGGCTGGTGCAAAGAATGAGGCAAGAGAATGCCTGGCAACTTCCAGGAACAGCAAGGCAACCTGTGTAGCTGAAGTGGCATGATCCAGGGAATGGGGTAGAAGATAATCTCAAAGAAGTGATGAATGGCTCAGATGACACAGGGCCCTCAATGCCATTGCAAAGGTTTTCTACTGAACGAAAGGGTGAACCATTAAGCGTTTTGAAAAGAGACCTGACAGTCCCTTTACTTAAGGTTTAACCACTCCACTCTGGGTGCTGTGTTGAGAACAGATTGTATGGGAGCAGGGAGACCAAATTCAGACATCATTGCCATAATCCAGGGAGGCAGTGATCCTGGTTTGAAAATTGGGAGAAGTGGTCGGATTCTGGATACATTCTGAGGAGAGAAGCAACAAAATTTGCTCAGGAAGTAAATAGTATTGTATGGAGTAAAGAGAACAATCCGGGATGACTCTGAGGTTTTGGTCTGAGCAACTAGAAGGGGATAGTGTCCATATACCAACATGGGAAGGAGTATCATGGTGAGATCAAGTGTGTAGCTTGGACCCCCCAAGTTGAGATGCCTGTTAGATATCCTAGTGTTGACCTCCAGGAGGTGGGAATTGGGTGTCTAGGAAGATGTCTATCCTGGGGAGTTGGGATATATTTGGAGATCGCTTACCTATCAGAAAGTATTTAAAACAACACAAGTGGATGAGAGCACAAAGAGTGAGAGAAAAGTTGTTCAGCCACTAAGTCATGTCTGGTTCTTTGTGACCCTATGGACTGCCTTCCCTGTCCTTCACCATCTCCTGAAATTTGCTTAAACTCATGTCCATTGAGTCAGTGATGCCATCCAACCATCTCACCCTCTATCGTTCCAACCTTCTCCTCCTGCCCTCAGTCTTTCCTAGCATCAGGGTCTTTTCCAGTGAGTAGGCTGTTACCATCAGGTGGCCAAAGTATTGGAGCTTCAGCTTCACCATCAGCCCTTCCAATGAATATTCAGGATTGAACTATGGTGAGGGAGAGAGAAGACCCAGGACCAAGTCCTGAGCCCTAAGACACTCTGATATTAAGAAGCCGGACGTAAGAACAGAAACCAGTACTTCACCCTGAGATAAAACAACCAAAGAACAGTGAGGGAGGGAGCAAACATGAGGGTGGTGTCCTAGAGGCCAAATGAATAAAGTGCTTTGAGGGAGAAGAGGGGTGGGCTTTGGAAATGCTGCTGATAGGTTAAGTAAAATAGCCCCTGAGCACTGGATTCTGCATTGTGAGTTTACTTTTGGGGTTAGAGCCAAAGTTTCTTTTTCTTTGGCTTTGGCTCAGTGTATTTTTCAGTGGGGTGTCTTGCTTTCTGAAGCCAGGTCTGACTCACCCTGGAAATAGAGCTTGCAAAATCTGGCCTGAGGCCAGGTCATGTGCCTTTTCCCCTGCCTCTTCAACTTCTAAAGCAGCCGATCTGTCTGATAGCGCTAAGCCAAACCTCTCTTCTGTCTGGTGGGTGGTAGCAGAGAAGAGGCCCAAAAGAATTGAATCCCATTCTCCCAGAGTATTTTCATTGTGGTTTACTTAGTATGCAGACTCCCGGAGAATATACAGGTCCTGAGTCATTACACTTCAAGAGCAACAGAGTAGGTGGCCCACGGGTTATTTATTCAAGAAATAGGAAAGACTGGAAAAGATGAATAAAATGTGTCACAGATTTGGAATTTAAATCATAATTTTGCTCATCATTTATGATGATATAGGTATCTCAACACTCCTAGCTGATAAATCAGGTACTGGAATACCTCTCCTTTCCAAGAATGATAAAAACATGTACACTATGGTTAAAATGTACTTTAAAGATATGAAGCAATTTAGTACTTTAACAATAAAATTCCCTCAGGAAAATAAAATGCTGTTTTCCTCACAGTACAAACATCAGATAATCAAAATGCAATAAATAGTTTGTAGACTGATTTAGAGAAGACTTTTACATATTTTGGCTAATGATCAAGTTTGGGAGATGCAGGTCACAAATTGTTCTATTATATTCTTCTTTTTGTAGAAATATTTTCTAATTCAGGGTTTTCTTTTTGTAGGATTTTCATAAGGGAAAAGGAATAAAATAAATTTCAATAAGCATGTTTGAATTTCACAAATACACTATATACTGAAGATCTGATAATCAGAATACAAATTAATTTTTTCATTTATCTATTGCTATATGGTAAATCACCCTCAACTTTAAAGGCCTAAAGCTACAATTTTTCTTTTTAATTTTTACAAATCTCTTGGTTAACTAGGTGAAACTGGGTGGTCGACTGCATTCAGCTAATTGGTTCTTCTGCTCCATGTGATGTCCAATAGGGCCACAGTCATCAGGACTCTTGGCTGGGCTGGAGTACCAGTTGGCTTACTCACTTGGCTGACAATGCTGCTGGCTTTTGCTGGGAGCTCAGCTGAGGCTGTAGAGTGCCTTGGTTCCTCTCCAGGTGCTTTGGGATTCCAAGAGGAAGAAAGTAAAAACTCAGTGCCGTTAAGACTTAGGTTTGGAAACATAAGAATGGCATTTCCGCTGCATTCTATTGATCAAAACTAGGTACCAGATTAGCTCAGATTCAAGGGGATAGGGCTTCCCTGGTGTCTCAGAAGGTAAAGAATCTGCCTACAATGTAGGAGACCCAGATTTGATCCCTGGATTGGGAAGATCCCCTGGAGAAGGGAATGGCTACTATTCCAGTATTCTTGCCTGGAGAATTCCATGGACAGGGGAGCCTGGAGGGTTACAGTCTATGGGGTTGCAGAATCAGACACAACTGGAGAATTAACTTTCACTTTCAAGGAGACAGGAAATTAGCTCCACCTCTTGATATAAAGAGTGGTATATACATCCAAGAAGGGAAGAAATGGTAGAGGACCATCTTTGGAGATTAGCTACATATTTTGTCCTCTGACCCCAACTGTTCATGACCCTACCATGTGCAGAATATCTTCACTCTTCCTTAAAATCCCCAAAGCCTCAGCTAAAGGCCAGGATGATTTAGTCCTGTTATCTAAATCAGGTCCAGGCATGGATGGGGCTCCTCGGGTGTAGTTTCTCAGGTACAGAGACCTTTGAGAGATAAAGTATCTATCATCCAAATTCCTAATGTACAATGATGATATAGGATAGCATAATTGCAGTAGACAACCCTGTTCAAAAAGGGAGCAAGTAGGTGAACCCTAGAAGTCATCGGTCCATGGCTGTGCACATGTTGCCCTTTCTCTGACACCAGGGTGTTCTGTTCCCTGGGTGTGAATTTTTTAGTTCTGTGGTTCTCACATCTTCCCCTGCCCCACTGCTTCCCATGCAGGGTCATGGACTCTTCACTCTGCCCTCTGAATCATCCTTCCTTTTCTGTAAGAAATTGCCCACATTTAGAATTGAATAGCTTTCTCAGCCTGCTTCCTACCCATAGGAGCTAGAGGGTCCAGAAACCTCTTCTAATTTTAAACTGCCTCTACAGTATTCCAGGGCTTCCCTGATAACTTAGCTGGTAAAGAATCTGCCTGCAATACAGGAGATACCGGTTGGACTCCTGGGTTAGGAAGATCTCCTGGAGGAGGGATAGGCTATCCACTCCAGTATTCTTGGCCTTCCCTGGTGGCTAAACCGGAAAAGAATCCACCTGCAATCCAGGAGACCTGTGTTCAATTCCTGGGTTGGGAAGATCCCCTGGAGAAGGGAACAGCTACCCACTCCAGTATGCTGGCCTAGAGAATTCCAAAGAGTCCGACACAACTGAGTGACTTTCACTTTCACTGTAGTATTTGGTCCAAGCCTGTATAATTCTTTTTCAAATTATGTGGGTTTCCATGCATCAAATTATAATCTACTCATTAGACCAAAAATAACACCTATACATTTCTTTCAGAGAGGCTCCTCCCTATCTTGGTCTAAGGGAAAGCACATTGAATATTCTTAAAATCCCTTGTAGTGTAGTATAAAGGTTATAAGAATCATGTATTTATGATCCCTGCAGTCCCACTTTTTAAATTGAGAGGGTCTATAACAGCAGTCCCCAATGTTTTTGGCACCAGAAAGTGGTTTTGTATAAGACAGTTTTTTCATGGGCCTGATGGGGGTGGGGGATGGTCTCAGGATGATTCAGGTGCATTATATTTGTTATGCACTTTATTTCTATTATTATTGCATTGTGATATATCATGAAATAATTAAACAGCTCACCATAATGCAGAATTAGCGGGAGCCCTGAGCTTATTTTCTGCAACTAGACAGTCTCGTCTAGGGGTGATGGGAGAGCGATGGGGAGCAGCTGTAGATACATATGAAGCTTCATTCACTTGCGAGCCCACTGCTCACCTCCAGTTGTGTGGCCTGGTTCCTAACCATTATCAGTCTGTGGCCCAGAGGTTGGGGACCCCTGGTCTATAAGACATGTTTTTAAGCTTCTTAGATGTTCTACAGTGTAGCTCAGAGGGTATAGAAAGTACTGTACTACATTTCTCTGAGGTCCCAACATGTAAGAACAACCATACCCCTGAACTGATTTTGACTCTCAGGCTATGTTTTACTGGCAGTGCCCTGGCATTGCCTCCAGGTTTTAATTTACTTTGAATATATTTTATTTGGTGAACTGGCATTTTAGGATTGACAAAGAGTTTTATTATCCAAACCAGTAATTCTGGGTTTGGAAATGTTTCATCTATTTTTATCTTGCCATACACAGTTAAACCTCTGGAGAAGGAAATGGCAACCCACTCCAGTATTCTTGCCTGGAAAATCCCAAGGACAGAGGAGCCTGGCAGGCTACAGTCTATGGGGTTACAAAGAGTTGGACATGACTTAGCAACCGAGCACACAGTTAAAACATTTGTCATTTTCAAAATACTGCCTGGAAATGTTCTTAGCCATGTTTACAGTTTTATTAAGAATGTTGCCAAACTTTCTGTCACTCCATAACTTTCTGTGAATCTGTGATCTTTTTTTTTTTTTTCAGTCTTTAATAATGTCAATGTCCAGCCACTATTTATAATCTCCTTGAGCCTGTTCTGGCTTCCGCTGGCTACTAGCCCTAAAGTCAGTGTTTTAGGATTTTGTTATGGCAATACCAGGTATCAATTATTTTATTTAGTGTTTATTTTTCACTGTGGTGGGTCTTTGTCACTGTGTGGGCTTTGTCTAGTTGTGAAGAATGGGGGCTAGTCTCTAGTTGCAGTACATGGACTTCTCATTGCAATAGCTTCTCTTGTTGCAGAGCACAGACTCTAGGCACGTGGGCTTCAGTAGTTGCAGCACATGGGCTCAGTAGTTGTGGCAAGCTGGTTTAGTTGCCCCTTGGCATGTAGGATCTTAGTTCCCTGACCAAGGATCAAACCTGATTCCTCTGCATGGACAGGCAGATTCTTAACCACTAGACCACCAAGGAAGTCCCCAAATACCAATTTTAATTTCAGTTATAATGGTACCCCTAATGAAAATGCAGAGCATTTGGAAAAATAAAACACTTCTCAAGAATAGTAGTGCCGAGAGAACCAAAATTCACGAAGTTGCTAATGCTTCTCTGTACCTATCTATTTCAGAGTTATTCTTTCAGCAGCAACATACACGAGTTACAGAGCCAGCTGTGAATTTTTATCCATTGTGTACTGGCCTATAAAGTTAGTAAGTCAGTGAAAGTGAAAGTGAAAGTCGCTTAGTCGTGTCTGACTCTTTGTGACCCCATGGAAATCTCCAGGCCAGAATACTGGAGTGGGTAGCCATTCCCTTCCCTAGGGGATCTTCCCAACCTATGGAGAAGGGAAAGGCTACCTGGTCCACTGGGACAACCCAGAGGGATGGGACAGGAGGGAAGAGGGAGGGAGTTTCAGGACATGGGGACACATGTGCACCAGTGGCTGATTCGTGTCAATGTATGGCAAAAACCACCGCAATATTGTAAAGTAATTAGCCTCCAATTAAAATAAATAAATAAATTAAAAAAAATTGACTTTAGAGACTTTTATTTATTCAAATATATATTAATGTAAGCATATTCAACTCTGAATATTCATTGGAAGGACTGATGTTGAAGCTGAAGCTCCAGTACTTTGGCCACCTGGATGTGAAGAGCTGACTCACTGGAAAAGACCCTGATGCTGGGAAAGATTGAAGGCAAAAGGAGAAGAGAGTTACAGAGGATGAAATGGTTGGATGGTATCACCGATTCAATGAACGTGAGTTTGAGCAAACTCTAGGAGATAGTGAAGGACAGGGAAGCTGGCATGCTGCAGTCCATGGGGTCACAAGGAGTCAGACATGACTAAACAACTGAACAACAACAGCAAGAATGGATTTACGGATATTTATTTTATGAATGACAATCCAATACTATATTTATTTTGGGGCTCAAATTTCAACAGTCACCTTTTTAAAGGAAGTTTTTTTCTTGAATTACTCTAGCAGGATATATCAGTCTCCTCTGAACCTATAGATCTTACCATTTGCAGCCCTTTTACTTGCTCTCCACTTTTTGCCTTATATTGCAGTTATTTGTGAATTACGCTCATTCTTGTAACCCCCATCTCCATTTCAAATACTGAATTATTGAGGCTAGAGATGATGTATTACTAGCCCTCTATTTCTTCTACAGTCAATGCACATTATAGGAAATAAATAAATACGTGCTGTGTGCATGCAAAGTTGCTTCAGTCATGTCTGACTCTTTGCGACCCTGTGAATTGTAGCCCACCAGGCCCCTCTGTCCGTGGGATTCTCCACTCCCACTGGAGTGGGTTGCCATGCTCTCTTCCGGGGATCTTCCTGACCCAGGGATCAAACCTGCATCTCTTGCGTCTCCTGCATGGGCAGGCAGATTCTTTACCACTGTGCTACTCCAATAAAAATTAATTAAAAAATACAGAGATGCTTACTGACAGATCTGGGCTATGAACCGAGGCAGTCTGACCCCAGAGCCTAACCACTGATTCTAAACTGCCTATTGGTATGTATGAAAATGATGTGTTTCTTAAGAATCATAGTAATAGTTTTGTATAACACTAGTGGGCACATTTATATTTTGTGCTTCCCTGGAAGCTGGATGAAGTATGTGAGTGACTATAGTACAGTACAAAGTGTTACATATTATGAGAACAGGTGGTACAATGAACTGCTGGAGGAAATAAGAGAAGAAAAAGTGTATGTCTAGCTGGGCAAAGTGAAAAATTTATTGGAGGAGGTGGCAGTAGCATACTTGATGTGTATGTAGAGATGGGCATGAGTGGGGTTATCCTAGCTTTGGGGAGAATCACAGACTATGCATAAAATGCAGCATGTAGATACTTTTGTTGGCATATACGTCGTGTGAATGGAAGCAGTGAGAAGTAAAGCTGGAATAATACTAGATGAAAGCATTAAAGGATCTTCCTTTTGAGAATGATTTACTGTGTGAAGAAAAGTAAATGAAGCATCTGGACAGATGCCCCCAAACCTAGAAATGTACTTGTCTAAGTGTTTTGAGTTGGTGCCATGCTTTAGATTTATAGATTGAGAGTTGTATTGATCAAAGTGTTTATTCAAAGACAAGAAAAGTTAAGTCAGAATTTGGATAAACTACCACCAGATGGTAGCAGATAGGCTGATTTCTTAGTCCAGATGACTTGATATAAGCCAGAAAAGTATGTGTGTGAGAGCCAGTTCAGAACTCTTGGTTATGCAAGGATCTCATGTGTGTATAGGTTTGTCTGTATAGTGATAATTGCATCATTAATTACCATATTTATGTAAAATAATTTATTTCTAACAGTACAGCTGCATCCTTTTTCAGAAACAGTACAGCTTGTTTCTTGGTGAGACAGTTTATTCTTAGAAGGAGAATGAATACTTCTGGTTCAGTCACTAAGTTGTGTTCGACTCTTTGTGACCCCACGGGCCACAGCACACCAGGCTGCCTTGTCCTTCACTATCTCCCAGAGTTTGGTCAAACTCATGTTCATTGAGTCAGTGATACCGTCCAACCAACTCTTTCTTTGTTGCCTTCTTCTCGTTCTGTCCTCAATCTTTCCCAGCATCAGAGTCTTTTCCAGTGAGTCGACTCTTCACATCAGGTGGCCAGAGTACTGAAGCTCAGCTTCAGCATCAGTCCTTCCAATGAATATTCAGGATTGATTTCCCTTAGGATTGACTGGTACAGGGATATATGCTAATTCAATGGGATGGTTGAAAATTGCTATTCAAATATTATTTCAAACAAATTAGAAAATACATGAAAGAGTGAGGCTAGAAAATGGGTTAATTAAGATTGAGAGAGACTAGAGAGAGGCCCAAATTTGGATTTTTCATGAATAGTGAGCAGAATCTAAAGGGCTTCAGATCATAGGCAAATCTGACTCCAAGACACAGCTAATGTCTTCTCCTTTTATCATCTAATTTAATCCTCTCAACAGCCATATGAAATAGAAAGTACTATCTCCATTTAAATATAATAAGACTGTGGCTCAGAAAGCTAAGTGATTAGCTAATTCATCAGCACAAGTAACAGACCTGGAATTTGAACACTCATCTGGTTTCACTTGCAATGCCCTTTCTTCTCAGTACCCAAGAGATACATGATCTACCTGCTTCAGAAACCTACTGGCCTTTGCTCTCATCAAAGCAGAAAAGGAGGAGATAACAGTTTTAAAATACTGGTTAATTAACCATCGCACTTCCCCAACATTTTATTATGAAAAAATTCACACATACAAAAGTCAAAAGAATTTCACAGGATGCCCTTCATATAGCTACAAGTTAGATTCTACAATTTGCATTTTACTCTACTTGCTTTGGGCTTCCCAGGTGGTGCTAGTGATAAAGAACCCGCCTGCCAATGCTAGAGACATGAGAGATGCGGGTTCAATTCCTGCGTTGGGAAGGTCCCCTGGAGGAGAACATGGCAACCCACTCCAGTATTCTTGTCTGGAGAATCCCATGGATTGAGGAGCCTGGTGGACTATAGTTTATAGGGTCGCAAAGAGTCAGACACAATTGAAGCAACTTAGCATGGAAAATCCCATGGATGGAGGAGCCTGGTAGGCCACAGTCCACGGGGTCGCTAAGAGTCGGACACAACTGAGCGACTTCACTTTCACTTTTCACTTTCCTGCGTTGGAGAAGGAAATGGCAACCCACTCCAGTATTCTTGCCTGGAGAATCCCAGGGACGGCAGAGCCCGGTGGGCTGCCGTCTATGGGGTCGCACAGAGTTGGACACGACTGAAGTGACTTAGCAGCAGCAGTAGCAGCAGCAGCAGCAGCAGCAGCAGCACACACTACTTGCTTTATCGTATATCTGTCCGTCTAGTCATCCCGTTATTTTATCATTATCTCAATTTTAAGTGCATTTCACAGTAGATTGAAGACATCAGTATGTCTTTAACTCATTACTTCAGCATGCATATTATTAACTGAAGTTCAATACTGGTTTATAGATTTATTAAATTTTTTAAATAAAAATACAGTGAAACACACTGATCTGAAGTGTTACTCAATGATTTCAGACAAATGCATACAGTTGTGCAGCCTGAATTTCTCTCCTGATACACAACATCGCTCTCAGACCAGAAAGTTCTCATATGTCCTTTTCCAATCAAGTTCCATCCCCTCCACCCCCTTTAGGACACCATCATTCTGTTTTCTGGTTCATTGTTAGTTTGTTTAACCATAAATTAATGTTTCCTGTTTTAGAATTTCATATAAATGGAAGGAAACAGTGTGCCAGTATGTACTTTTTTGTATAAGGGTTCTGTCACAGCAGCATATTTTGAGCATAATTCATTTTATTCTATATGTCAGTAGTTTATTCCTTATTTCTGCTGATGGACAGCTGGACTGTTTTGGTTTTTAATCTGTTATGGAGTAAAGCAGATCTGAATATTATTGTAGCAATTTTTCATTTCTTTTGGTGTAACTACTGGTCACAGGGTAAGTATGTGCTGTGCTTAGTCGCTCAGTCGTGTCCGACTCTTTGCGACCTCGTGGACTGTAGCTCACCAGGCTCTTCTGTCCATGGGGACCCTCTAGGCAAGAATACTGGAGTGGGTTTACATGCCCTCCTCCAGGAGGTTTAATTTTATAAGAAACTACCAAAACTTTTTGAAAAAATTTGTACCATTTTACACTCCCAGTAACACTGTATGAGAGTTCTGTTGCTCCACATTGCTATCAATCTTCTAAATATTATACTTCTGGAGAGTTGGCATTGTTTTCTCATTGGGGAAGAGAGCCCTGCACAGCCAGCTTTGGTTGGATTCTCTGTTCCTTCTGAGTAAACTTCCATTTAAGCTTTCCCCACATTGTTTTGTTACAGTTTGTAAATATTCCCCAATTTTCTCATTCATATTTTTTTCTGCTTACTCATAACATTTTGCTTTTCCTGAATTCTCTGATTTAAACATATTTTATTTCTACTAACTGGTTCTAATAATGCCTCCTCTTTCATTGCAATGAAATGTTAGTCACTCAGTTATGTCCAACTCTTTGAGACCCTTTGGACTGTAGTCTGCCAGGCTCCTCTGTCCGTGGAATTCGGCAGGCAAGAACACTGGAGTGGGTGGCCATTCCCTTCTCCAGGGGATCTTCCTGACCCAGAAATTGAACCCAGGTCTTCTGCACTGTAGACGGATTCTTTACCATCTAAGCCACCAGGGAAGCCACCACTTAGACTTTTCCTTTTGACTAATATGATTCAGTTGTAATAGTTGAGTTTTTTATTGTTAGTAGTCAAATGAGAGGATTCATTTATGCATGCTCTTTGTAGCCCAAGTTGGACGGTTAAATTTAAGTAAGGAATTCTGCCAGACATTTCAGAATTTCAGGCTCAAATTTTAAAGTTATTTCGGCAAGAATTGCTTTTATTTACAATGGACTTCTTGGGCCTGGGTAGAAGTAGGATAGTTTTATGGTGATGTTGTTGATTGGCAGTTGCTTGATCAGAGGACTTTGGTAATACATGGAAAACTGGGAAATCAAAGGGCAAGAGGCAATGAGCAGTAGGTTTTGTGTGTTTTAATTTGAAAAGACTTAAATGGACAGAAGAGCTAAACCTAGGGATTGCCCATATTAAGCATTGTGTTTGTTAATCTCATTGTGTTTGTAATTCACTGTGAGTGACAGAGGTCCCTTGTTTTTTACCTGCTTGGTACCTGCTAGAAGTCTTCTTGGAGGGCATTACTGAAGTTTAAATATCACTTTAAAAAAGGCACCACTGATAATTTGCAATATGTTATGCTCTGCCAGTGATTAAAATAGTTTAACTGATTCCAAAAAGGCAGGTACCCCTGTTAGAATAAGAATTTTTAAAATGATATCTAAAGGAAATTTCTTGATATGGACTTCAAATTTAGGAATTCTCAAAGAAGGCAGTAGCATAAGTGCATTTCTACTTTCATTAGGTAGACACTTCTGAACAATTTATACTTGTGTCCACATTCATTAAAAAAAAGAAAAAAAGAAGAAATATGAAAACTGCTTATTCTAAAATTCTAGCCTCAAGTCAAGAAAAAAGAGCCAAGGAAAAACGAAACTAGAATTGAATGGCATGGGTATTATAAGTATAAAGCAGGGCATTTACGTGCTCAGTCCTGTCTGGTCTTTGCGACCTGATGGTCTGCAGCCCTCCAGGCTTCTCTGTCCCTGAGATTTCCAGGCAAAAATACTGGTTGCCATTTCCCACTACAGGTGATTTTCCCAGCCATGGATCCAACTTGTGTCTCTGGTGTCTCCTGCATTGGCAGATGGATTCTTCACTACTGAGTCCCCTGGGTAAATGGAGCCACAAAACAGTTCCTTGAATATCAATCTTTTCCTTTTTAGCTGTGTGATCTTGGGGGCAAGATGTTTAAGTTATATAAGTTTCATATGATAATCTTAAACATTAATAAGATGTAAAGCAACTCAGTTCAGTTCAGTCACTGTCTGAGTCATGTCTATCAAGTCGGTGATGCAATCCAACCATCTCATCCTCTGTCCTCCTGCCTTCAATCTTTCACAGCGTTAGGGGCTTTTCCAATGAGTCAGTTCTTCATATCAGGTGGCCAAAGTATTGGAGTTTCAGCTTTAGCATCGGTCCTTCCAATGAATATTCAGGACTGGTTTCCTTTAGGATTGACTGGTTGGATCTCCTTGCAGTCCAAGGGACTCTCAAGAGTCTTCTCCAACACCACAATTCAAAAGCATCAGTTCTTCAGTGCTCAGCTTTCTCAATGGTCCAACTCTCACATCCATACATGACTATTGGAAAAACCATAGCTTTGACTAGACAGACGTTTGTTGGCAAAGTAATGTCTCTGCTTTTTAATATACTGTCTAGGTTAGTCATAGCTTTTCTTCCAAGGAACAAGCATCTTTTAATTTCATGGCTGCAGTCACCATCTGCAGTGATTTTGAAGGCCAAAAAAATAAAGTCTGTCTCTGTTTCCATTGTTTCTCCATCTATTTGCCATGAAGTGGTGGGACTGGATGCCATGATTTTAGTTTTTTGAATGTTGAGTTTCAAGCCAGCTTTTTCACTATCCTCTTTCACTTTTATCAAGAGGCTCTTCAGTTTCTCTTCACTTTCTGCCATATGGGTGGTGTCATCTGAATATCTGAACTTATTGATACTTCTTCCAGCAATCTTGAGTCCAGCTTATTCTTCATCCAGCCCAGCATTTCTCATTATGCACTCTGCATATAAGTTAAATGAGCAGAGGACAATATAAAGCCTTGATATACTCTTTTCCCAATTTGGAACCAGTCTGTTGTTCCATTTCTGGTTCTAACTATTTCTTCTTGACCTGTATACAGATTTCTCAGAAGGCAGGTAAGGTGATCTGGTATTCCCATCTCTTGAAGAATTTTCCACAGTTTGTTGTGATCCACATAGGCTTTGGTATAGTTAATAAAGCAGAAATAGATGTTTTTCTGGAACTCTCTTGATTTTTTGATGATCCAGCAGATGTTGGCTATTTGATTTCTGGTTCCTCTGCCTCTTCTAAAACCAACTTGCAGATCTGGAATTTCATTGTTCATGTATTGTTGAAGCCTGGCTTGGAGAATTTTGAGCATAACTTTCCTAGCGTGTGAGATGAGTGTAATTGTGTGGTAGTTTGAGCATTCTTTGGCATTGCCTTTCTTTGGGATTGGAATGAAAACTGACCTTTTCCAGTCCTGTGGCCACTGCTGAGTTTTCCAAATGAGTTCAGCACTTTCACAGCATCATTTTTTAGGATTTGAAATAGCTCAACTGGAATTGCATCACCTCCACTAGCTTTGTTCATAGTGATAAAAGGCCCACTTGACTTTTCATCCTAGGATGTCTGGCTCTAGGTCAGTGATCACACTATTGTGATTATCTGGGTCATTAAGATCTTTTTTGTATAGTTCTGTGTATTCTTGCCAGCTCTTCTTAATATCTTCTGCTTCTGTTAGGTCCATACCATTTCTGTCCTTTATTGTGCCCATTTTTGCATGAAATGTTCCCTTGGTAGCTCTAACTTTTTGAAGAAATCTCTAGTCTTTCCCATTCTATTATTTTCCTCTATTTCTTCGCATTGATCAGTGAAGAAGGTTTTCTTATCTCTTTTTGCTATTGTTTGGAACTCTGCATTCAAATGGGTATATCTTTCCTTTTCTCCTTTCCCTTTAGCTTCTCTTCTTTACTCAGCTATTTGTAAGGCCTCCTCAGAGAACCATTTTGTCTTTTTGCATTTCTTTTTCTTTGGGATGGTCTTTATCACCGTCTCCTGTACAATGTCACAAACCTCTGTCCATAGCTCTTCAGGCACTCTATCTATCAGATCTAATCCCTTGAATCTGTTTGTCACTTCCACTGTATAATCATATGGGATTTGATTTAGGTCATACCTGAATGTCCTAATGGTTTTCCCTACTTTCTTCAATTTAAGTCTGAATTTTGCAAGAAGGAGTTCATAATCTGAGCCACAGTCAGCTCCCAGTCTTATTTTTGTTGACTGTATAGAGCTTAAAAAATACAAGAAAGAGAACCTCTAAATAAGATAACTGTCCACAAATTTTTTAAAATTCTCTGAGTGGTCTCACAGAATAACATTACCCTCCTTCACCCCAATTTCTAGATGAGAAAATTGATATCTTTACTGATTCAAGAATGCACAGCGAAGTTATCAATGAAGCTGAAGCTATTGGTGATGCTGTTTCAACACAGATATAAACAAATTCCCAAAGCCAGTAACTTTTCCATATAAAGCACCTACCAGTTTGTTGAAAGTTAGTAAGTGCTTAGTAATTATGAGTCTCCCAAGCAGGAGAGAAAGAGAGAGAGAGGGAGGGACAGAGAGACAAAGGGGAGAAATATGTAAGCTGGAAATATCTAAAAATGGGATTACTGTATTCTAAATTGAGATACTTGAAATGCTGTCTTTGAAGTTCTCTTTTATAAAATTACTATAGACCAGGGATTCTATACTTAGAGTCCACTAAGTTTATGGGGACTGTGGATAGAATTTGTGAGGGGTAATCTGTGAACTTGGGAGGAAAATAATTGTGTCTGTTTTAACTTAGTTCTCCCAGAAATATAGCACTTCCTTCAGTTATGCATGAGGGTAATAAACCATTAATAGAGCTCACAGATATTTTCATATCAAATTATAGTTGTTGTACATATACTGAAGTCATGTATATGCCCATGAGTAATTCCAAATAATTGTAGTTCTTAGAACCACCACTCGATATTATTATTTGATGCACCAAGAAGAAATACATATATTACTCCATGGCACATTTTAAATATTTTGATGATCTATTTCAATATAAATGGTTTTCTTTGTAATTCTATGTATTTTATTTTATGCATTATATATATATATATGCATATGTATATCCAGTTGAGTATATATTCAACTATCACAAAGATGAAAATATAGATTATTATTACCACACAAGAAGGCCTTCTCATGTCACCTCTCAGTCAATAGCTATTCAAAGATAATCATTGTTTTGATTTCTACCGTCCTGGTTTGGTTTTATTTTAAAAATGAAATTTCTTTAAGCACATAATATATACCTTTTAGTGCCTACCTTCTGTGCAAACTTAACATATTAGTGATTCATTCACTATTCATTCATTAGAGGTTGTGTTCTTCAAAGACAGGTGTTGAGAAGGAGTTTGGATTGCGAAATGCAGGTGAGTGCTCTACACCTGTGAAAGGAAGGAAGTGGGCAGAAACAGGAATGGGCAGAGAAAGAAGTTGATCTGTGATGTCAACCTGACAACGCCTCAAGTCAATATTGCCATCAGGGTGTCCTGAGCTGAAATGGCTCAGTATTTACATCCCTGTCCCATTCAGTCTCTAGGTGTGGGCTGCCCTGGGAAGAGCCAGCCAGAGGCAAAGCACTCCTTCCAACTGAGGCAGATTCTGAAAGAGGTGGACTAGTGGAAGCTCTTGACTGCATTGCTTGTGACTGGTCAGTAAATCACATGGCAGGATTTAAAAAAAAATGGGCTGAAAATAAATTATCTACAAGTAGGATTAATATCTCATTACACTGAGATGAGAGAAAGTTTCTCTTCCAAGTTCTTCTGTATATAAAAAATATGTCTTGGAAGCTGGATCTTGGTGTCACATCTCAGAGACACATTACCAAAGTTATGCTGTGTAATATACAATATGTGAATATACTTGACAATAAGTCTTGGATTCTGATAAAGTCTGCAGTTTTATACTTCTTCAATATTGCCTTGGCTATTTTTAATTTTTTGCATCACTATGTGAATTGTAGTAGTACTGGTTGCCAGGAGCTAGTGCCTAGAAAGGCAGTCCATCATGAAGGATGTGAAGTTGATGAACATAATGAGCTGGATTGCACCAGGCAAAGAGCTGAGATATTGTGCACTCTAACCTCTATCACAAACTTAAATTTTCTCATTGGCTTGCATTAGCAGATTCATTACAGCTGGATTTGGCTCGCATGGGGAATATTTTGCAAACTTTCATAGTATTGTTATAACGTATAGAAATATTCAGAGAATGAGTTTTCATACTAAAGGAAATACGTATTTCATGGGATTGATATACACACACATATGCTTCTATCTCTGAAATTTTATATTGGGAGCTACTTACTGTATTGGAAATATAATAAGGTGGTGTTTAGTAATACATTTTATGTTAATTCTGGTAATGTAGCTGTGGTGGAAACTGTGAACAGAAGCCTACAGAACCCAAAACAATAGTAATATAGTTAGCCATTTCATGCTCCAGTACCTACAGCTAAACATGTACTAAGGGAAGTAACTGACAGCACAGACTTCCTTTCTACAGTGTCATTTTCAGTTGGGGAATTAATGTAATTATGTTTAATTGAGTTGAGGCACATTATTACACTGAGGCATGCCTCTCTTGATTGTAAATAAGAAGTCTGTGGTGTTTTAGAACAGTGGAAAAATGCTTTCAATCTGCATGGAGTAAAAATTAGTAATGGCAGCCAATGTATGTCTCCTCCCAATTATAGACAATTAGAAAGGCTCTTTGGTATTATTAGAAGGCACTTCTGACATTTGATTAAAGCAGAGGTCAGGTGAATAAAAATGCATGTAATATACGCAGGAATCTGTGTAGACAAATGGGAAATGTGGCAAAGTGAAAGAAAAGTGGTTAGAGATACTGAAGGTGTGAATCTTAGCTCCAAAGTCATGACCCACTAGTTATAGATAGAGAAGGTGATTGTTACTTTATCAATGAAATGAAGCTGGTAAAAGTGCATTTTAAAGATCTCCTCCCACAGAGCCCTGGCTATAAGTGCAATTCATAGTGTAAGGAGAATATGACCTGAGCAATATATTAATGTTATCGCCAATCATTTAAATTACTCAAGAATACATTATTTGAGGGAAAATGTAGATGTCATAGGGTAATTGTTATTTTGCTACTGTGATGCCCAACTTCTCCATTTCTTGACGTTGTTTTTCACATCACCTAATTTTTCCTATTCATAATTACATCAGTTGCATTTTCACTTAAATACACATTGATATACAGAGTTTTATACATAAAATCAGCAATTGTGATTTTCTTTTCATGTAAAGGATGGAATATAAATTACGAGTGTTTCAGATAGCCAGCATCTGAACCTGATTGTATCAGGTTCCAGGTGGGCTCAATACAATCTATCAACTTTGTTAATCACAGAGCGGAAGGAGAGGTATTAGGGGATTAATCTGATTGCTTCCTTTTGCTCAGTGCTGTGATATATACATGTTTAACAATGTTCCTTCCACCTCCTGTTTGCAGTTAATGATTCTATAGCTCTGTGTTGACCTTTGCTTCCAATTCTAATTTTGGAAGTGACTGGCTTTAAAGTCGTGCTGAAAAGAATTCTGAAGCCTCCTCTGGGCTTGGTAGGAAAGTGCAGTGTAATCAATAAATGATAACTGCTTTAGGCATGGAAGCAACCATGGCCGCACATATGCCACAGGCTAGGCGTCCCTGCTGCCTTCACTGCTTCATTAATCACAGTGAACATAGTGATTTGATGGAAAATTTAATTGCATAAACCCTTGGGAAAGAAATTATTATCATTTGCTTGATATTTTACACATCGTTTAAATTATATTAACAATCTTTGGTCCCTCTTCTTGTTCTGCCATCAGACTGGAGTGGGACAAGAATTTATAATGATGTAACACTGTATTCACCACTCTCGAGGAGAGCCCTCCATGACTTAATTTAGTCATGTGATTTTGTCGTAAAGAATCTTCGCCTGATGTAATTCACATACCATTTTCTTCTCAACAGGGATAATGTCCCCCAAACCTCATTCTTTTCTATATATATATATATTTAAAAAAACACAAAACTTTAAATAGCATTTAGTATTTCTTTAATGTCTTTAAGCACCAAATGCTCTCTGCGTGTATTAAATGGTGCTTCAGAACCAAAGTTGTTGCAATGTACAGGTGCCAAACAGTTAGGATTCTCTCTGATAAAATAAAGAAATATATATGTGGCTCAGTTGGTAAAGAATCTTCCTTAAATGCAAGAGACTGCCTGCACTGCAGGAGACCCAGGTTTGGTCCCTGGGTCAGGAAGATCCCCTGGAGAAGGAAATGGCAACCCACTCCAGTGTTTTTGCCTGGAGAATCCCAACGGACAGAGGAACCTGGTAGGCTATATAGACCATGGGGTCACAAGAGTTTGACACAGCTTAGCAACTAAACTACCATCACCTGATAAAATAAAAAGATTCAATTTCAATTTCATTGAGCTTAGTAAATACACATATGTTCAAACCACCGGATCCCTAGTTCAAAGATTGTCTTTGTTTTCCAACAGCTAAAGTAGAACGTATCAAGAGGCTACTTTTCTTCAAGAATGAGAAAGTTTGGGGAAAAGAACTCAGAAAGCACACCAACATGCAAGCAAATCACAGTGATAATAAAAAGCAAAATATAAGGAGATCCAACAACATGTTTTACCTAATAGTTTACTCGGAACCTCATGTGGATTTTACAAAAGATTCATCATGTCCTCAAGGTGTTTATGGTATTATTGAGTATATAAAATATATGCCTTGAATTATGGAAATATAATTAAGGACATAATTACCAGCAAGTAAATGAGGAAGAGAAGAAATGATATAACTGATGTTTTACATAGAAATAGACGTTTCTATGAAGACTTGCAAATAACTTGTAAATAACAATGTGTTTGAAATCTCATGAAGTTTTCAGGAATGTACTAATGGAGATCTTTCCACATGTGTGGTACATGCTTTGGAAATAAAACCTGTATTTAAAGTATGACTCAACCAACAAGGTTCTTTGACCTAGATTAAATTGCTAGTTTCTAAGCCTATTACTTCATTTAAAAAATGGACATATACTCAAAATCCTACAGTTTATGTATATTAAAATAAATATTTAATACAATGAACAGTTATTGAATATCTGCTATATGCAAGATACTCTTTTGAGAGCTATGTAAAACACCAACACCAATACGGGGAAATCTTGCCCTCGTGGAGAGCAGATTCAAGTGGGAATTTCATTAAGTAGTCTATTCATTTGGCAGACATTCATTAAATGTATATTATGGTTCAAGAACTCTGCCTCTGCTTTTGTGGTATTTTCTTGGGAGGCACACAATACACAAAGAAACCTGCATGCTTATGGAATAGCGCAAAGAGAAAAAAGCAGGTTCTCTGGGACAAAAATGAGAAAACAAGGGGAAAGCTAATTTCATTTGAGTGGTAAGGGATGACTTTTCTAAGGTAACATTTAGACTAATTCATTAAAATATCAGATTAAGGCTTGAAAATGGGGAAGGAAATGATTTGTAGCAGAAGAAAGAACATGTTTAAAGGCTCCTAAATTAGGAACAAACTTGGTGGATTTCAGGACCTGAAAGATGGCCAGTGTGTCTGAGTGAGTGAGTGACTGAATGAGTGATTGAGTGAATGGAAAACAAAGAGCTCAGCAGAGGCCAGTCTTGTATATCATTTCCATGCCATGTTTAGAGTTTGGCTTTTATTCTAAGTGCCATTGAAGCCACTTAAGGATTTCAAGCAAAGGAGTGATGTGATCCAATTTATCTCTTAAAATCTCCATCCTGACTGCTGTATGGAAAATCGATTGAGGGGTATCATATTAGGTACCAAAGAGAATAAGTCTGTTGCAGAAATTCAGGTGAAGAGTCATGATTTATATTTGGGTGGTGGTGGTAGATTCTAAAAGAAAAGAATGGGTTTGAAATATGTTTTGGAAGTAGGGTTAAGTGGTGGATAGTATGTGAGAATTTGATAGATGACTCAGAGTTAGGTCTAAAGAGTGGTTGCCTGGTTTCCGACTTGAACAACAGGGTGAATCATTCCACTTGAAGGTGTATAGTTATGACAGAGGCTCTATGGCCTGCAAAAACTACAATATTATTTATTTGGTCTTTTATGAAAAAAGTTTGCCAACCCTGGTCTAGTGCATAGATCCCAATGCACTATGGATTGAATACTAGCTCTTGCATTTACCAGATGTTTATAAGTCAACAATCACGTAACTAATCTGTGCCTTAGTTTCATTTCTAAAATGAATGCAGTATCAGTACTTACCTTGTAAGTTGGCTCTTATAAAAGAGAAATAATATAACTCTAGTAAATTGTCTGGCATATGTAAAACTTTTGATAAACATTTAATAAATATTAGCTGTTGTTATTTTTCACTTTATATACAATTTAGTTCCTACCACCTGGAGCCCTCCATCAGTCTTCTTGAGTATCCTTATGACTTGACAACCTGCTTGCATGGAGCAGTGATTGGAGAGCTTGCCAAGATGCCTTTTGAGCTTCCCAGGTGGCATAGTGGTAAAGAATCCACCCACCAAAGCAGAAGACCCAAGAGACACAGGTTTGATTCCTGGGTCAGGAAGATCCCCCTGGAGTAGGAAATGGCAACCCATTCCAGTATGCTTGCCTGGAAAATTCCACGGACAGAGGAGCCCGGCAGTCCATGGGGTTGCAAAGAGTCGGACACGACATAAGAATGTGTAATATTTAATAGTGAAAGAGGCCTTAATGAAACATTCATTTAAAAAGTCAACTGGTATTTGTCAACTGGTCTACAGACAATGCTTTTTAGAGATTTGTCATGATTTTTAATGTAGCTGTTGGGTGGGACAGGTATCATTTAGCTGCAAAGTCATGTCCGACTCTTTGTGGCCCCATGGACTGTAACTTGCTAGGCTCTTCTGTCCATGGAATTTTCCAAGCAAGAATACTGGAGTGGGTTGCCATTTCCTTCACCAGGGATCTTCCCAACCCAGGGTTGGAACAGACATCTCCAGCTTGGTAGGTGGATTCTTACCACTGAGCCACCTGGGAAGCTTGGGTAGGGGCGAGGTATGGAGCAATTAATGAAGCTTCAAGTTTTCATGTCCTATTGATATCTGGACAAGACAGTTTTCTAGGTCAGGTGTCTGCAAACTAGAGCCTGTGAGCAGAGGCAGCTCCTTGCCTGTTTTTATGTGGTTCTCAAGCTTAAAATGATTTTTACATTTTTGAAAGGTTGTAAAACAAAACAAAATAGCAAAGACTAGATGGTAGAGATGAGTGGGGGCCCACATGATCTAAAATATTTGCTATCTGGCCCTTTATAGAAGAAGGTTGCCCACTCCTGTCCTATACAGAAGAAAGTACTTTATCTTTTGTATTTTAAAGTTACTGGATTAAAGAATTAAGCACAGAGTTAAAAACCCAAGTTTATTCTGTGAGCTCACCTTCTTTTGGGAGTTACTCCATTTATGAAATTTATTTTTGTCTTCTTGGTAGCATCTCGCTTGTCAAATACATGTATCTCTGTTTCAAACTGAACCATTTCTTTTAATCACTACTGTAGAGAGCAAATCCAGAGCTGGTAAGTCATTTATCTATTATGCAAATTGTTTGCATGGCGGGAGGCTAGTGGCTTTTTAAATGACACTCTTGTTAGTTTTCATTACCTAGTTGGTCCCAACTTGGGATTTATCAAACCTAGAAAGAAATCCTAAAACAACTTTTCAATTGACTCCAGAAAAAGAAGGCAGGCAGGCAGGAAAGATTGAAGGAAGGAAGGAGAAAGCAGTGGTCACTTTAAGGCCACTTATTGCTTCAGCCACGTCTCCCCAAACCCGCCTACTTTTACACTGAACTCTTTTTCAACCTCCCAGAGTTCCCTCTTCAATTCAGGTCAGGCTCATACAAGGACAGTTTGGTTTAGTCTCAGGGGACTAGCTAAAAGCTGTTGTGATAATAAATGAATCCACAGTCTTTTCCAAGATAGCCACAGGCATTTCAGCTATAGGTCTGCAGGGGCTCACTTGCATACCAGGCATTGTCTTTTTTCTTATAGCATGTGGTTTGTAGCTTATTTGAGGCCACTCTATCAGTAAAGCTAAGCATGGTTAATTTCCTAACTTAGTTATCTTTAACAAGTATATGCAAATTTGGAAAGAGTGACTTGTAGAACTTATATTTTCTAAGACTAACGTTTGATACCATGTAAACTATCTGGAGTTCTTGAACAGTATTCCAAATATCTCAATAATTGAAGTGAAGAAGTGAAAGTGTTTGTCGCTCAGTTGTGTCGAACTCTTTGCGACTCCATGGAATGTAGCCCTCCAGGCTCCCTCTGTCCGTAGAATTCTCTAGGCAAGAATACTGGAGTAGGTTGCCGTTCCCTTCTCCAAGGGATCTTCCCAACCCAGGTCTCCTGCATCATAGGCAGATTCTTTACTGTCTGAGCCACAGGGATTCCATGTATAAGTGATATCATATGATATTTGTCTTTGTCTGACTGACTTCACTTAGTTTGGTAATCTCTAGCTCCATCCATGTTGCTGCAAATGGCGGTATTTCATAGTTTTTTATGGTTGAATAATAGTCCATTGCATATATGTACTATATCTTCTTTATCTATTCCTCCGTTGATGGACATTTAGGTTGCTTCCATGTCCTGGCTATTGTAAATAATGCTGCAGTGAACATTAGGGTGCCTGTATCTTTTCAAATTATGATTTTCTCCAGATAACTGCCTAGGAGTGGGATTACTGGATCATATGGTAGCTCTATTTTTAGTTTTTTAATGAACCTCCATGCTGTTCTCCATAGTGGCTATACCAATTTGCATTCCCACAAACAGTGTAGGAGGGCTCCCTTTCCCCCACACCCACTCCAGCATTTACTGTTTGTAGATTTTTTGATGATAGCCATTCTGACCAGTGTGAGGTGATACCTCATTGTAGTTTTGACTTGCTTTTCTCTAATAATTAGTGATGTTGAGCATCTTTTCATGTGCTTTTTGGCCATCCATATTTCTTCTTTGGAGAACTGTGTATTTTGATCTTCTGTCCATTTGATTGGGTTTTTTGTTTTTTTATATTGAGCTAAATTAGCTATTTGCATAGTTTGGAGATTAATACCTGTTGGTTATTTTTTTTGCAGAGATTTTCTCTCCTTCTGAGGGTTTCTCTCTTTTTTTTTTTTTTTTGGTTTTCATTTCCATTACTCTTAAGTGATGGATTGAAAAACATCTTGCTGCAATTATGTCAAAGACCGTTCTACCTATGTTTTTCTCTCAGAGTTTTAAAGTATCAGGCCTTCTTTTAAGTCTTTAATCCATTTTGAGTTAATTTTTGGCATAGTGTTAGGGAGTATTCTAAGTTCATTTGTTTACATGTAGCTGCCCGGTTTTCCCTGTACCACTTATTGAGCAGACTGTCTTTTCTCCATTGTATATTCTTGTCTCCTCTGTTATAGATTAGGTGACTATAGGTACATGAGTTTATCTCTGGGCTTTCTGTTCTGTTCCATTGTTCTATATTGCTTATTTTTCAGACATAATGCTATTGCAGTCTTAATAGACTACAGTCTAGTATAAACATAACTTTTAAATACCTTGGGCAACAAAACAGTTTGTATGACTAGCTTTACTGTAGTATTAAAATACCATAGACAAAGAGGCCTGGCATGCTGCAGTCCATGGGGACTGATATAGAGCAAAGTGATTCAGTTATACATCTATATATACATTCTTTTTCATTATGTTTTATCACAAGATATTGAATATAGTTCCCTGTGCTATACAGTAGGACCTTATTGTTTATCCACTATATGTATGATAGCTAAAGATTTTATAAATTTGATTATAAAAATTGTGTTACAGAAAGATCATTTTGTTGCTTCTGAGGAGAATAAATAAGAAGTGCTTTTACCAACAAGGACCTACTGTATAGCGCATAGAACTTTGCTCAATGTTATGTGCCATCCTGGGCGGGAAAGGAGTTTGGGAGAGAATGGATACATGTATAGGTATCATTGAGTCCCTTCACTGTTCACCTGAAACTATCACAACATTGTTAATTGGCTATACCCCAGTACAAAATAAAAAGATTAAAATTAAAAAAAAAAGAAGTGCTTTTGACTGGAGGTAGTTTCGTAAGCTATTGCAGTGGTTCTAGCAAGAAATGATGAGAGCCTAAGCAAGAGTAGATATCTGCTAAGGGACCAAGGGAGTGCTGGTAAGACCAGGCTTCCAGTTTTGGGGGGTGCCTCCAGGTAGGAGAAAATGTTTCAGGGATAACATGTATGAATGAATTAAATCACACAGTGGCATGTACAGGAGGCTGTTTTTGACAATAATTTGCTCACTCACTAGATTGTAAAATTTAGGTTTGAAAGTAAATCATTCATCTCTGATGGGCAGATACAATGGGAGGAGAAAGTAAAAGGGTAAAGATCCATCTGTTTAAAAAAGGATTTATGTAAATCAGCTATAATTCAGTAAAAAAGATATAGAAGCAATAAAAATTGATTTGTACCATATAGGCTTTTCTGAAAACATTTCTAAACTTCTGTTTGAAACTGAAAGGCAGTGTATAATGCATTATACTCTGACCTTTAGCACATTTTATCTTCTAGTCGATCTCCTAAACACTAAGGTAGAAAAATTTTTATGAAAATCATTCACAAATGTTAACATCTGATGCCCTTGGTTGCTGTATTACAAATGACATAAAGTTTCACAAGAATTGGTGTGACTAAGTAGAAATTCATAAAGTCATTTAAACAGTTGAGATTTGTATCAACTTCTGTCATTACTGAAACCAGTATCTGGATGGGGAAAGCACTGTCATAAACAGATAAGTATAGTAAATGCTGGGGCTTCCCAGCTAGCTCAGTGGTAAAGAATTGCCTGCCAAGCAGGAGATGTGGTTTTGATCCCTGAGTTGGGAAGATCTCCTGGAAAAGAAAATGGCAACCCACTCTAGCAGTATTCTTGCCTGGAAAATCCCATTGACAGGCAAGCCTGGTGAGCTGTAGTCCATGGGGTTGCAGAAAGAGTCAGATATGAATTAGCAACCAAACAACAGTAGTAAGCACTAGAGAATGCATAAAAAGATCATGTCTCCTCTTTGTTTAATTTCTTTTTGTTCATTTATTTTTGGTTGAGTTGGGTCTTCATTGCTGTACACTGGCTTTCTCTAGTTTCGGGAATGATGTCTACTCTCTAGTTGCAGCACGTGGTCTTCTCATTGTGGTGACTTCTCTTCTTGTGGAGCACAGGATCTAGGGTACACATGCTTCAGTAGTTGCAGCTCCTGGGCTCCAGAGTGTGGGTTCAGTAATTGTGATGGATAAGCTTAGTTGCTCTGAGGCATGTGGAATCTTCCCAGCACAAGGATCAAACCCTTGTCCCCTGGCAGGAGGATTCTTATACACTGTAACACCAGGGAAGTCCTCCTCTTTGTTAATTAACACTATTATAAAGAGATGACGGAGGAAAAGGAAACCTAAAAGTCCATAAACTCATACACCTAAATTTTATGCACAGTACTTTTGATGCTTGGATAGAACCAAGATCATGAGCTTCTTAGCTTCTTTCATACTTATATGCAGCTGATAACATATTAAGTGCATTTTATGATTTTCTTTTAACAAATTATCTTGAAAATTATGACAAGCTAATTAAATATCACTTTGGATTTTAGAATGAAATTTTCATGGTACTGGGACTAACGGGTGGAGGGAAACTTGTTTATCGTCTATGCTATACCCTGGAAAGAGTGAAGGCATTTTGGGAAGGAGGCAGAGGATGAGATGGTTAAATAACATTGCTGGCTCAATGGACATGAATTTGAGCAAATTCTGGGAGTTAATGGAGGACAGAAGAGCCTGGAGCACTGCAGTCCATGGGGTCACAAAGAGCTGGACACAACTCAGTGACTGAAGAACAGTAGCAACCATGGAGGGAGACAGGCACTGCAGAAACCTCATTTCTATTAAACTTTACAAAAATATGAGGGGCCAGTTTTATATATGAGAAACCAGAGAATTAAAGTATTGAAATGTTATTGCTGAGGATTGCAACTAAGTATTTCAAGTCTAAGGTATACATGTGTTTTAAAAAATATTAGAGACAGAAGGAGCTCCAAGCTGTGGTATAGGAAGACCCTGAGCTCACCTCCTCCCACAGGTATACCAAATCACAACTATTTACAGAATAGCTATCTATAAGAATGACCTGAAAACTAGCAGAAAATATTTTCCAAAACTAAAAATACAAAGAAGGAGCCACAATGACATAAGTAGGAGGAGCAGAGACACATTATAGATAAGACCCACACCCCCAGTTGGCAACCCACAGATGGGAGGAATATCACAGTTGCAGAGGTGCTCTCCAAGGAGCCAGGTGTGTAAGCCCCACACTGGGCTTTCCAGGCCCAGGGGACTTGCACCAGGAAGATAAGCCTCCAACATCTGGCTTTGAAAATCAGCAGACTTGTGATTGAGAGAGTTGCAGGACTATAGGAAACAGACTCTGCTCTTTTTTTTTTTTAATTGAAAAAATACTAGTTTCAGTATACAAAATAGTGATTACATATTCTTATAGATTATACTCCACAAAAAGTTATTATAAAATATTGATCTTATTTTAATACACCTGGGCCAGTAACAACAACAACAAAAAAATAGTGACTATATTCCCTGTGCTGTATATTCCATCCTTGTAACATATTTATTTTATACCTAATAGTTGTTTTATCTGAATCCCCTTACTTTTCCCCTCAGCCAGTCTCCTCCCTTCTGGTAACCACTAGTGTGTTCTCTGTATCTGTGCAGAGACTCTCCTTTTAAAGGGCATGCACAAAATCTTACATCTCTGAGTCCCAGCACAGAGGCAGTTTCCTAAAGACACCACTAAAAAGCTATTAGAACTAACGAATTCAGTAAAGTTGCAGGATACAAAATTAATATACAGATATCTGTTACATTTCTATACCCTAATAACAAACTGTCAGCAGGAGAAATTAAGAAAGGAATCTCATTTACAATCACATCAAAAGAATAATATACCTAGGAATGTCTAACAACAAAGAAGGTAAAAAACCTGTACTCTTTAAACTATAAGATACTGATGAAAGTTGAAAATGATATAAACTAATGGAGATATTGTTAAAATGACCATATTCCCCAGGGCAGTTTATATATTCAATGTAATCCCTGTCAAATACTAATGGCAGTTCCACACAACTAGAAAAAATAATTCTAAAATTTATATCAAGGGCTCCCTGGTGGTCCAGTGGTTAAGACTCCCTGCTCCCAATGCAGAGGGCATGGGTTCAATCCTTGGTCAGGGAACTAAGATCTTGTATAGTGCCTGGCATGGCCAAAAAAATAAAATGAAATTTACATGGAAACATAAAAAAGCTTGAATAGTCAAGGCAATCTTGAAGGAAAAGAACAAAGCTGGAGGTATCAAACTGACTGATTCCAGGCTATACAACAAAGCTACAATAATCAAAACAATATGGTACTGGCAGAAAACAGACACACAGATCAATGGAACAGAATGAGAGAACTCAGAAATGAACCCAAACTTGTATGGGCAATTCATCAAGGACAGAGGAAGCAAGGATAAACAATGGGGAAAAAGACAAACTGTCCAATAAATGCTATTGGGAAAACTGGACAAGTACATGCAAAGAATTAAACTGGACTACTCTCTTATACCATGCGCAAAAATCAGTTCAAAATGTATTAAAGACTTAAATGTAAGAAGAGTCTTAGAAGAAAGCCTAGTCTTAGAAGAAAATATTTTCTGACATTGGTCTTAGCAATATATATTTTATATATCTCTTCAGGCAAGGGAAACAAAAGCAAAAATAAACAAATGAGGTTACATCAAACTAAAAACTTCACGGTGAAGGAAACCATTAACAAAATGAAACGCAGCCTACTGAATGGGAGAAGATATTTGCAAGTGACCTATCTGATAAGGGATTAATAGCCAAAGTATGCAAAAAGCTCATGTAATTCAACATCAAAAACACAAGCAATCCATTTAAAAAATGAGCAGAAGACCTGAATAAACTTTTTTTTTCCGAAGAAGACATACAGATGGTCAACAGGCACGTGAAAAAGATGCTCAGCATCAATAATCATTAGGGAAATGCAAATTAAAACCACAGTGAGATACTATTTCATTCCTGTCAGAATGCCAATTGTCAAAATGACAACAATTAGCAAATATTGACAAGGATATGGAGAAAGGGGAATCCTTGTGCAGTGTTGCTGGGAATGTAAATCAGTACATACTTCTGGGGAAAAAAAAGTATGGTGGTTTTTCAAAAAAATAAAAATAGAAATAGTGTATGATCCAGAATTTCATTTTAGGGTATTTACCCAAAGAAAACAAAAACACTAATACAAAAAGATATATATGCTCCAAAGTTCATAGCAGAATTATTTATAGTAGCCAAGCTATGGATGTAATGTTAGTACCCAGCAATAGATGAATAGATAAAGATTTTATGTACATGTACCATGGAATATTACTCAGCCATAAAGAAAAAAATGAAATCTTGCCTTTTGCAATAATATGGATGGATCTAGAGGGTAAGTTATCATGCTAAGTGGAATAAGTTAGACAGAGAAAGATGAATACCATATAATATCACTTATATATGATATCTAGAACACACACCAAACAAAACAGACTCATAGGTACAGAGAAAGGAACGGGTGGTTGCCAGAGGGGAGGGCCGTGGGGGTTTGGGGATAATAGGTACAAGGGATTAAGAGGTACAAAGTTCCAGATATAAAATATAGACGCCACAGTGGTTTTATGTCACAAGGTCAATAACAGTAGAATAACTTTGTATGGGGACAGATTACTAGACTTACCATGGCGATCATTTTGTAATGTGCATAAAGGTCAAGTCACTTTGTTCAACTCAAAAAAACATAATATTGTACATCAACTATATTTGAATAAAAACACTTTAAATTGTCAGTTAAAGTATGCATAAGTAAATATGTAGGATAAACATAACTCACCTTTTAAATCTCTTAATATCTTATGCGTCCATATATCCCTAAACTCTATAAAGATCTCTATGCAGTTAAAAGTTTAAAATAAAGTTGTTATTTTAACAATAGAAATAAGTTTATGGTAGCTTTGGGAAAAGTATTTATTCTATCCATTTTGATAATGATGTTCCTAACTGAATATCCATTCAAAAGCCCCTATGAAGAATTAAACAGATTTAAACACCATATGAATACATGAAAGCCAGTTTTGTGTTATTTTTATAATTCGTAAATAGTTTAATGTTTAAAGGTGCACTGGGATGAAAGCAGAGAGATGGTTTGTGTTGCAGGGACATCATGATGTGACTGGAAAGAGGGGAGGAGGCTTGGCGGAGGGCAGAGAGCAGTGAAAGAGGATACGTGGATTTGAATCCACATTTTGCTATAACCTGTTTTCTGACATCAGATGGGTCCTTGGTGGCTTTGTTTATTCCTGTAGATGGTTTCTAACTTCCCACCCCCATAAAGTCTAAACTTCAAAGGAAGGAATTCACAAATTAAAAAGGTAGCCAAGTACATTGGAAAGTCCCTGAAGGCAATAATGACGGTAGTGATGATGTTATAATGCTCTCTAAGGCTCACCCAAGCTTCGGAAGTCTGATATTCTGTGGTTTGTTTCCGGATTTGCTATGAGATGGTAACTAGTACTTAGTAAGCTGGCCTGTGATTCCATCCACTAGAGGACAGTAGTAAATGTGCACAAACATATTCAAAAGAGTGACTCACTGAAATAAACCCTATCCTGCAGAAAGATGCTATGCAAAGGAGCATATGAATAAAATAAATTTAGGGTCAGTAATCTGAATAAAGCCACATGCATTAGAGGGCTGTAGAAATTCCTTATCTAGTAAATATTTAAGTACTCCAGTTCATAAATGGGCAATTTCTCCACGACCAGCTCCTCTATAAGAAGTCAGCTGTGCTGAGAGTGAAAGGCCCCTGCAATCATCATCAGACATGCAGCTGTGCTTATAGTGGCAATGAGGGTAGCTGCAGGCAGTCCAGGGCCACTCCCAGCCCAAGGCAGGCTCTAACCTCCTCGGGGTGTGCTATATATATATATATATATATATTTTTTTTTTTTATTTCTACAGCCCAGCCCAGCCCAGCCCAGCACTTTGTGTGCAATAAGTGCCTACTCAAATCTTACTCTCCAAATCTAGTCATCTCTGGACTTGGTTCCCTGTTTTGTTACTTCTCAGCTTTTTGATTTTTGGCAAATCACTTGGCTTCTCCAACTCAATTGGTTTTGGTTTTATGGATTCAAAAGTTTCTGAGGATCCTTTAACATCCTCAGGTATGTATACAGCAATTGCACCTTTTGAGACATTTTATGTATTTCCTTACTGCTCTCCCCTGCCTGAGAACAAGTGAGGCCTTTAATTATGCTTCTTAACACATTGTCATCCTAGATTACTTCTTTTCCTCATATAAAGCTTCTGATTAGGTCAAGTAAGTTCAGTGGCAGGTAGACTGCCTAAATGTGTGGCTGCATGCATGCTTAGTTGCTTCAGTCATGTTCAACTCTTTGAGACCCTATGGACTGTAGCCTGCTAAGCTCTGTCCATAGGATTCTCCAGGCAAGAATACTGGAGTGTGTTGCCATGCCCCTCCCCAGGGGATCTTCCTGACCCAGGAATTGAACTTGCATCTCCTGCATTGCAGGTGAATTCTTTACCTACTGAACCACCTGGGAAGCCAGACTAAATGTATACCTGTAAGTAAAAATCTTAATCTTTCTGAAACTCACATACTGTTTTTGTTTGGTAAATATCTCTTATTTAAGCTTTTTATTTTGTTTTTGGGTATAGTCGATTAACATGTTGTGATAGCTTCAGGTGAACAGGGAAGGGACTCAGCCATACATTCACATGTATCCCTTCTCCCACAAACTCCTCTCCTATCCAGACTGCCACCTAACATTGAGCAGAGAGATACTGGCATTCTTAAATAGCAAATGGAGACACTATGTTTCTTAATGTTGCTAAAGATTAAAAAAGATAAATATTTAAAACATAAAGGTAGACCTTTTGTTGACTTCTAATAAATATTGGTTCTATACTGTTCTCTCTGACAGGTCTGTAGCCTATGGACATGTGATTTTTTCACCTACTGGTAGGAATTTATAGAGAATCCTGTTAAAATAGACAGCTTTTAGTACACGGTGGATCATATGGTGTCTTCTATAATATAATTGGGCTTCCCAGGTGGCTCAGTGGTAAAGAATCTGCGTGCCAATGCAGATCGAACAAGGGTTCGATCCCTGGGTTGGGAAGATCCCCTGGAGAAGGAAATGACAGCCCACTCCAGTATTCTTGCGTGGGATATTCCATGGACAGAGGAGCCTGGTGGGCTACAGTCCACTGGGTTGCAAAAGAGTCAGACACAACTTAGCAACTAAACAACAACAACAACAAACATAATTACTAAATATAGAAATGAATGAATACCATTAGCACACAGGAAACTCCATGGTGGCTCAGATGGTAAAGAATCTGCTTGCAATGCAGGAGAGCTGGGTTCAATCCCTGGGTCAAGAAGATCCCCTGGAGAAGGGAATGGCAATCGACTCCAGTATTCTTGCCTGGGAAATACCATGGACAGAGGACCCTGATGAGCCAATGTCCATGGAATCGCAAAGAGTCAGACATGACTGAGCAACTAACACTTTCTAACAAGCAAGAGCATCCCTTCTTTAAAAAATCACTACAGTAGAATTCTAAATTTTCTAAAATAATTGTAGTAAATCAACATGTGCCCTGTGTATTGAGCAAATTTGATAACAGTATTTGTATTGATGAATCTGTAATTAAAGATAAATGTTCTGAGTATTTATATGTGATTGAAACAAACTCTTCTGTTTATAACATTCTTAGTCACTCTATAATTTCCTGCACATTTAAATGTTAATTTTGTTAGAATTAACATGTATTGTCATCCTTACTCCCAATGCAATAAGATGAAAACAACTTCAGGGTCTGAACCATTTATCCGTTAGTGATGGTGAAATAAACCCATAGCTGAAATAGAATTAAGAAATTAAGTGTTTTACAAACGTGACCTAATTAAACTTAAAAGCTTTTGCACAACAAAGGAAACTGTAAACAAGGTGAAAAGACAGCCTTCAGAATGGGAGAAAATAATAGCAAATGAAGCAACAGACAAAGAATTAATCTCAAAAATATACAAGCAACCCCTGTAGCTCAATTCCAGAAAAGTAAACTACCCAATCAAAAAATGGGCCAAAGAACTAAACAGACATTTCTCCAAAGAAGACATACAGATGGCTAACAAACACATGAAAAGATGCTCAACACCACTCATTACTGGAGAAATGCAAATCAAAACCACAATGATGTATCATTTCATGCCAGTCAGAATGGCTGCTATCCAAAAGTCTACAAGCAATAAATGCTGGAGAGGGTGTGGAGAAAAGGGAACCCTCTTACACTGTTGGTGGGAATGCAAACTAGTACAGCCACTATGGAGAACAGTGTGGAGATTCTTCAAAAAACTGGAAATAGAACTGCCATATGACCCAGCAATCCCATTGCTGGGCATACACACCGAGGAAACCAGAATTGAAAGAGACACATGAACTGGAGCCCATTATACAGAGTGAAGTGAGCCAGAAAGAAAAGCACCAATACAGTATACTAATGCATGTATATGGAATTTGAAAGATGGTAATGGTAACCCTATATGTGAGACAGAATAAGAGACACAGATGCATAGAACAGTCCTGTGGACTCTGAGGGAGAAGGTGAGGGTGGGACGTTCTGGGACAATAACATTAAAACATGTATATTGTCATATGTGAAGCGGAACACCATTCCATGTTCTATGCATGGGACGGATGCTCAGGGGTGGAGCGTTGGGATGACACAGAGGGATGGGATGGGGAGGGAGGTGGGAGGAGGGTTCGGGAGGGGGAGCACATGTGAACCCATGGCTGATTCATGTCAATGTATGGCAAAAACTACTACAATATTGTAAAGTAATTAGCCCCCAACTAAAATAAATAAATTTATTAAAAAAATAAAAAAAAATTAAAAAAAAAAAAAAAGAAAGAGACACATGTACCCCAATGTTCATCGCAGCACTGTTTATAATAGCCAGGACATAGAAGCAACTTAGATGTCCATCAGCAGATGAATGGATAAGGAATCTGTGGTGCATATACACAATGGAATATTACTCAGCCATTAAAAAGAATACATTTTAATCAGTTCTATTGAGATGGATGAAACTGGAGCTCATTATACAGTGTGAAGTAAGCCAGAAAGAAAAACACCAATACAGTATACTAATGCATATATATAGAATTTGAAAGATGGTCTAGTCTAGTCAAGGCTATGGTTTTTCCAGTGGTCATGTATGGATGTGAGAGTTGGATGGTGAAGAAAGCTGAACGCCGAAGAATTGATGCTTTTGAACTGTGGTGTTGGAGAAGACTTTTGAGAGTCCCTTGGACTGCAAGGAGATCCAACCAGTCCATCCTAAAGGAGATCAATCCTGGGTGTTCATTGGAAGGACTGATGTTGAAGCTGAAACTCCAATACTTTGGCCACCTCATGCGAAGAGTTGACTCATTGGAAAAGACCCTAATGCTGGGAAGGATTGGGGGTGGGAAGAGAAGGGGACGACAGAGGATGAGATGGTTGGATGGCATCACCGACTCGACGGACATGGGTTTGGGTAGACTCCGGGAGTCGGTGATGGACAGGGAGGCCTGGCGTGCTGCGATTCATGGGATCGTGAAGAGTCGGACACGACTGAGTGACTGAACTGAACTGAATGATAACCCTATATGCGAGACAGAAAAAGAGACACAGATGCATAGAAAAGTCTTATGGACTCTGTGGGAGAAGGTGAGGGTGGGATGATCTGAGAGAATAGCATTGAAACATGTATATTATCGTATGTGAAACAGAACACCATTCCAGGTTAGATGCATGAGACAAATGCTCAGGGCTGGGGCAATGGGATGACCCAGAGGGATGGGGTGGGGAGGGAGGGGGGATGGGGGTTCAGGATGGGGAACACATGTAAACCCATGGCTGATTCATGTCAATGTATGGCAAAAACCACTACAATATTGTAAAGTAATTAGCCCCCAACTAAAATAAATAAATTAAATAAAAAAAAAGAAATTAAGTGTTTTAGTTTCAACAAAGGCAAAATGACAGATTGTTTTTGGAATTTTGGAATAGCTGTTGACAAGGCATAGACATAATGCCTGTGACCAATATAGACATGAAATTTTATTTTCTGATTCCATAAGTAAGTGGGATGTGTCAAAATTCCAGTTCTTCTTGCTCCATCATGAGAAATACAGACATAATTGGACAACTGGAGCTTCTTCTTCCTGCTCAGAGCCTACTTTCTGTAAAAATCAAACAGCATCAATAGGGCTGAAAAGGCCCATGAAA
Source organism: Okapia johnstoni (assembly GCA_024291935.2). NCBI lineage: Eukaryota > Metazoa > Chordata > Mammalia > Artiodactyla > Giraffidae > Okapia > Okapia johnstoni. The sequence continues at coordinate 41,341,449 of CM044323.1, forward strand.
TAAGACACTCAAAGTACAGAAAAAGAGATTTTTTTTTTTCTTTCCTCCAAAGTTGCTGTGTTTCTAGGCTCTCTCTCTCTCTCTCTCAATTTTATTCAAGGTGTTTTTTTTTTTCAAGAATAGTTTCTTCTTGAACATAAATGACTATAAAACATTTTTCAAGGGGATGTCTTCTTGGGTTAATGAAGTCTTACCGCAATAGGGGACACCGACTGTGTTTGACTTGAGCCAAAGTAAAGAAATTCCCTGGATATTTTTATGTAAACCAGGTGGATAAATACACAGAGAACACTACACCAAATCTACAAATGTTTGAAGGTCTCAAAATACAAGCTAGATGCTGAAAAACCAGAATGTGAATGTTCAAGTGAAGAACAAAATCTTACCTGTTAAGGGAGGTCTATTTGTAAGAATCTCTAAAACAGAAGATATAACTTCTCTCTTGACGATTCCATAATACTTCCAGAGCCAGATTCTTTATAGCCTGGTCTACAGGTGCTTCACAATTATGCCCTACCCAAATGTTACAAGTTTGCCCTTGTCACTCCTAATGCCCTCCATACCCACATCCCATCCCCACCCACAGTCACCATTTCTAGTACTTCCTTCCCTGAGTCTTTGTGTGGCTGCTTCCTCTGCCAGAAGTATCTTGCCTCCACTTCAGGTGAACTGTGACTCAACCCTCAACAATAATTCAAATGTCAATTCTGAAATCAATAGCTTTCTGGAAATCTCTTCCCCCTACCCCGGAGCAGAATTAAGTTCTTCCTTTCTCGTACCCCTGTAACCCTGGCATTTGCCTACACATGGCACTTGACACACTGCATGACTACAAAAAATATGAGATATCACCAGTGCCATTTGCTTTATACCATCTTGCATGTGTTCCTCTCCTCTACTAGCAAGTGAACTTTTTGCTTACACACCCACACAATGCAGGGCCTGGAACATAGTATACTGAAATTGAATATTCTCAGCATAATTATTAAAATCCATACCATTCATGTGGACAAATGTCTTCAGACTACCAGTCTGTTTTCTTAAAAAAAAAAAAGGAGAGAATACTGTATCACCTTTGCATATATTTGTTCTTTGAGTGCTTATTTACTGATGAATCATCATGGTACTTTTAACATATCAAAATTGAGTTTATTGAACTTGGCAAGATGATAAGTTCTTTCATTTCCTTCTGTTTTCCAAGCTAATGACTGTGTTTGTTTTATTTTAAACTCCCTTTTAAAGGAGTTTTAAACTCTGCTTTAAACTCGCGTTTGTACACATGGACAGTTTTTTAGATTTAGGTTCAAGACACCCAGCATGTGGGAAATGGAGATGCACAAGGGGCCAATGGAAACATATAAGTTAAATTTAAAGTGGTCTGCCTTTTGTTAGTAGATCATTTAAACTTAAAGTGGTCTGCCTTTTGTTGGTAAATCATTGATTCATGTGAGTTGTGAAGTGATATAATTTAGTCAAATTTTTGATAATCTTCTGAAGGCATTTTATCTCTGTTCTCAGAGCTGATCTCCCCATGAAGGAACACCATGAGGAGCTTTCTGGCAGTTGTAAGGAGCTGTGTCACGTGTGCAGCAAAGAGGATGTAGTTTTTAAGGCAGGCAGAGCTGTTTCCAAGAAATAAGATTACACCCAAAAGCTTTAGACACAAGTGTTAACTGTACAAATGGCTAAATACACTTGGTTATGGCAGGTACAAAGGGTCATTTTGAACCAGTGAGGTCACCAGCTTCAGTGCAAAAAAGGCTGAGTCGGTTTTAACCATTGGCAGTTACGTTTATGAAATACCCCCTAGACTAGGTATGATGCTAGCTTTCCCTTGCCTTGGTGAGATTTAAATAACACAAGAGAATGTGAGATACCACTTCTTCCTGTAGCTCCCGTTAGGCCTGTAATGATAGGTTTCTACCGAAAAACTGAGCTTAACCACTTTTGCTCACCAAAGTCCCCTTCCTTGAGGGTCAAAACTATAAATAGTCCTACAGTGAAAGCAATATCCTGTCAATTCATAAGTCTGTTATCTGGGTGTAATTTCCATCGTCTTTTGTTCAGTTCTTAAAACAGTAAAACCATAAATATGAATCCTCAGTTTCTTTCCTTCCTTCCTTTTTCCTGCCTTACACATACACACACACAAAGATAGGCAAATACGCGTACACAAAAATGGGGGAAAATACTCCTCTCAGAAGTATTTCTGGTAGCACATTTAAAAAGGAGTGCCTTTGGCTTTTAGACAAACACATACCTTTTCCAGATAATAGATTCTCCCAGACAGGTTCAGACACAAAAACTCAGCCATGAAATGACTGCAGTAGGTAAAATTAGGTCTCTGAATGTGTTATCTTGGTGTTTTAGAATTCTTAACTGAGATGTACTTTCAAGTATGTATATATACATATAATTTATTTGGTGTGATGGCAATTTAGATACCAAAAAGAAATTTGAAAGGGAAAGTGGGGAGATGGCTCAAGTAACTATTAAAAACTTAGTATTTGTATTTAAACTTCAACTCTTTCCGAATCATTATTCCTTAATTCGCTTATGACAACAATCAGTGTTGCTGGTCAGCTACCAAATCCAGGTTTTTCTGCTCACTTTATGGCTTCACCCTTCCTTGTAATAAATGATGTGTTGGATTGGCCACTGGGCAAGTGGTCCATTGCCATTCTGGGGGAGAACTTGCTAACTGAAACCAGAAGAGAAACTATAGTGGTTACCAGGTCCCAGGCCCTAGTACAGTACTTATTCATCTCTCCCTACCTCTTTGGGGAACCATCTTATCTTACATTTCAAGCTGTGTGGTTTGGTTGAGGTTTTCCTTACCCTTAGCTTCACTGATTAGTTTGGGGTTGGTCTAAGTCAATCAGCATTTCACACCCCTTTGACTAGAGTAATTGATGGGGGGGGAGGGTCTTGCAACTTAATTTGGGCAGTGAGCAGGCCCCAAACACTTGTTTATCTGTTAACAGAGAAAAGTTCCATTTTGTGGACTTGTAGCTGAAAAAGTATGAATCCTGAGGCAATAATAGCTATCTAGAAACCAAGGACACTTTACTTCAGAATGAAGACAATGCATTTAAAAAATAGCCAAGTTCAGAGATGTAGAAAATCAGGCCTCAGGTAATTCTCTGAAGCCCTTGAATTAAGGCTCATCTAGTCCTTATTCTTGGACTTCTCATTACAGCACTCAATGGCTTCCCTATATGTTTAGGCCAGTTTTGTTGGGTTTTAAGTGGCTTGCTATGGAAAGAATCCTGTCTAATGCTTCATGTGCTCAATTGCTCAGTCATGTCCATCTCTTTGTGACCCCATGGACTGTAGCCCGCCAGGCTCCTTCCATCCATGGGAATTCTCCAGGCAAGAATACTGGAGTGGGTTGCCATTTCTTTCTCCACAAATGCTGCATATCACTTTATTGTTGAAGCACCAGCTTAGACTTTTACCTTCTTAGTTGTGACTCCATTAGAAGGATGGTGACAAGAAAAATCATGACCCCACAGCTGTCAAAGACATCAGAGACTAGTATCTCATCTTTATTGATATTTATGATTATATATATATGTAATCATGTGTATGTCTGACTCTTTGTGACCCCATGGACTGTAGCCCACCATACTCCTCTATCCATGGGGATTCTCCAGGCAAGAATACTGGAGTGGGTTGCCATGTCCTCCTCCAGGGGATCTTCCCAACCCAGATCTCCTGCACTATAGGCAGATTCTTTACCATCTGAGCCATCAGGGAAGCCCAAGAATTCTGGAGTGGGTAGCATATTCCTTCTCTAGGGGATCTTCCCAACCTAGGAATCAAACCGGGGTCCCCTTTATTACAGCCAGATTCTTTACCAGCTGAGCTACCAGGTGAATATGTATGTGTGTGCATATATATTAAATATGTATGTGTGTATGTATAATTGTATATCAAAACAAAGCTGTTTTTGGTGAGTTAATGTCTTTTTTGATTAAGCGACAGGAGATTGGGTTTGCTGATTCTGCGTCCAGTAATCCATAAAGCATGCAAGTACAATCATGTAACTTGAATGAGGAAAATAAGCCTTAGGAAGATCTAGATCTAATATTTTAAGGATTAAGCAGTGTTGGGAGAGAAAGGCTTGCTGATTAATAAAGACCCCTCTAGTGGCCATAAACATGTAAACAGAGGGAATCATAATCGTATTTTCTCATCTGTACTGCTCAACCACTTTGCTTCCTCTGATACCCTGCAGCTGAAGTTGTCTCATTGTGTCTAAGTGAGCTCAAATAAAGTTGGATGATGAAGAATTGCAGCCCAGAGGCAAGCAGCAGTCATGTGCGTTGAATTGTAGTTTGAAAGCTCACAGGCTTAAAATGGCTCCTAATATGCCAGAAAAGGGATGGGGTCACTGTTTACTGTGTAATCTTCAATGGCACTATGAAAAATCTACTAGAGGAAATGTGACACCTTGTTAAGTCCCAGTAGCAGAGGGTAGGAGAAAAAGTGTCAGTTATGCAACGTTTTACTGCATGAATATGAAGTTTATTTCAAAGAACCCTCGCAATACTGTTAACTAATATTGAGAATGCAGCTGTTATATAAGCTGTTCAAAGTTTTCTACATTTTGTATTTGTACAAGTGAAAGTGTTAGTCGCTTAGTCGTGTTCAACTCTATGCAACCCTGGACTGCACGCTGCCAGGCTCCTCTGTCCATGGAATTATCCATGGAAGAATACTGGAGTGAGGTGCCATTTCCTTCAACAGGGGATCTTCCTGATTCAACGTTCATACCTAGGTCTCCTGAATTACAGGCTGATTCTTTACCATCTGAGCCACCAGGGAAACCCCTTGTACAGAAAAAGGCTTCTAATATATCTGCTTAAAAATGTAGCAATTAAACCTGGGCAATTAAATTAAAAAGTAATAATAAAGATAATATGGAAAGTTAGGGAGTTCCCTGGTGGTCCAGTGGTTAAGAGGGCCTTCCCAGGTGGCTCAGTGGTAGAGAATTCGCCTGCCAATGCATGAAACGCAAGAGATGCGGGTTCAATACCTGAGTCTGGAGGATCCCCTGGAGAAGGAAGTGGCACCTCGCCCCAGTATTCTTGCCTGGGAAATCCCATGGACAGAAGAGCCTGGTGGGCTACAGTCCATAGGGTCACAGTCCATGGAAACTGGGATGGAATGAAAGAAAATAAAGAGCAAATAATAATAAATATTTCTTCAGATTCATGTTAAAATCATCCTGAGTTCTGAAAGCAGAATAAATATTAATTGATTAGAAACAAATTTAAGGTTTACTCAAAACTATATAACTATAATAATAATTTTAAATGTTTTATCTGATGGAAAACTTTCAAGATGAATTTGACTACATAGTGTGGTTCTGATAACAGGTGGGCAGACATGGCCCTTTGAGTTCAGTGTGGCCAGGCACTCTTCTAGCTATTATGGACACATTAGAGAATAAAGCAATAAGGACACTATCCTTGACCTCATGAAGTTTACATTCTCTGGTACAGGGAAACAGGAAATAAACCTGAGAAATAACTAAATTATATATAGTATATAGTGAGGCTTCCCAGGTGGCGCGATTTTTTAAATTGAAGTATAATTGACATATAATATTATATTAGTTTCTTCAATACCTTGTAATAACTTATAATGGAAAAGAATCTGAAAAGCAATGTATATATATATATGTGTGTGTGTGTGTACTTACACACACACACACACATATATAAAACTGAATCACTTGGCGATATACCTGAAACATTGTAAATCAACTGCACTTCAATTAAGAAATTAAAAAATTTAAAATAACAGTAGTTTCAAGTGTGTAATGTAAAGACTCAATATTTCTGTATAATAAGAAATGATCAGCATAGTATGTCTAATTAGCACCCACCACCATACATAGTTACAGAATTTTTTTCCTTGTGATGAAAATTTTTAAGATCTACTATGTTAGAAACTTTCAAATAATACAATTCAGTATTATTAACTATGGTCAACATGCTCTATATTATGTCATCCTGACTTATTTTATAGCTGGAAATGTGTCCCTTTTGACACCCTTTGCCCTTCACTCCATGCCCCTCACTCTGCCTCTGGTTACCACCCAGAGGTGGTTCTTTGTATTTTTGGGTTTGAGTTTGTCTTGTTTTGTTTTCAATTTTTCCACATAAATGGAATCATATGGTATTTGTCTTTGTTTGACTTTATTTCGCCTAGCATAATGCCCTCTAGATTCATCCATGTTGTTGCAAACATCAAGATTTCGTTCTTTTTTATGACTGAATAATATTCCATTGTGTGTAAGTATGTGTATGTATATATATATATATATATATATAATATACGCATAAATATGTATGTGTATATATATATGTATACAATCACATATTCTTTATCCACTCATCAGTAGACATTTAGGTTGCTTGCATATCTTGGCTGTTTTAAATAGTGCTACAGTGAACATGGCAGTGATCTTTTCAAGTTAGTGTTTTTCGTTTTCTTCAGAGAGATACCCAGAAGTGGAACTGCTGGATCATATGATTGTTCTATTTTTAATTTTTTGAGGAAACTCCACACTGTTTTTCATAGTGCTTGCACCAAGGATTTAGATTTTTAATGTGCATGAAATAAGCCCTAAGAGAGTTTTGAGCAGGAGAGTGGCATGACCTAATTCAGTGTTTTAACAGTGTCAATATGGCTCTATTGAGAAGAGACTGTAAGAAGGAAAAGGTAGAAACAGGAGTATCAATTATTGCAATAATCCATGTGACAGTTGATGCAGATTTGGATCATGATATTAACAGTGGAGGTGGTAATAAGTAATGCTAGATATGCTTAGAAGGTAGAGCCAATAGGGATTTGGATATGTGACAATGAAGGATGGAAGACGAAGAGACAAGAATTATTACAAGATATTTGAACTGAGTAATGCAAGTTTAGAGAGGTCATTTCCTGAGATATTAAGACTGTATGTGGAGTAAGTTTGGGAGGAGTTGGATGAATCTGGAATTCAGAGAGATTCTGACTGAGAGGTCCATTTTGGAGGGGTCACCTATGTAAAGTTGTGAGACTGAAGGTGTAATGGCAAATAGATAAATGAAGTTTCTATTTTAAGTAACTTGCAAGACTAAATATCTATAAAAATTCCTTCTGGTATAGAAACCCTAAAATGCAAAACATCTAGATAAAACATAATAAATTTTAAATAAATAAGTCTAAGCTCTAGTAATGAAAGCAATCAGAAGCCAGTAAAGAATAAAGAATGATTGCACAATGGTAAGCTCAATCTAGAGTTTCTTTTGACCTGAGGGCATCTCTCAGTTCCTGAGGACTCAGATCCTGGCTTTTAACTGGGCCCACATATTTAGGACTGGAAACGACGCTGCAAGGTCTTAGAATATGGTGGACAGATGACATACTTTAGTAAAACAAAACTTGAAATTACTTTCTTAGAGAGTGCATTTGTTGTTGTTTAGTCACTAAGTCTTAGGGATGTTAGAGGATTGTCTTCACTCAACTTGTGTTTTTGACCTTATGAGGATAACTTGTCTCCTAGTTGTTCTAAATATTGTCTTTCAGTCTTTGGTTTTGCTATCAATTTTCTGTGTTTTTATATGGGGTTTGGGATGTATCAGGGACTATGCCCACCATTGTTACTATCTTCTAGAATCCTCATTATAAATCTTTGGAAAAAAAGAAATAGATGTGGGAGAATGGATATGTATATATATATGGCCGAGTCCCTTTGCCTTTCACCTGAAACTATCACATTGTTTGTTAATTGGCTATATATCCTAATACAAAATAGAAAGTTTTTAAAAAAGGAAATAGAATGACTTAGCTTTTATAAACATAAATTAATATATATTCACATATATGTAAATATATATGAATTTATATAAACAAAAATCAAGACAGTTCTTAGGAAATGGTATATGAAGAAAGAGCAAGCAGAGATGGCTAAGTGGTAAAATGCATTACTTAAAATAATTATAATGTGCAACGATCAAACCAATCTCAGGAAAAATTGCCAATAGTAATAGATTTTCTTTGGTGCTAAGCATCTCCTGGTTCTGTGGTCAATGCCCTCTTCTAGCTTGCCACACCTAGCGTCCTAGAAGCCTGTGTTTTGTTCCATGTAGGGCCTATCAATAGCTACTTTTTGATTCTTATTTCCCCTTCAACCATAATTCAGTATTAAGACTGTTAACTAGTACTTTTGGAATGAACACTAGACTAAGTGGAAATCTCAGTTTAGCCATTAATTGACTGGATAAGCTTTGATAAATCAGTTTATCTCTCTGTTCTATAGATGCATGTGTATAATTATGGATGTGCTTGCTTGTGCTCAGGTGCTCAGTTATATCCAACTCTTTGCGACCCCATGCACTATAGCCTTCCAGGGTCCTCTGTCTGTGGGATTTTCCTGGCAGGAATACTGGAGTGGGTTGCCATTCCCTCCTCCAGGTGATGTTCCCCACCCAGGAATTGAACTCGCATCTCTTACATCTCCTGCATTGGCAGGCAGATTCTTTACCACTAGCACCATCTGGGAAACCCATAAATTATAGATAAATTTTAATAAAAATGAAGAAAAAATAAAATCAAGACTATGTAGTTCTTAATAAACATATAAGCATGAAACACATACATATAGAAAATAAGCTTGAGAGACATGGGACCCGTTCATCCCATATCCTTTTTTATCTGATTAGAAAACTCAGCTCTGAACTCTTAGAAATCAGGGTGGAAAAAGTACATTCACAGCTCTGTGTGCTTTGCTCGCCCATGATGCTCTTACACAGCTTGAGTTTTCTCCCCTATGAGACAGAACTGGCCACTCTGTCAAAAATATAGCTCCTGACTCCCCTTCTACTATATCTTTCCTAGCTGTTAATACTCATTTCTTTATAGAATTTATCACCTCTCCAGTTATTGTATATGTCTGTGTATTTGCTTTTGACCTGTCCTCTTCATGACCCAGATAATCATGATGGTGTGATCACTCACGTAGAGCCAGACATCCTGGAATGTGAAGTCAAGTGGGCCTTAAGAAGCATCACTATGAACAAAGCTAGTGGAAGTGACGGAATTCCAGTTGAGCGATTTCAAATCCTAAAAGATGATGCTGTGAAAGTGCTGCACTCAATATGCCGCAAATTTGGAAAACTTAGCAGTGGCAACAGGACTGGAAAAGGTCAGTTTTCATTCCAATCCCAAGGAAAGGCAATGCCAAAGAATGCTCCAACTACCACACAATTGCACTCATCTCACACGCTAGCAAAGTAATGCTTAAAATCCTTCAAGCCAGGCTTCAGCAGTACATGAACCGTGAAATTCCAGATGTTCAAGCTGGTTTTAGAAAAGGCAGAGGAACCACAGATCAAATTGCCAACATCCACTGGATCATCAGAAAAGCAGGAGAGTTCCAAAAAAAAATCTACTTCTGTTCTATTGACTATGCCAAAGCCTTTGACTGTGTGGATCACAACAAACTATGGAAAATTCTTTAAGAGATGAGAATACCAGATCACCTTACCTACCTCCTGAGAAATCTGTATTCAGGTCAAGAGGAAACAGTTAGAACTGGACATGGAACAACAGACTGGTGCCAAATAGGAAAAGGAATATGTCAAGGCTATATATTGTCACCCTGTTTATTTAACTTATATTCAGAGTACATCATGAGAAATGCTGGACTGGATGAAGCACAGGCTGGAATCAATGCCAGGAGAAATATCAATAACCTCATATATGCAAATGGCACTTATCTTATGGCAGAAAGCAAAGAACTAAAGAGCCTCTTGATGAAAGTGAAAGAGAAGAGTCAAAAAGTTGGCTTAAAACTCAACATTCAGAAAACTAAGATCATGGCATCTGGTCCCATCACTTCATGGCAAATAGATGGAGAAACAATGGAAACTGTGACAGACTTTATTTTGGGGGGCCCCCAAATCACTGCAGATGGTGACAGTAGCCATGAAATTAAAAGATGCTTGCTCCTTGGAAGAAAAGTTATGACCAACCTAAACAGCATATTAAAAAACAGAGACTTTACTTTGCCAACAAACGTTCGTCTAGTCAAAGCTTTGGTTTTTCCAGTAGTCATGTATGGATGTGAGAGTTGGACCATAAAGAAAGCTGAGCACTGAAGAATTGATGCTTTTAAACTGTGGTGTTGGAGAAGACTCTTGAGAGTCCCTTAGACTGCAAGGAGATCCAACCAGTCCATCCTAGAGGAAATCATTCCTGAATATTCATTGGAAGGACTGATGTTGAAGCTGAAACTCCAATACTTTGGCCACCTGATGCAAAGAACTGACTCATTGGAAAAAGCCCTGATGCTGGGAAAGGTTGAAGGCGGGAGGAGAAGGGGGCAGCAGAGGATTAAGCGGTTGGAATGCATCACCGACTCAACGGACATGAGTTTGAGCAAGCTCCGGGAGTTGATGATGGAAGGGAAGCCTGGCATGCTGCAGTCCATGGGGTCACAAAGAGTCTGACACAACTGAGCGACTGAACTAAACTGTCCTTTTTAGTGGACTATAAGTGTAAGGTCTGTGTCTATTATTTTCAATAATCTGTGCCCAGTGCCCAGCATAGTAGGCTCCCAGATATTGGATAAATCTCAGTGCAAATGAAAAAAGGGAATGAATGGGACACTTGGGCAAAATTTTGCAGGGGACTAGTCTGTGATGTTTGAAAGTGGGGACTGGAGCCAGAAAATAAGTTGTTCAACACGAATAATGTATTTAAATTTAAGTCAAAGATTAGAAAGTATAAAGAAAACATAAAAGTAGCTAGAAAAGCACACTATGTGGTTAGACAGAACCTGGGAATGGTTGCTAAGTAGAAAAACAAACCTTTCAAACAGATAACTCAATCAAGGTATTGGTTAAGTAAAAATAATTTGATAAAATATGATGTTATTTGAAGTAAATTTTATTATTTAAACAATTTATGGCAATGTGAAAAAAGCTAAAAAATAAGTTAGAGTTAAAATATCCTGGGATGTGTAACAGTAAAAGAGACACGAAGGAAGGGCATAAAAATTCATTTCTCATGAAGAATATGAAAAATATGTGTAAAATGCGAGTAAAAAAGTCATGGCCAAGCACTTCTCTGGTGGTCCAGGGGTTAAGACTTCACCTTTCAATGCAGGGGGTTCATGTTTGATCCATGGTTGGGATACTAAGATCCCACATGCCTCGCAGCCAAAAAACCAAAACGTAAAACAGAAGCTATATTGTAATAAATTCAATAAAGACTTTAAAAATAGTGCATATAAAAAAATCTTTAAAAAAATTAAGAGAATCATGGCTACAAGCACTGAAAACATGATTATAATGAGTAATGGAAATGTCACCTGAAACAACAGAAGATGTAACTCAAGTAATGAGTTTGAGTAGAAATTATAAGCTAATGATTTCTTGTGTGATTCTCTAGTTCAGACATCAGCAAAACTAATGAAAAGTATTCCATGGCCATAGCACTTATGTCAGACCACATACCCAATAGTGTATGTTTTATTAAAATATTAGAAACAGTTGTTCAAGTTCAGGAAAAATGGATTAGCAGTGTGGTTGGTGCAATTTCAAGACAGGAAACCTTCGAGCGGGAGAGGAGCGAGAGAGGAAATGTCCCATGTTGGCCTCAGGAATGGTCACGGTGGTTAATACTTCCTCATAGGGGCAGATGATACTCTGGAAACAGACAGACAGTAGGAACATGTAACCAAACAGCGCAACAATTAAAATTCTTAGTAATAGGAGTCTAAATCCAGCTCCTGCTTGACTCATCACTTCCCTTACTTTCAGTCATGTTCCTGTGTCACGAAGACAGGACGCAAAATGCATGTTTCCCTAATCTCTGTGAGTCGGTATCTTGATCAAAGTGTAGCTAAGCTGTGTACAAGCTATACTAACAAATTGAAAAGACACATGACTCCAGTCTATCTTCTCTGAACTGGAGGAAATTCTTGATAGTTACCAGGGAAGACTTTCTGAAAGTCGGGTTGCTGCTGCAGCTGATGAGAAAGTGCATACTTTGATACGTCTTCCAGCTCTAGGCAAAGTCAGCCTCAAGGGCTGTTCTTTAAGCCTGAATAAATGTTTTGAGGGTGATCCTATGCAGGTTTTATTTAAGAACTGAATCTTCTAAGCCTAAAATTAAAACTAGCAATGATTAAACTAAGAGAGGAAGTTGGATAGCTACCTGCTTAGGAGCCATTTATTCTAAACGGATAACTCGAAGGGTTTTGTCAAATCCATAGCTCTTCAGCAAATTTATATTTTTGGTGCTCCACTTATCCAGCCCACCAGGAAACTGGTTCGCATAGATCAAATTTCCAGATAACAGAAGCAGCAGAACTACTTTTTGAAATACACGACATAACACACTGATGTGCCAATGGGGGATTCTGAATTTAATAATCACTCCTTGTTTCCCTGAGAAGGTGATTCAAAACCATCATAATGCATTGTCTTTAGTAGTGACCTGGGACTCTACCAGAATGTGAAGGACTAGAAGATTTTCTTCAGACCAAATGGACCCTACATAGTCTACTTCTATAGTTTCATCAGACTTTAGAAAATTTTTTTCTCTTATTCTTTTGGCATTTTTTCTCTTCTCCTGTTTCCTTGTTTCTAATTTGTTGGCTTCTTACAACTGGAATTTCCCACTTTAAAAGCTTTTTCTTTTAGAGTAAACTACTCTGGCTCTATTATAACTGTTTTACCATAGCATTCATCACTCAAAAGTACTTTTTGTTTAATTCCAAACTCGCTGCTGGATTCTAAATGGTTGCGGATTTCTGAAATCTCACATCTAATAAATACATTTTTCTTTTTTAGTGAATAATTTGAAAAATAAGATAAACCAGTATTGTTTGGTGCTCAACATGTAGAAATTCAAGTTTAAGAATAAAAGCATGGCTATTTATGAGAAGAGAGTAAATGACAATTTTCTGCTTCAGTTCTCACCTGCCTATTATTCAATCCACAGAACTTTGAGGAAGTTTAGAATGTTCCTACTGGATTAGAATATTCCACAAACAAACAAATATAATTTCATATTCCAAGTTACTGAGCACCGTGTAGAACCACAGCAGATACATACTTTACACCCTTTCCCATACAGATTTTTTTCAGTAAAACTTTGCCTGCCCTTCTGAAGCCAGTATTGTATGCATCACTTTGTAACGATAAGGAGAGAGCGTAATATCTATAGTGAGTTAGACATGATGCACTTGATTGAATTCTAAAATATTAAAAAGGATTCAAACAGATTAATCTGAACAATACCTTTCTTTTAAAAATCCACAACTTAGGCTTTATAATTTATTTTAGATGGTTTTGGGTTCTTGTTCCTCCTTCACCTACGTAATCCTAGCCTGAAATCTATGCTTTCAAAGACCACATAGAGAAAAGCAACAGTCATACCCAAGTGCAATGACCCTTGAGGCTCCAAACTGTCTCTATAGATTAAAACCTCTGCTAGGAGAAATGCAAACTGTGTGAAGAAAAACAAATTTTATCCAAACCCTGAGCTAAGAGCAATGCTCTGAAGTTAGCCTGAAGAATTGTGCAACAGGAGCTCTAGCTCCTCTGAATTTCTACTTGGCTCTCTCAGGATTCCATCCTTCTCCTATAATATGTGCTTACTACCCTGTTTATTCAATTCACTCTTATTCTTTTCAACTTAATTGTATAATTAACTTCTAAATATATACTTCTCTCTTACATGCCATCCTTTCTGCAAAGAGATCAGAGGCTCTGAAAAGGTTTCTTTGGGAGAAAGCATGTTCAGAAAGTTTCTTTTAACTGTATCATTAATCCTCCACAAATTTCTGTGGATTGAATAATAGGCATATGAGAACTGGAGCAGAAAACTGTCATTTACTCTCTTCTCATCTTCCTTTATTGGAGAAGGAAATGGCAACCCACTCCAGTGTTCTTGCCTGGAGAATCCCAGGGACGGGGGAGTCTGGTGGGCTGCCGTCTATGGGGTCGCACAGAGTCGGACACGACTGAAGTGACTTAGCAGCAGCAGCAGCATCTTCCTTTAGTAGTGTACACAGTATCCAGAGCAGGAAATGATGACACATCTTGAATTTTATGAATTTTCTAAAAGGTATGCAGTAGTCACTTTGCCTTCAATAAAACTGCTTAAAACATAGAAATAAAGCCAAAAGCAAAGATATATCCATACCTAAATTCTTTAACTATCCATGAAATCAGATATCAGGCAAAATACTAGTTAAGAAGATGGTAAAGAAACGTGTAGTACATAAAAAATATTTCTCAGGAGTCTTTAGCTAAGCTAATGTATTTTAATTAAGTTTTTATTTTTTCTATTTATTGACTACTTTATATATGAAATAAGATATAAAACATAAATAAAACCTTTTCTTATCACATAGGTTTCAAGAATTTTCTCCTGTTTGTTATTTAATTTGTTTGGAAGTTTCTTTATAAACACTGAAGTTTTATATATACATTGTCTAAACTATCTATTTTCCTCACTTTATCTTTTTTGCTTTGGGTATAATGCTTTGAATAGCTATTCCCTCACCAATATTGCACAATTACTCTTCTAAATATACTCTTCTCTCTTCTTTATGGGTTTATTTAGCTTTTACATTTATTTGAAATTTATTTTAGTACATAGCATGATATAAGGATCCCACATTTCTCATATGTTAGGAACACACACTCCCAACAAACACAAACAAATAATTTTGGAACATGTCACATTCTCTGAATTGGAGTCTGAGATTAATTCTCACAGAGTGAATCTGAAGTTTAAAAAGTTTGCAATAGATCAATAATCTTTCTTTTAAAATTAAAAGAGCTTTCTTGAATATGTCACTGTATTTCTGAATTTAGAGATATATTCATTAAAGTTCTTATTGAGTAACAATTATTACCAGGAACTAGGCACTGTGGATAACTGAACTATATAGATCTATAGCCTCTATCCTCAATCTCATGACCTAGTTGGGGTGGGGCTGGGGAGAGGATTGTGAATACAAGCAGACACCTCCAGAACACTGTGGTAGAGCCTATGCCATTAAGCTCTGCCTAAGTTACCTTTGTGGCAGTGAGGGCTCCCAGAGGAGGAGATATTTGAGCTGTGTCTTGGAGGATAAATGGGGATTCACCCAGAAGACAGAGGCAGGAGGCATTCCAGGTCAATAGAGCAGCAATTGGCAAGATGCACATGTCAAGTATGCCAGCACATTGGAAAATTATGAGAAATTTGCTATAATTCAAATAAAGGTGCCCCCAAAGATGCCATGCTTAGAAGGGTCATTGTTGTGGCTGTTCAGAGGAAGTGTCAGAAGAGAAGAGAAAGTGAAAGTCATTGATTGAGAGTGATTTTTTAAGGCCAGGTGAAATATGATGAGTGTCTGAACTGAAGTCGTTACAATAGGGACGAAGAAGGGAAGAGAATAGGAAAGAGGGAGTACTGAGAAAGTAGACTCCTAGATTTTGTTTGCCAAACAGAGTAGCTGGTGGTGCTAAAGTCAGGATGTAAGTAACAGGAGGCACAGCAAGGTTAGGACATTATTTACCTCTGCATACCTGAGTTGCAGTTACCCAAAGACCATCCAGTTGGTTATTGATATCTGAAATACAGCAGAGATATCTGAGCTAAATCTTTGGGCATCAGGGATGTGAATCAAAAAATCAAATGTCTATAGGTTATAGTTACTAAGTAGACAAAGTAAATG
Organism: Okapia johnstoni; assembly: GCA_024291935.2. Classification (NCBI taxonomy): domain Eukaryota; kingdom Metazoa; phylum Chordata; class Mammalia; order Artiodactyla; family Giraffidae; genus Okapia; species Okapia johnstoni. The sequence continues at coordinate 41,357,188 of CM044323.1, forward strand.
AGTAAAGTGGATAATAACGGGTCATGGGGACTGTCATGAGCTGGAGAGAGCATGCCCTGTCTGTGGGGTATAGCTGCTACTCAGGTAGAACAGGTTATTGATGAGGGACTCTGGGGGGCCAAAGCTGGCAACTTTTTCAAAAAGAGAAACCAGAAACCTGGATTTTATTATGTGCTTTCCCAATCTTGAGTTAATTTAATATTAAAATAAAAACTTGTGAGCCAAAGCAAATTAGTTGCCTGGCCTCATTAAATCAATGGATACCTCTATTGTGGATGGTAGTGCCAATTGTAAACATGAATGAAATTCCTAAGAAAAACGTAGTCTACAGTGAGGAAAGGAGAACCTCAGAGTGAAACTCATAAAAGCTTGAAGTTGAAGAAAGAACCTTGAACCAGGTACTGCACAATATAATTCATATTTCACAGCATAAAGATGTGTCCCATTAGAAATCCAAGAGTACCAACTACCAACTTCAAAAAGCCCTCAATTGTGGGCAATCCTACTACATTTTTTTCATCAACTCACCCTCATCCATCTTAGACATCATTTCAAATCTTCTCCACAATCTTTAAATCCCTGACCCTCATGATTAACTCCAGCTATACCCTCTCTCAGCTGGTGACCCCATCTTATAGTTCATATAGAAAATGGAAACTATGAGATAGGATCCTGTATTTAATTTCAGGGATATGAGAAATTCCTATATTCTCCTGTTCTATTCTGTTCTCCTCTCTCCAGCTTCTCATGAATCTTACACTCTCAGTGCCTTCTATGATATATTCAGATACCCCATCTTAATCTTTCCTTAGGTTTTAAAACACATCGAGGCCTCTCCCATTAACAAGAATGAAAAACAAAACAATCACTCCCAGGCTCACAAGTTTCTCCAGCTTACTCTAGCTTTCTTCCCTTTTGTAGTTAACTTTCATGAAACAATCGTATACACACCCTGTCTCCAGTTCCTTTTCTACACTCATTCCTTAGACTATCTGATCTAGCTTCTGTTTCAAAACCCTACCAGACTCTGTCTTGTTAAGGTCACCATGCTACTAAATCTATTGAAAGTTTTCAGTCCTCACCTTTCTTGTCCTCTTAACATCGTTTGACCTTGTTAGCCACTCTACTGTTTCCCTGGCTTCTGTGATACTTGGCTTTCCTGGGCTTCCCTCCTACTCCTTCTTCAGATCCCATATTATTCTTCACTTCCCCAGGGAACCTTGCCTTGACTGGCTCAAATCTCACTATTATATGCTCTCTGAGGACAGTAAAACTCTCCTTTGTAATATTTTTCACTGTGAAATTTTATATTTGTCTGTGTGCTCTCCCCGCTTATAAGCTGAAGATAGGTAGGAAATGTGCTAGGTTTTCTCATCATCATGTGCACTGTGGCTGGTCAAAGTCCTGAGGGATTACTGTCTATCTGTCTAAAGAATGAATGATTAAATAACTGAAAATGAGTGAATTTAAAGCCTGAAACTATAGACAATAGAGGCTGCCTCACTTGTCTAGTGTCTTATTTCATATTTGTATCATTTTCATTTTTATTAATGAAACATGAAAAATATATTTCAGAAGTTTAAAAGGGATTATTTCAATCTATTTAATTTTGAATTAATTTATTTTTACTTTTTATTCTTCAACTCACACTTAGTATATGATATGACCTCTAAGTAGAGCAACACAAAAATGAACAACAGTTTGTCTCTACTCTTAAAGGCATATTTTTTCCTTTTTATGTATTAAAATTGAAATCAGAAATAAAATTTAAATTATCTATTAATTCAAACAGTTGCAAATGCGAAGAGAATAACAATAAGAATGATGAAGAACAAGAAGACAAAAGGGTTAGAAGTCTTAAAAATCTCATTGAAATTATATAAAAAGGCTTTTATTTCATCTAAGTTATTTTTACATTGTTAAATATGTTCATGTGAAGGATCTATATCTAGAGAGATATGTAAAGGATCTATATTTAGAAACTAGTATGAATGAACACTTTCAGTATTAGAAATGAACCAAATGTTATTGCTTATGATCATCAGCTATATTCATTCAACAGACATTTATGGAGCTCCGGCCATTCGCTAAGGTAAGCTAAGCCACATCTTCAAGACCAACTGGATGTAAGATTGAGCACAGGGAAGAGAAAAAGATCAAAGAGCAGAGAGATTTCTAGATGTGTTGACTGCAGGGGGAGGGATGAACAGGAATTACTTCTGGAAGTTTTGAATTTGGGCTGTTGATATGTAACTTAATCAGAGCATATTGACAGTGTGCCTACAGTGAAAAGTAGAGTTCTTGCTTATAAATATCATCTTGATAATAACTGACACATCACTAATGGTTGAAGGTCAGGGAGTAGTCAACAGTGTTGGAGGGTCATGGAGAGATCAAGCCATATAATCAATGGAAAGGCTTTGAGATTTTCTACTTCAATATATATGAGAATCTAGGAAGTAGATTCAGAGATTAGAAAACAGAATTTTCTCAGAACTGAATGTGTCAGCTCAATTCAATCCATATCAGACAGCCCTGTATTCAAATCCAGTTTTGTCACCTTCAATGTATGACATCGGTCAAATTTACTGACCCTCTGAAAGCCTCAGAGTTTCTCATCTGTGAAGTGGAGATAACAATACCTGCCCCCACAATGTTTAGGGAAGAATTAAATATGATGCTTAGTATAATGTCTTTCACATTGTATAAATGCCAAATATAGCATTGAGGAGGAGGACAGTGGTGACAGCCATCCAATGGTGACAAACCATCCTGTGTTTATGAGGGCCAGGAAAATAGAAGAGAAAAGAGGAAAAGAGATTTTGATTCAACACAGAGATGACATTTTAAAAGACCAAGTTGTCTAGATGGAGAGGTGAACTGTAGGAAGGGTAAATTTCCCATCACGAGAAGGAAGGATTAGATGTTCATTTGGTGGCAAGCGGACAATGAAGTTTCAAGCATGAGATATAAGTTGACATTCTAGATCTATGACTTTATTATATCTCTATATTCTGTCAGAGATCAAATTACCAACATCCGTTGGATCATTGAAAAAGCAAGAGAAAGTTCCAGAAAAACATCTACTTCTGCTTTTTTGACTATGCCAAAGCCTTTGACTGTATGGATCACAACAAACTGGAAAATGCTTCAAGAGATGGGAATACCAGACCACCTTACCTGCCTCCTGAGAAATCTGTATGCAGGTCAAGAAGAAACTGAACCAGACATGGAACAATGGACTGGTTCCAAATTGGGAAAGGAGTACGTCAAGGCTGTATATTGTCACCATGCTTATTTAACTTATATGCAGAGTACATCATGTGAAATGCTGAGCTGGATGGGGCACAAGCTGGAATCAAGATTGCTGGGAGAAATATAAAAAACCTCAAATATGCCACCCTTATGGCAGAAAGCAAAGAACTAAAGAGCCTCTTGATGAAAGTGAAAGAGGAGAGGGAAAAAGTTGGCTTAAAGCTCAACATTCAGAAAACTAAGATCATGGCATCCGGTCCCATCACTTCATGGCAGATAGATGGGGAAACAGTTGGAAACAGTGGCTGACTTTATTTTTCTGGGCTCCAAAATCACTGCAGATGGCGACTGCAGCCATGAAATTAAGAGACATTTGCTCCTTGGTAGAAAAACTATGACCAACCTAAACAGAGTATTAAAAGCAGAGGTATTGTTTGCCGATAGAGGTCCATCTAGTCATAGCTATGGTCTTTCCAGTAGTCATGTACTGATGTGAGAGTTGGACCATAAAGAGAGCTGAGCACTGAAGAATTGATGCTTTTGAACTATGGTGTTGGAGAAGACTCTTTGAGAGACCCATGGACAGCAAGGAGATCCAACGAGTCAATTCTAAAGGAAATCATTCCTGAATATTCATTCGAAGGACTGATTCTGAAGCTGAAACTCCAATACTTTGGTCACCTGATGCGAAGAACTGACTTTTTGGAAAAGACCCTGATGCTGGGAAAGATTGAGAGCAGGAGGAGAAGGGGACGACAGAGGATGAGATGGTTGGATGGCATCACCAACTCAATGGACATGAGTTTGAGTAAGCTCTGGGAATTGGTGATGGACAGGGAAGCCTGGCGTGCTGCAGTCTATAGGGTCACAAAGAGTCAGACATGACTGAGTGACTGAACTGAACTGAATCTGTTTGCTCTATGATTATATTGGTTCCAAAGGAATAGGACATGTAGTGGGCATAATTTGGGGGGAGAGGGGAAAACAGACAACTTTCTTATCAGATTAATAGAAAAGTTGATATGTTATTTCACCACAAAATCAAATCATCACCCAGCTGGATAATGACAATTTTGTTCTCAAAAGCAGAGTGGAAACTATTACAGTTGACCCTTGAACAATGCATGGGTCAAGGGCACCTGAACTGCCCAGTGGAAAATCCTAGGATAACTTACAATTGGCTTTATATATCCATGGTTACTCTGTATCCAAGTCTCCAAATCTACAGATTCAAGCAACTATGAATCATGTAACACTGCAGTGTTTACTCTTGAAAAAATCCATATATAAGTGGATGTATGTGTGTGTGTGTGTGTGTGTCTGAAAGTCGCTCAGTTGTGTCGACTCTTTGTAACCCCATGGACTGTGGCAAGAATACTGGAGTGGGTAGCCTATCCCTTCTCCAGGGGATCTTCCCAACCCAGGGATCGAACCCAGGTCTCCCACATTGCAGGTAGATTCTTTACCATCTGAGCCACCAAGGAAGCCCCATAAGTCAATCTATGCAGTTCAAACCCAGTGTTGTTCAAGGGTCAACTGTGTACTCAAACACATCTTTATGCCACTTCTGCCCACACATTCAGTTTAACTAATAGCAGCCTCATTTCTTTCACTGTAATGTCAAAACTTGAGGAAAAATAAAAAGAATTTTATCTTCAAAAAATGTTAGGACCCCAGATTTGTGGAAATAACAGTATGTATTTTCCTAAAAATAAAACCCTGGATTTTGAAAACAGGCTCTTCGGTGGGTGATTAGTAGCATTACCCAAGATTTATTCAATTAAGAAAATCAGTACCTAGAGAAATCTTTTAAGTGGCAACTCTCCAAAAGCATTTCACTTTACTCTAAGTGTGTGAACTCCACATAGGATGAAATGCTTATTAGTGTAGCCATTTCTGAAGACTGTGTTCTTTTTGTTGTTTTTAGAGTATGGTCTTGAGTGATGGAGCCATCCTCACTTGTTCTTGTGACGGTTCATATTTACTCTCGAGAAGACTGACTAGGACTACAAGTATAAATTCTAGCTCAAAGCCTAAATGACAGTCAGAATCCTGGACTCACTCTCACAAGCTCAAACAAAGAACTCAGGGACTGTAAACATTAGGATAAGATTTAACATGACATTATCCTTCTGAGGAAAGTATTTCAGGTAAATCTTCCTAGTCTCTAGATGACAGAGAATGTAGGCTGCTTTGTGCAATAATCCCTCAGAGGAGAAACTTTGAAGGAGTCCTGTTTTTCCTTAGGGCATATGGAATCTGAACATGTGAATTGTTCTTACACACACATCAGCTCTAAATTCTCCAGGGTAAGAGCTCTTTCTAGTTTTAAACATACTAAAGAGACCTGTTCTGGATCTGACTCTCTCCCAGGCTAGCTGACTTAGATATAAAGTGGATTTATAATTCACTCGCATACATCCTGAGTGCAGTGTTGTATGGAGGACAACACTCCTTTGTTCTGAATAAGAAATAAAATCACCAGGATAGCTAGGGTCTTCTAGGGTTATCTCAATCACACCTTATATCTTGAGTCATAATTATGAGAAATGCATCAAAGCAACTCCTCATTTGTGTATGGATGAAGAGAAGGAACAGGTCTCTTTTATCCTTGAAGAGTAAACAAGGGATATAGAGCAACATGTAAGCAGTTGGGCATTCTTGGATTTCACAGTCATGGTTCTACCTAGTCTTTTATGATATTATTAGACCTTGACTGGCAGTGTTTTATACTTATACTGAGGCATAAATGTCACTTGAACATGCAGCAAGGCCAGAAAGTTTGGATTAGCTAGTGAGCAAATCGTTTGCTGTTGTTTAGTCGCTAAGCCACGTCCCTTTGCAACATCATAGACTGTAGCCCGCCAGTCTCCTCGTTCTATCCATGGGATTTCCCAGGCAAGAATCCTGGAATGAGTTGTCATTTCCTTCTCCAGGGCATCTTCCCGACCCAGGGATTGAACCCACGTCTCCTGCGTTGGCAGGCAAATTGTTTACCACTGAGCCAACAGTGAGCAATTGGACGAGTCCAATTGACTACTCAGCATCCACATCTCAAGGCACCTTTGTTGTCTTCCTTCTGGGACATATTTACAATAACTGGAATAAAGTTATTTTATAATAAACCTTTGTTACTTATGAAATCTTGTCATGAAGTAGGAAAGGAGACAGTTGAACTTGAAACTGTGTATCATGCATGCTCACTGTAATGGAAGCATGATTGGATCACATTTTGAATTTTGTCCAAACTTTTTTCAGGCTTCCCTTGTGGCTCAGCTATAAAGAATCCACCTGCCATTTTTTTTTTCACACCTATGAATTTAGGGGATTCCCAGGCCCACATTTTCAGAAATATCTTTCATGAAAGCAAGGAGTTAACTATCTATAAAAAAGGTGTGAAATATATCAAGGCACATAGAAAGGCATTTGCAGATAAGAAATAAAATTTAATTTCTGCCTTCCAGGAAAAGGCTTCAAGGCAATCTCTCCTTTTTCCAGTGTTTGATCTCTTAAAAGATTTATTTGGAGGACATAAAAATTATAAAAAAATATTTTTTAGGATCATCTTAAATGTTACCCTTGTTGTTGTTCAGTCACCAAGTCATGTCTGACTCTTTGCGACCCCAAGGACTGTAGCATGCCAGGCTTTCCTGTCCCTCACCAACTCCAGGGGTTTGCCTAAGTTCATGTCCATTGAGTCAGTGATGCCACCCAACCATCTCATCCTCTGTCCCCTTCTCCTCCTGCCTTCATTCTTTCCCAGTGTCAGTGTCTTTTCTAATGAGTCAGTTCTTCACATCAGGTGGCCAAAGTATTGGAGCTTCAGCTTCAGCATCAGTCCTTCAAAAAGAGTACCTTACAGAGAGAAAATATCTAAAACAATTCCCCATTTCAGTCAATAAAACTCAGTTAAATTTAGTAACATAAATTCATCCTGAAAATTCATTTCGAATAAAAATTTTAGTATAAAATACAGATATAATTTGACAATTATTTTACCACTTAATAATATAGAAGATATAATAAATTTTTCCTATGAAAGTAGCTTCTGATTTGTTGTGAAATCCTTTGGTGGTTCCTCATTGCCTTCAGGATAAAGCCCGTATTCCTTCACTTGGTCCATCAGCCCCTTTATTGCCTACCAACGGAGCCTCACCTTGAACCACACACCCCAACTTATATTTCTCCAAGCACCAGTCACACTGAACTATTTGCACTTTCTGGACCTTTTGGGCCTTTGTTTATGATGCCTTCTCTGTCTGAAACTCTATCCTCAGTCTTTTGACCTTTACAACTTGTCTTGGGAACATGTCTTCTAAAAGGCCCAAGAACTTCCCAGTCTGCACTCAGTGTCCATCAAACCCTTTCCCAAGGACTCCATGTTTCTGTGTATCAGAGCAGTATTGATACTACATCCTAATTGTCTACTTGTCAGTTTTTATCATTCATTCATTCAAGCATTGCACAAATATTGAATAAATATTAACCACGTGGCAATCACTCTTTGAGGCACTGAGGACAAACAATGAACAGGAAAACTACCAGCTATCATGGAGCTTAGCTTTTAGTGGGGACACAAAAAACAATAACACATAAACATACAATAAAATGCCAGACAATCTTAAATGCTATAAAAAAAAAACTCAACAGGGTAAGGTAAACAGGGAATAAGTTAGTTCTGGTGAGGAAAGTAGTTGCTTTTACAAACAAAGTGGTTTATTTTTAGAAAGATTATCCTGAGAGTCCCTTTAATGAGGTGGCAGGGTTTTTTTTATTGTTTATTTTTTACATAGATTTGAAGTAAGCAAGAAAGCAAGCAATACTGGTGTTTAAATGAAGCTGTGTTCTAGGCAGAGGCAGAGCTGTGAAACAAAAATATTCCTGGCACATTTTGGGGGAATAGCAAGGAGGGAAGAATGGCTATCGTACATACACTCTGTGAGGGAGAGAATGGCATTAGAGAAGATGGCATTAGAGAAGTGTCATAGGATGTTCAAGTAGAACAATGGTTCTCAATAAGGCTGTACATTAAAGACAACTGGTGAACTTTAAAAAATGTAGGACAGCCCAGTCTCATCCCAAGAGAGTATAAATTTGATAACTTGGAGTAGAGCCCAGACATTGATATTTGTTGTTGTTGATTTCTCTATCATTTTTTTCAAGGTTTAATAAACTTTTAATTTTAGAATAGTTAGGGGGTGGATTTAAGGTCCACGTTTTGGAGGGTATGGGCACAGATACTTTTAAACAGATCCTGAGATAATTCTAATGTATAGCTTATTTGGGGCATTTTAGGGAAATTTAGGATTTTGACCAGCATTCTGACTGAGATGGGAAGGCATTGAAGAACTGTGAACAACTGAGTGATATGATCTGACTTGTGATTTCAAAGAATTTCTCTAGCTTTTTAGTGGACTATGAGGGAAAGGACAGGAGCAGTGAGATCAGTTGAGAGATTCTTACCGTAATTCAGGTGAAGAGTCTGTGGATTTTGGGATCAGGGCTGGCTATGTGCTACCTGTATGGAAAGGGATCATGATTTCTTTATATCTTCAGAGCCTAGCACATGTAACAGATGCCCAATTAATATTGCCTGAATGATTGTGAAACAGATGGTTTATGTATTGCTCTTTGGGAGACAGCACAGCTCAAAGGGTAATAAGATAAGAAATCTGGGAAGGTTCTAGGCCATAACATGGCCTGGATCATTTACAACCAGTTGAACAACTGAAAACTTATATTCGTTATCTATAAAATGGGAATAACGATCCTTCATGGGGTTGTTAGTAGACTAATAAAAAGAGTCAAATATACGGAGTAGGTTTATACTGCTAGCAATCTGCCATAATTTCTCAAACCTTACATACACCTTGTGATACAACAGTGATAAAGAGTGTGAGTCCTGGGGTCCTACAGGCTTGGTTCTTACCCCAGCCTTAGTACTTATTACTTTGGCCAAATGATTTCACCTCTGTAAGTCTCATTTCTTCACCTTGGAAATGAAGATAATAGTTCCTATCTCATAAGATTGCTGTGAACATCAAAAAATACCATATTAAAAGTACTTTGATTCCTGGCATATAATAAGCTCTCAATATGTAAGCTACTACCATTGCTATATCTTCTCTAGAGTATGTGTTACATGTTCTCAGAACATTTTCTCATTTAATAACAGTGTGCTGGAGACTCTCTGTTTGCCCCTCCAGATCCATTCTCTATGCTGCTCTGAGCCTAGGTAGCTGAACTTTATGGGCTATGTGAGGATAGTGCCCAGTTGAAAGGCAATCAGAGGACATCATAGGGTAAGAGGAGAATGATGGTAGAATATCAGTCCCCCTCAGAAACCTCCCCCCTGATATCAAGTTGATGTTGGCTACGTTTTCCTGTGGTAACCCTCAGCTCTGGGCCAGAAGCCCTCTCTACACTCTCCACTTCCATTAATCATTGTCTTTTCTGCCCTTGAAGGCCATGAGGCGGCAAAGGGTCTCCCTTATTCCTAGCCAGGGTACTGTCCCTTTTTCTATGTATGTACTCACCCTCTAGTAAATAGTCCCTTTATTGGAATCTTCAATTATTTAATTTGGGTGTATATCAGTTTCCTGTTGAAATCCTGACTAATACATCTGGAAAATATGTGTCATTCCCATTTTGAAGGTGCTGATACTGAACCTTTAAAAGATAATACTCAAGATAGTGAAAACAGAAGAAATTTCAAATTAGATAGCCATGAGTTCAAATACTGTGGGAATTTGAGCAAATTACTTGAACTCCTTTATTGCTATGTAAATCATGTAAACTTATTTTTAGCTGTGTGAGTTTGGACAAGTTATCTAAACTCTCCAAGCTTAGTGTTTCCTACTACCACATAGGATTTCTGTATTATAAGTAATACTGCTTTTAAAATAATTATCATAGTATCAACCAGAGTGGTTAATAAAAAAAAAATGTTAGTTTTATGTCCCAAGAAGTCCTTACAAGTCATAGTCTTTGGCAACTCCTCTGTCCATGGCATTTTCCAGGCGAGAATACTGGAGTGGGTTGCCATTGCCTCCTCCAGGGGATTTTTCTGACCCAGGGATCGAACCCACATCTCCTGCATTGGCAGGTAGATTCTTTACCTCTAGCACCACTTGTTGTTGTTCAGTTGCTCAGACACGTCCAACTCTTTGGAACCCCATGGACTGCAGCACGCCAGGTTTCCCTGTCCTTCACCATCTCCTAGAGCTTGCTCAAACTCACATCCGTTGAGTCGGCGAGGCCATCCAGCCATCTCATCCTCTGTTGTCCCCTTCTCCTCCTGCCTTCAATCTTTCCCAGCATCAGGGTCTTTTCTAATAAGTCAGCTCTTTGCAATCAGGTGGCCAAAGTATTGGAACTTCAGCTTCAGCATCAGTCCCTCCAATGGATATTCAGGATTGATTTCCTTTTGGTTTGATTTCCTTGCAGTCCAAGGGATTCTCAAGAGTTTTTTCCAACACCACAGTTCAAAAGCATCAATTCTTTGGGTCCAGCTCTCACATCTATATATGACTACTGGAAAAACCATAGCTTTGACTAGATGGACCTTTGTTGGCAAAGTAATGTCTCTGCTTTTTAATATGCTATCTATGTTTGTCATAGCTTTTCTACTAAGGAGCAAGCATCTTTTAATTTCATGACTGCAGTTACCCTCTGCAGTGATTTTGAAGCTTTACTTGGGAAGATCATAAAATTTTGGATATAGTTTGGTAATTTCTGATTCAATATCAGTGGTCTCTTTGAAGGCTAATTTTTCTCTTTGTATTATCTTGTAAGTACAGCTGTGGATGTAAAAAGTGTCTTGCCCTAGTGTAGAAAGTTTTCATCAAAGTGACATTTACTAATGATAGCAATCATCAATACAAAATCTCCCTTTTAGATATTAGCTTTTTCCTATTGGTGTATTTGATAGTTACTTATCTTACACAGTGGGACAGATTTAATTCAAAGCTATTTCTGAAAGCTTCTCAGGAGATGGAAAACAACTTTTTTCAACAGCATTTGGCTTAGAATAACTGTTTCCACATTGGGGATTTTCAGTGATTATCAGAAATCATTTACAACCCTATTGGCAATGCAAGTGGCATTGAACGGCTTTATTGAATCTGACATTTTGTCCAACAGGTATGTTGACTAGAATATGTCAGCTCTAGGCATATTACCACTTTGTAACACAATGTAACTGTCGCTGGGAAATTTCATTATAGAGTGGTGCACTGGGCTTGATCCTACCAGGAAAAATATAAATTGCTTATTAAAAAAAATTAGGCTCTCAGATTGCCAATTCAAAAAACAAGTCTTTTTATTTGAAAGAATTCATTCCCATGGATTTTAGAGGTGAAAAATAGGGCATAAAGCAAACTAATTGGCTATCCATGTGCACCAAATATGCTTCATAATTTATTTAAACATCCCAACAGTCTTGCAAGGCAGGAATTACCTCCAGTTCACTGAGGTTCAGACGGGTGTCTGACCATGAATAATCCATCTTGGAAGTTATGGATGTGGTTCTCAAGTGTAGGCTTTTCTGATTTCCATGCTCAATCTACCCCATCTAATGACCTATGTTGTCAGTACAGAAATTTATTAGAAAATGGCACTTTAAAAATTACTAAAAATCTCATTTTACTTGATATTTAGGTAATTTTCTCAACAACTAACTAATCTCAAAGCTTTCTCTCCCACTCTGTTGCTCCCTTCTCAAGTTAAGACCTCTTAACTGGATTGCTATAATATCATTTTAACTTATCTTCCTGAGTATTGTTTTTTCCACCCCAGTACATTATTTATATTGATATTTTAAGCACAGAGACCTGATTATTAATTCCTATTGATACCTTTTATGATTCCTGCCTACAGTTCAGGAGACCTGGGTTCAATCCCTGGACTGGGAAGATCCCCTGGAGGAGGACATGGCACCCCACTCCAGTATTCTTGCCTGGAAAATCCCATGACAGAGGAGCCTGGTGGGCTAAAGTCCATAGGGTCGCAAAGAGTCGGACACAACTGAGCAACTAATACTTTCATGGCTCCTTATCACCAATGAGGTAAAGTCAGGATTCCTCAGTACCATGTTTGGCATTCTTGACTACATGTTCAGCAATCAGGGTAACTTTTCATATGACCCTTAGTTCCAAGAATATGGAATTTTCCTAAATCTACCACACTTTTCCATGCCTCCCAGTTTGGACATGTTTCCCTCAGTACTCACCCCCACCTTACCTAGAGAAGGTTTATTTATCTTTCAAGAGCTTGGTCAAAATTCCCCTTTCAATGAAGTCTTCCCTGTCCTTTCCGAATGATTTTATGCCCATATTATTATTTCTCTTTGTAAGAACAACACTCTGCTGAAGGCTTTTTGTTATGATTTGTTGTTTCCTTTTTGCCATTTTGTTTCCTCCTAGCATATTTTGAGCTCTTTGCAAGCAAGGGCTATGTCTAGACGTTCAATAATTATTTGGAATTAACAAATCTGTTGAAACCTTTAGAGTTAGTTTCATGCTTTCAAGCAAATATATTTCAAAATAGCAACTTCAGGGACCTGATTCATTATATTGATGCTTCTGAGAGAGTTCCAACAGACTTGACTCTTGAAATCTTCTAAATGGGCCCCAGGTATGCCTAGAAGGCAATGGCAACCCACTCCAGTTTTTTCCTGGAAAATCCCATGGATGGAGGAACCTGGTGGTCTGCAGTCCACAGGGTCGTGAAGAGTCGGACACAACTTCACTTTCACTTTCACTTTTCACTTTCATTCATTGGAGAAGGAAATGGCAACCCACTCCAGTGTTCTTGCCTGGAGAATCCCAGGGACAGGGGAGCCTGGTGCGCTGCCGTCTATGGGGTCGCACAGAGTTGGACACGACTGAAACGACTTAGCAGCAGCAGCAGCATGCCTAGAAAGTGATAACTCCTCACACTGTTAAAAGTTGGGAAGAGGGCTGAAGAAGAAAGAGAAAGAAAATGTAAGAAGCAGAGAGCAAAAAAAGAAATCAGCACCCAGAAAGTAACCTGGGTGTCACAGAGTTGAAAGAGATAGAAGCTGCATAAAAAGTACAATCTATAGATTCAATGCAATCCCTATCAAGCTACCAACAGTATTTTTCAGAGAACTAGAGCAAATAATTTCACAATTTGTATGGAAATACAAAAAAAAAAAAAAAAACACAACTCAAATAGCCAAAGCAATCTTGAGAAAGAAGAATGGAACTGGAGGAATCAACCTGCCTGACCTTAGACTATACTACAAAGATACAGTCATCAAGAGAGTATGGTACTGGCACAAAGACAGAAATATAGATCAATAGAACAAAATAGAAAGCCCAGAGATAAATCCATGCACCTATGGACACCTTATCTTTGACAAAGGAAGCAAGAATATACAATGGAGAAAAGACAATCTCTTTAAAAAGTGGTGCTGGGAAAACTGGTCAACCACTTGTAAAAGAATGAAACTAGAACACTTTCTAACACTATACACAAAAATAAACTCAAAATGGATTAAAGATCTAAATGTAAGACCAGAAACTGTAAAACTCTTAGAGGAAAACATAGGCAAAACCTTATCTGACATAAATCACAGCAGGATCCTCTATGACCCACCTCCCAGAGTAATGGAAATAAAAGCAAAAATAAACAAATGGGACCCAATTAAACTTAAAAGCTTTTGCACAACGAAGGAAACTATAAACAAGTTGAAAAGACAGCCTTCAGAATGGGAGAAAATAATAGCAAATGAAGCAACTGACAAAGAATTAATCTCAAAAATATACAAGCAGCTCCTGCAGCTCAATTCCAAAAAAATAAACAACCCAATCAAAAGTGGACCAAAGAACTAAACAGACATTTCTCCAAAGAAGACATACAGATGGCTAACAAGCACATGAAAAGATGCTCAACATCACTCATTATCAGAGAAATGCAAATCAAAACCATGATGAGGTACCACCTCACGCACCAGTCAGAATGGCTGCTATCAAAAAGTCTACAAATAATAAATGCTGGAGAGGGTGCAGAGAAAAGGGAACCCTCTTACACTGTTGGTGGGAATGCAAACTAGTACAGCCACTATGAAGATCAGTGTGGAGATTCCTTAAAAAACTGGAACTAGAACTGCCATATGACCCAGCAATTCCACTGCTGGGCATACACACTGAGGAAACCAAAATTGAAAGAGACACGTGTCCTCCAATATTCATCACAGCACTGTTTACAATAGCTAAGACATTGAAGCAACCTAGATGTCCATCGGCAGATGAATGGATAAAAAAGCTGTGGTATATATACAACGGAATATTACTCAGCTATTAAAAAGAATACATTTGAATCCATTCTAGTGAAGTGGAGGAAACTGGAGCCTATTATACAGAGTGAAGTAAGTCAGAAAGAAAAACACCAATACAGTATATTAATTCATATATATGGAATGTAGAAAGATGGTAATGATGACCCTATATGCGAGACAGCAAAAGAGACACAGATGTAAAGAATAGACTTTTGGACTCTGTGGGAGAAGGCGAGGGTGGGATGATTTGAGAGAACAGCATTGAAACGTATATTACCATATGTGAAATAGATCTCCAGTCCAGGTTCAATGCATGAGACAAGGTGCTCAGGGCCAGTGCGCTGGGATGACCCTGAGGGATGGGATGGGGAGGGAAGTGGGAGAGGGGTTCAGGATGGGGAACACATGTACACCCATGGCTTATTCATGTCAATGTATGCCAAAAACCACCACAATATTGTAAAGTAATTAGCCTCCAATTAAAATAAATAAATAAATTTTTTAAAAAATGTACAGATGCAGCTTCAGAGTAACTCAGATGGGTTGTGGCTTCCTGAGCATGGAGTAGTCAAGGGAGGGTTATGAAATAAGAAAGGGGAACAGTAGGCTGGGCTAAATAAGCCAGAGCAAAAGTTACAGCCTGCTGAGTCTCACAACCGTGTTCTTCCATCTCTCCATCCAGTATTGGGAAGCTAAACAAACCCTACTAATTACAATCAAGGGCATGTCACTTTCATCTTACCTGTCACTTGTGTAAACAGATTACTTGTAAAAGGAAAAAACAATGAATTTTGGGAGCAAGAGACATCTGTAATTGACTGTATAAACCCAAACAAAAAGTTCAGATAGACAAATAATATCTTTTTTCCTTTACCAGTTAGATCCCTTGTGACAAAACTTCATCTCTGTTGACACTCTGGCAAGTGATAGTGACAGGCCAAGGAACATCAATAGCAAAATGGAAAGGAAAGAAAAGCAAGCAATGGGCATAAACGTTAGAAGGGATAATTAGATCCTTTATAGTTGAAAGTGGAATGTAGGCACAAGTAAACAATCATTAACAAATTTCTTTATTCAACAGAAAATTGGATTGCCTGGTTTTTTTTTCCCCTGAGTGCATATGAAAATGGTGTGAGAACTAACATGATGTATGACAGTGTCATACCCACAGGTGCAACCAAAGCATCCTCTGGCCTCTGATTCCTCCTAACTAGTCTTAGCCTCCAAGCTTGTATTATCTAATGTAATTGCTGTATGTGTGGCAGTTTAAATGTAAATTAATTAAAATCATAAAAAATAAAAAGTTCAGCTTCTCTGTCACAGCAGCCACATTTCAAGTGCTCAGTAGCCACATGTGCCTAATGTATTGAACAGTGCAGATGCAGGACATTTCCATCATTACAGAAGTTTTTATGGGAAAGCTCTGAAAGTTTCCCAGTTTACCTTAAACATCCCCACTAAGCTAAGACTACTCTTGCATAATTTTATCATATCACTTCCTGGCTCATAAACTTCTGATGGATTTCTTACTGCCACCAGGACAGTGCTTCTCAACATAAAATGCACATTCGTATTATCTGGAGATCTTGTTAAAATGCAGTGTCTGATTCAGTAAGACTGCAGTGAGCCCATGATTCTGCATTTCAACTCAGCTACCAGGAGACACTGATGGTGTTCCTTCAACCATATTTTATCACCTTGCATTCCAAGTTCTCTATTCCCTCACCAGCCATACCTGATATCCATCAGGTTCTAGAAATGGCCCTTCTTTGCTCCAGGGGCTAAGTTTATCAACAGTTTCTTCTGATGACAGTATTCACTCATGCTCCCTTCCTAGGTTCCTCCAATTTCTTCGTCTTTAGGGAGGTTGTCCCCCCCCCCCCAGTGACTCAAGCCAGCTCAATCACCTCTACAGAAATGGCTTTCAAACTTCAGTGTGCATAGAGATCACCTCAAGGAAGCTTGAGAACTTATGCTACTCAGGTCCTGTGTACTTGGTCACTTCAGTTGTGTCTGACTCTTTGTGACCCCATGGACTTCCAGGCTCCTCTGTCCATGGGATTCTCCAGGCAAGAATACTGGAGTGGGTAGCCATTCCTTTTTCCAGGGGATCTTCCTGACCCAGGGATCAAACCCGGGTCTCCTGCATTGCAGGCAGATTTTTTTTTTTTTTTTTTTTTACATTCAAGCCACCAGGGAAGCCTGTGCTCAGGCCCTGCCTCGGGAGAATCTAGTCCTTAGGTTTGAGATGAGACCCAGAACCCACTTGATTCAGACTGTAGGTGATTCTAAGGGTTTCCCTAACCAAACTCTGAGAAATACTGTCCTTAGTTTACTTCCTAGCTATATAACTGATTTTGATACTTAAAAAACTTATGCATAACCTTATACTGATATTCACTGCTTGTAGTATTTTTTTTATCTATTGTGAGATTAAGTATAAACAATGTTGGAATCCCTTGACGAAGATTTTAAGAGCCTTCATTCAGAGGCCCCATCCCCAGAGACTGATTTAATTGGTAAGGAACTCATTATTATCAGTGTGTGTGCTCAGTTGTGTCCAACTCTTTGTGACCCCATGGACTGTACAGCCCACCAGGCTCCTCTGGCCATGGGATTTCCCAGGCAAGAATACTGGAGGGGGTTGTCATTTCCTCCTCCAGGAGAACTTCCTGACCCAGGGATTCAGCCTACATCTCTTACGTCTCTATCTCCTGTATTCACAGGAAGATTCTTTACCACTAGCGCCACCTGATAAGACTCTGGTAAAGCTCTGTAATTCCTTTCCTGTGGCTGCCATAACAGAGTACTATAAATTTGGTGACTTAAGATGACAGATATTCCTTCTCTCAGTGTCCTAGAGGGTAGAAATATGCAATCAAGGGGCTGGCAGGGCCATGCTTCCTCTGAGGGCTCTGGGAGAGAATCTGTTGCATGCTTCTCTCCTAACCTCTGCCGGTTGCAGGTTATTATTGACATTTCCTGGCTGATAGCTTCATCTCTCTAATTTCTGCCTCTTTCCTTGCATAGCCTTCTCTCCTGTGTCCATGTCTCCAAATCCCACTCTTCTCATACAGACTGGTCATGGGATTTGTTTGTGTGTGAATGTGTGTGTGCTCAGTCGTGTCCGACTTTTTGCGACCCCATGGACTGTAGCCCGCCAGGCTCTTCTGTCCTTGGGATTCTCCAGGCAAGAATACTGGAGTGGGTTGCTTTTTCCTCCTCCAGGGGATCTTCATGACCCAGGGATGGAACCTGTGACTAAGTCTCCTACATTGGCAAGTGAATTCTTTACCACTGAGCCACCTGGGAAGCCCCCATGGGATTTGGGACCCACACATATCAAGTCTGACTTCATCTTAACTTGATTCCATCTGTAAAGATTATCTCCAAATAAGGTCATAGTGAGGGGTATCTTGGGCTAGGACCTCAATCTCTCTTTTTTTGTGGGAAACAATTCAACCTGAAAGCTCCTCAAGTGATTCTAATACACAGGCCAGTTTTAAGAACAATGGTTCTGAAACTTGAGCATACAACAGAATCACCTTGGGGCTCGAAAATTGATAGTTTGCTGAATCCAAACTCAGATTTGGATTCTTGGGCCTAAGAATTTGCATTTTTTTCACAACTTTGAAAACCACTGGTGTAGGGGAATGGAAAGTAAAATGAATGTACACTTTGACCCTTAAACAAAGCAGGTTTGAACTGGGTCCACTTCTATGAGATTTTTTCAATAGTAAGTACTACCATACTATACAACTTGTGGTTGGTTAAATCCACAGAATCACAGATGTAGAGGAACCTCATGAACAAAGGTCTGAGAATAAGTTATACATACAGATTTTTGACTGTGAAGAGGGTTGACACCTGTAACCTCTTTGCTGTTCAAGAGTCAACTTTGTTTCTTTCCTACCCTTGGAGGAACAATGTAGGTATCACCTGGGAGCTGAGGAGAAATGCAGAACTTTGAGCACACTCCAGATTCCTGAATCCAAGACTGTATTTTAACAAGATTCCCAAGTAATTTGCACTTCCATTAAATCTTTAGAAGCATTGTATACTATTCAAAATAAAGTTGATCTTAAATCACTGGTTGAATTATTTAGTAAAGGGATGGCTGGATAAAGAAATAAATGTGTGCTAAGTTGTTTCAGTCATGTCCAACTCTTTGCAAACCTATGGACTGTAGCTCCCAGGCTTCTCTTCCATGGGATTCTCTAGGCAAGAATACTGGAATGGGTTGTCATACCCTTCACCAGGGGATCTTCCTGACCCAGGGTCAAACCCGCAGCTCTTATGTCTCCTGCATTGGCAGACGGGTTCTTTAACCTTAGGGCAACCTATGAATGAATAATCAAAAAGATTCCCTAACTGCCTTTTCTCCCAGGAGACAGAAAAGGGGTCCTTCTAAATCCATTGATCAAGTTGTCTCAGCAACTGTGAAGACAGTGGCTCATCATCACAGTGGGTCCAAGGGAATCTGTCTGTTGGTTCTTCAGCAATGGAGTGTTCTTGCTTATTTGGCCTTTCTCAGGCTTTAACCAAGAAATTCCATACCTTCCTCTCCCTGCCTCTTCCCAGTGACCTCATCTTAACATTTTGTGGCTTCTCTATCAGCACTTTGTCATTTGTGCCAAAATCTGAAATAGGAGGCTGGCTGGAATACAGAGAAGTAGAGCACAATGTAGATTTAGTGATGAACTGGCTTTGGGCCAGAAGGGTAGCAGGTAGGTTTCAGAGTTTCAACTGAAGAAGAAAGAAAAGCTTTTAGAAAGCTTAGAGCCAAGTCAAAACATGCCATATATGATTTTTTTTTTTTGGCAGATATGGTGTAAAATAAGAGTAGACCAAATTCCCCAGGTAATAGTAATTGACCTATAAATGTCATTATTGATAGATTGTGTTTCTGGAAACATTGTTCTAGAGCTAAAGTACTCATGTGAATCTCAAAAAGGAATTTAGAGACAAGCTTTGAAAGTCTTTCTTTTCCTTTCTCCACTACTGATTTCCATTTTCTTTTTGGAGAGCTGCACTTTTTTTCCCTCTTAAGCAAGCCACACACCCAAGCTGTCACAAACAGTTGTCTTCTAGAAGGCCAATGTTTTCTTGGAAAAAAAGTTGTTTTTCAAAGGCCATTACCTTTCATTCCTTCATGGAGCCATTTCATATCGACAATGAATCATTTAATAGAAAGATTGATAGAGTTCACATTAAAGTTTGCTTTTTTTAACTTGACAGTTTGAGGAAGAGTTGATATTTCATCTTAATAAAATGGGTATTATCTGGAGAGGCACAGTCTGATTTCAGGAAGCAATGCTGTACATGTGGTACCTCCTGTCACATCGCTTAAGGAGTATTTCTTTAATGTTTTGTTGCCTCCTCTTCCTCTTCTGTAAAACAGGATTAACAAAGTTACCAGATGTCTGTTAGAAATAAAGAGAACACACATCTCATAACCAAGAAAAAAAATCTCTCATGTCTTTAGCCATATAATATAGGTACATTTCTGTAATCACCAGTTAATTTAACTTAACTTTTCTTTTCTTTTTGTTATGAACTTATAAAAATCAGTTTCCACATTCTAAATGTTCAGTTAAAGCATATAAGGGTTTTTTCTTGTCTGAAATTAACCAGTTATTTACATTAGCAGCTTTGGAATAAAGAACACATTTACAACTCTAGATATTTCTTTATTTGTCCACAATGAGAAATGTTGCCTACCTAAATCCAGGATGAAAAAATCCTCCTTCTCTCTGTCATATATTCTGCTAGTAAATTGCTGAATCACTGTGTGTGGCAGCCGAGTTCAGCTCTTGGGCATGCCTCTTAGAGAACTGGCAGGGGCACCCACGGTCCCTCTGCTATTTCTAGGTGACAGGAATAGCAAAGCAGCCTGATGCCAAACTCTCAACAGCTATGTGAGTATGTGTGTGTATGAGAGAGAAATTATTTCCTTCCTATTTATTAAAGCTGGTAGAGACTGTATCCCTGCATGTTTATGCAAATCACAGTTTGTGCAATTTGAGCATAAGGTAAGGATCTTAAGAAATCTTGTAATATGACTCTAAATGGTAGTGTGATAAATTGTAGGCAGCCCTGGACAGGAGTCAGGGGAGTTGGGTCCTGTCTCACTGAGGTACATAAACTATACGTCACTTTCCAAGACTAAGGTGAGTAAAAATTTGATACCTAAAATCTTCCTTCTCTCACTGTAAAAATAAACCACAATCTGCAGATTAACTCTACTTTTAAAAAGTCTTGTTGGGAGTAGTACAACATTCTGGTAATAATGTTTTATTGATTTCTAGTTCTATTACCATTTTTGTCTTCCTCAAATTGAAACAAGTCTCTTTAATCCATCCTTGAAAAAGTCTTCTGTAACCCCTTAATTATTATCCTTTAGAACAAGACATAATAACATAGTAAAGAGCTGATGAACACTCAATAAAACTATAGATTATTTTATAGGTCAAGAGTATTAGCTCTACAAGAGAAGAAACCAACTTAAATGCTGGAAAAGGCCTGCCTGGATATGACCGAATATTTTACTAGTAATGTGATACTGAGCATGTTACATAAACTCTTGGAGTATTAGTTTCCTCTTCCCTAATAGACCCTACACTACAGGGTCATTGTGAGAATGAAATGTTATAAAACATGTAAAGTTTTTAGCATGGTGCTTGATCTGTAGTAAATGTTTGTGACTTACACTGAAATATTACCTAATTAAATGTTTCTTAAAATGCTTGCCAGCTGGGTCCTAAAATCTCTGGATTATATAGAAAATTATTTTTTGTATTTCATTTGTTATGATGGATTTTATTAACACCTGTTTGAATTGAGAGTATTGGGCTCTATTTTAGTTGCTGTTTATTACTGACTGATTCTTTCAAATAATGTGTTACAATCCTTAAGCCTTTTTAGTTTCACTGATATGTCGTCAACCTTCCCCAATCCTCCAACTCTTTGTCAGAAGATATGACTGTTTTTTTTTTAAACACAAAATTATCTTAAAAATTTTTGTAAAGATTTAGTTATATATATATTTTTTGGCTCTGCTGAGTCTTCACTGCTGCACATGGGCTTTCTCTAGTTGCAGAGAGCGTGGGCTACTCTTCGTTGCGGTGTGTGGGCATCTCATTGCAGTGGCTTCTCTTCTTGCAGAGCAGAGAGTCTAGGGCCTGTGGGCTTCAGTAGCTGTAACACATAAGCTTCAGTAGTTGCAACACTTGGGCTCAGCAGTTGTGGCTCCTGGGCTCTAGAGCACAGGCTTGATAGTTGTGGTGCATGGGCTTAGTTGCTCTATAGCATCTGGGAGCTTCCTGGAGCAGGGATCCAACTCATGCCCCCTGCATTGTCAGGCAGACTCTCAACTACTGGACCACCAGGGAGGCCCATGACTGCTTTTGAAAAAACAAATTCCAGAAGAAGGTCTATTTCTAACAATCAACCCTTTTAGCTGAGTAAATAGAATTTAGATGTGGAAAATTCATTTTTAAAAAAGAAGATAAGAGAACATTGTAAGAAAAGTTTCACAGTAGGAAGACAAGGCAATTTTCTGAATTATTTAGGGAGAAAATCTACTTTTTATTAAGTTATATGAAGATGTCATGTTTAAATACCCTTCATCTGATGGCTTTGAATATCCAGTTTACTTACTGAATTAAAAAGAAAATATTCTTTGATGATGGGGAAATTTTGCAAATGCTAGAGCAATTGAAAGATATGTTCTCATTATTTTCTGTTTTCTTCTGCTGTCTCTATAGAGTATATCTCAATATGCTATGGTTAGTTATCTAGAATATCTCTTAAAATCTCCAGAGGCTGTTGTAGATAATGGGCTGATTATGTATTGTGAAAGTTCATAGGTTTTTTTTTATCTTTGGAGGGAATTATTGTTTCCTTTAATCCGAACTGCAGTTTATAATCTAAAAACATAGTCTTGCTACTTATATACTCTAAGATGGGCTTCTCTGGTGGCTCAGACATAAAGAATCTGCCTGCAGTGCAGGAGACCCAGGGTCGATCCCTGGGTTGGGAAGATCCCCTGGAGAAGGGAATGGCTACCCACTCCAGTATTCTTGCCTGGAGAATTCCATGGACAGAGGAGCCTGGTGGGCTACAGTCCATGGGGTCACAAAGAATTGGACACGACTGAGTGACCAACACTTTCACTTTCATACTATGAAATGAATAAAAATTTATTATTTTCCTGATAATGGTAACTGTTAAGCTATTAAACTCAAGAATAACACACGTGGAAAATTAATAAGGTTTTTCACTATGGAGTTTCAAAGCATTTGTTGAAATAAGAAGAAACAACTTTTCATATCTAGAATTTAAATGGAAAATTCCTAATTCAAGTTAAATCTATAATGATTTTCAAGATAGTATGATGATTGCAGAGAAAAATTGAAGATTACTACAACAGGAAACTGGCTAAGTATTGATTAAACCAAGATGACCACTCGTGATGTAACGCCCCTAAATAAAACTTATTAGAAACAGTAAAATGGATTAAAAAAAGAAACAGTAAAATGGAAGACTGATGGAAAATAGACAAATGAATTTATCATTAGAAGTATAACTGTCAAAGGGACTAGATATTTCTTTTGTCTAGGTAGTTTTTCTCTTTTCTAATACAAGGATTTAATGCTGTAAATGTCTTCTCAGCTCTGATTTAGCTGCATTCCATGAATTTTGGTATGGTTTATACTCGCTTTCATTCAGTTCTGTGTGTTTTTAAGTTTCCTTTGAGATTTCTTTTCTGACCCATGGATTGTTGAGAACCATGTTGTTTAATTTCCAAGGGCTTGTTAAGAGGGCAGATCTCATGTCAAGTGTTCTTAACACACACACACACACACACACACACACACACACACACACGCACGCACAGCCAAAGGAACACAAGGAAACTTTGGGAGGTGTTGGATATGTCCTTTACCTTGATTGTGGTGATGGTGTCAGGGGTCTTTGCCTATGTGAAACTTATCAAACTGTGCACATTAAATTGGTATAATTCTTTGTATATGAATTATACTTTAATAAAGCTATTAAAACGATTTCATTTGAGTCTAATCTACTCCATTCTGTAAAGATTCTACTAATTAGTTTCATTTTGATGTTGTTTTACATAGTCTTGTTTGCTCATCAGCAATACTGGCATAGTAAAAAATGACAAAAAATTTAAAAGAGCACAACTATTTCTAGGTATTAAACTGACAGATTAGTATTAAAGACAAGAGCATTTGCTTCGGATTACTTATAGGAATAATAGATTTAGTGATTAGATTTGTTGTTATGCCAAAAAGCAGGAAAAATTATTGTTCCAATAATATAGCTCTGCCAACTTTTACTTGTTCACCCTTCAAATTCGTTTAATTATTAAGACCATTATTGATTACAGAACAACTTGACCAAATAATTTATTCAGTAAATATCAATTCAACAAATATTGACAGATACCCTGCCACTCGATAGGTTCTAATCTGCTGTAAGAAAAATTCCTTTTCATGGACTGAATCTCACTGTCTGCATTGTTTCTCTGAATCGCTTTCTCATTTGTTCCTTTAACAGAGTAATGGCCCATTTAGCCTCGGTCAGGCCTCTGTAGACTATGAGATCTCAGTTTCTTTCCTGGCAGAAAACTGAAGTCTACTGTCATAGCATTGGTGCCAAAGTGGCAGGTATGTGATCAGGAAGCCTCCCTGACAGCTGGAAGAGCTGTGGGTAATAAACACAGTCAAGCCTTCCCTCTTGAGATCAATGAATTAAGGAAGCTGGAGGGTGTCTCATAACAATTACCCAGCCACACCAGCATTTATGCATTGTTATTTCATTACCATGCCCCTCAGCCTCTTAAACTTTACCTAAAGCCATTATTATTTAATCTGAATTATTACTTATACAATTGACAAGATTAATTTTTCAGAGGCAGCATCCATATTTGTATTATATTTATGAGAAAGTTCTAAGGGTGGCTTTAAAATACCACATTTCTTAACATTGGGGAACCTTGTTCAATTGAAATACAGTCACCTTTAATGTATTTAAAAACAGTCCAGATTTTTACATATATTTGATACAGAAATTTTATAGTTACTATATAATAGATCATTATACAGTATTTATCCCTGGAGTGGGGCATGTCAACCCACTCCAATATTCTTGCCTGGAGAATCCCATGGACAGAGGATCCTGGTGGGCTATGGTTCATAGGGTTGTAAAAAGTTGGACAAGACTGAAGTGACTTAGGACAGCACAGCACAGTATTCATATTTCAAAAAGTGGAACTGATTGGAGGTGGAAGAATTACTTATCAGTCAAGATGCAGATGTTATAGGTTTAATAAATCTCTCAGACTATCTGAAGCTGGAGAATTCTGGAACCCTAGCAAACTATTTCATTTTGTTCTCTTGTGGCTCATAAACCAAGACTGGCGTCTCTTTGGGCAGGTTTTGGAATGCTATGCAATCAGAGCTTCACAAGGACAACACACTGAACTTCCTACTATGGCAGCCCTGGCACCCAAGGGTGGCCCTTGATTGCCAGTGTCCAAGCTGATTCTTTAGGTCCAGGGTTCTAAGGAAAAACTTGGCCCAATTAATTGCATCTATATTTCTCATTTCTTTTTTCCTCACTGCCCTTAAACTCAACCAGTCCTGCTGTTGGAGGTTGATTCCAACCACAATAGGGAACCCAAGATTTACTCCCTACTAGGTCTATCCACAAGAAGCTAAGGACTTGAGGTAAGCCATTATTGAGCTTAGACCTTAGTGCATAATGAATGAATGGGTTAGAAACTGACAAGCTGTGTTGTGGTGTAGACTGTGGACATTGATCTTCTATTAGCATTCATCTACATAGATTACTTTTCTTTCTATGCTCCTCTAAGATTCTTTAAGTAGGTCAGCCACTCTCCTATTGGGAGATAGTGCCAAGAAGTGGGAGGATTTCAGCTGTTCATAAACTTTTGATGAGCCAAAACCTAGAAAACTCAGAGACTTACAGGAACCAGCCAGATAATTACTGTGCTCTGGTAGTGACTCTGGTGAACCCCAAACCACATTGCATCAATCTAAAAAGAGTGGCTCCTCTTAGGGTTTCCAACAGGCTTTATAGATTAAGGGAGTTTTCAAGATGTGGGATTCTCAGTACTAAAACTGGAAATTCCTGGGCAACTGGCATGAGTTGGCCACCCTAGTTCTACTCAACATAGCCAGATGTTACTATATTTGAACTTCTTTCTTTCTAATTTTCCTTTCTTCATTATGTAAAATCTTCTAATGTTGGGAATTAACTCAAATCTGAACAATAACCTATGGATAAAAACAATGACCAAACTTGGTCCAGGAATCTCCCTGTTTATAATCTCTGTTTAAGAGAGGGGAGTGTGGACTGAGGGAGGGAGAGTTAAGTAGATGACCTTGGTTTGCTTTTAGTCTGTATCTTAAACCAGAGCCAAAAATTAATCATTGTGGCTCACGTATCCATAATAACTCACTAACCCTGGGGCTTCCCTGGTGGCTCAGACGATAAAGAATCTGCCTGCCAATGCAAGAGACCTGGGTTTGATCCATGGGTCAGGAAGATCCCCTGGAGAAGGGAATGGCTACACACTCCAGTATTCTTGCCTGGAGAATTTTATGGACAGAGGAGCCTGGCAGGCTACAGTCCATGGGGTCCCAAAGAGCCAGACATGACTGAACGACTATAAATGTTCCACGTAAGCCTTAAGGCTGAAACCTAAACTAGTTGTAAATTGTGTCATTTTAATCTTTTTTTTTTTTAAATCCTTGTATCTGTATATACCCTCTTTGGGAATCCACCAGAGGTATCAGTGAGAAAACAGAATTCAGAGACTCTGTTTATGCCCAAGACTATCATCACAACTAATATTCTAATTATCACAATGCTCTGCATGTTCTTCTGTCCTTTCACCACTGACCCTGTCACTCTTTTCTTTTTGCCATTTTTAATTTGCTTATTTCATCGAAAACAAACACCTTTACATCCTCAGCTTTTTCTTTTTCATAGATCATCCCCTCCGCCCACTAGACATAAATAATAAATATAAACATACTTAGA
Source organism: Okapia johnstoni (assembly GCA_024291935.2). Lineage (NCBI taxonomy): Eukaryota > Metazoa > Chordata > Mammalia > Artiodactyla > Giraffidae > Okapia > Okapia johnstoni. The sequence continues at coordinate 41,383,835 of CM044323.1, forward strand.
GCAGTGCCTAGAATATAATGTGCCAATAAACATTTTAATCACAATCACAATAATTATTAACTGAAACCTGCCTCTGCTCAGAGGACACACTATTTTGCAATTCTCTCAAAGGGAAGCTTCCTGTTTTCTATAATGCCTCAGGTGTCCTCACAGGGACAAAATGATTGTATTCTCCCAGCTACTCACTGTTGTTGATAAATCATTATTTTTTCTTTCTTCCTGTGAAAACTTGTGTTTTCAGATTCTTACCATTGACCCAAACCCTGTTTTCCTCATCTTTGTCGCTTAATCACAACCCTATTGTCACTGAGGACTGGTGATGCCTCTGCATTTTCCTCCACCCTGAATCCTGTCAGAATCCCAACAGACTTCATGTCCATGTGAACGAGCCATCCATTATAGCTTCCTGCTTTCTGTGCCTTCAGTTTAACTGTGTGCCTCTTCAGTGTCATCAAGAGGAGCTCTGAAATCCTAAGTGTCAATATACCACTCTCAGACTACATCCTCCTTTAAAAACCTCTTTTATAGAAGGCACTAGAGCCTTGCCTTTGCAGTACCACCCCCTTTGTCAGCATCATCCTTCATAGAAGAAACAAAAAATACCATGTGGAAATAGCCTTACTTCCCCTCCATTGAACCGTGACAGTTAGATATCTGACTTTCTACTACCTGACTCAGAGGAAAAGGACTCTGGCACCATCTTGATCAAGCTAAACTTGCCACTTGTATTGTTAATCTAATCCACACTGTCTAGAACATTTCCAGATCACTTCTTTCCATCCTTTCATTCTGTGTTAGTTCTGGATCCTTACTGCTTGCCTATCAATCCATTTAAGTCTCTTAAGTCTTGCATCTTAAAAAAAAAAAAAACAAAACCCAACAGAAACACCTCTCTATATCCTCCAGCTATTACCCCACCTCTTCTCATTCCTTCACACATTAAGTTTTCAAATGCTCTTGTCCAGCATCTTTACTTCCCACACCCTCTTAAGCATTTCACACCTGGGCATTTTCCAGTCACTCTAATGAATAACTTCCGTTTAGCTCACTTAACACACTTGATCCTAGGAGAATCATTTTTTTTTTCTAATGCACTTGCTACTAAGGAGTATTTGACTAAACTTCATTCACTTTTTCCTCCATTGCTTTATGTAGAGAATTTCATGTGTGTGCATGAGTTTTTGTCATTTTTCTGGCCATTTTTCAGCATCCCTCATTGTATCCTCCATGATTTTTCTCAGTTTTATACTTCTCATACTAACCAATATCCTTGTTATTCTCATTCATAACTATAGCACAGACCACCACTGACACATGATAACTCTCAAACCTATACCTGTGTCTCTGACCTCTCTTCTGAATTCTTGACTCATAATATGCAGTTCTCTGCAGGGCTTCCCAGGTGGCACCAGTGGTAAAAAGGAAATCCACCTGCTAATGCAGGAGATGCAAGAGACATGGGTTCGATCTCTGGGTCAGGAAGATCCCCTGGAGGAGAAAGTGGCAACCTACTCCAGTAGTTTTGCCTGGAGCCTAGCAGGAAGCAGTCCATGAAGTTGCAAATAGTCACACACAACTGAGCACACAGGTGGGAGTGTGGGAAATCTGTCCCTCAGTGTCCTAGGATCCTGCAAGGCAACATATACAAAACTGACCTAGTGTTTCCCAGACTCTCATCATAGTCCTTATAATTGTCACCAGAACTGATTATTTTTTTCTAGTGTTGACCTGAGAATCCTTTAGAATCTGCCTCTTCCAATTTGCCTACATTTAATTAGTGCTATGTTACTGTGAACTAGGAGTCTTGCCCTCTATAGGAATGGCCTGCATGGGTGGCCCAGCCAAGCTCATTCATTGGTTGGGAACAGCCCATGGGAAGCACGACCTTGTCATGAATAAAGTGGTGGACCTGGTGGGATGGACACTGGGGCCATTGCTCTGTTGTACTCTACACACTGCAGGAGATCTCAGAAATACATTTTCATGGCTGCCACTTTCCAAAGCTTCTCCGTTTAACCTCCTAATTATCTACATACATCTTTCTGATCCATTCCTCTGAACATGGCCTCATCATCTTATGGGAGGGTTGGAACACTAACTCTTCTCTCTGCCACCATTCTTGCCTGCTTTTCTCTCTAGTTCATTCTCCAAGGTGCTGACAAAATGCTCCTTTGCACATACAAATCCAACTTGGTAACTCCCAGCAACCAGATTATAATATTCCAGTGGACACTCAGGGATGAAAGCCAAGCTTCTTAGCATGGGAACAAGGATGTACCAAAATTCTACTGGGCTGGTCCAACTGCGTCTGTCAATGTGACTTCTCCAGAAATTCATGGTGCAATCCACTAACTGAATTTGTAGTCCCTCCAAAGCATTTTCCCCAGTTCCATGCCTCATGCCTTTACACACACAGTTTCGCCTGCCTAGTGTCAACTCTTCACTCGCCTTCCTCCCCCGCCTCACGGCCTCGTTACTCACTGGCACATGGCTTAGTATATTTTTCTAAGCCTACAGTTCTTGTCTTGGCTGTGCAACGGCTGGAGAGCTTTCAAAGTAAAACAAAACTGTGGCATGAGTACCTAAGATTCTTATTTAGTTAGCCTGGCTTCTTTTCCTCAGCATAGCATTTTTGAGATTCATCCATGTTTTATGTATTAGTAGGCTGCTTGAGTAATTACTGAATTGGTGGTAACTGAAGAGACGTGATTTTTTTGAATAATTAGTGAACATATATGCTGTTGAGTTAGAGTAGTTGCTAGAGTTCTTTTGCCAATGACCTTACATTGAAAACAATTTGAAAATTAAGTACTTAAATGGATCATTTGAAATAAAAGTTTGGCAGCTGTTTAGTGGATAAAGCTGGTTGTTTGAATTCAGCTAATTTTTTTAAAAAGCCGATTGTTTCTCTGAAATTTTTTTTTCAAAACATTTTGGAAATTTCTGTGAAAAGGTCATGTACACAAGACAACTAATGACTACTGATTTTATTTCCTTCACAAAGGGAAAAAGAAAAAAACCATATATTCGCGAAAGTTGACTCTTAAGAGTGTCTGAATTCTTGTTCTGATTAAGAAAGTTCTGAGGCAGTAGACTTGGCTTTGCCTCTCAGGGGCCTGCTTTCAGCTAGATTTGGGCACTGGAACCAAGAAAAAGATGGCAAACAAGGTGGCCCCCCCAGCAGAATGTAGGCGGCCTGCTTCACTAAAGCATAGGTTGCCAGGGCCTAAGCAGGGAGTCAGGACCAGGTATGTTTGTGAGGAAAGGGAGAACAGCATAAGCCATGTCAGAATGGAGGAAAAAGGAGAGCCCCTGGGGCCATGGCTACAGGCTCTTCATAGACAACTGTGTTTTGACTGTAAATGGGTTGTGAGTTGGGCATAGCTTCAAACCGCTTCAGCTATTCCTGTGGAAAAAGTTTTTTAAAAACTGAAATGGTAGCGACAACCAAAAACATAACTAAATGTCACTTTCTTGAGTTGAACACAAGGACTACTCATATCTGAAACGTTTAGTAGACTATCAGAGAAATGTTTGAACCACAAGGGGAAGTAGTCTTAAAAGCAGCCACAGAGAAAATGCAAGTTACCTGCAAAAGAAAGAAACTATCCTGCTTCAGTTTTCTCTTTGTAAAAATGAAGGGCAACAGGGACAGAGCAGCATCCACGTCATCGTGAAGGAAGAGGCTGTACCCAGCACGGTTCTTGTTTATGTACGGTACCAGGAGAGATTTTCAAATATGCAAAGATTCCAGAAACATTTCACTCACTTATACTAATGCAAAGAAAATTACTTGAAGATGCATGTAGCCAACTGAAAGATGTCTCAAATGTAAAACTTTCTGAGAAAGTTATGCTATAAAAGATTGATGATAAGCATCAGTGTCAGTTAAATATAGAAGTAGGTCAACAAATCTATAGTAGACCACACAAGAGAAGATAATTTGTATCGGTTACACCCTTTCTACAGTGCAAAAAATCAAGCCATAACAAAAAATCTTTGCATAAAGAGCCTCTCCTGCAATGTGTCAAATGCCTTATAAAAATTACATCTTGTCACCCAATAATCCTTTCCCTGAGCTAGCCTAAGAAACGATCTGAGATACAGACAATATATACACAAGGATGTTCCTCACATCGTTACTTGTTATAGTGAAAATCTGAAATGAAATAGTCAGCTTTCATTGAATGGGTACCCAATTACATGTGCATTTGAAATAAGTAGAGAAAAAATTAGAAGGCAGAGTATTGTGCGATTTAGGCAGGCATTAGGTCACAAAGGATATTGACAGTGGATGTTTTCAGGCTTGCAAACTGCTGAGCCAGCTTACACGCTTCCCTGGGCAAGGCCACCCCTCTTTCATACCTAAACTCTCTGCTCTGGAAAGGAGTATGCAACAATCATTTCTGTTTTTCCTAATGGTTAATTTAAACCCTACTTGTAAAATTCTCCCCCAAAATGAATTCAGATTTGTTCCAGTGCTCATTATTTTCCACCCAATTATATACATCCAATCCATCTGGAAGGAAATCCAAAGAAATTGTTATGAGTTCTTCGATCCCAAAGTTTTCACAGAGAGTTCCAGAAACAATGGATGGAAGAGTGCTGGCACATAAGTATTTATATATGTCCAAAAAAGTATTTATTGAAAATTATTTGAATATATCTGATGAAGAGAATGCAGTGTCAGTAAAGTTTTGAGAAGTTCCAGAACTGGTATGAAAAACTAAATGATTGTTCAGCAAATGTTCACTCACTGCCTAGTGCTCCCACCTCTTTGGGAGGAATGTCTTCTCTGTACTGGGGATAATGGGTTTGGCTGTGTAACAGGTTTTGGCTGATTGGATGTTGGTGAGATGACTGGCAGAGATTTGAAATGTGCTTGTGAGAATGGATGTAGCCTTTTGACTTTTGCCACAAAAATACAATGCTTGGGTAGCCAGCCCAGGAGAAATGAGAGATCCATAAAGTAGATCTGGATCGATCATACAGTTTGGCACCCAGCAGAGCGAACCCAGTCCAGACCAACAAAATTCTAACAGCTTGAAGATATGTGAGCAGAAAATACACGCTTGTTGCTGTAGGTCACTGAGTTTTGGGACTCAGTGATTTCTTATGCAGCATACAGTGGCAGCAGCAAACTGATAAAGTTCTGTCTGTAAATTTGGAGACAAATCAGTGAATTAAACAATATGTTGTGAAAAATGTTAGTACTTGTCAAAGATGAATGTAAAATATGAAAGACTGTAATGTTACTCAGGAAAAAAAATACAAAAGTAATAGTTAAGTCTGTTCAGAAGCTAAGCTCATGAGAGAAGGAGAATAAAGGAAATTAAAAAAAAAAGAGAGATTATTCAGAATCTTAGAACCATCAGCAGCTGAGGGCTAAAACACTTGGACCAAAACCTTCTAAAGTTTGGAAGGAAGTGAAGTAATACACATGGTCTATATTTTGACCCAGTTATTTAATTTATTTGGGCCTCTGCTTTATCTTCTAGAAAAGAAGAGAATAGTAGTGGGTAAGCTGTTTCAGCATTAAAGCTTGATAAGCCTTTGAGATCATTTTAAATCTCTTTAGCAAAATAAGCTTAGAAAAGTATGCATCAGAGATTTTAAGGAAATTAAATTTTCATTATTTTGGTAAACCTGACTTTTTATAGTTATTCCTTATTCAGATTATTAAATAAGACACTCATAATTCAACAAAAAATCAATTCAATAAGTAAATAAGGTTCCAGCTTAATGTAAAAACTGATTTGAACAGATTGCAGTTTTTGAGTTAGCTATGTTTAATGCAGTCACATCCATTTTCTTTTAATTTACTTCTCTGCTAAATGTTATTTCAATATTTTAAGATACTTTTTACATATTACTAATTCCCCATGTTAAGGAAACAATTTCTCTTTAAACATTTTCTAGGTGAAAATACACTCTATAAGACATTTTCATTCTGAAAAATCATAAAAGCAGCTGAGAAACAAATTTTTATCAGTTTTTTTCCAAATGATCACTCAGTCACAAATTTTTGTTAATTTTGTGCTGGTACACAAGTAAGGGGGTTTCCCTTGTGGATCAGCTGGTAAAGAATCTGCCTTCAATGTGGGAGATCTGGGTTCGACCCCTGGGTTGCGAAGATCTCCTGGAGAAGGGAAAGGCTACCCACTCCAGTATTCTGGCCTGGAGAATTCCATGGACTGTATAATCATAGGCTCACAAAGAGTTGAACATGACTGAGCAACTTTCACTTTCACACAAGTAAGGGTTTAGGGATAATAAAGATTCTAACGAATTTGGAAGGTCACCTAGTTGATAAGACTGAAATTATCTAATCTATTGATGAGTAGTATAAATATAAGCTTGAGAAATTTATGACACAACATAAATCATATTCAGTTTAGTTAAGTTCAGTTCAGTCGCTCAGTCGTGTCCGACTCTTTGCGACCCCATGAACAGCAGCACGCCAGGCCTCCCTGTCCATCACCAACTCCCTGAGTCCACCCAAACCCATGTCCATCGAGTCAGTGATGCCATCCATCCATCTCATCCTCTGTCATCCCCTTCTCCTCCTGCCCCCAATCCTTCCCAGCATTAGGGTCTTTTCCAATGAGTCAGCTCTTCGCATGAGGTGGCCAAAGGATTGAAGTTTCAGCTTCAACATCAGTCCTTCCAATGAACACCCAGGACTGATCTCCTTTAGGATGGACTGGTTGGATCTCCTTGCAGTCCAAGGGACTCTCAAGAGTCTTCTCCAACACCACACTTAAAAAGCATCAATTCTTTGATGCTCAGCTTTCTTTATAGTCCAAGTCTCACATCCATATATGACTACTGGAAAAACCGTAGCCTTGACTAGATGGACCTTTGTTGGCAAAGTAATGTCTCTGCTTTAATATGCTGTCTAGTTTGGTCATAACTTTCCTTCCAAGGGGTAAGCATCTTTTAATTTCACGACTGCAATCACCATCTGCAGTGATTTTAGAGCCCAGAAAAATAAAGTCACCCACTGTTTCCAATTGTTTCCCCATCTATCTGCCATGGAGTGATGGGACTGGAGGCCATGATCTTAGTTTTCTGAATGTTGAGCTTTAAGCCAACTTTTTCACTCTCCTCTTTCACTTTCATCAAGAGACTCTTTAGTTCTTCTTCACTTTCTGCCATAAAGGTGTTGCCATATGCATATTTGAGGTTATTGATATTTCTCCTGGCAATCTTGATTCCAGCTTGTGTTTCTTCCAGCCCAGCATTTCTTATGATGTACTCTGCATAGAAGTTAAATAAGCAGGATGACAATATACAGCCTTGACATGCTCCTTTTCCTATTTGGAACCAGTCTGTTGTTCCATGTCCAGTTCTAACTGTTGCTTCCTGACCTGCATACAGGTTTCTCAAGAGACAGGTCAGATGGTCTGGTATCCCGTCTCTTTCAGAATTTTCCACAGTTTATTGTGATACACACAGTCAAAGGCTTTGGCATAGTCAGTAAAACAGAAATAGATGTTCTTCTGGAACTCTCTTGCTTTTTCGATGATCCAGCGGATGTTGGCAATTTGATCTCTGGTTCCTCTGCCTTTTCTAAAACCAGCTTGAACATCTGGAAGTTCATGGTTCATGTATTGTTGAAGCATGGCTTGGAGAATTTTGAGCATTACTTTACTAGCATGTGAGATGAGTGCAATTGTGCGGTAGTTTGAGCATTCTTTGGCATTGCCTTTCTTTGGGATTGGAATGAAAACTGACCTTTTCCAATCCTGTGGCCACTGCTGAGTTTTCCAGATTTGCTGGCATATTAAGTGCAGCACTTTCACAGCATCATCTTTCAGGATTTGAAATAGCTCAACTGGAATTCCATCACCTCTACTAGCTTTGTTCATAGTGATGCTTTCTAAGGCCCACTTGACTTCACATTCCAGGATGTCTGGCTCTAGGTGAGTGATCACATCATCGTGATTATCTGAGTCATGAAGATCTTTTTTGTACAGTTCTTCTGTGTATTCTTGCCACCTCTTCTTAATATCTTCTGCTTCTGTTAGGTCCCTACCATTTTTGTCCTTTCTCGAGCCCATCTTTGCATGAAATGTTCCCTTGGTATCTCTAATTTTCTTGAAGAGATCTCTAGTCTTTCCCATTCTGTTGTTTTCCTCTCTTTCTTTGCATTGATCACTGAGGAAGTCTTTCTTATCTCTCCTTGCTATTCTTTGGAACTCTGCATTCAAATGGGAATGTCTTTGCTTTTCTCCTTTGCTTTTCACTTCTCTTCTATTCACAGCTATTTGTAAGGCCTCTTCAGAGAGCCATTTTGCTTTTTTGCATTTCCTTTTCTTGGGGATGGTCTTGATTCCTGTCTCCTGTACAATGTCACAAACCTCCATCCATAGTTCATCAGGCATTCTGTTTATCAGATCTAGTCCTTTAAATCTATTTCTCACTTCTACTGTATAGTCATGAGGGATTTGATTTAGGTCATACCTGAATGGTCTAGTGGTTTTCTCCACTTTCTTCAATTTCAGTCTGAATTTGGCCATAAAGAGTTCAACAAAAGTGCCTTGCATTCTAATAGCCATTTGCTTTCAAATGCTGCCTGATAGATGGATAGGGCTTTCTCCATATGCAATTACCTTTTGTGAAGAATACATATGAGAAGTGCAAAGCCTAAGTAAGACAGATCTATGAACCATTAATTGGATTTTACAAAAGTACTGATAATCATCAAAGTTTATTAGATTCTACTGAGGTTAAAATTTAATTAACAATGATAAATAATTTTAAGAATTTAAGTATTGCCCAAACCCCAAACTAAAATTCTTGTTTGATTTTTAAGTGTATTTTTCATAGCAGAGAATATCAGAAAGATCATTGAACTCATCCAGTGATGCTTATCCATAACTTCAATCTTATTCATAGCCTCACACTATTTCTGTTTTGCTGACCTATGCATAAGAAACATGACTTTTAATTTTTATTTCTATAAGCATAATTTTCATTTTTTAAAACCTTCGGTTAATCCCATTTACTCTTTATATTTAAAGAGGTTCATCAGTTACAAACTATTTCGTGGTTGTTGTATTTCACAATTTATTTATGTACTGTTCCAAGACGGAAAACCAAGAATAATTTTTAATCATAAATTAGGAAAAAAAGTATTTAACACAGTTTCATGATTCAGAATCACTTTTTAAAGAGTAAATGATGACTTCAATGTGGGCAATACATATGAGATATATGCATTTACATAATAGAAATTAAAATTGTAAAATAAAATTTAGAAGGAAAAACAGAACTCATGGCTAGGCAAAGAACTCTATTTCACCAAAAATCTTTCAACAAGTAAGTTTTATATGGGTGAACAGCAGACGGTTATTAGCAGTTACATAGGAAAACTAAATAAAACCACACGAAGCATGCTCTCCTCTCAAGTCTTAAGGAGCTAAAATTGTAGCTCCAATGTCAGAGCATTGTGATCCATGGGAATGTAAAATGATATACCGTGTGTTTTAGCAATGTTCACAACATTATTTTTAAAGAAAACTAAAATTTTATTTGTTTTATTCTCAACCCTCCAGGGGATATTTGACTTCATAGAAAATTATCTCAAAGTAAGCATGGGAGAGGAAAAGCAGCAAGATAGTTGCTCTTCTTAATTGTATATTGATTGCTTAGTATTTGGGGAAGAGAGGAAGGAAGAATAAAAAATGTATATAAGTAACTACAATAAAAGACTAGTAAAATGTGCCATCGAATCAAAAATAATTCCATCCCTGTTAAAAAGGGCGAAGGAGTGGGGAGGAGAAAGAGGATAGAGAAATTCATTGACTAAATATTTATTGATAGTCTCCCATATACCAGATGTTGTGCAAGGCTCTTAACCAACCGTAAAGATAAGGAAATACAATTTCTGCTTCTCAGGGCTCAAAATCCAGAAGGAACGATTAAGATAGGAAATGTGCCCACAGCCGTCTGTGAGTTCAAGAATGGCAGGAACTGTATTTTGTTTGTTGCGGCATTCTAAGCAGTGAGTGGATGCTCGCTAGATGCTTAATTCACATGTCTAAAGAATCTGTCATCTGCACACAGACAACTTAAAGCTAAGCATGACATTTTTTTTTCCTATTTAATCCTCACAACTCTGAGGACGCAACTGTCAAATGATGAAAATGAGGTTTGGAGAAGCTGGGGAAGTGGCCCAGTTACACAGCTAGTATATGGTAGTGTGTATCCAGAAGGCTTTTAATCATTTATTTTCTTATTATCTTATTGACTGATACAAGTTGTATAAAGATATAGCTAAATCGTTGTACGGGTTAAATAAGGAATTATTCCAACTACGAAAATCAATAGAAGCATGAGAGTATAGATGGTTGCCCTGGACACCGTGGAATGGAGAGAATTCTGAGAGATGGTAGCAAAATCCAGACCCATATTTTCTGGCAACCATGAAAACATGAGAAAATTTAAATTTAAATTCATTAACATCAAATAAAATTAAGAATTCAGTTCCTCAGTTGCACTAGCCACATGCCAAGTGTTCCATAACTGCGTGTGGCTTCTAGCTATCATATTCGTCATCACAGACTTATAGAGCATTTCTCTTCTTACAGAAAGTTCTATTAAAGAGAGCTAGATGCAGAGAAAGCGTTTGACAAAATTCAACATCCATTTATGATAAAAACTCTCCAAAAAGCAGGAATAGAAGGAACATACCTCAACATAATAAAAGCTATATATGACAAACCCACAGCAAACATTATCCTAAATGGCGAAAAATTGAAAGCATTTCCCCTAAAGTCAGGAACAAGGCAAGGGTGCCCACTCTCACCACTACTATTCAACATAGTTTTGGAAGTTTTGGCTACAGCAATCAGAGCAGAAAAAGAAATAAAAGGAATCCAGATTGGAAAAGAAGTAAAACTCTCACTGTTTGCAGATGACATGATCCTCTACGCAGAAAACCCTAAAGACTCCACCAGAAAATTACTAGAGCTAATCAAGAATATAGTAAAGTTGCAGGATATAAAATCAACACACAGAAATCCCTTGCATTCCTATAAACAGAAAGAGAAATTAAGAAAACAATTCAATTCACCATCGCAACGAAAAGAATAAAATACTTAGAAATATATCTACATAAAGAAACAAAAGACCTATATATAGAAAACACTATATTATAAAACACTGGTGAAAGAAATCAAAGAGGACACAAATAGATGGAGAAATATACCGTGTTCATGGATCAAAAGAATCAATATAGTGAAAATGAGTATACTACCCAAAGAAATCTATAGATTCAATGCAATCTCTATCAAGCTACCAATGGTATTTTTCAGGGAACTAGAACAAATAATTTCACAATTTGTATGGAAATACAAAAAACCTCAAAATAGCCAAAGCAATCTTGAGAAAGGAGAATGGAACTGGAGGAATCAACCTTCCTGACTTCAGGCTCTACTACAAAGCCACAGTCATCAAGACAATATGGTACTGGCACAAGGACAGAAATATAGATCAATGGAACAAAATAGAAAGCCCAGAGATAAATCCACGCACCTATGGACACCTCATCTTTGACAAAGGAGGCAAGAATATACAATGGAGAAAAGACAATCTCTTTAAAAAGTGGTGCTGGGAAAACTGGTCAACCACTTGTAAAAGAATGAAACTAGAACACTTTCTAACACCATACACAAAAATAAATTCAAAATGGATTAAAGATCTAAATGTAAGACCAGAAACTTTAAAATTCCTAGAGGAAAACATAGGCAAAACACTCTCTAACATAAACCACAGCAGGATCCTCTATGACCCACCTCCCAGAATATTGGAAATAAAAGCAAAAATAAACAAATGGGACCTAATTAAAATTAAAAGCTTCTGCACAACAAAGGAAACTATAAGCAAGGTGAAAAGACAGCCTTCAGAATGGAAGAAAATAATAGCAAACGAAGCAACAGACGAAGAATTAATCTCAAAAATATACAAGCAACTCCTACAGCTCAATTCTAGAAAAATAAATGACCCACTCAAAAAGTGGACCAAAGAACTAAACAGACATTTCTCCAAAGAAGACATACAGATGGCTAACAAACACATGAAAAGATGCTCAACATCACTCATTATCAGAGAAATGCAAATCAAAACCACAATGAGGTACCACTTCACACCAGTCAGAATGGCTGCTATCCAAATGTCTACAAGCAATAAATGCTGGAGAGGGTGTGGAGAAAAGGGAACCCTCTTATACTGTTGGTGGGAATGCAAACTAGTACAGCCACTATGGAGAAGAGTGTGGAGATTCCTGCACTGTTTATAGT